>CM041754.1:14471954-15904454 GCA_023373885.1 Hestina assimilis | reverse complement strand
TCACATATTTCATTACCTTCAGTAATTGATCCCGTAACCGTTGTTAGTTTGGGAGGAGCACTGCTATCCCGGGTTTTGTTAATCGCCAGACTATTTATTAATTCCCACATTTTTTATGGTTATTGTAACAATTATGGAATAACTTAAAGTAGTAGTTTTTCTCGCATGTTTTAAATAATGTTTTAGTTCTTCTTCGTTCGTCGATAAACTTATTGTATAGCCCTTCGTCGCTTGGTTGAACTTTAATTTGACGCCATAAACTGTTCCGTAAGTTTATTGAGTGTATAATACTACGATTTATCCAGTCTTTCGTAGGGGGGTTTAATATTTTTGTCTTGCTTGTTTTATTCATGTTTAGTTTTTATTGTAATTTGCTATAGAAGCGCTTTTGTATAATTTTTCGTAATCAAGGGCGTCGTATTTAATTTTTTTGTTTTTTTGTGGTGCTAAACTGCCTATTTCAATGAATATTTGTTTGTGGTCGGATAAGCTTGATTCCACTATAGAAAGGCTAAATGAGTGGTCCTTTACATTCGTACATACATGGTCCAGTATAGTATTCGTAGTGGCGGTTTCACGTGTACTGTAAATCCTGTCAATTTTATTCAAAAATTCATAACCGGATTCTTTAATCTCTTTCATGTATTTTGTAACTAAATTGTTTGAAGAAAGTAGATCTATGTTCAAATCTCCAAACACAATTGTCCGTTTTCTTTTTAGGGTTCCGTAGCCAAATGGCTAAAACGGAACCCTTATAGTTTCGTCATGTCCGTCTGTCCGTCCGTCCGTCTGTCCGTCCGTATGTCACAGTCATTTTACTCGAAGACCATTGACTCTATCTATACGAAATTTACTAATTAGGTGTATTCCATGAACCGCACAAGGATTTTGTAATAAAATCTAAATATATATATGAATTAAGGGTAGCAGTCCATACATGTAACTGACGATTGAAAAAAATTTCAACGTATGGCAACGTGTGAGATATCTTTGGATAGTTCTTTTAAAATGATAAGGAGGTTTGATTTTGAGTTTTTTCATTAAGCCAGTAGTTGTTGAGATATTAGCTCCTAAAGTCCTAAAAATCGTGTCCCCTCTAACTTTTGAACTATGGGATTTAAAATTCTGGAAAAATTT
Source organism: Hestina assimilis (assembly GCA_023373885.1). Lineage (NCBI taxonomy): Eukaryota > Metazoa > Arthropoda > Insecta > Lepidoptera > Nymphalidae > Hestina > Hestina assimilis. The sequence continues at coordinate 15,903,317 of CM041754.1, read as the reverse complement.
GAGCTTGTAGAATACCACATGAACTTTCATCCACATTTAGTTTGAAGAAGATAGGTCTATAAATTTAAGAGATATATAAGTTTTTCCCATAACTTTGTTTTTCATATTACTTTCAATAATTACTATGAAATTACCAACTTATTTTTGCGGTCGGTTTTAATTCGTTATTATTTTTAAAACCGTTAAGATTCTTCATAACCTTACGATCACCCATTTACGCCTGTTTTCTCGATTTATCCAAGGCATTTGACCTGGTTAATTACGATATCTTATGGCAGAAATTAAGACTCACTGGTATGCCTGAAGAGATCAACAGGATTTTTAAGTTTTGGTATAAAAATCAGGTTACTGTTGTGCGATGGTCAGAGAGCTACTCAAGGTCTTAATAACATTAGTTACGCAAACAACATGGTTCTGCTGAGTGCATCTGTCTGTGGGTTAGCAAAACTGCTAAGTCTTTGTGAGAACTATTTCAAACGTCATGGCTTAGTCTAACTGTAAGAAAAGCGAATGCATGGTCTTTCAGGCCAGGAGAAAATCGATTCCATCTATTGTACCTGCTATCAAGTTACACGGGGTTCCACTAAAGAGAGTTGAATGCTTTAAATATCTTGGCCATGTAGTATTCTATGACTTGAAAGACAATGCAGATATTGAGAGAGAACGCAGGGCTTTGTCTGTTAGGGCAAATATGATTGTTCGCAGGTTTGCTCGTTGCTCAATGCCAGTCAAAATAACGCTTTTCAGAGCTTACTGCACCACATTTTACCCTAGCAGCCTGTGGGCAGACTATACGCGGAAACAGTACAACGCCCTGCGTGTACAATATAACAATGCTTTCAGGGTGCTAATGGGTATGCCTCGTTTTTGTAGTGCATCGGGGATGTTTGCCGAGGTGTATGTGGACTGTTTTTGTAACATTATGTGAAAGCGGTGCACCTCGTTGTTGCGCAGGATTCTTTCCAGCTCAAGTGGCGTCCTGAGAGCATTTGTTAATAGAAGTTGTTTGTATGTGAATCACTACTATCGGTCACGTGCTGACAAATTAATCCTGTCATAGGTTAAATAAGTTTTAGAAATTACTAACAAATAGGCGTAAGATACTTGTATTACTAACAACATATGATCCATTGTTGGTCAAAATAAAGTTATTATTATATATATTATTATATAACCATGCTGCGGAACCCTTTAGATTCAACTGTGCGTGGTCCACAACGCACTTGACTGGTAATTTTTTATTTGTAACTGCGAGAAATATGTTTCTAAAAACTTTTCTGTATTTGATTCACCAGGCTTTTTATAAATTGCTCCAATATTTAGAGGTAGTTTGTTTATCAGTATCCATAAGTAATGATTACCGTCTGCGCACAAATCTTCGGTTATTTCATATTTTATGCTATGGTGTACATAAATCGAGACTCCTCTCCCCCGACAGTTTGTTCTGAAGTTGTAAACATGATTAAAATTGGGTATCTGGTATAATTTTGCATCTGAATGGGACGTAATCCATGTCTCAGTAAATATCAACAAGTGTGTAGTCGTAGGTATCGCTTTAATTATGCATTTTATTTCATCTAATTTTCCAGGTGTACGTATGCTTCGTAAATTAGCATAAAAAAATCGTAATGAAGATTGGTGGTATAAAATACTTTCGTAATTGTTTACTATTTGGTGGTTCAGTCTTTCGGTATAATTTTTATTTCGTGATAAAACCTTTACAGGTTTTTTTGGTTCGATTGATTAGTGATGATAGTAGGTAGGTTGTGTAGGTTTTGATTTTACGCTCACCTCCCCATCCTGCACCCATAGTCGATAATCCTCATCCGATTATATTTAGATCCTAACTAAGATTTTATTACTTTAGAAACTAAGATTGTTAATTTTACTAGATCTTAAATTAATATTTTAATATTTTTTTTGTTGTTAATGAGTGTTGTTCCCAGCATAAATGGGCCAACTCACAGAAAATTGGCGTAATGTAACAGTATTTACCATTAGCTACTGTTGCGTTTTACGCGATGAGTGAAAGCTTCGGAAGTCCAATCTACCATCGCCTCTGTACCGGTCTATTTATCCTTCTTATCCTACCTACCTCTTTGGTTGGCAACGCGCGTGTGATATTTTAAGTATCGCGCGCGTTCATATGTTACGGTGATCAGGCGTACCGTATGCTTGTTTGCTAAACGTAATGAAATACAAATAAAATTCTAAGTCATAAAAGAGGGGTGATGGTATTATTAATAGCGCTTGGCCATTAAATCCTTGTAGCCTTGTTTGTGAACGAGCTCTTACAAGCTTGATAAAAAATATTCAGAAGTAATTCCCGTTATATTTACTTTCAAACGTTTATTCTATTAAATAAGTAAACGATACACACTCAACGGCCCCCTGGGATAAGTAATTGGGATAGTGATATCCTGTATCTTGGATCCGGAAACATATAACAAGGACCACCACACCCAGACAGCATTGGCGCTTAAGGCAGGTACACTTCCGCTGTCCAACAACGCCGTCAAAATTCTCTAAGCGTGTTTGTTTTAAATTATATTTAAGTAAAAATATATGCTTTCATTTCATTTCATATATATATATATATATCTCAAGTACACTGATGTATTTTGTTTGAGTCAATAGTACGGAGGGCGTGCCCAAGCCGATGTTTATCTTCGAATTTGCTTTAAGATTCTAAACCCTTTATTTAACTTTGATTGTTCTGTACACGGTGCTGATAATTAGGTACATCAATTGTTTTATAGACTTTTATTAGACTTTGCGCTTGAGAAACCGAAGGTTCTAGAATATCGAATTTAGGGAATTACACTAAAACTTTTATACTGTAGGTATACGTATAAATGAATAATGGAAGTGTCTGTTTTTAGGGTTCCGTAGCCAAATGGCAATATATATAATAAGCAGTCCATACATGTAACTAAGTGTTGAAAAAAATATTTCAACGTATGTCAACATGTGAGATATCTTTGGATAGATCTTTCAAAATGATAAGGAGGTTTGATTTTGACTTTTTTCATTAAGTTAGTAGTTGTTGAGATATTAGCTCCTAAAGTCGTAAAAATTGTGCCCTCTAACTTTTGAACTATGGGGTTTAAAATTCTGGAAAAATTTGAGCTTATAGGACATCAAATAAAATGTCAACCACATTTGGTTTGAAGAAGAATATATAAGTTCTTCTCATAACTTTCTTTTTCATATAACTTTTAATAGTCAGTATAAAATTATCAACTTATTTTTGCAGTCGATTTTAATTCTTTATTATTTTTAAAGGTCTTAAGATTCTTCATAACCAAGCTGCGGAACCCTTTACTTTCAACTGTGCGTAGTCAACAACGCACTTGACTGCTAATTTTTTTTAATGTCAATATAAAAGCTCTATACTGCATAAATATGGAAGTATATACGGTACATATAACAAACAATCAATTTTAAATTTTTTGTTCGGTTGTCTTTTGTTTGTTTGTTCCGACTGATCATCGAAACGCCTAGATCGACTTTAACAGGACTTTGATTGGTTAGGTTTAGTCTACAATAGGAGGTTCAGCTTACAACGATCATCACCTACATTCCAGGTGTAGCGATAAATATGCGTTAAATCAATTATGCGCTATGATCAGGGGCTACGACAGTGCCCTCGCCAAGTCGAACGCGAAGCAAACACTGCCGTACCATCCCTTACTGGAACTATTTTGCTGCATTTTCAGGCCCTATTTTAGAACCTCTGGATAAGACCAGGTCGCAGAAATTTTTGTCATTCAGTAAGCTATAATATCCCACTTAAAATAAAAAAAATTCAAGTCTGTAGGTCATTTAGGTCCGAAGTTATGCGAAAGCAAAGTTTTGCTTTTATGACAGTAACTCACTCAGGATCATCAAAATAGAACTAGTACTTCCCATAAACTCAGTGAGTTCAAATTTGGTACAAAGTTAGGGTTTAATGGCCACATAAAGGGAAAACTATAAAAACTAGGATAATCGTAGATCTGGAGTACCTGGTGACCCTTATTTGAAAACACAAGAGCCCAACCATACTATTAAAGATCGACATACCGCCTTTACAAAAAATATTCAACTTTGTTTGCCTCTTCATTTGATGTCAAAAATCGAAGGTCAGAAGTATCTGATCAAGAACCCTCAGCTTGTCTCAGCTGTATTAGAGATATGGTAATGCCCCCTTTTACTATTGATACATAAAAAAATCTACTGTCATTGCAAAAATCCAGCGTATTTAATCTAGCCTATTGCTTCCCACTGCTGGATCAATCTAATAAAATAAATCAATATGCCCCCGTTTCTACAAAAAGAAGAGAAATCCCACCAAAACATTCTGTATAAAACTAGCCAAGTTTCGATGGAGCTGCTTGTTTATCTCTAAAAAGTAATGAAATCTAGACAAAGTCGTGCCAAGTCTAAGGTTCCTTACTGCGATTTCTTTATTATTATTGTTAATATTGTGTGACTTGGCCGTTGGCCGACAACGTACAATTGACTAGTTATTGAATCAACGTTTTCGTGTGTGTAGTGGCAATTTTTTGGTCAATGGGTAGCGGTTCTGGCGACAGATTAGTGCAATGGTGTCATGGGGCACCTGGTTTTGTACCCTTGTTTACCCTTCAACGGCTTCATCGAGACTTGGCTAGTTTTTTACACAATGTTTTTGGTGGGATATATGTTACAGTACAACAAAATGATTTGTCATTTTTATCTCAAAGAGAGGTGTTTTTGCAGATATATATGAAAGACGTAGACTATAACCGAAGGTCGCGGTTTCAAATCAGGGCAAGCACCTCTGAGTTTTCACGTGCTTTATAGAGGTCAGTCAGTGTATATCAGTAAAAATTGAATGGCTTCTGGTATTGTAGTTGTCCATGGGCCACACCGGACCGTTTGCCATCTATAACATAAAGAAAAAAAAAAGATGTGAGACATTAAAGGACTAGTCATATTAAGCTTCTACTGTTCATATTTATGTAACAAGGTAAACGTAAACGCCTATAGTACTCCAAAGCCGGCGCGTCGCGTTGCCGCTTCAGCGCGAACTAATTATCTTTGTAATTAGTTGGCGTTGCGTTTAATAGCTTTACATCCTACGTCTAAGACTAAGAGTCGTATTACCAAATATTCATAAATAATAAGAAAAGATCAATGGTTTGCACTGTTTTCTCCAAACTCTAGAAAAACTTTTACTAAAATGATATCAGGAACAATAAAATTTTGCGGATTTTATATAAAAGTCTAGAAGACTGAACTGGATAACAATTTTCTACTAATACTGATATCAACATAATTGTTTTATTTATTTATAAGTACTTTTAACATTTATTATTTTATAGTCATATCTGAGTCGCGTGATGTAAAATCTACCGTACTATCGACGATCGCGTCTATGGCTATTAGCAGATGAGTCGATAGTACCGACCAACTCGATTGACTTACAGATAATTGAATCATATTAAAATTTGTTTTTACTTAGAATGTTTAAGTTGGTTTTTATACCACTAAAGGTGGCAACCATGTAAACGGTCTACCTGTTGTATAAAAAGCTTTATAGATATTGATTTGGTTTGCCTATACCCTCGGAGCATCCGTAGCTCGTGATCCTCAGCAACACTGCGGGATACCTTAGATGAGATAGGTTGTAGAAAAAGAACCTGACCAAGAAGGTCGGATATTAGCCTCCAGCCTTAGTGAAAGTAATTCTCAGGCGAACCTGTCTATTTAAAAAACAAAAAAAAATAAGATGAACTATCTAATTATTAGATTCGTAGAGAGAGATGTTTAAGTAAAGATTCCTTGTTAAGATTAATTATAATGTTAGGCAAATTTGAGGGGAACTGACGCGATTGAAAAAGAAAAGACTGGTGGCTTTAAAATATTACATAGTGGATCTGTATTAACTCTACTATATACTACTAGAAGAGGCGCATCAAGAAGAAGTCAGGAGAGAGCAATAACTAATGGAATAATCTGAAGTTTCTGTACTATTTCGAGAAAAATATGAAATAGAACTTTTCTTAGCGGTATAATAATTGAGGCATATCAGTATGAGGCGTATGTAGGCAATGAAAGAGAGATGTAAGAGAAGCAATAAGTCTTTTTGTTATATAATTTTTTTTTATATCAGAGGGGGCAAACAGGGAGATGGATCATCTGATGCTAAGTGATCACCGCCGTCCATGAACATGTGCAACACCAGAGGGCATGCAAGTTGCCGAACTTTGAGAAAGGAATAGGCTCTCTTCTTGAAGGTTCCATAGTCGTAACGGTTCGGAAAGACCACCGCATTTTTTAAATATTAAGATAATTTAAATCATCATACGGATAGCATAGAAATAAAATCCTCTACGTGTTAACCGACTTAAAATGGTCCAACCGCGGTTCGAAATCAAAATTGTAAATTCGAGGAACAAAAACCCGGATGGGGCATAGATAACAAATAAAACTTGGCCCAATGAATAGATTACTCCCAGGTCAATATTTGACCGAGATAATTGACAAAGTTTCGCGACTGCTCAGCGGATTCTCCATACAATACTCACGAGTTCGTCAAACAGTTGTTAACCGAATCACACAGACCGCAGCTAATCGTATCAATGTTTGATTCATGTTGGGAATAATTCGTACAATTTCTGAAAATGGGAGCAAGGCTACGATTCTCTATGATACCTAATTATTAAACGGTATTAAATTCAATTATGTCCACTCCGCTCCAAAGTTACATTGATGATGTTTTATTATAATATGTAATTTTATATATAACACATTTTAACTTTTTGTTATGCCACAATAACTAGCGTATGGCTGGCGTGAGTGTAAGCAGTCACCGTAGTTTATGGATGGTTGTCATAAGTGACACATGCTTGTTGCTGACCAAAAGGGTAAGAAAGAGGGATAGCAAGCAAAAGGAGGGAGATAGAAGAGAGGAGGAGGAGAGTTTGGGCCTCCAGCGCTCTCTCTCTCTCAACCAAAGAAACTAAAAATATGTCAATTAAAAATATAACTTCCTCTTTTTCTAAAGTATTATATCTTTTTTGCTCTTCACATTAACTAGAGTCATCAGACTTTGGTTGAATTGAGTTGTTACACAACATTGACATTCTGGAATATTACTGGCGAGAGGAGAGAGCTTCGAGAGTAAGCTTAATAGTTTAAACTAAATTGCAACAATAATTATACAATTAAATTATTAAAACTATCGTGAGACATAATTACTTAATGTAAAATTTAAACGGCTAACACTCACGTTCAATCGGTTTAAGTACCGACTAGTTTCGGACTCATCGGAGGTCCTTCATCAGGGTGAGTGGGTTACGTTCGCGGTCGCGACCCGTCTCGCACTGCGCGCTTGTGCTCGCATCGCGCGGCTGGACAGGGCGGCGGGCGGGGTATGCGCCGGCGATGATGGTGAAGCCGGCGAAGCCGATGCACTGGTGTCACAATTGGAGTTCACGGGCGCACAGAATGTACTCACAATATCCACTACACAATCATCAACACTTCCGATATTCTTCGGCGTCGCGCTTAGCAGCACAGGTTTCCAAGTAGGTGGCAGGGCCCACCCCTTGTCTCTATTAAAATTAGGACGACGGTCGATTTCAATTGCTTCACGAAATTTGCGCGATACGAAATTCTTATCACGGGCCAGCACTTTGACCTTATCGAACCTAATATAATGAGAGGTTCCGGAGTAAACGGCGTGCTCTGCCACCGCCGAGGTATTAACATGCATCTTGCGAACGCTGCGGATGTGTTCATTTAGCCTGGTAGTGATGCTGCGTCCCGTTTCTCCAATGTAGCTCTTGCCGCACTCGCACGGAATTTCATAGACGCCAGGGCCTTCCAGAGGTTCCAGATCCTTAGGAGATCGTAAAAGTCTTGCGATCTGTGTCATGGGGCGGAAGATTGTCCTGATGCTATATCTGCGGCGTAACAGGTGTCCAATCTTATCCGTTACCCCTCGCATGTACGGTAAATAGGCTGGAACTCGCTCTGCGATATGAGGTCGCTGTCTGACGGTCGTGTTTGCTAGACGGTAGCTCTGTCGCCAATTGTAGCCATTGCACTCTAACACCCGCTGCATATGTGTCAATTCCGCCTCTAGGAATTGAGGATCGCATAGACGAAGTGCACGGTTGATGAGAGTGCGAGGCACTGAAGCCAATTGCGACGGGTGGTGATGGGAATCCGCTCTAAGGTAACGATCAGTATGTGTCGGTTTTCTGAATACTGTATGTACCAGGCTTCCATTAGGTTCCCGCTTCACAAGTACATCCAAAAATGGGAGAGTTCCGTCTTTTTCCTCTTCTGTGGTGAACCTTATTTTTGGATGTATGCTGTTAAGGTGGTCCAGTAATTGTGCTACACCTTGCTTAGAGACTATAGCAAACACATCGTCTACGTATCTCCACCAATATCTTGGTTTTGATGGCGCACTTTTCATCGCTTCCTGCTCGAAATGTTCCATAAAAATATTGGCCACAACTGGTGCTATTGGTGAGCCCATTGCCACTCCATCTATTTGCAGATAGAAATCCCCTCGCCACAGGAAGAATCCACTGGTAAGGCAAAACTCGATCAATCCCAGATACTCAGTAGGTAAGCTGTTAACCATAAGCTGTTGTTTTATTATATCTATAGTTTCCGTTACTGGTATATTGGTGAATAGAGATGAAACGTCGAAGCTGACCATTATCTCATTATTTTGGATTCTGACGTTCTGCAATAGATGTATAAAATGTGTTGAATCTCTTACAAAGCTCTCTGTTTTTCCAGTCACCGCCTTCAAGATACTTGCTAAATGACGCGAACTTTTGTAAGTAGGAGAGTTGATTTGACTCACAATGGGACGCAAAGGCCAGTTTGGTTTATGTATTTTAGGCAGTCCATATATTTTTGGAGGTGTTGGGTTTAAGGGACGCAACCGTTCTTTCTCTCCATCTGATATAGTAGATATGAGCTTATTTAGTTTGGAGGTGACCCGAGTCGTTGGATTGTAGTTGACCTTTTTATAAGTACTGGTGTCACTCACTAGTTGCGTAATTTTCTGTTCATATTCCATTGTATCTACTATAACAGTTGCATTACCCTTATCTGCCGGTAGCACGAGTATATCAGGATTCCTGCGTAAAGATATCAATGCCTGGAACTCTTGTTTTGATAAGTTCGGATTCGGGGTGTTATGTTTCCGTATGATAGCAGATATGTCCTGCCTAAGGCATTCCGCTTCCGGTCCAGGCACTTTGTTGCGCATAAGACAGTTCTCGACGCTAGAAATTACTGATTCCACCGGTACTTTGTTTGGCACAATCGCAAAGTTTAAGCCTCGTGCCAGAGCTTTCTGAGTCTCAGCTGACACTTCATGTGAGGATAGATTTATTACACTACTTACCGGTGTATTAGAGCAAAGTTGTCTCTCAGCATAACTGGGTTTGCCTTCATTTTTCAACAGGCGCTTCAGTTTATGTTCATGTGTTTTCATTGTCTCCAACTTTAATTTTTCAGCTCTAATAAAGGTCATCGCATCTAAACACTGCCATGCATCAAAATCAAGAACTCGAGATAATTCCAAGTGCAACAAATAAAGATCTTTATTTACATATGCGATGTTACGTCGGTAATTCTGAATTACCCGCCGCAGTATTTTGTTATTTGTCGTATTAAAGAATTCTTTGTAACCTCGAAAGCAATTCACTTCCTTGATACGTGCAAATTTCGGTATCACTCCACTATCACGACACTGTATCACAAACTGTAAACCACATTCAAGTTTATTACGTTTTATTCTTAATGCCGAAAAACGTTTCACTCGCGTTTGCCATACCTCGCCGTATCGGTTAGCAATTAAATTATTAAAACTATCGTGAGACATAATTACTTAATGTAAAATTTAATAAACTTGAATGTGGTTTACAGTTTGTGATACAGTGTCGTGATAGTGGAGTGATACCGAAATTTGCACGTATCAAGGAAGTGAATTGCTTTCGAGGTTACAAAGAATTCTTTAATACGACAAATAACAAAATACTGCGGCGGGTAATTCAGAATTACCGACGTAACATCGCATATGTAAATAAAGATCTTTATTTGTTGCACTTGGAATTATCTCGAGTTCTTGATTTTGATGCATGGCAGTGTTTAGATGCGATGACCTTTATTAGAGCTGAAAAATTAAAGTTGGAGACAATGAAAACACATGAACATAAACTGAAGCGCCTGTTGAAAAATGAAGGCAAACCCAGTTATGCTGAGAGACAACTTTGCTCTAATACACCGGTAAGTAGTGTAATAAATCTATCCTCACATGAAGTGTCAGCTGAGACTCAGAAAGCTCTGGCACGAGGCTTAAACTTTGCGATTGTGCCAAACAAAGTACCGGTGGAATCAGTAATTTCTAGCGTCGAGAACTGTCTTATGCGCAACAAAGTGCCTGGACCGGAAGCGGAATGCCTTAGGCAGGACATATCTGCTATCATACGGAAACATAACACCCCGAATCCGAACTTATCAAAACAAGAGTTCCAGGCATTGATATCTTTACGCAGGAATCCTGATATACTCGTGCTACCGGCAGATAAGGGTAATGCAACTGTTATAGTAGATACAATGGAATATGAACAGAAAATTACGCAACTAGTGAGTGACACCAGTACTTATAAAAAGGTCAACTACAATCCAACGACTCGGGTCACCTCCAAACTAAATAAGCTCATATCTACTATATCAGATGGAGAGAAAGAACGGTTGCGTCCCTTAAACCCAACACCTCCAAAAATATATGGACTGCCTAAAATACATAAACCAAACTGGCCTTTGCGTCCCATTGTGAGTCAAATCAACTCTCCTACTTACAAAAGTTCGCGTCATTTAGCAAGTATCTTGAAGGCGGTGACTGGAAAAACAGAGAGCTTTGTAAGAGATTCAACACATTTTATACATCTATTGCAGAACGTCAGAATCCAAAATAATGAGATAATGGTCAGCTTCGACGTTTCATCTCTATTCACCAATATACCAGTAACGGAAACTATAGATATAATAAAACAACAGCTTATGGTTAACAGCTTACCTACTGAGTATCTGGGATTGATCGAGTTTTGCCTTACCAGTGGATTCTTCCTGTGGCGAGGGGATTTCTATCTGCAAATAGATGGAGTGGCAATGGGCTCACCAATAGCACCAGTTGTGGCCAATATATTTATGGAACATTTCGAGCAGGAAGCGATGAAAAGTGCGCCATCAAAACCAAGATATTGGTGGAGATACGTAGACGATGTGTTTGCTATAGTCTCTAAGCAAGGTGTAGCACAATTACTGGACCACCTTAACAGCATACATCCAAAAATAAGGTTCACCACAGAAGAGGAAAAAGACGGAACTCTCCCATTTTTGGATGTACTTGTGAAGCGGGAACCTAATGGAAGCCTGGTACATACAGTATTCAGAAAACCGACACATACTGATCGTTACCTTAGAGCGGATTCCCATCACCACCCGTCGCAATTGGCTTCAGTGCCTCGCACTCTCATCAACCGTGCACTTCGTCTATGCGATCCTCAATTCCTAGAGGCGGAATTGACACATATGCAGCGGGTGTTAGAGTGCAATGGCTACAATTGGCGACAGAGCTACCGTCTAGCAAACACGACCGTCAGACAGCGACCTCATATCGCAGAGCGAGTTCCAGCCTATTTACCGTACATGCGAGGGGTAACGGATAAGATTGGACACCTGTTACGCCGCAGATATAGCATCAGGACAATCTTCCGCCCCATGACACAGATCGCAAGACTTTTACGATCTCCTAAGGATCTGGAACCTCTGGAAGGCCCTGGCGTCTATGAAATTCCGTGCGAGTGCGGCAAGAGCTACATTGGAGAAACGGGACGCAGCATCACTACCAGGCTAAATGAACACATCCGCAGCGTTCGCAAGATGCATGTTAATACCTCGGCGGTGGCAGAGCACGCCGTTTACTCCGGAACCTCTCATTATATTAGGTTCGATAAGGTCAAAGTGCTGGCCCGTGATAAGAATTTCGTATCGCGCAAATTTCGTGAAGCAATTGAAATCGACCGTCGTCCTAATTTTAATAGAGACAAGGGGTGGGCCCTGCCACCTACTTGGAAACCTGTGCTGCTAAGCGCGACGCCGAAGAATATCGGAAGTGTTGATGATTGTGTAGTGGATATTGTGAGTACATTCTGTGCGCCCGTGAACTCCAATTGTGACACCAGTGCATCGGCTTCGCCGGCTTCACCATCATCGCCGGCGCATCCCCGCCCGCCGCCCTGTCCAGCCGCGCGATGCGAGCACAAGCGCGCAGTGCGAGACGGGTCGCGACTGCGAACGTAACCCACTCACCCTGATGAAGGACCTCCGATGAGTCCGAAACTAGTCGGTACTTAAACCGATTGAACGTGAGTGTTAGCCGTTTAAATTTTACATTAAATAATTATACAAAATTAAATTAACTAATAGCTATATATATCCATTACGAGTGACGGGGCCAGTATGCGGCGCGAGCTATTACTTCTACAATAATAAATCATTTTTAGTTTGTCCGAAACACAATGCCGATCGACATTGTTTTTCATTTGTTATCTGACTCTCGAATTAATGGAATCCATTGGAACTTGATTTTATAGTGATGTTGTATATTTAGTTAATGCTAGCCTATACACGTATATTGCTATTACGTATCTAAAAATTTTATATTTGCGAAGGGCACCTTCTGTACTTCTGTTGTATCAAAATATATAATTTTGGAAAAGTTTTAAACGCACATTAAAAAAAAAACAGCGTGATTTACGCTATGTAAAGACATAAAAATCAAATTGATGGATGTATCGTCACAATTTCAATGTATAAACCTAAAAAATACATGATAGAAGGCATACGAAATATATTCTTTTAGAAGGTAAGTTTAAAGTGAGTTTCTAGCACATGTCTTTGGTTATATCCGTAATCCGCGCCACAGTGACACGCCGCGACAGCAGGCGACGTCCTCTCGCGCGCGGGTGCAGCTTTGCGAAAATTGTTCGTTCCGTAATCCTGACTAACAACCTTGTTTGTTTCCGACTTACTTGTTCAATTTTACAAAAAAAGCCATTTAAAAACAAATCTTCATATAAGAATCAAAGCTATAGGAATATAAATCTTAAGATTGTTCAGACGACCGTTGTGGCGCAAAGCGTTAGTGAACCTGCCTAAACCGCCAGTATAGATCGTGGGTTCGATTCCTGCTGGGGGCAGATATATTGTTTAGGCATGTATCCGGAACACATCTGGGTAGTTCTTTTTTTGTAAATAAGCCTTAATTGATTATTATTACAAATATAAGAAATTACATAACTTGATTTACCTACCTGTTCTTTATAGTTTGTGTGTGAGAATGTTGTGGCGCAGTGGTAGTGCACCTGCCTTAAGTGCCACAGGTCGCGGTTTCGATGCCCCCTCGAAGTAGATGATTGTATTGACCATACAGACATGGGGTCCGGTCTAGGTGTGTATGTTTCCAGACCCACACAGGATATTACTGTCCAATGTGTTAATGATTTAAAGTGTAGCAAAAATCCAATAAGATGAAATAAATAATACAATAGTTTCATTCCATACATTTTAAAAGATAAACTACAAATCCTCAAAACACTTTCAATCGTTTTAATGTAGTTTCGAATTCAAAGCTTTCACAATTACTTTTAAAATACAAATGCATATTCACATTTTCTCTTTCACTCGGTGAAGCCGTTTTAGTAAAGATTTAAAATGATTTATCAGCACGAGATTAAATTTGAACTTGCGTCACCGAGCGGCGGAGTTCTAAAATCGACCTTTACAGCGAGACACGAGGATTCACATTGCGTAGTTGAATACGATGCATTGAAATGCGTTTACAAAAGAGTATTCGGAATGCGACAATGGTAGGCAGCGAGTACATTTCAATAATCTCGGAGTCGCGACTTCGCTAGTGCGGAGTTTTATTTAGATTCTATACCGCGGTCCCCTTCCTACCGCCGCTCCCGCTGGCGACATTCGCGACATTTTAATTTCGTACTCATGTTAATGTAACATGAATTTATCGCGGTCCCCCGGCGCACATGCCTAAGTAATAATTCTTTATAATAACATATCCAATGAGTTCGAAGGGTGATAACAAATCCCTTACGAACATTCGGGGAGTAATTGATAAAAGTGCGTAAATAAGATAAATTTTCATTGTTAAGAATATATCAAAGTTAAAAATATATCAAAGTTATGGTTGACTTGCTTAGATGCATGTTGAAAAAGTCCTTTTTTTAAATAGTAATTTGTTAAAAACTTAAACCGCTACTTTTTAATTACTTAATAATTAGTAATTAGTAATTAAAAAGTAGCGGTCGAAATGAAAAAAAAATCTTAAATAAGAAACTAAGACAATAGGGTTATCGCGTTCCGCTGAATACCTGAAACAAAACCAGTCGTTAAGACATTTTACATTTAATTTGCCGAGAGTCTTGTTTACAAGCGGCCTTTGTTTCAAGCTCGGAGATCGTGGTTTCATAATAAAGGTTTCATTAAGTTATTTTCTGAAGTCTGACTATTTGCTGCGAGGGAAATTAATGATAATTTGCTGGCGGCGTTGCCGGTGGTATTGTCATTGCAGTTATAATACATTTTAAACGATTGGAACAATAGATTCTAACATATTATGTTATAATATTAGTTTTATGTTAAGATACTTAATTAAAAGAAGTCCCTACTGACGATCTTTTTTAAAACACAAAAATAATAAACAAGCTAACACACCGACTTATGTCTGATCTGATGTAATCGGTCACCGAAGTCTATGGTCACGGTATGAAGTATCATAAGGCTGGGGTTCTTGGCGATAGAAAATACGGGACTTTTTCAGGTGGTCCAGAAATTTGGGCTTCCGGCACTTTATCGTCTTGGATGCAATAATAAGAATAGTCTTTTAGTTTGTGTAAGGGTAATACTTCACTGATCGAGGTTTTCATACCTCAAACTGTGGCTCGGTATACAAAAATAGTTGTACAAATATAAAAAAACCTTTTTTCCTGGCTAACCCACGGGTACTCGCATCTCAATTTAGAACTCGGACGGTCACAAGTGGGTCGAGAAGACCCAGATTTTAAAGTTTAATTATGGTGTGAATAAAGTATTTTTTAATAATAATAATATTTATTTATAACAATTTATACATATCACAAACAATATAAACGATATTAGTTACAATAGTATGGAACTGTGTCGTAGCTACTAACATTGTATTAAAATGTACTTTTATATATATTATTTTACAAAAAAATGAAAAACTACTTATAAAGTAAGACAAGAAAAATTCTTAATATTTGCCTAAAAGAATAAAAACAGCAATACCTTTCACATCACAACAATTGAAAAATTGCTATAAGATGATGAAAAACAAAATGTTTTCTACTAAATAAATAAAAATAATAATAAACTATATCTATATAACTCATTTTGCTTACAATTGAAATCAAAAAATTATATAATATAATAAAAATATTTTTATGAGGAAACAATGACGATCGTCAATTGAAGGTACCTACCTACCTTCCTATCTTAGCGCTACTATATAAAAAATATTTTTATGTATTATCGATTTAGTATGACTTTGGGGCTTTTCGAACCAACGCGACGATTCGCAGGTTAAATAGAGCCTGTTGAAATAAATAAATAGTAATGAATTACAACGATTTCTTTTTTGAAATTATTCTCGTAAGATAAACAACATTAATTCCACATTACACAAACAAGAAAGTGAGCGTATGAAATAGAGTCGTAATAAAAGAAGTAGTTCACCTCGTCTAGACAAATAAACGATTAGAGCGACACGTGAAGCAGTCGCATGTCGAGACAAGCGCGCAAATTAAACAAGACTCGCATTAACCGGCAAAGAGTAATTGAAACGAGCCGCAGCAGCGGTTTTTATCATAATCTCCGTATTTAAAGAGCTCGCTGTAGTTGCGAACGAGAGAACGGATGTTTTCGACGATGAAACGAACGCTTTGCATTAATAAATGGAAAGGACGACTGAAAATTAAAGAATGCTATTTTTTTTTTTTAATGTTTGAAGTTGGCAAACAAGCATACGGCCCATCTGATGGTAAGTGGCTGCCGCAGCCTATGAGCGCTTGCAGCACCATTAGTAGGTGCCACTCGCGCGTTGCCAACCTCGAGATATTAGTTCTTAAATCTCGTTCGCCCAGTAATTTCACTAGCGTACAATGCCCTTCAAACCGGAACACAGTAGTGCCTAAGCACTACTATTTGGCGGCAGAATATTGGACACTGCGGTGGTACCTACCTAGCCGGCCTCTTGCAACAAAGACCTACCACCACAACAGAGATTAACCAGTGCAATCAGTCACACTGACTGATTGCACTGGTGGAATAATCTCTGTTGTGACAGAGATTATCCCAACAGCGGGCGATGGAGTCGTCACATCCCGACGCCTTATACTTATACTTATTTAATGTTTAAAAATTGTTAACATTTCAAAACGCAGACAAGGTTTATATTCTTAACCGACTTAAAAATGAGGAGGTTCTCAATTTGACTGAATGTATTTTTTCTTTTTTTTCCTCATTTTTTCTTAGTTTCAACAGAACTTTCGATGGAGGCAACCGATTTTCACGATTCTTTTTTTTATGTAAAATCTGGTGCTTCCCATGTGGTCCCGTTTTTCTTATTTTTCCTGTATTTGTAAGTGTATAAATAAGTTTCTATATTATTTTAATTTATTTCAGTTTTGACAACGACATCCATGAGAAAACCATATAAGTTTTAAATTAGCATTAAGTAGTCTAAGTCGGTATTTTTTTTTTTACATTATTTTGTATAACTTAAAATACTTTCTAAAATGTAAAACAGGATAGATTTTTTGGTTATTGAGTACACAATTATGGATTACATATATTATGAATATGCAAACATTAATAACCAAAGCTCTTATATACATAATATTATGTGTAACAAATCAATATCTTGTGATAATGAGATTCTCATCACGTAAGTAATAAAACATACCGGAGCAATATAGAATCGGAAAGGTTAACCCGAGCGAGGCGGGCACTTTGTGCACCAACTTTATGAATACGCTCGTGCAATTACAGAGTTTTATGCGCTCCGGAGCTTAGCGGGTTTGAATGGCAGACTATATAGAAATGTTTATATTTCACAATATTTCAAGCATTGTATTGAAATGTTCTCTTCCTTGACTAGCTCTTATGTAAACATATTTTAGATTGAATAAAAAGTAAATGTGACATTTATATTTATTTTCTATTCAATCTAGAATAAATAACAATTTTTCAACAAACTAAGCATCAGATATTTGTTGAAATTTGCTTCGGCTTGTCGGCTTTAACAAAACACACTTAGTGGTATTTAAATACTAGTATGGTCCATAATTGTGTTAATGACTTTTTTAGAGTTTATTACCTAGATTGCATAAAGGATACTTTTTATCAAAAAAATATTGGGTTTATCAAAAAATTATCAAAAAACCACATTAACGCAAGCGCAGCCGAGGCCACAGTTAATATTAAATAAAATATTTATATAAGAAGAGTCTTTCCTAAAGATAACAGTTCAACCAAAGAAAGTTGAAAACTTTTACAGAATACTGAAGTGGAGTAGCAGTATCTGTACTGTCACATTACTTTCCATCCAGAGGCCATAAAATATAATAGTGATCAAAACATCTCACGGTGACATAAATAAGTGTTTCTAAGTAATTGTCTATGCCACAAGTTCTATTGATGGTACTACATTATCATTACTATTCATACTAAATAAAATCCCAGTGCATGAAAACAAACGAAACCATGTCACATACAGATTTTGTAGACGTTGTATGTGGAGGTTCCATTTTCGAGATAATGGATAACAAATTTACAAAGGATGCACACGAGCTATGCAAATACTCGACCGACGAAGACGAATCTGAGGGCGTATCGCGTTAACTAACCCTCTCGCGCCGTTTGAATTACGACCGTCCTCGTGGGAACCGGGTCACTACTATTATATCATATAAAATACTACTAAATTCATTTAAATTAATTTAAATCGCTTGATTTTTAGTTAGAATACTACATAAATTAATCATCATCTTTCTAAGTAATAACTATAACTTGTTTTGACATATTTAATTTTACGCTCATTTATAACATTGTTAATTATATTAATTTTAATTCAGTCAAAACAAAATTGAATACGCATTTTCGCTTAAAAGCTTGTATCAATAACTTTTTTTTTGAGATATTAAATACTCTAATTATAATAAAATAAAATAAAAACCGTTACATATTTTTAATGCCATCATGGAACACTTAACTAATTAGCAATGAAGGATCTCGCAGAAATAATCCCATAGTAATCAAATAAATTCAAGCGTATTGTTTACCGCTCCACGTTAGGCTAATGTGGGATACATTTATAAATATTGTAGGTGCCCGAGTGGCAACCCGGCAGGTTGACGGTAATCGAATCGCAGATTTAATAACCGCCATCATTTATTTACTGTTCGCTTGCCGGTTCGCAATATGCTGCTGTTCCGTTTATAAGTGTAATGACAGCGTCGACAAACGATTAGTTTACCTTTCACGTCATTAAATTAAGTCTTAAATTGTTTTATTTATGAATTTCGAGAGATTTAATGTTTTATACAATTAAGTTGACCTTCGGTTTAAATCTCTACCGGAGTATATCCTTGTATTAATTATAAAGGTGCTTGCTTCAGTTTAGGTATGTATATATGCTTGGGTTATATTTGTTTTTCCGGACCACTGGGACCCCGTACCTTAGTTGGTAAAGGTCGTTTAATACGTAACGTTATTTATTATTTATTGTATTATTACTTCGGGCAAACCTTTAACCTACTTACTTCTGACCTACTTACTACCATGTGATAGACATATAATGGTTGTCTCCATATAAATTATAGCCGAAACTTGTTTCAAAGATAGTGCGGAATGATACGGCTCATAGATTCGAACAAAAAGTTATCAAGTCTTAAGAAACTAACGCTATAAACATTCTCGTAGTGTTTTAACGTGAAGAGAATATAAAGAGTGTAAAAAGAGTGTAACTTCGCTCTTAGCCCGCGGTGGAACGTTTGGGTAAAACTCAGGGAAAAGTTACGTTTCGAGGGCTGTGAAGAATTTAAAAACTGCTGTATTGTGATATATTTGTCATGCTGAGTTTAGGTCTAAATAATTTTTATATTACACGAAGCAACTTTCTATTTTACATCGGTATCATTTCCCAGGCCTATCAGGTCTATCTAACAGAAAGGCTCTTCTATTAACAAAAGATTAAAATCGATAAATAGAAAACTAGAAGACCTGACTCACT
The DNA here is from genome assembly GCA_023373885.1 of Hestina assimilis. Classification (NCBI taxonomy): domain Eukaryota; kingdom Metazoa; phylum Arthropoda; class Insecta; order Lepidoptera; family Nymphalidae; genus Hestina; species Hestina assimilis. The sequence goes on along the minus strand of CM041754.1, from coordinate 15,883,921 downwards.
GACATATCAACGCTCAGCCTGAACCCTTTTACCTAGAATGCAGCTTTTTTCAATTGTGTTTTTTTAAACGTAATCCAGCAATTAGAAATTATTTAGGGACGTTAAGGGGGCTTAAAGTTCTTCATTTTTGAAACCAGAAACATGAAACTTTGTTTTTGGCGAGTAATTAAAGATAAACGGGGAAATGAGGGTTTAAAGTTTGTATTAAAAATATTATTCATGTGCGCGAATTTAGTCAATCAATATAAAGTACATCGCAAAATAAAGATGAGATAATTGCAGTGTTATTCATAAAATTCAATCAAACTATATTCGATATCAAGTTTTAATAGAGAAATACATTTTAAAGTCCAAGTGTTTTTTTTATCGTTATTTGGTCACTACTGTTCGACACAATCATGTTAAATATAAAAAGAAGGTTTCGAAGAAGGCACCGTACTAACGTAAAAACTTATTCAAAGTATTTACATATATCACAAAGCATTTATATATAGCAGATAAAATATCGTCTTTTGCTAGTAGTTGATCTCTACAATTCTATTTTGTGTAATTTATAAATCAAATAGCATGAATGGTAAGATTTTTGACAGAAAAAGAAAACCTTCATGTAAAATGTCAAGAGTTTGGAGGATGTCCTTTATCACCTACGTTAAGCTTCAACCGAGCCTTTTTATCCTTTGCTATCGTAGAGGGCGTGTGCGGGGTGGGGGCGAAGGGCGCGGTCACGAGGCAAATGATGTTTGAATCATTTGGACTTTCCCGGATTAATTTGGAACTATTCAAACACATGAATAGCGCTTACTGACTACTGTCGCTAATTTTTTATACATTGAAAATAAATAAGCCTTTCTACGACTTAAATTGTATCATTGCTTTTACACCTACCTTCATATATCTATTACTTATATTCGATAGCAGAATTCACTTACTTAAAATTAACTTGACAATTCTTCTAATAAAATAAATGTTAAAGTGTCTGTTTTGATTACTGCTCAATCACGCAAAACCGGCTTCTCGGATTTAGATGAAATTTGGCACAGATATAGATAATTATCTAGATTTAAATATAGGATACTTTTTATTCCGGAAAGTTTGTATCGGGAACTATTTAGTATTGGTATCGAAATAAGGCTATTATTTTACTTTCAAGTTCATAACCAACCAACAAATTTTGCTTCGTGCTTAAAGTAAAAGTAAATGCCCTCTAAATCCTTAATACGCATAAACTCTCCCAATACATTATATTACAGGAAACGAATGTGCATTCTCTAATTGCTGTAGTCTAGAAGGCGTCGAACAACAGTGCACGCCACATTACCGGGGACATCAAAGCAACTCGTAAAATAATTACGAAGTGCGTTACTGCCCTTCCGCCTCCCCCCGCCCCTCCTCATGTGAGCACTGCACTGTTATAATACTTCTCTGTTTTAATGACGACTCGTATTTTAATGTCGTACCGCCCAAGATTGTCGCAATAATTAGTCAAACAATTTGGGTGGTCGTTTAGTAATTTGGTGCTTATTAACAAAATAAAGTGTTAGGAAACGATAATTTAACTGCGTGAAGCAAATTAAGGTATATGACCAACTTCAATATATAATACGTAGTATAGGGTAGACAGCTGATGTTTGTTGGTTGATGTGTTATAGCAGGAGGGCATTGGCCTACAAGTTGTGGCCTGAAAAATTGTATACTCTAAATATTATTTTATAATTTATATTTACAGTGAGTAAAAATATATTCTAAAATGTGGTTCTTCTAAGCTATCGTCTTTTTCTGCTTCGTTGCACATTATTCCCGGCATTTACCCAGGGCTTGCTTTTACTCTTATCCTGAATCCTCCGCGAAATTAAGGACGAACCTGTAACACATTGGATAAGCGCAGATTACCTAACAAGTGTAAACGATTATTATAAGATGTTATGATGACAATCAGGACTGACAGCTTAACCCTCCTTAACGCTCTCCGAGGCACGGTGGGGAGACCCAAAGAAACAAACGCCCAGACAGAGACAGTAATTTATAATTTTAATAAAAATATCCACCTCGAGCTAGAATCGAACCCGCGACAGTCGTCATATTAATACCAAATAAATTATACTACAATTAGTACAATTGTATAATCACAAGAACAAACTGGCGCAAAGGAAAATCTCTTATCCAAAACTTGTAACACGATACTCCAAATTAATAAATTAATCACTAACAAATCGTATACTGGTAATCTATACGGCGCTGTGTCACTATTAATATTTAATCACTAATCGCATTATACATTCCACAATACACGTAAGAGCGGATCCAATAGAGCGAATACCTGGAGACGAGGTCGCAGCCGTATCTTGAGACGCGTTAATATTCAATGAGGCGTCTCATCGCTGATATAAGAAGAGGTAAATTTTCAATCAGCTCTATTTGCACTGCCTTATTCATTCCCACATTTAAACTACCCTGGGACACTTGTCCTTCGAGTATAATTTAACGCTACGAACGCTAAACTTAACAGTTCCATTTTGTACAGTATGTAAAATTATGGAATGTATACGAAACGAAGCAGAAAGGGTGCAGGTGAAATTAAAGCTAATCCATGTCATATTTGATTTTGTATCGTCTACCTTGGCGTTTCCTTGTTTCGCATGTAATGTAGTATAGATGTCACTATGGGCGTAACATATTCTACACGAATAAACCCTATAAATCATAAGAAATAAATAATAGAAAAAAAAGAATAGGGTGAAACTCCAGTTACATTAGTTCAACAGTTGCTAAAGGCCAATAAATATTTCATTGTTACTATTTATTTTTGACGACGTTGTGGCGCAGCGGTAGCGAACCTGCCTTAAGCGACACAGGTCGCGAGTTCGATTGCTTGGAGCAGATGTTTTTATTGACCATACAGGCATGTGTTCCGGTCTGGGTGTGTTGGCACTTGTCCTTGTGTATGTTTCCGGACCCCGACACAGAATATCACTATCCTAATAGTGGGCGTAGAGCGTGCGGCGTCTATAATAATAATAATAATTATTATTATTATTATGTTATTTGTTGGTCGCCCAAAATTATACTTTTGTAGCAAAAAATCCGCATATATATTAGTATGTAAAATACTATTATAAATATAGAAAACATGTTCACTAGAATGTCATTTTCCGTAACAATTAAATAAAATTTAAGTATCTGTGTGTAATTCTAACCAACAGCTTTGACTTAATGCACTGTTGGTATGCGGTACTTACATAAAAAAAAAAATTATAAAATTTTTGTCTGTCTGTTTTTTCCGGCTAATTACTGAACGGCTGGACCGATTTTAGCGGTACTTTCACTGGCGGATAGGTGGTGTTATAAGGAGTAACTTATGCTCCTGCTTTTATTTTGGAAAAATAATTAGGGTTCAAAATGAATTTTTCAAATCTGATCACAGATTAGCGTGTTCAAGCAAAAAAACAAACTCTTAAGCTTTATAATATTGGTATACATATAGATTTAAGGGAGTTGGAATAGAACCCTTGTGCGTTGTATTAATAGATAAATCTGTGCACTTTTCTACCTTACCGTACCGTATCGGTGGTAGCTTCACGTCAACGGACGCAACAGACTGTTGACGATTAAAAAATGCGTAAGTGCCTATTTGAATGAAAGAGTACTTTGAGTTTGAGTTTATATAAAAGCGCTTCACAAATCGATCGAAAAAAGGAAAAAATTAGCAGTCAAGTTCAAGTCAAGTCCGTTGTGGACCACGCACAGTTGAAAGTAAAGGGTTCCGCAGCTTGGTTGGGAAGAATCTTAAGGGCTTTAAAAATAATAATAAATTAAAATCGACCGCAAAATAGGTTGGTAAATTCCTAGTAATTATTAAGAGTAATATGAAAAACAAAGTTATGGGAATAACTTATATATCTCTGAAATTTGTAGAGTTATCTTCTTCAAACCAAATGTGGTTGAAATTTCATAAGCTCAAATTTTTTCAGAATTTTAAATCCCATAGTTCAAAAGTTAGAGGACACAATTTTTACGACTTTAGGAGCTAATATCTCAATAATTACTGACGCAATGAAAAAATGCAAAATGAAACCTCCCTATCGTTTTGAAAGACCTCTTAGAAGAGTCTTGAAAGACCAAAGATATTTCAAACATTGCCATACGTTGAAAATTTTTTGTTCAACACGTAGTTACATGCATGGACTGCTACCCTTAATTCTTATATATTTTAAGATTTCATTACAGAATCGTTGTGCGGTTCATAGAATACACTTATTTAGTAAATTTCGTATAGATAGAGCTGTGGAATAATCTAGCCCACCTTCTTAGTGGCACAGGCAGCAGCATCTTAGGCCCCGTGCGAAAGCGCATGCCCGGTGCGAGCATTCTTTTGTTTACGCATGACATTCGATATATATACGCTTAAGAGTTTTTGCATATTTTCCTGCTATATTTTCTTCTCCTCTTCATAAATTAATGTGCCTTCTTGTGCTATATTCTTTATGCTTGTATGCTAATATACTGTAAAACTATTGTGTGATTATCTGTATACTTCTGATAAAAATGTGGACTCGAATATAAACATTATAACAGTAAGTGACTTTTATTTATAGTGATAGTGTTATTCATCCCACACATTGGTGACCACGACGAGGACAATTCATATTCATACAACGTATACAAGCGATAAAGCCGTTAAAAATCGGAACATTTTACAATCATTGACAAGATCGCACAAAAGCAAATGAAGAGCGCTAAAATGTCACAAAGCGACACAACTGCAGAATTGTGCAAAGTTGGTGTAAAAGTACCCGAATTTTGGCCTGATCGTCCAGACGTTTGGTTCGCCCAATTAGAAGCGCAATTTATAGTCGCAAACATAACAGCTGATACGACTAGATTTTATTACGTCATATCACAGCTGGGTAATCAACATGCAGCGGAAGTATTAGATCTTATTAAATGCCCGCCTAAAGATAATAAATACGAAACTTTAAAGTCGGAACTAATAAAGCGTTTATCAGCAAGCCAGGAGAAGAAAGTGCAACAACTGCTGATGCACGAAGAGCTCGGTGACCATAAGCCATCGCAATTTTTACGTCATCTTCAAAGCTTGGCAGGATCGGCGATATCTGACGAATTTATGCGCACGCTATGGTCGAGCCGACTTCCACAGCACGTTCAAACAGTAATTGCTACTCAGACTGACTCACCACTTACAAAAACTGCAGACTTGGCAGACAAGGTTCATGAAATTGCACACAATACACCGCAAGTTGCTAGTACCAGCATGGCTTATCGAGATTCCACTAGTCCAGCAATTTTAGAAGCCATGATGAAGAGCATGGCTGATTTGACACGACAAGTTGCTGCACTTACTTCGCACATCTCGAGATCACGTTCACGAACACGATCTTTTAGACATCGCAGAAGCATATCCAGACAGCGTTCGTCTTCTCGTCCACGTATTTGCTGGTACCATAAAAGATTTGGCACAAAATCAAATAAATGTACGAGTCCATGTAGTTTTAACGCGGTAAACTCCGAGGACAGCCGTCAGTAGCGGCCAGCGCCTGTCCTACCTCCTCTGGCCGCCTCTTCGTAACAGACCGCAAGACGAAAATGCAGTTCCTCGTAGATACGGGATCGGACCTGTGCGTCTTCCCGCGCTCCGCGGCTAAGGATAAACGAAACAAGAGTGGGTATAATCTCTTTGCAGCGAATGGTTCAGAAATATCAACATACGGTTTCGCACATTTATCTCTCGACCTTGGTCTGCGTCGAGATTTCTCATGGAGATTTGTAATAGCTGATGTTACTAAAGCCATCATAGGTATAGACTTTCTTTCTCACTATAACATTTTAGTTGATTGTAGACACCATAAACTTATAGACAACACAACTTCATTAGTCACTGACGCTGTTCCTGTAAAGCCTAATGAAAGCGTTTCGTCTATCAAAACTAGCTGCTACAGTGACAATAAATATCAAGCTATATTAAAAACGTATCCTAATATTATAAGACCTGCTGGTAACCCTAGAGATTGTATGCACAATACAGTTCATTACATAAAAACTACTCCTGGTCCTCCAATTTCCAGCAGACCCCGCCGCCTACCACCTGATAAGTTACAGATCGCCAAACAGGAGTTTAACGAGATGATCAAGAATGGTACAGCACGCCCATCCGATAGCCCTTGGTCGTCAGCTCTTCACCTGGCACCAAAAAAGGACAACGGATGGCGACCATGCGGCGATTATCGAGCTCTCAATGCAAGAACAGTACCAGATAAGTATCCCATAAAACATATACACGATTTCAATCTAAACCTTTTTGGATGTACAGTTTTCTCCAAACTTGACCTTGTTAAAGCATATAACCAAATACCAGTCTATGAAAGCGATATATGCAAAACAGCCATAGTAACACCATTTGGTTTATACGAATTCCCAATGATGACATTCGGACTCAGAAATGCGGCACAAACCTTTCAAAGATTTATTGACGAAGTCATCAGGGGCTTAGATTTCTGTTACGGTTATCTAGACGATATTCTTATTTTCTCTCGCAACCCAGAAGAGCATGAACGTCACCTTCATGAAGTTTTCAGAAGACTTAACCAGTATGGAGTCCTGCTGAACATTTCAAAATGCGTCCTCGGCGCATTCCATGTAACCTTTCTTGGCTACGCTGTGTCCGCAGACGGAATTCGACCTCTTGACGAAAGAATAGAGGTAATTAAGAATTTTCCCGTACCGAAAACTATCAAAGAGCTGCGGAGATTTCTCGGTATGTACAACTTCTACCACCGTTTTATACCTCACTCTGCAGAGTTGCAAGCTCCATTGAACGAGATGCTTAAAGGATCCAGTAAAGGTTCTCAGCCTATATTGTTAGACGAGACACAACATCAGGCATTCGATAATTGTAAGAACGGTCTAGCGAAAGCAGCTTTGTTAGCGCATCCAGACTCCAATGCCAAACTAGCCTTAGTAACCGATGCGTCGAGTACCGCTATTGGTGGAGTATTACAGCAGATGCGTGGTAATTTTTGGGAGCCTTTGGCATTCTTCTCTCGTAAGCTATCGCCTACTCAAATCAAGTATAGTCCTTACGATAGAGAACTTTTGGCCATCTACAAATCTATTCAATATTTCCGTCATATGCTAGAAGCTAGAGTATTTACAATCTTTACAGACCATCGCCCGCTAACACACGCTTTCCAGACCAACCGCGATAAATGTTCTCCCAGACAATTTAGATACCTGGATTATATTTCACAGTTTTCCACGGATATCCGTCACATTTCCGGTAAGGATAACATGGTGGCTGACACTCTCTCCAGGATTAACGATATCTCAGCAGGAGTAGATTTTGAAGCTTTAGCGAAAGAGCAGCAGTCTGACCCAGAATTAAAAACTTTATTAACTGAGGGAAGCTCTCTAAATTTAAAAGAGATCCGTATGCCCGGTTCCAAAATAAAAATATTTTGCGATGTAAGTACTCCATCACCTAGACCTTATATTGTGAAATCAATGAGACAGCAAGCTTTTGAATCAATGCATGCACTCAGTCATCCCAGTGCTAACGCAACCATTAAGTTGGTAACACAGCGTTTTGTTTGGCCCGGAATCAAAAAAGACTGTCGCGAATGGAGTCGAGCGTGCCTTTCTTGTCAACAAGCAAAAGTGACAAGGCATGTTTCATCACCATTATGCTCATTCGCCTTACCCACAGCCAGATTTCTCCACATACATATAGATCTTATTGGCCCCTTGCCTTACTCTAACGGATACAAGTATTGCCTCACAGCCATTGATAGATTTTCGCGATGGCCTGAAGCAATACCACTCACTGATATAACAGCAGAATCCACGGCTAAAGCCCTTCTAACAGGATGGATCTCGAGGTTTGGTTGTCCACTAAGTATAACCACGGACCGTGGTAGACAATTTGAGTCCAGCCTATTCAAGTCACTCGCTTTACTGACGGGATCTCAGCACAAAATGACCACCGCTTATCATCCTAGTGCTAACGGAATCATTGAGCGACTTCATAGACAGCTTAAAGCAGCGATTATGTGCCACACAAATCAATACTGGACTGAATATCTACCTCTTGTATTATTAGGTATACGCAGTGCATATAAGGAAGACCTTAAATCATCTGCTGCTGAATTGCTTTATGGTGAACCTCTCCGTTTACCTGGTCAATTTTTTGAAGACAATAACAGTAGCAGCGTAACGGATATATCCGATTACATCTCAAGATTAAGGTCATTCGCCGCTCAAATTAGTCCCGTACCTGCAGCTCACCACACTCCAAAAAATATTTTATTTTCAAGGATTTAGAAACCGCAAACCAAGTATTTTTACGTCATGACGCTTTACGTACAAGATTGCAACCTCCTTACACTGGACCGTACCAAGTTATTAAGAGAGGACAAAAGACTTTTCAGATATTAGTTAAAAATAAGAAAATAACTGTGTCTATTGATCGCCTCAAGCCAGCTTACACTATTAAGTCAGACAGCAATATAGTAAACGACGAGCAACCTAGTATAAAAACTACACGGTCAGGTAGAAGAGTTCACTTTCCACAATACTATCGCCCGTAGTAACGGTCTCAGCGGGGGAGTGATGTGGAATAATCTAGCCCACATTCTTAGTGGCACAGGCAGCAGCATCTTAGGCCCCGTGCGAAAGCGCATGCCCGGTGCGAGCATTCTTTTGTTTACGCATGACATTCGATATATATACGCTTAAGAGTTTTTGCATATTTTCCTGCTATATTTTCTTCTCCTCTTCATAAATTAATGTGCCTTCTTGCGCTATATTCTTTATGCTTGTATGCTAATATACTGTAAAACTATTGTGTGATTATCTGTATACTTCTGATAAAAATGTGGACTCGAATATAAACATTATAACAGTAAGTGACTTTTATTTATAGTGATAGTGTTATTCATCCCACAGAGCCAATAGTCTCCGAGTAAATTGACTGTGACATACGGACGGACGGACGGACAGGGCATGACTTTTGGCTACGGAACCCTAAATAAGATATTCTGATAAATACAAAAGTCAGACGAATAAGAAGAATTCTATTATATTGACCGCAATTATTTGATAGTAATCAAATTTTTGGTACGTTTTTTTTCCGGAATGTGTATTGCTGTTGGCCGTACTGGCCTTGACAGCGTCACCGAGTAGGGGGGCCTAGTACAGAGACTCAGCCGTGAAAATGGGGCAGCCCTCACGGGGGCTCAAATTTCATTCCGTCCTTAGGGTGCCTCCTGCGAAATTGGTACGTTATAGTATTATACTGGCCATGAATACTGGCAATATTATCGCGGCTATTAATTTTATATCGTCAGAGCTATTGATAATAATCCGAGACGTAGGCGTTATTAGACGACGTCACGGAGCAAGGTCTTTGGGTTTTCTTTTACGCAGCGACAGTCCGCAATTATCTGCGATATTGCGATAGAGACCGAACGTAATTTCCCGAATTACGTAATGAATTACATATATATATTTTATTTCGCTTCTAGAAAATTGTCTGCGGCAGGAATCTAAATTGCTTTCTCTGTAATTTAATTAAACTTACTTCCAATTAACTAAGTTTGAAGGTAGCTCAGGTAATGAAATTAACTTTTATAGTTTTGTTTTTAAATTGAACTCTTAAATTCTTTTCCATGCAAATTTTGCCTTATTTTTATTTCATGAAAGTTGGGACACAAGCATATGGTCCGCCTGATGGTAAACTGTCACCTTAACCTAATGAACGCTTCCAGTAAGTACTTAAAGTAACACATGCGCGTTGCCAACCAAAGGAAGGGAGCTAAGGAAAGAGATGTGAAAAATAGGAAGGGAACAGAGGGGCTGGGAGATTGGGCCTCCACCGCTCAGACTCATCGTATCAAATGCATCAACACCTACTGATCCCGTTACGCCGATTTTCTGTAAGAGATTTGAACTTCTCTGGTCGAGCCGGCCCATTTGTGCTGGAGCCAAAAGCTTTTACTAAAAAAAATTAAATTATTGATTTCATCTTTGCTTTTGAAACCTAAATCAGTAGGAACACAATTGACAACTCGCTAGATAAAAGAGTTGAATGACAACAGTTTAATAATTGTAATTCAATCATTTAGGTCTAATTTTAATAACACAAACTAATTCAAAATTCACGGGAAATGATCAAAATAACAGCATTATTAAGATAACATAAATGAAATATTTTATTTACGCAATATAGGATATCTTATTGTTTAAGTTTTTAAAATTGTTTACGCCTTTTTAAATTTAATTGTATGAAATTTACTCGTTCAGTTCCGATAAAAACGTTATGTCGGAATGAAATCTCACTCATTAATTTATTAAACAATGCAACTGATTTAATTACGGTTAATTTGATTTTGCATGCAACGTCCGAAAACAACAGTGTCGGCGAGTGTAAAGTGATTATTGTGAGCATCGCTCGACGGCGCTACTCTATCAGCGGTTTCGTTTCGACTGATACAATTTATCGCTTTTTAACTAAATTATAAAGCACTATTAAATTTTCAGTTAAATGTAATTAACGTTGAAAATATGATTTAACAGTATACCTACATTAATTTTATTTGTGTATACGAGTATATTTTAAAACTAGCGGCTGCCAGCGGATTTCAAGGCGTATTTCAACCGATGGAATTTTAGAAAACGTTAAAACACGTGTTTCTTTATTTTTAATTGCTCAACTAATGGCAAAGTTTCATACTCCTAGTTTAAAAAATGACTGACCTTCCAAAACCTTTAATCCTTTTTGTCACCAAAATTTTAGAAAATGGTAAATACGTGTTTATTTATCTATAATTTTGAAAAGCAAAGTTTCATACTTCTAGTTTTAAAAAATCGCGCGTTTAAATTTTAAAAATAATACATGTGAAAATCAGCTTTCTAGGTCTAAGGGCGGGCTGGGCGTTTATAAGTCAGTCAGGTCGTCTTTCGTTTGCAATATAGTAGATTATAACTGAGTTTGTTTTCCCTTCTCGGTGGATTCTATATTTTGCATTAATTGTAGAGCCTATTTGTACTCGAGTAAAATGTATTTAGACTGGCACGCTGGTCTATAATTATGTTTTGTAAATTTGATGAATAAGGTAAATGAGGTTTGGCCACAGTTAGGCTCGTTAGATCGATAGTCTCAAGATAGTTTTGGCTCGCAGTCAAGAGCTTCTAATTCACTGCGGACCATGCAGGCGTATCTGTTACTCTCTGATACTATGGATGCATTCCTAGACATAAATTATTACCTACGTTGATGCTAATGTTATTTTAGAAAATGAAATTGTTATAAATAAAAATGTGTTTGTGTTCAACACAAAATGCTATAATAAATTAAAACCGTAATAAGTCTTGTAAGTGTTGGTTTTTGTAAAATAAATAACTCAATAGTTCAATTAATATATCACCTACTTTTTTATCAAGTTTCATAGGAAATTGTCAATGTATGATAAATGTTGTCGTAGAAACTACCTATTGTACATATATATTTTTGGCCGCAGCGTCCATCAGCTTAATCAGAACGAGTGAGCCATTATAAATAGCAAGTAAGAGAGTTAGAGCAGAAACGAGCGAAAAATAGAGACAGAAAGAAAATGAAATTACACGAAGCAAAACAAATATAAAAGTGAAATTTCATTTCGTCCAAATAATCCGAAACAAACTCTTTCATAAAAAGCTTCAGAGTTAAATCCAACCGGTGAAATACAGCAATTCACATCGAGTCGAGCGTCTGAGAAAATTGCTGACGAGGCGTTTATGTGAATAAGGCGTTTCCGTCCGCATTCAAGTAATATCCCGCAACCTGCGGCCGGAATTTCGGTAATAGTTTCTTCAATCTACATTACTTTATTGAATCTGATAACTTATTTCGTGTATTACTTGATTCATTTTCTTTATCCTAATATTATTAAGAAACTGCACGCTGAATAGACTACATAAACATAAAGTGGCCAATATAATTTGTAAGCTTTTAATATTGATTTGATATTTTTGAAAAAAATATTTAAAAATTCTGATGACTTTATTAAAATTTTTCACTTAATTATTTGGTTTAGAAGTAGTTAAAGCAAGTTAAGTTGGAGGTTTTTTACGTTTAGTATTTGTAGGTTGATTAAAAAATAACATTATATTACTTTTATTTTTAAAAGCATTTTACAAATATTTGTTATTAAATTGAATCTCTTCAAAAGCACTGTATTATATGTAAGCATAGATCACACTAAAATGACATGGTTTGACGTATTTAAATTTATGTTTTTTTTTACCCATTTTGTTCAGTATTGTGGTATATTTTGCAAAGTACATATAGTATTTTAATTATGTAAAAAACACTATAAAAATAACGCTGTGATGAAATGTTGTGTGTTAGTTTAAAGTTTAACAAGTACTTTGACAATTGCACGGAAATCCCGGAGCTGTTTCAAACTATGCGGAGACTGCTTCAGCGAAGACAGTTTGCGTACAAGATGTCCGCTAGAACACGTAGTTATTCCGAGACTGCATTGATTCAACACGACCTCAGAACATAGAGTAGCTTAATACGGTTGTATATAATGGGAACTTGTTGGAATAAAAAAGATTTAAAACAATATGGTAATTTTATAGAATAAACAAATACACAACAAGACACCAATAGACTTAAAAGATAATTAAGTCATAGTAGCTTCAAAAAATTTTTATTTGCATTTGAAAAACGATAAAATCAGGTGCTAGCAAACAATATACTTGGTAAGTGTAAGGTATTAAATTCAAATTAAAATTGCATTTATTTCAGGCTTCATTCATAAAAAATAACTAAACAAGTTATAAATACATAACCTCCCGACAGTAACACTGATGGCACATCTTGAAGGCATTTTCCACCAGCGGTCTCAAAGACCATGCACTTCCTATTATTAAAAGACTCTCGATTGTATGTATAAAATATAGCTTAATTTGCAAATATAAACAATGTAATGGTTTCAAATTGAATCATTAGATCCTATTTCTAGCGCAGTCTGTTCTGTAGTCGCGAGCACAGCTTGCTCATTCCGAATGCAAGACTCGAGTCCGCCAACACTGAGTCATTGGGCTATTTAGATTCAAACTTAGCTGCTAGCATTCGATAACAGTGTAATTACTCCAGTCACCTTATATATACGTCCATGCAATGTAATCATCAGTTTCTAAGCTAAGATGTTCTTATTTAGATTTGAATCACTATATTGGAAATTCTGAAAAATTGTATTAAATTCAATTGCTAAGTTATAAAAGGTTAGCTAAACCTATACAAATAAATAAAATTGGAGTGTCTGTTTTTCTTACCAAATTCACAGCTTTTCCCTAAATGCAAACTATATACTCGCGTAAAAAATCTATTTTTAAAAATTTTGTCTGTCTGAACGGGACTTTTACTGTCACATAGACGTTATAATGACTAAGTTACATGCTACATTTTTTCTAAAAAATTAGGGTTTCCTGCAGTAAAAATAATGGGTACACCAGGCGAGCGGAGCCGCCGGCGCATCTAGTATCTATAACATTATTCATCCATTCGCACGCGGCCACTAACACCCTAATTATCTCGTAGTAAACAAGCGAGATCAAACAACGATCTCATCAGCCCTAATTGATTTCGAATGTGCTAACATGTTATTTATTATTCCCGCTGATTAGGAAATAATAGCGACACGAGGGGCGGGGCGAGTCGCAGACGCTGCTAAATAATTCCCTTTGTATGCCACGTCATTCCTATCTTCCCTTACCTTTTAGGGTTAAAATGTACAGATAATTGTAGATCTAATTATTTTGCTGGTAAGAGCGTTATTGCTACGACAGTATAAACCTTATGGGACGGGATACGTTTCTCGACTCTAACTACCGCGGACAGTACAGGTAGAGATAAGCGAATGTGATGTAAGTCCGGATTAGTTTCGTTACTTAACTAATGTTCTCCATCAAAGACAACAAATAGAATATTAAGTTTGTATATAAATGACTGAATGTTTTATGTTTTGCTTGAACCCACGGAATTAATCGACAACAAACGCATTTAAGAAAACAGTACTGTTTAGAAATCTTGGTCTGTAAGTGCAAGTAAGAAGCATATGGTCGGCCTGATGGTAAGCAGTCACCATACCTATGAACCTATACTTGAAGTATCACGCTTGCGGTACCTGAAGTATCACAAGCGTCTTGTCACACACCCGAGGCAAGGGATGAGAAGGGAAAGAAGAAATGAAGCAAAAGGTTGGGAAATTGAGCGTCCGGCGCTCTCACTTATCGCACGAAACGCAACAGTACCCTCGAACACTTTCTTTACGATGATTTTATTTGAGACGGTCGTACTTCCTCAGTCGAGCCGGCCCATTTGTGCTGGGAGAACCATTGCTCTGCTACCGTAAGTTAAAGATGAACATCAAGCATTTGACGACACAATGTAGGAATAAGCTATAGGGAAGAGAAATCTTGGTTAAAATAGGAATTTTCCCAGAACATAACATTAACCTACTTCTCGCACTTAAGTTGCACCTTGACTTTTGTTCACTTTACCTACCTTGTTATATAACCAGACATTTTCGACGTAGCTGCGTACGTTTCTTTAGATTTTTTAAGTATCGCGCGCGTACATAGGTTGCAGTGACTTCTTACCATCAGTCGGACAGTATGCTTGTTTGCCAGCCGTCATGAAATAAAAAACATAAGTTTTGTTTTAAATTAAGCCTACAACATGTAATAGGAATATTGTGAAAGCTGCATTTGCATTAAAGTACACCTTAATCTGTTCAACTAGTGTCGGTGCTTATCGGCGGCCTTAATTCCCGCGCCGACGCCGACACACTTTATTTCGCCGCCGGCCGTCGGCCCCTCGCCTCGCTCCGCTCTGTTGACACGCTAAAAGTTGTGTTGAGAGTTAGACCTCTTCGCCGTAAAGGCGAATCGAGTGGAGTTTTATTTACGTGCCCGAGGAAATTTGTCGCGCAATCTTAATGTTGGATGTTGCTTTCATAATATAATTTTTCGATCATGAATTTTATACAATCATAAAACATACAATCCAAAAAAATTGTACCAAGAAATATTCTTCTGAAAATCGTTCTTTGAAGAAAGCACAGATGTATTAGATAATTTTTCTTTTTTTTTGAAATTCACATCCATTTTAAATTTAACAGTAGATTTGATATATTTATTATTAATAATTCCGACCGAAAGCATGCGAGTCACAAAATCTTTAAATTATGCAGTAGAAAACATTTATAACGTAAAAACAGTAAAAACTGTATGCATAGAACAAGTAAGTCTTTGTTATTTAAAAAGATGCATCCAACTTTATTTGCACAACATAGGCACAATATTCACGACAGTACTCGAGAAAACTACACACTCGCCATCAAACTCGTCAAGTTAAATTAATATGACATTACTGAAGCGAGCTCTCTCTATATAAGTTGCCTTTGACGTGGGCCACTACTCAAAGACAAGAAGAAGAGGTTTAAAAACGAAAATATTTATTGATGTTATAAAAATAAATTAATTTTAAACTCGTACCTAATATAGTTTTAAATATTTAGATTTATTTATAGCTTTAATAATACGAGTTTATCAAAGTACGTAAGTATTTTTTCATTTGCCTACCTAAATAAATCGATGTGAAAGTAGAGCAGTATTTCAAAACCACCATTGCACGCAGCTATAATAGTTTCAATTGATTTCCAACAAGGATAAAGCGGCGTCTCTGTAAATGAATAGTTCGTACGAGTATCGCCAGCGCCATTCGTTCGATGGCTAACGAGCCGCTCTGTGGCCAAGAGGCTCATTATCGATGGAAACTGCAGCCAAGTTTTATTTTAACCCAGGTTTTGAAAATATTATAATATAGGCACATAATTATATCGCATATTTAAATACCTGTACACTGTATAGTAATAGCATATTAACACATTACTGCAGAGCGAAAAATTCTGTTAGGAATTGGTACGAGCACTAAGAGCTTATTCCAGGAGTGGATTGGTGGATTTACATTTTCAGATTTTTTTCCAAAAAGATTAGTTTGGAAAATTCTCTGTATATTTAAGTTTCAACTCTAACGAGTTCTCTCACAGTCAGAATATAAAGGTTAAATACAAATTATTTCCAATAAATGTCGATGTTTACTTATAATAATATACCTTTATCTCTCACCCGGAAAGAGGTAAATTTTCGCCAGCGGTATTATGTTGTACGCCGCAATGCACTAAATCATTAACCTGAATTTAAAACACACATCAGAGTATCCTCGCCACGTGATTGTAGTCAGCATAAATTATTTCATAGTCGCCTCCCAAATTCATTACTGTTTGTATTTCGTTCGAACAGATATTACCATTTATAATGCGAACATTAAACACTCTTATATCGAAGCTGCGTAACGGCTTATTACTGCTGAAGGTGATATATTACCGGAATAAATGGAGATCGTTTATTGCGCCGTTATATCAAGAACTACAGGAACAATCTCAATTTATTTCGACAATGAAAATGGTAACGTTTTCATAATCGCTTAAAATTACTTTTCATAAAATACTGTTCAACGTAATATGTTCGAATACTGTTCGTAGTGCAGAGCGATATAAAACAACATAATGATTTCGTCATTATAATGGTATGATGGTGGATAAACAAACTGTCGTATATCTAAAACAACTTGTATAAAGAATAAAAAGTGACATAAATTACCAATCTTTTAATTTTTCATTTCGAAAGTATGATAATTTATAAATAGTTAAGAAGTTCTTTGTTAAAGAAAAAGAAGTGCATGGTTCGTAAAAAGTTTATATTTTCCTGTTGATAGAATGTAGGGCGGTATTGGTTGGTGCAGTTTCTGAAGATTAATTCAAATCGTCAAAATCATAAACGTAACTCCTAACTCATGGCCAGTCGCGATCTTGTAAACTTATTACAATAAATGTAATTAAATGTTAAATTGTCATCATACTTTACAGATATAAATTAAAGTAATAATAAAGTTTTACAAGTGTTTAACACTATCTGAGAATTTAAAAATAAACTAAGTATCTGTTGTTTTGTTTGGCAAAGAGCTCGTAAAAGGCGTCCTAGTTATGAAGTGGGCTGTAAACAATGCCAGGGCAGAATGCAGTGCGACATTTTAAATACGTCCCTTTACAGTTGCAAGGGCAGTGTGTTGAGAGCTGAGTCGAGACAGGCACGTTTCATGGCTGAACGCTGCCCCGCTTTGTCTTATGTACGCTTTCATTTAACCTGACCTGACCTTATAAGCTTATAAATGTTAATTTTTATTTTTCTGTTTCATTCTGCAATATCGAATGTTTTAAACGAAGTTAAGAAAAAAGCACCTAATATATCTTTTTTTTCATGACGGTTGGCAAACCAGCATACGCGTGATGGTAAGCAGCCAACGCGACGTATGAACGCTTGCGACACTTGAAGTATCAATACTGGGCACAGGATGGAAGGAATGAGAAGGAAAAAAGCGACGGGGATTGAGTCTTCAGCGCTGTCACTCATCGCACGAAACGCAACAGTACTTTGTTACTTTACGCCGATTTTCGGTGAGAGGGTAGTACATATCCCGTCGAGACGGCCCATGCTGGGAGAAGCATGGATCTATTACTACTAAACACATATGAATATTTTTCAATTCTGGTAGGAATGTCTGATGAAATAGTTTATTTTCACATAATATACAGTGGTAGTTGTACTCCGCACTCGTAATGTAGCTTCAAGTGTCGTTGACATTATAATATCGAGTAACATAGACTTAAGTCGTTAATAGGTAATACGCTTTTACGCCTACTTAGCGCTCGGATACCGATCGTGTTGGTGTCGTTTGTTAATGTTATAAGTAATTTTTTTTAACTGTATAAATATGTAGATATTTATACAGTTATATTTATACTACTCTGAGCAAACATTGAACCTACGACATCAGTGGTACGAACGTCACAAGTATCAAAGACGATAAATGGTTTAAATAACTAAAGTTGCGACATGTCGCAGAGTACTATCTTATGACTGACAACTTCCTACTAAGTCTTTCTTACTACCGCCAAAAGTTTTGTAAGTCTGCACAAAGAAGCTCTCTTCTTAAGAGACTTTTCAGAAATTTAATAGGACTGTTTAGTTGTTCATATTGCGATACATTTATAAACGCATTTCATATAAAGCCGGTTGTAGGTTCGACCCTGAGCCCTTGTATTCACTCCTAGCACTAGAAACGAGCTTGTTTTTAGGAGCTATAGGAATATTATCAATGTCTTGAAATGAAAAAAAGAGCATTTCTAGTATACTTAAAAATAAATAAGCTCCTTGTTGTGCATAAATTCAACCGAATCATGTAATACAAAAATTGCTTAATCAAAGCTATACTTCAATTGAATTATTGTTGTTCAAACAAGCATACGCTCTGGCCAAAGGTAAGCAGCCACCGCAGCCTATGAACGCACGCTTCTACGCGCTAGGATACTTAAACTATCACATGCGTTGCCAACCCAAAGGGTAGGTGGAGAGGATGAGATGGGAAACAGGAGGGCGTGGGAGATTTGGCGCTTCATTCATCGTACGAAACCTAACAGTTACTGTACGCCGATGTATTGGGAGAGGGTAGTACTTCCCCTGTCGAGCCGGCCCATTTGTGCTGGGAGGAGCGTGTCTCTACTCCTACATATTTTTATACGTTAGTCGGGCGTACATTCGTAGCCCCGTGCATTAAGCCGGCGCCCGACGCGATCGCTTTGACATGCAAATGTACGTCCTAGCTCCGACTGAGAATGTGTTTTTTCCCGCGTTCGATGCTTCGCTTTCCTGTTTATTCTACTCCTTTATTACTTCCCTGCATGTCGAATGAAATAGCGAAGCACGGATGGCGAAATCATTTGCAATGCCCTACCCACTTTTTATGCCGTACTTTTAAAATTGTCGTGATTTTGTTCTTGAATCTAACTAAGTAATTACATTTTGATTACATTGAAACAATACACCTTATATTGTAAATCGAAATTAACTACTTATCCGAACAAAACTGATGTGTATGACGCACAGCAAAAATCTATTAATTTAAAACCTCGCCCGTGGTTTTATCAGTATTTATTTTGATTCAAACTAATCTAAAAGCAGCTTTGAGCCTGAGATCTCATCTAAGTGAGTTAACTTTATGAACTATTTATTATAATTAACAGTGCTTTTAATCACGTTACTGAATAACACAATAAGGTGTCCAGCACTTTAACTACTACGTCGGATTTGAAAAATTCGTCTTTTTATATTGTTTTACTATAATGCTTTTTTGTATGGTTAAATATTGAAGCAATCGCAGTGCCATCAATGTGACGGACGCTTCGTTAAAATGACAGCTTTGCAAATTTCGTCTTTTTGATCCAATGTATTAAATAGGTTATATAGCTGTAGGCCACTCGACACATCGCGAGGCGCCAACAAATTTATCTTTTGGACGTTATTTTGTAACAAATATGAAAAAGACATTATGGACACAGTTCCCGTAGCCTATGCTCTCGTACCAGTAAATATAGACCACGGGAATACCTCCTAAGTGGGACTACTGCTATAAAATCAAGAAGGGCAGGAGAGAAAGGTGAGGAGAAGGAAAGATAGGAAAGTATTTAAACCTCTAACGCTCATACTGAACGAAATAAACGTAAAACTACGCATAGTAGACTTCCTCTGTCAAACCGGCCCACTCCACTTCCCCTGCTACAACTTTTATTCTTATTTGCCTTCAAAATACTTTTCGAAAATACAAGAATTAATTAGTCAAATGATTGCCTTAATTTTTTCTCAAATGATTAATTATGATTTTCTTATTCTTTTTAAACAACCCGGAGGCCTGATGACTCTATTCCACCTGATGATAAGTGGAAGTGGAGTCCACACGCTAAGGTGGCTAATATGGTTGCAGAAGGCGAACTGCACAAGCTGCCTTCGCCCTGCCTACCCGCAAGACGTCTGTTCAAGCCTTGCTTGAGGTTGTAAGGAGGAGGGAGCACGCGTGCCGGCAAAGAATTAAATTTTTTGACGCGCGACAGAGAAAAGATATTAATGTTTTCATCAAAAAAGAATGTCAGTATAGCTCTTCAAATCTGAAGGATCTCATCGACTTTGGAGATCAGCATGACTTGAGTAGATTAACCACTTGTGAGTCAATCGGTTGAGTTTAATTTTACGAGTGCTCGGGCCATTTGTGCGAGTGTAACGACGCACTTACGACTTATTTATGGAACCAACATAATTATAATTGTCATATAAAACCTAAGTATCACAGTTAGTAATACAGCATCAACTCTTAGAGAATAATATAAGGTATCTACTTTTATGAAAGTATTTTTTTGAAAACATTATCAGCAAAAAAAACGCAGGTTTTATAATTTCGTTTTTAAAATTATTTATCTTTTTTTTTTTGCTATAACGATCTTTGTCACAATGTTTGGCATTATACTAGCGGGCTTGGCAGATTTTTTCCTGCCCCGAAAAAAACAAAAATTTGAATTTAACGTTAAAATTATATAACTCAAACCCAGAAAAACTTATCAAAATCGATTCAGCCTATTAGGAAATTCTTAGTAAGAAATACATCCAGTTAGGATGTGTTTGATATGCGAAAAATCTGAATAATTAAAAAAATTATCTAGAGATCAACCGTGAAGCTAAGCCATTGTCGACTTCACTGGAATACACCATAACATTTCATGGAAATCGGTCCAGCCGTTTAGGAGGAGTTCAGTCACATACACACGGATAAAAGAATTACATATAAAGATTAGTCAAACCTATTATTTTTATTCATGTCAGTGTTAGCAAAGGTACGAATAAAAATAGCGTA
The DNA here is from genome assembly GCA_023373885.1 of Hestina assimilis. Taxonomy (NCBI): domain Eukaryota; kingdom Metazoa; phylum Arthropoda; class Insecta; order Lepidoptera; family Nymphalidae; genus Hestina; species Hestina assimilis. The sequence continues at coordinate 15,863,061 of CM041754.1, read as the reverse complement.
AAGGTATTTCACATTAGAGAGGCGCATTGTTGTCGGCCAATGGGCGAATATTCGGCGAGTTGTCGGCGAGCGCTGGCGTGGAACAGACAGCGGGTCTTGTAATAAAACTTGCACGCCGATACTGATGCAGTTGTTATCACATTCCGTTCTCCAACTTTGAAATTGAAATCGGTTATTGATTTGTACAATCTGACTATCACTTAGAGGGTGGTGTTAGTTAAGCATTCTCTAAATTTCCCGTCATGATACTACATTATGAACCATCGTCATTATATTTACATTGTCAATTGCTTTTAATTTGTTAATTATTTCATCAACAGTTGTTCATATTTTTCTAAAATTAGAAATAATATAGTATCAGTGCTTCTGACGTAAAATACAGTAATTAATTTGACGTTTTAAGTGAATGCCTACAATTAATTCAAATTTACGATCAATGAATGAAATTCAACATTTTGCACGGTTTCTCCAAACACTTTATTATGTAGGCTGCAGTTCGCGATAAGAGATTGAATATTTCATAGTCCACATCAAACCATTATTATTATTCATTTGAAATATTCATACTACCCTCCGAGGGCAAGCCTCTTTACAACTGTCTCGTAAATAAAATATTACTACTGATTTGCACGATCAAATAAAATCCTTACGGGCCATTCATATAGCTTATTTTACTTTGTCAGCTCATTATATGTATATTGTACTTACACTACCTAGGTCATGGCAGTGTATCTATTTGATACGATTGGTATGTGAAGTTCTTTAACGACAAACATCGACAAAATTGAAAAATTACAATAAGGGGCCGCGTGACTCGAGATTTTCGCTCGTGATTAACCCAAGTTTTGCAATATCACCGCCTTCATCTCTTTTGTGTGACAAGATGACGTTTGACGAAATATTTTATGAAGCAAAATTATATTGGAAGCGTACAAAATTTCTTACCCTAGAGTTGATGCCTTCAATATTATTTTCATCTCCTGTTATATATCTGTCTTATGTTTGATTACAGATTCTTGCGTAACTTTATAATTTTTTATTTTATTTCATGACGGCTTGACAAACAAACATTCAGTCCGCCTGATGTAACTGTAAACAGACATCGCAACCTATGAATGCATGCAATACTTAAAGTTTTACAAGGGAAAAAGGAAGAGAACATCGCAAAGGTAAAGGAATGGATGACCAGGTCAAATCTACTGTCTACATCATTAATTAACTACAACAACCGATGTTAAATATTTTAAACTGTTTTATTACATCGATATAAATTTTCTACTTAATAAATATCAACTCGTTTTCAATTCGCTACTGCATAAATTAGTTTTGTTACAGTTAGAGTATCATTCACTGCACGTGGTACTATTCAATATTGAGTACTCCCCAGGGTGTCGCGGCGCGTTCATTTTACGGCGCATCGGCACTGATCGCGTCGCTGAACACACACAAAACACAAACATCCCTGTTTCATTTATTTTAAAATTAATAATCATATTATAATATAATAAATGTGAAAGTTTGTGTGTTTGGATGTTTGGTACTCAATTACTCTAAAATGGCTTAACGGATTTGGATGAAATTTGGCACAGATTTAGTTTGTAAAAAAAAATTGGGTATCCGTGGGATTATTAAAAACGTTCTGCATTATGTTTAGGAGACCGTTGTGGCGTTGTAGTCGAGTCTACCTTTAAAAAAAGCTGTCTAGGTCTGGGCGTTTGTTGTTTGTTAAGCTGTCGGTCCCGGTTGTTATCACATAACATCTGATAATAAGCGTTAACTTTTGATAAGTTAATTGCTCTTATTCAATGAGTTACTGGTTCACCCTTAGGGTTGCGGAGGTCAGATGGCAATCGCTCCGTGTAAAAACTAGTAACCTGTCAAATCCGGATAAGAGTGATAAGCAATCCCTGGGTAAGATAAAATACCTGGAATAATGCTAGGAGAAAGCAGAACACTGCATTACGTTAAGATTTCCGTTACGCAATCACGCATAAAAGGCTTTACGATTACGGATTGGGATGAAATTTAGCAAACAGTAGCTCATTATCTGGATTAGCACTTTGCATAATTGTTATGTTCGGTTCCCGTGGGATTGGTAATAAACATGCTACAGAACCTATCCAATTGAAATTCTGTATAGATGTGTCTCATGGATCATTATTTACTAACGCGGACGAAGGGCCGGGCAAGTGCTAGTATACTAATATATCAATCGTCATTGACGCATAGCTAACCTACTGAGCCCAACTCTTTCGTCATGTTTCAATTTTCAGTTTAACTACATCTGTAATAATTCCACGAGACTCCTCGGTCTGAATCGTTTCAATTGCTTTCACGCTTTTCCGTTTATCTAGAACATTTTTGTAACTGAGATTGCTGTAGCCTGAAAAAAAATTTTTTTTTAAAGAATACTAGCAATGCTAGTTACTAATATTCCTATTATCCCTCCAAATAAGCTCGAAGCTTGCGATGGGTACGACAATAGGCCAAAGGGGTCAGGATCGAACGCGCGACTCTTGCGTTAACGGGGCGGAGTCGGCTCTTCTACCGTTGACCTATTGAGGCTTCAAAATTGCCAATGATATTTCAAATCCACTAAATAAGGGATTTTTTTGTTGATCTGTGTCGCCTTGTTCTTTTATTCTTTGAGTGTTATAATTTCTTGACATAACAAAACGAGGCTTAAAATACAAAAAATGTTTTAATTTTGTTGCAGGAAGAAAAATGAGTAATGAAAAGAGATAGGAAAGACGTATGTCTTTCGAAACGCAGCGGAATGACTACTGCTACGTTTTCACATGGATATTTTGTGAACTGCTTTCACAATAAAAACTAAAATGTCTTCACTTAAAAAAATCTCTTAATTTTAAAAAGATTTTAAAATAAAGTTGCTATATCTTATTACCTACTAAAACATTAGCTCGGCGTATATAAAATGCCTCTTCTTTGTAATGTCATACGTCTTGGAGTTGAGGACGCTTGACCGAGAGTCCTCGTGGTTAAAACCTCTACGAGGGCGAAAAATTTACACCACCGTTTTGAGCTCTATGTTTAAGCTAATAAGGTTTTTGATTTTTGTTTGCTAACTAATACTTTGATGTCATGTATCAAAATAAGAGAATAACGTCTAATATACCTAATTTATAACCATTTCAAGTGGTACAGAGTTATACTATTGAGTTATTATGTTTTGTTTTTTTTTTTTCAAATGTGTAATTAATCTTTAATTATAAACCACTGTTTACACTGTACCTGGATGACCGAGCTTTGTTCGGTTTTTTTTTAGGGTCTATCGTGTTTCTGGAAATTATAATTATTTAGATTCGAATTATATAATGATGATATGATATTTTACAACGCTATCTACCAAAATAGTGTTATATTGCCGAGTCAATAATATTATTATTACATACAGATATCATATTTTCTCGAACTGAATTTTTAATTGCTTCAAAACACGGATAATACGACATTTTCTAAAAATAAATCCTAGATCGATCTATCGCCGCCGAAAACCCCTGCTTACCAAAAGTCATGATATTATACCAATTACATATGTAAAAATACTTCGAGTAATCCTATTCTGATTCTATGTAAAAGACAAATCTCTTCTGCCTACTTTATTTACAACAAATATAACAACGTATTTACAATTCTAATACATGGAGTTTAGTAATATTGTCGCAATAATGATGTGGTTAAACTGCTAAATGTCGGAGCAACTAAGAGTAATTGCGATATAAGAATTGAAATTTACCATCACCAACAAATCATAGAAATATTCGGCTTTCCGCCGGCTCGGGGTTGCGGTCGAAGCGATGCTTGGCGGCGGACCAGCGAAATTGATTTTTGATTTCTTTTCATTGCCTATATATTGTATAAGCATGAGTATTTATCAGTTTATATAAGATTGTTAATTTACGATAGTATTTGAATCAATCAATATATTTGTGCTCGGATTTAGTTTCAGGGTTTTATATTTAGTCCGTGTCAGTAAGCATCGTTGCTTTTTGTCTCTATCTGTCTAATTTACTAAATTAATTTGTTAAATAATCAAACTGTATATAATTATTTTGGTTCAGTATAAAAAGAAAAAACAAATAAGTAGAATATAAAATATAATATTGGAAATCTAAGGCATACAATATTTTCCCATCAACCGAGAGCTCAATCAGAGGGTATTAATGACCCCGAGTGTCGCCGTCGCAGATGGTGGTGTACAAACATTCATTCCGCGAGATAATCTCTTGTATTGCCTACACTCGCCTGTGATGTAGCGACGACGACGAGAGCGCGATATTTGAATGTTTCTTTTTTTTTTCAATTTACACTAAAATTGAATTCTGTTCAAGTGCGGCTGTACAATTTTATTGCATTTGGTAACATGTCCCAACTGTATCACTATAACGTTCTATGAATTCGTGAAATAAATCTTGTCTATTAAATTGTTATTAGTGATATAGACAGACATTCACTCAAACACAATTTTAAATGATTGTGATCGATATATTTTCAGATTAGTATTGAAATAAGTGGCTTGCGAATAAAAATACGACGATAACTTAAAATCTCGAAGCCTTCTTCTTCTTAATCTTGTGAGATATAATAAAAAATTCTTCTCATGTTAGTAAAAACTAAACGAATTAATTTCGTTTCTCTGTCGAGAAAACCTGGTAAAAAAAAAATTAAAATTTTTCACTATAGAAATTTTTGTTTCATAAAAACTATAAATAAACAAGCATGTTATTTGTTTCTATATTTCTGATGAACAAAATTCTGTTTCACAAGATACTTCTGGTAAAATTTTGTATCGTAGTAATCTATAAAAGAAGCGACACACTCTGATTGTTATATCTGCAAGGGTCAGACATGATGTACGTTTTGAACGTAGCGCGCGCTTTAAATCAACAGTGCAAACTATTGGACAACGTGTAGAGTAAATTAAAATAAAGAAGTGGACAATATATAGATGAGTTTATACACCCCATGTGGTTGATTCAAATTTATTTTAAGTTTTAGATTGTACTTTTAATTAAAAAAAAAAACAAAACGATAGAATGTAAAAATTTTAAAATGTTAACTTCTTTTAAAATATTATGTATGATAAAAATATAATCTTGTTTATAAATTATATTTTCTAATATCTTGTATATGAGAATCGTTTCAATTATAACCATAATATTATATATATATATATATATAATAAGAATATATAATATTATCATTACTTATATTTTACGGTGTGTGTGAACGCAGCGTCAAGCCGATACGCGCGAGACGAGGCGCAGCGGACGGCGCGCGACGCAGCTGGAATATGAAATTTCAGTTTTATCGCCTCGTATTGTTTGTCGGAAAACATTTCACTTTCTTTTTCAATTTAAATCGCCCTATTTTTTTAACAAAGGGGAGTTCGAAATCCGCAAATCTTTTCTATTGTGTCTTATTTGTATGGGAAGCTTAGTATTTACTTATGTTTATTTTATACACGTGACACTAAAGTAAAATATAAAAAATCTATTATGAATGCATAGAAAAGATTGAACGAAAAGGTGACTTACTAGATTTAAGTTCATTAATTAGATTTCATTTTCAGCATAGCATTTAAATAATTATTATTTTGCACAAAACAATTAATTAATTGAATTAATTTAATTTTTAAAAGTAATTCATTTTATATCGTGATATCATATATATAGACTATATATAAAGTCTTGGTGGTGTTTAGTTGCAATTTTTGAAGGACTTCTGCTAATGTATATTTTGTTAAAAACTGTAAAAAATAAATAAAAAAATATATATAATTATGTTTCTCGAAAAATATATCCACAGTTTTTTTCAAAATACTACTTTTATGCTAATATTAGTATATTGAAATTATTAGAAAACAGTGTAAAGGTAAAAGACAATGCAAATGAAAACGGGTGGTGTGGGTTGACAGCCCCTCGCACGAACGACCATTTGGAATATTCCGATATTGCTGCTGCTATGAGGGTTGCGTTTGAATAAAATACACTGAAGGAAATGTGTCTTAAAGATTCGAATTCAGAATTTGAAATATGTTTTTTAACGTGACTTCGTTTAGCATATTGAAAAAAGTGCCAATAACGATAGTAAACAAATGAACAAAAAACATTATTACAATTATACACTTTATTGCTTACAACCGTACCGTTGTGGCGTTGTGGGTAGCGAGTCTGCCTTTAGCCTCGACGATTCTGGGTTCGATTCCCGCTCGAGCAGATGTTTGCATTGATCTTACAAATATCTGTTTCAGTCTGGGTGTTTGTCCTTGTTAGTCACCCCACCGTGCCTCGCAGAGCACGTTGGCTTTCTGTCCCGATTGCTATCACATAACTGATCTGATAATAGTCGTTAGCTCTTGATAAGTAATTTGTTCTGTTTAATTTTTTTTTATTTATGTTAGAAGTTGGCAAACAAGCATACGGCCCATCTGATGGTAAGTGGTAGTTCTTAAATCTCATCCGCCCAGTAATTTCACTAGCGTACAGTGTCCTTCAAACCGCAACACAGTAATGCCTAAGCACTACTATTTGGCGGCAGAATATTTGACACTGCGGTGGTACCTACCTAGCCGGCCTCTTGCAAAAAGACCTACCACCGGTATGACTGATTGCATTGGTGGAATAATCTTTGCTGTGACAGAGGTTATCCCAACAGCGGGCGATGGGGTCGTCACATCCAGACGCCGATTCCGCCGATCTTATTCAATGAGTTACTTGTTCGACGCTAAGGAGGTCAGATGGTAATCGCTCCGTGTAAAAACTAGTAACGTGTCAAATCCGGATAAGTGTAATAAGCAGACCCTGCGTAAAATATTCATATAGTACCGCAATAATGATAGGAAGAATATATCATTGCTTACATTAAATTACTCTTTTTGTAAATCCAGGAAAAACGAGTACAATACACTGGCAAAGCCTGTTCTAGATCACCTGCAGTGTAAAATAAATCTATTTCTACCTATGTACTTAGTAACTTTGATATTTCGTTTTGGAAAGAAAACTACTTTTAGTTTATGCGAAGTATAAAATTCTCGACAGGAAGAAAAATGCTACATTGTTTTTATGATAATGAGTTGAGTTTCAGTGAGCGCGGGGAACAAAGTAGGTACATAATTATATATTATAATGTAATGAGCGTGGTTTCCTACACTAACTTAGCTTGCCAGTACTATTATACATCACAGTTATCTTCTCTTCTTCCTGGCATCATTGCCGGTAAATACTAAGGTCTACTAATTATTCGAATTTTAGGTTACTAGTTTTTACACGGAGCGATTACCATTTGATATCTGCAACCCTAAAGGCGAACTAGTAATTTACTGGATAAGACCAAAAATAACAAGAGTTAATTTGACGACGAGAGTTTATTTGGTTAGTTAAGAGAGTCCGAGGCACGGTTTGGAGACCTAGTAGGAAAAAGCTCAGACAGAAGCAGGTTTTCAAGATATACTTCAAGTTTACATGAACAATGAGTGTAGAAAGTTTTTATGCATCAATAATGCTATAAATACATTAAGTTAAATTGATATCGATTGTAAACATAAATTCTGCTAAATATAGACTGAAGTTTGATAGGGTTTTGGCTATAAATGCTGCTAAAACATACTCCGAAACCTCGTTTGATCCGTCTCATTAAACCTGAGTATATAATTAATATATAGGATAACTAGTGGCCCGCTCCGACTTCGCTCGGGTATAAAATATATGGACGCAAATAAGCAATACCGTGTCAACCCACACGAATGTCATTTCGAGAAAAACGCGTTTGAAGATTTTGAACAACTTGCTTTATATGATTTTTTTATGTAATGGTCAAGTTTTTTGCAATGACAATTTCAGATTTATGTAAGTGATTTATACTTGTTTTTTGTGAAAATACAAACTGCATATTTCGTATATAATATAATGCTAAACGTTTAAAATAATACATAAATTGCATGATTAAAAATGGCTTTTTAGAAGTTTTTAAGTTTAAAACCCTACAAATATAAAATAAAAATGTTCTTCAGCCATTTACCAACACTTCTGCATATATAACTCAGTTTTTAAATTTTGTGGGTTGACATGGTATTGCTTATTTGCGTCCATATAGCCTATGTCATTTACTGGAAAAATTATTAAAATCGATACAGTGGTTTTAATTCATTCATTACTGCCCGTGGCCCTACAGCGTTCAATGTAATTATTTACGATATCATATTAGAAACCTCAAAAATAACAGTTTTTTTCCACTATTTAATGGATGTTATTATACATATAAACCTTCCTCTTCAATCACTCTATCTATTAATAAAACTGCATCAAAACCGTCGCGTAGTTTTTAAGATTTAAGCATAGTTAGGCACAGAGAAACCGACTTTGTTTTATACTATGTAGTGATATGTATTTATCTGATAAAAAAATTGTGTTCACTACACGAGAGGCATCATTATCTGTGACTAGAGATAAGAGGAGATGATCAAAGAGGGTATTAGGACGGAATGGTTGAAATATGTGTACTCGAACTTACTACTCATACTACCGAGGCCCAATCTCCCACCCCCTGTTTCCTTAGCTTTTTCCTTTCTCATTCGTTCCTATCCCTTGGATTATTAAAGCGCATCTGATACTTCAAGTATCTCTCGCGTTCATAGATTGCAACGACTGCTCACCATCAGGCGGATCGTATGCTTCTTTGCCAACCGTCGTGAAATAATAATAAATAATATCAATACCGAACAACACTCAGCGCTACCAATACTGTTACGTCACGTTACGTCAATATTCTGTGAAAGGATAGTACTAATTAATATTAAAGAGACACTTTCGTTTTGTGTTTAAGAATAAAATTAAAAGAGTTTAAGCGCTACCTGAGACATGAAATCCTTTCTCGTTTTTTTGAGAGGCTCCAATCATTTTCGTTAATTACATTTTTCCCTCGTTTATCTTACAAAAGGTTGGAGATGTTGGAATTAATTAATAGTTGTTGCTAATGACTCGCAAGTTGCTCGGAGCTTAATGAAGTTGGTATATTTTGTTCCATGCATACAGTCTTGTCTAACACACACTAGTATGATTTGTTTTATTATTATTCGGTTTTTATATTGGAATATCCCATTCCGTTTTCGGCGTTCTGTTTATTTTTTTTTTCTAAATAAATAAATAAATAAGGCATATTACATGGCAGTTGTATGTTATCACACCTACATAGAAAACTTAAAACGTAGATTTTTATAAAGGTTGTAGGTTCAGATCTGGGCAATCACTTCTGAGTTTTGAAGTGTTTAGCCCGCCTGGTTGGCAACCACCACACTATGGTCAGAAACTCATGTAGTTAGCCAGCTTATGTAGTGTGGGGTAGAGTCATCTACGCTCTAAGGTAAATAAAAAATAGGCATATTATGTACAATGTGTTACAGCCTGCCTCATATAATCGAAAATATATTTTTGAATTGTATTGAACTTATGTCTCATTTGGTAATATTATATTAATGCCTTCATTATATATTATGGCTCGCTTACCATTGCTATTACCATTTCACACTAAGCAGTTTTTCTGAAGCATAATTCGCTAATAAAAGCATCTTTAGGCGCGACGCGTAAATGTTCCCTAACGTCTCTGCTCGTTAGGACTCGTTTCAGCGGCGCCTTCACAGCCTATCCGAGATTTTGTATTACGATCGACTTCGGCAACAACATCCAACATTTTATAAGAAAAATATAAATAGATGTATTTGTAATAAATTTGATATTGGTTGAGTTTATTATATTACGTGATAACTTAAGGGTTTGTGGGAATTTGATTATTTTTCACCATATACATAATAACCAACAAAGAAATAGACGGGGTTTTGATTTCGCTTGTATATTAAAAAAAAATATTTATAAGGAACTCCGACTTTCATCGCAATTTGCTTTGAAATTAATTTCCGAATAATATTGTAAAGCAAAATATTTTAAGTACAATTAAAATCTTACGATTTAAAGCAATTACGATTTAACTTGTATGTTAATTCAAACCGTTAAATTTGAAAAATTAAAATAATAAAACAAAGTTATTTTAAAATCACGTAGCACTAAAACTACGGCCACATTTTTGCATGTCAAACTTTTTAAGAACTTTAAGAAGTTACGAACAACTAACAAGGCAATTTCATTTTAATATGACTTTTTCCAAAGAATATAGTTTATACCGAGTACACTACTTTAGCAAGCAATCCTTTGAAAGCAATGTTGTTTCAATTCCAGCAATTTTTTTATTAAATAGAACTTTACACATCCTAAAAACCCCTTAAAAATCTTATTCATAAAATATGCTGCGCCTTAAAACATCAATCGTAGCAATAACGTGGGAAACTAATAAAATAAATAATGTGTTAAAGTCACAATCACACAGACGCAAAATCATAATAAAACTTCAACATAGAAAATGTATAATTCAACATAGATATTGTTATAATTGAGCTTACTGAAAAAGCTATTCGATGTAAGACCGAGATGTATTGTAGAGGGAACAAGATGGACGAACACGGTGTATGGTGAGACGGGTAAAATATTGTCGCCGCAAACCCGCCAGCTAATCAGCTTGTTCCGACCGATGAGAAAATTAGCTACCAATTACTTGCCGGTAGCGGATTTATTTGTTCCTGTTTACTAATGGATTCTGTAGAACTGAAAATAAATTTCATTATATTTAATTATTTATTAACTATCACCTTTTCTAATAATCTTTCATTCACAATGAAATTGTGCTTCGCAGTTTCAAGAAACGTAAGAAATAGCAATTGTAATGGCTTCATCAGCGAGAGTGATGTGTCAGATTTGCTAGTAATGAAACAATTCGCGCTTCGTTACGGAGCCGCAAATAGCACGTAATCTGACGGACGAATCGCTGCCACGCGCCGCCCCGCCTGCATTGCACTCACTATCTTAATCATTTTATTTGGGCTTAAGAAAAGTCCGAGTGTGACGTACTGATAGACTATAACGTACTATATTACAGTCATAATTCTCTTAATGATGTTTTGTAATAGTAACTGTAGAGTTTCTTGGCGGTTCTTCTCTACAGAATCTAGCTTCAGAATCAACGGTAGCTTCACTAAAATGGACACAACAGACTGTATATTTGACGATTCAAAAATGCTTATAGGCCTATTTGAAAAATAATAATTGCGGTTGTCGCCCCGGTTGCAATTGTCTATTATTATCATTTAAACAAAAGAAGAAGTGACTTCATTTGTATTAATCAAACATACTAAAGTTGCCATAAAAACCTTAAAAAAAATATCGTCGCTACATTTCCAGACCGGTGAAAGAGTCAGATCGATTTGATAATCGGGAACCTACTTGAATAAATAAAATTTATAATTTCCAAATTACCACCTTTTTAACAATTTTAACCCCCTCATTGCCTCGGTGACGACTCATAGTATATTCTAGTAGAAAAAATCTTTTTTCTTTTATTCTCATTTATTTTTCAATTATATTGACTAGGTGACGTAAATATTAAAATCCCGCCCCTGTGACCAAGGCCCGAAACCGAAAAACCCCCTCCTAAACGAGTCAGGAAGTATAGATGCATTGCAATTATAATAATACGCAATTGCAATGGCCACAGAAACCTAATGGTCGAGTTCCGCCCCTTCCGTGTCCCCAAACGTCTGCTGGAAATCAATAATTCTAATTTAATTCACTGGACTCGATCACCATTACTCTCACCTTTGTCTTGAGATGGTTGCTCGTCTGCTCACTGACCTCGACGAATCTTCCTTTAGCGTAATTAATTAGGTTTAGTCAATCATGTTAATGACTTGCCTCATCTTAAATTAAATTTTGAAATTGTAATATCTTGACTTTCGCTGTGAGGTAGGAATGTCTTCACAAATGACACAGATTATTTTACAAACAACGTCAAATTTCTGGTGCTAAAATTTATATAATCTCAATAAATAGACGCTACACACTCAACGACTCCCATTAGGATAGTGATAGCCTGTGGCAAGGATTCCAGAAACATACACAAGGACAAGGACCAACACATCCAGACCGGAACACATACATGCCTGTATGGTCAATACAAACATCTCCCCTGAGCGGGAATCGCGCGATACAGGTACGATACGCTTAAAGCAGGTTCGTTATCGCTGCGTTAAAGTGTCTATATTAAAACATCGGGTATATTCCATCCATAAAAATAAATAAACTCTTTCACTTCTCTTGCGTGAATGTCAATTTTTAATGTGGCACCTCTAATGCAATATATCCATATTTGGTTTATGTACGCATACAATGTTTCATGCCTAATTACAACCCTTATAGCCTTTTCTCGCAATAATACTTAGCGTTTATCATTTTCCAAGGTCTAGTCTCTACATAATTTCATACAAACTGGACTGTTTAAAAATAACGCCCGCTGACTCTAAGCTGTAAAACACATACAATAAAATCGTGTACAGTCATGTCGGCTTCTCACTTGAAAAACTTTGACACATATATACGTTTGTAGACACACACGCATTGCCTGATTTGAAAACGTTCTCCTTTTCAGTCTTCTGAAACTAAATACAAAACTGAAACAAAAGTTATAAGTTTTAAAGTCAAAATGTTCACTAAATACATAGTAAGTAGTACAAAGGAAGCCGACGCTAACGGTATGGACAAAGAATCATGAATAATATATAGTCATTCTTTAAGAAGTTTGTAGAGTAAGCAAAAACAACAGCAGTGGAGGTCTTAAGTCCGAATTGCTTTTTTTCCTTGCTACATCATCCTGGAAATTTCTTTTGCATTTTATAATAACGCTGTCAGCAATCGACTTATTGTTACAATTTGCACTATATGTTCTAGATTAATAATAATAATTATTGTAAGTCTTACAGACCGTTTTCTAAATACAAATCTTCTTCCTAGCTTTTTTCCCGGTATTTACCTACCTATTTAATGTTATCCTGATTTGATGGGCTACTATTTTTTTTTACACAGATTGCCATATTCCGATTGCCATAATAGGACTTCCGCAACCCAAAGGGCAAACCAGTAACACATTGCATAAAAGTATATTAGCTATCAAGAATTAACGATTATTATTATCAGATGTTATGATAACAACCACAGCTTAAGGTGCTCTCCGAGGGAAGGTGGAGAGAGCCACAAAGACAAACCCCAGAACAGAAACAGACATTTGCTCCTAGCGGGAATCCAATCCGTTATCATCGAGGCTCAAAGCAGGCTCACTACCAGCACGTCACACATTTTATTCCGAAATAAGCAAACCTATTAGAAATCAAGGAAGACATATGTATTTCGGAATTGTGTAAATAAATAAATAAAGGCTCTACACACTCAACGGGCCCCGTTAGACATACACAATGTCAAGGATAAACACATCTACACCTTGCCGGAAAACTTGCCTGTATGTTCAATACAAACATCTGCCCGAGCGGGAACTTTTTTGTCTTTTTTTAAATAAATAAATAATAAGAATCTTACACGATTAATAGCTGTTTGTTTAAACTTAATTAGACTTGTATAAAAATAAAGTTCAAATGTTTGGATTTATTAACAATGATGTTTATTATGTCTAAAAAATCAAATCGATACTAGAACGGTTCGGTATTAATTAAGAATAGACCGAAGAAGTGAGATGATTTGAGAATCGATTGGAAATACTGTAAGACGAGCTTTATGTTTGTACTTAGTAATCACATAATAATTGTTATTACAGAATTTCGAGTCTAAAATCATGTTATTTCTCTAGAATGCCTATTTCTCCCCGTGGGCCTGTCACAAACAACTGGTATTATTACAATATAGTAATACTGGTAATACTATATTCAACATCTCCTAACCGTATTCATTTTTATTTCAATAAAAGAAGAAAAAAACCCGTCCAAGTGCGTGTCGGGCTCGCACATAAAGAGTTCCGTATAGCTGTTGAATTAAGATATGAAGTTTCTTGTATTTTTTAAAGATTTTCTGTTGTAGTGGTAACAGAAATACACGGACAGATGGACGGACAGCGTAAGCTTAGTAATATGGTATTGTTTGTATCCTTTGGATACGGAACCTTAAAAATACAGTCGAAATAGCAGTGAATGTAAGCTTTACTTGTATTTGTTTTTCAAGTTAGACAATAAGGAGCTTCCAGTTAAAGTGTGACGTGTTCTTGTAACTTTGCTCGTTACTGCGAGCATTTGAGAGTGTTCGATCTCGAGACAGCCCTAATTGCTGTCACAACTATTACCTTCCCAGAGTCTTCGGCTTTGTTAACGTCGGGAACTGCAGCGAGCTCGTTCTCCTACTTAAGCTTAAGCTGATTTTGCAGTTATCTTTAGTACTATTGTTTTCTCGTTCCTACACCGAGAATGCTAATAACGAAGCTAAACTAAAGCTAAATTTAGTTTCTTTCCCTTTATTAATCTGTGTTATCGTCGCCTTAGGAAAAACTGAACCCTTGTTAATTTATTTAAGCGGGCGGGTGCGGGCTAGCATAAGGTTTTCTATAAAATGAAGAATAGAAAAAACAAAAAAATCTTTGCTGTTACACTAACGACTCACTTGTTTCTATGTTTCAATTGTAAATGACCAGTTTAAAGCCAATTCCACTATCGAGATATATAGATGAAAATGTTGACTTATGTGTTTAATTATTATCTGGTCATTAAATAAAATGTATTTATAATAAACCATTACCTACAAGGTATGATTTGTTTTAATATTAATGTGCAACACACATCAAGTAACATTGCTAAACTGCATTATCATGACCATTAGCAGCACACATTTAATTTTAGTCAAGATATGTTTCAGTTCACTCAAATAGCAAATAGACATAAGATTCACCGGCGTCGGGATGTGACGACCCCATCGCCCGCTGTTGGGATAACCTCTGTCACAGCAGAGATTATTCCACCAGTGCAATCAGTCACACTGGTGGTAGGTCTTTTGTTGCAAGAGGCAGGCTAGGTAGATACCGCCGCAGTGTCAAATATTCTGCCACCAAATAGTAGTGTTTAGGCATATAGTCCGCTTTGAAGTCCGGTTCGGTCCTTAGTTTCCTTTGGTTGAATTAAACAAATTTAGTTTACTTTCGTAGATTTCACTAGAACGCTTTACAAAAGAACATATAACGTCTTCTTTAGTTGCTATAACTTTTTGATAAGAAATTGTGTACAAACAAAATCAACTTTCATAATTATAAATAATATAGGTTACAGTAACTTGTCCGAAGTCGCCCGGCGGCTATACCCCAAAGGCTGTGGGCGCGCGCCGCTCTCGACGAGGCACGAACCCGAATAATTTCGGTCCGAGTTTTTTGCTTTCATTTTATTATCAAAAATAACAAATATACCTTTATGTAACCGTCTCTGTTTAATTTTTTACAATTTTGTTTGAAGCGTTACTCAATTCGCATTATAAAATGGAGCGTTGAAATAACTTTGTGTAAAATAATTTCATAATTCAGAAATGTTCACCTTAGCTATCAGTGACCTAAATATAGGGCATGACTATCGATTAAAAATCGAGAGTAAAAATTTTGAATTTAAATAAAACTGTAATAATATAATATATTTAGTGATAATAGAGTCATGCTCATTGCTCAGTTAGTAGTAATAGAGTAATAGAGGCAAGCACAAACGTGTCGGCCCGATCGAAGTACTGCTCTTGAACAGAAAATCATTTGCAATGAGTAATTCTTTGCAATGAGTGAGAGCCACTCGCCTCTTCGATTCCTAATTCCTCTGATGGAGAGTGCTCATGTGATACTTCAAGTTTCGCAAGCGTTCATAGATTGTGGTAGCTACTTACTATCCAGCAGAACGTAGGCATATTTTCCTTCCGTCGTGAAGTAAGAAATAAATAAAATATGAACATTTTAATAAATGGTTTCCGTTGTATAATTATTTATATATATATGTCCTAGTATACAGTGGCAACGGTAACAATGTTGACGAACATGGCTCGTATCGTGCGCTCGTAAATTTTCCTGCTTCATTTATCCATCAGAAAGGTTCGCTTTGTGCCTGTACACCGAAATACTTATTGACCTTTATAAATCTTTTATACGTATCTTTTGTTCTTTGGCGTTTTTATATCGAAGGTTTTTTATTGTAGCAGAATGTATTTTGTATCAAATATTTTGATGGTTTATTGCAGATTTTATCTACCTATGTAGTTATATTAAAATTAAGCGTATACATATTATATCCCATCAAAAACATAAAAAGTTAAAAATAAGCGCAACACTACGGCCTCTACTAAGATTTGATACGCTCTTATAGCAAAAATCAGCTTCGGCCAGTCTTTCGGCCAGTGGTTTTGCATGAGACCTCACAAATTTTTAGTAGCCAAATTAAGAAGCCAAAACTTGCAATGCGGACTGCATTGCAAGTTTTGGCTTCTTTTTTGACGTGGTTGTGGCGCAGCGGTAGCAAACATGCTTTAAACGCCACGGGTCGCGGGTTCGATTCCCGCTCGGAGCATAGTATGTTTGAATTGACCATGCGAGCATATTGGCCTGTGCGTATTTGTCCTGTTCCTTGTATGTGTTTCTGGACCTCCGACACAGAATATAACAATCCTAATGGGGGGCGTTGAGTGTGTAGCATTTATTATTATTATTAAAATCCTCACTTTTTTTAATAAACGCTGTATTCGTATATCATTGTATTAATTCATTATAAATTTAACGGTTTTGATGCACATATCTGTATATACGTTATTATCTTAAGTGGTAATTATATATTCTAGGAATGTTCACATTCCGAATCGGTACATACATAATTGCCATTATGTGTACAAGGATTAGAGCGACTGGGCTTTATTGAATCCTGTGAAGCGAATTTGGTATTTCTATACAAACAGTAAGGGATATTATGGCATGGATAGTATTAATATATGGTCAAATTTACCCATATAAGTCTACACATTCCTTGTAGAATATGATCTCTAAGCTCGTCCACAGCAAGACCTAAGATATCCTTTGTATTTGTCGCACTAGCCGGAGGAAACCACGCTTGCTATATTGCTACTTTGTTGTCCGTGCTCAGTGCTCACTTGAACGAAACTTATTTACATATAAAATTTATAAGAAATTTTCATTCCTGTTAAGAATTGTATACTTTGTGTATACTAGAATTTGTGTTCTTTAGAAAATGGCTTAAAATTTATATCAAAGATACATGCCAAAATTTATTGAAGTTTGATTTTTTTGCTGTGATGGCTAATGTATATATTTTAATGATGGTAAGTGGAAGTAGTACGCGAAGGCGGCTAATACAATGATTAAATCTGTGTCTTTCTAACTGAAACACAGTGTAATGTTTTACGGTAGAATAATTGACACTTCGGTGGCAACTACCCGGCCGGCCTCTGGCTATAAATGGACTACCACCACCAGTTAGGTGTCTTGTGATCATGTCGAAATGGTAACTTGTGACTAATTGTTTGACGAAAATTAACAAGGTTGAAGTATTTCACATTAGTCAGTAACATAAATAAGGCAGTAGACGGTACAAAGTAACAAGAGGTATAAATCTAGAGCGTGCGCTCGCAGAATTAAGACGCAATAAAAACATGTCCGCGGTCATTAATAACGCACTCTGAGTCCGACCTCTCACCGCCCTCGCACTACACATAGATTGTGAGAAACATTTAAGTTTCCCCTACCAACGGCGCAAATGTCATTTTTAGATTTTACAAAATATATTGTCGATAATTTATGAGATCGAACTTCGAATAAGATTATATGCTTCTCTCATTGTCCTCTGAAGAAGATTAAGAGGTCATTTGATTATTTTATAGAGGAGGAACAGTAACTTTTCAACTTTATGTTGACAGAGAATTTAGATATCAACTCTACTGTCGTTGTGTATGTCACTAAACCCCTCCTAATTGTGGTGACCGATTTTCCTGAATTTTTTTGTGTGTGTTCCAGTGGATTCAAGAATGGTCTAGATTAACAATTAGGCTCAACAAACCCTGTAGGGACGCTGCTATCGGGTCCCAGAGTTTTTTTTGCATTTTCAGGGCAGGACAACGTCCGCTAGGCCAACTAGTATTTATGTAGGAAGGTACAATCCTACATTAATTGTACTACACAAAGTACATAAGAATTAGATAAATCTATTATCGATTTGTTACAAGGCAACACTTAAACAAATCGCTAATAACAGCGACTAATTAGGATATTATACAAATAAAGATTCTAATTTCGATAATTATAATAAAAAGAGGCCGGGTAACTGGTAGCAGATATACTAACCGTCATCAAAAAAGGCATTAAATCATTAAATACGAGATAGCTCACACGAGTGAGCGAGTGTGCATGCGACTGAGCGTACTTTCAATTATTTATGTGTGCACTCGACGATAGTTGCAACTTCGCAAATAAACTGTGAGCCGACAAGTGAATGATGAATACATCGAGACCAGTTTTATGGAACATTCTTAGCAGTATATTGTAAATCTATTCACCGAGTACTTCAGGAACCGGTAAATAGTATAGTATTCTAACAAAGATAACCAAATATATATGTGCATACATATTATATAAAAATATTTAAATATTAATTTAAATTATATCCAAAAACACTTTTTTCAGTTGGCAAGCAGGCATATGACCCACCTGATGGTGAGCGGTTGTCGTAGCCTAAAAGCGCTAACTGGCAATGCAGTGATACCTAAATATTACCTCGATTACTAAAAGGCCAGTAAACTCGTAGCAGCAATTTAAAAAAAAAAATAATAATAGTATATAAATAATTTTAAGTAAAGAATGCGTACTTCGGGCAAGCGATAAAAAATGTAGATATTTAAAGTAAAAAAGGAAGTGGAATGTTTTCCGACAAACAATACGAGGCGATGAAACTGATATTTCATATTCCCGCTGCGTTCATATCGCGCGTGTCGACTTGAAGCTGTATTCGCGCAGATCGAAAGCACACTATCATTAATTATTTACTTGTATGGCATTTAATAATGTTATTAACACCTGATTCTATATCAGCTATATCTTTTTTGTGTATGAAAATAATAGTCAATTGCTTTAAATTATTCGCGTATTCTATTTTTTACTAACTTCTGCCAGCAGCTTCATTCACTTAATTATTGGCCATATATTTCCATTTATATAAACTTAATATTCTGATTTTTATAAAAATACTTAACGAAACTTTTCTTGAGTTAAAAACTTTAAAAATATTCCGAATACTGCTCGCCATCGTTTCATCGCTTGCCATTGTTATAGGCAACTGAGTCCTGTGAAACGAATATTCGTAATAACCGCCATCTGGGACTGCGACACATTCCGAGGGTCATTAATACCTTCTGATTGAGAGGGAGAGATAAATATTATGGATCGTTAAACGATATGTACGTAGTGCACACCGGTTGGAAGTATATAGTCTGTAAGTCTTTAAACATTGTACTGCTATGTGTAATATCAATTTATACCTTTTTTCTTATGATAGCGATATCCTGTATCCAGGTGTTCGGAAATACAAGGACGTGGACATACATATCCAGACCGGAACACATGCATGTATTGACAATACGAAAATGTGCCGCGAGTGGAAATCGCACCCGCGATCTATGGCAGTTACGCAGATACGCTACCGCTATGCCACAACGTCGTCAATTATTTGCATTAAAAAGTCATGAATATAAAAGATTGTTATGAATACTAAGTCATTGAAATAGAAACACTAAAAAATAAATCTAAATTGGTCGTTAAATTTAGATCCTGTCATTGTTATTGTTACACGCAATAATTTCAGACTAAAAGCCGATGAAAAGAAATCAATATTTTGGCTTGTACGCTTCGGAGCATCGCTTCATTCAGCTTTTACATCTCGACGCGGACGAAAAGCGGAATATTTCTATGATTTGTTGGTTATGGTAAATTTCAATTGGTATATCGCCATTATTCTCAGTTATTGTGACGTTTAGTAGTTTAACTGCGACATTATTGGCAATATTATTCTCACAAATAATAAATACAGAGCGCGACTCGTTTAAGTTGTTGTTGTTGTTGTTGTATATAACTTTATTGTACAAATATAACAAAAATTACAAAAGGTTTCATAACAAAATTATATGTACAAAGGCGGGCTTATCCCAATAAGGGATCTCTTCCAGCCAACCTTTGAGTTACTAAAGGAATATGTATACCAAGGGTAGAAATAGCAGAAATTATATAACAATAAAAACAAGAGTAACAATCAGCCTATAGTAAGTGTACAAATGAATGAATATATGTATCTATACAAGATGAAGAGCAAATATATATATATTACCATTATATATTATTATAAAATAAAAATAAGTAATATTATATATTAAGTTATAAAATTATTCGGAAAGTCTATATATCGGTAAATGTATATAAATATATCAGAATATATGTAAATATATATAATATAATAACAGTCAATAGATTGTACAAAAAAGAAGCTAAATAAACGGTATTACTTTAGTAACTCGCCAGCTGTTTAATTTACAAGTAAAATAACAATAAAACCTCATTATAATGAGGAACAAAATTAAATTTTATAGGTAACCCCTAATTTATTAGAGATACAAAATAAATAATTATGTGTAAAAAAAAAAATAATGAAATTAACAATTGTAAACAAGTAGTAAAAACAAAAGAAAATGAGAAATTAAAAGAGAGAAAAACATAAGTAACAAAATATTTTTACAACTCAATAATAAACCATACTCAAGCAAGGGTGATTAATACCTAATATGATAGTAATTAAAGGATAGAGCGTGTATCAGAACGCATTACACATTATGTCTAATCATGACAATGACAAGTGACGTTTGACAACTCACGGTGTCAGGCTGTCAGCAAATGAAGCATAATAAGAATACTAGTTATAGCATTTACATTTTTAATGATTATAGTAAGAGTAACGTTATAACGTAACAAATAGCAATTACAGTTTAATAATCATAGTATGAATATAAGTACTTGACATTTACTAAATGGTAAGTACACATGTATGCAAGTGTTATAAAAGTCACCAACATAAATAAAATAACTATGACAAAAATGCTTAAAAATTGCCCCTAAAACCTTAAGTAAAAAGCAGACAGAACATAATTATGATAAACTTATTTTTTTTTTTTTAAAACAAGAAAAGGTAAATTATGAATCTATTTTATACAATAATTGTAATTATATGTTATAGAACAATTAGGGAAAACTTGTTTTAAAATGTAGATATAATTACTTAGCTACTAGCTTAATTTTATAAGTAAAATGTGTAATGTAGCTGAACAATTGATAAACAGAGTCCAATTGACTCTTGCATTACATGCTATATAAAAATTTTAGAAAAAAATGATTAACGTTAAACTATAAAGTTCCATTGTTAACATCAATAGATACTATTTGTTTATAATGTTATATAATACCTATGTCAAACACCACAATTGGCAAACTGTAGATAAATACTATAAATTAATATGATCTGGTAAAAAAAAATAGAAACTTATATTTTAATTTAATTATGATATAAAATAAATATTTATGTAAAATGAAAAGAAAAATATACAAAATAAAAATAAAAACTATTGCCTGCGTCGGGATGGGAAGCGACTGGTGCGAGCCTTTTGGTCCTGGGTTTTATTTCCAACAGTGACACTGCAGTCCTTAGTACTTGTAGTCCCAGAGCAGGTGTGTTCTGTATCACAATCTTTTAGGGAACGTAATTCGTCCATAGAGACAATCTTGCGGCGGGATCCATCAGAACAAATGACAACAATTTTACCGTTGCTTGTCCAACAACCTTTAACTCCGTAGATTTTCCTTGCTTCTACAAACACAGAGTGTCGAGTGCTGGTCAAAAACTCAGATAGCATCAACCCACTGCTTTTTAGCCTACTTTTACTAGACCAAACTTGAAGGCGGGTGAGTAAGTCACAGAAATAAAGCAGTATTGGCCGTGGTTTGTTTTTATTGACAAACTTACCAAGTCGCCTGCATGAAATCAAGGATTCTTTGTCCATATTGGGAATGTTAAGATTCTCTTGGCAAATACTGATGACGCGCTTGGTGATGTCTTCGTTCTCTTGCTCTGGCTCACCATGAAGAAGAAGTATTTGCGCTCTTGACTTCATTTCATAGCCATCCAGACACTTAAATACAAATTCAAGTTGAAGTTTTAAATTGGAGACTGTTTTCCAAATAAGAGATTTGAAAGTATTAAATTCCCTCGCCAAAGCAGTAGCATCAGTTTTTGGTGTGGTGATAGTTGCTTCAAATTCTTTCATTCTTGTTGAAAACATATCAGACAAATCATCTATATTGCGTTTTAGCCCTGAGTATGGATCCATTATGTGCACACACTTTAGGTTATAATCCTTTGTTACTTCAATTCTAAATTTGTTTAAATACTTATATGTTTTTAACTGTTATTAGCTGGTGATGTTAATTTAATTATTATACTTCATCTTAATAAAAACTAAACTCTAAAAGTAGAAATAACATTTTTAAATAAAAAACAAAGCAGCGAAATTTTGTTAGACCGACTGCGCTCACATCTACCCGCGAAAAAAAAAAAAAAAAAAAAAAAAAAAAAAGTTGTTTCGATTATTATAATTTATTTAATAATATTAATTTTATAACGATGCTATATTAAATCTTTAGCTAATTTTTTAAATGAGATAACAAGATGCACTCCAATAGTAGTCTTCGGAATACATATTGTTTTTCACATCATTGACCAATTTTCAAGTTCTGAAACACGGCTGGGCTCGCTCGGCTGAAGGTATAGCTCATGCGGGGCTTCAAATTCATTCCTCCTGCGACTTTAGAGTTATCCTGGGACATCGATCTATGGCTTATAGAGATTGGATGGAGTGCTTCGACCCAAGCTAGGACTCACCTGACACAGTATGCCCAGCAAAGGATTTCATCTTTGCAAGCGAAGAGGATATAGGATAAGAGGGCATGAGGTTATGTTTTATGTACCTATGCAGCATTGTTTAATTTAAACTTTTTATTGGGGTCTTGCAGGATGCGCATGTAACGTCTTAGTTTGGTCAACTGGTCATATATTCTAGCGCTTCAAATGTTTGGGAATCGAATAGATATCAGAGTCCCGAAGGAGACCTAAGTTGCGCACGTATCACGGATAGCTCGAAGCCATGTGCAAGGAACGGTTTTGATTGAATTGTAGTATAGTGCGAAAGAGGTGAAATAATAGATAAATATTTCACATATCGAATTTTTAATCATATATGTATACACACTGTAAGCGTTACAATGTTAAATAACATTTATGAAGAAAAACAAAACATTACAAAAATTAAAATCATAAATTCTTTAGGTACTTATCGTTTCGCTGACTAGATTAGTTACACTTTGATACGTAACATCTCAGTAGCTGTAAACACAAATACCAAATAATTCTTATTCTATCATGTATAGAGTCTATAATGGTGGTGAAAATTTTACACCCTTTTGATGAATTTATACCAAGGGCTCTTGGTCAAGCGCCCTCAGCTCCAAAAAGTATGACATTACAAAGAAGAGGCGGTCTATAAGCGCCACACTTATATTGTCACTAGGTAATAAGATATTACACAGAATCTTTAACGACATTGTGTTATTTTAAATTATAAAGTTATCGCTATGGACATACTTTTTTCAATTTTTTTTTTTTTTTTTAATGTTAGAAGTTGGCAAACAAGCATACGGCCCACCTGATGGTAAGTGGCTGCCGCAGCCTATGAGCGCTTGCAGCACCATTAGTAGGTGCCACTCACGCGTTGCCAACCTCGAGATATTAGTTCTTAAATCTCGTTCGCCCAGTAATTTCACTAGCGTACAATGCCCTTCAAACCGGAACACAGTAGTGCCTAAGCACTACTATTTGGCGGCAGAATATTGGACACTGCGGTGGTACCTACCTAGCCGGCCTCTTGCAACAAAAGACCTACCACCAGTGTGACTGATTGCACTGATGGAATAATCTCTGTTGTGACAGAGGTTATCCCAACAGCGGGCGATGGGGTCGTCACATCCCGACGCCTTTAAATTTTTTTATGTTTGTTTATTGCACTTCAGAAAAACTTTCTAAAGCCAATCTTATAAATTGAACAGTCTTCTAGAATCTATATAATAGCTTTCCATGTAATATTGAATAAGTTTCGATGTAAAATGAACCCTATTATTGACTTCTAAGGGTATTATTTGATTGTACAAATCAGTAGTAATATTTTATTTATCGGACAGTTGTAAAGAAGCTTGCCCTCCGAGAGAAGTATGAATATTTCAAAGGAATAATAATGGTCTGATGTGGGCTATGAAAAATTCAATTTCCTTATCGCGAACTGCAGGCCAATGACATGAATAGGTGTTTGAGATATAATTTTATATCGGTTTAAAGTATTGAATTACCATTTTAACCATTGAAATAAGAATTTGTTATTTTGATAGAATTATGTACTGTTGTACGATCGCGTTTGTGCAGCGCCGGCCGCTATACTAAAACCTGTCTACTACGTATGTATTACTTTTGTCATTTGTTAATTATCCGGGGACTGCTGACGACAACCCTAATAATTTTAAGGTTTTAAATAAGGTTGTAATCCTTTTAGTATATTTCGTTTGGATTACGTTTGGAGAAGCGCTCAATATCCTTATTTCTTTATCTCAGTAAATTTTATTACATACATATATCAAATAAATACTAATAAGTAAAAAAAAACTATGATGCAGAGGCGGCCTTATAACTATGAGTGATCTCTTCCAGGATCTGTTTTTAGATACAAAAGACGAAGTAAGAATAAAAATCATACAAATATATAATGGATATCTCCAAGATTACTGCAGTGCCTCGTTGTATTGGATCAACTACTTATCTAGAAAAATGTAAAACAATATATTGATTTGAAAGAAGCTTTCAAATCGTTTGAGCAATTCATTTCGATTTCGAGGATGCGGATCGTGGCAACAACCGCAACAATATCGCGGTGCAAGTTTTATTACGAGACCCGCTGTCTGTTCCACGCCAGCGCTCGCCGACAACTCGCCGAATATTCGCCTATTAGTCGACAACGACGCGTCATTACTAATACAAAACAATTTAACAATCACAAAAATGAATACCTTCACTGGTAAATAATTATATATAAAACCACGCCTGTGGGTTTGTCAGTATTAATTTTGAATTAAACTAGCTAAGGATAGCCATAAGCCTCTATCAATTTCTTCCAAGTAGTTATGAACAACTTATTGTAACAAACAATCCTTTTAATCCCTTTGTTAGATGACACAATAAATTGCTTTGTGCTGTGCACTTTAACTACTACGTCGGATTTCAACGATTCGTCCTTTTATATGCAGTACGACAATAATTTTCTATACTTCGTCATGCGCCAAAATAGCAAAATAGGTTTCTGAATTGACTTACAGACTTTCTGTTATTATTATTATATTATTACTGATTATTAAGTATTTTTACCGTAAACATGTATAGCAATATCAGTCACAGATGATAATGTTGTTATTGTATAACGAGATCGTTGGATTATTTCTCTAACGTCCTTTTTAATAAACGACATCAGGGTAATGTTGTCGTGAATACTCTACTATCCAACTAAAGTAAAGTTTTGTTCCCTATTTCATTATAACTCCAAAGTCTTCCGCTTATAATAAAAAAATTAGCCCTTGAAGTCCATTGCTATGCATTTATTAAGATGTGCTAAACTCCGTTTCTTAGTACAGATTGCACTTTAGCGTCAAAACGCAGTCTCTTATTTGCCAGTGTTCTAAGCACTGACTTCGGTTGTAGATTTTTTTTATTTTTGATGTTTAGTTTTAAAGTCAGTATTCCTTTAATCTAAAACAAAATATTATTCAAAATGTATAATCAGTCAGATTTTCCACAGCAAAGCATCTTTTGCATAACTGTGTTTCGGTTTGAAAGACTCTAATTTCTGAGCATAGGAGACATAAGAATAATGCCTCGAGGTTGGCAACATGAGATTGACAGCTACAAATGAAAGGTGCACACTGCACAAGCGCCCAGAGGCTATGACAACCGCAGTTTACAATAAGGTGGACTGTATGCTTGCTTGCCAACTTAGTAATATATCTATTTATTTATACTGTAAGAATTTATGTACAAGATAATATACTTTAAACAACTGAATTTATTAAATTTTCGTAAAAAAATCAGATTTGAGTTTGTAGCATACATACATCAGAGTAATAATTACCTTTTATAAAAAAATCAATCTTTTAAAATTATAGTCTTGTAAAAAATTTGCATGACATTACAAATTGTTAAAATATTATTTTATCGTATAAAATAAATTTCATTGTTCAGAATATATCATTGATCAACGTCAAAAAACAAAACCCGTAAACAAGCAAACACGAGCCGCTGCATAAACAGATATTTGTTATTTTTGATCACACAACGAATGCTGAAACTCGCACTGGAATTATTCGGATTTGTGCCTCGTCAAGAGCATTGCATGCAGTCTTTGCAATGTTGCCACCATGTAAAACCGGGAATTTTTTTTTACCATATTTTTTGAAAATCATAAAAGTTGTTTGTGCGATTTTTGTCAAAAAAGTAATTTGAAGTATATATATGATGTAAGCTTGCATGTATGTTAAAAGTTAAGGCTTCCATTAAAACTAAGCGGGATTGATTTAATCTTGTCAAAGGGTGAATGGTATAACCCAAATGCGACATTTGACCTAATAGGAGTCGAGCTCTTTCCGATGATTAAATATACAGCTAACGATTGGACAGTAACATTCAAAACATTCATAATGCGTTATAAAAAACCTAGTATTTATTTAGTATAGAAGCTTCAATAGCTCAACGGTACATGGGCCGAATTCGCTCCATTAACTCCGTTCGATCTTGACCCCCTTGGGCTATTGTCTTACCTACTTCTAGCGCAAGCTTCGACCTTTTTAAGAGGGAAAGTAGGAATATTATTAATGTCTTGAAAAATCATTTGCTAATATTCTTTTTAAAAAAGTATAAAATTCATATGCATTTTTAATTGTAATATTCTGTTTAGAGAGAAAAATGCTAAATATGCGTGTGAGTGCTGTGGGTATGACAAGATTATTTGATTTATTCAGATCTATTTCTTAAATAAGAATAAAACAAAACTTACAGTCTAAGAAAGAATAAAAGAAGATTCTATAAAGAAGAATAAGTAGAATCATTTGATAGATTATTTACAAATCAGCTCAGTGATAGAAGAACTATGGCTACTGAAGTTCCCGATATTTGCAAAGCCAAAGAATCTTGTGAGTTAATAGTTGTGACAGCAATTAGTGCTGTCTCGAGATCGAACAGCCCCAAATACTCGCAGTAACGAGCAAAGTTACAAGAACAAGTCACACATTAACTGGAAACTTATTGTTGATCGTTACGCAAAAGCAAGTAAAGTGTATTTTCGTCTCTTGTTCTACTATTTGTTCTGTAAAAAAAGTAAAATCCGCGAAATCGTTATTTCTATTGATACATTATAATTTTTTAACTTAATTATTAAAATGTTAATGTTTGTTTATATAATTTCTGGGGCCAATTTTAGTCTGGCTTAGAAAAAAATTGTATTTTGTTAATAGTAGCATCGTATTGTGATTGTTTAATTCTCTGACAGTGATTTGCAAAACAAAAATAATAATTAAGAAAATCTCAAAATTGAAACTTAAGTCGGATCGATTCTACATCTTGAAAATTTATCATACAGAGTTGAAGCAAGTCATTAACATGATTGAATAAAACTAATTAATTACCCTAAATGAAGATAAGGCGGGGTCAGTGAATAGACGCTATGCTAAGGCATAAAGTCTTCAGATATATCTCTATTAAGATATAGATAACATCTGAAGACTAAAGCTGAGAGTAATGGTGATCGAGTCCAGTGAATTAAATTAGAATTATTGATTTCCAGCAGACGTTTGGGGACACGGAAGGGGCGGAACTCGACCATTAGGTTTCTGTGGCCATTGCAATTGCTTTATATTATAAATGCATTGAAAATACTATAGAATTATATATCTATATTAAAAATATCTAAAAATATATCTGTAAAAATTCTAAATTTAAAGATGAAATCCATAAGCTACAATTACTTTCTTTATTTTATTTCGAAAGGTAACACTAATTTCTAAGTAATAAATTTCTAATATTTTTATTAAATTTATTCATTACCTCAGTTAAAACTCATTGTGAACATTATATTCAACCTCAAACTGGAAAATAGTCCTTATTCAAATACGGCTATAAGCACTTTTAATTGGTCAATGTATTCTATAGTCTGTTGTGTCTGTTTAAGTGAAGCCACCGCTGATTTTGAAACTAGATTCTGTAGAGAAGAACCAGCAAGAAATTCTACGGTTACTATTACAAAACATCATTAAGAGATTTATAACTCTAATACTTATTATGTGATATTAAATGATGATGCAGCAATAGCTATAGTACTTCATAGCCTATCAGTACGTCACACTCGGTCTTTTCTTAAGCCCAAATAAAATGAAGATAGTAAGTGCAATGCAGGCGGGGCGGCGCGTGGCAGCGATTTGTCCGTCAGATTACGGGCTATTTGCGGCTCCGTAACGAAGCGCGAATTGTTTCATTACTAGCAAATCTGACACATCACTCTCGCTGATGAAGCCATTACAATTTCTATTTCTTATGTCCCTCTTTTGATATTTAGATTTTAAATTTTTCTTTTCTCGTTATATTAACAACAATTTAAGTACGTTTTTGTGAGTAAAGAAAAGGTTAAATAGAAAAAATATACAAAAAAAAAAATTATTGAACTGATTTTTCAATTTAAATGTTTCTAGATTAGAACATTTTTCATTTGGCTAGTTTGAGCTAGAATCAAATAAATCGGCTATCAGTAAGTAAATGGTAACTAATTTTCACATTGTTCGGAACAAGCTGATACTATTAGCTAACTGGCGGGTTTGCGGCGACAATAAATTAGCCGGCTCGGCCCGCTCCGGCTGATCCCACGAGGATCTAACGCTTCGGTTTCGACCGGCGATTCCTGCACTCACTATCTAAGCCCGATTACATCCGATAGCTTTCTGAGTCTACGGTCAATTATTGTAAATGCATGTAAAATTATTGTGTCTACATGATTGTATAATATTCTAATAATGAGTGCTTTCGCCTGAATTCGTACACTTAAATGATATTATAGACTTGGGTGCGGGTGTGCTAATGAGGGTAGTCAGTTGCATAGGCATCTCGTCAGTTGTTAGCTGTCACCCGCTGGAGGCAGACGTGTGTCCACGGCTATAACGAAGTTTTTGCTGATTTCTTCACTCATCGAAAATTCATACCTGTGACCTGGACGTTGAGTGTATGACATGTTCATATAAACACAATGTCCATAAATTGTCTCGTGCTCCTTCTTACGAAGGAATTCATACTGACGCAACGAAACGATGTTTTTGTTTGAAAGTGCCGATATATACCTATACATTTAAGTATCATTTCACGATACAAGCATTTACTAAACAAAAGTAAAGTTTAAATTACATTAATCTCGTTACTTTTACCATGTACATTTTATGTGTTCCTCTAATATTCTTCACGGGCTTCATTGTGCAAAAATGTCCTGGTTGGCGTATTTTGTTAAAATAACTCCATTCAGTTATTAAATATTTTAACGGATTAACAATTCCTTAAAAGGAAAAACATTTTCGTTAACGGTGTTATTCTTACGAATTATAATTTTGAGAACTATAGTAGTATATTAGCAACAAATATATTTTCAAACATAATGTCTTTTAAATGACTACTTATACAACTATAAAATAATATTAAAAGTAAACTATAATCATCATAAATAGATTCAAGCAATATTGACCTGTTGTAATATGCTTAAAAAAAGGTAGACTAAGCAGTTGCTGAAGTCGAAAATAATACAAAATCTCGCGAAGGCCGTGAAGGCGCCGCTGTAGCGACTCCTAACGAGCGGACACGTTATGGAACATTTACGCGTCGCGCCTAAAACTGCTTTTATTAGCGAATTATGCTTCAGAAAAACTGCTTAATGTGAATTATGGAAATGTTGTGATCGATTTATGTTTTTATATATAAAAACCAACACAACGCACGTCTAGTGTTGCAATATATTCCACGCATTTGCAAGGCTATCAATGGAATATTATTTATTTCAAAATAAATAAACCCCTTTTGTGATTTTAACATATTAATTACTTTAGTTTCACTTTTTTTAAATTTTAACTTCATTCTTTATTCCAGCGTTTGAGTCTGCAGCGTTCTTCTTCTTTTTCTTTCTGCCTCTAACCCATCTAATTTGGGGTCAGGCCTCCTTGTCCGCCAAGCTGCTCTATCTCGGGTTGTCATTCGTGAAATATTTTATGCATTCCGTTCTTTCTCGACAGTGGTCCACCCCCTGGGGTAGCCGGTCTACCTTGTGATCTCTTAATGCTGAATACTGTATTTTCAGATATTCCAGAGGACACTCTGGCCTCATTACGTGTAATATAATTATATAATTTTAACTTTATATTATTAATATAATTTTAAATTCATTCAATTTACAATTATTTAATTCGGTAGTAAACGGAGTCTTACTTCTACAGTATCATCAGCACATATAAGCGGTGTTCAGATCCTCCGTTCCTAAAGTGACGTGATCTAGAAGGAGAAATAAAAGAAAAAATTCATTTTAATGTAAATTTGATGGTAAAATATAAACCATTCCGTATTCTGTGAATCTACAGCTATTTGACTTACAAGTACAGTCTCACATACAGTTTTTGAGCTAATATTGAATAATTCAGCGAACACCGCCGTCCACGGTCCTGACAAAGCGCTTTGCGTAGCGCACGACAAACAAACGCTCAACAAAATAGCTATTAGAATTTCATGAAACGTTGCTCCAATATAAACCGTATCACTGCAAGTTCTGTTGAGCTATTTATGAGAGGTAGAATTATTATTAATGAATTATTTATTCTATCAAAGTGAGCGTACGTGAACATATTATATTATTATGATTGTAATATTAAAGTCTTATTAAAATACTCATTAATTTTAAATGCTCAATGCTTTTAAAATATAAAATAATAATAACAAAAAAAAAAATTGTTTATTAACATTATTTTCTACAATTACAGTATAATGTAAGCTGTCGAGATCCTCTTGTGAGGACGGACGTCTTCCATACCATACAATAGTCTTTACAATATTTGAATGCAAAAGAAGTTGTCTAGAATTGAATAAATTAGTAATGAAAATAAAAGAAAGCAAAAATTAACTAAGTTCTACTTAATCTACTGTGTATGTTTTCATGGACGTGCGTGAAAAAATAATTATTTAAAATAAAATGAGCTTACTTAATTAAGCTATTGTAGTCCCAAATTTAAAATTTATATAAAAATAATTGCAAAAAAATCAATAAAATTAGTATTTAATACTTCATTAACATTACACAGATGATTTACGAGAAACACTATAAGTTCAATTAAGAAATTAAAGCCATCTTATCTAAGGGTAATATATGGAGCCGTGAACTTCCATTACTCAAGCTTAGATCTCATAAATTAATTCACTAATACAGTTATATCTATATAATACCTTAATGATATTTATCAGTAAAGGTGAATTAATTGATATAGTAATAATATTTCATAAAAGTAATTATAACATACTAACTCGGCCCGCGGCTCCGTTTGCGTTATGTACTTTTTTATGACCACACTGCAACCCAACATTTTTTTGCCTATGTGCTAATCCAGGTCATAAGTTATGTGTCTACCGAATGTTATCCAAATCTCTCTAATAGTTTTTGCATGAAAGAGTAACAAACATCCATCCATCTACCCACCCATCCGTCCAAACTTTCACATTTATAATATTAGTTAGATAGTTAGATTTTTGAATTTTAACCTATTTCTAAAAACAGAAACTTCGAAATTTTGAGATAAGTGTCAACGAAAACAATCCCATGCAGCACTTAATATTTCAAATTCTAATGAGCGCTGATAAATAAAAGCCAGTGTTGGTGGGTTCTCAACAGCTGTTGTATAATCTGAGAGTTGTTGTTTTGCACTCGAACTATTCATTATAACCACATTTGCGACTACTGAGAAAAATATGTGCTAAGAGCAAACCTTTATTTCTTTGTTAATCACACGACTTGCGGTAGGATTTTCTTTGTTCTGTCCTATATAGATAAATTTATATTTGCTTCATATATGCCGACCCGGATTCAAGAGAACTGAATTGAAGAATTGAAGTTGGCACTGACTGAAAGTTATATCTATATACATATACAGAAGACTTGATTGATATATCAACGCCCATCCGAAATCTTTGGACCTAAAATATAATAAATATAGAATGTTTTTTTTTTTTCTAATTTAAGGAGGTGAAGGGGTTCAAAGTTTGAAACTAGAAGCATGTAATATTGTTTTATGGCAAACAATTAAAGAAAAAGAAATAGGTATTTTAACATATTCTAAAATTCCTCCACTGAAGGAAAGTTCAAAGTTTGTATTAAAATCGTTATCCGCGCGGGTGAAGCCACTGGCAAAATCTATTATATTATAGTAAGACAAAAATAGGAGAAGTGAACGAATAAATCAAAGAATGGGATGAGATAAAGTAGCTGTAAATTAAATCTGAAATGACCTTCACAAAAAGACAATTAAAACGTTATTGATTTTTTAGAAGCCATGGCGATTTAATTAAAACATTTGACTATTGCACAGTACTATTTAAAGGCACGGAAATTGGTAGAATGGTCTTTGTAGTTTGACACATAGGACGCTTAAGTTGCCGTGGTGTAATTTAATGACATTAGAAACACAAAATGTTAAAAATCCAAGTCTCGCTACGTAGTTCTTCTCCTACAAAAAGTTGTAAGATTTCATGAATAACCATGACTGAAATTTGGCAATTGCACCACACGTTAGTATTTTAATTATTAGAACATGTTGCCTCTTATTTGCAATATAGCTAGTTTTAGTGAGTTCTCTTGATCACTAAAAAGATCTTCTATCTTTATCCACAATAAAGTTAAATTCAAAATTGTCTCGTGTCGCTTGGAGAAAGGATGTTACGACTGGGGTCTATGCAGA
Source organism: Hestina assimilis (assembly GCA_023373885.1). NCBI lineage: Eukaryota > Metazoa > Arthropoda > Insecta > Lepidoptera > Nymphalidae > Hestina > Hestina assimilis. The sequence continues at coordinate 15,829,941 of CM041754.1, read as the reverse complement.
TGTTTGTATTGATGTTATAAACGGTTTATAACATCAATACAAACATCTGCATAGACCCCAATTTTTCGGTCTGGGCATTATTTCTTGTGGGTTTTCCCGCCGTGCCTCAGAAAGCACGTTAAGCTGTCGGTCCCGCTTGTTATCATAAAATCTGATAATAATCGTTAACTCTTCATAGGTAATTTGCTTTTATCCAAGTTACTGGTTCGCGCGTAGGAGCCTGTCAAATATTGATAAGAATATAAATACCGGGATTAATGAATTGAAAAAGACTTATGTAAATTTAAAAAAATAAATATCTTATTTATTTACCAATTTTATAAAAAAAATGATAGATAAAACACAACAGCTCCAATCGCTATCACTAGATATAGCTTACTTTTATTACCCATATTTACATGTGATAAAAAGTATAGTAATGTATTTTACCTAAAAACGTTTCTTTGTAACTGTGACTTCATTAACCTCAGATTGACGGCAGTCGGAAGGCCACTTCGTTACGCAGCTCACAGCAAAAACACCCAAGTCTTAACTCCGAGCATCTAGCGAGTCATTAGCGACAAGTATTATTAAATTCCGGCCTTTTAGCGAGATAAATGAGGAAAAAATGTAATTAACGAAAATGAATAGAACCTCTTAAAAGGGTGAGGAAGGATTTTAAGTTGAGTCCTACACGCTTTCTGTGGAATTATGAAGTCAGTTACTGCTTAAATTCTTTTCAATTTCATTAAGTAGCAAAATAATATATAACCTACGTATACTGTTCCAAAGCTGTAATGTAAGTGTTTGCAAATGAAGATATTACAAAAAAGATTACAAAATGATAATTTCTTCGAATTCAAAACCCCCGATTTTGCTGATTATTTGTCTGTTATCCGAGCGTGTTTTCGAGGTAACTAGCTTAGTGTTGTTTCTTGCGATTTACTATAAATATGATAAGTTCATATATCATTTCTATAAATAAAAACCGGTTTTTAATTGGTTTATAAAGACCGAACCCAACCAAATCAAAATCAATCTAATATCCTTTAAATTCTTGTATATAATCTAAGAACCAGTAAGATATGACATTAATCTCGGAAACGGCTACAACGATTTTCATGAAATTTAGTATGCAGGAAGTTTTCGGAGATAAATCGACTTAGCTAGGATTCATTTTTAGAAAATGTCGTTTTATCCGTGTTTTCCAGCAATGAGCGGCCGTTATTTAAATAACCGGTTCATATTTTTTATGATTATGTCGGTAAGATCGAAAAATATTATTCATATTTAATCATTATGTAATTCGTATATATTCGTATATTATATCCAAAAACAAGATTTACAAAATATAAATATGGAGCAAACCTGAGTCATCCAGGTCCTGATAATTAAACAGTTCAATGTTTTTTGTATTTATCCGGATGTCTCATAATATGTTTCAACTTTAGCTTTACGAACTGATCAACTTTTATTATCTGAAAAAGGACCCATTAGATTTCCCATTTCTTGGCAAAAAGCCCATGTACCCTTAAAAGTCGAAAAGTTGAACAATCATCGATTTCCTATTGTGGTGGAATCGAATGTAACGAGGGGTGATGTGGGGGCATAGTTCTGCGTGTAATGAGTTAAGTTATGCAAAATTTCCACTGACCGACTGTTACGCGAATATATACCATACCGTAATGTAATAAGGCCTAAAAGGAATGAAGGTAAATAACTGTGGGGAGGTAGTTCGGATTCCGAGGAGAGCGAATTCGTTGCCACTGTTATGGTCTTGTTGGAAAGTGAAGAACATTTATTTCGAGTGCCACATGATGGATGTTCCTCCACCTTACTATGAAGTGCTTTAGTCAGAACTTAGCTTAGCGTCGAGGTTACAGATTTTGATTTAAATGCGAACTCAATAAGTAATGCCTTTGCTTATAGCAGTTTCCGATTCGGTAGACAAATTTTACTAAAACCTCTTTAAGCCATAGTTTTAATCAAATTAAAATTTAGTTGGGTAGTAACATTTCAAATTTATACAAATAAATAAAATTGAAGTGCCTGTTTGTAATTACAAAGTAACAGTTTTTCACTGAATGCATATGAAAGTATATAATATTGAACTTATGATATATGATAAAAACGTTTTTATTTTAATTTTTGTCTGTTTGCCAGTCCGTTTACTCTGGCTAATCTCTGATCCGATTTTAACGGAACTTTAACTGGCAGATAGCTGATACTATAAGGAGCAACTTAGGCTACTTTTCTTCTTGAGAAAAGGGATCCATTCAATAAAGAACAATCGGTACACCACGCGAGTGGAGCCGCGGTACGCAGCTAGTCAAAAATATGTATTTTGCTAAAATCTAAAAGCTTAATCTGCTAGCTTATAAGAACCACCTTATTAACATTAGATTAGATCAGATTATTTAATCCATTATTTGATTACATTTGAATTCTGTTAGCTCCGCTTAAACAGACTCCGTGAAAATTGCTAGTTCACGGAAATATTTGCCATTTCTCTGCAGACGAGTTGATCCTGAACTCATCTGCAGGTATGTGGAACAGAGACCAGTTCGGATGCTTTTCGGTGAAATTACATTGCGTTTGCTATTTGTGTGAGTAGCAACAAGTAACTGGTTAGTTTGATATTAACTTACGTTTACAATTAAAAATTATACTTAAATAAGAAATAAATAAACCACACACTCAACGGCCCACATTAGGATAGTGATATCCTGTGTTGGGGGTCCGGAACACATGTCTGTATGGTCAGTACAAACATATGCTCCGAGCGGGAATTGAACCTGTGCCGCTTATGGCAGGTTCATTACCACTGCCCCATAACGTCGTCTAAATAAAAACAAAACTATTTATTTTTATAGTTATTTTTGTTTTTTTCATGATGGTTTGCAAACATGGACGCAGTCCGCCTGATGGTAAGCAGTCACCGGAACTTATGAACGTTTGTGATACTTTAAGTATCACATGACGCTACTACTACTAAAATTAACTACTATTTATTAAATATAGGACAATATTTTTATGACATAAAAAAGTGTACATATAATATTAAATAACATTGCTTAAGATAAAACAAAAAAAGCAATCGGTATCGGTATATATGCGGTACACCGCAGTTTGGTGAGTCTACAAATAAACGCAAAATGTATCCGAGACAAGACAGGAGGCGTGCCAGGCCCGTGATGTATGTAATGCGCTCCCCCAGACACGCCGGCTAACGAGAGGATAGAAAGCGCCAAAAATTTACTAGACCGAATCCAGCCGCTCTATTTTGCCTTTGAGATATACTTTTATCACACAACTATTTACCTCTTTGTTAAATACATTGTCGTTGTATCTTCAGTCTTTAGATCTACTCGTAACATAATATTTATTACGACATATATTTTTAGTGTCCTGGTGAATCTATTTTCTAGGCCTTTTATTGCAACATTCTCAGCTATTCTACCATAAAGCAATATACTGTGTTTGGGTTTAATGGACACTGTAGCTAGTGAAATAACTGGAGAGGACGAAGGCTACGACAATCGCTTACCAGGTGGGTTGTATGCTTGCCAACTTAGTCAATTAAAAAGAAATACGTACGAGTATAGAATGTCTTTGAATAAAAAAAAAATATCAATATGCTTATATAAGAAATACTTTTGCCCATGAATTTAAAAATTCATTCCAAATATAATTTCAACAAAATATGTGCCGACATGGCGGCGTATTTTTGTCCAATAAAAGAAATTTTATTATAACTTCAAATAAGCACACACGGCAGCTGTGATGAGCCAACGTGTCGGTTCGTTACACAATATTGTTATTATTTGCTCTCGGTTACTTAACGAGATTATGCGGAGAGAACCGACATTTTAGCGGCCCACATTGTCTGCGGCGAGCAGTGGAAGCGTACACTGGGAGTAATTTTATTATGGACAATTTTGCACAATCGAAAAGTGTTTACCTTTGTTATAAGGGACGTTTGAGGGTGAAGATTTTATTGTTAGATCGTTTACACTTTCATACTTCCTGCTTGCTGGATACACCCTTAGGATAGAATCATATTTCAGCCCTCTCCGAGGAACTGTCTCTATTTCAAGCTAGGATCACAGTACTCTGCTCCCCACCCCGTGACGCAGGCAATACCAATGGGAAGGATAGATAATCATTGAATAGTGAGTCTTGAATGATATTTCTACTACAGATTTCAGAATCTAATCATGGTTTATTTTATTTGTTCTCCTTTCGTAACAGATGGCAGATACGAAGTTAAGGGAACGTCACCCGCATCAGACACGGTTGGACACACTAACACCTCTGTCTTTTATATCATGCTATGTTAACAAAACAAATAAATTAGAAAACTGCGAGTGAAAAAGTAATATAATAATTATTCTCTGCTCGTATTGAATGTATTGTGCTTTTAAGTTTAAAGTTAATGATTTTTTATTTTATTTTTGTACAACTCATGCATAGCTTAAAACATTTTAGTATTTTGTTGTTGTTTTCTTTTTTCTTTTCGTGGTTTTCCTGATTTAGTTGTAAATAAATTCATTAGAATTACATATTGTATTGGCAGCACTTGTGCAAGGCGTGAACTGAAAAACAGCTTAAAGCTGAGTTCACGACCTTTTCACTAAATACATCATGAACATAGATCTTACGTTAACTTGTACTACTGTTGTTGTTTTTAGTGAATAAAGTTCTTTATTATTATTATTATTATTATCATTATTATTAATTATTTATTTATTTCTAAGTTACAGCTTAGCTTATTTCTAATGAATAAAATTAAAAACAGTAATAAAGAGACATTAATGCAACTATCAATAATATACGAAACAAAGAAAACAAAGAAATAAAATATGCTAAGCAACCCAAGTACGATTATTATTACCCTCCGTACTAGTTGTACTGTATGACGGTAGGATAACAAATTTCGATCGTGCGTCGCTTTCTGTTGCATAGTATATGCAAAAGTTACATGCTGCTTATAATATAATTCAGGTAAATATTATACTTGTATGAGTTTGAACGCGCGTGTGTATGTGTTAGTTTGCGTGAGTATAAATGTGTTATGTGTGTATGTTGTGTATTTTTGTGAAAGTAGGTGTATATGTATTTAATGTAAGATAAGTATAGAATAATATTGTTATTATTATTATTATTATTTTTTTAGTACTAACATGGTTGTTGAACGAAGTGATATTAATTAAATAGTAATTGTTCAGTATCATCATATGTTAATAATTTAAGAAATTTATGAAGGGTTGTCTTTAGTTTATATTTAGTAAGGTTTTTAAGTGCAATATTTTTGGATATTTTATTATAGAGATACGGTGCTAAGTAAATAAAATAAGATTTAGTAAAGGCTAATTTATACATAGGTAGATCGTAAACCCTGTCTTGTCGCCGCTTGCTTTGCGATATCGCAATCGGCTTAGAATGTTGGGACATCAGTATGTTTTTAATAAATATTTGACGAATTGATAAAAATGGCAAATTTTTGTATAAGGAATCGGTAGGGTGCATATAATTTTTAAAGGTCATGACTTTTAATATTGCCCTTTGAGCTCTTTCTAGTATTAACAGTAATGATTTACTTGCACCGCCCCATACTGAAATTCCATAAAATAACAAGGAGTGGCAGAATGCATAATAAATGGATTTTAAAAGTTGCTGATCACATACGTACCTCAGATTTTTAAAAATGAAGATTAATTTTCTAATACGGCCACTCAACCCATATATATGTTCCGTCCATCGTAGATGTTGATCAATAGTTATCCCCAGGTATTTTATAGATTCTGTTTGATCAATTTTTTCACAGAGGCACTGTTTATCTGCTTTTAAGTTATAACAATAATGTGCTTTAACAACTATGGAATGTAACTTTGGTTGATGGTTAGCCCGAATACTAAAGTTCATAAATTTTGTTTTTGAGATATTTAACGTTAGAAGATTTTGGTCAAGCCACTGTGTCACTAGCATGAAATCCTCATTAGCATATTGACAGAGTTGGTTCCATGATTTTGCGTTAGAGATTAAAACAGTGTCGTCAGCAAAAGTTATTATTTTTGAATGTTTAAGGGTTAGCATACATAGATCATTGATATAAATTAGAAATAACGTCGGACCCAAAGTACTTCCTTGAGGAACACCGTATTCCATAATAATTTCATCACTAATAAAGGTACCGATTTTAAGCCTTTGAGTTCGATCAGTCATGTAACTAATAAGAAATTTTAGGGGCAATCCACGAATGCCTATATTTTCGAGTTTTCTAAACAAAATAGGCAGTGAAACAGTGTCGAAGGCCTTTTTTAAGTCCAGAAAGATACCAAGACATTTATCTTTGTTATCAAGATTATTGACAACTTGTGATACGAGGCATTCCATGGCATCTGACGTAGACTTCATATTCCTAAAACCATATTGATTCGGTGCTAAAATATTATTTTTTTCCAAATATCGCTTTAGTCGAATATTTACCAGCTTTTCAATTATTTTAGATAAACAAGGTAAAAGAGAAATAGGTCTGTAATTAGAAATAATGTCTTTCTGACCTGATTTAAAAATTGGAATAGCAATCGATTTTTTTAAAGCCTTTGGGAAAGAACCATGCTCAAAACAAACGTTGGAAATAAAACTAATTGGTTTGGCTACCACATTTACCGCCATTTTAAGAAAAGATGAGGTAATTCCATCCCAACCAGATGCATTAGTGTTCTTGAGCGACTTAATTATTTGTGCAACCTCAAATTCATCAGTTGGATTCATATAGAATGAGTTCATTTGATTTGAGACTTTAGAATGCATATTTTGAAGTTCAGCTTCATTCGTCTGTAGTCTGTTCATTACATCATTAGCCAACTGCTTTCCAATGCTACCGAAGTAATTATTTATAGAATTTATTGACTGATCAGGACTTCGTTTTATTGACAATAATTCAGACAATGGATCTTTTTTCTTATTTAAATAACAAACTTGTTTAATATATTCCCATTGATTTTTTACATTATATTTGTTTTCGTTTAGTTTATGCCTGTAATAGGATTGTTTACATTTATTTAATACTTTTCTACATGTATTACGATATCTAATATAGCTAATTTTAAGAATTACATTGTCAGGATCTTTACGTAATTTATTGTGTAATCTATCTCTATGTTTTAAAGATCTTATTAAACCAGGTGTTATCCAAGGTTTAAGATTACGTTTTCTGTTCGACAATTTAATTTTTATAGTATACCGGTCCAGTGTCTTTGTAACAGTTTTGAGAAAAGTATCAGTGACTTCTTCAGAATTTTTGTTGCGAAATATATCATCCCACTCGACAGTTTCCAAATATTTAATAACTGAAACGTAGTCTACCTTACTAAAATATTTTGCATCAAATAGTTTTTTAGATATAATTTTGGATAACGAGACAGTGACACAAGCATGATCTGTTACAGTAGACTGACAGATTATAGTTGTAATTTGTTGTTTAGTTTTGGCTAGGCAGTGGTCTAAACAACTTTTTTCGCTAGTTATGAAGTTATGCGTGGGTTGAAGGCCATGAATAGACAATAATTGTAAGTAATTCTCAGTGTTAGGACTATTGTGACCATCTTTAATATCAATATTTATATCACCTAGAATGAGTACATTATTTTGATCGAAGTCCTTGAGAATTAAATCAAGTGATTCTAAAAAAAATTCTAAATTTTTAAACTCATATGGTCTATAAATACCTATAACATTTACATCATTCAAAGAAGCCACAAGACAAGTTAGTTCTTTAGAATATTCCGGTTCTATTACCTTAACGTCCAGAGTTTTATTTATGTACATGACCACTCCATCATTTTGATTTAAATTTTTCTTCGTAGAAAAATGATTGTAATTCGGCAAGGTTGGTAAAATATCAACTTTAGACAACCAGCATTCCGTTAATATAATGATATCTTGATCAACTGCTAGCCTTTTGAGTAAAACCGTAAGCCCATCGAAATTTTTATTTATGCTACGTATATTTTGAGTCAAAATACGTAAGCTATTATCAGAGTTTTTAAGTATCCTTTTATATTGTTCCGCTTCTTCTATCATTACCGCTGTGCCGATATTGAGATTGTTATCAATATCAGCTTGAAAGTCTTGAACGTCAACCATGATCATAATAAAATTTTAACATAATAAAAATATACAATTTGCGGTACTGATATTCTACACGGAACAAGTCAAAGGACACCTTTGCTGCATTTTTTTTTATAGTACGAACTTACAGTTTAGTGTCATAAGTGTATTATGTGTAAAATATGTGAAGTAAAGGTTAATATGGGTGTAGTGTGGTAATACGATGTGTTGTGTGGAAGCAATTTGAATATATTGATAATGAAAATAATGAATGGCAAGAACAAAAAACAAAAACGTATAAAGAATAATGATAAAAAATAAAGCAACTAGTGAAACAAGAATAACTGCACTGCGAAATACTAATGTTAGGAACAATACTATAAGTAACAAATACCCGACAATTAATGCTAGTCACATATTGATGTCCTTAGACTTGAGTTCTTCGACTTGATGTTCTGACTTTATGTTTATAGCTGGCTCCCCATCCATTTTTTTAACATAAATTCTTCCTCTAGAGATCCAACTGTATTTAAATCCGTGCGATTTTTGAAGCTGACGTGCCAAAAAATGTAATTTCCTTGCTTTCGGGGTAAGAGATTCATTAATATAAATCCGCTCCTTACCATCCTGTTCACCAAATATACTAGTATTGATCTTATTTTCGTTAGTTTTATTAAATTTCTTTACCGATTGTAATACTTTATTTCTCGTATGACTATTTTGATATTCAACTATGATTGGATTTTTAGTACCAGCCTTAACTCTATAGGCTTGCCGGATATCTCCCATCGATAAATTCAATCCGATTGTATGGTGAATTTGCGAGATCATCTGTAGAACGTCCTCCGTTTTTTCATAGGGTATTAATTTCAATAAGGGAAGACCGCTGAGAACGATGAATCTCCTCCATTAGGTCCTCCAAGAAATCAATCCTATCGAGTGCTGTATTGTGTTTTTCCTGCAATATCTCAACTGACTTTTTTAATTCATTATACAACTCTGTTGTATTTGATAGAGCCTTTGCTATTTTATCATTGGTTTTCAATATTTGTTCATTTTGAATTTTAAGACCATTATTCTGTTCTTTCAACTCTTCAACAATTTTGTTAAGTTTTTCAAATTTAGATTCCTCACCTAATTTTATAGTAGTAATAAAAGAGTGTATTTCATCTGTCAGATCTTGAAGCTCACTTCGTTCTTTACGTTTTCTATTCGCAAAGAAAGGTTCTGAATCTCCTCTGCTACTATTAGCCAAGTCTGGTTGCGATGACGATTTCATTTCATTAATGGGCGATCGCAGCATCTTAGTTTTTGCCTATACTGTATATTGATGCCGCGTCAAAGCAAGTAACCGGTCTTGGTTTAAATTGATGGTATGTTAAAGTGAAGTTAATATGTTGTAATTAAGATTGGTATTTGCTTGACACACACTTTCTTAATAAAAATAATATTTTAAACACACTCGAGCAGCGATTATATTATTAAGTAAACTGTATCGACATGCGTTAAGTACGATGATTCGTGCGCAATTATGAATATAATGTTGCTTAAAATTCATGTTCTATTTAAAAAAAACTTTTAAATATAAATAAGAACTTACATAAACATTTCCAAATGTAGTAATTCCTCTCAATATTATAAATGTGAACGTGTAACGCTGTTTATTATGCTTTCACGACTAAAACACTTAATCAATTTTGATGAAATGGTGATACAGAAATAGACTAAACCTTGGGAAAGGCTATCTTTTATCGCAAAAATAAGCTTGAAGGCTGTAAAATATCGGATGAATATTTGTATGGGAAACCATTTATTTGTACATATATAGCATGAGTGCGAGTGAGATGCCTCATTAAAGATTGTTAATCACGCGGGTAAGGTTGCGGGCAGGAGCTAGTAATCTTTATTTCTGAAAATAACGTAACATTGTTAATCTGTACAAAAATATTCGAGTTGTAATACCATTAGAGATAAGCTTCGATTATGTCAAATGTTATTATCATTTAAGAGTGTAGAGTAGCGTTGCTATAATTTTTATTCTTATTTCGTTCTATTGCAACTTCAAAGCTTCGGCCCCTCAGACATTAACTCGAGAACAGCTGACTCACGAGTCATGGCAATGACCGCGTGGTTTCGTCGAGGGTGCTAATTACCTGGAGGATGTCACCCCATTATGATAAACTTTGTCAACGTTTTGTATCCACCCCATGTTATTATTGAGTCATTAACTATTACATAATCTAACTAACTCAACGCTTCAGTAATCACAAACAGTACTTCAAAATTATCTACAAATGGACAAGGGCGAATTTGAAGATCATTGTGGTCAAGCGGTAGCGAATCTGCCTTGAATGGAATTGACGAAGGGTTCGATTCCCTCTCGAGACAGATGTTTGTATTGACCATACATACATGTGTTCCGGTCTGGGTGGTTGTGTTTGTGTTTGTGTGTGTTTCCTGACCTCCAATGAATCCCAATGAAGGCCGTAGCATATTTGGCGTATTAGTATGTAGTAGTAGTAGTAGGTATGTTATAGAAGTTGTTAAATTATTATCACTTGTACAAATAACAACTTTTGCTATACATTTTTTAAAGTTATCTGCATGCGACTTCGTCCGCAGTGAGCTTAAAACTGGCTTCATAGAAACGAATCATTTATAAATAAATAATGTTCCATAAAACATGTCTAAAAATTTAATATTTCCTGTGGGATGTATTTTGGTAACCTTATAGAATTCGAAATTTTTTTCGGAATAAAAATATTTTAATCTAGGTAGTATCATATCTGTGTACTCAATTTCAATCCAATCCTACCAGCTGTTTATGCGTGATTGAGTAAAAAACATCCAAACATAATTGCAAGTTGATAAGTAAGTTTTTCCATACTAAAAATGAGTTGATACTAGAAAATGTTTTGTAGAATATGTAATTATTTTCTGTAGAAAAAACCGAATAAGACAAGTACCATCAGGTCTTTCTTATCGGATTACCTTTGACTGTAATATCTGATCTCCGATGTTACTCAAACAATTTCATACAAAAGGGAACAAACTCATTTTCAATTTCGTAAAAGCCTCTTAGTTCAATGAAAAAATGGATCATCATAATCTGTATTATTTAATTTCATTGTCATGACTTTTCCAATATCTTATTACATTAACCTTCCGAATGTAGAGAATTAAATAAAAAAGGCTGTAAGTCTTTAGTCCCGGGATCCTTACAAAGTTTAGTCGTGATCCATTAATCATAATCATACTTGATTGTAATTAGTGTTGAAGTGAAAATTGTCGGAAGAAAATTGTTCGCAATTTAAACAAATTGACCATGAAATGAGCTACTTATTATGCAACAAAAGTTGTTATCACGAAATTTTTTGCAGAGTGATAAATTTTTCAATAGACAATGACATTACTCCATGTTATTATAAGTTTATTTCAAATATGTGTAATGAAGAAAAATTGTAATTAACATCGAATCTACTTCGAAATTTCACGATATTTCTCGAGAAAATCAAATTTCCCTAGAAATAATTTCTCGTCCAATAAAGAAAATGAAGGCTGTAACAATTTCGGCAGTGGACTGTAAATTAAAATTAGTGAATGAAAGTCTGGTGAAGTAATTTGTCCGTGATTACTGACACAAAGGAGCTGCGTCAAATTGTTGCGTTTCGGCTGATTGGACCGAATGTTGTTCCTCCAATCGAAACAACAACTGAAGGGTACTCCCTTTAAGGTGAACAACATTTGGTAATATACTTAAAAATATATTTATATTCATTTCTCTTAAATACATTTTTTAAACATATTTTATATATTTTTAACATAAAATGAACGTTGAACGTTGTTTATATTACATTTTCAAAAGCTATTATTTAGGTACTAGGAATTTATGAATACATTGATGATATTTAGCTATATTTATATTAAAATAAACGTAAAATTACTTTCAAAGTACAGTGTTATATAATAATAATGCAACGCTGCAACATAAAATGGTTGAACGTTGTTGATATTGTATTTTCAAAAACTATTATTTAGGTAGTAGGAGGTTCGGAATATATTTATTATAGTTAGCCATAATAATAATATTAAATTGAATGTAAAGTTACATTCGACATACAATGTAATATAATATTAAACAATTTTTTCCGCTTATAATAGACCGTAAAGTAGCTACTAATTTAAACTTCGTACTTGGAATAATAGCTAAATAACGAACCGTGAAGGCGCAATTAATCTAAGTCAAATTATTCTTTATTAATAAATCGGCTGCGGAAGAGTTTCAATTAAAATGGAAATCCATTCGCGTCTGTTGCGAACAACGAACGAATAATAATAGCCCTCCAACCTTATTGTTGAGAGCTGGTTACTGTTGATGCAATTGTTTTATATCCGTGGGAGAGACTACAATGTTTGAAGGTTTTCATAAAAATATTACGAGTACAATACGTAATAAAATTGTTCGCATCCAGATTTTATGTACAACAAATACCTACATATTATTTATAAGACAGTGTGCATGAGTATTAATAGTACAATAAATTGAAAATATTTATTGACCCTGTTTATTATTATTTCTATATATTTTTGAGTTTGGAGATAGATCGATAGCGAAATTAAGTAGTAACTATAACTGCATTAGAGATTAAATACTGTTTTAAAATTTTCACTTTTTGTATTAAAAAATCAATTTAACCAAATTTCATTGAAGTAGATTTGCTTTTTAAGTATTCTTATCTTGAACCAGCTTTTCCCTGCGGCTTCGCTCGCCGCCCTGTTCTCGCCCGCCCACACTTTCTTTCTTCTTGCCAGGCTTTTAAGCGTAGTATCGTAATAATATTATAGCCACCTAATAAGAATTTTGAGATTAGCGCTTCAATCATACATACAAACTCTTCAGCTTCATAATATTGGTATAGATTTTAATCTTTGATGTAAGTAGGTTAGAGACATTTAAATTGTCTTCAAAATCATACACAAACACTATTATTACAAGATATAAACGTAGCTATGACAAAGATTTCACAAATAGTAGGTAAGCGTTTCATCTCAAAAGTTGAAATCAGTAAGAAGGAGCAGAAAGCTAAGACCTTCGGCAAACAGTAGAGCCCGAACTCGGTTGAACCAGATTAGATTATTTGTTCACATATTTGACTTGTTCGCCGCACTAATCCCTAAATCCCTGCCGAAGCTTCGCTGCTGGATGTAGTGGGTCTTTGAGTTAAAATGACTATGCTTATTTCATGTATAAACATCGCATTGAGTCCTTGTTAAACAAAATTTCGACGACGTTGTTGCGCAGCGGTAGCGAAACTGCCTTAAGCGCCACTAGGGTTCGATTCCTGCTCGGAGAGGATATTTGTATTGACCATAGGCATGTTACCGGTCTGGGTGTGTTTATCCTTGTCATTGTGTATGTTTCCGGACTCCCGATACAGGATATAACTACCCTAATGGGGGCCGTTGAGCGTGCGTAGCGTAGCGTTTATTTATATTTTATTTATTTATAAAAATTTATTTTAAAAAGTTACAAGTATCATGTAGACAAAAAAGTTATTCTATTGGCTTTGATATCTAAAGTGTGTACGTGAGACTATTATGGTTGGATTGACCGATTAAATAAAGCCTATCCCACTGAGGGCGTAAAGGTAAAATTACGAGGGTACTTGAATTTGAATTTACTTAAGAACCCATCCCGAAAGGTTTCTATCAAACTCTACGCGTCACGAGATTAAAGATGAACCTTGTATTTAAAAAAAAGAGCAATATTAAAGGAAATTACTTACATTACTTGACAATGATTAATATACAGGAAAACATATTTTGCAGAAAATATTCGTTGCAACAATAAAAAACTAATCTACTCAAGATTAGTACCCCAAAATAAATATTACTACAATACCTATCTTGCCTGAAACTTATATTAAAACAAACAAAAATGTGTAATTCTAACAGTATGTCACTACTGATTCTTTTAGAACCCATGTTACATAATATGAAAAAAAAAATGAGGCGGAGTCTTAAAATAGTATAGTATCAAATATAATATCAAGTACAGGACTCATGTAAAATGCTCGAGTGAAGTCAGCGATCCCAAGACGCAATTTCCTCTCGTTACGTCTGTCCGGGACACGACAAATTCTTTCAATTCATATTCGGGGCAATTTGCCAACCGACACGCTACTATGAATGTTTAAATAGGTGAATCGTACACGGTGATGTGGGGTTCTGTGACACCTCATGAATCATGTGGATAGTAATGACAGGAATATCAAATTTTTTATTAATATTTAGAATTTGTAACATTCAAAATTCAATTCAAAGCCATTGTAAAACAAGTATTACAAAATAAAAAACAGTTTAAATTAAATTAATTTCTAGATTTAAAATTTTTAATCTACACATTTACGAATTCCTGTTGTGTAACAAAATCTATTCTATGAACCTAATTTTGTAGTCGAATATCTTTCTCAAATCACTATTAAATACTATTTTTGAAATAAATATGGGAAACATTTATTAAAAAATGACATTACTTTTTACTACTTACCATTTTTATATTAGAGGGGCAAGGTATACACTTATGACATATTCATTTTCATTCCCATGTCTAGGAGAAAATATTTTTTACATAATAGGACCGTAGTAATGAGACAACCGAAAAACCTAATTAATAATATGAAATATAAGAAGGTTATTTCTTATTATTTTCGTCAGCTGAAAGTATACTTTAAAATAAATTAAGAAAACAAAAAGCGCTAAGAAGCTTAAACACTTTGAAATGTTTGTGTTTATAGTTTGCGGACCGCTCAGAAATAATTTTAAAATTTTCTTTGCTACGAATGAATTTATTACTACAGCCCGACTAATAAAAGTTTCAAGAGTGGTTGAGCCTCGTTGCTTCCAGCATCAATGGGCACGATCGACCGAGGAAATACGCTCAGAATATCGACTTGTTGTAAGAGAAGGGAAGAACCAAACGCTCTCAGTCCTCTGTGCTTCTTCTTCCTCTAATTTCGTTTACCATGTGATATTGTTCCGAACAAAGACTACGATGACTGCTTGCGTAAGGTTCGCCGTGTGCTTGATTGCTTGATAATGCCATGCTCCCCCCAGCACAAATTGGTCGGCTCGACCAGAGAAGTACAACTCTCTCACAGAAAATCGACGTAAAGTAACAGTATCAGTAGGTACTGTTGCATTACTCATTCCTTCCCTACAATCTCTTAGGTTGGCAATGCGCATGTTGTACTTCAAGTATCACGCACGTTCATAGTTTGCTTCGTTCGGAGTGATGCTTGTTTTGCCAACCGTCATTTAATAAAAAGAAGAAAGTAACACGTCTCTGCTCTCCGAGGAACCGTGGGGTAACTCCCCATATCTCCCATAAGGACAATTTACTTATAACCTGCGACCCTCGACGCTCAAAGCAGGCTGGCTAACAGCATGCCACAATGGTCGTCATGATAATAAACTACTCTTCTACAGTTAAATAACCGATACAAGTTGGTACCGATACAATAATATTCTAGTGCAAACGGCAAGAACTGTATGATTTCTTCTGCAAATAAAAGGCGGAACCGTAATGTCGGATTGAAGTCACGAGATGTTTCCGTAGCGACTTAGCGTCTATGGAATAAAAAGAAAAAACTCAAAGCTTGTTAGCCTTTAAGAATTTAATATTGAATTCTAAAAGAAGTTAAACTAATTCCACAAACTTCTTTTTCACTTCTCTAAGCTGTAAAATTCGAATACGATACACTTTATACAACAAATTTCTAAATAAAACGAAGACGTTGTGGCGCAGCGGTAGTGAACTTGCCTTAAGCGCCACAATTCGTGGGTTCGATTCCTGCACGGAGCATGTGTTGCGGTCTGGGTGTATTTGTCCTTGACATTGTACAATAATTATGTTTCCAGACCAGGATACACATATCACTATCCTAATGGGGCTTTTGAGTGTGTAGCATTTATTTATAAAAAAATAATAATGTAGTAAAAGAAGTAAATAAATAATTTGAACTTTTATTGAAAAATACAAAATTTAATTTTCTTTAGTTGAAAACTTTTCCATATTGAAGTTAAATCATAAATAATCTGAAGTGAAGCAAAAGGGACCTAAAACGTCGCGTACAGTATTTACTTTACGGTACGTTCAGAATTTTTGCATTTTTTGCATCCGCGCGACTGCGCAGCAATTTTCTGTGACATGAGAATTCATAGGTGTCCAAAGCTCTTTCACTAGAATTCCCGATCAGAGAACAAAGGCTTCACCGTGCTTCCGCCTGTCTGAGGCCGGAGATTGCACTCCAATACATTTTTCCACTTTCAACCCTCTCCCTACCTGCGTTGTCATCGACAGCGCGTAACAAGACGCCTATAATATTGCCACTGTGTCACCGGGACTATATATATTTAAGCCGAGATGGCCCAAATGATTTAAAAACGTAGATTAAGGTCGTTCGTTCAAATGCGGGCAAGCACCTCTGAGTTTTCAACTGCTTAATTAGTGTTTCAGATTTATCTCGTGTTTAACGGTGCAGGAAAACATCGTGAGGAACCCTGCATGTCGTGGAAGAAATTCTAAGACATGTACATGTTGGTGGTAAGGCTTCAGAATAAAGCCGTTGGTGAAAAACTCGTGAAGTGACTGCTCGTCAGCCGCGTTTCGAGGTCAGCCAGCGTATAACTAGTTGTATCCTAAAAAAAAGGATCGGCAACTCATCTGCATGCGCTCTGGTGTTGAAGATGTTCATGGGCGACGGTAATCGCTTAACATCAGGTGAGCCTCCTGCCCGTTTGTCCTCTCTGACAAAAAAAATAATTGCTATTGCTCAGCGTTCTTTATCACAGAAATTATAACCTATTTATGCACATTTATCTTATTTATTGTAGAATAGCATCTGCCCCCGAATTCATCCGCTATGACTTTTTACTATTCTTCAGAAAAATGAATCATTTGTAAGTAAATAATGTTCCATAACGTTGCAGTACGTTTCTTAATAATGCCACGGGAACTTAAATTTGATCTTATCGAGATAAAAAGTATCAAATGTGTTAATCGAGGTATTAATCATTCAGTTGTTACAAACATCCACACATCCCTACACCTAAACGTATGGATATACATACAAACTTTCAGATTTGTTATATTAGTAAGGCTTGTAGCATCATTAAGCTAGACAGCAATTTTCTCGAATTCGCCATTTTTCACAACTTTGGATTAGACAACAGGCTTTGAACAAGAGACGAGTCTCCCTATTAGAGCTAATTGCACTGCGAACAATAAAGCGTCTAATTAAATACGAGCCACACGTCTTGCCCTTGTTTGAGTTCTGAAATACGTATTTCGGGTGGGTTATGTCGTTAACACGAAAATAATAATATTATAATTTGTAGGAAGCTTCCCCTGTTGATAGTGTCTATTGTTTACGAAATCTAACTAAATAATATTATAAATGTAAAAGTGTGGATGGATGGATATTTGTTACTCTTTCATGCAAGAACTTACTGAACTGATTTGGATGAAATTTGGTACACACACAGCTTATTACCTGGATTAACATATAGGATCATATTTTTTATAATCATCATCAAAAAATTACAAAACGCGAGCGGAGCCGCGGGCACATATAGTATATTAGTATCCCATGAATTTAATAGTAAAAATTAATATTTTTATTTACATAGGACACAGAACTTTAACTGTGAAATTATACAATATTATTATAGGAGTTTATATCTACAGGTTGTATAAGAGAAAGGCTTAAAACACACTTAAATCATGATTTAATTTAATGAAGTCAAAACAGTTAGGACACGTTTTATTGATTTGTAAAATAACTTACTACATGCTAAAAACAAAACCTAATTAACAGTTCAGATATATAAATATTTACTTAATATGTAAAGTTTATTTTATAAATTAGTGGATTCGAAAAATTATCTCAAAAATATTGGTTTGACTAAGAGTCAAGTAAAAACTATTGTCATATTTGTTTTAAATAATAAATACATGTATTGTATAAAAGAGAAAATAAATAATTATGAATTTTAATATTTTTCTTAACTTTATTTTTAATTTTCGTATGTGTTCCGATTTCGATTTAATATATGATTTCCGATTTCGATATTTCGAAATATGTATATCCTGAAATATTTTCGCAGAAACAGGAACGTTCGTTTGCGTGGTCGCTGGGGGAATAAATTATGAATTAGGTTAATGGTTGCCTGCGGCTTCGCCTTCAATATCTAAGCGGCCCCGAGTGTATACATCTAATATTAATATAGAGCGTAATATGTCGCACAGACGGACCGCTATTATTACTTATTCCTATGTTGTTAAAATTAGTAATATTTCAAACACGTGCAGCCGACACTAGTGAGGTTGTGGAAGGAGGAAGAAGGAGGAGGAGTAAGTTAATTTGGTCAATTAGAGTTGTAAGTCATCGAACGATATGCAAAAGTATATTGTGTGTGTGTTGATATGAATTTCGTGATAGAACTTTCTTTAAACTGAACTTTAGGTTTGGTTCCGATTGAGACTCCTAATATCATAATTTTCATGAATTATTTATCTATTTTATTTGATTTTATATTATTTTCCCGTATCCAAATATAGAGCTTATTACCCATTACCACTGCATACAATTTGATTTTGTGTGCCTTAGCAAATACTGTAATCGCTTCTTGAATTTTTTTCAATATTAAGGCGTGGGAAGCATGTGAATCGAAAAACATTTTATAATATCAATATAATATTTTAAATGATAAAATGTCCCTTGAACGCTTATAAATCAAGTTTATAAGCTCTGTTTTGACAAATGCGAAATCTATTACATAAAGACCCTTCGATCGCTATGGGCTTAGGACAAATCCACTTACCCGTGACGCAGTCCACAAAGAGTACGCTTGTTTATCGCAACAGAGGCCTGACAACTTCAAAGCCAAGGGAATCGTCCCTAGTTAACTACACTGTAAGCCGATTTGAAGACAATTTTATTAAATCCAGAACATACCTACGTACTTTACTAATTCCGTGAGTCTCAATGGAATCCAATTAACATTTTTAGACTAAACTGTATGGTGGAAATCTAAAAGACAATTAATTTTCTGCGGCATTTTTTATTTATTTTTTGCTTTATTAAGAAGAATGCGAAACTCTTGGCGCTTACAATTCCTGTATCTTGCCAACTACTAATGGTAGTTATTATTTATTTCCATTTCGGTAGTTTTATGAGAACAAACATATTTTGCACAGTATTTCTAACTATATATAACATATATAGTTTAATTTAGACTTTTGTAATAATATTCAGAGTAATCAAGAAAAAATATTCATTACTGTTCATTGTGAGAGCCTTTTCTATTGACAATCAATATTAGGTTCTCAGTAGAAATAAAATATTTCTAACCTACGCGTAAAATAAAACAACATGTACTAAAGTAAGAAAAAGGAGAGGAGGAAAACCAAGGTAGTACTGGCGGTAGGCCTTATATTGTAAGAGGCTAGCGACGCACAAGCGCAGTGTCAGGTATTCTACCGTAAAGCAGCACGAGTGGGTGGAATTACTGGGCAAAGGAGATATAAGAACCAATAATATCTCGAGGTTGGCGACACCTACACATATATGGTGTGGCAAGCGCTCATAGACTACGACAACCTATCCTATCAGGTGGGTCGTATGCATGCTTGCCTTAGTCACATAAAGTAAAAACACGTAAGAAAACACAGTTGAGAGATTGGCTCTCTTGCTCTTACAATGATTAAATCAAACGCAACAGTATAGATACTGCCACTTTAAGTTGATATACTGTAAGAGTAACCATTCAAGGTGCGAGTACACAGGCTTCTTATGAGTAAGCTCGCTCCACCGTAGACCTCATCTACGTCTCCGCGCTCGATGGAGGTCAAGAGTTTACCCATTTTATATTTAAAAAAAAAAGAGCTAGCTCCGGCCGAAAACAAAAAGGCGTTCTATTAAAAATACTACCAGGGTCGGGATGTGACGACCCCATCGCCCGCTGGTGGTAGGTCTTTTGTTGCAAGGGGCCGGCTAGGTAGGTACCACCGCAGTGTCCAATATTCTGCCTCCAAATAGTAGTGCTTAGGCATTACTGTGTTCCGGTTTGAGGGGCACTGTAGACTAGTGAAATTGCACGCGCTCATAGGCTACGGCAACCACTTAAGATCAGGTGGGCCGTATGCTTGTTTTCACCAACTTGTAAAATAAAAAAAAAAATTCTCACTTGTTACAGTACAATAAAAACATAAACAATAGACGTTAGTCCGTAAAATAAAAGTTTAATAGACAGTTCGTTGCTCAGACACTTGCTTCACCTAAGTCCGGATATGTAATTTCGAAACTTCACTCGCTTCTGTTCTGGAAATTTTCTTTTAAAAACTTTGAGAGACTTAAAGACAAGTCAAATGTTTTTTCAGTTTTAGAATTTTATTTAATACTAAATAAATAAATGCTACGCACTCAACGGCCCCATTAAGATGGTAATATCTTGTGTCAGGGGTCCTGAAACACAAACAAGCACAAACACACCCAAACTGAAATACATGCCTGTATGGTCACAGGCGTTTGTACAGTAGGTGTTCTGAGCGGCATTCAAAGCCGCGACTTGAGGCGTTTACGGCACTTTCGCTACCACTGCACTGTCCCTGAATAGGCATCACTGAAAGCCAGATGCAATTTTAAAAGATTATTTATTATTTTATGTCTTGATTTTTATTGACATCACTCCCGGCTGTAATTATAACATTTAAAAATAATCGGTAACTCTTGATACGTTACCGATTATTTTTAGATGTTATAATAAAAGCCGGGATTAGCTTTTATCCAATCAGTAACTCACTGGTGCGCCCTTTGGGTTGCGGAGGTCAGATGGCAATCGTTCTGTGTAGAAACTAGTAGCCTATCAAAACACTACGAAGAAGAAGTATTAGTGCTTTTGAATTGAACACATTTTAAAATAATATGTTGTAGGAATAAATAGTTTTGTACATAACAATGACATTGAGAAGGCAGTTTAAGTGTAAAGAATACGTTTAAGAAAATAGTCACAGTGTTACAGTCTCGAGGCATTTCTTCTTTGTAAAGCGGATTCTGTTTTCTTGCGAACAATGCATCTTTACTAGAGTATGTAAACTTTAGTTAGGAAGTCGACAGCGTCGCCAATTTAGCGTCGAAGTGCTCTCTGTGAAAAATGCTACATTTTTCACTACGTTCAAAGGTACTTTTTAATAATTTACAAGGTAAAAGATTTTTCTTATAAAATAAATAATTATAAGAAGTCCGTGGAAGCGTATTATCATTAAATAGCATTGTTTACAAACAAATCTACTTCACAATGCCATAAGCACCGCGTTATCAGAAAACGGGTACAAAAACATATGAAGCAGAAAAAAATTTAAACGCAACGTCCAGTCTTATACATGCGAAAACACGGCGCACTCAGACCATAACTATCGAGAATCCTTGTACAAGGATTTTGGACACCTATGAATTTTCATAGCACTAGAATTATTGCGCAGCTACGTACCTGGACAGGAAAGCAAAAAATATATAAAACACAGGACGTAAGCGGAGGTTTAGGCCGCTTCGCTTTACTTTGGCTTAACCACGATATAACATTTAATAACACCGAGCGAGCTTGTGGCTAAGTTTTATGCAACGAAAATTGAATTTGAAATTACAATGTACGAGTTTGATAATTTCGAATAAAAATCATGACATAAAGTGAACTAACATAAACACAGACCAAGTGTCGGACTCACATTTAAAGGGTTATGTACCGCCGTAGAATTAAAATATCCTATACATATATGTATATAAGTTCCTGAGTAATTGATTATCAAAGTTAATAGGGACTTTTGCTTTCATCTGTGACTATGGGGCCCGTTAAAAGATTTTTAAAAAATGTAAAGTTTTTTTTTTTTTTTTTTTTCTCTTTATTTTTAAAGGTCTTTGGATCTTTTAAGATCATGTCAGACCCATAGTACCCTAACACATAGATCAATTCTAAATATTACTTACTAAAATTTTTATCAATAATTCTAATAGTGATCTAGCGGTTACCGAAAGAGGCTCCGCTAGAATACTTTGAAAAACACCTACATTTCTTAAATTTAACTTAAAATTAGCTATCATTAAAGTTCTCATAGATTCGCTCCGAACACACTCCATCAAAAGATGTTGTACGTCTTCTAATGTACCGCACCTTGAACAATTCCCTGAATCGGATATTTTCATTAGGCATTTAAAATTGTTAAGTGGCATGTGTCCGGAACGAAGTCTAAGAGCCAGAACGACCAATTCTCTCCGATATTGAACATTGGTAAACCACGGTATATGGTTAGGTTCATTTTGCACAATTCTGTACCATATTCCCTTTGATTTAGAAGTCTCATTAAAATAGCTTTTCCATTTACTGTAAATTACATTTTTATATTTTAATAAAACTTCAGTAAAATCAGGATTTATATACAAGTCAGTTCCAGTTATCGAAGCGATCTTGGCTATATTATCAGCTTCCTCATTACCGTTTACTCCAATATGTGCCGGGACCCATTGCAACATCAGAGACAATCCCCATTAGAAAGACGTAGGAACAATTTAAGAATATCATATGCTACCGAAACACCTCTTATACCAGAGGCGCATCGAGCTATATGTTGCAAGGCACTCTTGCTATCCGTCAAAATAACGAACTTTTGAAGTCCTACGATCTCAGCATAGGACATTGCCTCCGATATTGCGACGAGTTCCGTGGACATGACAGTGATATCAGATGTTATTTTAATCATCTTTTTCATGTTGCGACTGGGATCATAAAATGCCGCTCCAAGCCCATTACTGCTTTTAGAACCGTCTGTATATATTTTATGCCACCCACTGTATTTATTGTGTAACATATATAGAGTATTATATTTTAAATTATCATTACAGGTATCCATTCTAGATTTAACTAAATTATCAATTTCAGTACAAATAAAACTTGTGTCAATTTTTGTTGTCCAAACATCTAATGAAAACATTGGAGGAAGAGAATAAGAACAAATTTTCTGTTCCTTCACATCATTATAAACAATAGCTAATAATGGCTTCTTTTTATTCACCCAATAATGTGTTTGACATAAATTATATAATTCTTTTAATAGCTCTATGGTACTGTTATTAGACTGCGACTTAGCTTTAAGGTAATATTTTGTGCCTAAGTATTGACGACGTAAATAAAGTGGAACAATACATAGTTCACACTCCATTACGTGGATAGGAGTTGTTCTAATAAAACCCCCAATTATACGTAATGCAGAATTTTGTACCCGGTCTAGCTTCATCAAGTGAGTTTTCGCAGCATTATCAAAAAGGAAACTACCATAGTCGATTCGGCTTCGAATTAATGCAAAGTATAATCTCCTTAAATGCTTAGGATGTACCCCCCAAGAAGCCCCCGCAAGTATTTTTAATAAATTTAAAGTCTGACTGGTCTTTACTTTAGTCTCATTGATGTGCTTACTCCAAAGTAAAGACTTATCTATCCACATTCCTAAGTATTTGAGACACTCAACTGATTCAATGGTATAATCATGGATTTTCAAAGAATTAAAGTCATCTAATCTTCTTTTCCTAGTGAAAACACAATATTTGGTCTTACTAGGAGATAGTTCTAATCCAATTTGTTCCAAAGCATTAACTATATTTGTGAGAGCAATTTGTATATTAACACTACTAATACATAACTTTTTATTCTGTGTAAAAATAACGTAGTCATCAGCGTATTGTAAAATATTGACGTCATTGATGCCTGCACATACTTTAGCGGTTACTATATTAAAAAGAAGTGGAGAAATTGGATCTCCCTGGGCTAAACCCCTATTAGACCATCTTATCAATGATTTATCCTGCTCGTGAAAACCTTCAATTTTAAGATATCTTTTACTTAAAAAATCCCATAAATATTGACATATCTTTGAACCCACTTTTAAATTATCTAAGATTACAACTAATTGGTCAATAAGGACGTTATTGTATGCATTTTTAATGTCTAGGAAACAGGCTAATGTAGGAACACACTTTGACATACCAATCTGTATATGAGAAACTAGACGGACAAGGCAGTCCATACAAGACTGACCTTTTCTAAAACCAGTATTTGATGATGGTAAAACTTTATTCTTTTCCACAAACCACTCCAGCCGTTTTGTTAACATCAAGTGAAAAGTTTTACACAAACTAGAAATTAATGAAATAGGTCTTAGCTTTGGAATTGAGTTTAGATTATCACTATGTTTTGGTATAGGAACGACTTTAATACTGCGCCACTGTTCAGGTATAGAAGTTTGACAAAATATTAAGTTATAAATTTTGAGTAAAAATAGTTTACCACTAAGGGGTAAGTTATATACCATAGAATAAGTAATACCATCATCGCCTGGAGCGGTATCTTTTTTTCTTAAACAGCGACTTAATTCATGTATTGAAAAATCTTGCTCTAATGCTGAATTACTTGAAAGCAGTATAGGTGGGAGGGATTCTACATAATCGGGGGCTAAAGAACATAACAGCTCTTCCTTTTGGTCTCGAGATACTTGATAACGATTACTTTTAAGACCTTTCATCCAACACATTCGTTTCCACATAGTAGACGAGTCGGTAGCTTCATCAAATTCATTACAATATTTTTGCCAGTCTTTATTTTTCGCATGTCTAATTAATCTTTTTGCATTTGTAATTTTTGAAGTTAGGTTATCAAAGTTACTTGGAGTAGGATTCCGTCTAAAGTTTTTCAAGGCTAACCGACGCTCAGCTATAGCAGAGGACAAGGATGGTTCCCAATAAGACTTTGGTTGGAAATTCCGCATTGGATTAGTACATACTTTTTTCATGGGAATACTTTTGTTAACGGCCTGATTAATTTCATTAATAAAATAATCGTACATACCTTGGAGGCACTCGAAACTTTCAGGAGGTTGATCAAAACTATTCTTTAATATGCGTCGATATTCTTGCCAATTTGCTAACTTAAAATTTAGATGATTGGCAATAGTAACTCTGCTCTTATATTCTAAGTTGTATTTAATGAAAATGTGATCGCTACCCAAACTTTCGTTTGTAATTTGCCATTTAAAATATATAGCAATATCAGAACTAACAAAGGTCACATCAGGCGATGATTCTTGTAAAGAACCGTTAACTAAACTAAATCTAGTATGACTACCATTGTTTAAAGATATGTAGTTATTATCAAAAGAAGAATCATATATTTGGGATCCTCTAGTATCACTCTTGCTAGACCAATTTGAGTGATGGCCGTTAAAATCTCCCGCCAATACTGTTTTACTCGAAAATTTTGAAAAAATATCATCCCAGTCATATTGTGATGTTTGAACCGACGATGGACAATATATTGACGAAATGTAGTGCAAGTATTCACAATTTAAAATTCTTACTGACACAATCTCAATGCCTGAATTTCGAACAATAACTGGAACATATTGGCTTCTAATAGATTTATGAACTACGATAGCGACACCACCGTAACAATCTGATCTGTCTTTTCTATAAACATTATAGTCTCTAAGTTTAAAATTTTTGCCAGGCTCCAACCAAGTTTCGCATAATATGCAAATATGAATATTTTCACGATTTAATAACAATTCAAAATCTTGTTTCTTTGGTAATATACTTCGCGCGTTCCATTGAGCTATGTTAATAACAAAATTCTTTAAGACTGTACTACCCATTAATAAAACTATTAATAATTTTACTTAATGTCTCACTATCACAAATACATGAAGCTAACCATTTAAACAATAATTTCACTACCAAAATGACCTTCTCTTCCATGGTTTTATCACTTAGTAAAATATCTTTTGATTGATGAATAATTGTTATTACCCTGCTCCTTTCTTTAATAGTTTCATTAGTGATACCGTGCTCTTTAGATGTCATGTCTGTCCCTTCCTCAACTTGTTTGAAGCTATTTCGAGCATTTTCAATTTTTTTGTCTTACTTTTTTCCTTTTACGAGTCTTTTCTTTAATTTGAACATCCGTTTCATTCCTTTGTTCGTGGTCTAGCTCTTTAACTAAATCATCAGATTTGTCTTCTTCACTTTCTTCGGTTACTACTTCTTCTTGATGCACGATGCTGATATTTTCATGTATCCCATCTTGGTATTTCTTTTGCGTAAGTGACTGATTACCGCTGCTATGCTCATTTTGTTTATAATACAGAAACAGTGCATTCTTATAAGTGCAGTTTTCTTTACTCATAATCACTCTAATTTTCTTTTCTTTAGCAAACACCGGGCACGAATTTTTAAAGTTCGACATATGGTTTCCTTTACAGTTAATACATCTAAACGTCTCAGTGTCACAATTTTCATGTTTACCTCCACATTTAGGACATAGCTTGTAATTAAGGGGACAGCTGCGAGTTAAATGCCCGAATTTCCAGCATTTTCCACATTGTGATACTGGAAATATATACGGCTCTACTCGGAAACGTCCTCCATATCCAAAGACATACGTAGGTAAAGTAGCACCCTTGAAGCAGAATCTAACCGATTCACTGTTATCCCACTTGCCATTCTCTAACAGCATTTTTAATCTTCTTACCGAAACAATCTCTACTTCGCATGTAAAATTTTCAAATAATTCTTTTTCTTCAACATCCATTTCAATGTATCTAACGGTTCCATAAGAGTAACTTACTTCATTAGTCAAATGACACCTGTAGCCCAACTCCACAAATTTAGCATTGTTTAGCATTTTATCAGCTTCTTCTTTTGTTTCAAATGTTATAAACACTTTATAGGGGCTATTGTATTTAATGTGTGTTATATTAATCAAATTCTCCGACTTCAATAATTTAACTAGACCTATTTGCTTGGGTAACACTTCAGTTGAAGCAAGGCACACTTCAAACTTGTTTTCTTCCATCGTTGCGTACATATTTCTACTACCATTAGTATCAAAAGACCTCAATACAACTTTTCTTGTTCTTTTCCGCACAGTGGTAAACTCGCCCTCATCATCATCATCATCATGATTTCTAGATACTTCTTCACTCCAATTTCTCTTAGTAGGTTTTACACTCACTCCATTAACTAAAGCCATTTTATATGAACTCTGATCTAACTCTTCACCCTCAGTATACTCCTGTATACACTCCATACTGTTGCTATCAACCTCATCTACACTCCTAGAACCATCATATTTGTTGTTACACTCCGTTGTTAGAACATTAATATTTTACTTTCGAAAATGTGGGTACTTCGATAAAATTTTGCCGCGCGTGCAAGGCTATCTCACGTGTACGTGCGCTCGCAAGGCCTTACCGCGCGAGACTGAAATGTAAAGTTGACAGACGATTTTAAAGACGCAAAAACTTGAAAAAGTTTTTTTTCATTGGTTTTCAGGTGATTACTAGTAAACTGCCCACGTTGAAATAAATTGCAGTCCAGATCTGATTTACTTTATTTTCTGCAGTTCTGTACAACTATTTTTCTCCAAGCTATCCCTTGTTTCAACAAACGTTTTTTCAACGGTGGTTTTCAAACCACCCAAAACAGAAAAACAGTAGATTTAGAAATTAGTGTATGAATGTTACACAAGCTTTAACCTTAAACAAATTAATTTCGCAGCCTCACATCCGCACCTGCCCTTTAGCCTATAGTAACGGGACTGACTTCCTTGCTTTTCAACAGTAATTAGATATCACAGCCCGCACAGCAGCGCTCGGCCGGATATTACATGACTCTCTGTAGTTGGAACTCAGATTAGCCATGTTGTTAGAAAATTAATCACAACCTTCATACATTGACCGTCATACTATGCTTCGTTTATATACTTACAGTAAGTAATTGTTGTAAAAAAAACGTATACAGAATAATAAATAATTATATTGTTGGACGATATGATTTTACACCCTCCTCTTTTGGTTTTAAAAACAACAAGAATTACGATTTGAAAAAAAGTATATGAGAATATATATGAGGATTAATATTGAATACAATAAAACTACCCCATATATTTTTATAATATTTATTTTAGAGGATTAACCAAAAATGTCATTAATTGCAAATTTAATATTCATTTTTAACTTTATCAGATTCTTACTCATACTACTTTTATTCATCTCTCAGATCTTTGAACGAACTAAAAGCTCTTTTCAGACGTAGCAACGTAGCGCAGAAAGGCGAAAACATTTGTAATTCAAGCGAAACAATGAAATGAAGTCAGAGCTTTTGTTTCGCATGCATAAATTATTATTTATATATGGTGGTACTTGCGTTAAGAAAATTATTACCTATGTTACAAGCGTATATGTATTTGTTACCCGTTTTGATGTGAAATATGATGGTAATCTGGACAATCAATGTAGTTAATCTGGTCTTCTCGAAGACATAATGCGAGTCTAAATCAAAGTACGGTTGTTTTATAAATTGGGCACAGTCACAAAAGTGAGTATTTTTTTTTTTTAGAATTTAGTCTCATATAAAATATTGATTGCCAAGATATTTCTCTAAACGATTAAACGAGTCGGGATTACCTTTAATACAGATACATATAAACGCCTCGTGTTTCAAATACAGTTTGTATTTCATATAAAATTCTAGAGATAAATAATTGTGAAATCTTCATTTGTATCTACAGATTTTCTTAGACTCATATTACATTTATTTTGTAATCGAATGATGATAAATCCGTCTGTATCTCTTTAATCTTTTTAAATTGAGTTTTGTTTCATAAAAAAATATGCTCTATTTGATTATAAATTTTAACGACTCAACTAAAGACGCCTATAATACTTATAACAACTTATTGTTATAGATCAATTTTAGTAGTATTTTTCAATAACTTCCGACAAATGAACGAGCATATGACGTTGTATGTATTATGTAAGTAAGTTATGCTATGAGTGACAAGGCGTCTGCTCTAATTAAATTTCAACCACGCGTCTTTCCGTTGTTAGAGCTCTTTGAAGTAAACGTACCGCCATTTAAACGGAGCTAATTTGAAAACAATGATATTATTAATTAGATAGGCTTCAAGTGTCACCTATGATTATAAACGACATAAATGAACAAGGATAATTACAGTTTAGAAGTGATATTAATCATAAAGTTATAATGCTTATCATTTCAAACTTTTAATAAAACTATGGGTCATGCGTTAAATATTATTAATTTTAGACGTTTAATAGCTTTAGCTATATATATACTCAAACAAAATATTTAAGTAACCGTCCCTGTGACGCTGTTAAGACTGTAAGGCAAACAGCACATTTAAAAAAAAATAAGGTTTTTATTAATTTGTCTATAAGCCGCATACGTCTGAATCAATTCTATTTTAATTGAAACAATTGGTTATTTAGATTATAATTTTGTGTATAATTTTTTCTTCAAAGCTTATGATTTTTTATTTATTTTATTCTATCTAAAAACATCTATAAACGAAAAAACGTTCCATCCAAATTGAGAACCTCTGTATAGAAATAAATTAAAGGGGTTGACATTTAATCAAAAGTAACAGTTACTTTGTGTTGGTTGCGACGAGCATAGCATGGAGAAATGCTACACTTTCATATAAAACCTTCCAGCTATTGTTCTGAATGTATGTTACCGTGTAACAATTTAACTAGCATGCTACGAGAAAACTGGAGATTGTTTTGTTCATGACCCTATTCTATATTAAAGAGGTAAGGTAAGTTTATATGATGACCTCAATGTAAACCTTTTACAGCCCATGCGAAACGAAATTATTTTATGTAAGTTCTTGAAGTTATATCTTAGTAAATAGCTAATAATACTCTAAATATCCAGTTAAAATATGTATAAAGTGAAATTTTATTTAGACGCGATTTTTGGTAGCATGTAATTTTATGGCTTCAGCGAGTCTTCACTTTGCATCGACTTATGAAAAAAATTGTATTTTTTCTTACCATTCTTTTTATTATATTTGTTTAAATTTAGACTGTGTATATGAAATATTGACCACGGAATTTAGTTTAATGAAATGTTGCACCAAGAATAAACCGTAGCGAAGCAGAACGATATAACCTGCGATTTCTTTTTATTATTTTATTATCTAGCAAATCAGACTCCGTAGCGGTTCTAAAATTATAATGTGCAACAACGTGGTAGGTGTCCAAAGGCTTTTGAAAAACATTTTCGATGATCAGAAAAAAAAAACACCAACAATAAGCGCTACACACTCAACGGCACCCATTACGATAGTAACATCCTGTGTCGGGGATCCGGAAACATACACAAAGACATGAACAATTCCATCCAGACCGGAACATATGCCTGTATGGTCAATACAAGCATCTGTCCCGAATGGGAATCGAAGCCGCGACTAGTGGCTTTTAAGGCAGGTTCGCTACCGCTGCGCTACAACGTCGTCAAATAATAACTAATCATCAAATATTTAGTATGATTCTTCAACATTTTGTATTATTACAGTAATACAATATATTTATTTCTCCTATTATCAGACGAACCAAATCCTTTTACAGACCGTTATTCACGTTGTATGGATTAAAAAAACATGATTGTGATGGATGGCATTGAGTCTCAGCTCTTCTCAACTAGCCGAGTCGAATCTTTCAAAGTGATCGATGAGACTGCAGTACACTGCAATAATACCTTTTGAATATCCAACGCGAGATTAAAGAGATACTTTACATAAAATTATTATAATTTAATCTAACCATACAAATAAATATTAAAGTGTCTGTTTGTGGTTCCAAAATGTTCACTACATACATAATATACTGCATTTACAAAACAAACCTTTTTTTAAATTTGTGTATGTCTTTCTGACCGTCTGTCTGCCTGTTTGTTTCGTCTTATCTCTGAAACGACGTGATCGATTTTAACGGGACTTTCACAGATACCTGATGCTATATGGGAAAACTTAGACCACTTTTACTTTAAGAAAATAATTAGGGTTCCCTGCAGTAAAGAAAAACAATCGTAAAAAAATGTTAAAAGATTCTAATAATATGAAGACAAAATATGTTCATTTGTAGACATGAACGCAGATTATTAAATGCGTCATCGGCTCTTGGGGAATATATTGTAAATTAGGATAATGGTTGCCTGAGGGTTCGCCTTCTTCGCAGAAAAATCTCCTGTGTATACATTAAACAAAGAGTGTAAGAAGTATTACTCTTGTTAACATTAAATTTAAAATAATAGATTCAATAGCTCAACGGTAGAAGGGCCGACTTCCTTGGGCTATTGTCATGACCACTTCTAGTCCAACCTTCGAGCTTATTCGGATGGGCAATAAGAATATTAGTAATGCCTTGAAAAATATAAAATATAATCTTCATCCTAGCATTATTCCCGGTATTTTTATGTACCCAGGGTCTGCTTATTACTCTTATCCGGATTTGACAGGTTACTAGTTTTTACACAAAGCGATTGCCATCTGACCTCCGCAACCCTAAGGGCGAACTAGTAACTCATTGGATAAGAGCAATTTACTTATTAAGAGTTAACGGTTATTATCAGATGTTATTGATAATAACAATATATCAATAACATCTGATAATAACCGTCCTCCGCGGCACGGTTGGTAGACCCACACGGACAAACGCCCAGACCGAGACAGAAATTTTAACAAACATCTGCCCGAGCGGGAATCGAACCCGCAACCGTCGAGACTAAAGGCAGACTCGCTACCCACAACGCCACAACGGGTCAGTAAAATATAAAATATAATATTCATAAAAAAAGTTTAAAAAAAAAATATTTAAAATTTGTCATATTTTCTTAACATAATTAACATCTAAGGCTCATTCAATGTATATTATTATATTTTAGACATATATAGTTTTGGTGTTTACAAAAGTATTAACTGCGATGTAGCTATCGCAGGCTGTGAAATGTTTCATTTGAAGTTTTATATGTAAGTTACCATGTAATAAGTTTTATATATACTGTATATGAGACGCTCATAGCCGAGTACACCCACTGATCGGTAAACGATCGGTAGGTTAAGCAACATTATCGTGTCAGTCATTAGATGGGTGATTGCATAGTGGTATTTCAACCGAGCGTCTCCGTGCTTCGGAGGGCACGTATTCCGCTTCACGCTTCCCTAATATTTAAGGTTGACAGGAATAAGTATAATTATGACGATGTAAACAATTCTTTATCGCTTGTACAACAATGGTTTACTGTAAATAACCTAGTTTTAAATGTGGGGAAGACAAAATGTGTAGAATTTTCAATGCCAAATGTTAAGAAACAAGGTTTTATTTTAAGTATGAATAATACAAATCCTGATATAACTGATAATACAGTATTTTTAGGAATAACACTGGATTCAAAACTTCAGTGGAACTCTCATTTAATATCCCTTGCAGGAAGACTCAGCTCTGCTGCTTACGCGGTTAGGAAAGTTAGACAATTAAGTGATATCGATACTGCTCGATTAGTTAACTTCAGTTATTTTCAAAGTATTATGTCTTATGGCCTATTACTTTGGGGTAATGCTAAAGACATTGAGACTGTATTTATTCTTCAAAAAGAGCTGTTCGGGCGATTTATAATCTTCAAGCTAGAGACTCTCCTCGGGATGTGTTTACTAAGGCAGGCATACTGACGGTTGCTTCGCAGTATATCCTTAGCAATATCCTTTATATTAATAAAAATATTGATTTGTTTGACACAAACAGTGACAGACATTGCTTTAATACAAGAAGAAAAGATAAACTTGTTACACCAAGTTTTCGGCTTCACAAAGTGAGTATGTCCTTTTTGGGGCAAGGTATTCGCTTTTATAATAAAATTCCGCAGACAATTTTGAATCTACCACTTTTGAAATTTAAATCTTATATTAAACGGTGTTTACTAAATAAAGCTTATTATTCCGTTAATGAATATATTGCAGATAATGTGGCATGGAATTAATATACGTAGAGTTTCATGCGGGATATATATCTTAATTGTACATTTGACAAATGTAATGTGATTATTTCTGAAAAGAGTAACTGTAGAGTTTCTTGCCGTTTCTTCTCTGCAGAATCTACCTTCCGAATCGGCGGTAGCTTCACTTAGGCGGACATAACAGACTGTATATTTGACGATTCAAAAGTGTTTAAGCACTTTTGAATCGTCAAATATTTGAATAAAGAATATTTTGAGTTTGAGTTTGAGTTTGAATAAGTATAAAGCCGAGTGGTCCTCATGATTTCGTAATAATATCTCATGCAGTTTCTCTGTAAGGCAGCTCCCGTGGAATGAAAATTTCCAACGTAATTAATTGTATAAAGTCCGATAAATGCTAGTTTAGTGTGACGGTGGCTCTATGCATTATGCATTAGCATGCACTGAATGCTGCTATGAATATATTTTACTATTAAGTAGGAAACCTTATCATATAACAATCGGATTTTTTCAAAATATTCTCTTAATTTATTTATTTTTGTAATATTACTTTAATAGCTCAGGAATAAAACGAACAGCGAGACTATTTGTTAGGGTTCTGCCAAGTGGCTAAAACCCCCTTATTATTTCGGCTTTTGTCCGTCTACTATTGACTCTATCTATACGAAATTTACTAAATAGGTGCATTCTATGAACAGCTACACGATTTTGTAGTAAAATCTTAAAAATATTAAAGTTAAGGGTAGGTAGATACGTGTTACTGAGAGTTGAACAAAACATTTACAACATATGGCAACATGTGAGATATTTTCGCGCAGCCCTTTCAAAATGATAATGAGGTTTGATTTAACATTTTTCATTAAGTCAGTAGTTGTAGAAATATTAGCTCCTAAAATCATAAAAATACCACTAAATACCAATAAAACGCAATATATGGCATTTTCAATGAGAAGCTATGATCTATCTGCGCCTTGCTATAACATAATAGCCCATAATGACTGTCATCTTAATTCCCAATGTTCTTGTGCACGCTTAGCTAAAGCCTCTTCATTTAAATATCTGGGGATTATGATTGATAGTCATCTCTCTTTCAAAGAACATATTGAATTACTTACATCCAGACTTAGAAACTTGTTTTGCGTGTTTAGGAAGTTGAGACATCTATCTGATTTTAAGTGAATTAAACAAGTATATTATGCTCTCGCTCAGTCTTTGTTAGAATATTGTATAACAATTTGGGGAGGTGCTCCTAAAACTACTTTGAAATCTTTAGAAACGGCACAAAGAGGCGTTCTTAAAATAAGCACCTTTCGACCGATTAAATTCCCTACCCAAGAATTATATAAATCGTGCGATGTATTAACAGTACGTCAACTTTTTACCCTAAAAATTGTCTTAAAACAACTCCCTGACTTATTATGACAAAACCCTCTTTAATGCATCACGTCGTATTGGTAACGTTTGCAAAGACCGCTTTATATTTAAACATGCATTTGCGAAAAGGTTTTTCTGTTATTTGGGCCCATATTTATACAACAAAATTAATAGAACCATAAAAATTTACCCACTAAATAAAAAAGATTGTAAGCATAAAGTTACTAGTTATCTTAAAACCCTAAATTACTATGATACCGAATCACTACTACATTATTAAAGTATAACTACAGTGAAACATTAAGTGTTAACATTACATACACAAAAATAGTATCAGTCAAATCATACATTTACACATTACACATCCTCTCTTCTACACACACTCATAAACCATACATTACGCACAGAGAGGTCACCATACACACTTTGTCAGGTTAAAATCCTGGCGATTTCATTTTCTTATTGTTTAAAGTTAAAGTTAAATGTTTCTTTATGTACTTTTTTTTCATTTTGCTATTAGTTTTATTTTTATTTATTATGAACAACTCAATATTATTGCTAAAACTAACTGGTTAAACTATTTGTAGGAAGAGCTCTGTAGTCTGAAATACAGATTTGCTAAAAATCTAGTTTAGACACAGAGGATCGCAAGATATGTGTACAGATTGCATTGTTATTTTAAGTGTTAAAAGTTGTAATACCTTTTCATGAATAAATATTATTATTATTATTATATCAGATATCAACCTGACGACAGTTCTGCCGTATTTGTAGCGAGCCTGCTTTGAGAATAAAGAAAAATCTTACAACACGCGAAAGGAGCCGAAAGGGCAGCTTGTTTAATAAAATGAACTGAAATTACGATTTTTTATTTATTCCTTATATAGAAACATTTAAAGTTAACATGTGAAATAAAAATTGTACTTGGATTGCAGGCTTTACGACTAAAATATCGAAAGTGAATCAAGCTAAATAGATTTTCATATTGTATTATTTAATAATACCATTCGCATCAATATTTTCATATTCAGATATAAGTTAATTATATTTTTATTAAATAACAACCGCAACGCTAGCTTCAAACCATTGAAGGTTACTAGCAATATCGTTCTTAATACTATATTAATAGAGATGAATGTTGTCCGGGCTATTTTATATTTGAAGCAATGTACACCTTTTAATCTGTATGGTATGCGATGGACCCTGACGGTCGACGTTTTCAAAGAGCAAACTCGATTTAGGCCGTGATACGGCCCATCGATAGTAAAAATATGAGTAAATCTCCCACACAAAAGAAATTTTCCCAGTTATAAAATTATTTTCTGTTATTATTGTACGGAAATTAAAATTCTCTTTATCCAATAAAGCTGGACAGGGGCGACTGTTTGTTTTAATCGAGTTCTAATGAGATTTGTTCCGATAATGTAAAGTAAGTATTTGGTTATAGGTCCGCACTTTAGGGACGGATATTATAAAAATATATTTATTGTTGTCGTTGTACTGGCTTAGCTAAAAAATAGAGGAAACGGTGTAGTCAAAAGGTAGAAAGGGAACAAAATATTTATAACCAACATGAATGCAAAAATAATTTTATAATAATAATTTATTTATAAAGCAGTAACGCAAAAATTAAACTTCATCATCCAATTCTTTTTTATTTTTTATTTGAAACAGGGAAATAAAGGTAACAGTTATTATATGAATTACAATATACATTTCTAGAACAATACAATTTTATAATACAATTAGATACATTCATAAATACGGGGTATTTTTTTTAGTCTGTTTGTATGTTGCGGCTGAAATTGCTGGACCAATTTTAATGCGATGTTCACTGGCTCATAGTTCATGTTATAAGGAGTAGCTTAGGATACTTTTATTTTTAGAAAAAAGAATCAAGATTCCGTGAAATAAGAAAAAATCGAGAATTCCGTGAAATAAGAACACCACGCGACCGATTCGCGGGCGCAGCTAGTTCAATAAAAAGCTAACAACAATAAATTGTTCTTCGTAATAAGACCCAAGTTCGAACGATTCCTAAATTGACCAATACAAGTTCAATATTCTTCGACAACGGAAACAATTCTTTGATTTCTTCGATAAATAAAAGATGAAGCCTTAACGTCGGATTGGAGTCCCGAGTTGTTTCAATAGAATAGAGTTAATATAGAATTAAAAGGTGGTTGATTTTTAAAATAAGGGATACCTAAAGTAAATGCGTGAAGTAATAGTATCAGTACTGCTGCTGCTGCGTTTCGTGCGCTTAGTGAGATCGCCAGAGGCCCAATCTCCCACCCCCTCTGTATCCTTCTCACCCCCTCGATCCTATCCAGTGTGATGTGATACTTCAAGTATTGTAAGCGCTTGTGACATTTTGTATAAGGTAGATATAAAAAATATATATGATATAAAATAATATAAAAATGATTATTGTTTATATGTGGGCAGCAATTATATATTAATGAAAGGACATTTAAGATATTAGCTATTTATTAAAAGAACTAGTATTTACTCTAATGTATTTATTGAATATAACGTGAAATAATGACCAAATATATATTCTCTCAAAATATCTTTTATTTGTCTTATTATTTGATATAGACATTAAATGAATCTACCACCGATTCGGAAAGTGGATTCTGATGAGAAGAATCGGCAAGAAACTCAACAGCTCCTCTTTTAAAATATATTCTTTACACAGCAATCAGGATAACAATAAAATATAAGTTAAATACGATGAATTACAAGTAATAAAGTACTTATCTTAATACAATCCAGCAGCGTTACCACTATTGCAGACTGATAATTAGGAACTATATTTTCGAGCAAGACATCGTCCCTTTTATAGTCAGATTACGTACAAATATGACGGTAGAAAAATAAAAAGTTATACAATACAACAACTTTAAACAATATTAGATATATTTAAAATACTACATTAAATATAGAAAATAATGGAATCTAACACGCTCATATCATAAAATCATAGGTGTTTTATATTTAACTCTTTTACATCGGCAGAGAACTAAGGCTAACAGTTATCAGCATTTTAGTGTAATTCATTATGGGCAAATGTCGACTCAATGTCTTTCAAACGACGGGCGACGCCTTACGACAATACGGTGGCTTTATAACTATTAAGAAATATACTGTATTACAATTTTATATATTTTTATGTAAATAAAGACATACATATATAAACACTACACACCCAACTGTCCCCAATAGGATAGTAATCCTATGTCGGGGGTCCGGTAACATACTCAGACAAGAACACAAACAACGAGACCAGAAATAATGACTACATGTATTTATGGTCAATATAAGTTTCTGCCTTGAACGGGAATCGAACCCGCGACCTATGGCGCTTAAAGCAGTTTTGCTACCGCTGCGGCACAACCATGGTTAAATATAATAGTCAAGTTTTATGTTAATTTTAATTTGTTTATATGCGAATGCGTAGCGCGTCGTAGCATGCAGCTGTCGTAGTCACGTAGCATTGATGTAGTACCTCACGCGTAGACTTGTTTTGCATCCTGCTTGGCTACTGCGCGTAAGATGATGGCTTCGTTACCACTTCTTGTTGGACGTGGAGGAAATTGGCTCACAGACACCCTCTTAGGGTGAACCGGGGTAATCGGAGTTTTCACGAGAGGTGAAAGGATGGAGGCCCTCTAACACCTCCTCTGTGAAAGGGAGAGGCTCCAGGATCTCTAACCTTCGTTTTCACTATGTTAAAGCAAGGATTGATTGTTCCACGTTCAATACGTTATTACTGAAATATACATTCTGTTGTCAAAACTTTTTCTTTAAAAAAACTGTTGATACCAATTAGCAATTGTATGAACATAGCACTAAGTTAAAACCATAAGAGTCATGTAACTAATTATATTTTACAAGTTCGTACAGAAATCTCTGAAAGCTATTATTTTTCCAAACAATTACTCGGATTAGGCACCGGTTTCAAAATATAAAAGACAAGTCTCCGTAGTGCAAATTACTCAGCGAACAAAAGAGCGTCGGCTCTAATTAAATTCTAGCCGCACGTCTTGTCCTTGTTTCAGCTCTTTGAAATACATGTGCCGGCGTGAAGGCATCGTTAATATGGAGATAATATTAAATATTAATCAAAGGAGCTTCACGTGTCGCGAATTGTCGGAGATAGAATATGATAAGGGAATACTTTAAATTTAATATTCGAATTTGTGTTTGGATTTAAATGTAATATAAGCGTGGGTTTTTCCTCTTTTCTTTCTTAAAAGAATAGGTATATTCCTCCTCCAAATAAGCATTTCGCTTGCACTACGAGTTTTTTTGTATATTACTAAGTTGGAAAGAAAGCATACGGCCCACCTGATAAGCGTTTGCACTAGGCTATGAGCGCCTGCAATACCATTAGTAAGTGCCCCTCACGCGTTGCCAACCTCGAGACATTGACCCCCAAATCTCTTTTGCCCAGTAATTACACTACCTTACAGTGCCCTTCAAACTGAAACATAGTAATGCCAAAGACGCTACTGCTTTGCGATAGAATATTTGACACTGGTGGTGACCTACCTAGTGTGACTGATTGCACTGGCGGAATAATATCTGCTGTGACAGAGATTATCCCAGCAGTGAGTGATGGGGCGGTCACTTCCCGATGCTTACACGCCGAGGTAGAACAATAGCCTAAGGGGTCAGGATCGAACCCCCAGCTTTCGCGTTAATGGAGCAAAGTCGACCTTTCTACCGTGGGGCTATTGAAGCTATGAGTACGTCATAAAATTTCTGAGACTAGAATTTAAATAATAATAAAATTGAGTGCAATACGATTATTTTAATTGGGGAAAAGGTACCGCAGTCCAAGCAATTTCACGTAGTGTCTTATTGATTAGATCCGCTAGACGAACTAGTTTTACTGAGCGTCTTTAGAAGTATTTTTGTAATGACATCTGACATCTTCTAGACGCCAGCCTAAAAACGTTTCTGTTCTTAACACTGTAAGCCTATTTGAAGACAATTTCATTAAACCAAAAACGTAGCTACGAACCTCACTAATTCCTCGGCTCTCGTTTGGAATCCAATTAACATTTTTAGACGAAATTGTCTTGTGCAAGTAAAGGATAATTAATTTGACCTGGCTTTCAAAGGTCAGTTTTTCCAATTTTTTGTTATATAAGTACTCTGCTGTACTTTAGTATGGAACTCTTGGCGCTTAACTATCGCGCGTCTTGCCAACTACTTATTGTGGTTATCATTTATTTCCATCTCGGTGGTTTTATGTGATATTTTTGACCGGAAAACTGTGCTTAAGTTATTAATTAATTATGTTTCGACTATACATATAGTGCACCATGTTTAATATTTATACATATCGTCTTTATAACAATACATTTAAAATAATTTCTATCCGGACTTGACTAGTTACTAGTTTTTCACAGAGCGGCTGACTTCCATAACCCAAAGAACGAACTAGTAACTCATTGAGTGAAAATAAATTACCTATCAAGAGTTAGTTATTATCAGGTCCAAACCGGGACACAGATATTTCCCGGGACCCGTAAACGTCGAGGCTCAAAGTAGGCTCGCTACCAGTACCCCACAACAATCGTCCTAATAATATCAAAAGAAAAGCAAAAAACATCCTTTCATACCTTCACATGAAATATGCCAGCTATTGTCATGAATGTGTGTTACCGTGTAACAATTTAGCCGACGTGATACAACGACGAAACTCGAGGACGTTTTGTTCACGTCCTCGTTTCATTATTAACCAGCTTTAACAAAGAGCAATCCTCGAATACAGTGATATTTTTTTCGTTTGTTACCAGCTACCGTCTTTAATTCAGATAAGATATGATGCTTCTGTCGTACGTCATCAAATCGAAGAATAAGATACAGAATGAAACACCTCAAAGTAAAAGAGTTAATTTCTCCCAATCATTACGTCCAAATTAATTGGATGTACCCTAACTGGTTAAGGTCAGCTATCGTTTTAAACATTTGTATTATAAATGTTTTTATTATTAGTGTAAATGTATTTTAAATACTGAGATACGCTGATCAGTAAGAACAAGGCTGTGTGTTTCACGGCACCACGACTAAAACTGGACCGGTCTCAAGCGATTATAAAACTTTTTGGTATCACTCATTAAAGTTTTGATAATAATATAATATTGTCATCTTTTTTAATTGAAACTTGAAATAAATATTTTTTTGAAGGAAAGAAAAAAAAAAGTTGCAACGTAAAGTAAAGTAGCATTGAGCGCAATTTTGTGAAGATCTGGTTATATTATAATCTTATCTTTCAAAGCATATTCTGTACCCCTCTTTACACACGCATGGCTTTTACATACAATAAATAAAATACTTTACTAAAAATGTTTCTATCTTATATTCTTCTTTTCAAACACTCACATCGCCTTACCTTTAAAGACATAGCGAGCCTCCTCCAAGCTTCTTCAGACATTCCATTACGCAACAAATGCGTTTGCGACCATTAAAATCTCTGTAGTTTCCTTATCCGAAAGCCTTTGTCGTAAAATGGGACTAATCTTCGCCGTGATATAAACAAGGGACAGTTTCATGGAGGGCGAATACTTAGCGGTAGGTTCCTACAACGTTCAAGATAAAGGTTAAAATGCGGTAGAATTCCATCTATTTCATTGTGGCGTATCTTACTTATTTACATTATATATTTTATGTTTCAATAATATTTATTCATTACTTAGAACACACCACAAACACCAACATACATATAACATGACATAGTACATAAACAATTAAAATCGTATATTACATATCGGTAAAATAATTATATTACAATATTATAATAAAATATATTGTAGCATGGAAACGCGCTCGAGAACCGGTGTCCAGCGATCCCGTTACTCGAGCGCTCGCGCAGGCTAGTTCTACCGACGGCGACCAGTTGGCCACAGTCTTTGCCCGCGAAGCCCGTGTCGCCCGCTATACCGACCCTTGCTTGCGTCATATGCTTTGTTCTTTTGCGCTCCTTACTTTCGCTATCTTTTTATCTGTTTCTACTCCTTCCAATAGTTGTTAGTAGTGACTTTATTGTTTGTGCGTATTTCTATCTTGTGTATTGTGAAACTGTATTGTGTAACTGTATTGTGTAATCGTAAATATATTTGTGTTGCAATTCGGGAGTGTATTTATTTCCCCGTACGATATAACGCACGAACATTTATTACTATAACTGGTGACCTCAATAAGAACACAAAATCTATACAGTAAAATGAGTGATAGCGGTGACTCCATAAAAACGGCCGGGTCGCACGACGGCAGCCACGTTACACGGCGCGCGAAACAAGTGCACGTTTCCACTGAACGCACGGATAAATTAAAAATTAAAGTACCGACATTTTCGGCCGACGACCCGGAACTTTGGTTCGCGTTACTAGAAGGTCAATTTGATAATTTATATGTAACTGAAGACGCCATTAAATTTAATTGCGTCATAACGAACCTTGACATGACCCACGCAAAAATCATCAAAGACATCATTATGAACCCGCCAAACCGGTTCAAATACGAAAAAGTAAAAAATGAATTAATTAAGCGCCTTACTGCCTCTCATGAAAAAAAAGTGAAGCAACTGCTTATCCATGAAGAACTGGGAGATAGGAAGCCTTCCCAGTTCCTAAGGCACCTGCAGGACTTGGCCGGACCCTCCGTTCCCGAAGATTTTTTAAGGACGATATGGAGCAACCGCCTCCCACACAATATACAGACGGTATTGGCATCGCAACCGACCCATCCTTTAGAGCAACTAGCGGACCTAGCCGACCGAATACAGGAGCTCGCCTCACCATACAGCGTAGCATCCACGTCAGCTCGTAATGCAAACGAATCCAAAACTTCAGATGAAATAGCGGATTTAAAAAAGATGGTTCAACAGCTCACGCTTAAGTTAGAAGAGCATACTCGTGGTTCATGTTGTGCTGTGGGCCGTTCAAGACCACGTGAGCGACGCCGCTCACAATCGCGGCATAGAAATAGGTCCAACTCCAGCTATAAAAAATACCCAATATGCTGGTACCACTCCAAGTTTGGGAACAGGGCTCGCGCATGCATTAAGCCATGCGACTACGACAAAGCGGGAAACTCCATAGGCAGTCGTTAATGGCGACATACGATTGCCTGCCTTCTCCGGGTCGCCTCTTCGTTACCGACCGCAGTTCGAAGACTCAGTTCCTCGTAGACACTGGCAGCGATCTCTGCGTCTACCCACGTTCTGCACTTCGAGACCGTCGAGCCAAATCAAATTTTCAGCTCAACGCAGCCAACGGAAGCATTATCGACACCTTCGGTTTTATCGAGCTTAATTTAAATCTTGGCTTAAGGCGTAATTTTGCTTGGCGTTTTACTGTAGCTAATGTTAGTAAACCTATTATAGGCGTTGACTTTCTTAGCCATTATGACTTAATTGTAGATTGCCGCAATCAACGCCTTATTGACAATACAACCACTTTGTCAGCTATTGCTTCTATTGCTCATGCTAATGTATTTTCTGTTAAGGTCTCGACTGGCGACACGCGCTTCCATAG
This sequence comes from Hestina assimilis, assembly GCA_023373885.1. NCBI lineage: Eukaryota > Metazoa > Arthropoda > Insecta > Lepidoptera > Nymphalidae > Hestina > Hestina assimilis. The sequence goes on along the minus strand of CM041754.1, from coordinate 15,787,004 downwards.
TTTACTGAGTAAGTTTCCAGACCTCACACGCCCTTCTGGCATACCGCTAACTCCACAACACAACACAGTACACCACATTAGAACCACACCTGGACCTCCTATTTCTTGTAGCACTCGAAGATTGGCACCTGATAAATTAAAAATAGCTAAGATGGAGTTTGAGCTTATGCTGAGCAATGGTACAGCACGCCCATCGGAAAGCAGTTGGGCTTCCCCATTGCATCTTGCGCCTAAGAGGGACAATGGCTGGCGGCCTTGTGGGGATTATCGCATGCTTAACGCACGCACTATCCCCGACCGCTATCCCATAAGACATATACAGGACTTTTCCCACAATATTGCTGGTTGTACAATCTTCTCAACTTTAGACTTAGTAAAAGCCTACAACCAGATACCGGTATTCGAGGATGACATCAAGAAGACTGCTATAACTACACCCTTCGGTTTGTACGAATTTCCTTATATGACTTTCGGACTTAGAAATGCAGGCCAGACATTCCAAAGGTTTGTAGATGAAATGACAAGAGGCTTAGATTTCTGTTATTGCTACCTGGATGACTTTCTGGTTTTTTCAAAAGACCCGTTGGAGCACGAGAATCACCTTCATCAACTTTTCTCTCGAATGAAGGAATATGGTATCCTCATTAACACTTCAAAATGCGTATTTGGAGCTAATGAGGTTACCTTTTTAGGTCATCGTATTTCAGCTTCAGGTGCAAAGCCCTTAGAGTCGAAGGTAATGGCTGTTAAAAACTTTCCTGTCCCAAAAACAGTTAAAGAGCTCAGGCGATTCTTGGGAATGCTGAATTTTTATAGGCGCTTTATACCTCACGCTGCTAAATACCAAGCACCGCTAAACGCCATACTTACTGGCTCTGTTAAGGGAAATCAACCAATTAATTTGTCTGGTGATCAATTAGCAGCTTTTGAACAGTGCAAAGAAAGCCTTTCCAATGCCACCTTACTCGCCCATCCAGATTGTCACGCTAAGCTAGCTCTGGCAACAGACGCTTCAGACTTGGCCATGGGTTCAGTCTTACAACAATTTAAAAATGGCGCATGGGAACCTTTGGCATTTTTCTCGCGTAATTTAAACTCTACTCAGCAAAAATATTCACCATATGACCGCGAGCTCTTAGCTATATACGAAAGCGTAAAATACTTTCGCCACATGTTGGAAGCAAGACATTTTGTCATATATACTGATCACAAGCCGCTCAGTTTTGCCTTCCACGAAAGGAAAGCCAACTGTTCGCCACGTCAGTACCGACACCTTGATTACATCTCGCAATTCACCACGGATATTCGACATATTTCCGGCAAAGACAATGTCGTTGCCGACACATTATCACGGATCGATGAGTTGCAAATGCCAATCGACCTAAACTTGCTCGCGACGTCACAAAATTCCGACCAAGAGCTTGCTCAACTTCTTACAGGTGTATCTTCCCTTCGCTTAAAAAAGTTACCAATCCCAAACAGTTCAACTGAGCTATATTGTGACGTAAGCACATCACCACCAAGACCATTCGTGACGAAACCTTTACGACGGCAAATATTCGACAATCTGCATAACCTTAGTCATCCAGGTGCCAATGCTACAGCTAAATTAATAGCAGAAAGATTTGTTTGGCCTGGAGTTCGTAAAGATTGTCGGAAATGGTCACGTAGCTGCCTACCTTGCCAACGTGCTAAAGTACACCGCCACGTTTCATCTCCTTTTGGCACCTTTAACCTGCCGCGAGCTAGATTCGCCTTCATCCACGTTGACATTATCGGTCCACTTCCACCATCACAAGATCATAAATATTGTCTTACTGTTGTAGACCGTTTCACGCGATGGCCCGAAGTCACTCCGATGAGGGACATAACAGCCGAAACAGTAGGAAGGGCCCTTATGTTGTGGATATCCAGATTTGGATGCCCCACGGATATCGTCACAGACCGCGGTAGGCAGTTTGAATCCACACTTTTCCTTTATTTAGGAAAAATGATTGGATTCAAGCACCGCAGAACAACAGCTTATCACCCAGCTTGCAACGGCTTAGTTGAAAGGTTCCATCGGCAGTTAAAGGCGGCACTCATGTGTCACGCTGACCATAATTGGGTTGACCTACTTCCCTTAGTATTGTTGGGTATAAGAAGCTCATTTAAGGAGGACTTACAGTCCTCGTCAGCTGAGTTGGTGTATGGCGAGCCCTTACGTTTACCCGGTGAATTTTTCTGTTCAGTCGATCCAGATAGCACGGACATTTCTGATTTCACAAATCGCCTACGTCATTTAGCTGCTAAACTCTCGCCAACACCAGGAGCACACCATCAGAAAAACAAAATTTTTATATTCAAAGACTTGGCATCATCCAGTCATGTCTTTCTGCGCGATGATTCCGTCCGAAGAGCATTACAAGCCCCTTATACAGGCCCATATGAAGTGTTGGATCGAAATGATAAAACATTTAAAATACTAATAAAGGGTAAAAGTGCGACAGTATCAATAGACCGACTTAAACCGGCTTACATGCTAGCAGAACCTTCCACCACTGTTACTGCTCCCACTACTACAAACACCACTTATCCATCACAACATAAAATAACACATCATAAATTAACACCGAGCCCAGCTATAAAGACGACTCGCTCAGGCCGCATCGTCCGCTTCCCGGATTACTACCGCCCGTAGTGACGGTCTCTGGGGGGGAGTGATGTGGCGTATCTTACTTATTTACATTATATATTTTATGTTTCAATAATATTTATTCATTACTTAGAACACACCACAAACACCAACATACATATAACATGACATAGTACATAAACAATTAAAATCGTATATTACATATCGGTAAAATAATTATATTACAATATTATAATAAAATATATTGTAGCATGGAAACGCGCTCGAGAACCGGTGTCCAGCGATCCCGTTACTCGAGCGCTCGCGCAGGCTAGTTCTACCGACGGCGACCAGTTGGCCACAGTCTTTGCCCGCGAAGCCCGTGTCGCCCGCTATACCGACCCTTGCTTGCGTCATATGCTTTGTTCTTTTGCGCTCCTTACTTTCGCTATCTTTTTATCTGTTTCTACTCCTTCCAATAGTTGTTAGTAGTGACTTTATTGTTTGTGCGTATTTCTATCTTGTGTATTGTGAAACTGTATTGTGTAACTGTATTGTGTAATCGTAAATATATTTGTGTTGCAATTCGGGAGTGTATTTATTTCCCCGTACGATATAACGCACGAACATTTATTACTATATCCTTTTATCATGGCCATTATGTGTTATACTATTCCTTTAAGTATACGGTTATCACCGTCGTGGAGATTCCAAATTTATTGTAGATGTTTAGGAGGTAGTTCTCATGGTGTTTTATTAACTCCGTATTGTTGTTCTTGATACAAGTTTGGCTTATAATTACTTGAATAGTTGAACTTAATAAAAAAGTATTTTTAAAGTGCCGACTAGTTTCGCATCCATCGGAGCTCTGTCATCAAGGTGAGTTGGTTACGTTCGGGAAGGAATGTAACCCACTCACTCTGATGGACCTCCGCGATGGAACACAATAAAAATATCGACGAAAATTACAAAAAAAATTTTGTTCCGATATTTTACTTAGACGACTTTTTTAAAATTAACTCCTCCAAATGGTGCTTTCTTCAGAGCAAATGAGCAAGCTAATTTAAAAATATCCAAATCGTAAGAGATGTGCCTATAAAGTTTGAAGAGTTCTATTTCTGTAGGATCTCGTCATCTTGCGAGTATACCTTTTCAACTAAAACAGAATAATCCAAATTAATCCAGCTGTCTTCCAGTAATCGGGTAACATTTTAAAGTCGGCAAACAAAATCAATGTGAATGCAGTAACCACAGGTAATAAGCCCTCTTTTTATATTATATGTTTTTGGGAGCTCCGATCTAAATCTCCGGATTTCTCTTTCAGATCATTAAATACTTATGTGACCACGCCGGAAGCATACCCTATCCAAGAAATTATGATATTCAAAAACCTTTAAGATATTGCTTAACATGCATACAAAGAACGCCCTAATTGATAACCTTTTTCTTTTTGAATAGATCTGTTATATTACCTACTGAAGCATGTGGTCTTCCGCATTGCTTTTGTGGGTCTCCGGGATCTCGTAAGAACGCACTGGTGAGTCTCAGGGGTAAGCCATTTTTGTATGTTTAGTATAGAAAGTCGTGTTCTTTTCTAGGTACACAAATATGTTCAAGAACCTGGGGCCTTTTATAAAATGGCAGGGCAGAACACCATAGACCTGTCATTTACCTTGTAGAGCCATTCAATTACTCTTACCTTATCTGGCTAGTCAGTTATTCAGGTTTATAATTAGCAAACTATTTTACTAGCAAATATAGCATTCTATGAATAATGGGTTGTTTTGAAATGCAAAACTCCCTGCTATGTTAGTCTTATCTTAATATAGTAACATTACTAGTAAAATTAATTGTACAAAATTCAACAAATGTTAGTGCGTTTAGTGTGACGGTGGCTGGAGTATGCATTATGCATAAGCATACTCTAAAAGCTGCTATGAATATATTTTCCTTTTAAGCATTTTCCCCTTATGATACTACATTTTAGGTATTTATAATATTTCAATATGAAAAAATATTAACTTATATTAACAATGTAATGTAAGCATAGCTATTTTTATTATGATGTTAATTCCATTGAAACAACAAGGCGTGTCTGTAACTAAAGTAACTCACAGATTAATTTTTCATTTTTTCAGTAAATATTCAACTAATCTTATAGCACCTTATAATATAATAATAATTGAACGCTACACACTCAACTATAAACTTTTATATAAGACATATTATGCTAAGAAGTTTTCCATAAAATAGGCATTTCTTTAATCTGACTGCTTATCTTATGAATAAATTTACAAAAAATAAATAGTTTTCGTAGAACAATAACACGAATACACGCTCAAGTGGTCGTTGATAAAATAAAGTTTGATAAAGGACATGTAAGCGACACAAAGGCGGCTAAAGGTAGCTATCGAACCGTTAACCGCTTGAGATTCAAACGCACCCGCGATATCAAAGGCTCTCCTTTCCTCTGTAACCCATACGGATAACTACTAGTTTTCTTTATGAACTACTAGATATGTAATTCAAATCATTCCTACATTTCACTATCTAAATACGATCTTATCATATAATTTTAAATTTTAATTACCTGATGATATTCTATTATTAGAAGCATCATTGTGCGATGCCACTGTTGATGAAGGGCAAAGAAGAAAACGGGAGGGGGAAGTCCTCAAATGGCATAACACTACTGCTGAAAATATCCGTCGACCCGTCACGTCTTACCCAAGACTAGTCTTGCTGTTGTGGTGCGAAAAGTGAAATTCTATATAATTGTGTGAGTAATGTTACAGTAGTTAAACTTCCTGCAAGGCAATTAAAAATAACAAATACGAGTACCTAAGTTACCCCGATCAAATCTATTTAATTTATGTTATTGTGGTTTATTTTATTAGGAATAATAAGTTACACTAAAAGTGAAGTTAATAAATGATTATTTTCTTTATTGAAATTGGTATCGTGGCTCAGTCACAAAAGGTATGTTGAGCCTAATGTAATTACTTATGCATTATTTGTTAGTTTATCGAACTGTACAGTGTATGCTTATAGAACATTATAATAAAGAGTAGCACATTTTCTTCTGATTTATTTACATAATAAGAAACGACTTGAAGCCTCAATAGCTCAACGGTAGAAGGGCGGACTCCACTTCGTGTACACGAGTGTCGCGTGTCCGATCCTGACTCCCTGTTATTGTCCTATCCTAGCACAAGCTTCGAGCTTATTTTGGAGGGGCAATAGTTAAAAGTATTGCAAAATTCTTTAAAAAATACAGTATTAAAAGGACATACGAACTTATTGATAATATACGAAATTTTTTAATTAGATCCATTATTGTTGATAAAGATTTTTTTTTCGATTATCATTCCTAGTAGTAATAACAAATACGACAAACATTTTCGCGTTAAATCCGTTATCCCCAGTCTATATCCAGACGTACACAAAGGCGTAGGTTTTTAATAACAAAAGCGTCTAAACCCAAATCGTTTTCGGCTGCGTCACACGTCACATCCTCATAGACTGCGTTGCGCATACCGATGACTTCAAAACGAGGGACCTAATATCCACTCGATATGTCCGACGTATTGAGCTAGGGGCTTAATGGTTGATTTCTCAATGTTTTGATTTGAAAAACGTTTATTGAGACCTATTGATGGATAAAAGATAAAAACAATTTTAATAAGCCCCGACGAAAAAATATGTAATTTGCCATTTTGTCTGGGCGGCCATTTCGGCTTTGAAATTGAAATCATAGTGTCATACCTGTCAAGCCCCTTCATTTGATCTTCTAATCCACCATTTTGTGGTGACAGCCATATATGACCGGTTTTCATCAAACATTTTTGCTTTGCTTTGATGTTGATTTTACGGAGTACCAGCGAATCTAACATGTTGCATGAATGGAAGCGCCTGTCTATAACATATAGTAAATCTATGTTTGTATTCTATTATTTCTATGACAAATAGCTTTTGAATACAAAGTATTTTTTTCAACATTTGGCTGGTTACAAGCGAGCGTAAGGTACATAAGGAAAAAAGGGCGAAGTAGTTAGAAAATTTGGTTCTCCGGCGCTCACTCTTATCGCACGTAACGATAAAATGGGGATACATTTTTACTTTGCGTTGATATTATGTAAGAGGGAAGTCAATTAATCTTCCCCGGTCAATTCATTCAAGTCTCTCTCTCAATATCATGCCAAAAAATTAAACATAATTATAATATAATGTACAGGCATAATATGCTAAACTGTTGTTAACAAAACCTTCATTTGGAACCCTAATTTTTACAACACACTCAACGGCCCCCATTAGGATAGTGATATCCTGTGTCGGGGGTCCGGAAACATACACAAGTAGAAGGACAAAGACATCCAGACCGGAACACATGCCTGTATGGTCAAACACAAACATCTGCTCCGGGTGGGAATGGAACCCACGACCCCTGCGTCGCGATCTCGATTCAACTCAATCGCCGCGTTTCGCGTCTGAATCGCCGATCGCGGTTGCCAACAGTGGAATGTCTGTCGTAACCCTAAAGCGCTGCAGTCATAATATTGTAATGCCTGTCATATTCCGCCGGGAATCAATTATTATGATCATATAATATAGGATTTAATTTCAATTTGACAAATCCGAATTTATTATGTATGATATGAATATTCATTCGACGTGTAATCTGATCTGAGTATTATAGACATTAATTTTCATAAGTTTTGAAGTAGGTATTAGACACTCAAGTGAAAAATTTTATTTAGGACGAATAATGCTTACTTGGCAATGTTAGAGAATATAAAATTATAACTGCCAATAAGGGCCGACTCCGCTCCGTTAACGCGAGAGTCGCGGGTTCGATCCTGACCCCCTTGGGCTATTGTCGTACCCACTCCTAGCGTAAGCTATGTCCTTATTTGGAGAGGCAATAGGTGTATATTTACGCTACATACATTGTTTTATAATATTTAATGTGTATGTTAGTCTGTAAGGTATATATGTCTGGGCTTCGTCGCCCGATTTTAAATAAATAAATAAAACATTAAAAAAAGAGTTTTAATACCCTGTGTCGGGGTTCTGGAAACATAGACAACGACAAAGACAAACACAGCCAGACCGGAACACATGCATGTGAGGTCAATACAAGCATCTGCTCCGAGCGGGAATCAAACCTGCGACCTGTGGTGGTTAAGGCAGGCTTGCTACTGCTGCGTCACAACGTCGTCAAATGTATTAGTAATTACTTGAAAAAGCATTGCTGTATTAATTAAAACCAAAAAACTATACAATCATCCGTTCAGTTACTCAGTGTGTTATACGATCAACTGTCCATTTTAAAGAGCAAACTCGATTAACATCGTGATAGAGTTGGCCGATAGTAAAAGTATTAATAAATCTCTCCCATAAGTGGAATTTTGTCCGATAATAAAATTATATTCTGTTATCATTGTTCTGAAATTAAAATTCCCTTTAACCAATAAAGCTGAACAGGGTCGGCTGTTTGTTTTCGGCGGGTCCTGATGAGATTCTGATAATATAAAGTAAACTTTTCGGTTATCGGTCGATTTTTCAGCAACCGCTATAATATATATTACTAGGATATTATTTTTATTTAATCATTTTTTTTTTTATTCATGACGGTTGGTTAAGAAACCGCAACCTGTAAACACTTGCGGTTCCAGTATCACCTGCGTGTTGCGCACGAATAGGAGGGTGGGGTGAGAAGGAAAGAAGGGAACAAAGGGGGTGGGAGATTGGGCGCTCTCACTCTTCGCAAGAAACGTGACAGTATTCTGTTACTTTACCCCGATTTTCTGTGTAGTACTTCCTCGGTCGAGCGGGCCCATTTGTGCTGCGAGAAGTGCTCTATTACCATTAAATATTACATTTAATAATGCTCTTATAGTGTATTCGAGTAAGTATAGTACTAACTACTAAATAGTTTTGCTTATATCTAAAAAAAATAGATAAATAATATGGTAATATCTCGAAATCTACTCCTTACCAGTTCACTTTTGTGCTTATCCAAATAGAGAACCTGAAATAAAAGCCATATGCCACAGCCTGATTTGAAATACAGTATTAACCCATTAAATATCCAGACAATAGATATAGTAGCTAAGCAATTGAAGTAAATCATATGTGGTGGGAAGGTGTTAATTAAAACCACAGCAAACGTGTTCTTACACGGTCTGCCTGATAAGAAACAACTACAGTAACGTGCGCTAGCAACACAAGAGGTATCGCCTTACGCTGCTACCTTAGGTGAAGAGTAGTTTTTTTATGTAAGAGGGGCAAGCGGGCATGAGGCTCACCTGATGTTAAGCGATCACTGTCGCCCATGAACATCTGCAACACCAGAAGGCATGCAGGTGCGTTGCCGACCTTTAAGGAAAGAATACGCTCTTCTCTTGAAGGTTCCCAAGTCGTATCGGTTCGGAAGTACCGTCGGCGGAAGCTGATTCCACAGAGTGGTTGTGCGAGGAAGAAGATGGTACAGAAATAGGAAAAAGAAGAGAAGAAAAAAGAAGAGACAAAGAAAATAACGCTAATTTGGGTCGACATTCTATTTTCGGGTACTTTCTCGGTGATACAACAAGGCCCTACCGCTACTGCTGGCTGTCCTTCTAATCCCACTAATATGTTAAATGCTAGAGTTTGGATGGATGGATGTTTGTTACTCAATCACACCGAAACCAATTAACGGATTGGGAGGAAATTTAGCACACAGCTAGCTTATTATCTAGATTAACACATATGATACTTTTCATACCGAAAAAATATTTGGGAATAGAATTATCAAAAAACGTACTACAGAGCGTATCCATTTAGAAATATGATTAGATATTGTTAATCATTTAGAAGGCTTATTAAAAATCACTATTTACGTGAGTGAAGCCACCGGCAGACTAGTGTTTTATAAGAAAAGATATAAGAAATAGCAATGTGGTCAATGGGTCGCTAAGAGGAATGTCGCCTTAAGCTTCACTGTTTGAGAATGCATGAAAAACAAAACAATATTCAATAGCCCGAAGGCGCCTACAATATGCTATAATAATAAATGTACAAGAGTTCACAAACAACGACCTTATACAAACCATAACGAGGCATTTCCTTTATTATTTCCACATCCTTAAAGACTATTATCGCTTCAAAAGGTTTACTGTGAGAAAAACTCGCATTATGACCTCTAAAGCATTGTCTTAAGATTGAGCAATTCACATCAGAATACTCATGTTTTCTAAATGTATTTTCCATTCAAATATCAACCTTATACATACGCTATAAGAGTCATTTACATACGAGTTATTGTAATCGTGAACACATGGTCTAGTGTCCTCGAGCGACAGTTTGCATAGGACGTTTATCCATTGTCTTTGTCTCCATTTACACTCGTTTGATCCCGTAAAGTCTGACTAAAGTTAAATAACACTGTTTATTTAATAAGGTCGACGTTTTCAAAACAAATATACGTGTGTATTGTTCTTTCGCACTCGGAAGAATAGCTACATATCTAATTACTTGTAAAATACGAACAATTAGGTTACCGTTAAACATAAATGCTATTATGCATTTTCTGAGAAGAAATGTTATATATTGATATTATAAAGGTATATGGTTTCTTTCTTTGTTTGTGTTAAAGCTATAATAAAAATTATATGTGTTTACCTCATGTAATTCTACTTGCTCAGTGGAGATGATTAAACACTATAAAGTAGACTGAGCAATAACTAAATACATATTCCTACCAGCGCTGGCCTTAGGGAAGTTGCGGTTAGTAGTCGAGGGCGCAAGTCTATAGGGCGCCGCACGCGCCGCCATGACTTTACCTTCGCCAATTAATTTTGATAGTTATCTTTATTGATCTAAAGAGAAAATAATTTTAGAGTACCTACCAACTTTTGTTAACTTATTTCCTGTTAAATGCATTCCTGCATAGAAAAACTGCATATAAAAGGACGCCAAAAGTTTCACGAATGGCCCGTGACCCCTAAGATGGCTAAGGACGGCCCTGATTACTACAAATTTTAACCACTCTTGCATACGCTGAAATCCGATGACTCGAGTATAAGAAGACTTATATCATCAAGGCGGTCGAAATACTGACCAGAAGTATGCACAATAATTTTACTACAATCACCGGAAAACAAAACAATAAAAAAAAACCTGATATGAATTTTATGTTCTACCATTTTTTATGTATAAAAATAACATTTATAATAAAATTTTATCAAATATTTTTCTTACTACGCAGGCCCGAGCTCGGGTTACTGATAAAAATATTTCTGTTAGCAATGTTATGTGTATTTTAATATATTACTCGGAAGAGCTTGACGGGTGCCCTACAGGGGATTATACGCGGTTATTATTTATCTACCAAGTGTTTTGAAATACGGTATTTTTTAATTAACCGGCTTAAAAAGAAGTTATATAATTAATCTAAAAAAATCGATGTATGTAGGTATATTAATCGACTAGCTTCTGGCCATGGCTTCGCTCGCGTTTTTAGGATAACATATACCTTCTTTTTCATTACAAAAATTAAACGCTTTACATTGTAAGGGGTGGATTTAAGGAAATGGTAAAACACGTGTTGCTTTATATTTTGTTCGCCTAAAATCATAGTTTTATGCTTCTAGTTTCAAAAATGACTCCCAAAGACACTTTTAACCCCCTTTTCACCCCTTTTGGGCTGGAAATTTAGAAAACAGTAAAATACGTATTACTTCATTTCTAATTTTTTTTTATTTCATGCCTGTAGTTTTAAAAATAATTCGTCTCTCAAATATGCTACTATTTAGAATTTTTTAAAAGTGAACTGTGTGTATACTTCTAAAAATTGGAAAAGGACCATGCGGTGAAGTGAAACGGCTGATAATGGTCGCAGATTGGCATAAAATTGAAAATACTCACTACTACTAATAATAAATATTTCACGTGTTGCGATACAATTGGGTATTTTAATATGGTTGCCTTATTTGTTATTCCATGCTTTTCCCAGCACAAATTCTATTGGTGGTAGGTCTTTTGTTGCAAGAGGCCGGCTAGGTAGGTACCACCGCAGTGTCAAATATTCTGCCGCCAAATAGTAGTGCTTAGGCATTACTGTGTTCCGGTTTGAAGGGCACTGTACGCTAGTGAAATTTACTGGGCGGACGAGATTTAAGAACTAATATCTCGAGGTTGGCAACGCGTGAGTGGCACCTACTACTGGTGCTGCAAGCGCTCATAGGCTACGGCAACCACTTACCATCAGGTAGGCCGTATGCTTGTTTGCCAACTTGTAACATTAAAAAAAACAAATGAGCCGGCTCAACCAGGCAAAGTTCTACCCTCCCATACAAAATCGGCGCAAGGTAACAGTATCAGTAGGTATTGTTGCGTTTCGTGCAATGAGTGAGAGTGCCGGAGGCCCAAACTCCCACTCTCTCTATTGTACTTTCATCCTCTGTATCCTACCTTTTTTCCCCTCTATCGGAAGGGACCGTATGCTTGTTTGCCAACCGTCATGAAATAAAAAAACCTCATGTAATTTATATTCAAAAACATAGAAATTATTGTATTATCATGGTTTACTAAATCGCGGCAACTTTGTTAAAGCCACGCTGTTCTCGGTACTCCCAAGTAAACATCTTTAAATTGATAAATTCATCCCTTTTGAAATTGGATAAAAATCAAACCATTTTTAGTCGGTAGTATCATTAAAAGTATCGTTACACATTTGACCGAAAAATTACATCGTCAAAGCATCCGTGAGGCAAAATTTGAAAAAGCAATTAAATCCACTTTTACGGTCGGGCGACGATACATCGTACCCGCGTCAAACCGACGGCTCCAAACAGATTCAGCAAACAGTTTACATGACCAAACATATCTATACGGGTCCTTAAAGGGGCCCTTCCGCGAATATTTTTCGAATCTCCGTTTAATACCGTTGAAAATTTACATTATGACTTTAATATCGTCTAGATAAAGTTTATTTTTCAGTAGCTGCTTGCTAGAGAGATGCATTACAAATTGCTTCGCGTTTTGCCATGTTATGTATGAGACAATTTCTCAAGTCAAATATTATCGAGCCGCCGCGTGATTATGTTTTCGTTGACATTGTTCATATTTGTTTATAGATATTTCATGTTTGCTCGAGGTGTAGTTTTGTTTTGTAACTGTTGCCAGAGTGTTTTTATTGAGAGTGCTTTGGATTCCTTTGAATATATACCAATATTATAAAGCTGAAGAGTTTGTTTGTTTCTTTGTTTGGTTGAACGAGCTAATCTTTGGAACTAATGGTCAGATTTAAAAAAATATTTTTGCATTGATAGTACATTTTCTTGAGGAAGGATGTAGGATACATAAAAAAAAGCGCAGGCGGGCGATGCGATAAGGTTGTTTTTTTAGAACAGCAACACAACAATTTAACCGAAAGGATAGTGTGTTTGTTTACCTTAACAATAACTATATAGACTATGCCAGCTAGCGGGCATAGCTAGTGCAAGATATGAGGAAGTCATTATTAATATTAAGTTAATGATCAGTGTATTAATCTTTTGTGTCAAAGTTTTTATTAAAACAAATACAAAAATATTCAAATAAAATAATAATATGACAACTTAATTCACGAGGATTTCATTAAATAATATTATAATTGATAGCTCGGAGATAAAAATTCTACGTATTTTTATTTGAAAAGTATTCTCCTAATTAGCAATACGAATATTATATAAAAAGTTCAAAATGTTATATTTTATTATTCAAGTATTCTTTACAAAAGTACATTTTAAAAATGCTACTTTAAAAAAATATCATTTTAAACTAACTTATTAAATGAATCATAACCAGCCCCGAAATCTGATTGATAATGGTACAATAAGCGAGTTTAGGCCTGGTCACTGGTCAGTCAATAGATTGTAGCCCATGCCTATGCTCCGTGTTTCGGATGGCACATAAAAGTCAGTCCCGGCTTTGATAACAGTCGATAAGTCAAGTCACTTGCGTATAGAGGGACCTGAACAACTGACTGAACTGAAAAAATATAAATCGTTGGATTACTTTAAAAATAAAGATATTTATAACTAAGATTTTTAGTTCTACAAAGAAATACGTATCCAAAAAACATTTGAAGCAAAGACATCCATTTCAAAAAACGTAACACAAAAATATGTAAATGGCTGTATTAAATAATCTACGTCATTTATCAACTTTGCCTGCGTGTTCACGGTCAGCGATCGTATACCACGCCGGCATTGTGTAGTTGTATGGACTTAATAGAGCTAGCTCCCTGAGGATAGCCGCTGTATAATGTTTTTTCATGCATGTCAGTGGTAACTGACGTATAATTTTGTATAATGTTATGAGCCTGTGATAACGTGACGAAGGATCTTTGAGAAGTCTTGACATTTTTGTTTTCAAAATCCGTCCAAATACCAAGTTATTATGTTTGCAACGAAATTACACCTTTGATGAATTAATATGAATTTATACAGATTTATACGTTCTTCTTGAATCTATTGTATTTTAGTGCGTCTTTCCATTTGTAAAGTTTTAAATTCATGATTGTTTAAATGTAAACAATAAAGATTTTCTGTAAGGTTTTGCATGTGAACAAATTTGCACGCCATTCCCAGTTGCAATACTATTTAAGAAATATAGAAAATCCTTTTTTTTCTTCTATTGTTGTGTTTGTCCTTGTCATTGTGAATGTTTCCGGACCCCCGACACAGGATATAATTATCCTAATGGGGGCCGTTGAGTGTGTAGCGTTTATTTATTTATTTATTGTAATAAACAAAAAATAAATATTCAATTCTAAGGAGTACTCCGCTGTTAAGAATTCTCGAATTGTAGAATAAAATGTTTATTATCGTAATTTTTTAAACATTAATGAGTTCATAATCAAAAATACTCATTACTATTTTTAACTGTGAAAGTAAGTACATTGGAACAAGTTTCTTAAAGCATAATTTTATAACATACACAATTTAACCTAGAAACTAATTACACCAATCAGGACCTCAGAAAGAAAAACGAATAGGAATGTCCTTATTAAGTAGTTAAGTTTTAATTCGATAAGTCGCCACTAACCCGGAGTGACGGCGACGTGAGTGTAATTTGTGAGATTAGAGCCCGGGATCGTAGGAATCGGCCGGGATAAGCCGGGTTAGATGTGCCCGGACGATTGCGGGTCCGGGATTACAGGGCAGGAGTTACACCGCACCTTACAAATTAATTCGACACGCTTCGCTGTTATGAATATGAAATCCTACCTTCCAGACTAACTTTACATCATGTATAACGTCTCAACTATTGTAATCTCGCTGAAAGATCAAAGTTCGCGACCCTTAGAGAAAATGGAGGCTGCTGAGTAAAGTTTGACTTAGGTTTAGAAAATAATATTGAAGTTAAAGTATTTAATTGTGATTAAAAATGACATCCCCGTTATTTTTTTACCATTTATTAATAACTATTTTTAAATTTAATTATGAGGTAATTTTAACAAGGTGTCCGTAGTGATTTATAATGCTTATTTGCGTCAAAGGTATGTTGCTCGACCAGTGTAAATATGTATATTGGTTATATCAATATTTATTTCTGTCTATTTGCGCATGGAAGGCCTCCAAACAGCAGTTCTCGCTTTGAGTAAATAGATGTACTTATTTATTTAATTCTAGGAAAACAACAAATCCATATATTAACAAAACAAACACATCAAAATTGTACATCTATATCTATGTATATTTTTTTATAAAATAAAGATGGCAAGTAGGTTTATGGCTCTTGTGATGTTAACGTTAGTATGTTGCAAATTTAACGGAAGGAGAAGAGAAATAAGGGAAGGAAAAGAAAGGGAGGCGTCCCTTCGGTTTTCTTCAGTGTAGAGGTTACAGGTCGCGGGTTCGATGCCCGCTCGGAGCAGATATTTGTATTGACCATACAGGCATGTTTGACCCCCGACACAGAATTTAACTATCCCAATGGGGGCAGCTGAGTGTGTAGCGTATATTATTATTATTAATTATCCAACGGATGTGTAAGGACAGAAGGAAACGCGGACCACCGAGGTGATATTTTGTAGGATAAGAGGAAGTTGTTAAGAAGTTGCTTTAATAACACTTGTTTAACGTAATTCGCTAATCTGTCTCCGTCAGCGAAGTCATTAGGGCTCGTCTAACAGACAGTGTGGCAAGGATTGAGAAACGCTGTCTCATGGCGAAGTAAACCGTAATGATGCCACTTGACAAGTGGATTACGAAGGTTTTGCTGCTTCGAGTATTACGGATTGGTATGTTCTGGTAAATTGTCTTAGTGAGCATGTATTGTGGCACTTAGATGATTACCACCCTTATTATACCGTAACTGTGTGTAGATGTGTGCGATTGTGCGTGCCTTCTTTTTTACCTTTTATTTTATTGCTATAAATTTTCTGTCACGAGAAAATATAAATTTATAAACACAAATTCCTGGGCCGGTAACATTTGGATCAAATAAAAATATAAGTCGTGCCAAGTAACATTAAAACTTACAATAAATATTAAAATCAAAAATATTCTACTAAATAAAAGTAACAAAATTAAAAACAAAATAACAGCACTTTATATCGCTAAAATATATCCCGTCAAAGTAAAACTGCTAATTAGTTTCGTATTACTCTTATGTTACTTTGAGTTGTTTGAACTATTTGTTGTTGATTTCATTGTCGCTGAGTAACGTAGTAGAAGTGCTTTATTTACAAAATTTATAACTTCTAGTGACGGTAGGTATAGATAAGTATTTAAAAATCGTATATTAATAAATATGTAAATAAACGTATTATTTTTATCATGACGGTTAGCAAACAAGTACATTCTGCCTGATGGAATAAACGAGACACAGAAGTTTTTTTTAGCATGAGAGGCAGATGACTCTACTCCTCCTGATGGTGAGTGTCTTAGAATTTCTTCTACGACTTGCAGGATTCCTCACTTTATTTTCCTTGATATTAAGCGTGTTAAGTACTAGATAGATTAAGCACTTGAAAACTCAGCAACAAATTCTACGTTTTCTGTCCATTGGTCTATCAGCCTTTAAGTGATTGATTTAATGTGATGTAAAATCTTAACAAGCAGTTGTTAAGTATGAACAAACAAAAGAAGTATGAAACTAATTCAGCGATAAGTGGTGAACTTGTGCATTCTCAAGCTAGCTAAGCTCAATTCATGTTTTGCTTGTAGCAGATCAGCAAGAGAGCGATGTTACAACCTTGTTCGTAGTTTGAATGCTTTCAAACTACATGTTTCTGTATGCAAGTAGTATAGTGTAAGAAAAACTGCAGTACGTCAACTGAGCTTATATTAACTTTTACAAAGAAGCCAACCAAAATTAATAAAATTACCTAATTTCAGCAATGTTAAAAATAATATACCTTAGATCTTAATCTTTACATTGATTGGCATTGAGTTCATGTAGTCATAAATTCAATAGTTAATTAATTGGTTTATCAATAAAATTGTTATTTTCTAAATTACCAACATTGCAACAACCAATGTATCCATTACGGGATTTAAGATAACACATAGAGTTATACGGGTAGTACAAGTCTACGGGCGAATCCTTTGCCAGCTCCGAGTTAACTCGTACATTCGCTGAATATGTCTGAACACTTATATTCGTATAGCCTATAAAAATATATCCAGCATAGATACTTGATGTTTACAATTAAAATTATATATATATGATATGATATGATGAGATGGATAGGAGTATAATAAGGCGGGAGGCAGAAGATGTTGTGTTTGTAGTACTCATACACTTCGGATGAAACGCAACTTACGAATATTACCACTTCGTGTAGATAAATAGATATTTAGTGGAAATCACAATAATTATGTGAGCTATGGACGGAGTGCTTCAATAGCTCAACGGTAGAAGGGCCGACTCCGCTCCTTTAATGCGAGAGTTGCGGTTTCGATCGTGACCCCGTGGGCTACCCACCAATCCTAGCGCAAGCTTCGAGCTTATCGTGAGGGGCAATAGGAATATTAGTAATACATTGAAAAAGGCTAATATTCATTTTAAAAAAGTGCTGTCTTATTTTGTAAAATCGCGAAGTGAAAAAGCTTGTCGTGTATTGTAGGCTATGTTTGTAGTCTGAATTTCGTGGTACTGATCGTTTCAATAAATTGGGAGGTATCGCTTTGTGCCTCGTTAGTTGAGCGCAGGGTAAAGGCACCTATTGCTTTAAAATTTAAATTTTATTGAGAGAACTCCTACATACCATCCTAGAGCATGGCATCCTACAGCTAACTTAGTGTGTTTATAGATGTTATCTTTTATTACAGTTTTTTTTAAAGTATGTGGATGAACGAGCTTAGCTTTGTTTTTTTTTGGTAAATCGAAACTAAGGAATTTGCAGATAAAGAGAAAAGAATAATTAGACTGGTGACATCTGGACTCGACTCGAGGTTTGAAATGTTCATCGCCTGAAAACACAGATAAAACGACATTTTCTAAAAATGATTCCTAGCTAGATCGATTTATAGCCCCGAAACCATACATACTTAATTTCATGGAAATCGTTGAAGCCGTTTCCGAGATTCAGATTATATACAAGAATTGCTCGTATAAAGGTTTTAGATAAAATGTAAATGAATTAATACTTGAAGTCATTATTTTGTAATATAACCCAATAATTTTATCTATGTTTGAATAATATTATTCGATGCATACAAAATAATAATAAGTTTATAGGTCGCCCGTATTGTGGTCCCGAGTGTTGACACTGCTCTCCGCTACTGTTCAAATATTGGTGCAATCGCCCTAATGTGAGTTACGCTACAGGCTATGAAAGCTGCACAAAACCTTTCGCCTCGTCTATAAAAAGTACTTCACAACTCTGGTGGATAATACCGCACTGGCGTATTGGACAATTGAAGTCGGGGTTATTTTCCATTTATATATCGGCATAAACTGTCTCCGGGCAAATATGAGATAAATAAAAGCCACTTATTGTGAGTTTTGTGTAGCGTTCAGAAAGATTATTCTGCTAAGTATTGAGCATAAGGTTCAAATTATCGAAGCAATCGAGATAATAACGAAAAGGTCGGCGAAGTTTGTTGACACGATCTACTCGACGCGTCATCTCTTTTCAAGTACATATTTTATTGGACCTCGAGCGAAGAAATATATGGCTATTTTTTTTCCAAGGTTTGAAAATCATATAAATAGTATGTTACGATATTTTTTATATATATATTTGTAATTTTGATATGATAATATGATAAAATTTATCACAATTAATAATCATGTATATTCTTTTTCTTCTTTTTCTAAGTATATTTTGCATGTTTTTCAAAATCAGCTTATTTCTTCATTAGTTTCACATAAAGTGATTATCATTCGACCTCTGGCAAACAGGTAGCTCATATGATAAAAGTAAATTTCGCCTTCAAACCTACTAAGAATAAATGATTATTATTGGATGTTATATAATTAACATTTTATTATGACAATAACTTCATCCGATAACTAAAATCGGGGAGACCCAAAAATACAACACCACATTCCGAATGATTGATTCGGAATCCTATTTGTTTTAAGCTTCTTACTGAGAGTGTCCTCCATGGGAATTTTCTACAGGTTTTTCTGGATTAACGAAGCATAAGACGCCTCTTCAACTCAGTGTCAAAATCATTATTCAACTATTCCGGATAAACTGGCATTCAGTCTAGTTGTAAAAGAGCTTACGTCGATGTGTGTTTCGGATGGAGTCTGAATAGGAACCATTTACAGTAGAGCCATGCTTCACACAGCACAAATGGGCCAACAATGAAAATCGGCGTAAAGTAAAAGTACTGTTGCGTTTCATGCGATGAGGGAGAGAGCCGGAGGCCTAATCTCCCATCCCGTCTGTTCTCTCCCTTCTCTCCTATCCTTTTTGGTTGCTAGTCATGATACTTCAAGTATCGTAAGCGTTTATAGTGTGTGGTGCCTGCTTACCTTCAGGCGGACCATAAGTATGCTTGTCAGTTACTCGGAATACCATTCACTCCAAACGTGTGAAATAATTCTACTTTAAGATAACTGCTATCTACAGACGCTAGCAATATCAGTACACATACACTAATTATTCCCATATTGTATTCTATACAACATAATTATAAACGTACATACATATTTGATGTCCTTATATTTTATTAACCTACTTATTTCGAAGTTATGTTGAAAAGAGTATGGTGAGGAAGGAAATCAGTTAGTAGTTTTTATCTCATTTATGTATTTAAAGGTCACCAACAAAACACACATCAATACAAGATAAAAGTACTTAATCGATTTACATACAAATATAAATGGTGTCTCAATTACAGGTGACACTACATTAGTAAGGCAAAGGTAAATAAATTTCAAAACTATACACAATTTAAGCAAAATAAGAACTTAGAACTTTTAAAATTTAATGTATGGATAAATAAATCACGAACTAAAAAAAAAGAAAATAAAAAGCTACAGTGACAGAATGGATTTTTTAAATTTAGGTTTAGAATCATCAAAAATATCAATGTTGTGACCATTCGATAATGTATTGTAGGATCTTATTATTCTATTCAGAGGCGTATTATAACCCAGATTAGACTTAGACACTTTTCCTTTGAATAAAGTGAATCTATTCAATCTTGGTAGTCTAAACGGAGCAGAAATATCAATGCGTGAAAGTAAGCACAGGGAATCTAACATACCTCTCATCAGTTTAAAAAGAAAAAGGTTATCGAGCAGGTAAATTCATCATCTCATTATGAATACACATTTTTTTTATTAGTAGGTGATGTTCATTAAATAAAATTTCTATTATACCTTTTAACCTGTATTTATCTTACGCGGTTGTCAAAGAAAAGTCAAGGGTTCAATAAGGGATAGACCCTAAAAGGTTGTCACTTATAAAGCCACAAAGGTAGACATTATTGAGGATATTTTGCCAACTAAACATTTATAATTTAAATGAAAATGGTCGTGTATTTCTTTCACCTCTTTTCCGTTTATGATTTCTTTCAAATCCCCAAAAGAATAGTGGTTACAATGAATATAACGGTACAAAGAATGCAGCTGATATATCGTTCGCTGGCAGAGATGAATGTTCCAAACTACGCGAATATTCCGAGGCACGGGGCGAGATTTAAACAAAGACATTATTTATTATTATATACATTATATTTATAATTTATAAAATTTAATAACAAATAAATAAACGCGCTCAACGGCCTTCATTAAGATAGTTATATCCTGTGTCGGGGGTCCGGAAACATATACAATGATAAAGATGAACACACCCAGACAGGAACACATGCCTGCTAAACATCTGCTCCGAGCGGGAATCGAATTCTCGAATCGAAGTTTTGCGCAAAGAAGGACTCGAGAAAATGAAATTTTCTCATTATTAAAAAATATTTTGGTTTAAAAACTTTATACAAGTATAAAATGCAAAATTAATTCAGTAATATTTTCATTTTACCTTTAACTTCTTTACTCCCGCTAGTGACAAATTACGCTTTTACTTCATTCCGAGGGAGCGAATTAACAATACGTCTTTTATAGAAATCTGAAAGTAACAATTTTACATTTGACATCTCATTTTAAATCAGAAATAAACTTAATTTAGTTGAATTTCAGCAGCAAATTAATAATTAGGAAAATATTACTTATATTGTTATTTTTATTACTTAATGGTTAAGGAATTACAATTTACTAGCTTCTACTAGCGGCTTTGTCCGCGTGATTAACAATTTTAATACAGTTGTAGCGAAAACATAAACATAGATATTTATATGATTTTTTTTATGTATTGGTCAAATTTTTTTATTTCAGATTTATGTAAGTTGTTTTACTTATTTTCACAAAACATAAGTATATAAATTTTTATTAACCCAAAATGTTTAGAAATACATAAATTGCATGATTGAAAAATGCCTTTTTGGAAGTTTTAAAGCTTAAAGCCCTACAAATATTAAAGAAAATATTCTTCAGTCATTTACCAACACTTCTGCATATATAACTCAGTTTTTTCAATTTTGTGGGTTGACATAGTATTGCTTATTTGCGTCCATATATTAAAAGCAATAACTATTCCCCTAGCGCATGATCGATTTTTGCCTTCAAAAGTAAAACAAGAGTTCGATTTCATTATATTGACATTAGACTTGAGAGTATAGTATCTAATTCCATTGCTTAAACAATCTCCGTTGACCTTTCCTTTACTTTGTTATAAAATTTGCTTAAATTTTTCTTCTTATTTAACTTGCCTAGCTTGCTTGTGTAGCTATTAAAAAAACAGGAAAAAAGAGATTTAAGAACCAAAATCTACAAATGTCCAAGCGCTCATAGACTACGATAACCGATTACCACCAGGTGGGTCGTATGCTTGCTTGCCAACTTAGCCGCGTAAAAAAGACCTAAGTATAAAGCCTTAATATTTAACTCTAAATTCGAAGAAGCTTAAATCAGGCTTCAAGTAGTTGTTACAACTTTTTCCACATGGCATTTAATTCTACCTACCCTTTTATAACTTTGCACAATATCTCTATTAAACGTTTACTGAATAAAACGCAATAATAAGTTTATAGGTGGCCTGTTGTTGTCACGTGTGTTGACTCTGCTCTCCGCGACTGATCAAATATTGGTGCAATCACCCTAATGTGTGTTACACTACCGACTACAAAAGCTGCACGTAGCCTTCCACCTCATCTATAGAAAGTACTTCACAGCTCTGGTGGGTTATAGCACTGGTTTGTTAGATTATTTGCGTTGGTGAAATTTGCGATTTATATATTGGTGTAAACTGTCTCCGGGTGAACATGGGAAAAAATAAAGGTACTTATTACGACATCATTCAGTGGTTTTAAATAATAATGGAGCTTAAATATTCAGCCTAAGGTTCAAATTGCTAGAACAACTTTCTATTAGCAAAAAGATCAGCAAAGTGTTGACACGGCAGACTCGACACGTTATCATTGTCCAACGTACTTTGAGGGGTTTCAATGAAATAAAGAAATATATAAAGCCGTGCGTGTCTTTAATAGCTTTATATTTTACTGTATTTTATCCTAACTAATATTAAAATGTGAAAGTAGCTCTGTCTCTTTCTCTCTCTCTGTCTATCGCGCTTTCACGCCAAAACTACGGAACCGATTTCAATGAAATTTTGTACACAGATAGTCTAGAGCCTGAGAAAGGACTTAAGCTACCTTTTAATGCGAAAAAAGGGTTGTAAGGGATTGAAAGGGGGGATGAAAATTTGTATGGAAGTATCGCAATTTTTAAGATTAGAAGCTTGTAATTTTTTAGGCTGTTGATTTGATACCAATAAATACGAGATTCAAAGTTTGTAAGGGGGGATGGGCATTCAGAGTTTGTATTAAAATCGTTATTTACGAATTCGTTATTCAAAAACTGATGAGAGCCTTGAGCAACTAAAGCTCCTACTAACAATCGGTAATTCATAATTTCAGTGTAAATATAATATTAAAATCTCTCATCCAAATATGAAGTGTGCTAACAATATAAGCCATCTGCTGTATATACTTTTTGTATAGTTTTCTACTTACTACTTAAAGTATTCTCTCAATATGGGTTTCCTTCAGAATATTCTTGATCCGCGAACAATGAGATGCCCCTTCAATTCAGCGTCAAAATCATTATTCAACGATCCCGGCCTATCCCGGATAAGCCGGGGTTCAGACTAGTTGGAAGTGAAAGAGTTTACGCTGACATGTGTTTCGGATCGACTCCCAATTGGAATATTTCTAAGCTTGCTTTACTTTCAAGATTGACGAAATATTGTAATGAGATTTCTGAACGCTATTTGTAACTTAAGTTGAAACTGTTTGAATAGACTTGAGAAGGTGAGGTAGGTAGGTTTTACGGTAGTGGAGCTATGCTACTCCCAGCGCAAATGGGCCTCCTCGACCTTGGAATTCCCCTTTCACAAAAAAGTAACAGAATCCGTAGGTACTGTTGCGTTTCGTGTGATGAGTGAGAGCTCCGGAGACCTAATCTTACACGCCCTCGGCCTCCTTCCTCTTTTAATTTTTCTTCCCTTTCCTGCTGTTCCTCATATTGGCAACGCGCATGTGGTACTTCAAGTTTCACGTGCATTCATAGGTTGCGGTGACTGCTTACCATCAGGCGGACCGTATGCTTGTATGCCAACCGTCATGAAAAAAGTTTTAAAAGACTGCATCAATTATTTATACATTTTTAGTAAGGATTTGTTAACCGAAATATTATTTGTAAGTTTTTAAGTTGTCCTCATTAATGTTTTTCCGAATCGTAAAAATTTCGCAATTCTCTCCTTAAAAGGAGTGTCAAAAGTTTCGAACACAACAAATAATTTATGATTTCCTTCGAACACTCGAAAGAATAGTGGTTACGTCGAATAATACGCTACACGAACTGCAGCTGATGTATCGTTCAGTGGCAGAGATAAATGTTCCAACTTACACTTATATCGCGAGCCGGCTCGAGGTTTAAACGCAACTATTATTTATTATATATGTCGTAAAAAATATAAGTTTTGGGAACAATAAAAATAAAACTAAAAAAGTTTTCCGATTCCATTTTGCGATTCTCATATTACTATATGGCTTTAATAAACAAATTTTTTGCCTTTTATTATTTATTTTTTATGTATTTAAAGTTTGCGAGTTTAAGTTCAGCAATTATATAAACTAACTAAGTAACTAGTAACATGTGTACCGTGTATTTATTAACTTTATAATTGTGTCTGACTGATCAAGATTCAAATTAATGGTTCAAAAAAAACATCAGTTATATAGCACAAAGGTTACAAATGGAGCGAGTTACTTCTTAGATCTGTAAGGAAGGAGGTAATATGGAAAAATTTTAATAAATACAGATACATAAAAACATCATCTAAAATAATCTATAAAATATACTAATAAATAATACTATAAAACGTATAAGCTTAAAGATGAACTATACAATATCAATTCTATTTAGAATTTCATTTTTCCCGCTAGTGACAACTTATGCTTTTAGTCCATTCGGAATGAGCTAACAATAAATCTTCTTAGAGTTTTAAAAGTAACAATTCCACATTTGCATTTTTACTTCAAGTTACCGAGAAATTTATTTCGTAAAGCAATTTCAGCTTTAAAGAAAATTTATGATACTTAATTTTTTTAATAATATAAAAAGTAAACCTACTCGGGCAGTTCGGCGTTTAAAATTTATTTTAATGATTTCCCTTTCAAAGTAACTCTCGTAGTAACCCTCGAAGTGGTTAAACTCATATCCCAACTAGAGGTAACTAATTGAAGAATCCCTGTAAGTATTCCTTCAGTTTCGCTTCGTTCGATGACTTGAAATAAGCAAGCAAGCAAGCAACGACTCACCTGATGGTAAGCGATTGTCGTAGCCTATGAGGGCTTCCCACATCATACATTTGTAGGTGTCACTCACGTGTTGCCAACCTCGAGATATGGGTTTTGAAATTTCCTTTGCCCAATAATTTCAATAGCTCGAGTTTCCTTCAAAACGTAACACAGTATACTGCTTTACGGCAGAATAGCTGACACTGCAGTTGCACCTACTTAACCAGCCTCTTGTAATTAAAGGCCTACCATCAGTTCCACTATTACTAAAAAAATTTAAAACAGCTTCTGATTATCCAAAAATCCAAATCAGAAGTTGTTTTAAATTTTTTTTCATTCCATATAATAAGTTCCATATAAGTCGTCAGCTACCATTCAAGGTCTCTGAAACTACCCGACTGACCTTAAAATTTTGCATAATCACTCTATTTGCGAAGAAGACGCTCACAGAGATCATATCTAATAAAAATAATCATTTTTTTACGTTACTATTTACTTACAATTACTTTTTATAAAAGCTGGATTATGATGTTGACCACGGGTGGACTACGGTAACCATAGTTATATGGACACGGGTAAAAACCGTAAGTATAAGCTAGTTAATACATTTCAACATTCAAACTATCAAGCAGATCTCTGCAAGTGATCTCCTTTAATAATACATTTTTAGAATTTTTATTTTATTAAACACAAAATATATTTTGGCCCGTCAGAACAAGCGGCTTAATATTCTTATAAAAATAATTCATGTTGATCTTCCTTCCATTACTTTTGTTATAAAATTTAAATGAGGTGCTCTCTTTTTTATTATTCTCAATTTTTATATCCTTTTGTGAGTTTAGAAGATACATAATTATATTCTTGAAGATAATTTTATCACATTATTAATTGTTGGTTAGTTTAAAAAAATAATGACTTCAACTGCCTATTGCCTAAGGCAATAACTAAATAAGTACATGATTTTAATGCAGTGATAATACCCTCCGTATTATACTTTATACTTTCTGAAAGTTTACTGTAACAAAACAAAGTAATTACCAAGTCCTTATTAATGGAGAACCTTTTTCTTTCTTGAAGCCCGTAACACAGTATAAAGATAAATAGTTTTTACATTGTTATTTAAGTGCTACATATATTTTTTTGGACTTCTTGATTTCAATACTTTGTAGCGTAATGTTGGCTTACTCTTTAGTTTTTGCTCAGCGTAGTTGTATTTACCCACCAAAATTTCATTATTCTTACTTTACGAAATTAATTTCTGTTAAATTTTACGTAAATAATTTATAACGAAAATTATAAAATCGCCCCGAGCGTCTCATTTATCTTCAACAAAATAATATTAAACGGACAAATCTGTCCGTTATTAAGATAAAAGCTACGTGTTCCCGTCAGTGAGACAGCAGCAGATTGATTATGATTGTTGATTAAAAATGTAGAAACATCTGCGAACGGAAATAATCACACTGTCGAAGATGCACAATAACGGCCGTGTTACACCGGGACACCGTGGCGGCGCGACCAGCTGCGCAACCAAGAATATCACAAAATTTTATCTTGTACCAGAACTATAAGATTAAACATATAATTAGAATTAACGCAATAGTGATAATAGCAGAAGTTTATTATTGCAGATAAAATCTACAAAAATAATTTATAAATGAAAATCATTTATAATCTTGTTTATAAATAAAAAGTACATGGACTCATAAAATTTATTAACATATACATTTACTGAGAAACTTTTAATTAAATAATTTCCATATTGGTTCCAGGTACAAACTTTCATCCCCTATTTCATTCCTACAAGCTTTGTTCTCCATCGATGTTTCAATATCTAAATCAAAATTCATCATAATCAATTCAGTGGCTTGGCATGTAAGCTTCACAAACAAACTCGCTCACTTTCGCATTTATAATATTAGTTAGGATTAGGATTACGACCAATTTTGATTTACCATAAACGGTATATATGTACACTCATCGACATAAATTCATGTAATGTACAATTATAAGACATTTGAATAAACTTTTAGATGATGGTATCAGAATAGTATCCCAGTGTGACGCAGCCCTACGCCTATTACAAGTACGACAGGGCACCTGAGACGACGCCGCAGCGGGAAATTAAAATTTCACCCAAGAGACGATAACAGTGGCTCGTAAAAAGGATCAATAGGTTTGCTTTGTGTTGTGTGATTGCTACATATTTTATTAGTGATCGTTTATTATTTATTTTAAACAAATATTTTTACAATTGGACATATTTATACAATATGGGTTCAACTGACAAATTGGTCGAAATGTATGTATACGCATAGCTTCAGAACGACTGCAAATTGGATAGTTCGTTTTTTATTGTTTTTGTCAACTACAATCAATATTATTTTTGTTTATTATTTTAAAGTTAGCTCATCATCAGCTATCAATCAGTGAAAGTCCCGTCAAAACAAGACAAGACACATATATTTTTTTATGGAAGTTCCGTATATACTTTCACATGCATTTAGTGAAAAGCTGTTAATTTGGAATTACAAACAGACACTTCAATTTTATTTATTGGTATAGATATAGATGACACTTAAGGGGCTATACCAGATACGTGGCTTTACATAGTCAAGGTAACTCTATAAATCTTTAAGGTGATTTATTTTTAAAGGGGGAATGAATCTTCCCTTGATCGTAAAGTATCTTGCTCCTCCTAAACTATTACTTTATCAACTCCATAAACTTTTCGATAGGACCCCATCTTACAACGCAAATCCCACTTAAGTCAAGCTTTTCATTCTATATCTAAATATAAATATCTATTTCCCATCTCAGAAACGAATCTACAAAGTTAAGCCCGGTAGGTATATTGCTAGGGTTTCTTGCTGTACGTACACTGTCTGTTTCGAGAGAGTTTTCTCGTCAAGAAGATCAGTACAACAAACTTCTGCGTCCTCCCAAACTTAGTCTGCGTCTTTCAATATTTGAGGGTACTCGTAATACGAACACTCATGAACAAGAATAATTTTGGGCAGTTGATATGTTGGAGGTGGCCTTTAAGACAGTTTGATTAGTTGAAAAGTTCTCCCCTCTTCAGGAATGCGGGGACAAGGGGGATACGGGTGGATAAATCTCAGGAATTATCTGGATACAAAGAACAACGGTGTGCAGTCGCGGTGGGGCGTTGGTGTGTTCCTTTTAAATTGTATCTTGACACTTTTCAATTACATTTGCTTTATGTGCCCGCCATAAACAATTTACACTTCAATAATCAAAGTTAAGGTGCTTTTACGTTGTATTTTCAGAGGTATCTCGTTAATAACGTTTGACGACGTTGTGGCGCAGCGGTAGCGAACCTGCCTTAAACGCCACAGGTCGCGGGTTCGATTCCCGCTCGGAGCATAATATGTTTGTATTGACCATGCAAGCATATTTTCCGGTCTGGGTGTATTTGTCCTTGTCCTTGTATATGTTTCCGGACCCCGACACAGGATATCACTATCCTAATGGGGGCCGTTGAGTGTGTAGCGTTTATTATTATTAATAAAGGAGCTTTTTTATTGGCTCATGAAAATATATGCATATAAAATGTTTTCAAAAAAACTAATAGGATAAATCAAATAAAGCAAATACAAGGTATATGTAATACAAATTATTTCTCTTTATTAATTATTTTTACATTACAATAAAGCTTACATCTACAAATGTACTATTTTAAAGACTAAACTTTTTTATTTTTTTCTATAAGGTTTGATTTTTAAAAGTGAGTTTATAATAGTGCCTTGCCTTGTTGTTTTTAGCATGAATGAGCCGTTGCGACCAAGGAAGTAGGTAGTACTCCCACAGAATATCGACGTATGTTCCTCATCCGCTCTCTCCCTTGGATCGGCAACACGCTACAGCTACGGTGATCACTTACCATTAGGAAAGCCGTACGCTTATTTACCACTGCCTTGTATAAAATAATAAATAAAACATTATATTATTTAAATTTTATAAACATTTTGACTTAAAATTGAAGGGTCCATTTTATATACTGAATTTAAAGTATTCCTATTTATAGTGTAGGATTTCTAAATAAATGTCAAAGCTAAAATCTTTATCATTTATTCAGCAACATGCGAATGCCACACGCGAACAAAACACGTCTCTACGCCTTATTAACAACGTTACTAGTATAAAATGTAAATCCAGCATAAATTTTTAATTCAACGTTACAAGTTCGCTAACATTCGTCAGCGTCACGCCTCACCACAAATTTCCAACAGTCCAAATAGCAATTTTCCACGCGAATGACTAAACTCGAGACTGTACATTATGAGACTAATTTGCATCGACAGTACCCTCGTCAGCAATAACTACCGACGCCGCTCAACCCTACAAATGCGATGTAATCGGCCTATTAAGCCATACAAATTCAATTAACAAGATTAAAAGCGAAGGATTCAACGCATGAAGTCAGATGTACAATTGTGCATACATGGTTGTTGTGTGAAGCTTGATGGACGACGGAAAAAATATCTATATATATATATATATAGACGCAAATAAGCAATACCATGTCAACCCACAAAATTGAAAAAACTGAGTTATATATGCAGAAGTGTTGGTAAAGGTCTGAAGAATATTTTTCTTTAATATTTGTAGGGTTTTAAGCTTTAAAACTTCTAAAAAAGCCATTTTTATTAATGAAATTTATGTATTATGTTAAACGTTTGGAGTTATATTATATACGAAATTTGCAGTTTGTATACTTATTTTATGTGAAAATAAGTATAAAAACCTTACATAAATCTGAAATTGCCCAAAAACTTGATATACTACAATATAATACATTAAAAAAAAATCATATAAAGCAAGTTATTCAAAATATTCAAACGCATTTTTCTCGAAATGACATTCGTGTGCGTTGACATGGTATTGCTTATTTGCCTCCATATATATATATATATATAAGAATAAATCTCTATATCCCTTGGTCATCTCATCAAGCGTGAACGGATGGCACAATTTCGCTCTTTTTGTTGTTTTAATTATTGTCGAGAGTTGGTTCTTATGAAATGAAAAATTAATGAAGTTGAGTGGAAGATTAGAAATACGAAAAATGAATCGTCGAAATGTATGTACGCGCATAACTTCAGAACGACTGTACCAAATTGAATAATTCATTAATTGTTGTGTTTGTAACTATCAGGACTGTTTTCGTACGGGACGAAAATTGCCATGGGAATGGTATCAACGGGTTCGGGAAGTTTGTATGGAACAATTTGTATTACCTGATGTTTGTGTGCAGGTAGGTTTTTTATAGGTAGGAGATCCAAGAACGGTATTAAAACACCGACGGGAACGCGGCCGGGCTGCTAGTCTATAATAAAAGTGAAACGAAAAATTTCAACATCTAATTTAATTATCAAAATTGATTAATCCTTATAATCTAAAACTTAGTTTTCGTCGATGGAAAACTTTGTTAATCGCTTTTATTCCGAACAAAAGAACCTTCCAAACCCTATTACTCCGACAAGACAACTCCGCCGAACCAAACTAAACTACAAACTGATAGCTATTATACGATTACGTAATGGTATTTCTAATTGATTTGCGTTCAACGCCATACAACATACATCTTAATTTATTCGTGATAATGTCTCAGTCTCTAATTTAATTAAACTCGTATCATAGATTATTATAGGATTTATGGTAAATCTGCTTTAATATTTCAAACATTTGCATATACACCAACCGAACCAGACATAATAAAGTTTTAACACTTCCCAGACAGACCTTTTACAATAGTCTTTATTGTAAAAAAATAAAAATAAAATTTTAGGTGACGACCCCATCGCCCCCTATTGGGACAATCTCTGTCAAAGCGGAGACTATTCTAGCAGTGCAATCAGTCTGGTGGTAGGTTTGGTCTGGTGGGGTCTTTTGTTGAAAGAGGCCGGCTAGGTAGGTACCACCGCCGTGTCAAGTATTCTAACTTAGTAACACAAAAAATACATTTTCATCGAAATATTTTTTATACTTATATTATTTCTCACAGATTTATAACAATTCTTACTGTTACGTCTTGTTCAATGAGTGCTGGAGGCCCAAACTCCCACACGCTCTGGCTTTTTTTCCACCTGTGCTCCAGAAGAATCTGAATAATGTTTGTCCGATTAAAAGAAATAACTATAAAATATATAAAGTGAAAAAAAAAAGATTACTACCCTATAGTTATGTTTTGGAAACACTGATTCAATATTGAAATCCGCTCAAGCAAATAACGTGTAGAATTACGTAGCTCCGCTATCACAATGGCCGCTATGATCCGCAAGTGCCTACAAATTGGATGTCAAACGATACAAAGCGAAGCATCTCCACCGGTTACTAGTACTGAAAACTTCGTTTATTTTATCTCTCGAAAAACTTTTACGAGTTTTACGCTGTGATGATCAAAAAAGGATTCGTCGGTATTGAAGTTTTAAACAGAAAAGAATATCTATATTTGAAAAATAAATCAGTACAATTTGAATTAAATTTGTATGAACAGGCTTCTGCCCGTTGTTTTACTCATATTAATTATGACGAAAAATGCTTGTTTCATATTCCGAAATCCGATGCCGCACTGGTGTCCTATGCATACTTGCAAAAAAATTATCAGAATCATTGACCTCTATAGTTACTCCTCCACTCCTACCCATGTACACTGATTTATTAACTCGACCATAGTAGTCCCTTCAACGCCACAAGGTTTATAAAATGGAAAAATGACTGTTTGTGTTGCAAGGTTTTTGATTCTATTGATTTGAATGTTAGTTAAATTATATAAGAATTATTAATTCAAAGCCAATAGCTTAAGGGTAGTAGGGCTGACTCTACACCGTTAACCCGAGAGTCGCGACATCGATCATGACACCCTTGGGGTATCGACGTACCCACTCCTAGCGCAAGCTGCGAGCTTATATGGGGCACTAGGAATATTAGTAATGCCTTGAAAGAGCAATGCTAATATTCTTTTTTAAACATGTATGTTTTTATGTATATGAGGCGCACTTCATTTAGCTTTTTCTTTTAAATCGCTCGCACCCTACTGTGTATATTCTTGTGACTCTCTTGATACTCCTTTCTAACTGTATAGATTCTTATTAAAATCAATTCCAAGCCAGAGTACTACAATATTCAAATAAACTTAAGTCTTCTATAACTTCCAGTACTAACATCGTGTATATTTCAGTTACCGTACTCTCCCCAGGGGAATGGAGTCTGTGACTTATTCATGAGGATTTTGAAACGTAGCTCGCTTGGTCGAACTGGTCGCTCGTTATAACTGGGTTATTGGGGTATGTTCCTAAAACGTATACATTTTATACATATATTTAAATGAACAATTTATTTGATAATTCTCTTTAAGGTCTATCTATTAGTTATTATTGCAAAAAGTCTGTCTGTATGACCCTCTGTCGGTTCACAAGCATATAATTCTGAATTGTAAAATCACTGGCCTCATTAATCGATTTTTTTTAACGACAGTAAGTAGAGATTCTCAATTCGGCTGTATTATTACTATGTATTTTAAACTAAGTTACTATGGAATCTTCCCAGATTGCCCCATGACACTGTTTACATTTTAAAAACACACACAGACAAATAAAAAATGGAATATAACTTTAACTAAGCCTTAAAATTGGTCCTATTAGTCCCTCAGTCTAGACATACTCACAAGACTTTATCAAATTACAAACCCTTTGAACTCCGACTTCTTTTATAAAGGCTTACTGTGTACTTCAGATAATTATATAATTGAAACAAACTTTTCAGACACCTTTGTGTATTCAATAAAAGTTACTTACTAATTACAAGCGACAAGTCCTCGTCTCGTTCGAGTTTTATTATTATTTCAATATATTTAATATTTCAATATATTTTATCAAAGTCCTATTTCTCAGTTTATTATAAAAGAAATATTTTTTTCCAATTATCTAACTTACTCATTTTATTTCTTTTTTATATAAAACATTTCAATAACATTTCAACCATATTATTTTATTTTAATTGGATATCAACGAAATATGTCTTATGGTTTATATTACAATGTCATCATTAGATAGTCATAGAAATGATAATTTAATAGTTTATACAAACATGGCTCCATTGCACATTCAATAGGATGTGAAATGTATTTATAAAGGTTTAAAATAGATTGAAGTTTAACTATAACATTATGTACTAATTTAATTATTTGAATTGTTTCGTCTAAGATTTAATATAACCCGCGATTACTGCATGTGGAATGTGGATGGCTTTTGTGAATATACACAATATTGCTCAGTACTCAGACGTGTGACATGATTATTTTTTTAAACAGTCCTTAGATCACATTCATGTTTCATAGATAACCAAATTAATCTTAACGCTTTTATTATACTTTAATTTGTAATGTATAGAATTTAATTGTATAATTTACTAAATTTTACAAGTATTTTTAATAATAGTTTTTTACTAATGTAAATAACTGATGATGCTCGGAATTTTCTAAGCGAAACGTTTACTAGAGTAATGTCGACAAATTAATAATGGGGCCTCGGAGGCCGCGCAACTATTTGCAAACTATTGTACCCTCTCAAGCAGGGTTAATTGTAGCATCGTAAGCTTGCATCGTGGTTACAGGATTTGATTATATCGAGATTGAGGTTTTGTAAGAACATCTAAATCATTTAATCACTAAAACTCGTGATTCAATTTGTTTTTAAAAATATCATCTTTACATAATTGTCATTTTGCAGTGTGTGCTTGGTTTTTAACCGACTTTAAAAAGCTAGAGTTTCTCAATTCGGTTGTATGTATGTTTATAGGTTTGTTACCTGTCGACAATTTTTTTGGCTGGGAAGGATACGCTTTTCACTTCGTCTCACTTATATTTCAAGAAAAAGTCAACTTAGGGGTGACAAATCAAGGGCAAAATTTTTATGGGCTCTATTTTAGTTATCAATCTATTTTTTTTTGCTTAACAACTCCGTCGTTACGAATCATCTGAAAGAGAACTTATATTGCTACAAGGTACCATATGAATACAGGTTTGTTAAGAAATTACATACTAGTACCTGGATGACCGAGCTTTGAGCTCTGTGTTTTTGGTGATTCGAAAAATACACTTAGATACGAATTAGAAACGTTGATAAAAGGCTCTCAATAATAGCTTTTCTCACAAAAGAAGGAACTTGAAAAAAATAATCGGACTGAAGTTTTCATTGCCTGTGTTGTCGAGACGCCGTCTACTATCAACAAAATAAATTAAAAATGTAAAGCATGTAGTAAAATTTGTTTGCGAAATGTTCGTCGTTACATATAATTAATGGGACCCACCGGCCACACTTGTGCTTCTTGCGACATCGTGTGATTTTAATCTTAGATTAATATCCTTTTTTTGTATCCTCGCTTGCGGCCGAACATACCTCGTTTAACATTAATACCAAAATAAATAAAAGCATGTTTGTTTTATATTTATTTTTTATAATAAATACTGAAATAAGACATACTCTAATTGGTGTAACTGACAAACTAGGAAATGATTCGTTGCGTCAACAATAAAACGTTGTTCAACGAAATTAAATATTGAATCAGATCGAGCGGAATATAACTAAAACACAGCCTAAACTACGTGACCGGCCAGTTAAGTGTACAAACAAAGCTGCGTTACAAAAACTGTCGCGAAATAAAACCGAAACGCTGATTGCTAGCTTGTTACCGTTATAATGGCGTTGCATTTATCAATACGCACTGTGTGTGAGAAACGCAGCGATATTATCAGTAGAATCAGATGATAAAAAATACAATATGCTCGCGTGTCATAAAAGTAGGCAATGTGTACATTATACATTGATAGAATATTACACGCCAGCCCACTGCTTCACCATGTGTATTTTTTTTATTTCATGATGGTTGGCCAGCAAGCATATGGTCTGCCTGATGGTAAGCAGTCACCGCAACCTATGAACACTGGCGATACTTGCGCATTGGCAACCCATGGGATAGGAAGGAAGGATTGAGAATGGAAAAAGGAAGGGAACAGAGAAGGTAGAAGATTGGGTCTCCGACGCTCTCAGTCATCGCATGAACCTAGGATCGCAACAGTACCTAGTGATACGGCCTATTTGCTTTTGATTTTAAAAATTATTTGTAACAATATAATGTATACCTGAATAAAAATAAATGTACAATACTTAATGTATTAAATAGTGAATGGAGAGAATTGTATTCAATTGACAGTTCGACGTTTGTATGTGAAGGAATTCTCCTACACAGAAACTCCGTATTGAAGGAACCAAATTGGATGGAAGTTCGGTTCTGAGTTTTGATTTAAAAAAAAAATAATAATAATATCTTTATTTTACATAGTCTTTACAAGATTTTCACATGATTTTTTATTACAGCATAAATTAGCTTAAACTGGTGTAATTTTATCTATGGACCCCACACTAGGTAACCTGTATCGTGGGGGCCGAAGAAAAGGATTTACAATTTGGACACTGTCAAGCTATCAGTTTTGAGTTGCGGCCATATGTAATAAAAATAAAACCAGTAATATTAATATTTTTAAGTGAGAAAATAAATAAATCATGAAATAAAATAAAAAATAAAAAAAGTAAGCAATAAATATATATATCAATGTAAATAATTATTATATATCTCAAAAGCGAAAAAGAAAACGTAAACGATAAAAAGTCATCTTTTTGAATAAAAAGCCGTTGCGTTTTTTTACGTTAGTACGTATTCACATACCACTGAAGCGCGAAACAAGCGTATACCGCGGCACCGCCTGCAAAAACACGATTGGCATTTCACAAAGCGAACATTTGCATCGCGGATTGCACCCACTTCGGTTTGCTTCGATAGCGTTATAATATTTAACAGCTATAGGTATACGAGTAAAACGCTTTGTAAAGTTATAATGAAATTTATTAATTAAGTTATTATGTTTCGTTTCTTATTAATTGCCATTACAATGAACCTGAATGATGGCTAATTTTTAATCCTTACTTAATACTTATTATAAAGGCGAAAGAGACCCTGTCTCTCTGTTTCACGCCAAAACTACTAAACCGATTTAAATGAAATTTGGTACACAGATATTATAGAGCTTGAGAAAGGACAAAAGGCTAGCTTTTTTGATTGAAAGTTTATAGATATGGGAGGATCGTCATTTTTTGAGCTAGAAGCTTGAAACTTATTTTTTAGGTTGTTTATCCAATATAAATAAATATAACGTTGAAAGTTTATAAAAGGAGGATAGGGAAAAAGTGTTCAGAGTTTGAATTAAAATCGTTAGTCGAAGCCGCTGACAGAAAGCCGCTGACTAGTTCAATATTTGTGCAAAAAGGCTTGTCAAAGAATTCGACGTGATATAGGTATTCAAGCAAACATATTTAGACACGCGGTATCGTGTCAAACCAAGTTCAAGAAATAGAACTGGCCAGCGACACCGTGTGTATCACACGAATCATTTGAAGCTACTTTTGAACCTTCATAATAAAAAAAAAAATTTAACATAATTACACCAAATTACATTTCAAGGTTTTCATTAGAGCCAAGGACCATTTAGATATCAAATCTTTTGTCGGTGAAGTTGACAAACACACCATATTTATCATAATATTAATTAAATATATTTTAATTTAATCAGAATCAAGGGCGTCGGGATGTGACGACCCCATCGCCCGCAGTTGGGATAATCTCTGTCACAGCAGAGATTATTCCACCAGTGTAATCAGTCACACTGGTGGTACGTCTTTTGTTGCAAGAGGCCGGCTAGGTAGGTACCACCTCAGTGTCAAATATTCTACCGTCAAATAGTAGTGCTTAGGCATTACTGTGTTCCGGTTTGAAGGGCACTGTATGCTGACTGAAATTACAGGGCAGAGGAGATTTAAGAACTATCTTGAGGTTGGCAACGCGTGAGTGGCACCTACTAATGGGGCTGCAAGCGCTCATAGGCTACGGCACCACATACGATCAGGTGGGCCGTATGTTTGTTTGACAACTAGTAACATAAAAAAAAGTAATAATATTTAACTTGGCTCTCATTTTAATTTAATCAGAATCAAAGCACTGTAGCTAGAATTGAATATCATAGAATAGAACGACTAAAGTAAAGTTCACGTCTCGCCTTCAGAGTTAGCGTCGCTTTCTTGTTGTAGTCTCTCTTTATGCTTTATTAATGGAAGTGTATTTTACACATTTTGTAAGATTCTTTATTACTGAGGTAGTGTTTTAAGTTTACGGAGACATTTTAAAACACAAAGAGATACTAGTGAGCAGTAACTAGTGTCATATTATATTAAATTGTATAAAAACTTGAAAAATATGCATTTATTGTATAGATGGTGATCTCAACCTTTATAATAATTATGCCCGTGAATAATTATGTTAGTACACATTTTAAAACCCCCATTTCTCCCCTTCAGAGGTGGAATTTTGGAAAATTTTGAAATGTGTGTTTCCTTTTAACTTCAATTGTTCACCAAAAATCAAACTTTTTTGCTTCTACTTTAAAAAAATACGGACTTCTATACAAACTGTCTACCCCCTTTTGGTCTACGTTTTAAAAACAACATCTGTTAAAACATTCAGCTATCTATGTCCAAAAGTTTAGGCCGGGTGTTGATATGTCAGTTAGGTCTTCTCCTTTTATATGAATAGATTATGAGTACGAACGAATTGAAACGTATCATTAATTTAAATAAACTAATTGAAACTCAAGCTCATTAAAAATAGTAACGTCCGGCATATATTCTTCAAAACGTGAACTCGAAATAATTTAAATGCGACCCCGCCCCACCTTATTCCTCGTAGAGATGGAGTTTTTGAATATCTTCCTCGTCGTCCTTAGCAAATGCTTGAATTTAATTTAAATTAAGAAATACGAGTTATTCTTGATGACAGTTTCGTAACTTCGAGACGATAAAATATGTTTCTTATCCTGTTAAGTAGCAATGAACTTTAAAATTTAAATTAATTTATAAATTGAAAGCAAAGCTAGCTTGAATGTCCTACTAGTTTCGTTGGAAAGTCAATAACGCGACGATGGTTTTAGACCTCTTTTTTTTCTAGACATACGATCTTTACTTTCACCTTGAAACACGAAATACGAAACACAAATTAAACCTCTGAGAACTCAGAGGTGGTATCTGAGTAGATACGACCTCTGAGTTCTATCCAATCAACAATAAATAATTATATAAATTACTTTACATACGAAAGTCCTTGTACTATGTATACATAGCTAACGCCTGTTTCCCAAGTCCGTATCTGCTTACCATCTTATTTTCGATCTATAAACTATTTGTCACCGACAAGGGAAACTAAGCGTAATATTATTAGTTATAACAAATAGGTTTTCCGGAAAAAATGGCTCGACGCCAGACTTTTTCACAACTTCCACAACTCATAAATAGTTAATGTTCCTATGGTGTGATACAAACATTGTGGCACATCTTACTATCACATTATGTAGGTCAAATGTTAAAGAAAAATAAGTCCTGGTTGTTAAATGCACATTATACATGAGTTTTAAGCACTAATTCGATGTTTACTAGAGGATGATAAAGATAATGATTTATACAATAATATTTTTATATCATTTTTTTAAGAGATAAATACGTTATCTTAATTGGCTTATAAGTAACGTAAATATAGCATTATAATCTATGCGAGATATAGTTTTAGTTTTTAGAAACAACTGCTGGTAGGCCTTCTATTGCAAGAGGCCGTCTAGGAATGTACCACCGCAGTGTCAGATGTTCTACCGTACAGCAGTAGCGTGTTTTGCATTGTTGACACTGTAAGTAGTGAAATTACTCGACAAAGGAAGGATGGGTGTTTGTTACTCTTTCACGCGAAAACTACTTGACAGATTTGGATGAAATTTGGTACACACATGGCTTATTACCTGGATTACATATAGGATACTTTTATCCTGAAAAAATGTTGGGTTTTCGTGGGATCACCCGTGGTGCACTAGTAATGTAAATAGTTTTAGAATTAAAGTTTTACACAATTCTTGAACCGCATTATATCCAATGACAAATAGCCGTTTCGAAGGAATTAAATGAAATATTGCGCTTTTATAAAATATTTTCCCTTTGTTTTGTATTTGAATATGTATTACGTCTCCGAGTGCGATGCATCATTGCAGAGTTAAATTTGTCCCACCGCTTCGATACTATGAATTTCCATAACTTGCTCGTTATCATATTTCAAGGAAATTTTAAATTATTAATAGACCATTATATTTAGTTTATCGTGGACGCAGTCATTGTTAGTCTCTGAAAGATATTTGCTACATTAATTTCGCTAAGCGACGAAAGATATTTCAAATTAGGTAAACGGTGTTAACAAAGCAAAAATTTGTTTTTGAGTTACTTAGGTTATGAATAAGATTAGACTTGTAAATAGCAACTTGACAAGATGGAGGTTTCGTGCATTGAATACTTGGCTTTTTTTAAATATTATTATTAAATGTCCTATAAAAACTTTGAGTAATCTATTATTTTTTATTATATTATAAATAAATATTCTAATAAATAATTAAACGCAATACAACGGGGCCTATTAGGATAGTTATCCCGCGTGGGGGGTCCGGATATACAAAGACAGATAGGAAATACATAACTGTATGGTCAATACAAATATCTGCTTCGAGCGGGAATCGAGTCCGTGACC
The DNA here is from genome assembly GCA_023373885.1 of Hestina assimilis. Classification (NCBI taxonomy): domain Eukaryota; kingdom Metazoa; phylum Arthropoda; class Insecta; order Lepidoptera; family Nymphalidae; genus Hestina; species Hestina assimilis. The sequence goes on along the minus strand of CM041754.1, from coordinate 15,747,356 downwards.
TGTGGCGCTTAAGGCAGTTCCGCTACCACTGCGGCACAACGTCGTCGTCATTATTATTATATAATTATAATGCTTCTGACCGTGTATATACTATATACTATATTTATATGACTGAACTCTTTGTAAACGGCTCGACCTATTTTGATGAACTTTGGGTATGTTCCAGTAAATTCGAGAATGGTTTAGATTCTAAATTAGACCTGGTAGAGGGAGCTGCTATCCAAGTTTTTTTATTTATTTTCAGAACAGGGCAACGTCTAACGAGTTCGTTAGTTACATCTATTATAATAATATTTCTGCTCATTCTTGCTCTTTCATTAATTTTTAATTTATAGTGAGTAGTATATTGTTATGTATTTGTTATTATTGAACTTGTTTTTGTTATATATATTATTACTAATATTATTGATTAAAATTAAAATTTTAAGATCCCCCAAAGAGGAGCTCTCTATCTATCAATTGAAATCATTTTTTAAAAATAATATATGAATATCGATTGATTGAAGTTTCAATAATAAACCTAAAGGTAAGATACAGTATTTTTTTCAAGCTCATCAGATTTTTTATTTTTATATCATGACGGTTGGCAAACAAGTATACGGTCCGCTGATGATAAGCAGTTACAACAACCTATCGACGCACGCGATACTTGAAGTATCTCATGCGCATTGCCTACCTAAGGAATAAGAGGTAATGAGAAGGGGAAAAGGAAGGGAACAGACAGGGTGGGAGATTGGGCTCCCAGCTCCCTCACTCATCGCACGAAACGAAACATTAGCTACTGATACTGTTACTTTACGCCCATTTTATGTGCGAGAGTAGTACTTTCTCAGTAGAGCCCGTCCATTTGTGCCGGCAGGAGCATTGCTCTTTATGTAGTCTGATTTAATAGTAGCTCATGATTTCGCACTTTCGGTGAGCGAAAGCTTACTATGTATGGTAAATAAAACATAAACTAGAATTCGTTTTATAACCCTATAATACGAGTTGAAATACAAATACTGAAATAAAGTACTTAAAAGTGTTACGAACACTATTTCATATGTCATTAAAACTCATTTTAAAAGCGTCCTACTTTTTAATATGTTATTTTATGTCTGGACGAGTTCATTATACTCGTTCGTAACTTTTTTACGATATTTCGGGAGACGAGTTTTTATCCCCACTGACTGACGTAGAGGTTATATCTACAAATAAATTAAATAGAAGTGTCTGTTTGTAATCACAAATTAACAGATTTTTATCAAATACATATGAAATTGTATGCAGTCCGTTGTATCTCTTCCGGGTTATCTGGTTCCGTGCAATGAAGAAAAATACAGATTTTTCTTTTTTTCATCACGCGAGCGAACGTATGTAACGACTTTGATTTAATGTTATATCCTTATTACTGCTTCTACACTTATTAATTTGTTATATTTTTAAACTTTTTTATTTTCGTATACGTTTAAAAATAGCCCCCGCCTCTGACCTCTCTGTGTTTCTTTTTAGAAAGAAAGAAGTAATTTACACCTTTTTTGTGATGGAGAGGAAATCTGCAATTTATCTAGTTGTAGGCATCCTAGGGAACAGAACTGGGTGATTTTGCATATCTGACGAATCGCAGGACGTAAATCTTCTCAAACAAAATGCTCAGTTGAGCCCGTTGCTGTCAACAGGACAGGAAGGCTACAAATATATTTTTTTAAACAAATGTTGATTGCTAACCGATCCAAAAAACAAAGAATGACATTTGGAAAAGTGAGATTATTAATGTAATTAAGTAAAATAAGAATTGGAAGCCTTTTACCTAAGAATTGAATTGAACCATAGAAAAATTATTGATGAGAAAAATATATTTATATATTTTTTTTAATATTATAATCCATTTGGTAATTTTCGTAAAAATAACTTTGCGCTTAAGACTTATTTCTTCAAGTCCTTATGTAAGATGGATTAAGTTCTTAATAGTATTTTATCAAATAAAATGAAAATCCAGCATCAAGGCATTTACGGTGAGCTACTAAATCGGGCATAATGGACGTAAAAACTTCTATATCCAACTAAAACTACCTCTAGCGACTAAAACTACCTCTAGCGACTAAAACTACCTAAGCAAACTAAAATTATTGTAGTGTTTTTCTATACCTAACTTAATAATAAAATTTATACAGAGCAATAAAGAAAACAGCCGAGAACATTAAACCTTTTTTGTTTTAACATTCTGAAAAAAGAAAAGAGTTAGTAAAATAGTAATATCACCAGATTCAATTTCCATATTTTCACTCGCCCGAACAAGAAATCAAAACGTACTTAATAAGTCATTTTTATCTACGAATTTAGTTCTTCTTCTTCCTAGCATTATTCCTAGTATTTACTGCTCCTGTCTGCTTATACTCTTATCCTGATTCGACAGGCTACTAGTTTGCATTCAGAGCGATTGCCATCTCACCCCCGCAACCGATAGGGCGAACCAGTAACTTATTGGAGAAGGGCAAATTAGCTATAAAGAGTTTACGATTATTATCAGATGGTATGATAACAACCGGGAGCGACAGTTTATCTGGCTCCTCCAATAACTGTCAAAATTCTCCTGACATTCATCGGAAACATTATTAAACAGATATAATGCTGGAAAAAATTAAAGTCGGTATATATTATTAATACGTTGTGTTAACTGAAGTTCACAAAATTAGTCGCTTTATATCTCGCGTGAACGAATTATAAGAGAATTTATTCATGTACCTTAATGATATGTATTATTTAAAATAAAGCGTATACAAAATATAAGCCGGTATAATTTCACACAAACCTAATAACGTATCCTTGCGACGAGCTGCGTGGGTGGTTATGCGATACTCTCGGCCCCTACCATGTTATTTATTTAAAATAAATATTTTATTATAACTTTTGACAACATGAGATTAACTAGCTGAGATTTTACTAGTGGTAGATCTTTTTTCCAAGGTTGGTATTAGTAGGTAAGCTAGGTATTTTATCCAAAAAAAATTTTTATTTTATACTTTTTAGTTACGAATTATCGTACTTAATGATTATATACGATTACACGATTTATATACGATTACGACTTATATGATTTTCTCATGGATGGTATTGTCAGAAATGAACCATATTGGACCACATTGAAATGGGACGCACCGGCTTTTAAATAAAAAAAATCCTCAAAATCGGTTCACCCAGCCGATAGTTAAAAGGTAACAAATATAAAAAATACAGTCGAATTAATAACCTCATTTTTGAAGTCGGTTAAAAAGGCAACATCATTATTTTCGAATAAAAACTGATATCACACGATACAGACCTTTTTTGTCGTACTATTTCTAGAATTAAGTGTATAAAAAAATCTTATACGTTTTATGTTTTCTGAAAGTAATTTTGTGATATTTGGCACCCGTAGTAGTAGCTTCCTTGAAGCGACTCATCCCATAGAATATGCGACTCAGCAACTTATACACCTTTCAAAGTGTACATTTCATGAAAATGACAGCTGTCGCTTACCTCCTGCTTATCGCTAACAATATAAGGCTTACTTTTGCATATATAATTGTAATATTTAAGATGGTGCTACGTCATACGACCCAGTTTAAAACGAAGCGACCCGAAAACATGCAAAGTCGAGAACGTTACCCAAATAATACAACTGTTTGATGAAATTGTTAATCTCTCTTATTGCTAATAAAATTATGTTTATGTTTGTGACGCGCATGTTTTAATTAATAATAATTTATAATAAACAATGTGCGTGTCTTAAGAGAGTAGAATGAATTTTATGTTTTTTATTAAATCGTATGACCGTTAGTAAACAAGCATACGGTCCATCTGATCGTGATCAGTCACCGTAACCTATGAACGAGCGTGATACTTGAAGTATTACATGCGACACCAATTCAAGAGATAGGAAGGAAGATATGAGAAAGGAGCAAAAGGGGTGCGAAGTTGGACCTCCGGCGATCTCACTCATCGCACGGAACGCAACAGTAGGTACCTACTGATACTGTGAGCGGTTAATCCATTTGTGAGAGAGGAGATCATGTTTCTACTTTTATGTTGATAAAAATAGAAAAACTAAGTTCAACAAAAGTAGATCCTTATTATTTTCAGTATGAATAGGCGGGCTTCATCACAAGGAGCTTAATGATTAAAATTGTTAGAGGTTAAAACTCCAAAACTTTTATCTTTATTAATACTTTTCGGGAATTAACGCGTAAAAAGTACCTTTATCGGTGCTTGACGTTTTGGTCAGGTTGCACTGACCGTGGTCAGAAGCAAAATATTAATATTATATTAATATTCTTCTCACTTGGCCAGCAACAAGGGTTCAATAAGATACGTAATTACTATATTTATAAATATTTGAAAAATGCAAAAATCCTAAATTATATTGCTATTTTACAGTTTTTAGCTCGCCATCGAAGATATTAAAAGAGTTGTCGTACTCATGCTGAAAACGACAAAGCTCTTAACGATGTTAATTACCTTATTTTTTTGTTTTTTCCTTGGCAAGATCACTTGAGAAGCTAAATCAAGAAAACGTATAGCGTAATAAAAAAGCTGCAGATGTTATATTAAAATTTAAATCGAAAACCAAGACTCAGATGCATTATAAAGTGCTACGTATGAATCGAATACGAATAAAACTGAAACGTCCGTTGAATTAAAGTGAGATTTCAAATTTTCAATTTTAAAATCACATTCATAAAGAATATAACCTTCGTCCGCTCGATTCCAAGTTGCGAACTAATAGAAAAGTTACCAGGTATTATTCCGATCGCTAATATCATTTGATCTCATACTTTTATGGGTTAAGTTTGATAAAAGGAAATAAAAAGTTCGCTCGATCGCCGCTTCGCGTTAGTAAATCATTGTGGTTAATGGATGTTGGCTTGAGTGCAGCTCATTATTACCTTTTTTTATGTTACTAAGCTAGAAAGCATGTATACTACCCACCTGATGGTCAGCAGTTGTCGTATCCTATGAACGCTTGCAGCACTATTCATTTGTAGATATCACTCATGCGTTGCACATCTGGAGATATTGGTTCTTAAATCTTCTTTACCCAGTAATTTCACTAGCTACAGCACCCTTTAAACTGAAACATAATAATGCATAACACACTACTGCTTTGCGTTAGAATATCCCATACAGTGGTAATACCTACCAAGTCGGCCTCTTGATATAAAAGGCCTACCACCAGGTATAAGTATAAGAAAATCATTGAACTGTATTGAGAACTTGAAAGAACTGTATTATCCAATTCAATATTATCTAAATAGTCTTAATTTTTTATATTGAAGGCTTGCAATTTTAATTTAAGCATTCTTCGTTCTATTTTCCTCTTAGCTTCTTTCAAGCTTCTGCTAAATTCTCCTTTAATATTCTAAACCGGATATTACTTAGGGCGCATTCCATTTCACTTCTATAACCTTTTTATACTTCTATAAATTGTTGGTTTTTGTTAGTCAATTAAATTTTCATGACTCTATGTGTTACAGCAATCTGAATCAACGGACTGATTTAGGTACAATAAGGATAGTCATAATTTAAACAAAAACACAATTACAAAAAAAAAAACCGACCTCAAGACTAAAAACCAAAAATAAAATAATATTTTTGTACTATTCTATAAATATGTCTATAGGAGGCTACTAATAGGAAATTAAATATTCAATTATATTATATACATTTCAATATATATGTGGCTACAAATTTTTATATTTCTTTTAAATCGAAAAACTTTTAATCCTTTGGCGACGCCGAAGGCAGTTTTATTAAATATATTAAGATAAAATTTACATTAAATGACTTTCTAAATCGTGGGGTACATCGTATTACTCATCTTAAGTATCTTTTAAATGATGCTACCTTTATATTAAAGTTGAAAATGTAAAGCCTCTCAAAGCACGAGTTATCCGGATGATTCCGGCGCGCTGGTCACGGCCGCCCTAAATCCTTGAGCCTGTCATCTCATCGCCTTACGTAAGGAACGTTGAAAATATTTTTGCGAGAATTTTGAATCTAATATCCACGTTGAGAAGTCAGATGGTGTTCTTAAAGGTGGTTTTAAAGCTTACATAGAACTAGTATTGCTTGCGGTTTCGCACGTATTACGTACGTATTTTATTTTAGATAAATAATGTAATTATACAAGGGAAAAGGGTTAAGATTTAATAGGATATTGATCGATTTGGGTCTAACTTTTTTAAATTTTACATGGTGATTCATTTTGACAATTATCACAGTAAATAAGGCTTTATATTATACTAAAAAATAATGAAAATAAAAATGAATTGGCATAACCGATAAAAGCAGGGATAGCGACGCATAAGGCGTCACAGATTGCGGGTTCGATTCCCGCTCGGAGCAAATGTACCTGTATGTATTTATTTTTGAATTTTTTTTTTGAGTTGAGTTTGATGAGGTGCGGGCGCTCTAATACTCGTACGGGTAAACTTATTGTCTTCTTCAATTAATTCAATACAAAAAGTCAAATGTAAACAAAAATAGACTGCCATTACAAAAACCAACCGCACATACACAGTATCTATGATTTAAAATAAAAGCTAAGGGTGTAAGTTCCGCAGTCACAGAGCGTGGCCGAGAGGCGAGAGCGGCGGCGGCAGGAATCTAGATGCGATGATGTTTAATTAAAAAACTGCGCTCCAGTTAACTCACGAGACTACAGCAATTTTTAAAGGATAAGCTATTTTATTAGTTTTTTATGTAATTGTGATTATATTCAGTATTGAAGATGTTATGTGCATTGAAAATGTTAACACACTTATATCATTATAATCTACGTATAATTGGAGTGCTTGTGTCGGGAAGTTGGGTAAAAATGACTTGTGTCGAGCTTCGCAGAGCAAATAACATTTTATTGCATTTTTTTATTAATAAAACAAAAAAATTTCTTCCTCTTTCTAGCTTTTCTTTCCGGTATTATACCAACCCAGCATCTGCTTGTTACTTTCTTCCGGATTTGACAAGCTACTTAGTTTTTACTCACAGCGATTGCCATTTAACTTACATGGCCCTAAGGGCGAACCAGTAACTCATTGGATAAGAGTCAATTACAAATCAAGAGTTAACGAATATTATCATGATAACGACCGAGACCGTAACCTTAACGTGCTCTCCAAGGCACAGTAGGGAGGACAAAAGCCAAGAGCGAAACAGATATTTATAACAAACATCTTTTCCGAGCGCGATGCTCAAAGCAGTTCAACGGGGTAACATCACGCCATAACGGTTGTCAAATAAAACAATAGAACTATTACGTGCATATTACTCTAAATCAATAAATTATCAATGACTTATAGTTACAATTGAGAGCGCTAATCTAAGTCATTAGCACGGGGTCATATCCGATATTGAGATGTTATCCTGATATCGGGCAATTGATCTAAATTAATTTAGTGTGGAGATGTCGCTGATCTGTTTATATTAACGAAGAACGTAATAAGTTTTGATTTATATGATTTATATAAAGTTATTGAAATTTTAGCAGATTATGTTGCCGATGGGAGAAAACAATATCAACATGAACGTGTAATAGAGAATGCAATCACTGCCTCTTTGATCGTAGAAGTCTATTTGTATTCATTACATTTTCGGTGGTTTCAGATTAGCATTTTAAACAAGCGTATATTATGGTCGTTTTTCGAAGCAGATATAAGTGTACATAGGTGCGCCTTTTAACGCTATCAGCTCGCTTAAGCCTGTAATAATATTTTTGTTACTTTACACTGACTGTCTGTGAGAGGTAGTACTTCCCCGATCGAGCTAGCCCACTTGTGCTTGGACGAGCATGACATGAGCATACTCTTACAGTAAAGATTTACGTATAAATATTAGCAAGCAAAAATAATGAGTAATCCATTTTCATTTCCAGATGGATATGAAGATTTCAATTATTTTGAACAATATTAATTAATTAACTGTTTCACATCGACGGTGCGATGGTATTAATTTTTCAAGTATACCTTTTAGTATATTTTCCTTCTTATTAAATATCTTTATAAGCTATCCGCTCTAATACGAGTATAATAAATGTAAAAGTTTGGATGTTCGTTACTAAATCATGCATAAAAGGCTTAACGATTTTGTATGATATTTAGCACACAGATATCTTATTATCTGGATTAACAAATAGGGTTTTTATCCCTCTAAGTAATTATTTTTGATTCATTTCTCTTTGGAACCAATTATAAGGTCACCACGAACGAAGTGGCAGGCAGATGCTAGTTATGAAATAAATTTTTCTCACGTTATGATAACTATCAACTGAACATGTCTCAAACCTTTAATAACTTCAAGTTCGACCTAGTCATTAAAAATAGTAATTAAAACTCGTCTATGAAATTGTAACATCTAGATTAAAGTACTTCATTAAATTTTCTCAAAGGCAATCCTCAGAGAAATGTCTTTAAAAATAATATTTGCAAGAATTCCGGTTAGCTCGAGTACAGATTATGAGGACTGCTGGTAAGACGGTAGTGTCTCTTATTCTTGGAATGACAAGAAAAACATTTTTTAGAAATGCGAAAATGAAATTTTTCTCGTTCGAAATCTTAACGTGGAGTAAACAATGTTAAATTACAAAGGTTATATTTGTTACCTTTTACCTACTTAATAAATAACGTTATTCTTTCATATATTTTCTTTGTGTGTTACACGATTTGGCACTTTGTAACAGATTTTTTGATTCAATAATTTTTTATCTTCTTTTTTTATTTTATGACGGTTGGAAAACACGCATATGGTCTGCCTGATGGTAAGCAGTCACCGCAACCTATGAACGCTTGCGATTCTTGAAGTATCAAATGCGCGTTGCTAACACAAGGGATAGAAGGGAAGGGTTAAAAGGAGGACAAAGGTGGTGGGAGATTGGGCCTCGGCACTGGCACTCGCAAAAAATGAAACAGTACTCTATTGCCTTACGCCGATTTTCGGTGAGAGGGCAGTACTTCCCCGGTCGATATACTACTACTGTAAATCTAATACCCCAATAGTTGTTCAGTTTAAATTTTGTTATGACCTTATCAAGGTTTCCGATAGAACGAAAATTCTCATGACAGTTGCTGAAATACTCGTCAGAATACTCGTCAGCTACGTTTCAAGGTGAGCCAGCGTAAAAACAGTTGCATCTTAATAGGTTGGCAAAGCATCTCCTATGGTGTCGCAGAAGTTCATGGGAGGCGGTAATCGCTTATCATCAAACGTCCTGCTCGTTAACTCCCTCTTACATGAAAAAAAAGCTTATTGTACACATCAAAATATTTAAAAAAAATTACCATGACTTAGCATGCTATGCTGGTGAAATCACAGACATACAAAATTTAATTCGTGTCTGTGATGGATCAATTAAAATTATAAAGTTCTGATATGAATATAATCCATTGGGAGTCAGTCGGTGTATCCAATTAATTTGTAAATTGTTAGTTACTGAAGTTAGGTCGTTACCTGCAGACGTCATCGCCCTCGTAACGATCTATAGCTGCTTTTCCATTGATCTGCTATTTAGAAAATATTGACTTCAAATTATATGTCCATAATGTTTAGTTAACAAGAATGATATTGTATTTATCCTGATAGACATTAAAGTTAAATTTATAGACAACTAGCATCAGTTTTCTGCTCCGCCCGCATGAATATCATTTTGTAATGAGTCACCTTTATTGTAATACAACTAAATCGTTCCTAACTAAACGGTCCTTCATTTTTTAAATTAAATGCATAAAACATTGTTTTAAGGTTAAAAATTAGAAACAAATAAACCTGTATTTTAATGTTTTGTAAAATTTCACCCATGAAGGGGTAAAAAACGGGTTGAACATTTCTATGGGAGGTCTGTCATTTTTGATACTAGAATCTTGAAACTTTGCGATTCGGGAAACATTCAAAATAAAGAAACATGTTTTTTAAGGTTTTCTTCAATTCCACCCCTGAAGGGTCAAAACGGGGATCAAAGCTTGTGTTAAAATCGTTATTCTAGCGAGCGGAGCCGCGGTTTTAACCAGTAATAACATAACGTCAGTAATCGTCCTTATAAATATAGATGTAGAGGTTGTTACACGCAGACTTGACGTAGGGTCCTCAATCAAGCGGGTCTATCGCAAAAACTGTAAGTTGGAGAGTGTCGCCGACGGGCCGTTTCATAAATCTCCGGAATGCGTAGGTAACCGCTATAAATTCGATAAGATCCACACCGCCTCTTAGTACTAGTGATACAAGTGTACAGATATTACAGATTTTACGACGTTTTGGAAAACGATTTTCCAAAGTACTTCCTTAAATACAAAAGTATTAATAAAAATCTTAGGGCTTATTTTATTAAAAAACAAATAAACAATAATTTTTATTTTCTTTTTATCTATTAACTTGTCAAAATAAAATCATAAAGATCAGGGACCACTTTATTATATATAACTCAAAGATAAAAAGATTAATGATTTAACGAATATAATATATTAATAATAATATAATAACGCTGCACACTCAACTATTATTATTTATTATATTTCTATAAATCAAATTAGTAAATTAAACTTCTTATTTATTTAATTTCCTTGGAACAGTATAAATGAAATAATAATTATAAAGTTGTATATATTTGTTTCGTTGATATAATGTCTCGCTCCACGCTCCTCACTTAAAAATCACTTAGCTAAAGGAAACATCGCCCGGAATAAAGATAACGTTGGATATATTCCTCGGAGGCTGTTTAGCGGACATGTGTTTTTGATGGTTTTCTCGATGGGTGATCATTTCTTTGAAATCATATGCAGAGGGACAGACGATGTCTCCATCGCTTATATCCCGAGCAATGGTACGATTCACTACCGTTCTTACGATAGTGTTTATGTTATACAATAAAATTTTATTATATTTCCAAATAATTCTTTTTTTCATTTTAGCTTTGTTTGTACCTCATGTAATACTTAAATTGTGATTTTTTTTTCTTTTATGTATATCCTACGCTGTATCCGCTTTCGATGGTTCTTTTGTAACCAGCTTTAAAAAAGGAGGTTTTTAGACTTTTATGAGCTAATATGGAAATTCTGTTTTTGCTTGGAAAGGTCTACTTTCCGTTGGGTCTCATTTGAATTAAAAGAAAAATACCCTATCCTTTTTTTACCTCAGCACCACGTCACCTAAAATCTCAATGTTGACATAAATGTAACCATAATTTTAAGAGTATAACCTTACTATCCCATTTACCAGTGTGTAGCTTTTACTGAGAAAATGAAATCGGCGCCGATTCCAGCCTACCGACGTACTTGTGTCAATCGCTCTCCATCAACTTGTAACGACGTGCTCAAATAAAATAGGCTCAAAGAAATAACAACCTTAACACGTAGTAATAGAGTTACATAAGGAGCTCTATTTGCTGGGGTTAAGCGAGCTATACACCTGTGACTGGCCATTCGTCAACAAATAAATCGAGTCCCTAAACCAAGGGATATAAATAACGCTGAAGATTTGCGAAAAAGTGGCTATTTTTATTTATTTCTTGTGTGTTTTATATTTGAATAGGGATGATTTAGTGGCTGTAACGCTATGCATATATTATTATTTACTAGCATCTGCCCGCGACTTCGTCCAGGAGGACTTTAGAAATGGCTCCGGAGAGGAATGAATCATTGAAGACGTCCTGTAGCATGTTTTTTACAATCCCACGGGAACCTAACTTTTTTCGGGATTATAAATCCTATGTACCAATCCAGGTAACAATCTTTATCAGTGTCAAATTTTATCGGCACAAGCTAGTATACGGCCCACCTGATGGTAAACGGTTACCTATGAGCGCTTGCAACACCATTCGTAGGCGCCACTCACGCGCTGCCAACCTCGAGATATCAGTTCTTAAATCTCCTTTGCTTAGTACTTTCACTAGTCTACAATGCTCTTCAAACCGGAACTCAATATATTAGACGTAGGCTTAGTATTTAGTTTACTAAGTACGCCCCATAATGAGAATTGTAGAATTTTCATTAAGTTTGTATGTAAATTTTTTAATTAAAGAAAGAAGTTTAGTTAATTGGGTAATCCTTCTTATTTGTAACATATGTTTGTGTCCAATAAAGAGTTATTATTATTATCATTAATTTTGGCGATATTAGCATAAGGTATGATGGGGCTATCATAGTTCAATGGCTAAAAGCCCCTAAATAAATAAAGAAAAAAAAGAAAAAACCCGCAACTCAGTAATGCCAAAGACGTAGGGTCTTGTGGTCTACTATGCGGTACAATATTTGCCAGAGCGAAGGTACCTACCTAGCCGGCCTCTTGCCACAAAAAAACTACCATCAGTGTGACTGACTGAATGCTCTAGTGGAATAATCTCTGCAGTGACAGAGATTATCCCAACCCTCTAGTATTATAACCCCCATAGCTATTCTTATTAAAGTCAGTAAGTAAATAGCTATTCTTATATTTGATCAGAAATTAATGAATATTTAAATGATAAATAAATTGAAAACATTATAATAAAACAATCAAAAATAAAAATATATACATATACTAAAAATAATAATAATGTCAGTCTTCCTCCCTCCTACTTTGCTGTGCCCGACAGGGGCCACAATGTATATCTGTATCTATCATAATATAACAACATACTATATATTGTGAAATGCAATTAAATAAACAGCGAGAATCGTATATTTCAGTTATTTTCATAGTATTATGTTATACGGTATCTTCTTTGGGGAAAGGCGGCTGACATTAATACTATTTTTATTCTTCAAAAAGGGTAATTCGGGCAATTTATAATTTAGGAGCGCGGGCCTCTCTAAGAGATGTTTTTAAGGATATAGGCATAATGACTGTGGTGTCACAATTTATTTATTCTAACCTCTTATATATTAGGAACAATTTAAAGTCTTTTAGCAAAAATAGCGATGTACATTCAATTAACACTAGAAACAAAAATAAACTTTGTATTCCTAGTTTTCGTCTGCGTAAAATCAGTAATTCGCATTTTCAACAAAATTCCAGATTGCTTATTGGAACTGCCAACAAGCAAGTTCCAAATGTACATAAAAATAAACTTATCAATAAATTCCTCTAACGAATAATATTCGTTAGAGGAATATTTTTCCGATAAAAATACTTGGGACTCTTAATATTGCTGGATCTCATTTAAGAACCAAATTTTATATGAAAGAATACAATTGTAAAAAACATATATTTGAAAAGAGTAACTGTCGAGTTTCTTGTCGGTTCTTCTCGATAGAATCAACCTTCCGAACCGTCGGTAGCGTTTGACTATTCAAAAGTACTTTTTAAAAGTCTACTTGAATAAAAATAATTTTGATTGATTTTGATTTAAAATAAATAAATAAATAGTAAAGAATACATTCAAAGCTTCCTCATTCTATTATATGTAATTACAATCAGATTACAATCTACAGTTACCTCCTGATACAAATGATTCGGAACACGTCGTATTTCAGCAAATAGTTTGATCAAACATTCGATATTATACATATTTATGTTGTATGTAATCCAATCAAGGGATTATAGTGTTTAACTAATGACAATAAAGATGATTATAGCGTGACAGATAAGCTTATTGTGTACTTATAGCTTGGAATTTACATTTCAAGTGATGTCAGAATAATGATTTGCGTTTAACCTACTTTGATTTTCTCATTTCTGTGTTTGAATATTAATATCTCAAGTAACACTCTTCTATTAGTTACATATAAACTGATATTATTTAAAAAAAAATTGCCACTCAAGTGTGTGGTGAACCACGTAGTCGAAACTAAAGTGTTCCGCACCTTGATGGTTAAGAATCTTTGGGACATACAATATAAACGAATTAAAAGCGACCGCAAATATGTATAACATTGTAATTAAAAGAAACAAAGTTATGGGAAAACCCTACATATTTCTGAAATTTTCTTCGAAATCATTGAAAGTTCTATTGATTTTCTACAACCTTAAATTTTCCAAAATTTTAAATCCCGTAGTTCAAAATCTCGAGACCCCGGACACAATTTTTCATGACTTTAGAAGCTAACATCTCATCAACTACAGACTAAATTAAAAAAGTCAAATATTAACATAAGCCTCCTTATCACTTTAAAAGACCTATCGAAAAATACCTCAGACGTTGCCATAAGTTTAATTTTTTTTGTCAACCCTCAGTAACATATATAGACTGCTACCCTTAATTTTTATATATTTTAGAATTTGACAAAAAAATTGTGTATCGGTTTATAAAATACATCTATTTACTAAATTTCGTATAGATAGAGCATATAGTTCCCGACTAAAATGACTGTGACATACGGACGGACAGACAGACCGACGGACGGACAGATGGACATGACGAAATTATAAGGGTTCCGTTTTTGCCATTTGGTAATTTTTGTTTTTTGTTTCTAATATTCATAGAGGTTTAAAAGGATTTTCTATTCATAAAACGTGTAAACCGTATTGTATGTACACTATTTAAACCTTACTTCATTATAATTATCAACACAATATATCCTATCCACAACTGGAAGCCATTAATTCAAGAATTGGATTGAAATGAATAAATATGTATATACTATTCATTTCAAATAATAGTACCGAATTTGTTTTTATGTTAAGTTAATAAGTTTGATATACCTACATTGCTAACCCAAATTATTTTCTTATTGTATGTATTTTTAATTTACCATATAACTTTTTACCGAGAAAGCCAAAAATGACAGTTAATATCTGCCACAAAAACATGTTTAATATTTCTTGTCATTTCAAGAAAGCAATTACTCCCACGTAGTTCTGAACGAAGCTTGACGACTATGAAATAATAAGAAAAAGAATAAAGCTTTTCATCATTCAACGAAATGAAACAGTTTGAGGTCGTAAATGATTACTTTTATAGATATAATAAGACTGTACATTAATCTAAATAATAGAAACTATTAGTTATTAGTACAGAGGCCTAAAGTTCTTTAAGCGTCGGGACGTGACGACCCCAGCGCCCGCTGTTGGGATTATCTCTGTTACAGCACAGATTATTCCACCAGTGCAACATATCACACTCGTGGTGAGTCTTTTGTTGCAAGACGACTACTAGGTAGGTACCACAGTAGTGTCAAATATTCTACCGCAAAGCAGTATTCTTTGGCATTATGTGTTTTAGGCGGGCCGTATGGTTGGTTGCCAACTTAATCATTTAGCGCTATGTTAGGTGATCGTTGGCCCTAAAACTAGATTGCAGCAATTATATTTTTTGGAACTGATAATGTATATAATATAATGAAACATAATTAGTACAGTGAAATAAATTAAGGCCAATATAAATACATATAAAGGGCCAGTTATCAATTAATTATTTTATAAGACATATGGGCTAAATAGCTTGACTATATAATTAAAATCTAACTGCTATAAAGTTGAGTCTATATGTCAAAATTTTCATTCAATTTTGAAACGGAGTCGCTTATAGTTAGTGTGAGCGTAGTGGTAGTGATTAATTATTTTATCAATTATTCTCGTTGTTGCCGGCGGGTGCTCTCATTGGAATTGTTATTTGGGGAAACGTTCATTTGAATTAGAATCGCATTAAATTGCTTTTGACATTTAGATTATAACAACATTAAACTAAACAAACAAACAGTGTTCACATAATAATATACTTTTTTCTACTTTGATAAAAAAATCGCTTTTAGTCCCTGGTACGAGTAACAATACAGTAGTAAAGATAAGGAACTCTCTTTACTTCCCGGGAACCTATGTTTATCCCTCGTACCAGGGACTAAAACTTTTATAGTAGGAAAAAAATCGTATATAAACCACAGATGAAAATTAGGAAATTGCCACCTGCTATTGTCGCGATTGTCTATACAATGATTCGGGTGAGAATGACTTATATTTCTCCCTAGATGCGTAATGTAGTATTTAGATTGAAATTAGTTTTAAATTAATTGCAAAATCGATCGATCACTACACATCATGATTTTCCTCCAAAAAAAGCAATTTTAACAATCATAAATTTATTCGAAAAATAATTTATCAAAACAAGTTACAAACCATTTTTGATAGTGCTACGAACTTTTTTTGGTGTTTTTATTAGTATTTCTACAAGAGGAGGGAAGTTTGGGCCACTGAGGTTCATATCCTCGACAGCAATACGGGAGTGAGTGCTGCTTATATCCACTTAAAACATTTTTTATGTGACTAAGTTTGCAAGCAAGAATATGACCCACCTGGTAGTAAGCGGATGTCGTAGCCTATGGAAAAAATATTAAAAAAAATAAAAATATTTATTTCATCACATATAAAATGTTTACAGTTCATAGTTTGGAACCCCTTTTAAGTAAAATTTTACATGTATTAGGGAGTACCGCTCTTCCTTTTATATACTTAACATGAATGAAATATTAATTCTAAAATAAAATAATTAGCAGTCAAGTGCGTTGTGGACCACGCACAGTTGAAACTAAAGGGTTCCGCAGCATGGTTATATAATAATATATATAATAATAACTTTATTTCGGTCAACAATGGATCATATGTTGTTAGTAATACAAGTATCTTACGCCTATTTATTAGTAATTTCTAAAACTTATTTAACCTAAGACAGGATTAATTTGTCAGCACGTGAATCCGACAGCAGTGGTTCACATACAAACAATTGAATCTATTAACAAATGCTCTCAGGACGCCACTTGAGCTGGAACGAATCCTGCGCAACAACGATGTGCACCGCTTTCGCATAATGGTATAAAAACAGTCCACATACGCCTCGGCAAACATCCCCTATGCACTACAAAAACGAGGCATACCCATTAGCATCCTGAAAGCATTGTTATACTGTACACGCAGGGCGTTGTACTGTTTCCGCGTATAGTCTGCCCACACGCTGCTAGGGTAAAATGTGGTGCAGTAAGCTCTGAAAAGCGTTATTTTGACTGGCATTGAGCAACGAGCAATATCTGCATTGTCTTTCAAGTCATAGAATACTACATGGCCAAGATATTTAAAGCATTCAACTCTCTTTAGTGGAACCCCGTGTAACTTGATAGCAGGTACAATAGATGGAATCGATTTTCCCTTGGCCTGAAAGACCATGCATTCGCTTTTCTTACAGTTATAGACTAAGCCATGACGTTTGAAATAGTTCTCACAAAGACTTAGCAGTTTTGCTAACCCACAGACAGATGCACTCAGCAGAACCATGTCGTTTGCGTAACTAATGTTATTAAAACAGACTCCGTCAATATGACATCCGACGCGAGTGCTACTGAGCGTCTGTATTAGAGCATTCACATACAGATTAAACAACTTGGGTGAGGTCAGGCCACCCTGCCTCACCCCACATTCCAACCTGTAAGACCTTGAGTAGCTCTCTGACCATCGCACAACAGTAACCTGATTCTTATACCAAAACTTAAAAATCCTGTTGATCTCTTCAGGCATGCCAGTGAGTTTTAATTTCTGCCATAAGATATCGTAATTAAAATGTCTTGGATAAATCGAGAAAACAGGCGTAAATGGGTGATGGTAAGGTTATGAAGAATCTTAACGGTTTTAAAAATAATAACGAATTAAAACCGACCGCAAAAATAACTTGGTAATTTCATAGTAATTATTGAAAGTAATATGAAAAACAAAGTTATGGGAAAAACTTATATATCTCTTAAATTTATAGACCTATCTTCTTCAAACTAAATGTGGATGAAAGTTCATGTGGTATTCTACAAGCTCAAATTTTTCCAGAATTTTAAATCCCATAGTTCAAAAGTTAGAGGGGGACACGATTTTTACGACTTTAAGAGCTAATATCTCAACAACTACTGGCTTAATGAAAAAACTCAAAATCAAACCTCGTTATCATTTTAAAAGAACTATCCAAAGATATCTCACACGTTGCCATACGTTGAAATTTTTTTCAATCGTCAGTTACATGTATGGACTGCTACCCTTAATTCATATATATATTAAGATTTTATTACAAAATCCTTGTGCGGTTCATAGAATACACCTAATTAGTAAATTTCGTATAGATAGAGTCAATGGTCTCCGAGTAAAATGACTGTGACATACGGACGGACAGACGGACGGACGGACAGACGGACATGACGAAACTATAAGGGTTCCGTTTTAGCCATTTGGCTACGGAACCCTAAAAATGAAATAAAAACAAAATGAGCCCTTGCAAAACCATACATTTCTATGTGTCACTCACGCGTTGGCAACCTCGAGATATTTGTTTTTGAATCTCCTCTGCCCTGTAATTTCACTAGCTACAGTGTCCTTCAAACCGAAACACAGTATACTGCTTTGCGGTAGAATAACTGACTCTGCGGTGGTACCCACCGCAATACAAGTACATAAACAATCCCTTGCAATGTGAAAGTATATATATATTTGTACATACATCCCTAAATTATCATCTCCAATTAGTATCATTAAATTGCGGGTATACAAGCCTCCCTTGGTCCGGCAACACATGCCCGATCTGTAATCTGGATGTAATCTGTTAAATGTGAATACTGATACAAGGTTGTATAAGAAATAAGGGTATTGCTGCTCGATCTGATAACAGTTTGAAATAGGATTAAAGGAAAGTACTATAGCTATATAATTTAATACTTATATTAATGCCAAAATAAATATTCATAAATAGTTTCTTTATTTTCTACGTTTGCTAGAATTCGTCGTTTCGTTTGAGAAGTGAAAATGAATTTTAATGCGCGACGCATTCAGTGCTAATGGCCTCTTAAGTGGACAGACAGACTGAGAACGTAGCTAAATTTACTACGAGCTGAACTAAGATTATACCATGAAAGAGACGATACTATGTATATTATAGTTAAAAGTATATTTAGTAACTAATCATCGTGGTCTATTAGCAAGCGTCAGTCACATCTACAAAAATTTTAGATGTCACTCACGCGTTGCCAACTTCGAGATATTGTTTCTTTAATATTCTTTGCTTAGCTTCACTAGCTGCAGTGCCAATATCAACGCCAAGAAACGAAGTTACACACAAGCTAACTTCATTCGGGTATGTTGCGCGCTTGTGATTTAACTTCGTTTCGTATAAAAGTGCTTATCTATAGTATAATATAATAAGTCTATGACTGGATGTCTTAAAATTTCTGTCTAGATTTTTTTTGGAGCGAAGTTCCTTATCGCGCGTTGTGAGAGGGGGCTAGACGGAAAAAATTAAGACCAAAAGTTGTAACGACACTTTTGCTATAGTTGTAAGCCGTGCGGCGTGCGCATGTTTCTCTGTCTGTCTCTCTCTCTTTCATAGAAAGCAAGCCAGTTATTTTCGTTTCGTCTTTCTATTTCGCATTGAACAGTGTGGTGTCGCGACGATTATTTTTGTTTAGTTTTTAATAATTAAAATTATTTATTTATTTAATAAATTTTATTAATAAAATTTTATTATTATTCCTTCACTAATTAATCGAAAGGAACTTCGTTCCATCCGGATGTCCCTTGACACCTCTCAAGTATTATTTTAATATATGTGATAGCTAGATTTACTGTTAAACTGTTATACGACAGTGTTTAAAGCGCGTTTGCGAAGAAGATGTCTATTCACTCTTGTTTGAAGGTACTTTAGGAGTTGGAACACTAACGGAATGCTGGCTTATTCACAATGTTTTCCATTGACCAAGATTTAAACATATGCCTTTCCGTAAAAGTCTACGTTTTCTTTACATTGGGTCATCTCAGCTTTTCTGACTAAATAAACAGTTTCTAAATTACGTTTCAGCGCATGTTTGTATAAACTGTTGTTCAAGTAAGAAGGTCAACGAATCTTCACGTTTATTTAATAATTAGAAGTATAAACTGCAGTAACAATGTTAAACTAAACAACAGCTACGCTGTAGCAAACTATTACTGTAATTGCGGACTTTAACAACTGTTATAAATTTTCATGTAATCTAAACCATAAGGTCTAAGTAGTAGAGTACAATTTACCTTGAAGTTTTTAAATCGTGATCTTTACCTTAGGAAATAAATAATACATATGAAAAGTAACTTTAAACCGTTGAAAACATATGAGATGTAAGTAAACTTAAAGTTGAGTAATGACTTGGTAAGTAGACTCTGCTTTAACGTACATTTAATTATGCAAAATTAACAATTTGTCCATAGAATTTAATTTTTTTAAATATGGTGTTGCAAGCGCTTATAGGTTACAACCGCTTATCATCATGTGGGTCGTATTCTTGCTTGCCAACTTTGATATATATCATATGAATGAAAAATACTAAAAAATAACAAAATATATATTTTTTTAGAGTTTCCGTACCTCGAAAGATAAAAAAGGAACCATTATAAGGTCACTTTCTTGTCCGTCTGTCCGTTCGTGTGTCACCACCGATTTTCTTAGAAACAAAACTTATATGTACTAAAATTTAGCTTAATTTTCATTTTTTTAATTTATGGAATTTTTCTTTTACTTGTGCTGTAAAACCTTCCTTTTAACCCAAAATAGACAATTCTAGATAGGACCGGAAGTGCAAGTACAAGTATAAGTATATGGTAGTTTCCTTTGACCACGAAATTTGAAAAAAACAAATCCTTACAGCACAAATAAAGGAAGAATGTTAAAAAATAAAAAGTTGAAAATTAAACGTCTCCATACATACATACAGACATACATAGTTTACTCCTAATAAGATAGTCCTCGGTGTTGTATGGGCTCTCATACAATTTAGAGGTCTAGCTTAATTGGAACCTACCTCAAATAATGTAATTAAATAAAATTGTGGTGTTGTGTGAAAGAAAATAAAATAAGTATTTATTATAGGTAATGGTAGCACTTCCTGCGTCCGACTCACACTTGCCCGATTTTTATTTTAGCGTAGTAGCACACGCCGAGGTATAAACATAATTATTTACATATCACTAAATGTGTTATTTATCAAATATTCGTGGTAATAAGTGTTTATAAAGATACAATGTGTGTAATTCTGAGTAATTGTGATAACGAATGGATTACCTGATGTTAAGCTCCGCTTGTTCAGTGTAGGCTTAGCTTGTGTTTAACAGATATTTAGCAAATAAATGTTAGTAGCATTTGGATCCATTCTACAAAATGCTTTTTGATCTGAATATTACGTATTCCTATTACATAATTTTAATATACATACATACATGTGGTTTTATGATTGTCTAACTTCTGATCATGGCGTCGCTCGCGTCAAATTTGGAAAAACTAGCATAGACCTTTTTCGTTTCATGTTTATAGCCCTTGACACCTTCAGGGGTAGATTTAAGAAAATAGTAAAAATCAAAATTATTTTTATTCAATTACACTTTTTTTTAAAAGTACTTTGAATCGTGGTTAAAATACGCGTTGTTTTATCTTTAATTATTTGCCAAAATGTTTTAGGGTTATAGTTTAAAAAATGAGGGACTTCCATACAAACTTTCAACCCTTTTTCAAATCATCGGATGGTTCGTATGCTCGCTTGCCGACTTAGTCACATATAATTGAAAATACACATATATAAATAATGTTCTCTTTTCATTATATAAACTGTCAAAACATTCAGAAACAGTTCGATAAAGTTAGCAAATAGCACAAAATGGTATCGAAGTTCCAGACATCCAAAACATGGCCAACACTTACCATAACGAACTAATGAAACTTCCTGCGGAGTTGTGGGATATTTAATTAAAGCCATTAATTAGAAGCGGATCAAAGATAACCGCGTATTAATATTTGACTCGACGTCTCGCGCTACCATATTGCGCTTACAGAGCTGTATACATGGCATAAGCAAAGCATCATATTTGCTTACCAGTTGTATTCCTTGTGAAATACCCTTGCTATACCCGAATTAATTAAAATAATATATTAAACATTACACTCACTTACTTACCCACGTAGCAGTGAAAATACTGGATTCAATGATTATTCCTTTTATGAAAGAAAACTAACTCTTCATATTTTTTTTAATCGATACATAATTTGCACTTTGTAATCCCCATTAATTTTATACAATAATAACAATAAAATTTTAAATATATTTTACAGGAGGCATTGAGGCTCACCTGATGTTAAGCGACCACCGCCGCCCATGAACATCTGCAACACCAGAGGGCATGCAGGCGCGTTGCCGACCTTTAAGTAAAGAATACGCTCTTCTCTTGAAGTTTTCCAAGTCGGTTTGGCCGGCGTAAGTAGATTTCACAGAGTGATTGTGCGAGGAAGAAAATGCCTTCTAAATCGCGCTGTTATGAATTTCCAGACATCGAGTTGGTATGGATGGAATGTAGAGTTTTCTAAAAACTAGGACTAAAAGCGAACTTTAAATCAAGGTAGCAAAAAAAATATTTTATCGTCTTACGAAAACATGGAAATAGAGAATATTGTAACGAAGATAGCAACAAAGGATATCTCATCCATAGTGTAACTCCAAGGCGTAATGTTCATATTTTTTATTATAATATGACAAATATCTCGCTAGCGGACTCGTGAACTCACGACATAAATCAGCAAAGAGGCGCTTTGTCGGCCATTAGCGACTTTTGTCGCTTTATGATGTCATACATTCCCGTACGTCTCGGGAATTATTCTGTTTTGTATGAGATATATTCTTTTGCATGTCATGTTTTTATAATAGTAACAAATACATTTGACTTGCTTATGAGAGAGAAAGGAAAAGCTAGCAATTTTATCACAGGGTTATATTATACTTCGTTATTCTTATCTTACTTTCTTATTTGTCTATAATATATCTTGTAAGCTAGTGGCTTTAAACATTAAAAAAGCAAGATAAATAAGTAAAAAAGTAAATGGGCAGGCTTGATCATAGAAGTACTACCCTCTTAAAAGAAATCGGCCTAAAATAACAGTATCACTAGGTCCTGTTTCGTTTCGTGCGAAAAGTGGGAGAGCCGGAGGCCCAATCTATAGCACTGTCTGTTCCCTTCTTTTTTACCCTTCTCATTTCTTTCGTCCTATCCCTTGGGTTGGCAACGCGCATGTGATACTTCTACTTGCTGTGATCAGGCGGACCGTATACCTTTTGCCAATCAAAAAAATGTACCGATTTTAAATATACAGATCCGCATACAAAATAAAAGTGTTGATAGATTCATCTTGATTAATTTAATTAATAACTATAGTTATAGAAGCGGTGCAAGCTATAATATCATAATATGTAAATGAGAATAAATAATAATGCATTTTATTTTCATTTTCAAATTAAAGTAGCATCTATGATATACATCAGGTGTGTATGGCCACCTTAATATTAAAAGGTCCTTCGTGCCCCGTTATTTATCGCCTCCTCACCCTTTCATTTCTAGGGTACATACCGTGTAATTAAGCATTGTTTCCCGTCGTGCCTCGCCCTAACTACAAGGTAATTTAAGCATTTCAAAGCTACAATTTGTGTTATGCAAATATATCCGTGAATATTTATAACGATTATGAGTTTCATTGTAATGTAGTAATCAACATCCTACTAAAATAATGAAAGTGAAAATTTTTATGTTTTGATGCTTGGATGTTTGTCTTTAAGAAACCGGCTGAACGATGAAATTTAGCACGGATATATATTGTTACCTTGATATAAACATAGGATACTTTTTATCCCAGAAATCTTACGTTCCCGTGGGATTATCAAAATACGTACTGCAGGACGTGTCCACTTGGAATAAGTTTGTATGTTTGATACTTAATGATGCTTAACGGCTTCATAGATTGGGATGCAATTTACCACATACATAGGTCTATGGATTAATATATTGTTTAGGTCAGTTTTATCCCGGAAAAAGTTCGGTTCCTGTGCGATTATCAAAATACATGCTATAGGACGTATTCCATTGAAATTCGGTATATATGTGTCTTATTTACTTCTAAATGATTTCTCTCTGAAGCCAATTCGAAGGTCATCGTGGACGAAGTCACGAGCAGATGCTAGTATCTACATAATATGTATGTTATAAACTTTGTTTTAGTTATACTCTCCCCAAGTAAGTCGGAAAACTCGATGCCTGTTAACAATTTTCTCGGCGTGTGCAGCGTCGATAGTTAAAATTACAAATGTAGGGTTGAATTGTTCCTCTTGAAAAGTTGTAATAAGGTTCCAAGCCCAAGTGAATCGAGAGGAGTTCGCTAGTTTTCTATAAAATTTTAGAACGCCATGGGACCCGTCAATATGAATGATATATTCAAACGCGTGACGCAATGTTACCCACGTCACTAGTTTGACAGGGTCGTAACGACCCTCGAAGGTTTGCTACAACTATTTACAAAACCATCTATCTATTCCACTGTCTATTTACGATATATTAGTTCTGGAAAGTTCTTCGTAATTTGATATTTTTAAATAAATAATAGTTTTTGTGTCAATAAGTTCTTCTTTGTAATAAACTTTTACGATATTGTGTTCGATGTGCAACAATTTCTCTAGATTCTCTTTATTATTATTTATTAATAATATAATAAACGTCTCAGGGGTCTGGAAACACACAAAAGGATACAAACACGCCCGGACCGGAACACATGCATCTATGGTTAATATTAACACATGTCCCTAGTAGTAATCGAACCTGTCACGAGTTCTTTGGGCCTTAATGTCTTAATAATATTTTTTCCAATTTCAACCATATAATATAAAATAACGCACAACCACATAAATACTTATCTGACTTTAAAACCATACACAACACATGTTCTTTCATTAAACCGAACGTAAAAACAAAAGAATTCTTCTCGCATATGCAAACAAAGTAGATTAGTAATTTTCCGTCCCCAAAGACTTGTTATTACGGGCGACGTTTATCTAAATGAAAGGGTGCCTCCGTCGACATACCTCAAAACCCTCCAAAGAGAAAATAACCAGCATCGTTAACAGAGGATAGACGGGGAGAGAGCGCCGCAGGCTAGCGCGGCCGTCGCGCCGCTGTCTTCATTATCCCGGTCTAAGTGACCCTTAAAATTCATTTTTAGACCCTGTGGCCGAAACAAAAGGAGCATGCCATGGATTACAATGTGTTATGTCGGTGTTTCTGTGAATTGTAATGTTCGCCCACAATTGCTCTATATTTAACTAAAATGTGACACAATTTAGTTTTATTATAAATAGTGATGTCTTTGCGCCCATTTTCTTAAATGTTATGGTTTTGAATTTCAAATCTAAATTCAAATCCTTATTGTATTAATATATTTAATTTAATATTATACATGCTCACCTCATATACAAGTATGAATCTCTATATTTTTTTATATTCACTTCATTCGCTCATTCACTCATCCACATGCTCCTAAGCTCACAATCATACAATACAAACACACACACATACACACACACACACGCACACGCACTCATATAATAACATTAAAAATATTTTGTACTAGTATTAATAACTTAGACTTAATAAGATTGTTACGTACACGGGCTATATCGGATATCTAGTTATATTGTAACCCTCAAGATACAGGCCTATCGCCTAGTTTGAGGGTCAGCAGAAATTTGTGTTTGTCATAATTCTAATTAGCCTAAGACCTATTGTTATTCTCTAAGCTAGTATTACTAATATGGCTATGTTTTTGTCAATAAATATTATTATTATTTTTGTATATTTTTTTTATCTCGGAGTGCTTAAGACACTTCGGTAAATATCATGAAATCACGGGCCTAAGCCAAGTGAATTCCATGTTCTCTAATGGGTCAGTAATTTAAATATTCTTGAAGAAATTTACGGACCATGCGGCATGTATTTAATATTGCGGCTTTTTGCATCGTTATATATGTGTTTTCAGGTATGTTGATGACTCTGAGAGATTGTAGAAGGTGTTTATAGTAGGGGAGCCCAAGCGGGGATTTCGGCATTTACTAACGCGCGACAGATTAATATACAGGAGGATACCTTGTACCCGGTTAAGTACCTCCACAAAACATGAGACCCATATATAAGGCCGCCCGTAAAGGATACAGGATCAGATTAGTAAAAAAATTGACCATCAGAAATTCTCGAGCGCGTCAGATTAAGGTAGGGTGAGTTAATTACATCCTAAAAGTGTATATTCCACTAATCTGACAATTTGAGAGTGACGTAAAAAAGGGGAGGCCAAAAAGTTGTAAAAAAACGTCATCTCGACATTCTCGAGCGTAGCTAAATTTTTTTATTTTGAAGGAAATAATTCAAGAATAATGAAAAATATATAATCTAAGCTTTGCATCCCAATAGGTCTCTACAACGCTCGAGTAAATCCCCATTTAGCATCGTGGGCTCCCCTACTATAGCAATAACTCCCGTACTGGATAATACCAGCGGAACAATGTAAACTTTATTCATTTTCCAGATTCTAATAATTTTTCCTTTTAATTCTGTGTATTTATTTATTTTTTCTGTAATCGTTTTATGTATGTTGTGGGTGTTGGGTTTATTATTATTATTCAATGTTTTAAAAATATCATCTGAAACTGGTCTTGCAAATGCAACAAATCTTGAAGATAGTTCCATAAAATTAAATTACTCAGAGCATGTAAATTGTGTCGTAATTGAAATGTCTTAGACCTTGGTCGAAAATTTGAGCCAGTCAAAACCAACGCCGCGAGCCACAGACTTGAATCCCGACTGTGATATACAGAGGATAAAATCTGGGTTTGCATTTCCATCTGAATGAACATAGTAAATAATGCCTTCCTATGTAAATGGACGACGTTGTGACGCAGTGGTAGCAAACTGGCCTTAAAAGTTACAAGTCGCAGGTTTGACTCCCACTCGTAGCAGATATTTGTATTGTCCATACAGGCATGTTTTCCGGTCTGAGTGTGTTTTTCCTTGTCGTTGTGTATGTTACCAGACACCCGACAAAGGATATAACTATCCCGATAGTGCCGTTGAGTGTTTAGCATTTATATAAATTTATATTTATTTGTATTATTTCATACTTAACGTTACTTTGTTGCAGTGCTTGCGACGACGTATGAGACGCTTATAGCCGGGTGTTCTCACTCAAACGATCGGTGGGTTGAGCAGTTTTAGGCGGTCAGTCACTAGATTGTTGATCGCATAGTGGTATATCAACAACGTCACTGTGCTTTGGTGGGCACGTAAAAAGTCGGTCTTTACTCTTTCTTTAATTAAGAAATAAGATTTACAATATTGTCCACATTTATAATGTTATTGATATTGTCTAAAATGCTGCTCAAATACTGTATTATAAACTTTTTCCCATTTCTGTTTTCATAACTCGAGGCGTAGTTTTATCATGTGGCAAGTGCGTGCGGTCTGGAGTTGGCGAGCAGCGTTCAAAACTTTCGTTCACTGAGTGAGTGAATGAAATGAGAACAACCGGGGTTTTTATAGTGGAAACTAAACTTAAACTTTGTGAACTATTTCAACTCTCTAAGTAATAATTAATATGCATTCATTACAATAGCATTTTTGCGATCGATCATTGAAGTAATCGAAAAATTCAGTAAAAAAATAATTTGTATTTTTAATATAATAAAAATATTCTTTAAAAATTCAATAGCAGTATTAGAGCCATGCTACCCTCAGCACAGATCGGCTTGGCCGGGTAAGTATAACCCTCTCACAGAAAATCGGCGTAAGGTAACGGAGAACTGTTGCGTTTCGTGCGATGACTGAGAGCGCCGGATGCACAATCTCCCTAAATTTTTACCTTCTCATCCCTTATCTTCTACTTTGGGTTGGCAACGCTCATGTGAAACTTCAAGTATCAACATAAAGATTGCAGTGGCTGCTTATCATCAGATGGACCGTATGCTTGTTTGCCAACCGTCATGAAACAAGAAACAGCTTAACATTGACAAAAATATGTTGGAGTAAATAGCTTTTATATTTAATTTTTAAGACATTGTTAATACAAATAATTAACACTTAAATTACTGCTCACAGTTCGAGACCAACTTTTGAAGTTTCAATTTAACGGTGAAATGAAACTTAAAATATATTTGAGAGTAAGTTAGACAGCAACATCGAAGCGAAATAAAATCCTTTAGTTATTTTATATAACCCTAGAAAATATTAATGTTTTATTTTATAACCACGTTCAGCACTTGAAGTCGGTCGATCGTCTTAATTATTTGCTCAATGGCCGAGGTTCTCGAGCAAACGCAATATTGAACCTACCTGCCGCAAAGCTGCGCTCAGGATATAATAAGCGCCTTAATACCACTCGCATCTTTGATTATCTATTTTATAGCATCTAAACTGTTGAATTTAACATTATTGAACTGTATGTTTGGGGCACAGAGAGAGATTTGATAAAGGACTCCGTAGCTTGCTAATGATGAATCTTAAGACCAATCCAAAGATACCTCACCCGTTGCCATACGCTGATTTTTTTTTAAGAATGCTAAGCTAGCTAAAAGTCTTCGAGTACGACTGAAGAATTATAAGGGTTTCTATTTTCGCCATTTTGCTACAGAACCGTAATGCAAAAAGTTGCGCAATTTCAAAAAGCTCTCCAAATATGTTTGTAGCTTGAGCTCGAAGTCCAGTAGGCCAGGGGTTACGATCGAACCCGCGACTCTCGCGTTAACGAAGCGGAGTCGGCCTTTCTACCGTCGACCTATGTGGGTTTATAATTAAAACAATAATAATTGTTTGTAATATTCGCATTTACGAGTACGAAATACGTAAAGCGGTTTGGGTATTTTTAACTGTGTATAATAATCTGTTACTAAACGATTCGAAACGGCGCTGTTTAATTATTTGTATTATTCGTGTGTAGCGATGTAATTAATTAATAATTTTGATTGCGTAAATAACGTGCATGTTAATAAATCAGGATGATATAAACTTGTTACATTTATATGGGTACTCTTTTTTGTTTTTATTTAACGACGCCTGCAAATAACCGTACTATCCGTCTGACGGTAAGCAGTCACAGCCACGTATAAGCGCAAAACTTGAAGCATCACAAGGGAAAAAAGGAAGGGAACCAAGTAGTGGGAAATTGGGCCTCTTGCGTAAGAGGGTAGTACCTCCCCTGTGGAGCAGGGTGTGTGCTGGGAGGGGCATGACTCTACTAACGTAACACACTTTTCCAGGTTGGGTTACTAATTGTCATTCGAAGTAATTGCCTGCGGACGTACCAACCCTTTGAGGGCAAACCAATAAGTCACTGTTCAGAAGCAAATTACCTACCCGGTTGGCAACAATTATCAGATAACGAGAAAAGGTGCGGTGTCCCACACGGACAACGCCCACCGCGAAAACGTTGTGACCGGTTGTATTAATTCAAAGATTTGATAACGAGTCATGTTATAAATTATTTGTTTAAAACAGATAAATGTAATGTCTAAAACAAGAATAAGAGAATTTAATTGATAACTGATGTTAATATAAGTATAAGAATAAAATACCTTATGTTCCAAAACAGATAAATAAACGTTGCACACTCAACGGCCCCATTAGGATGGTGATGAGACCAGACCAGACCGGAAAATATGCTTGCATGGTCAATACGTACATGATATGCTCCGAGCGGGAATCGAACCCGCGACCTATGGCGTTTAAGGCAGGACATCATCTAAAAATTAGCAATACGCACTTTCTTGATATAAAATTTATTGAGATTTTGAAATACATTGGCAAACAGTTGTATAATTGTGCAAAACTAATTTGTAATCAATAGGTCGTATCTCTCGGGACATGGTTGTCAGTAATGAGATCCCGTTTGTTGGCTCACAACACTTGGCTCAGCCTCTTGGCTCCATCTCTTGGCAGCCGACCGAATACAGTCTTGAATTTTAAACGCTACTAACAATGAATGCTACTGGACGTTACTTGATTGGAATAAATAATAAGATAATTATAATATAGTATATTTATTTAATAACACGGAATTTCGTATCTATATTATAAAAAAGGAAATAATGTTTGTCGCTCGGACCATAAAAACACATGAAGGTATCCGTACTTTTATCATTAAAAAATGGGAAAAATAGCGTTTGTTGTATGGGAGGGGCTCCCTTATATATTTGTTTTATTTTATAATTCATTATATATTTTTAAAGTGAATAATAAGTAAATATTCTGTGAATATTACAAGCGTCTACCTACTGCCGTTATCAAAGTCGAGCAAAAACTAGCAAAAAAATAGGTTTGTTGTATGGGAGCTCCCTGAAATATTTATTTTAATCTGTTTTTTAATATTTCTTGTTATAGTGGCATCAGAAATACATCATCTGTGAAAATTTTAACGGTCTAACTATAAAGGTTCATAAGATACAGCCTGGTGACAGATGGACAGGGTGCCCTTAGTAATAGGGTATCGTTTTACTTGGGTACGGAACCCTAAAAAGGTGAGAAATAATCTTCGTTCGGGCTTCCGCGTTGAATTTTTAAAAGGCCACCTGTTTTTCCTAATAGGAAATCCGATCTGCGGGACCCCACCGCTAAATACTTGAAAGTCTAATTGAATAAACGTGTTTCGAGTCCAGGATAATCGAACGCCGCCGATGAAGCGAACTTAGGTTCGAACTGATCCGCAGAGTTTTAAATTTATTCGGAATGGGTCGCTCCGGTCAAATCCATCGCCAATTTGGGGATTGTACGCGACTGTTCATGTCTTCTGTTGAAGCTACTATGACTTTTTTTAATACATTAAAATCATACTCAAGAAAAGCATAGACAAAAATAAAAATGTTCTCAAAAATGCTCTAATTCAAGGTGTTATAAAATAGTGGATCGTATCTATTATTACAAATAATAATTATACTCAAGATATTTTATAGATTTTTATATACGTCTTTTTGAATGAATCAAGTAGAAATAACGATTGGGGTTTTAATTATGTTCGATATTATTAGTATTTTTGTTCTTCAATAATTTCTTTTTGCTATTCCTAAAACATAATATAGTACAACAATCTTACTCGTATTATAGCGTATTAACTTATTGCGATATATAACCTAGAACGTAGAATATCCGCTATCGTCACCAAATATATTCTGTAACAGACTAGTGATTTTTAGGCTATAAGAACACAAATAATTCGAGTAATAGACAGAAAGATAAGTTGTGTTTAACAATATATCATTTTTTATGTTACTAAGTTGCAAGCAAGCATACGGCCCACCTGATGGTAAGCGGCTGCCGTAACCTGTGAGCGCGCGCAACACCATTAAACGTGTGCCACCCACGCGTTGCTTACTTCTAGATATTGGTTCTTAAATCTCCTTTGACCAGTAATTTCACTAGCCTACAGTGCCCTTCAAACCGTAACATAGCAACGACGAAGACACTAAAACTTTTTCACTAGAATATTTGACACTGCGGTGGTACCCACCTAGCCGGCCTCTTGCAACAAAAGACCTACCACCAGTTTGACTGATTGCACTAGTGGAATAATAAAAAATATAAAATCTTCTATTAATTTGTTGTGACTAATATTTATCTCGAATATAAATGCGGTGCTATTAGTATTATAGGGTTGATTACGCTTGAGGTAATCAACCCAGAGTTTGTAGACGACGTATTAAAACGAAGTAGTGGGACATAATGATTATTTCATTTAATCTTAGAAGCTATTAAAAGCCTTAAAGCTGCTATAGACGTCTACGTTAACGACGTCGAGGGAAGCCGGAAAGGCTTTAACGCTAGGAAGATTCCTGAAGATACCTAAAATTGTTTATTTATTCTAATCCCTCTAAGATAGCAAGTTTTGGGTCCCGTTACTTACATTTATTTCAAGTTAAAATCCTTGCTTTGCATTAAATAGATACAGCCTTATTAATCTTTAGTACGAAATAAGCTTAGTGAAATACCACAGATCGGTAAGCTGTACTTCTGTTAATTGAAACATTATGAAATATGTCGATGACTCGTAGAATGTATTTAGGCAACTAAAAAATCTAAATTTTAAAGAATTCAAATCAAATTATTTGTTTATAGGTATTTTCAACTTTATGCTACTACGGAGTAACTATGTAATAATGTTTGCTATAATTAGTTATATTCCTTTTAATACTTCCTATTAATAGTGAGTTGTCAGCTATGTAAATAAAAAAATTTGCAAAATGTGATTGCCTATTGGAAAAGAAATAGAGAGGTGAAAGTTTTAAATTTTGGCCGCAGGCGCTTAAAAACAGAATATCTAGTGATTTTTCAAAATTATTGGCACCAATGAATCGTGATGACTTCATGTCGATATTCTGAGCGTGGAGAGTAAATCGTTGGTTGAGTGAGTCTATTCATGGAGGCATACTATGTTTAAAACTGCGGGACAGAGCTCTGCTAGCACGGTGGTGTATAGTGATTGTCAAGTCGCGTTGTTCGTTGGTTCGTTCAGCGAGAGTTTCTGTATCTTATTAACGCACTGAGGTCGGTCGCTGAGGAAATTTTTGTGGGACCCCATGACGTTACCACCTTGTCATGGAACCCTACATAACCCGGTTCTCCTCCCCAGGAAACAGGGTATCTGGTAGCACATTTCCTGCAGGCATACTATGTTTCTAATCGGTCCAGAATAATCAGAAATTTCTATTATCTATTTTGTAATTTATTCATACCCTTATCCCGTCACCTTTTAGCCTTATAACATAACCGATCTTTCAGAATTCTCAATACAAATAACGGGAAAGTCCTACAAAAATAATATTTTCAACGAAGATGTCGACATGTTTGAGTTTTGGCTGGAAAACTGTTGCCCTGATGTACATTCGCACCGACAGCGTTAAATGAAATTAGATTTCGATGTAATATAATTTGCTTAGAGGGAAACAAATAACACAGGAAAAGAAATCCATCGGCTTGGGGATAGTACCGCGGAGGGCTGACAGTTGTGGGATTGGTACAAGATAAGAAATACTGCGATAATGTTATTGCAATAGATGGACTAGTCCTTTTATTTGATTATACATAATATTTCTTTCTTTTGATATTATGTGGTAACTATATGACGACGTTGAGGCGAATCTGCTTTAAGCGCCACAGGTCGCGGGTTCGATTCCCGCAGATTTTTGTATTGACCGTACACCGTACAGGCATGTTTTCCGGTCTGGTTGTGTTTGTCGTTGTCATTGTGTATGTTTCCGGAACCCCGACACAGGGTATAACTATCCTAATGGGGGCCGTTGAGTGCGTAGTGTTCCATTTTTAAGATAATGATAGGTTTTCGACCTTACCTTTCTTTACTACGAATACTGTACTTGATGTGTTTATACGTATTTGACTTTTTTAAATTTTGCAATATTATGTGTACCACAAAAATATGTAAAATATTTAGGTCCTTTTATTTATTTTTTTTCATTTATCGCTATTCATCTTTTATTTACATCTGATTTTTAATAAAGAATACATGCAAGGGTAAAATAACGAGCTCACTGGCTAAACAACAGTGGAGGTGTTTTTCTCCTCCGTATTTAGAAAATAAATGACATTTTCTCCACTCTTAACTTTTTTGACGCTTGTTATATGTATGTGATCTGACTTAACTTTACTATTCCAAGTAATTTCTATAATGCCTAAAAGTTCTATGTATTATTAAAGGAGTCTATGCACATGGTCACTAATATTGAAAATATCTAAATACATCAAATTATTTTGGGCAATACTTAAGGAGTAAACTACAGTAGGGCGTCAGAGCTGACACACGTACACTTTTTACTTGTTTTTATTTTTTATTTAGGCTTAAAAGGCCCGCAGACCACAGTAAGTGACTGGTCCTCAGCCGCGTTTTATATCCTAAAATGGCGGCAACGCACTTGCATGCTCTCTGGCGTTGCATATGTTCATGAGCGATGATAAATCGCTTATCATCAGATGAGCCTCCTGCCCGTTTGCCCCCTCTGAAACAAAAAATCATCAGGTACACCTAAATATATTTCTTGAACGAAATTGACTGGCGTACAAAAAAGGTCTAGATTAAATTTTTCCCTATAATCATGTCCTGGACACTGGTATGATTTCACAAATTTGCAATTTTGAAATTTGACGACTACGACCCATACGACTTTGTCTATGACGACATGAGATCCGTTGTTTCCAACATCGTGCTTGTAGCGCTTTCTTCATTCATAATGACGCCTCATTGATTCAAGAGAAGAGAATTAATAGGTGCCCGTGACGACTGTCCCTTTCTCAGAAGCTAGTCTTAGTACTCACTTAAAAAATACTGAATAAGGCCTTTAAATTTTTTACAAAACAGAATTAAGTATAATAAGAAATAAGTAAGATCAATTTTACCAAACACTGTAATAATAACTTTTACAAGCGGTCTAAAAATAACTTTATTCGTAATAAAATTTCCAAGCTGCGTCAAAGAGAAGTTTTAAATGAATTTCTGTCCCAAGAAAGAGCGGAACTAATCTAGTTTCGAGACAAAAATATACAAAGTTGTTCACGACTTATTTTATTCGAAATAGTTAATGAACTCGGTCGCAATAGTGCCTGTTTGTGCCGCACTACTCGACTGCCCGCGGCCGTCCAACTCAAACAAGAACTCGGCTAAAGACGTCAGTATTGTCTTCGGGACTATCTCGATAGCGGGGAATAGTTTTTATTTACTTTCAAATGTTCGAAACGAACGTAAATTTGGGAACGTCATGATTTTGAATTTGTACCTAGACCCATGTTTACTTTATAAGGTCGCTACATTTTCTAACATCAAAAAAATAATTAATTTCAAGTACAAAAAAAAACAATTCCTTGCATGTTAAATTCTTATAAATATTTATTTATAATATAATTTAACTTTAAGTCTAGTTCTTCACTTAGACTTTAGTATGAAATTATTGCATCTAGCCGCTAGCTTCTGCCAGCGACTTAGCCCGCGTAAGTAACGGTTTTAGTACAAACTTAGAATCCTAAGCAAGAATTCAACCCCTTTTCACCCATTCAGGAGTAGTATTTTAGAAAACGTTAAAACGCGTGTTTCTTTTATGTAATTGTTCACTCAAAAACAAAGATGCTCATACTTCTAGTTTCAAAAATTATTGACTTCTATACAAACTACCAACATCTGTGAAAAAAATCAGCTTTCTAGGTTAAAGGGCTTTAGGCTGGGCGTTTATAAGTCACACAGGTCTTCTCCTCTTATATAAATAGATAGATCCGCACAGAATAAAATGTTATTTTTTACACACCGATTAACAGACACAAAAAATCTAAAACTATATCTGGTACTCCCGTCTGATATGAGTATCAATGGGTTCTAAATAAAACCTAGTATACGCACGTGAGGCCGCCGGCAATGCTGATGTAAAAAACGTTTTGCGTAAATAATATAACAATATTTGCGATAGAAATGAAAATGTGGTTTGAGCGGTATGGTATCAGTTTTCAATACATTTTTCTCTCGTCAAGGCACCGCCCGAGGCAATACAAGCAAAGTACACATTTCCGTCTTGTTTGAACAGAAAGTATTAATTAATTTTCCCATTTCTTGGATAAAATATCATGGCATAAGACGAATTGGAAGATGGAAAAAATTTATAATAATTTTCATCTTACTTTCTTTTCTTATTTTACGAATTTGTTATTTATTTTTTTTCTTTTAAACTTTATTATTTATTTAATGAGGCAAAAGCTGTTTCTCTCTCGTTGATTGAGATAACGACTTATTAATTTCTTAATTAATAAGAACTCATCCCGATGTGGTAAAAATACTTGTTGGAATTTAAATTAATAAACAGTACACAGACAACGGCCCCATTAGGATAGTTATATACAACCATCTACTCCGAGTGGGAATCAAACCCTCAACCTGTGGCGCTTAAGACAGGTTCGCTATTGCTGCGCCACAACGTCGTTAATGAAAAACAAACATTGAAAAGAAAAATTTAAAGCATAAATAATAATTCACCAACATTTAATTATAGTATTTCTATAGTAAATAAAATAAAAACATTATAATTGTAAAATGTGTGTTGTATAACAAACAAGATGAAATCTCAGTTATTTGTGTCACGCTCGGATGAGACACGATGAGCACAATCGAGTTACCGTTCGTTAGTGGCATTGCGATGCTGGCGACATCTCGCGGCTTTGCTGATTTTAAAAAAGCTCACTTTAAAAGGGTTATTCTATGTTTTACGCTACAAATGACGTGGCTTTGAAATTTGGTTTGTTGCAAGCAGAAAACTGTATTCTATTTTTTACACACACGTACGCACGCACTAGAATTTTATATACTAGTGCTTATGCAATAAGAAAAGCATATTTTCCAGTTTTCCACTATTAAAAGTTGGTAGATTTGATTTGGGACTGTGTATTGCTGTTGGCCTTAATGGCCTTGACAACGTCACTGGCCAGGGGGCGAGTACAGAGGCCGTGAAATGGGTCAGTTCTTATTAATAATTTTGATACAGTAGGGTGTCTCTTGCGAGGTTGAACCACGGCTAAGGACATCATCGGTGATGGAGACAGTGTTCCGAGCGCATTCTACACAATGGACCACCCGACGATGTGAGCGCAACGTGACGTGCTGTTACGGAACTCTTGGATATAGTCTTTTTAAAAAAGGATTCGGTGATTAAAATGTAGCGATTGAATTTTAAAAATGACCCTTAAAGATGGGTGATAGATGGAGACTGACTGGGTTGAATTGGCGACTGAGGGAAATATAGGATGTTTGTAACAGTGCGAATTAAACGTCTTCAACTTTTATAATATATGTATTTCTATAATAATAATAATAATCTTTCCATTAAGATTAATTTTCCAGATTTTATCCTATTTTATATCAAGTTTTAACTGAATTCATATAAACAATCACTTTATACGCTACCATAAACTATCCATTAACCCAGAACGCGATACACTTATTACTACCACAACAATCTCACTACTTGGAGATGTCGCGCTAAACTTATTTATATCCCAATCTTCAACAAAGCAATCTTAGGAGCTCTCCTAAATCATAGAGTATTTAATTTTCACACAGCATGCATCCTCTAACGAGTCGTCTCATTGAAATATACGCCGCACTAAAATACGCATAAATTCAATAAATCTCCCTCCTTAAACATAATATTACAAAACCGTAAATGTCAACGCTACGTGTTACGACATTAGGGGCATTTTGCTTTGAATGTTTGTTTCTGCGGTGACTTATCTACCCTTACAAGGAAATCGCTAGTTAGTATTGATAAGAAACACGTGGGGTAACTTTTGTTGTTAGTATGAGCGTAAGGCTTTTTGTCTTTGATAAGGAAATGTTAAATTGTTCCAAAAAAGTAACTTTTTGTAACGATTCAACAGTCGACAAAAGAGACAAAAACTATAAAATCATTCTTTGCGAGTCAAATAAATTTGAATTAATCTGTAATAGAAGAGTATGCTATTTTCAAATTTTATGAGAAAGAAACAAAATACCTACTCTAATATATAAAGATATGTCTGAATAAATATTAAGCTCCCGTGGGATGAACAAAAAATGAACCACAGAATTCGAACTTCTTTTTTTTCGATATAGTAACTCTATTTTATATCTGTTACCTTTCACACCTAAGTTTTTGTACAGATTTTAATGTAGTTTACACAAATAGTTTGGGACTTAAAGAGGGTGAAATAGGAGATGAAAATATGTAGTGTATCTGGAATTATTTCTTTTTATTCAATAAAAACCCTTTTAAAACTCTATTCAAGCGGACGAAACCGCGAGCACATACTAGTAGAAAATATTTTCCAAGATGTCTGCCAAAATAAATCAGAGTGTACACCTATGTTGTGGAAAGAGTCAACGTGTTCGCGAGTCGACATCTTCCCGAAGTTTCAGAGCAATTTCACTTTACACATTTCTTTTAAACTGAGCCCGTGTCGAAGAGCTCGCTTCTGATATACTTTAAGCGACTTTTTATGGAACTATCGACTTTAGATGGTGTTAAAGAAATTGGGAATTGGAAAACAGTTATGATATTCAGGTGAAATATTCTGCCATCAAATAGTGCTTAGGCATTACTGTGTTCTGGTTTGAAGGGCACTGTAGACTATTGAAATTACTGGGAAGAGAAGATTTAAGAACTAATATCCCGAGGTTGGTAACGAGTGAGTGGCACCTAATAATAGTGCTGCAAGCGCTTATAGGCTACGCCAACCACATACCATCAGGTGGGCCTTATACTTGTTTGCCAACTTGTACCATAAAAAAGTACGAGTATATTTAAGGTTTTACTTTATGAAAGTTAAAAAGCTGGGTCCTTGATTAATCAATATATTAAGAATAAATAAAATAACGACTCGTCAAGTGCGTTGTGGACCACGCACAGTTGAAACTAAAGGGTTCCGCAGCTTGGTTATGAAGAATCTTTAGGCCTATACAAATAATAACGAATTAAAATCGACTGCAAAAACAAGTTGGTAATTTCATAGTAATTATTAAAACTTATATGAAAAACCAAGTTATTTGATAAACTTATATATCTCTTAAATTTGTAGACCTATCTTCTTCAAACCAAATGTGGTTGAAATTTTACTTGATGTCCTACAAGCTCAAATTTTTGCAGAATTTAAAATTTCATAGTTCAAAAGTTAGAGGGGGGGGACACAATTTTTATGAATTACGGGGCTAATATCTCAACAACTAGTGACTTAATGAAAAAATTCTAAATCAAACCTCCTTGTGATTTTGAAAGACCTATCCAAAGATATACATACGTTGAAACGTGAAAACGAAAACACACACGTTGACATACGTTGAAATTTTTTTTTCAACACTCAGTTACACGTATGGACTGCTTACCCTTAATTTTTATATATTTTAGGAATACATGACAAAACCTTGTAGCGGTTCTTAAAATATACCTATTTAGTAAATTTCGTATAGATAGAGCCAATGGTCTCCATGTAAAATGACTGCGACATACGGACGGACCGGCGGACAGACGGACATGACTATAAAGGTTAGAACTATAAGGGTTCCGTTTTTGCCATTTGGCTACGGAACCCTAAAAATGAGTGAGCCCCCTTAGTATTTTTAGTTACAGTGGCAACAGAAATACCTCATCTGTTAAATTTCAACTGTCTATATACCACGGTTCATGAGATACAGACATAGGGTCCCGTTTTACCCTTTCAGTACGGAAAACCCTAAAAATCATTAATTAATGCACAGCAAATCATAACTATTCATATAAAAAATAACAAGAATGCTAGAAGGGTCTACCCTGAATTGCAATTTCTAGTCTGTGGAGAAAAAATGAGCCAACTACTGTCCCAAAGGAAAGAATGCAAGGAAGTGGATGATATTTTAAAAGAAATTTCAGAAATGTATGCGCTTTGAATCATACTTTATAATTAAAATAAGTATTTTCTTAAGGAACTTAACGGATACTTGAGTGTGAAGTTAATTTTCTGTGACTATTGTCATACATACAAATAAATAAAGTTTCGCTTTGAAATTACAAATAAGTTTTTAAATTGTCTCTCTGTCTGTTTGTTCTAATCTCTGAAACTGTACTGGACCGATTTTAACGAGAATTTCACTGGCAGTTGGCTGATGTTATAAGGAGTAACTTAGGCTACTTTTATTTAAGAAAAAGAATAAGGGTTCCATGCAATAAAGAAAAATCGGTACGCTAGCAGAGCCGCGGGGGCAGTTAGTCGTCCCTAGAAGTGACGAAAAATTGTACGGACATCTGTGTTTTCTAACATATTTAAGTGGAAGTTTCTCGAGAACCCTCCTGAGAAAATACATTATTTCTGTTCGTTTGATCTTAAAACAATTTAACTGATCATCAAACGCGTAATTAAAACGCGTTTAAATACAAAAGCAATTCGACATAAAATCTAGATACGGCCCCCTCTGTTACCCGCGGTGATAACGCATCGAGCCAATTAGAGCGCTTGGGGTTCAAACGAAAATATTTTAAACATTCACATTGTTTTAAACCCCCTCTCCCTACTCGGTTATAATTAAACTCAATGTAGCTCAGTGGAAAAAATGTCACACCTCCTTTTTGGTCGCGGTTCGATCTCGCTCGGAGCTATTACGGCACTATTAGCTAACAGTTGTGATTGTACGAGGAAGGCAAAAGAGTTAACAAAACTACATATAACATTCAAACAGCATATAATGAGTTTTTTACATCGTGGGCTTCTTATGCTTTATTTCTTTTTCTTAATGTTACTAAGTTGGCAAGCAACCATACGGCCCGCCTGATGTAAGAGCGCTTGCAACACCATCAGTAGGTGCCATTCACGCTTTTCTAACCTCGAAATATTGATTACTATTGGTTGGCAACAAGAGACCTACAACTAAAAGAAATTTATATCGTGGCCCAACAATATTGGATAAACCATTTTGTACACGTTTTCATTTATATAACATTATCATTATTACAGGTTCATTCAATTAGGAGAACAAAGACATTACGCACGTAATTTCATTTCATAAAGTAAATTTTAATTTGGCAATAGAGCCGAGCTCTGGTTCTGTTTATAAAGGTTGTTTCTGCCTCGGGCGTTGCCTTAAATTACATTTTTATTTCCACATCAACGAAATGATCGCTTTTATATTCAACAGTAATGCAAATGATTCTATGATCACCAATGAGAGAAAGAGGAATTGTCATTAACAACTGGATAAATGGGCCGGCTAGCCCCGGCAAGAACTGCCGTCTCGCAGGAAATCCGCGTAAAGTATTAGTATCCGTACTGATGCGTTTCATTCGATGAGTGCGAGCGCTGAAGGTTCAATCTCCCACTCCCATAGTTCCTTTCTCGACTGGAAAAATACCGCTTAAAGAATATCAACTCATTATACTCACAACATACTATTCATAAGTCGTATTCGTACTGCTGGCTTTAATTACTATAGTGGGAGGGCAAGTGTCTCAAACTTCCGCCATCCCTTTTATTTTTCTTCCTTCTTCTTCCTCTCGAAGACAAACAGCGTGATACCATAATTATTGTGCTTAGACAGACGAAATTTATTTAGTTGCTTTTATTTGAGAAGGCTTTTAAAAAAACCCATTCAATATTATAATAAATATGACGGAGGTGGTGTTATATCTCGGCGAAACTCTTCACCGTCCGACATTATTGTGGGCAAAATGTGGGTACGGGAAACAAACGAATGCTACAGAATCACTGATTTGATTTAATGTGAAATATGCAACGAGTCGTAAGACAGTTCCTATGATGTTGTTAGCACGGCGGCTAGCACTGAAGTGAAGTGTAGCCGGTCGCGCGAACGCATCTAGGCTCCGTCGAAGCGTTGTCTCGATGACGCTTGCGGCTCATTGTCAAATCAGCTTCCATGTTGTAGTGTCGATAGTCAAAACAGCTCTCGTACTAATGACTTCTCCGACAAATATAATATCATTTTTTTAAATGCATTTTTCGTCTACTGCTATATCTCTGCAAAATATAAGGATATTAAACATTACGATCTATCTGCTCGATGCAGAATTATATTAATATAGAAATACATTTTTACCACCGCTTCCTATCTCACTTATCGAATCAGAACATCGCCCCGCAATCAAACGTTGAAACAGTCCCGGGGGATGTGCGAGCAATCCTCTCCGACGAGATGCAGCCACGGAATGAAACATTTAAACTTGATGATGTCGCAAAAACGAAGCAGTTTTAATGATGTTGCAAATATTTTTTGTAAGCGTTTTTATTTTGGATTTAGTCATTTTAGAGTTATGGAATAGCGTATCTTGTATAAAAGTATAAACGATATTTTTAAGTATAGCTTTAAAAATCCAAGTCAATTCGAGAATTCAGTTTTTTAACTATTTCTTTTTTTAAACCTTTAAGATATTAAAGTCACCAAATATAAAAACATAGCCTTTTTTACTATGAGATAACTAAGAGACTAAAAACAAACAGTTAAAGCAAACAAAAATAGTTTAAGCTTTACATTGTGAAACTTGTTTTAATTATTTTTCGTATAAATTGGTGTATAATGAACTAATTAAAACAGTGAGTAGTACTAAAAATACCCAATACAAAATACGTTGAAAGAAATGTATTTTTGTTCTATTTAAAAAATTCAATCGCAATCAGTGACGCAGATCGCTCTCGGGAGAGATCGTTCATTCACTTAGAAAAATTGCAACTCGCACCCATTGAAAAGTTAATGAACTGTTCAATTGTAGAAAATACTAAAACATTAAAGAAAAACTTACAACAAAAATTGTATTCTATAAAGCTATTAAAATGTTTTTTTAAAGAATATTAGCAATGCCTTCAAGTCATTACTAAGACTCCTATATCCAACTAAGCTTGTAGCTTGGGCTAGAAGTGGGTACGACAATACCCCAAGGTGGTCGGGATCAAACCCGTAATACTCGCGTCTGCGAAACCCTTCTACCGTTATGCTATTATTGCTATAATTATATAATTAACATTATCATATTATATTGCTTGTAAAATGTAAAAGGGTTAAAATAAATACAACCCGCTCGGCAGTAAGCGGCCCAGGTAGCTAGCGTGTAGCACCACTGGCATGAATAAAATTTTTCTTGGCGACTTTCAAAAAAATTTAATATACAAATTTTCAAAAAAAAAAATATATTCTTATATCTTAAAAATGTATTAGCATAGCAATAGAGCATTAGATTACCACATGTAGGTATAATAGCCATGTAATGTATGCAAGTTCTAATACAGCTATCAGACGATAACAGCTTAGGAGTAATCCTGCAATTGGCTACGTTTTACTTGGCTAGCTTAGTTAAGCAATGAAATCCAATGCCGTCTTGCCTGCCTAAGGGTTGCCAGAACTGATAATTATAACATATTACGTCAGATCACTACTACTGTTTTACGTGCAGTAGAGCTTCCTGTTTGTGGTCTTTTCATAGAATACTTATGACGACTTTGTGGCGCAACTGTAGGGAACCTTAGTGGTGTGTACTGCTCTGGGATTGTTTGTTATCCTTGTCTGTATTTCGGCACGATAAGGGATATGACAATCTTAATGAGGGGTTTGGGTGTATAGAGGTTAGGTCCTTACTCAACTAAATATTAGGTGTGTATTTAGTTTTATCAGAAAAACACATCAAATAAAATATAAAATATTAAGATTAAAGTCCAATAATTTTTTTCTATAAATTAATAATTATTTCATTATTTAAGAAATAATTAAATAAACAAAAATAAAATACAGCCCTAATTTATGTTAACACACGTGAATAGTTTATAAGGCCTGGCTGGTAGGCTGGTATATCAGAATCAAATAGCGTTAGCGTGTCTATTGGATCCGTTGTAATGCTTTATGTACAGGATTTTCCATTCTACCAGTTACAGATGCTACACTAAAAAGTAATCAGGTTAGGCAAAAATAATTAAAAATAGCATAATTAGAAAACAATACATATATTGTAAGCTGTTAAATTTTTGAGTTTTTCTTAATATGATTTTGTATGAATATACAAGTTTGAGTTTTAATACATCGCTATATATGAGTATATGCAAATGTAAAAAGAATGTTTATGTATGTGATGTTAATGTTTGAATAATAATAAACGCTACACACTCAACGGCCCCCTTTGGGATAGTTATATCCTGTGTCGGGGGTCCGGAAACATGACACAACAACGACAAACACACCTAGACCGGAAAACATACCATGAGGTTGATACCAACATCTGCTCCGAGCGGGAATCGAACCCACGACCTGTGGCGTTTAATTCAGGTTCACTACCGCTGTGCCACAATGTCGTCATCAACAAGCATATACTTGTAACGGCTGACATAATACTAAGAACGGTGTTAATTTTCTGAGTGAAATGGGAAAAGGATTTATATCAAAGAAAATGAAAAAAAAAAAAATAATAATAAATTTCTAATGCCACGCAAGAGAAGCACAGAAGGCAATATGAAAACGCAATTCATACAATTGTTAAACATAATAGAAAAATATTATTCTTTCGTAAATTTTCAAATTCCGGATCTGCAAGAGACGCACCAGCAGCTTCGACAGATAAAGGAAAGCTATTGACTAATTTAAGAAGATTAATTAAACTCTCGGCTTTTGTTCAAGTCATGTAAAAGGCGAATATTATCTTCATACATTTTCTTATTCTTTTGACAGCCATCAAGTCGCTCTCTCTTGGCCAAGGTTCCACAGAAACTTTAATGGAATATTTTATCAAGGGACGCTATTCTTAGTTTCTGTCCTGTCTTGTTTTGTTGTTTTTGTTTTTGGCTTCCGACAAATATAATCTTCTTTAAATAAATACCTTTTATATTTCAAACAATTATAATGCAGAAGTTGGAGAGCCATCCTTATCCCAGACCGTATGCTAGATAAGGCCCTAGTAGTAGAGACTGTGTATTTTTGTGTAGCGGTCGCAGGTCGCAGGGGCGATTCCTTTCGGAGCAG
Organism: Hestina assimilis; assembly: GCA_023373885.1. Classification (NCBI taxonomy): domain Eukaryota; kingdom Metazoa; phylum Arthropoda; class Insecta; order Lepidoptera; family Nymphalidae; genus Hestina; species Hestina assimilis. The sequence goes on along the minus strand of CM041754.1, from coordinate 15,703,111 downwards.
ATATTTGTATTGACCATACAAGCATTTGATCTCGACTGGATGTGTTTGTCCATATCTGTGTGTTTTCGGACCTCTTACGCAGGATGACTATCCTTATGGGGACCAATAAGTGTATAGCGTTTATTTATTTATTTTACTTTTGGCATTAATGAAGTAGCTCTACTGAAGTCTTTTTCTTATCCTCTCTCCTCTCTTTTCCTCTGCCGTGGTACCGCCGATATTTTATATAAATATAGGCCAGGGTAACAAAACTCTTCTATACTCTGTTATATATAATATGTAAAACTTATAGATGTGAGGGGATGTATGTAAATTTCCGAAGGTCCCCCTGACTGAAGTCCCTTGGGTTCTCTAATTTAGGGAGGACGAATCTCAAAGGAAAACCCTACATTACGATAAATCAATCCAGTTTTGCAGAAAGAGATCGTGAGATATGCACACATAGTCATAATGTAACATCAATATCATCATTCAAATAACCGTAAATCCTATTTTATTATTAAGTTATTAATTCCTTAAAATTAATTTTAAAAAAATGTATGATGTGAGTGTAATAATAGTTATAGAATCGTTTTTATGGGAAAAAGGTGGCAAGGAAACTAACAAACCTCTTGATGGTAAGCGGTTGTCGCCTACTTGCGGTTGCAACACCATACAGTTGTTACTCCGCTTTACTAATCTTGAAACATTGATTCTTAAATCTCGTTTGATTCACTACTACAATGTACTTTAAACCGAAACGCAGTAATGAAAAAAACACTACTGCTGCTAGCCGGCCTCTTGTAATAAAAGACCTATCATTACCACTCAATCAAAATAATATAACGGTAAATACATACTTCTTAGATAATGGTATGTATTAAGCGACTTCAAAAAGAGATTATTATATGTATATATTAATTTTTGGTTGTCATTCATACAAGTTCTGGCAAAGTCAGTAAAATACATTTTAAAAGATTTAAATATTTTAATTAGCATACAGTTCAGTAATTAGGGTGAGTCAAAGAGGCTGTCCAACTCGAAGCGTTGCAGAGCGCTTACCATCTGATTTATAGCGCACTCCGCCTTCCAGATCACACTTTGCACTTACTTGATAGCCTCTGAGAGTACAATGAGGTTGAGCACTTTAACTAATTTATATAATTCTTACTCAATACACTGACTATTTTGATTCTTTATTTTATATCAAAAGACATTCCCCGTAATATACACAATATTATACTTTCCATTATTTCTATAACCCAATGCAAACACACATATTACACCGATAATAATAATAATTATACAGAATTATAATAACTTACAATTTTTTTATGTTCACCATCGATATTTTTAACTAGCTTCTGCCAGCAGCTTCACCCGCGTGAATAACGATTTTAATACAAAGTTCCAACCCCTACCCTTCCTTTTACAAACTTTATGTCATATTTATTTATATCGAATCAACAGCCTAAAAATAAGCAACAAGCTTCTAACTCGACGATACTTCCGTACAACTTTTCAATCCTCCTTTCAACCCCTTAAAACTTTTTTCGCATTAAAAGTGTCCTTTCTCTGGCTCTATACTGTGTACCAAATATCATTTAAATCAGTTCAGTAGTTCTGACGTGAAAAGGCGACAGACAGACAAAAATATACGCATATACATATCTAATTTTTAGGGTTCCGTACCTATTTTAAAATAGTAATAGTATTTGCCAACACAGATGACATGAAATCTATCTTGTACATTCGCGTGAAATCCCGAAATTGGCAACGGATTTGACCGGAGCGACCCATCCCGAATAAATTTAAAAGTCTGCGGATCAGTCCGAGCCTAAGTTCGCTTCATCGGCGGAGTTCGATTATCCTGGACTCGAAACACGTTTATTCAATTAGACTTTCAAGTATTTAGCGGTGGGGTCCCGCAGATCGGATTTCCTATTAGGAAAAACATGGTGGCCTTTTAAAAATTCAGCGCGGATATCGAAGGGCAGTTCCTGAGACCTTTGATAGGTTCATAAGCGACAAACAGTTTAAAAAAATTTACATCCTGTAATCTTTATATATCTTTATATATGATTATTATAATATTATGAATTATGAATAAAAAACAGCCTTATTTATATTTAATAAATATTAGTTAAACATCAAGTAACTAAGCTTCAATCCGTACTTTTTTTGGTAAATGTAGTAGCAAGATCGATTTATCGCCTCCGAAACCCGTGCACACTAAACTTCATGAAAATCCGAGATTCAGATTGTATATATATATATACCAGAATTGCTCGCTTCAAGAAATTAAATACCTAATATTGAGTCGTATACTTTATTTTACGCTTGCACTAGTTATACAAGGAATACACTAACATAAATATTACCCAAGCAATCAAAATTGTTAATTAATTACTTCGCTACACACAGAACACAAATAAACAAATAATTAAGCTACACCGTTCCGAAACGTTTAGTAACAGATTATCACATATTTAGTTTAAAATACACAAACCGCTTTACATATCGCATACTCGTAAACGTGACTATTACAGCCAACAATTGTTTTAATTACACGGCGTTTCTATTATAATAACATTTAGTCAAATTCGCTTCGCTTTTAGCTGAATTCTTGCTATTATTGATCGATGTAACATTCAATTATAAACTCTCCTACAGACAGTTACAGTTCATTTCACTTTCGAGTTAAAAATGAAATTTAGGTAACTTAAAAATCGATTGTGTTACAAGGAGTTAAAGTTGAGTTTAGATTGTGGTTGCTACGAAATGGATAATCAAAGCTGTGAGTGGCATTAAGACGCTTATTATATCCGAAGCTGCGCTTTGCGGCACGTAGGTTCAATATTGCGTTTGCTCGAGAGCCTCGGCCATTGAGCAAATAATTAAGACGATCGTCCGACTTCAAGTGCTGAACGTGGTTATAAAATATAACATGAATTTTCAAATGTTTCTGCGCTTTCATTAATTAGATTCATTTTAACATTTTATTAAGTTCGATTCTTAAACGTGCCCTCGTGAAATGCATATTTTTAAAGAATATGCAATGCTTTTTCAGTCCCCATAGTATTCATATGCTATTAAAAGTAATCTACCACAATTCCCGATGAAATGGTTAGCCGTGGTTTGGCCTTGAAGAAGGCATCCTATAGAAAAAATCAACTTTGAGCGGGCCGCCTCTTTCTCATGGGTCAAAGGCCAAGGCCACTCCTACCCGGTGACGCCACCAAGGCCAGTAGGGCCAAAAGCAATACACAATCAGAAAAAAATAAATATATAATTAAAATATAGAGGTCTGATTTTTTTAAATATATAGTTCAATCATTTAGCACTATCACTAATAAACGGAACCGCATAAAATGTTTCCCTAATTGCTACAATTACTGTAATCCAATTGAAAAGTTTCCCCTTTTAATCGGCGTGCATTCATTCCATTCATTCGTTCAGTGAACGAAACTCATGAATGCAGTCGCCACTCCTGACCACACACTTTGCAGCACAATAAAACTGTCACGAGCTATAAAAATGTTGAGACTCCGTTTATTTAACATTCTGTACTGTTTAAAAATTAAACTCTTTTCAAAGTAATAATAAAATTTGAACAAATGTTGAAATTATTTTCAAGATTAGTTTTTAATTCTACTTGGCTTCTATAACGATATTTTAGTAGCTGTAGAGCTCCTCCTAGCACAAAAAGGTCGGCTCGACCGGGGAAGTACTACAAGAGTAAAAGTTATATAGATGAATGAATATGACATTGAATTTGTATTAAAATCGTTATTCCCGCTGGCGAAGCCACTGGCAAAAGCTAGCAATAAATAAATTACAAAAGTATCATTATTTTATCATAATGAATTAAAAAGCAATATATTTAATGAAACTAATTATATAAAAATAATTCTCGGGTTCAAATGTTTTCTGAAAAAGTTTTCCACTTTAATACGCCCGTCGCTCCCGTTTCAACTACTCATTCAATGAACGAAAGTTTTGAATGCTGCTCGGTAACTCCAAGCAGTACGCACTTGCTACATGATAGAACTAAGCCGCGACTGATGAAAATATAAATGAAAAAAGTTACTTAATTTAGTACTTTAACAAATAAGATATTACCAAAACTATTTATTGGTTGGATTTTTTACACCACAAAGGTAGTTGCCGCCTGATGGTTAGTGGTCGAAGAAGCTTATTTTTGACTTGAGAGGCATTTACGCTTGCCATCTGAAATATGCAAAATACAAAATCGAAAAATGACCTTTTAAATGTTTGTTCCATTCTTTCATTCTTATTTGTTACGTAGCTTTGAAATAGTTTCTAGCATATACATTTATAGAAACAGCATATCGTCATAACAAGTATAATCACAAACTGTCTACGGCACTTTGATTTGCCAACTCGTTCTATAGTGTATCGTGTCAAACCTGACCAAAGGGCTTAACCATGAACTCTTATTGCGATTATAATGACGATCAAAACATGTTACAAACTGAGTTCAATCGTTATTTTGTATCTTAACATATATATTTATACTTCATACTCATATAAGATTTGAATCCATTTACTGTCTTAATTGAATAGAATAAAAGTTAAAAGTGAGCCCGAGGGGGACTTTTAAAACAATTTACCGGCGTAGGGATGTGACGACCCCATCGCCCCCTGTTGGGATAACCTCTGTCACAGCAGAGATTATTCCACCAGTGCAGTCAGTCGCACTGGTGGTAGGTCTTTTGCTGCAAGAGGCCGTCAAATATTCTACCGCCAAATAGTAGTGCTTAGGCATTACTGTGTTCCGGTTTGAAGGGCACTGTACGCTAGTGAAATTACTGGGCAGAGGAGATTGATGAACCAATATCTCAAGGTGCTGCAAGCGCTCATAGGCTACGGCAACCACTTACCATCAGGTGTGCCGTATGCTTGTTTACCAACTTATAACATAAAATTCTATTTCGATCCTTTTCAATTTCGCCAATATAACGATTCAGATTTTATATGGGCATGACTTCTATGTCATGGTACGAAAATACGATGTAGCTCAGTTTAGGTCATCATTTGGATCGTAATAGTTCATGGTAAGCCGGCACACAAACACTAGAATACACTATAGCTAGTTATGCACTATATGATGTGTTGTAATTTTAGGGAATGACTTAACTGTTAGTTTGTCTCCGTTGGAGTAGCTCGCGGCGTTGTTGCTGATTACTTCCGTCTTTCGGCCAGCGCTTCGGATTATTTCAATTACAAAACAATTTACATATTTTGTGGATCGAGAAATCTGAGGTCGTCGTCGTCTGGTGGTCTTTTAGATTACGTTTAATTTCTGAATGTTACTATTATAATATTCAATATTGAGATAATAATGCAGAATATTAATGAATATAATATATTAATAACTTGAAAAAGAAATATTTTTAATTTGTCTATTATATAGTATATATTGTGAATGTTGTTGTCTAAAAATCATATTCTGTATAACTGTTATGCTTCAGTATTAATATCAATAAATGCATATTATATATTATGTATGTTGCACGCCAAAATTGGCAAACTGTTAGAACTAAATCTAAACAATAAGATCTAATTAATTGTAGACAGTTTTTGCAATAAATAAATAAAAAACGTTTTTATCCTATTCTATTAATCTACTAATATTATAAATGTTAAATATGAATATGGATGTATGGATGGATGGTTGCTACTCTGTCACCCAAAAATTAATGAACGGATTTGAATGAAATATCAAATACATATTATAGCCTGTATTATCACATAGGATAATCTTTATATCGGAAAATTTTTAAGTTCCTGCGGAATTAATAAATAATTACCACTCAACTCTGTGGACCACGCACAGTTGAAACTAAAGGGTTCTGCAGCTTGGTTATGAAGAATCTTTTGTATTAAAATCGACCGCAAATATTATTTGGTAATATCATAGTAAATATTAAAAGTAATAAGAAAAACAAAGATATGAGAACAGCTTATATAACTCTAAAATTTGTAGACCTATATTCGTCAAACCAAATGTGGTTCAAATTTTATTTGATGTCCTACAAGCTCAAATTTTTCCAGAATTTTAAATCCTATGGTTCAGCAGTTATTACACAATTTTTATGACTTTGAGAGCTAATATCTCAACAACTACCGACTTAATGAAAAAGTCAAAAATCAAACCTCCTTATTATTTTGAAAGACGTATCCAAAGATATCTAATACGTTGGCATGCGTTGAAATTTTTTTTTTCAACACTTAGTTACATGTATGGACTGCTACCCTTAATTTTTATATATTTTAAGATTTTATTACAAAATCGTTGTGTGATTCATAGAATACACCTAGTTACTAAATTTCGTATAGCCCATGGTGTCCCAGTAAAATGACTATGACATACGGACGGACGGACGGACAGACAGACGCACATGACGAAACTATAATGATTCCGTTTTTGCCATTTGGCTACGGAACCCTAAAAACGCACTACACGAGTTGAATTTTGGTATAAATGGGTCTCCGAATTAATTAGTATTATTATTATACCGACTATTGTAGCATTTTATAAATGTGAACGAGAACTGTATTTTCCTATTTCAAAAAGGATATCATATTAAAAAATATGCAGGCATAGCTGGGCGAAAAAAACTAGTATTATATATTTGTTTCCACGATATACCACCACCATCACAGTACAACATTTATAATAAACAGTTGACAGATACAGTTGTTAAAAGCACACATAACGTTTAAATTGTAACCCATCTCTTGCTCTAGGGGGTATTTTTGACCACGGGGCTTAAAAATGAATTTTAATGGTCACTTAGACCGGGATAATGAACACAGCGGCGCGCCGGCCGCGCTAGCCTGCGGCGCACCCTCCCCATCTATCCACTGTTAACGATGCTGCTTATTTTTTCTATGAAGGGTTTTGAGGTATGTCTTTCGGGACGCAAAATTGCTAATCGACTTTGTTTGTTTTATTTTTTGTTTTTGAAAATGTAAAAACGCCGTGCTATGTTATCAATTACAATTTTTAATGACGAAACTAATCGTAAAAAAGTAAAAATGTATAGAAACCAATTATTTTGTTATTAACTATGTAATAAAATCTCTTTTAATCAGTTCCGTGAGTCATAATTATGAAATTCATATTATGCCGTGTAAATTGGGGCAGGCTGTGTATGCATGATTTGGCCGACCACAAGTAAATTTATATAAACTTTTACTTCTTTAGTCGATAGTTAGTTTTTTCTTTGCCTTCCTCTCCCGGAATTTTTCTATATTTCTGATTTTAGGTATTAGCCGCGCAGTGATTCCTCTGGTGCTGAAAGTAAACAAGAGCTACTGCATCATTTATCATTAGCTGTTTGATTGCTGCCTCTGTGAGTACAAAAATTCTAATAAAGTGTAATATTTTAAAAAAAATCACAAAATTTTCTCGAAAGACTACTATGTAACCCTTCATGGGTCGAAACGACCCTGTCAAAGCACTGATATGGGTTCGTGTCACGTGTTGGAAATTATCATCTTCAATATTGATGAATCACGTAACTCTTCCATCCAATTTTTGTACATTGCTATCGCTAATTTTGATCGATGTTCGAATACCGCTTGTGACAAATGCTTATTGACTGTATATTTACTTACTAGTGGTAGGCCTTTTATTGAAAGGGGACGGCTAGGTAGATACCACAACAGAGTCAGATCTTCTACCGCAAAGCAGTAGTGTCTTGGGCATTAGTATATCGGTTATCTCGAGGTTGGCAACGCATAAGACAAATGTATGGTATCTCAAGGGCTCATAGACTAAGTTTAGCGTCATGTTGACCGTACAATTGTTAATTTTACACTATAATATTCGGTCACTTTCTACAATTTACACTAAAAGCGGCTTTGTCACTACGTTTATTAAAACGCAATGGTTGATACAGAGTAAACGGAGGTTTATTGTAAGCCTTTAAAAAAATAAACGTGATCATTATGAGAATCCTTATACAAGAATAAAAATATAGAGCAAAAAGGTTTGCTGAGGTTCTTAATAACTTGCTCCGATAATACATCCTCTTTTCCTCTTTAGAAAAATATAACCAACATATTGTACAACATCTAATGAAAAAATATTACGCATGTAATATATAAAAGAAGATGTTGTCACTCCTTTTGTTAGAGATAAATAAATCAGGAAGATTGAAGCATTAGAAACATGAACATTAGTGGCCGTGTAATGGAGCTATCATGCGGATTCTTTCTTTGCGCTATGAATGAGAAAACTTATATGTATCGCGAGCTATCCGGGATTTGATAAATTAATATCTTTATGTTTACTATTGTTGTTATCTAACATTATCTACCTTCTATATACGTGAAGAGGTAACTTCGGATCCCTTTTAAGTATATTTCGGACGCTAACTATTGTTTTTTTCTCGAGACGGATGGCAAACAAGCGTACGGTCCGCCTCATAGTAAGCATCCGCCGCAATCTATGAACGCTTGCGATACTTGAAGTATCACATGTGCATTTTACCCAAAGAGTTAGGAGGGAAGGAAAGAGAAAGTAAGCCATGGGATATTGGGCCTCCGGCGCTCTCACCAAACGCAACAGTATCACCTGATGTTAAGCGATCACTGCCGCCCATGAACATCTGCAACACCAGAAGGCATGCAGGCGCGTTGCCGACCTTTAAGAAAAGATTACGCTCTTCTCTTGAAGGTTGTCAAGTCGTATCGGTTCGGAAAGACCGCCGGTGGAAGTTGATTCCACAGAGTGGTTGTGCGAGGAAAAAAATATTTTCTAAATCGCACAGTTGTGGATTTCCAGACATCGAGGTGGTATGGAGTTTTGTCGCGATGTTGTTGATATTAATACTGTTACTTTATCCTGATATTCAGTGTGAAGGTAGTACTTCCACGGCCGAACCGGCCCTTTTGTGCTGGGAGGAGCATGGCTCTACTACTACTACTACTACTACTACCACTACTACTACTAAATGATTAAGTGATATTATAAGTATATACAAACATACATTCTGAATTGACTATCATGTTTTTACAAGTTTTTTTTTTGTGAAAAATACAGTCTTATTGTTAATCTTAATTAAAGTTAAAAGGTTATAAAAAAATAATCTGCTTATTATCTTTCTTAACAAGTCAACTGTTCTTTTTCTATGATAGAGGATAATATGTCAGAGAAAAGATTGCGTAAAAAACCGAATAATTCCCGAGACGTACGAGAATGTATGACGTCATAAAAGCGAGAAAAATCACTAATGGCTGGCAAAGCGCCTCTCTGTTGATTAATATACGTGTCGCCAGTGCACGAGTCCTCGTGCGTGAGCCTTGATATTTGACATTTTATAATGGAAATATGAAGGGTACTTCTTGATGTCGCAATATTTGTTTTGCGATATCCTTTGTTATGTTTAGGTGAACGACTATACTTGGAACGAAGTTATCATATCGCACGTTATATGTTCCGAGCAAATGGAAGCTAAGCCCCAAGAAATTGTAAAACTTTTTTCCCAGACTGGAGGTTTTTCTAAAATGGTATCTATCAAAAGCTTTATATATATATTTTGCATCCGTCCAGCTTAAATTGACCTCTAGTAGAATGAGCTTCATAGGTATTTGTGGAAAATATTCATCCCTGTTATTCTTTTCATTTAGTTCGTTTGTTTTAATAACTAATAATGATTATTTATACTTCGTAGATAGCGTGTGTCCCGAGACACGATTTGAACTTTTTTTTTAAGAATCAAATAAAATGAAACAAATTCTCTATGTATATTAATGATACAAGCTTCTTCAAAATGTTCTAGATGGTTCCAACTTAATACAAAATATTTTAACGAATATTAGCTAAATTAATAACTACTAAGCTAATATGGTGTGCTTCAACGTGACGTAACAGCTCTGTAATGCATCGTCTCGCGAGACGCCGAGTCAATAATTACGTGGTTATCTTTGATCCGATTCTAATTAATGGCTTTAATTAAATATCCCACAACTCCGCCGGAAGTTTCATTAGTTCGTTATGGTAAGTGTTGGCAATGTTTTGGTTGTTTGGAACTTCGGTGCCATTTTGTGCTGTTTACGTAATTTCATAGATTGTTTTCGAAGTGTCCATCTTGAGAGTTATTAATTATCTATCAACTTTAGTGAAATATATTTCTTACAAACCCTGTAGAAGAAACATAGTGCTTAATTTGTGGTTCAAATTTATCTCGTTAAAGGAAAACATCGTGAGGAAATCTGCATGTAGTGGAAGAAATTCTAAGACATGTATATACTGACGATAGGGCTTAAAAGGTCCGCCTGGCTAGCTAGCAGTTGGTAAAAAACTCGTGAAGTGACTGCTCGTCAACTGCGTTCCGATGTTAGCCAGCGACTTAGTTGTTATGACAAAGCACCTGCATGCCCTCTGGTGCTGCAGATGCTCATGAATGACGGTAATCGCTTATCATCAAATGACACTCTTTCCCGTTTTCCTCCTAGAATATTTAATCAATTTTCACAATTTACTAATTGAATATCATATTATATAATAGGAAGTGAGTTCTCTCTTAAGAGAGTATTCACTAGAGTATCAGGAAGCTATTAGTATTGCATTAAAATTCATCTGATAAAAGATGTTTGTATAACAATAAATACGGATACCGTAATGAAACATTAACCAATAACCAAACTTATGTTAAAAATACATAATAAATAGGTTTTATTCTTTGCCATTTATGTGAAGCTGGTAATAAATACTAGTTTGTCACTATTATTCCAAAGCAAAGATAATTACTGTATCTAAATATGAGTTTATTTATTGTAAATATACTACAAATAAATTACACAAATTTCGTAGTAGTAGAGGCATACTTCTCCCAGCACAAAATAGGCCGACTCGACGGGGAAATACTACCCTCTCACTGAGTAAAGTAAAAGAGTACAGAGTTTCGTCCGCTGACTAAGAGCATCGGAGGCCCAATCTGGCATCCCCTTTATTCCCTTCCTTTTCCTTCTCATTCCTTCCCTCCTATTCCTTGGGTTGGCATGTGATATTTCAAGTATCGCCCGTGTTCATAGGTTGTAGTAACTGCTTACCATCAGGCTGACCGTTGTTGCCAACCGTAATTAATAAAAAAATCCCTCTGTCCAGCGAACTAAAAATAATTTATTCTACCAGGTACCAAGCATAGATTTGTCGAAGATATATACTTAATATTCTATGTATAATCTTAGTTCAGTAGCTCGTAGTAAATTTAGCTACGTTCTCAGTCTGTCTGTCCACTTGAGGGGCCATTAGCACTGAATGCGTCGCGCATTAAAATTCATTTTAACTTTTCAAACGAAACGACGAATTCGTCTCGCGAATGATGCAAATAAAGAAATAGTTACTTTATAATAATTACCTTTTTATAATTCTCTAAATAATATTTAGAATAGTTGGCTAAGCAAGATTTGATCCAACCGAGGATTTTTTTTTTACAGAATACTAGCTTGTGCTAGCGACTTTGCTCGCGTTACTTTGAACATCTTCAGGGGTAATATTTAAAAAAATGTTAAAACATTTTCTCTACCTTTAATTGTGCTTAAAATGCTTCACTTTTTCACCTATTCAGGGGGTAGTGTTTTAGAAAACTTTAAAACAGGTGTTTCTTTATCTGTAATTGTTCGCATAAAAACAAAGTCTCATGTTTCTATTTTCAAACGTGTCGGACTTCCAAACTAACTTACAGCCACTTTTTCACTGAATTTCGAAAAATCTTTTAGCACTCGTTTACGTTTTAAAACATCTGCGAAAAAAATCAGCTTTCTAGATCTAAGTGTTTAGGCTGGGTGTTTAAATGTCACTCAGGTCCTTTTATAAATTCTCTTTTATATGTCCTTTTATAAACATATACACAGATAAACTAGCCATGCTTTTTACAGTTATTACTAATATCGTATATCCCCTCAAACTAAGCGTATGCTTGTAGTTATAACAACAGTCCAAGGGAGTCCGAATCGACCCTGCAACTCTCGCCTTACTTCTATTTTTGAGCTAATGACGCTTTATATTCTATCACAGAATATTGGCAAGAAGAACTGGTACTGCTACGTTTTGTTTGGGAGCGCCGGAGGTTCAAGCTCACATCCTGTGATTCCCTCAACTAAGGTGATGTGTGAATTCATTTATTTTTAATCTCATTGCCAGTAACATCAATAGCTTTTTCGATATCATATTGTATTTTAATTTAAAAACGGAACATTGTTTTCAAAGTTTTTACCTACGTTCTCTGTATTCCTGCAGGAAAAGAATTATTATTACTTTTGTAATTTAATTTCCGAGTTATCTCAAAATTTTAAAAAGTGTAGCGTGTAGCTGTTAAAATTTTTGGCCAAGTTTTTCTTTGGCATAAAAATTATAAACTCTTCACGCCCAAGTACCTAACGGATAACAGTAGGCGCCAGTTGGACGACCGGACGGAAGCGAGTGGGGGCGGTCTGGAAGGCAAAGAGAACAAATGATATGCGTTTTCATGCTTATATTGAGTGAAAATTGCGGCTGTGAAATAGTTGATGTCATTTTTAATTAACTTTTAAATTATTGAAAATAATATGAAGAAACAAAGTAACGAAAAAACCTTTATATCTCTGAAATTTCTTAATGTATCTTGATTGATTGATTGATTGATTGATTTAATGGCTTTTAGTTATGCCAGACGGCACAGATTATTCCGCCAATGTCACGTGGGGATTAATGTATCTTCTTTAAAATAATTATCGTTGAAAGTTCTTATGATGTTCTACTACCTCAATTTTTTTCAGAATTTTTAATTCCATATAGTTCAAAAGTTAGAGGGGAGTCAAAATCAAACCTCCTTATTATTTTTAAAGACATAATTATCTCGATGCTGACACTGACATAATTACATGCTACCCTTAATTTTTCATATTTTATTATTGTTTCACTATAAAATTCTGTAACGGTTTGTTTATAGCATAAACTTATTTGCTAAATTTTATATAGACAAAACAATAGTTTTCAATTAAAATCACTGTGACATACAGACGGATATGACGAAATTATAAGGGTTCCGTTTTGCCATTTGGTTACGGAACGCTAACAAGCAAGAAAACTTTACTTACATAACCTTCATGTAATTCGTTAATTACACTAAAAGCATATTAATTGCCTGTTATATAAATATTAGTTAAGTAGGTTATACAGAAATCAATATAGCCCCATTAACCGAGTACTGAATGCAAATATCGGGATAATTATAAGCATACAGCAGACGTATTAGACACGCTATTCCCACCTCTATCGTTAAATATAAAATACTGTAATTCATACTTAATAATAAGTTAATATTTGTCAGCTTTGGCATAGTGAAATATTATATGGAGAAGACTGAGAAACAGAGAAAGAGAAAGAGAGAGAGTTGCTCACCCGGCTGCGCACTCACTTGCTCGTTGCTCATTTGCTTGGAGTAGGCTCGATACACACGTACACACTCACACAGCATAGGGCATTTCGTTACGAGACGATTTCTACTAAATCGCACTACCGCCCCGCGTTAAGGAACTTCGTTCCAATTTCGTTCCAATATCGAGCGTTTATATTAAAACTGCCAATGTCAAACATATGTATGTGAATTAATTCAATTCAATAAAGCCTTTGTTGCCATAGCAACGTGGGTCTGCTTTTACATATAAATAAAAATACATGCCATAAATTCGATTATCCTACGTAGCAATTGAAGCAAGAAAATAAGAAAAAAATAGCGCACCCAACTAACAACAGTTGCAGTCAATATTAAATGGTAGACAATGCTTAATGCTTCAAGGCATTCAGTTTTATTTGAAAACAAAATGAAATAAACAAAAACAAAACCAACAGTGTTAGAGCCGAGACCGAATAGATAGTTTAATAATTCCTAATGCTGTTATTTTGACTATAATATTGGAAATAGAATAAATAATGATATTGTAACTTGCATTTTTCACTGTAAGCCAACCTACAGGTCGCGCGACCTGATTGAAACTAGATTAAGTGTTTTTGTAAGTTCAACAATGTAGTGACTCGTTATGCTTATGTTGAACAAGTAACGATACACTGAAATAATTGGTTTATGGGTTTGAAGCTTAGTTTTAATTGCTTGTTTGTAGTTTGTGGCCAACCCATTGTTAATGTTCAGATTACCCATCTTAGTCTTTTTATTTATTTATCAAATTTATAAAAGATGGTAATGATTAAATAGTTTACACAACTCGAAGATGCTCAGTTGAAATTTTCTAAATCTTTAGGGGCTATTGAGTACACCTGCCTAAGGACGGAATCAAATTTGAGCCCCGTGAGGGCTGCCCCTTTTTCACACCTGAGTCTCTGTACTCGCCCCCGCTCGGTGACGCTGTCAAGTCCAGTAGGGCCAAACCCCAATACACATTCCGAAAAAAAAAAGAGTACCAGGTGTACTTTTTTTTTCTAAACATTTTAAATGCATTAGATCAAATTTAACTACTGGATGTAGGCCTTCTACTGCACGAAATCGGCTGGTAGATGCAACTGCAGTCTCAGATATTTTACCGCAAGTAGTATGTTTTGCATTTCTGTGTTTCAGTTTAAAAGACACTGTAGCTAGTGAAATTACTGGGCAAAGGAGACGTTTTAACCAATGTTCAAGATATAGGCAATGCGGGAGTGACAACTATAAATGTATGGTGTTGCAAGCGTATATCATCTCATATCATAGGCTACGACAACTTACCATCATATTGGTCGTAGGCGTTCTTACCAACTTAGTCACATAAAAAAATAATCTGAGAAGGTAATGAAATTTTACGAGGAAACGTACACAGTATCGTAAGTACGGTAGAGAACCGTAAAAGTTCATAACTACGCAACATAAGCGATAAAGACATCGTCTGTCCCTCTGCATATGATTTTAATGAAATGATCACCCATCGAGAAAACCATCAAAAACACATGTCCGCTAAACAGCCTCCGAGGAATATATCCAACGTTATCTTTATTCCGAACCGAGGTTCCTTTAGTTAAGTGATTTTTAAACGATAAGCGTGTAGCGATAAACATAATAGAAAAAAATATAATTACTTGTATTTCTCGAAACTGGGCATGTCGTGTTGGCTTATAAATTATTTTTTTCACGATCTTACATATTCTGTGCTTGTATGAATATAGCCTCAACCCTCAAAATGTATGAAAAATCCCAACAAATAATAACTTTTTTAGTTCAGTCTGTGTCACAATAAATAAACACATAATATACAACGTATATTATATCGCATATCAATACAAATGTTGCCTTATACTTTAAATATTTTGCCCTACTCTATTTCAAAAAGTCTTTAAAAATTCAACAGTCACAATATTAAGATGATGTGTACAAAAAAGCATAACCTCTTTTAACTTGAAGCCCTTGGCCTTAAAAGGCGGGGTGGTACTTGCCGAATTTATAGCGGTTACCTACGCATTCCGGAGATTTATGAAACGGCCCGTCGGCGACACTCTCCAACTTACAGTTTTTGCGATAGACCCGCTTGATTGAGGACCCTACGTCAAGTCTGCGTGTAACAGCTCCTATGTCACTGTAAACGAAATCACTATTAGTTTTGTCGGTGTTTCTTTGCTTGACACATTTTATATAGGTTTTATGGTGTTGGAATGATATTGCTCGTAAAAAGGTCGTTTATTGATGGGAATAATACTAATACAAAATACAATCATATTATTTTATTTATTATGACGACGTACTACTATATTAATGGGTTTATAATATGTAGGCGAAACGTATCGTTTTAAGACTAAAGTTTAATAGATAGTTAGTAGATAGTTATAGGTCTTTTGTTGCAAGAGGCCGGTTAGGTAGGTACCACCGCAGTGTCAAATATTCTGCCGCCATATAGTAGTGCTTAGGCATTACTGTGTTCCGGTTTGAAGGGCACTGTACGCTAGTGAAATTACTGGGCAGGTTGGCAACGCGTGAGTGGCACCGACTAATGGTGCTGCAAGCGCTCATAGGCTACGACAACCACTTACCATCTGTGGTGTGCCGTCTGCTTGTTTGCCAACTTGTAACATAAAAAAAAGATAAAATAGTTAGGTTTTATTTTTCGTAATTTTGATAATATGTTTAGGGGCGTATATAGTATTTGTTTTTATGTCTATAGTGCCATTAGTCTTCGAGAAAAATGCTATCTATGGCATCCATACTGACAGTCGGGTAGATAGTGTGTTCTAGGGAGCTAACGTAATCTTTTAGTATACAATTCCACTGTGATACAATTCAGTTCATGTCATGTTAAGTAGTAAATGCGTGTCGTAACGTTCTAAAAGAAATTGAACGTAATTATCTGCAACTTTCTATTAACTTCATAAGTACATATATTGCTTAATAATAATGAATCGCTAGTAGGAGGTCATGGTACGAACTATGAAATTGCGATGTGGCTCAGTTCAAGTCTTCATTTTGTTATATTTTAAATAAAAATGATACACGTCCGTTCCAAACAACCGTTTATTTCAACTGACAGGAGTAACAGATGCACTAACATTATTAGTGTATACAGGTTCATACAAATCAGGATAGCTTATTACATAGATTAATATCATAGTATATTACACATTTAAATCGCAATAAAAGTTCATGGTAAGCCCCTATTCTGTTTCGCTACTACGTAACCTAAAAGTCGTAAATTTTAAATAACACATTTGTGTATTTTACATTTGCAAGAATTTCATTCTCGTTAACGAAGTCGTACCTAAATATAAAGCAACACTTCAGCACTCATCCTATTAACCCATTTCAAATTAAAACTCACTTATCCCAATGCCCTGCTTTTACAATCCTCGTACCCGTTACACAGTTTGTAAAACTGAAAACTACAGACTCACGCTGTAATGGTTTTTCATGAATATATCACCGGGAATTGGATACATTTGAACAAGAAGACAAAGTGTACAGACTAAACCTTATGCGCAGTTCTATTGGACAGCGCGTAGGTAAAATTAACTAATTCCAGTTTTAGTTTTATCAGGTTAATTTCATAGAGAAGAGTAGAACGTATTCTTTCTTTAAAGGTCGGCGACGCACCTACATGCCCTCTGGTGTTGCAGATGTTCATGGGCGGCCGTAATCGCTTAACATCAGATGAGCCTTCTGCTCGTTGCACCCCCTTTTGGTCACCCCCTACATAAAAAAGCATTCTTCATAATTTTACGCATAGTTCTGACATCCGAAGTAAATTGTATCACTGTCTTTGTGTATATTTTCGGACCCCCGACACATATCACTACCCTAATGGAAGCCATTGAGTATCTAGCGTTATTAGTATACTCTCCACTAATACTAAAACAGACTAAAACTAGCAACAGCTCAATACTAAGTTAATTTAACGCAATTGCTCGATATCTGAATAGCATCTCTGTCGAGAGATCCTTGTGCTAATGGTTTCGATTAGATCTCTCAATTGATACTCGATTGAGATAATTATTAATATTGGCTGATTCGAAATGGTTTGATAATATCTTTATATCCACAGCTTTAGTTTGGATTTAATTATTTTAATTAAATATACAAAATATACAAATAAGTGTGTTTGCTGTGAGAGTGTGGTTAAATGAGGAAAAAGAAAGATACAAAAGCCTAGATGTCTTGAATATGAGGGGTTTAACCGCTTACTTAAAATTACAACTGTGATTTGGTAAATATATAGTTGAAGCGTATAGTTATATGAAACATCAGGTTTTTGTTCTGTGCCAAGCTCATGATTGTGAATAGGGTTAATTTTATTTTCACACGGTTTCAGTCGCTGATGTATACGAGTATATATATTATGTAGCTTATATATAACGCACGGCCAATACTGAGAGACCAAGTCGAGGAGCCATTGTTAGCCTACTTTACTAAATAAAAAAATATTTGCATCAAAAAGAGATATAGTAATGAATCGAAAATTTTCTACACATACACATATATAATTCAAAGCCGTTCATTTCAAGCCGTTAAGTAAAGTCTATAGTTCCCGCCAAACACACATTCAGGGGCTGGTAATATTTTGATCAAATAATAAAAAGTATCATTCGTTCCAAATCACAGTACATACTATAATGAAATATATCAAAACCAACAAAAACAAAAAACATAATATCATCCGAACACGGGAGCATAAACTTATAAAATGTCGGCCCAAATGTTTATGTGCCAGTCAAACGCGTCACTGTATCCCAAAACATTAGACGACAGTGCTTTACATCCATTGATGTATTCTTTATAATATATCAATGTTCGCTAAAATACGACCAAGTAAAATTGTTAATTAGTTTCTTACTACTCTTATTTTATTTTAAGGTAATTAAATTTGGCATTATTTGTTGTTGATTGCATTGTCGCCAAATAACGCAGCAGAAGGTTTTTTATTTAAAAAATTTATAGTTTCTCATGACGGGGACTTTGTCTTATTAAAAATATAATGTTTGAAGTGGATTAGCAAATAGATTTCAATATTGCAACTTATCCTTTCGAAATAAATAGGAAGCTGGTCTCGTGAGTTAACTGGAGCGCAGTTTTTTAATTAAACATCATCGCATCTAGATTCCTGCCGCCGCCACTCTCGCCTCTCGGCCACGCTCTGTGACTGCGGAACTTACACCCTTAGCTTTTATTTTAAATCATAGATACTGTGTAAGTGCGGTTGGTTTTTAATAGAATTAAATTTTGTATTCATTTGCGGTGATGCATTTGATACTTAAAATTGATAAGTGTATACAACTGCTTTTGTGAATGGAGAGTTGTTTGGAATTTTTATAAATTTGTTATTTTGAGTAGTTAATTAAATGTAATGTGTGTATGTAAAGTGTCTAGCATCACAGTACGGCTCGATAGTTTATCTTAATATTAAAGAAGTTTTTTTTATTGTCAGTCTAATGTTAAGCGATTACCACCGGCCGTGAACATCTACACCACCAGAAGGCATGCAGATTGCAGGTGCGTTGTCACCCTCTATGATACAACTGGTTATACGCTGGCTGACCTCGACACTTGAGTCTTCACCAACGCACGGTGGTAGCTAACCAGGCGGGTCTCTTAACCCCAAACACCAGCAACACATGTCTTAGAATTTCTTCCACAACATCCAGGTTTCCTCACGATGTTTTCTTTCAACGCTTAGCATTAGATAATTTTGAAACACAAATTAAGCCCTTGTAAACTCAGGGATGTATGCACTTGAGCCTAGATTAAATAGATAATCATTTACAATTATTCGTAAACAATTAAAAACTACTAACTATTTACTATTAGATAGTGTCTATGTGTGCATGTATGAGTAAATTATATATTTATATATGTTTGAGCTAAAAATGATAAATTCATTTATTATTTAATTTAAGTCTCTAATATGTTGTTTTATGTAATTTTTGAACACCATCAAGAATATATAACTCAATTTATTAAATTAGATAGCAAATAATCCCGTAATTAGCATAGCGGATGAGCCGTGGAGGCGAGGAGGTTCAACTTAGTGCATTACCGAGCGCTTACCATCTGATTTATGACGCTCTCCGCCCTCTAGCTTACTTTTTGCACTTCCTTGATAGACCCTTAAAGTACACTGAAGTAAAAAACTCAAATTTATTATCCATCTGATTACGCCTAATTACTTCAATTGCATATTGGAAATTTTATGTAAGATATTTCTTTAAGTTGCTGTAATGTCACACTGGTGGTAGGTCTTTTGTTGCAAGAGGCTGGCTAGGTAGGTACCACCGCAGTGTCAAATATTCTGCCGCCAAATAGTAGTGCTTAGGCACTACTGTGTTCCGATTTGAAGGGCACTGTACGCTAGTGAAATTACTGGGCGGACGAGATTTAAGAACTAATATCTCGAGGTTGGCAACGCGTGAGTGGCACCTACTAATGGTGCTGCATGCGCTCATAGGCTACGGCAACCACTTACCATCAGGTGGGCCATATGCTTGTTTGCCAACTTCTAACTTAAAAAAAAAAAAAAATGGAACAGTTTTTTATATTTCTAGTTAGCGCCCTAAAAGGAAGTTTGAGACCTAAAGATGATATGAAAAGATATTTTAAAAATTTTGAGACGACAGCCTGAAATAAAATACCGCATTAAAACTTTTATTCCTAACTGTACCTGAGAAAAGTTTATATATTGATACCTAAAATATAATTGTTCATCCTTTTAAGACAGATGTCTAAGTTCTACGTACAATTTACGAAGAAAATACCCTATTGTTATATAAAGAGTTTTTAATAAAATATTTAGTAATATTTACATATATTTATGATAATGAGAGGAAACGCATTTATTCGCAATAAAGCTTGTTGCTAAGCCGGAACAATATTGTCTTTGTCGTGATTGAGTCAAGAATAATATATTCAAGATGCTCTTTGGAAATTAAAACTTTTAAGTGTCTTTTATTACAATCGTGTTAAATTCTCTTCAGATTAATAAATAGGCTTCTTATAGATTGACAATATCATTTATTCGTTAACTTCCCATTTGGACTAATAAATAAACTTCTTCTAGCTCACAGTATAAATTTTATTAATGTTAACGTGTTAACTCGTCAACCAACAATTTTAGAGTGAGTTTCTAACATGAGACTAGCCGTCCATCACGTCACTTGTCAAGTTTGTCGGTACATCGGTTTTATTTTTCTCTCACAATTTATAATACCCTCATATATCTTACAGACATTATAATAATAATAATTATCTATCATTCGGCCAATCCTGACAAGTGACGCGTCCCCGCGTAGTCCCATTTTATTATTCACAGACAAAAAAAAAATTTGATTTAACATCAATAAACACAAAATTAATATGAACACATCTTTAACATTAAGAATAAAATAAATAATGATAAAAACAAATAATAAGAAAAATACATTTAGACTAGAAAATATGGATGTATACTTATACATTATTCACAATTTTAAATTAACAATCGGCTCTATTATTTTATACTCTGTGCCAACATATGTTCTCAGCTTAATAATTGCTTTTAACTTTTTATATGTCCACATTTGATGTCGGTTTACTACAGGCTTGCCCACGTGAAAACATCGGCTCATCTTTTCATATGCCCACATTTATGTCGGCTCAAATTGTTTCGCCCACGTAAAAACATCGGCTCATCTTTTCATATGCCCACATTTATGTCGGCTCAAATTGTTTCGCCCACGTATGAACATCGGCTCATTTATCTATATGCCCACATTTATGTCGGCTCAAATAACTTCGCCCACGTAAAAAACATCGGCTCATCTTTTCATATGCCCACATTTATGTCGGCTCAAATCGTTTCGCCCACGTAAAAACATCGGCTCATTTAGAAATACCACGCCCACTTTGATAGTCGGCTCATGTTTTGCCCACCTATCATTGTCGGCTAACTATGGTATTTTCTTTTGTCTACTATATTTCGTCGGCTCGAATTTGTTCCAACAAAGATTACCTTATATTGAAACCCATTGTTACATATTTAACACTAAAGTAAAATTACAAGTTCTTAGGCAATCTTTAAGTACAATTTAATTAGTTATACACATAATATTAATTAATAATTATAACAATGAATCTATAGCAGTATAGGACACTTTACAATCATGATACATGAGTTGAGCATAACAATATTATCTATTACATATATCATTTTTTCTGTTTTTTTTTTTATCTGCATTTAACGTTACATATTATGATTATAATTAATTTTAATAAACTTTATATAATTTTCTCTTAGTTATCTTATTTTAATAACTTATTTATTTTTCAATAATTAGCTAAAGTAATATTACGAGACCTTCCTCTTCTCAGTACTAATATGAAATAAAATGTTAATGTAATGTGATAATTATTTATTTATTTATTTTCATATTCTTTTTTTTATTTATTTTTTATTCGGAATCACTTGATATAGGATCAATATCAAAAGCTAACCACGGATGTATTTTATCAACTGAGTAAACACCAGTATACCGTGCCCTACCTTCTTTACGCGTAATAGGTGTATCCTCAACTTCATATCTATCATTATCATAAACTTTACTAATTCTATAGGGTCCAGAACACTTAGAAACTAATTTACGACTTTGCCCGGGTATTGTAGCTATATCTTTCTCAATACGCACAAGATCACCTATTTTATATATTCGTGCCGTTTTTCTAGTTTTATCAAATCGAGCTTTTTGTTTTTGCTGTTCTAATGCAATATAATTCTCAGCATCCGATCGTATTTCGTTTAAATTCTGTTTCTCATGTGCTTCTGCTATAAGTGGATTCATAAAGCTATCACATTTACCGGTAAGTGAAACACCAAACAGCATTTCAGACGGGGTCCTACCCGTTCCTTTATTGACAGTATTGTTTAAAGACCATTGCACTCTAGACAGCTTGTGATCCCATTCATTTTCCGGTAGACCAAGAGTAACGGATTTTAAAGAATCAACCAGGGATCTATTATAGCGCTCGATTTGTCCATTGGCTCGGGGTGTCGCAACAGCATTTAGTATATGCTTTATTCCGTTATCAAGAATAAATTTGTTGAATTCGTGGCTAGTAAAACTAGTACCACGATCTGTAATTAACCGTCGCGGCATCCCAAACAATGAAAAGTATTCGTCAAAAACCTGTATACTTGTCTTACTCTTACAGTCTCTAACGGCTTTTAAAAAGATATATTTCGTAAAAGAATCAATTATAGATAATACGTATTGATTTTTTTTCTTACTTAAAGGAAAAGGACCACAGTGATCTGCATGCAGCGTATCGAATGGTTTGTTTACTTTGTGAATGAAGTGAAGTAAACCTTCTTTAGGACCTGCCGGTACTTTACTGTGAGCACATTGAAGACACGACTTACAGTATTTTTTTACGAACTTTCTCATATTTTTGAACCAGTATACACTTTTAATACGTTCGTATGTCTTTTCGAAACCGAAATGCCCGTTATTGTCATGGTTCATCTGTAATATCTGCCACCTAGCTGATTTTGGGACTACCCAAAGTAAAGCTACATCTTCACCTCTTTTTATTACTCTGTATAGACTATTATTTTTTATTACAAAATTATTTTTTACTTCCACTATTTGGTCACTCTCAGGGTCTTTCAAAATTTTTACTGTACGTTGCAATTCAGGGTCCGCTAATTGAACTGTCTCTAACCATGCAAGATCATCCCCAATTTGAAAAATCTCTAAAAAATCTTGTACTTCGTAATCTTTTTGCTCTATGGGATTCCGGCTAAGAGCATCTACATGAGCCATTCTGAGACCTGGTCGATATTCAATACGGAAATTATACTCCTGCATTGAAATCCACCACCTAGCTACTCTTGGTATAAGATCACGCTTATTCATGGTATTGCGAATGACATTACAGTCCGTAACTACTTTAAAAGCTGTACCTAATAAATAAACACGAAATTTTTGTAAAGCTGTAATTAAGGCAAGAGTTTCGAGCTCATAGGAGTGAAACTTTTGCTCCTCCGGTGATGTCTGTCTACTATAGTACGCTATAGGTTGTATTTTGTCTAATTTTTGTTGCATTAAAATTGCTCCTACGCCGAGTTTACTTGCGTCCGTATGTAATTCCAAATTTGCGGTAGGGTCGTATAATGCCAAAATAGGACGACTAATTAATTTTTGTTTCAAGCCATTAAAAGCTTCCTTTTGCTCGCTACCAAATGTCCATGCTATGCCCTTTTTTGTTAATTTTGTTAAAGGTCTCGCTATTATTGAGAAATTTTGAACAAACCTTCTGAAGTAGCTCATGAGACCAACGAATTGCCTAACCTCGTGTACGTTTTTAGGTTCAGGAAATCTCTAACAGCTAGTATTTTTAAATTTCCTGGTCGAATTCCTTGAGAAGAAATCTCATAACCCAAGTAATCTATTTGAGTCTGAAAGAAATGACATTTAACTAAATTTAAGGTAAGCCCTGAACTCTTTAATAATTTAAATACGATCTCTAACTTACTCATACCCTCTTCCTTAGATTTAGATGCTACTAACAAATCATCCATATAAGCTAGAGCTAGACCCTTCCTAGATCCCTTCAACATGGTGTTTATAGTTCTCTGAAATACACTTGGAGCGTTGGCCAAACCAAATGGCATTCGATTGTATTCGAACAATCCATCAGGTGTGACGAACGCAGTTAAATGTTTACTCTTTTCTGCCATTGGGACTTGGTAGTACCCGGAAGCTAAATCTAGGCTCGTAAAATAATTATTCCCGCCTAAATTATCTAATTGGTCTTCGATCCTTGGAAGAGGGTATTTGTCTTTAATAGTTTTTCTATTCAAAGCACGGTAATCGATACACAGCCGTTTTTCACCATTTTTCTTATTTACTAATATAACAGGACTTGCATAGGATGATGAACTCTCCCTGATAATGCCATGTTTTAATAAATCTTCAATAATGGTCGATAGATGTTCTCGTTCCTTAATGGCCATTCTATAGGGATTATAGACAACGGGGGTATTATCACTAAGTTTAATTTCCATTTCTGTTAACGTAGTTTTACCTAACTCGGATAAGTTAAGAGCAAAACAATCTCTATATTTGTTCAATAAATCATGGAAGTTCTGTAATTCTGTTTTATTTAAATCTGTACCAATGTGAACCTTATCCAAGGGTAAATTTTCCACACTGCTATTAATCAAATCAGTTATCTCTACATATAAATCATCAACTTCATCGTAACAAAAGCCTCTGGCTATCATGAAATCTTTTTTGAGTAATAGTTCGGACTTACTTATATTTGTAATCATCAAAAAACCCTCACTTTTACTAAACTGATATAGACCTGGAATTAATACACATTCTATTCCAGAAATTATTCTATTACCACCGGACACGAACAAGCTACCAGTATATTTTGCTTGCAAATAAACAGATACAGGGGATGAACATCTGCTATTTACGATAATATCATCCTTTACTAACATTTTAAATTTAGATTCTTTATTACCATCAATATGTGGCATTTCAAAGAAAATAAGGTCATCACAAGATTTATAAATCACTATATTAGGCTTTTCACTAAATGATTGTCCTAAAATTATTGGAACATTCATATATTGATCAGGGACAATTACGACATCAATATCAGTACAAATATTAGCTACTTCAATAACAGCTTTTGAACTACCTAAAGCCTGTACTACACTATTCCCAAATCCACGTAAATTCGGTTTATTCGAAGATGAAGTCCAATTTAATGAAATCTCTTTAGCATCTGTCTCCCTAATTATTGTACAACTACTACCCAGATCAATGTAGGCGCGTTTTTCAAACCCATTTATCTTTATCGTCTTATAATACTTTGCATTCGCTCCTTTATTCAGTTTTGTTATGCACATAATGCTATTAGTAGAGTCATCTTTTGTGGTATCTATTTTGTCATCGGTTCTAGTATTAGTTGATAAATCTCTTTTTCTGCAATCTTTTGTGAAATGACCTAATCTATGACAAAATCCACATTTTCGTAAAGGCTTAGGGCATTTTGTACTAACGTGACCCATTTCTCCGCAATTAAAACAACGAACAAATTCTAAGGGCTTCATACTATTATCACTAAAAGAGCTTAACTTGTTATTTCATGATACTACTGTAGCCGGCAGTTTAGATTTTTGTATTTGTAGCTCATTTTGTGTAACCGTTCGAAGATAAGATAACAATTTTTCTGGTTGATCAAACATACAAGCACTAGCCCCCATTCTTACAAATTTATCATCAATACCGTGTGTAAGACATGCTACTGCCTTCGATCCTATAATTTCACACTTATTTAACAAACCCAATTTATCATAAAAATAATTATCAAATGGTTGCCCAAATTTACAACGAACCTTTAACATCTTGGTTAGTAGATCTCCATAATTTTCATTAGATGGGAAAGCTGCTTTTAATTTTGTTACCCATTCCTGCCAGGTAAACAGCATTGATGGTAAACCTTGATACCACTTTTTGGCTAATCCTACCAACTTAGGTAACGCGTAATGACAAGTTTGTCTGTCATCCCAGTCATATATTTTTGCGCATTCGTTAACTTTATGAATCCACCAATCTACAGTTTGATTATCGTCAGACGGATCAAATTCAGGAACTACATTGAAATTAGCCGTAATATTTGAATGCCATACTTGGCCAGCAGTCGTTGGAAGTATTGTAGAAGGGCTATTAAAATTATTTATCAAACGATTAGATATTGGAGCGTGTTCTGTTGTAGGAAGGGGAGGCGTGTTTGCCGACACTCTGCTATTACTATCTTTTTTTGAGCGGGTGCCAGCATGACGTTTCTTACTATTCTTTCTTTGAGAACGTTTATTATGTCTCTGCTTTTTTGACTTATGCCTACCATTATAGCTACTACGATAATAATCCCTATCGACACTATTTATTGATCTAGATCGCGTCGGCTTACGTCTACTAGAACGAGAACGCTGACGTCTACTCGATCGAATTCGCCTTTCCCTATCTGTACTACTATTACCAGAAGAATAGCTTGAAATACTACTCGAATATGAAGAATTACGGGTATACCTACGGCGGCGTTTGTTTCGACCGACTAGACTGCGTTTAGTGCGAGAACGTGACTTTCGATTCGGGCTCATTTTAATAAATTTATACGTATATAAAAAAAACTATAAAGAAACCAAGTAATATAAAACAAAAGGCGAAAAAGAAAAAAAAAGTGAAATGATTGAATCCTAAATAATATAAAAAAATAAAAATGAGAAGAGAAAGGTAGGCGTAGAAAAAAAAGTATTACAATATTATAATGTACATTGATCATGTGATTTATAATGACACAATAAATACAGTCTATTACGAGCTTATTTATAAAAAAATCTTTTAAATTAATTATGTATATATCTATTCTTTTTTATCTTTGAATAATATTTTAAATGTTAGTTTTTAAAGTTTCTATCACTGCTATAAAGTTCTTCACAACACTTCCACAATGGTAAATTAAACAACAGCACTAACCTCGAATAGCAGTTGGATGTTGTCAAGCAGCGTCTATTATCGGTTTCTAATCCAAGCTTTCAGGATGTCGTATGGAGCGTGGGTATATCACAGGTCACACTTCAAAATCCCACTTCTGAATTTGTTAAATTCTCTTCAGATTAATAAATAGGCTTCTTATAGATTGACAATATCATTTATTCGTTAACTTCCCATTTGGACTAATAAATAAACTTCTTCTAGCTCACAGTATAAATTTTATTAATGTTAACGTGTTAACTCGTCAACCAACAATTTTAGAGTGAGTTTCTAACATGAGACTAGCCGTCCATCACGTCACTTGTCAAGTTTGTCGGTACATCGGTTTTATTTTTCTCTCACAATTTATAATACCCTCATATATCTTACAGACATTATAATAATAATAATTATCTATCATTCGCGAGCCTGTTTAGTCATGGACTTCTCATTATCTTTTAATCGCTTATAAACGACGTTAGTTATCCTATTGAAAACCTTTTCTAAACTATGATGGTCAATTAGTGAACTGAAATAGTAGTAGTTTTTTTTTCGGTATTTGTATGGCCCTGCTGGCCTTGATGTCGACGTGAAGAACCAGTTTTCGCAGTCTGTACGGTTGCGTTTCGTTTGATGATTAGGAGAATCGGAGGCCCAATCCCAATCTTTATCCCTTCTTATCCTTTCCCTTTATTTCCATTTCTGTCCCCTTCTTCCCTTAACAACGCGTAGATAGTTAGGCAACGCGCTTGTAATGCTGCTGGTATGGCATGCTTTATAGGCTACGGTAAATCCTTACTGTCAGACGGGCCGCACGCTTATTGCCACCATTATCGTATAAAAAGAAGTGAAATAAAGATCAAAGCAAAAAAGACAAAGAATAACATAACCAATATATAACAAAACAGAACATATTCCATGTTAATAAATTATCAAATAAAGCTTTGAACATTTATACTTTTTCATTATGACGCAAAATCCCTTTTAAATATTGCGGTTGTGGATTATCTCTTAAAACGCGAATATAAACTTCGAGTCCCTTCCTCGGACCTCCCCAGGTATTACGGAATAATGTGACATTTCGTAAAATGAATTTTAATGCCCCACCGCCGGAATAAGGGACGGACTGCCCGGAGGTGTCTTTATTCAACTTTATTGTTGGAAACGATATCTTATGATACTTAACTATACATTACATTTGTAAAAATATTACATAATACGATCAAAACTTAAGACTTTTTATATTTAAAATGCCGGAGGGTTTTGTAGCGTGAACTGTGTCGTAATGGAGGCAAAGAGAGACGTTTTTATGTAAGAATAAATACATTAATTCGAAAATGGTTTAGTTGAAAGCAATGCTTCTCGTATAAGATGTTACCATGAAGAAATAACACCTCGTAACGCCCAATATTTTTTGGTGTTATGTTAGTGTTATATTCAAATATTTTGCATTTTTTCGATATTTTAATATACACGAAGTTATTTATGAAACACTTCTTACAATAGTTAATTTTTATGACGCAATGTACATAAAACATAAATGTATTACTCAACCAACCACTCCTTAATGTAGATCCTGAGTGCGATAGCGCCGCCGATGTCCGCTCGGGTCCATTTTGAATTGCTGATTGCCTTCAAATAAGGTGCCATTTGGGAGTGCCCACTGCCTACTTGTTGCTTAGGAAATAAAATTGTGTTCGCTTTTTAATCGAAAATGTTGACTCCAGCCTTTGAATGTTTAATGGGTCCTTATTTATCAGAATACGCCCGACAAGGATTTGTAATTCAGCATGTGTGCTGGCTTTGTACTGTAGCACTTTAATTTTCTGTCAGTGAGAAAAATGGTTTAGTATTCTTTACACTAAGCATTGTTTTAATTGGATTTCGTGCTTGTGAGTTACGACGATATGTGAAATATTAATATTATTCAATAATCAACTTGTACTTTTTAATTTAAACACCCATTTCACCCCTGAGGGGGTAAACTATATTAAAATCGTTATTTACCCAGGCAAAGCCGCTGGCAGAAGCTAGCTAAGCATACGATTTCAAAGCCGTTAACGATATCGAAAATGATCATCAAAATCTGAACGTAGAGGTAGTAATGAAAGTTTGAAACTTATTGCTCGATGGACTTTGATGGCTAGTTGATTCACTCAAACTCGGACCGACACAACTTAACTTATTTATCTTGAATGGAAATTCTCATAGGCAGTACACCATTCTGTCATGACTTGGAGTGGATGGTGATTATGCCTTTTACAAATATTTTTAATGTTGTAGTTGTAGCTTGAAATTCACTGACGTAGTTCTAATTACCGATCATACTCATATATTTTGCAAAAAATATTTGTGTGGCATGTAATTTGTTTTTTTTTTATATTTTATATAGTGTATGTATTTTAACCTCAAATTAACATTACGTGAAACTAAATTTGATCTCGTTTAAAATGTTGATAAATAATTGTAAAAATCCGATGCAAGTGATTGTTTTGTTGATAACTCCCCATACGACGTTCTTTCATCAGAAATTTATCGACTTATTAAGTTATTTACCAGAATACTAAAAGCAGAATCTAAAATATAATCGCCATGTTGCTTCCTGCAAATTATAAAACTAATTTTATACACACTATAACAAATAACAATCAGCAAAAAGAAAAAATGTAGTTCTCGCTTTACCTTATAATAGTATTTCCTTAACGCAGGTAAAGTTTTAACTAGAACAATTATCATTTTGTTGGTTCCGCGTCCGCTGTTTCACTGAAACAAAGCACGGTAAGAATTTTAATGGTAATGATATGTAAATATAACGTCCAGCGTTATTTTACATTTTTGTACGCCATATATAATACTGAATTTACGGAAAATAATGTTGTGTAATATATTATGGTGTTATGTTAAAAATATTATTATTATGAACTATTATTTATATAAACTAAGGTTCTTGTTTGCCTTCCATAGTGCATAATTCTATACTAAGAGTGAATATGACAACGGATTAATGGAGTTAGGATTTAACTCGCAACTTTCTCCTTTTTTTTTTCTTTTTTTATGTTACAAGTTGGCAAACAAGCATACGGCCCACCTGATGGTAAGTGGTTGCCGTAGCCTATGAGCGCGCGCAGCACCATTAGTAGGTGCCACTCACGAGTTACCAAACTCGAGATAATGGTTCTTAAATCTCTTCTGCCCAGTAATTTCACTAGCGTACAGTGCCCTTCAAACCGGAAGACAGTAATGCCTAAGCATTACTATTTGGCAACAGAATATTTGACACTGCGGTGGTACCTACCTAGCCGGCCTCTTGCAATAAAAGACCTACCACCAGTGTGACTGATTGCACTGGTGGAATAATCTCTGCTACGACAGAGGTTATCCCAACAGCGGGCATATAGTTAAAATTGTCAATCACCTGATTATCATAAATTATTATTATTACTAGTTTTAGCACAAAATAATTTTTCAAAACTTAAAAACCAATTTGATATCACAATAAGATACGACACCTTTATTTCCCCCTTGATAACGCATCAAGCCAATTAGAGCGCCTGGGGTTCAAGCAAAAATATAAAACAACCATATTGTTTCATCTCCCCTTACCCTATTTAACGATAAATATACAAATAGGATAGCTCAGTCGTATTGCTCGTACTGATGGCTTTTGGAGCGGAAAGATTCTCGAGTGGTGACCACATACCGGAAGGCGCAGCGTGAGCAGACCCCCAGAAGGTGTACTAATGACCAGGATGCTGCTGAAGCAGGACCGGTCATTATGGCACACTTTATCCAGCAGTGGACTTCTTTTAGCCAATGTATTTAGGATGGCTCAGTAAATCGAATATTTAACTGTGATCTACTGAACGTAAATGTCCCATATACTTAGTGATGACGTAGATATTTTTATGCTGAAAATCTTTTTCCAAATGTTGCGATTTAGAGATAAACATCATAAATCAAGAGTAGCTAGCGTGTTGTGTCTTCATGTTTAACCCAGCACTGTATATGTATATTATGTGTTTATTCGCAAGAATCAAGCAAAGAATAAAATAATTTATATCTTTTTAAGTTGAACAATGTGAATAATAATTATAACTTATAAATTTTAAATTTTGAGGAGTTTCGTTCTATAGAAGTCCTTCATTAGATTAGTAGTACCTGGTTGACCGAGCTATGCTCGGTTTTTTTTTGTTTTTGGGAAATCGAAAGTCGTGAAGGGTACAGTAGACTCGATTGAAACCTTACCTGGATAATAAAATAATGATTTCGACAACAAGTTATATCCGCAAAAATTGGGATTGTTGAGAATTTTGTTAAATTCTAATGGACGCATCGCTGTCAGTCAGTGACATAAAAAATTAAAGAAAACGTCAACTGTCATTGTAGAAATGTTTGTCATTCGATTCAATTCAATAAATTCTTGTTGCCATAGCAACGCGTGGTCGTTCAAGTGCGCTGTGAATTTATTTATATATTTTGACATTTTTAATTTATTTTGTTGATAATAGATGGCGTGTCGACAACGGCCTGAAAACTCGGACAAAGCCACATTTTCTAAAAATAAATACTAGCTAGATCGATTTATCGTCCCCGAAAACCCATGCATACTAAATTTATGATAATCGGTGCTGCCGTTTTTGAGATCCCGTTTAAAGATATTAGATAAATTCTATATATCCAGATGACAAGATTAAATATCTACCTGGTTTTATGTTGTTATTAGGGCTATAGGATAGTCATCAATCAGCTAAACATCAATGAAATCACAAAATTGTCGACCGCCGATGCTAGATCCCTTAAAATTGAACGTTCTACAATAATTGTTTTCTTCACAAAACCACCATACATGTCAAATAAAATGTGTTATTGACGATTAGATTAAAATGATCATAAAAAGCATTATAATATGTTAAAACAAATTAAAGGATTCAAAACAACCTTTTTATATAAAATAAAAATATTATTAATGAATTAAATAAGGAATTTTATTAATTTACAAAAATACATTCTTGTATTTTTAATTAATAAATGCATTGTAATTATTTTTTAAATTGAAATAATTATTGCGAGGCAATAAAGTATCTGCAACAATATTGTCTTTTTCGAAGACGAGCAAAGAATAATAAATTCAAAACGCTCCTCGGAAATTAAAACTTTTAAGAGTCTTTTATTAAAATCGCGAGCCTTCTTAATCGTGGACTTCTTTAATTTATTCTGATTGCTCATTAGGTGATAAGAATTGTGTTTTTTATCTTTTTACGTTTTTCGTAATAAACTCTTCTTTTTTAGAGTTCGGTAGTCAAATGACAAAAACGGAACCCTTATAGATTCGTCATGTACGTCTGTCATCATTACTCAGAGTCTACTGGGTGTACCAAATTTGGTAGATAAGTGTATTCTATTCATAGCTACAGGGTTTGGTGTCAAATAATAAAATATTTAAAAATTAAGGGCAGCATAATGTAACGTATATATGGTCCGTTTAAGTATCTCTGTTTGTGATATCAAAGTAACAACTCCTTAAATTTATTTATTATAGTTATTTACAAACAACTATTTTTTTTCTGTCTGTATGTATCTAATTTGTATTACTATTTGTTAATATCTTCGAAATGGTGTACCAAATTTGACGGATCTTTCGTTGTCACATAGTTGAGGTTATAAGAAGTAAATTACTATACTACTTTTAAAGTAGAAAAAGAATTAGCGTTTCGTTTAGTAAGCAAACTACACAACAATTATAATAATTGTTCAGGTTTTGTACATAAGCAATACATAGGCTGAGCTTATGAAGCCATTATTTATGTTTACGAACATTATTATGTTTTTAATCACTTATATTTATAACACTAATAAACAAAGCTTCAGAAAATTCCACGTCTGTTAGTATACAAAAAAAAAATTATAATATCTCCAAGACGTATTATCCGCCTATCCGATATTGAATTCAGAAGTTAAGTACGTTATAGCAGCCGATGGCCACTCAAGCCCGTATTCAATATCTCATTGCCTTTAAATAAGGCGCTATTTAGGAGTACTCACTGCCCCTTGTTGCTTAGAGAATTGAATTCACTTTTAATCAAAAATGTTGACTTTCAGCTTTTGAATGTATAATGGGTCTT
The DNA here is from genome assembly GCA_023373885.1 of Hestina assimilis. Classification (NCBI taxonomy): domain Eukaryota; kingdom Metazoa; phylum Arthropoda; class Insecta; order Lepidoptera; family Nymphalidae; genus Hestina; species Hestina assimilis. The sequence goes on along the minus strand of CM041754.1, from coordinate 15,670,006 downwards.
TATTTACTCGAATTCGCTTCGACTCGGATTTGTAATTATTCTTGTGTCGCTTTTATTTTTCAGTTCTTTCATACGCTGTCTGCGAAGTGTGTGGAAATTAGATACGTGAGAAAATGTTTTAATATTTTCATTTTCTTTATTTTAATGGGACGTCGTGTTTACTTTTTATCTGCTAAACGGTTGTGGCGTGTTATTACATTTAAAATTATTTCCTGGGACAGTTTTAAATTACTAAAGCTACGTTTAAAAGATTAAGACTAATTTCATATGTAAATTATCAGTTATCTTCATTCTTCAGAGTACTTTACTACGCCATTATGTCGTGGACTTTTAAGTTAGTTTATAGACAATATTTACTAAGTCTTAAATTTAACTACATAATCTCAATAGCATATACGTGGTAACATTATTATTAGATTCTTTTACTGATTCACTCGTTTGAAATTGCACTATTAGTTTTTTTTTTAATAATCTCTGTGACAGAGGTTACTTCAACAGCGTGCGATGGGGTCGTCACAACCCGACGGCGGGAAAAGTTTCGTTTGAGTGACAAAATATATAAAAAAATATGTATTTTAAACTATGCTTTATGAAATTGCTTTCACAGCAAGACACTTTGATCCAAACTGAAGCTGCTCGAATCGGTAGCCAGAGCCAGTGTCAACACAGAACCTGCGATGCTATTTGTCCCCTAAGTTGTCAACACAGCGAATAAATAAAGGGTTGACAGTCTATGTGCTATTGTGTCGTGTTGCAATCATCTATAATTTAAGGTGGCCGCTTACCACCACAATTAACAAAACTCCAGTTCTCTTTATTGTATGTTAAGACATGGTTATATTATAAAATATCCAATGTTTTATTACTGACGTCATCATGTTGACACTTGCAAGGACGAGGCCTAGTACAAGTAAAAACGCTACACACTCAACGACCCCCATTACGATAGTGATATCGTGTGTCGGGGGTCCAGAAACATTCACAAGGACAAGGACAAACACATTTCTGTATGATCAATACAAACATATCCTCCGAGCTCAAAAGAACTCTTGGGCGTTAATATGTTCCTGGTACTTTACATCCACTATTTATTTTTACTTATAAATTAGAGGGGACGGGGAAATAAAGTACAATAATTGCTAAATATTCAAACCAAGCTCTTCCCAGCACAAAGGGGCCGGTTCGACTCGGGAAGTCCTACCATCTCACAGAAAAAATAAAAATATTAGTTTCGTACCATGAGAGAGAGTGCCGGAGGCTTAATCCACCCCCTCTGTTTCCTTCCTTTTTTGCCTACTCATGCCTTCCCTCTTATATCTTGGGTTGGCAATGAGCACGAGATATTTCAAGCATCGCGTGCGTTCATAGGTTACTGTGACTGCTTACCATCAGGCTCACCGTATGCTTGTGTGCCAACCGTCATTACATAAAAATGTGGTATGTTAATAATATGATTTGAAAGCTATTTGCCATATCGATTGATCAAAATCTGTTCGTAACGACGTTAATGAATGTTTGCAGTAAGTGCTCGATGGAACTTCGTACTGTAGTTAATTGATTCACTCAAACTCGGACCATTACAACTTAATCGATTAATGTTTGACGAGAGTAATTTTAACGCAGATTTAGGCAGTTCATTTTACCCTTACAGCAGATATTACATTTAGTGTCTTGACTTTGGAGTGACTTTTATAATAATAGAGTAACTTTAGATATCTTACCGTGGTTTAAAATTTTAGAACCACTTACCACTTTTGACGTCTATAATTTGTTCTTGTCTTTTAAAACTTCACGTTTTTATTAAAGTTCTGGTTCATAATCTGATGTATATTTTACAGGATTATTGTATTTAATAAAATAACAATGTATCCAATTATAAAGATTCGTAAGGATTAGAAAAATCTAATCCTTATAACCTTATATCCTTAAACCTAGTTTTAGTTTAGATATTATTATCTAAACTAAAACTAGGTTTAAGGAAATAAGAAAATAACATCTAAACTAAAATTAGTTTTAAGTTTTCTCAAAGTGATTTTCGAAGAATCGGTGAACATACATAAAACCGGCCAAGTAAAATAAAAATAGGCTCCCGTTTTCCCTCTGGTCACGGAACCCTAAAAAAATAAAACACTTGATTTAAAAATATATAATGTACAACACCCTTCTTGAAGTCGGTATAGTCAGAATCTCGGAAACTGCTCAAACGATTTTTATGATACTTCGTATATAGGGTTTTTCGGGAGCGATAAAACGATCTAGCTAGGTTTCATTTTTAGGGTTCCGGAGACCAAATGGCAAAAACGGAACCCTTTTGTCATGTCCGTCTGTCCGTCCGTCAGTCCGTCCATATGTCACAGTCATTTTACTCGGAGACATTTTTTATGTATACAAAATTTAGTAAATAGGTGTATTCTATGAACCGCTACACGATTCTGTAATGAAATATAGGTGTGCGTGGTTTCGCACGAAAAAATCGAAAAAATCGAGTGTGCGAGTAATAATACTGTTATTGTTTTAATAACACAGCGACACTAAAGCTTCAATAGATGGCGTTGTAAAATATTATATACTAGCGGCCCGCTCCGGCTCCGGTATATAATATATAGCCTATATCATTAATTGAAAAAATGATTAAAATCGATCCAGTAGTTTTGATTTATTAATTACTGCCCGTGGCCCGTACGCGTTAAATGTAATTATTTACGACATCACATTAGAAACCTCAAAAATATATTTTTTCTCCACTATTTAATGGATGTTATTATACATATAAACCTTCCTCTTCAATCACTCTATCTATTAAAAACCGCATCAAAATCCGTTGCGTAGTTTTAATGATTTAAGCATACATAGGGACAGAGAAAGCGACTTTGTTTTATACTATGTAATGATATTTCATCATTATGTATCTAAGGTACTAGTTACAAATCTGTTATAACCTGATATTCTAGATCACATCTGCAATGTCTTGTTCGAGCCTATATTGCATCAAACGATGTTTGTCTTCCATGTTCAGTGTCAACACTGTTGATGGTGTTGCTTTGTGTGGAAATAATTACAATAGCTAACTATATCAGACCGGATACAGATTTATATTGTCAATTACCCTAACGCTACATTCCGATAAACATAAATAAATAATAAATGCTACGCACTCAACGACCATTAGGATAATGATTTTTTTATGTAAGAGGGGCAAACGGGCAGAAGGCTCACCTGATGTTAAGCGATCACCGCCGCCCATGAACATCTGCAACACCACAAGGCATGCAGGTGCGTTGCCGACCTTTGAGGAAAGTATACGCTCTTCTCTTGAAGGTTCCCAAGTCGTATCGGTTCGGTTATGATATCCTGTATCGGGAGTCCGGAAACATACACACCAAGGACAAACATACAAGACAGTGTATCTATAGATTGACGACCTTTGTGACGTGCCAGTAGCGAGACTGTTTTGCAGCTCGACACTTGCTGGGTCGTGGGTTCGATTCCGGCTCGGAGCAGATGTTGGTTATAAATATCTGTTATCGGCTGTTATCATAATATCTGTTTATAATTGTTAAATCTTCATAGGCACTCTGCTCTTATCCAATGAGTTACTGGTTCGACCTTTGAGTTTTTATCTCTTAGTCTGACACTACTCGTGATAACAATAGATAATTCTAGTGTAGTGTATGTATGCCTCCCACCAACTATTGTATTAGAACAGTCATAATAAAGACATAAAAGAAACAACTCGTGTCCCCATTGAATACGTCCCTACAGCAAAACAATGCCACCAAAATCAGGTTTTGGCTACATAATAAATTATGATATTATTTTTTCTATGTATTTCGAAGTGAATGAAAAAATTAACATCGAGATTTGACTTCGCTCTTGTAGAATTTCCTCAATCGTGGAAAAGTTTTAAACTAGAAGACTTATTATTTTGTTTCCGCGTCCGCTATTACGCTGAAACAAAGCGGAAAAGAGTTGTAATGTTAATACTATGTAAATGTGAGTCTGGCTGTTATATTTAAAAATTGTGACGCCTTTTATAACGATGAATTTATTAACTGTGCAATATCTAAAGCCTTTAAACGAACAATTCTTTTATATAATTATATATTCTGAATCTCGGAAAAGGCTTCAATTTCGGGGGCGATAAAAATATCTAGTTAGGATTAATTTTTAGAAAATGTCATTATATTGTGTTTTTTCCAGTTCGAGTCTAGATGTCTCGAGTCTAATTATTTACTTTTTTCTTCTTTTCAAGTTCCTTCTTTTGCGAGCCATAATGCCAAAAAATTATCATCGTACCACATAAAATGACGAATCGTTGAAATCCGACGTAGTACTAAAGCGATTTAAAGCATTGTTGTTTATTAATCATATTTTATTATTATTTTATATTATTATTATATATATCTTGTTCATAAAATTATCCTAGTCAAGCCTACAGCAATGACGAATGAAATTGATAAAGGTGCAAGGCTATCCTTAGCTTAGTTTGATTTAAAATGAATACTTATAAAACCAGACGTGGTTTTATATTCATTATGGGAAAAACTAGCCACTAAAAACGTTGTAGTTATCGTTTTGGGGTCGCTTAAAAATTTGGAAATTTTAAAATTTTCCAATATAAATAAAGCTAAGCATACTGGCCTATAATTTAAACACAAAGTAAATATTGTAATGTAGTAACTAGATTACGTATCTTTGAGCCCGTCCAACGTCAAAGTACGTAAGTCAAGTCGAATACGAGATAAACTTTTTTCCGATTGGAAAAAGAGTCTAAATGACTCAAAAATAAAATTAGAATACAATAAAATTCGTAATAAAATTCATAAAATATTAGAATATAGAAGAAATCAATACTATTTACAATATATCAATAGTAATTTTAAAAATGTTAAAAAAATATATCAGATCGTTAATAAAATGTTAGGAAGAGTAACTTTGTCGATTGACCAGGCCATACTTAGAGCCTTTAATGCGCAAGGGATTTGTGTTAAAAGTATTGCTGATAATTTTGCTCTCAGTTTTGAAAAAGCGGTGAAAGATATAATTCCGAAATGTGATATTAAACTAATGGACCCTAATGGTACGCGCAAGCCTCTCGACACAAGTATTTTGTTTAAAAAAGCCTCAACTAGTAGTGTTCATAAAATCATCAATAAACTAAACTCGATGAAAGCTCCGGGTGCAGATAATATAAGGATTTCCGACATTAAAACTATAGGCGCGAGTATATCTAGTTCGATTGCTGATTTAATAAATCGAAGTGTTGAGAGTGGAATATATCCAGATAGCCTGAAAGTAGGTTGCGTTAGACCTATTTATAAAAAGGGTAAAAAAGACGATTGTTTTAATTACCGTCCAATAACGTTGCTTTCGTCTATTGATAAAATAGTTGAAAAATATGTGTGTGAGCAAATACATGCATTTTATAAGAAGCATAACGTAATAAACAGATTCCAGTTTGGCTTCCAGACGGGTAAAAGTACAGTTTCACTTTTGTCAGATTTCACCGATGAAGTCAATAAGCACCTAAACGAGAAAAAATATGTTCTTGCTCTTTTTATCGATTTTTCACGTGCTTTTGACACATTGATACATAGTCAAATAGTTGATAGATTAGATGACTGCGGAGTGCGTGGCCCATTAAAGACCTGGTGTGCTAATTATCTGAAAAATCGTACGTTTTCTGTAAAAATTAATAACATCTGCAGTGAGCCCATTCAGGTAACCCAGGGAACAGCTCAGGGATCCGTACTAGGCCCATTACACTTCTTGTCCTATGTTAATGGTATAGGCAACTGCATTACTCATAGCACATGTTATCAGTTTGCCGATGACACGTGTTTAGTAATTGCTGACAGAAATCCACACACCGCATGCTTACATATGCAATCTGATCTAGATGCCATATCAAGGTGGTGTCATGATGCCGGCCTAGTAATCAACGCAAGTAAAACCAAACTATTGGTTATTAAATCGCCGCATAAAAATCAAATGACAGTACAAAACCTAGTAGCTCACAACCATGCATGTTTACATACAATTAGTGCGATAAGCTGTAGCTGTCCCTCTATAGATATTGTCAAAAGCCAAAAATACCTCGGATTGGTTATAGATGACAAGTTCAACTGGAGCCATCACATTGAGAGTATTGGCGGTAAGCTAAGACAATTTCTTGCGAATATCACAATGCTCAAAGATCGAATTCCTTTTAAAGTTAAGATTATGCTTTATTACGCACTCGCTGACTCTTATATACAGTACGGTCTTAGTAGTTATGGTCGTACCTACAAGACGTATCTTGATACTATTTACAAACTTCAATTGAGAATTCTTAAAACATTAGTATCCCCCAAAATAAAAAATCAGTTTTCTGAGAATGAAAGCGGCCTTTTTAAATATTGTAATGTGTTACCAGTACACTCTCAAGTAAATTTTTTATTGCTGAAGGAACAATTTATAAAAAATCTTTATTAAATTTTAATAAAATCGAACATCCTGTACGCACCCGGGCCATTTCTGCGAATCGCCTTTGCACACTGCGTGCAAACAATATGTATGGCAAGCGGACTACCGCATACATTATTCCCCGAATAATTAATAACTTACCTTCAGATCTTCTTAAAAATATATCGAATAAAAACATTAAATTTATATTAAAAAAATATTTTTTAAATCATTATAAATAATTGACACTCGGTCAAAAGGTAGGTAACCTTTATACGTAAATATATCTAAACTTTTAAATTATTAATAGTGTTTATAATCTCTTAATATTCTTTTTTTTTTCTTTCTTTATTTATGTAATACTTTTGCGACTAGTTTCTATGTATATACCTTAGTTAATTTCTATGTATTGCATCTAGACTAATAATAGCACATGTTTAAACCTAAGTGGTTTTTAGTTGTTATTATTGTTTAAGTATCTGTATTGTTATGTAAATTGATAAATAAAAAAAAAAAAAAAAAAGAATCTCGACGCTATCTCTGAGTTACGCGCGCAGCTCGCAGCATACTGAATCCAGGGGATTTATTTACTGTCTCTATGGCTCAGCCCGTGCTAGTGAGTGCTTTTGATACTTAATTCCATTCCAAACTTGATATTTTTGTATAATTATATACGTAACTAACAATATTCGCTACATTAAGGCTTCATTTTTTACAGCACAAGAAAAAACAACTAATTTTAGTCAATCTATTTTCCACGTCTTTTTCGAAACTTACTGCTACGGATATGGAATGTTGTTATATTCATTATAGTACTTGCAGTTAATCCACTTGTATCCATGATACGTATAAGAAATTAATACAATAATTACTTAGTACCTGCGCTGTTTGGAAATGCAATTATCATATGGTGAGTTTCTGTTTGTCATGACGGTTAGAAAATAGACATACGGTCAGCTTGTTGGTAAACAGTAATCGCAAGCTATGGACGCTTGCGGTACTAAGTATCGCATGTCACCAACACAAGGGATAGGTGTGAAGGGATGAGAAGGAATCAGAGGGGGTTGGAGATTGAGCCTCGGGCACTCTCAACGAAACTCAACATTAATGATACTGTTATTATACGATTTTCTGCCAGAGAGTAGTACTGCACTGGTCGAGCCGACATATTTGTTGTGTGAAAAGCAGTGCTCTACTACTGCGAAATACTTAAAAAATATATCTAGAATTTCTACGTCTTTATTGTGTAGAATAACGTTGTAAACCGACTTTGCTGATTATTTTTGTTTAAAAGCTTTTACATACAGAACTTCTCGACGCATAAAATCTATGAACCGTCCTCTTATATGTTGATCATTCACTATCAGATCCACATTCACTTTTTATTTCTTTGTTGCTGAAATCTGTTCTATTTTTATATTTTACCAATTGGTAAAAATTGGTAATTACCAACACCAATTATACGACTTTGATACATTTTCGTTAAATGAGTATATAGGAAAATAAAACTTGCTTTACGAATAACTATGTTTATTTATATGCAGGTATACAAAGGTAACTTGAGGATAGTCGGTATTGGATAGGTATATACTAGCGAAATTACTACAAATATGTAGGTAATACAATCTGAACCAATAACAAATAATGCGTGCGATTAAAAACATTACATCATGAGACATAAAGCTATTATTCGCTTGCTAATATTTTCATATTGCACGAGTCCATTTAAAATTGCATGTAGCGTTGAAGCGATGACAACATGTATGTTGGTAAATCCAGTAATATAATTATAGGTCTAAAGACTAGAACACATGATATCGCTTAGAGCCTTATCACTCCGGTGAATTGCGAGGTCAAAGCACAGTATGTAGCTCGTCACAAGTACGCTATGAGCTAGCCTCGAGTTCAGAGCGCGCGGCAAAATCCCCGTGAAGATATGCGAATAATGCCGGCGACGGCGGCATTTTGTAAACTCGCGCTCAGTAATGTAATAGAAAGAAATAAGTATCTAGTACTTTTGGCGTAGCGACCTCGCAATTCGTCAGTGTGATGAAACACTTATTAGTGATAGTCAAAACCCCAATATGGTCTTTTCTCGCATTTTCATTATACAGTTTCTCTGACTAGGACAATCATTTAATTGCTACTTTTAGCCCCTTAGATTAGTACTGGTTAATTAAGTTAATCTAGGTGTCTTAGACCATTTATAATATAACCTTTTATAAGATTATTTAAGTATTAAGATGATATAAATATATTACAGACACGCTACATGTTTCATAAAATATTTGTAAAGGGTAATTTGGGAAATTATAAATTTATTTGCAAATTCATAGCTTTGATGCAAAATTATTTAGTGGCTTATAACAAATTAATATTAATACTTTAAACAGAAAATAATGCATATTTCATCATCAGTTCGTCATTAAAAAGTACGAGTGTGAAACATTTTCATTAATTTGTAAATTATTTTATTTTGTAAAATATGAAAAAACTTTTACTGGTTTGTTTTTTGTAACTAAAGATTAAAATATAGAAATTAATAAATTAAAAATTAAAAAAGTATAATATAAATCGAACCAAGTTTTTTCTAATTAAAAGCGCACAAACATACAGAGGGTTGGATTTTTGATATTGAAAATTAAGTCTGTATTGTTATCCTGCATTTGTACTTACTGTAATATATTGTTTTTTACGTGATTACATTAAAAAAAAACTCGCATCCACGAATTGAAGTGCTGAATGACTATTTGTAATGCCGAACGAAATTGTTCACTTTCTTCTTATATTTCATCAATAGAAAAATTAAAGAAATAACTTTTTTCATTATTTCTAAATTTTGGCACCTTTTTATTTTAAAAAGCTTTAACATATTTTTGATGAATTCAATTTAACAAAATAAATATTATTTTCTGTTTAAAGTGCTTTAAACGTATTGATTTTCCAAAAATTATAGGTATTACATTACAAGGCCTGTAAAGGTTAAGTAATAAACATTGTATAAAACGTTTGTACAATCTACCCACTAACTGTTTTGTTATCGTTGTTTTGTATTACCCAAAAACTTTTTACAACTTTACACCATAATAGTAGCTTTTATTATACAAATACATATTTTCAAATATCAATTGTCACAAAAATAAAAAAAAAATAAAAAATAGAAAAAATAATCGGCTATTATAGGCTTCTGACTAGAAAAGTAATTAAAAATAAACAATAAAATTACATTGATATAAATGCAAAGTCAGTCTTACGTCATAAAATTAAGTTGCGATTTCGTGATTGTGATATGAGGTAATCAAATTAAACCTTCCTTTACTCCACTAAATAAAAACCAGAAAGCTAAAAATATACACTTTATCAAGTACAACCTTTGTCCTTAAGTAATTTTTATGATAAAGAATAATAATATTTTCGTTTATACATAAAAGTAATTTCGATCATTGCATCTCTTTCACTATACTGCTTTATCGTTGATAGAAGTGGGAGGACAAATCTCTTGCAATTTTTTCATTGAGATTAGTTTATTTTAATCTGTTATTTTTTGATTAGCTTCTGCAACATTAATTCGTTTTTAAAAATACTGCTAATATATAAATGATGTTTAGTATTTTCTTAAAAATAAATTTCATAATATAAATATCTTAGGGCAAGTTAGTGTAGTTCGTCAAATCCTTTCCATTTTTATACATAGACGTGATGATGGGGTCCAAGTTGTGATATTCTTTTCCCGACCGTGGTCGAAGAGTGCTTGTTGGTTGACGATTTAACCTTAAAAAAGAAACAAAAATGTGAAAACTAATACTGTTTTACTTATCAATAGATTAGATTTTAATGGTATCAGAGCCATGCTCCACACAGCACAAATGGACAGGAGAAGTACCTACTAACCGCTCACAGAAAATCGGCCCGAAGTATCAGTACTGTTGCGTTTCGTGCGACCAGTGAAAGCACCGGAGGCCCAATCTCCCACCTACGAGTATCGCAAGCGTTCATAGATTGTGGTGACTACTTACCATCAGGCTTACCGCCCGCTTGTTTGCCAACCGTCATGACAAAAAAGATATAATCTTTGGACTCCTCTTTTTCATAAACTTGGACTGGTATTATTTTGAATGTATTTTAATACCAACTAACGTCAAAAGATGATATGGGTGTATGTCATACCTGTTACCCATCGGTGTGTCTGAAGAAGAGTGCGAAGATGTCAAGGATAATGTTTCAATATAATCCGACATATCTGATGTACCACTCGAAGTGCTGTGTGTGTCCATAATACCTACAAATAGATATTATAAAATAAAATATCAAATAAACTCATTTAACAAGAGCTGCTATTTTTTTTTTTATGTTAGAAGTTGGCAAACAAGCATACGGCCCATCTGATGGTAAGTGGTTGCCGTAGCCTATGAGCGCTTGCAGCAACATTAGTAGGTGCCACTCACGCGTTGCCAACCTCGAGATATTAGTTCTTAAATCTCGTTCGCCCAGTAATTTCACTAGCGTACAATGCCCTTCAAACCGGAATACAGTAGTGCCTAAGCACTACTATTTGGCAACAGAATATTGGACACTGCGGTGGTACCTACCTAGCCGGCTTCTTGCAACAAAAGACCTACCAGTGTGACTGATTGCACTGGTGGAATAATCTCTGTTGTGACAGAGGTTATCCCAACAGCGGGCGATGGGGTCGTCACATCCCGACGCCTTTATATTTATTTATAGCTATTTATTATTCGTATTAATATAATGGTATGGTGCTTTAGGACTGCTAAAATTTATATAAATATATATTTATATATTTTATGTAAACATTTGTACCATATAAATCAATTTATGAGTAGTTAGTACAAAATTATAAATATTAAATATTACCTTTGAATTGTTTCGGCGGTAGTACTGGAACTTCCGCTTCCGCAGAAGATGACTTAGCATGTACGCTGCTTTTATGCAACTGAATAGGTTGGTCTCTTAAAAGGTCTGATGACTTAGACTTCCTTGGCAAAGATGAGTGTATAGAGCCTGATAGATTGCCTCGCATTCTTTTATGTACCATATACTGGTATCTTGAGTGGCCAGATGTCAAAGGCATCTCAAACTCTTGGAATTCTCCACCTCCGTGTTTCAATGAGCAACTCGAAACACCAGAATCATTCGAGCTAGATGAATCTCTATTTCCGCCTTTGCAAGGTACACTTGATGATCTTTTTATCGCCGCATTATCCATATGCTTATTTCGCAAATGAGGTGTATCCTTCGAAGAACTCTCTTCAGATGTCTTATTTTCTGATCCAGAAGATTTACAGCAATCGTAATATTCTCGGTCGTTATCGCATGGTGATGATAGTCTATTCTCTAGAGCTAAATTCCTTAACGTTTCCATCGATGAGGATGTTGCATGACTTCCTATGCTACTATCGAACTCTTTTAAGTCTTCGAGAAGTCTTGCTGAGTCTACCGAACTTGATCTTTTCTGAATTGATTCGTTGTTACTGTTAGAAATACCATCGAAATTTCGTAAGCAACTTCCAGCTCCATGCAGAGTAGGTATACTGAAAGATTTTTCAATTTCCGTTCGATGCATTTTGGCTAAAGGATGTTTTAAGCTTTGTGACCAATTAGGATTAGGAGACATAGGGGTATAGCCAGGATTATTTCCATGTGTTCTGTTAGCTAAACAGCTTTTGACGTCTTTCGAAGGTTCCATAAGTAAGTATTCATCAGATTTATTTTTTACGTCTCGTAAATCAGAAGATTTACAATGGACACACTTTAAGCAAGCCCGTGGTTTTATAGGCAAAGTAGTTGAAGCCAGATCTATATTAGCACTAAGAGCATCTAACTCATTTTGAGTTACACCAGCTTTTTTCAACAAATCTTTAGCATTTTCATAGTACTCTAACGATAATGCAAATTCTAGGTTTTCATAGTTAGCATAAGGGCCCTCAAAATTCTTAGCTTCGTTCGGTTCTAAATTTTGATAATTTGTAAAAATAGTTTCCGTGGTACCGTCCTGTGATTTGTCTTGATCAGTCGAAGTGCTTTGTCTATTCGTTTTTCTAGAAATATCTACCGTAGCATAGATAGCTGTTTCATCTAGCTTACATGTATTTGGGATCTCTTTATTAATATTTTCATTGCTCGTTCTCTTACAATAAGGTAAACTGATTAAATTATTTGCCCAATTCGTTACTTTTTGACACGGACAGTCAACAGGTTGCAAATTTTCGTCAGATTCGACAATAACGGGTTTCTTTTTTGAACCAAATTTTAATATGCAGCCACATTTTTTCTTTAAAACTAGTGAGCCTGGGCTTGAAGTATTTGTTACTTGAAAGAGATCATCGGCTAGTGCTGCTTTTATACGTTTAGGTGTGTCATAATATTCTTCTTTATTTATCTAAAATATAAAACTTAAAATAAATGATTTTGTTCTATAACAGAAATTTAAAAAAATATATGAAAAATTATATAATATTATGATAAACAAACCTCAGTATACGTTGTTTTTGGAACATCATAATTTTCGTAAGGGCCTACTTTTGGATTATTGCTAGGACAAAAGTTATCGTTCAAAGTGCAGTTGCATCCTTGTGAAGGTAGTGGAGCTGCTGGCTTCTTTTGATCTAAATGGGCTGGTTTTGGTGGTCTCTGTGGTGGTTGCTGTTGACACGGACAGGGGTCTTTTCTACTAAGCCTTGGTGTGAGGTATTCTGTACTGTTAGAAGAATTATCTGAACAACTTTCAGGGACTGCTTCCATAGTCCAAGCTGGATTAAAATGAGTTCCAGTATTTAGAGCTACTGTTGATGACCGTGATACACCACCCAGCTTTGTCATACAGTTATTGCAACGTTCTAGGGTGATGTGATCTGCTCCACTCCAAGGTGGCTTTATATCAGTGTCCGCATCTGATTTGTATTCATTTTCATCGAATCCTCGTCTCTCCGCTGATGGCCAATACGGTGAAACGTCTCCACAATCTTCGCCAAAGTAGTTTTCTTCATATAACGCACTAGCGTTATCTGGTATTGATTGATCACCGATATTAAAACTCGATAAGCGTGTGTTTGGCCTAGACTTGAATCTTCGTTCGGTACCTGCAAGAATGTATTTAATTATTATCAGTGTCAGTTATTTTTAAAGGATGGAATATTATTTTAATAGCATGATACCGCTACCCCTTGGTGTGGGTGTCTTGTGTTGTAGATTTCCGTGAGCAGCTTGATCGAATGCGTCTGTGATATCCTGGGCTTGATCAGTGATAAGCATATGCAAACCTTCACCTTTACCACAATGAGATCCACCTTCAAAACCGAATCGCCCTTCCACGACACCATAGCGCCTAAACAAAAGATAGTTTTATAACCTAGATGTTCAAAATAAAACTAGTGTCAAAATATACAACAGTTACAAAAATTATTCGGTACAAATATATATAGGTATGTAACAATTACAACTACTGCTCAGGTTTCCAAATATGCAAAATAAATCAAAAGACTAAATGTAGTTAAGTTACTTTCAATTTGGGAAATAAGTGAAAGTAAAACTTTTAATTTAAAATGTTCAATACCCAGAACAAGATGTTTGAGAGTAATCAGAAATGAGCATTACGTATTAGATTGCAACATCTTTGATATTGTAAGTAACCTAAATTACAGGATCATTTTTCACATGGCTAACAAACCATGGCGCTGTCGTAATTTAAAAATACGTGTATCAAAACATGAATGTTGGCAAGGCAGAGGGACGGGATAAGATGCCGACAAAATGGCGGCATGGCATACAAAATGGTTTCTGTGGCGGAAGTCGCCGCCATTAACTTACTGGCGACCAGACGAACTACATAAACCAACAGATGCCGCGTTTATGGACCAGCCGTGGAATGATCGAGTTTTATTGTCAGTTGTGTATGTATGTCGTTCTATAACTGCATTCACATCGGAGCCAAAGTCCGTTTTATGGTTCGTTTCAGTTTTATTCAGTTAACTTCTTCGACAAGCATCTAAAACTTTTATGTATGGTTGTTATTATTTATTGGTTTTGAAAATTTAAGCATCTGTATAAAGTTAACGAAGAGCTAAAATATTTTAGTACCATAAAAATCATGTTTTTATTACTTGCATAATCAATGATATAGTTGACGCGCTTATAGCAATCACTTTTGCTATTTTGCTGATAATTTTTCACATCAAGTAATTGATAAGCTTAAAGATTTTTTTCTTTGAAATTTCAATATAATTAAAACAGTCTCACCTCAAATGCGCAAGTTCCCACAATCCGAGTACTCGAGGTGGTACCCCACTCGTCAAAGCGAATCTTCTGCCTTGAATATGAAGTCTTGCTGGCCCGGCGGGGAGTTTTTTAGAGCCTCCACTTCCTATCATCACCAAATATTCTTTAGACGATCCCAGCTGACCTCCCACTTTGACCTGCCATGCAATTAGCCTTTCTCTAGTTTCGAAAGCTAGAACTACTGTCACATCTTGACAGATGATGGCGATAGTATTTGACTCCTTATCTAAGGTGAATCCTGATTCAAAGCCAAGAAAGTGCTGGAGGGAGAGAGATGCCTTTGTTTGTCCCTTTTTGTAGCGATCTTTTGGATCTCGATACAGTTGCAGGTGAAGGCAATCTGGAAAAAAGAAATAATTCTATATTATTATTATTTGAATTACATGATTAAAATTGGTATAAGTATTAAATTAGAAAATAATTAAAATTAAAATTAAATATTTTAAGTCTTAAAAGGCAATATTAATATTTGAGATAACAGCTACTTCTGGTCTTATAATAATAATTTATTAATCCCGAAAAGAACCCTAAGCGAATCAACTGCCCAAAGTACGATAAAACACTATACGATAGTAGATTGGTTTTATATTTTCTAAATAATTCTGTTATTTAATTTTGAATTTTGTAGCAATTTTTTACAGTAAACGAGGACGTTATAGCGCCTTCGCATTCGATGGCCGCTCGCTCCCACCACGACCCAATTACAGCGGGTGGCTGGAACAGTTTAATTATCAAGGGTTTCTTTGAATCAGACCGAATTAAAGCTTATTGAGCCACGATATTGGAGGCTAAGAAACATTGGGTATTTTTATTTATAATTACTGTTCTTGCAATCGACAGCTTCTCCCAGCACAAATGCAGAAAGGGGAGAAAATAGACCTAAAGTAACAGTTACAGTAGGTACTGTTGCGTTTCGTGCTATGTGCCCTT
This sequence comes from Hestina assimilis, assembly GCA_023373885.1. Classification (NCBI taxonomy): domain Eukaryota; kingdom Metazoa; phylum Arthropoda; class Insecta; order Lepidoptera; family Nymphalidae; genus Hestina; species Hestina assimilis. The sequence continues at coordinate 15,654,337 of CM041754.1, read as the reverse complement.
TGTTCCCTTCATGTTTTCCCTTCTCATCCTCCTATCCCTTGGGTTGACGCATATGTGATACTTCAAGTATCGCAAACACAATTCATAGATTGCAGTGACTGCTTACCGTCAGGAAGACCATATGCTTGTTTAGCAACCGTCAATAACATAAAAAAAAATATTGATGTTAATATTTTGACAATTACTAAAACCATTAAATGAAGCTTCCTACATTTTATTTCTCGCCATTTAGAAGCCAGTTGACTGTTTTACAATTTCTAATTTATATAGACAAATTAATTGAAAAGTACAAGTACGGAGTAAGTTGAATGTAATGTAAAATAGTTTCGTTAAGTAGTTAGATTTTGTGAATACGTAAAACCGGTTGTGTATGTGAGGTCGCATCGGGACTCGTCGTAAACTGCCCAAGAACACGAGACCGCTTTTATCCGCTTTTTGCAATATCCGTAAATCTTTTCGCTTTATTGATTGACGTTGCTCGAACTAACTTGTTTTTTGTAAACTCATTGTGATCGACGTTTCTGTGCTCACCGCAGATAATAGGGTTCTATTTATTATCTAATATATAATATTCGAGTGTTATTTTCCTTCTGAAATTATATATCAATTTTTTTTTTTATAAATAATATACTGAGGTATGGTACTGGTGAAATTTATCTTATTATTATTCTAGACAGACAACCAACGTTGCCTGATAGTTCTAAAAAAATCACGCGGTAACATGTATCATCATAGCAATAATTTATATAATAATACTAGCGGGCCCGGCAGACGTTGTCCTGCCCCGAAAAAATCTGGGACCCGATATTAGCGCCCTCCACCCGAGTCTAGAAGTGACACCGGCCAAAGCAGCGGTTGGTGATAAAAAAGTGAAAATTTAGGGTCGTATGTATTTTTCAATGCCACATAATAAAAATTATCCAAAAATAAAAAAATGTTTGGGGTGGACACCCTTATCACTTAGGGGTTTGAAAAATAGATAGTAGCCGATTCTCAGACTTACTGAATTAAAAATTTAAAAATTGCATAAGAATTGGTCAAGCCGTTTCGGAGGAGTATGGGAACGAACATTGTGACACGAGAATTTTATATATTAGAATATATACAGACGTTTTTATACATTGCAAATCTGTAAATCAGTTCTGCCATTTAAAAACGCGATACTTAAACTTAAAACAAAAAACCGTCGTACTGTTTCGCAGGAGTACGACCACACTCACCGTGAGGTATTCATATATCAAATAAATAGTAAATTACACACCTAGGGTGAAAAGTAGGACATTCTCACCCGCAGACAAGCGCGACAATCGTGGGTGGCAATGTCCTACTTTTCTCACGTGATGCGTATTCGATATTTTTTCCTACGATTGATAAACATAAGCTTGCTAGGTTACCGGGAGGTGAAATGGATAGTTAGTGTCACCTTGCCGGGAGAGACTTGACTAAAAAAGAACTTGATGATAATGTAGGAAAAATAATATATTATAAAAATTAGCAGTCAAGTGCGTTGTGGACCACGCACAGTTGAAACAAAAGGGTTCCGCAGCTTGGTTATGAAGAATCTTAAGGCGTTTAAAAATAATAACGAATAAAAATCGACTGCAAAAATGAGTTGGTAATTTTATAGTAATTACTAAAAGTTATATGAAAAAACGTTATGGGAAAAACTTATATATCTCTTAAATTCCTTGAACACAATTTTTATGACTTAAGGAGCTAATATCTCAACACCTACTGACCCGATGAAAAAAGTCAAAATAAAACCTCCTTATCATTTTGAAAGATCTATCCAAAGATATCTCAAACGATGACATACGTTGAATTTTTTTTTTCAACACTTAGTTACATGTATAGACTGCTTTTTTTATGTAAGAGGGGCAAACGGGCAGGAGGCTCATCTGATGTTAAGCGATCACCGCCGCCCATGAACATCTGCAACACCAGAAGGCATGCAGGTGCGTTGCCAACCTTTAAAGAAAGAATACGCTCTTCTCTTGAAGGTTCCCAAGTCGTATCGGTTCGGAAAGACCGCCGGCGGAAGCTGATTCCACAGAGTGGTTGTGCGAGGAAGAAAATGTCTTCTAAATCGCGCTGTTGTGGATTTCCAGACATCAAGGTGGTATGGATAGAATTTAGAGTTTAGTTGCGATGTCCGATGGTGAAATTCTACCGGCGGGATCAATCCAAACAATTCCTCAGAACATTCCCCGTGATATATGCGATAGAAGATGCAGAGTGATCCGACATCTCTACGCAATGCCAAAGGATCAAGCCGATCGGAAAGGGCTTGATCGTCGACAATTCGAGCCGCTCTACGTTGGATGCGGTCAATTGGAAGTAGCTGGTACTGGGGAGCTTCCGCCCAGAGGTGAGAGCAGTACTCCACATACGGTCGAATTTGCTACCCTTAATTCTTATCTATTTTAAGATTTAATTACAGAATCGTTTTGCGGTTCATAAAATACATCTATTTAGTAAATTTCGTATAGAAGGACGGATGGACGGACAGACGGACAGACGGAAAGATGGACAGACGGACAGATGGACAGACGGACAGACGGTCAGACGGACAGACGGACAGACGGACCGACGGACAGGCGGACAGACGGACAGACGGACGGACGGACAGACGGACATAACTTTGGCTACGGAACCCTAAAAAAGGTGTGTATACGATTCACGCACGATAGAAGTGAAAAGCCAAAAGAATGAGATGAATATACATAGCAAGATATTAAAATATTCACAAACACTGTTAAATAATAACACACCGCACTGTCTTCTTACTAAAAAGCTGTAATACGCCGCATACAGTGTACAGTAGTATTGGCTCACGTAGTTTTCACATTAATAACCCACGTTAAATGCTCAAATACAAGCAAGTATTAAACAGTGTGCAATACATATACACCGACATTTGCTGTCTCGCTCTGGCTCACTAAAGCATGGCGTAAAGAGGAGAGACCGATAATATAAAATAGTATGTATATTTCTGTCTCATTCTTTGCCGGCTTCGTCCTACACATTTTTCTATTTGTGTCTCTTAACTGTTGTTTTTTCCGTCGCATCTGGTTTGAAATCACAACGATTCTAAAGAAGTTTCACTTCAATAAATAACGTATTATTTACGAAATACAAACAGTCAAGTACGTGTAAAGAGATATCGTTTATTAGATCTGAAGAGACACAAGCCTATTCTGAAAGTCTTTCAACTGGCTTATTAATTAGACTTGGCTCCTCGCTCATTCATAATTGCCTCTGAAAGTTCTACTAATTACTTTTAAAAATGAGAACGGTAATTTTATCTACATTTTTAACGGCACTCCAATTTTGTTCGCATTAACTTATTACAGGATTCAGATTTTAGAGCCTTTAGAGAATTTTTCAAGTATCATCAAGAGTTTTAATGAAAATATCATTTTTATATTCATTTCGTATTACAATTCATTATTCTACCTTCAAAATAATTGTGTTTCAATTGAAGGTTATTGGAATAGCTGTTTAACATCGGTAAATAATATAAAATAAACGTTACACACTCAACGGTAGCAAACCGCAGTAGGATAGTGATATCCTGTGTCAGGGGTTCGGAAGCAAACACACCCAGACCAGAACATATACCTGTCAACAATTATCCACTCCGTGCGCGAATCGAACGCGGAACCTGTGGCGCTTAAGGAAGATTTGCTACTACTGCGTCACAACCTCGTCAATCATATCTCGGTTCTGTGTTACGTTTTATTTTATATTCTTTATTTTATCGTACAACTACTAAAATATCTAATATTAGAATTGTTAGATACGACACTAGTTTCATTGTACAGTAATACGTTTCTATAAAAAGCTATGCATTGTGGTGTCTGCGCGCTTTTCTAACGATTGCGTCTTGGTGTGCAAACTGTCACTTTGTCTCGCTAAACGGTCCGTCCCGATATATTCTGATTGTCATTATTTTAGCATAAGTGCCTTTTCACACGTGCCGGTTGCCGGGTATTTGGCGCCGACTAGCCGGAAACCGGACCAGGCCATATGTAATTGATATATTTAATAATTAATACAATTATGGTAACCTAACATACATATATTATTTTTATATCCATATGTTCACTACATACATTTTTTTTCCTTAATAACAAACTGGATTCCCAATCCCTTCCCTCAAGCTCCCAATACGAATATGAATTGTTAACGCTCAGTGACCTTTTGTTTTGTATCGAACTTTGGGAAGGGCCCTTCAATCAGCTCGTTCCAGATATTTATTTTCCATTATTTGTACTGAAAATTGCTACGGAGAATACAAATATGAACTCATACGTATGATTGTTTACTAGAAGACCATTAAAAATTATTATGAGGGCAACATTTTTGTAATAAGAAACTATACGAATGTTCAAATTATAATAGTTATATTTATATTTAGTAGTATTGTTATGTTTAGTACCAGCAGAGCCAGGCTCCTCCCAGTACAAAAGGGCTGGCTCGGCCGGGGAGGTATTATCCTCTCACAGAATATCGGCGTAAATTAACAGTACTGTTGCGATGAGTGAGAGCGCCGCACGTCCAATCTCCCATCCACTCGACACCCTTCTTTTTTTTCCTTTCGTACCCCTTCCCTCCTATCGGGTTGGCAACACGCATGTGATATTTCAAGTATCGCACATGTTCATAGATTGCGGTGGCTCCTTACTCCTTACTATGAAAATTTATAAGCGTAGTCTAAATACGTTTAAAATAAAATTAATAAACTTTTACATTTTTCATAAAGTAGTAATATCACAATATTATCTGATCTTTGTTTGGTAAAAAAAATTACAAATGTAAGATAATCCATATGATATTTCAAATTCATTCGTAAAGGCGTTAATTTAGGAACATGTAACCAAGCAAATAAAAACTACATTAACATTCACAGACCGCAGCCGAAAAATCAACATAATTTTATTCAGTGCGCGTCGTACGGAATGTAATTATAGATCCGTCGTAATAATCACGAGAACCCACAGTTCACAAACCGTTGTCACCTTGAACCGATCCGAAGGCAAACTTGTTTCCATTAGGTAACACCCCGTTTTTCCTTCGAGACTTTACCCGATGAGTCGGCTTTGCGAAACTTTGCGAATACATTAGCTTCGAAAAACGACACAACTGACAAATTTGAGCCGACGTGTCTCCATACCTTGTAACTTCAAACTTAACGTTCCATTCAATAAAGTCTCTGTCCATTACGCTTTTCGAATGTGTATCAGAAACGGCTTTTAATCTCGAATTATCGTTGGAAACTGTAACCGAGTTTATATCGTAATGTAATTACACTAGAGAATAATTTTGGTCCAAGTGGTACCAGGGAAGGCAGCGCTTTGACACCCGACTCTGAAAAGGATTCTGTCCCTGTAATTTTGGAGCGGGTTAAATTAAGGTGTCAGAAGAAACATTCTTTCATTTGGAACCCTAGTCCTTATAAAACAGTGTGATACGTTTTTCTTTTTCAAAACTTTACGATGTAGTTTAAAAAAATATTTGGCAAAGCACACGAGGCAGGCAAATTGAGATTGATGAAGGTAGCACTCTTTAGGAGTTCGAAGCCAAGAATATTCAAAAGAAAAATGCAAACGTCATCACAACATGGTGATGTAAAAAAATTGATACAAATCGTTTTTGATAACATTTGATTATAGAAAAATAATAAAAATTGAGACAAATTATCCAAAAAAAAAATTTTTTTTATTATGATTTATGAAGGTTTCTTTAAACGTTAAAGGTGGCAAATCGTTACAACTACCTATATCTTCACTAGCATCTACCCTCGGCTTCATCCGCGTGATATCGTTCTGTAATGTGGCCCCTTTATTGATAACTTTATTGGAGTTTTAGTAAGGATCCCTAAATTTTTTGAAAATATAATATAGCCTATGTCGATCGGGGATAATGTAGCTTCCCAACAGTGGCAGAATTTTTCAAATCGGTTCAGTTTAGGGAGCCTATTCAATGCAAACACACAAACAATTAAACCTTTCCTCTCTATAATATTAGTATAGATATCGCCCGTGATATTAACTCCCGTTGCGACCTATGAAGAGCGATGGGACAGAAAAGAGAAGAAGTCTAAAGTAAGAGAATGGTAGGAGCCTCTTGCACTACTCACAGAATACAGCATAGGCCTTTTGTTGCAAGAGGTCTACCACCGCAGGGTGGTATCTACCTAGGTGAAATATTCTACCGCAAAGCTGTAGTGTCTTTGACATTACTGAGTTTCGGTTTGAAGAGCATTGTAGGCTAGTTAAATTACTGGGGAAAAGAGATTTAAGAACCAACATCTCGATGTAGGCTACGGCAGCCGTTTGCCATCAGGTTGGCAATATGTTTGCTTGCCAACATAGTAACATAAAAAATATAATGCAGTTAAGCAAGACGAACAATAAAGTAATGGAATCTCCGTTTAAGATTCCACACAAAGGATCTTAAAAAAACAGAATGCCAGAAATGGCGGAGAATTGAAAAAGACATATTGTTTCGCGTTTCTGTCGATGAAAATGTTAACAATGGCCTAAATTATTACAGACATTCGTTGAGCGCGGCGTGTTGCGATTTATCTCCCATCTTCCGTTGGAGCGACAATTTGTAGAACTTTGTTCTTTCGTTATTAAGGCCTTTGACAAACAAACATTTGGAAGTGTCATTATATTCATAGCAAACAAATATTTCATTCTTGGTATTTGTGTTTTGCGTCACAAAGCATTTTGAAATGTAAGAGCTTTCCTTTTCTCATTCTTGTTCGTTTGAATGTTTGAAAAGATTATCAAAGCGTATTCCATAAAGGTTATTGATAGAAGAAATTATGATTTTCATTATTTATTTATTATTATATTTTTTGTTATCATGGCTGTCCCTGAAAATGTATTTAATAAGAAAATTAGTTTCACGACGTTTGAAAAAAAAATGTTCAATGTGGTTTATAAAGTGTAATATGGACTAAAGTAAATATCTGGCTTTTATATATATGTAAAAATATGCCCACTTGGAGCTTAAAATATTTTTTTGTATGGTATGGTATTTTGGTATTTGTTTTTGTAAATACCACACAAATTGGCAATGGGTGCCAACCTAAGAGATAGCAGAGAAGGGATAAGAAGGGAAAAAGGAATTTAGCAAAGGGAGGAAAAAAAAAGGACTCATCGTACGAAACGGAACAGTACTTACCATGACGAAAATTCCCTGGTACGAAGGCATCGCGATTGTCAATAATTGCGACAATCGACAATAATCCGCGGGTGAAAATGTCCTCCTTTTCTCCCTAGGTACGTAATGTACTATTATAGCTGAGCGAAACGAGGTTGTTAAAATTAAACTATTCCAAAATTGATAGAATGATATCAATTCATTTTCAGTCAAATCATAGGGGATCAGAATTACCATGGCATTGGAGAATTGGAAATGTAACGATAATGGCGAAGCATTAAATCATGCATAATTAAAAGCCCTCATATTTCCATCCGTTGCTAAATGATTACCATTTAGCAATTGGCAAATGAATTGCCAAACAGATCGCTGCAATGATTGCCGAGTTGTTTGTTGACTATCTGTAGCTAATTGTGTAACTACTGACTAGTTCCATTTTAAATGCTATGTTTAATAATATGGATCTGAAATTAATTTACTAAAAAATAATTTTATTAGTACTAAAAGTGATGAAGTCTACAATTTTTCCTGGAATAACTGCAGATGCTAAACTACAATGGGGCCAATTTTGGTAAGTTGGTTAATAGACTTAGCTCGGCAGCATTGACAGTTAAAAAATTCGACAATTATCATTACGAACAGCCAAACTTCGATAAAATTTACGTATTGTGACGTAAAGTATGTGATATTTTCAATTAATCTGTTCTATGTACAGAATATTTCAATACATGATCGAAAGTAGCCCTATATCTACATTAATAAAATCTAATTTATTAATATTAAACCCAATAATTTCGTACAAAATGTATTAATAAAAAAATATTAACAATAGGTTTCTTTAGAGTAACATCTCATATTACTGTTTCCCTTCAACAAAGAGTAGAGTTTGTGATAGGAGTGGGTACGAAAAAATAGTCCAAAGTGGCCAGGATCGAAACTGCAACTCTCGAAGACGCTAATACAAGGTTTGATTATAGGTTTTGGTTAAAATTGATGTAAAGGATATAGCTGAATTGATCGACGCTGCAACGTCAGCGACGTGATCTTACAGCTAAGGATGTGAAGCTAACGCCAGGGGCTGGGTGCACGCCAAACTGAGATAAATGATTCGACACACCACTTGCTACGTGGAACATTGATTTTTGGATGTGGTATCTATGTTTCAGCATGACGACCATTGTGGTGAGTCTGGACTCGATTCCCACACGAAGGACATGTTTGTTATAAATATCTCTTTCGGTTTGGGTATGTGTCCTTGCCGTGCCTCGGAAAGCACTTTAAACTGTCTGTTCCGTTTGTTGTCATGACATCTGATAATCGTTAACTATTGATAGGCAGTTTGCTCTTATTCAATATTCTACTGATTCGCCCTTTAGGTTACGAAAGTCAGATGGCAATTGCTCTGTTTAAATACTAGTAACCCTTCAAATCCAGATATGAGTATTAGTAGACCCTGGGTAAATAACAGGATTAATGGTAAAAAGAAGAAGATCTATGTTACAGCTGTTTTTTTAGAGTTACACTCAGTGAGATGATTTGGAAATGGCCTTCACCTCTTTCTTTTATTTTATATTTAAGTAGCTTCTGATACCACTTCACTTCATCATGACTTGTTAACTTTGTTGCTTAGTACTTTATCGTCTAGAAAATATCTTTCGAAATGATAACCCTCAGTGTATTTTACTTCTAAATATTTTATCAATTCATATTTTATATCTAAGTAACCTAAATCCACTTAACTTGGGAGTCCTTTTAAGAATAAGCTGCCAAATGCTAATTTACAATTCAAAGAAATCTTAACAGTTATTCAATCCTTTATTTTCCTTAGGATATTATAAATAAATGTACCTGAATCATATAATAATACTAAACACTCAGTGTTGGTCTTTTTTATTCTGCATCAACGCAACGAAACGAAGCTAGTCACAAGCTAACTTCAATTATCTTGCAAGCTAATACAGTCTATAGTAAGTCCATGATTGCATGTTTTCATCATCTTAAAAAACATATAATCATCCTCTTGATTAAGCAATTTTTTTTAAATCTCACGTATCAAACTGTATATGAATGTAGAAAAATAGCGAACGCTTGCACCTCTGTATGCACAACATATATAACAAATTTTATATAATTTTGTTTCCCACATCCATTATTATGGCATCCGTGTAGTCGTTAGATGGTATAAGCGATATACGCCCCGACAATAATAATGTTAAATGAATAATGTTCGATATTATTTGCCTAAGATAAGCTACACACATATTTAGGGGCGCCATCATAATCGCAAATATAGGATGATCGTAAAAATATTCGATACATTTTGTCATAACTGTTGGCCAAAAAGCATATGGTCTCACTGATGTAATCAGTTACCGCAACTTATGAACGCTTACGATACTTGTAGTATAGGACGCGCTTTGCCAACCCAAGGGGTAGCAAGGAAGGGTTGAGAAGGGAAAAGCAAGAGAACGGAGAGGGTGGGAGATTGGGCCTCCAGAGCTCTCGCTTATCACATTAAACACAGTACAATTACATTACGATTGTCTGTGAGAGAATATTACTTCTCAGGTCGAGCCGGCCCCTTTGTCCTTGGAGAAGCATGGCTCTACTACTCCCATAAAAAATAATATTAAGTCTGGTCTAGAGCATTTTTATCGAATTACGTTAAGGAGATTGCTACAATATCAGAAAATGTTTCTCAGCGTTAAGCCTCATTTTTGCTGTCCAGATAATCTACATGAAAAAATTGAATTTCCAATTTTTAACGATCATTCAAAAAAAGCCACCACAACAGTCGAAACCGTAGGCATAAACTAGTAAATTCTTACAAAAGGGCTTGTTAAAAGTCGTACTATGACAGTAAACATTCTTTTAAATTGAATCGCTACGTAGACAATATAAGAATCTTATTTCAAATAAACATCACTGGACGATGTATAAAGCCCAGTTCCGATTCTCCTATATATCTATTAAACTAGGAATAGCCCGGAGAAACCCTGACGAAGGGCAGCCCTGTACGTAATAGTGAATATGGCTCTATCAAATCGTTGGAGCTTCGTGACGAATTAATCTTGTTTGTCGTAATAGAGTTCTGTTCCGGTGATAGACTTAATGGTATATTTGCTTAATAAAGCTTATACGATTAGGTTTCTTTTTGGGAATCTATTGATGACATTATAAAAATGTATTTGATAATTTTATCGTTAATAGCTAGTCATTATGTCACTATAATTGTGAGTAATAATTCAATTGACTAATTAAAATATTTGGAAGCTGTAAATTTTGTATTGATCAATTTTTCCCATTAATTTTTATGTCACGTATAAATCATATTTTTTAAGTCATTAAAAATTAAGCCTTCATAGCTCAATGGTAGAAGGGCCGACTTCGCTCCGTTAACGCGAGAGTCGAGGGTTTGATCCTGATCCCCTTGGGCTATTGTCGTACCCACTCCTAGCGCAAGCTTCGAGCTTATTTGGAAGGGCAATAGGAATATTAGTAATGCCTTGAAAAAGCATTGCTAATATTCTTTTATATAAAAAAATAACATTGGCATTCCAAATAAGATAGACGATGTCAAAAATATACATTTACTCATCCAACTAGACTTTTGAACTACACAATTTTTTAAAATGTCGAATACATAAAAGGCTGATAAATAAAAGCATTGAAAAAAATAAAATAGGAATACTTATTTAGGATATATATTAAAAGATAAATATTTATTGCCTATAGATAAATAATACTCATTAAAATCATTGTGTTCGAATAACAAATGTTTTATGAACAGTTATAAATTCCCAATTGCTGTGGAATTAATTTGCCGAATCAATTGGAATCTATTGTCTTTCATGGAACGTAAATTGACTAACCCATTGTTCGCGTATCAATAAAAATGTTCAGACGATATATGCGAGTATATTGGAGTTAAAAAAGGATAATTCCATTTTATACATTTTCATTTCAAACTATTGTTCGAATTTCATACCACAAAATTGAGAGCATCACTTTATAATATTTAACGCATCATTTAAATATAGAATATAAAAAAATGAATGCTTAATTTAGGTGAATTTCGAACGTTGGTACGAACGTGCCTCCCCCCCTTTCCTCCTCTTCTTCCTCTTCTTCTTCCTACCCTTTATTTAGTTGATATATTAGTTGATTTAGCCTGTATTCATAATACAGGCTATATTGTTTTATATTAAGCAAGTCATATGCTTATATCTAACAACACGCTAACAATACTTGAAGTATTATATGCGCGTTGCCAACCCAAGGAACAGGAAGGAAGGGAAAACGGGTAGGGAACAGAGGGGGTGGGAGATTGAGCATCCAGCGCTCTCACTCATCGCCTGAAACGCAACAGTACCAACTGATACTGTTACTTTACGCCGATTTTCTGTGAGACAGTAGTCTGTCCTCCCCGGTCGAGACGATCTATTTGTCCTGGGAAAAGCATGCTATTAAAGTGTTGATGCACATAGTCTATACTTTCAAATAGTTGAAATTCTGCGCATATATAGAGTATAAAATATGACTGCAATATATTCGTTTTGATCATTAATCTATCTAAATAAATTCCTATTTCATGAATATCAAGCTAATCCGATCTATCTACTAAATAGGTTATCTATTACAGCGGCAATTCATTACACCGTGTAGCGTAATCCTGTATGCACTGGAATCACGCCTGAAGCCCGTCACCTCGTTAACACTAACTGTAGTGACGCGCAGTATAAATACTATGTCAGCTTCAGCTTTAATATATTTAACCATACACATGTTTTAACACAGATTTTTTTATTTATTTATAATAATACAGCATTTTAAGGCGTCGGGACGTGACGAACCGATCGCTCGCTGTTGGGATTATCAGTCACCCTGCAATCAGTCACCCTGGTAAGAGCAAGAAGCCGGCTAGGTAGGTACCACCGCAGTGTCAAATATTCTGCCACAAAGCAGTATTGTCTTTGACGTTACTGTGTCCGGAACACTGTTTGAAGGCCGCTGTATGCTAGTGAAATTTCTGGCCAAACGAGATAAACCAATATCTCAAGGTTGGCAACGCGTGAGTAAATGGGTGCTACTAATGGTGTTGCGCGGGCTCATAGGCTACGGCAACCGCTTACCATAAGGTGGGCCGTATGCTTGCTTCCCAACTTGTACCATAAAGAATATAAAAATAATAATACAGTCATTAAAAGATTGTTTTTTGTTTTTATAAATTAATAAAAATATAAAACAACTTAATATAAAATGTTAAAGGGATAGCAATTAAAATTTTATCCTTTAGATATTTGAGTTCGTTTTAGTTAATTTACCTCAAACCCCGGCAGCCACCAAAACAACCTGGTTGAGTTCTTATGGCAAATTTTTGGAGCCTATGACACACCTACAACGGACAGTGACTGTTCCCGTAGCAAAACTTTTTACAATTGTACTTTCAGACAAGTTTTTTTTTTCGTATAGGGTAGCAGAATATGGTGGTTTCGGCATACGGTCTTATTTCCGCGCTTCAAAACCCGAACGCGCGTACACGGACTTATTGCGGCGTGTACGTTCGAACCGTTTGGTGAGGGTATGTAGCATTTTTATAACTTTATATTACGCACTTATACGAGCTTATAAACGCGTAAATACTCGTATGATGTACTGAAGTTTATAATGACTTCAGTAATAAAAAACTAAAGTACTTTGTTTTTAGTTTAAATGTAATTTGAACGATTTTAATTAACTTGTTGTAGAGTAATATTTGTGTATATGAAATGCATTCGACCTAGTAACCAGCCATATTTATAGGCCAAGTACTAGAGAAGTGGAAAGGGTCAGAGCACGCTCTAAATAAAAATAAATATTCCAATAGCAAATACTTTATAAGGATTTAAGTTATAAATTTTATCATTTCAAATAAGAAAAAAAAACCAAACAGAAACTAACATCTTTGTATCGTGGTTGGAGGCCAACCTACTATAAAATGTATGCAACTATGCAAGCTACACATATTACGTTGACTTGGTTTATTGACTACTAATTACAAATTGATAACAGCTTGTACCGACAGACACGTCACTATTGACTAATGATAATTTGTGGACTATAATTATTAGGTTTATTGAAAATATAGTTTTATAGTGTTCCCTTTATCAATCAAATTAAAAATTTTTACTTAATCCTCTACGAAATTACACGGAGTTCGACTCGGCGGTGCCCTCTAATATTATAATAAGAAACACTGAAAATTTTAGAAGAGTATTGTATATTAGTCTATGCATATTTTATTTAAATACGAGTTAGTAAAGCTGAAGGATATTGGTAAAAGTTAAACAAGAATTATAGTTGTTAATTTATTTCGTAAAGAGCACAAATGAACCGCTTGGGAAAATTTAAAATATCCGCGCTACATTATAATTCAATCAATAATCGACAGAGAGCTCTATCAGAGGAACTTTAAAAATTCAGATCAAATTAAAATGGATAATAAGAATTTACAAACTCGGAACATCGTTGCTTCACGATAAAAAAACTGCATCTTGTATAATGAAATAAAGTCGAAGGGAAAAATGTAAATTTGCTTTAACGAAGCAGATCTATTTTTATTTGGCGGGACCCCACTCTGTTTGACCGCGAGTGTAAACACGACAAATTTACCATTTTAGTTTTATACAAAATTGAATTTTATTATAATAGTATTACGGTGTACTGTAAATGTAAATTTTTATTTTGTCTCACCGTTCGACCGAGATGGAGTATTTTCTTAGTGTTTCGTATTTATTCGTCGACGTCTGGGTACTTCTAAATTGATAGCTTTCGTATTTGAATGGTCCCTTGCATTCTGTATTTAAATTTTGGTTTGGTTTGTAATTCTAAAACAAATCATAAATTTTTAATAGTTCGAAATAAATTCTTACAGCTTTAAAATTGATGTTTATATAGGATGTTTTTATACCGAAGAGCTAGTCCAAAGTGTATTTTAATAAAATAGGAATAATAAATAAAAATAAAAAAATAATAGCCAAGTCAGATTTGCACATAAAAAATATCCATACCATCGCAGAATGAAATATTATGTTTCTTGTGGTCCCCATAAAATAACTTACTCGTATTGCAATATTTTTTTACGAAAGAAGTAAAATATTAAAATATGATAGCATTTCTTTAGATATATGAAAGACCCAGGGCTTAAAAGTATTGGGATGGTAAAATAATTGAATATAAATATCCTGATCTACAATAACATAAATATTAGGACTTTTTCTGGTATAAGGACGAATAAGCATTTTAGGTCATTTTTCAATGATTGATGATTTCAGGCGAAAGTGAAAAATCTTTTTAAACTATGAAAAATATGAAATATATTAAGATGAACGTATAAACAATCCTTTGCATTTGCTTCATTCAAATATTTCGTAGAATTTAAAATAACGAATAAATAGAAAGAAATTAAAAAGCTATACCAAAAATAATGTTTTAAAAACTTTCAAAAGGTTCATCAGTAAAGTGTTCCATATAACTCTAAGTGAAGTATATTACTTAGTTTAAAGTGAAACAATTATCTAGTTTAAAGGACAAGTGCTCTACCTGTTATGGCGTCTTATTCCCATCTGCATCTTTTAGAGAATAATTGCTGACAACATCCTTGGGAATAAACATCAAAGGCCTTTCTGATGTAAGATAAAAGCGTTAGCGATACAATGTAAATAAGACGCATTTTATGAGCAAAATTAAAGTAATTAAAGCGTATTAAAATAGCTTTTCTTATTATGGACAATAATAATGGTGTATGTACAAAATTGTGGGATCTGTAGTTTATTCTTGAAGTTATTTATCAATATATTCATGGGTTTATTAGAACATATTACTTATATACATTTAACATATTTCATAAAAAGAGAAAACATTAAAAGATATACTTAGTTTCATTTTATTATTAATTAATTATTTTTACACTCGTTAATTACTGTCTCGTAATTTTTAAAATTCCAAAGCTCTTTGAAACATTATTAATAAAATTTATAAGACAAATATAATTAGCGTTGAAAAATTAAAAATATTATCTGTAAATCTCATCGTAGAAGATAAAAGTGAATTATAAATTTCAATTAGTAAATTTGTTACATTATATTATGAATCGCTATTACTTAGAAAATTACGCTAGACCCTTCGAGGTACGGCGTAATGTAGGACAAACTTTAATTTGAGCGAACGACTATAACACGACCTCTCATTTAGCTGACGGTAATTAAATGAAAATAAAAAGCTCCCATAAAAACGAGCCTCTGGCAATAAAAAGTGCTAAAAAGATTTATGTACACTTGTATATATTAAATAAATAATATCATTTAAATGAGTATTCCATATGTATTTTATATCTTATAGAGCTATATTATTGATTGGTTTTTATTCTCATTTTTTCTAGCATTTTATACAGTAACAGTCAGCGCTTGCTTGCTTGCGCTTGCCGTAGCTTATGAGCCCTTGCAACTCTATTTGTAGATGTCACTCATGCATTGCCATCCTCGAGATATTATTTCTTAAATATCCTAGCTTAATAATTTTAATAGGTACAAGGTTTTTCAAGCCGAAACACAGTAATGCTAACTTTATTTCATACAATCTTTAATAACTATTATGTAATAATAACCAACAGACCGACTTACTTATCGTGCTCACGAAAGCACGATAAGGAGTGCAACATCTAGACGGAAACAGATGTTTATATGATCAATACGAGCCTTGAGTAGGAATTGAACCTGCAAACATCGACGCCAAAAGCAGGCTAGCTGCTGCACAAGAACAACTGATAGTTAAAAATTTATTGACTATCACGACAATTAAAAGAGCCAATTCTGTAACTTAACATCATGAAAAATTGCAATATAATATAAATGGCTGTGTTAATCTCTTGATAATACTAATTCAATAAAGTCAACGAATCCTCAATATTACTGTAATTCTATACTCCTTCTATATTGTTATAACACCATAATTTATACGAGGCTTATATTTCGTTATGGTGCGCATAGACGATTTTATTATCGTAACGAAACTCGGCCCATCTGAGCGCCACTTGAGGGCCCCCGGCCCTTTCTATTGGATTACCTTGTTTACAAGATATTTATGTTTTGTCCACAACCTTAATGCCGCCCTTTGAAGGGCGAGCAAGGTTAATTCGAGCGGTAAATGATAATTTTATTTATTCCCAGGATCTTTTTTTTTCTTGTATCTTTTGAAATTAAATTTTCAGAGCGAGTAAGTGAAACTGTTTTTCATCTTTGAGTAGGGTAAATTAATTTTGTTATTTTTTATTTTGAAAATATTACATTATATTTTAGCAACAAAGCATTTTTTGCATATAATTTTTATATCCCAAAGATTGCATGAAAGTTTAGATCAACCTGATGGTAAGACACCTTAGCCTTCTTTGATAATTTCATGACGAAAATAGGTACCCCTTTTTTGACCAGATTTAGGTCATGGTTATATGAACACAATATGTACATAGTGACATTAAGCGGAGAATAAAGAGAAGAATAGAGTTGTATAAGAGTTTGTGAAATCAAACTCATCACACGTAAACCAACAGTACGGATACTACTACAAATGCTGATCTATTTATTCCGGAAACTGCAAGACTCTACTTCTTATGAAATCTTTTTTTTTCTTTGCTTCTATGGCCACATTTTTAGATGGTTCTTTTTTATATCTGTATATTTCCTTTAGGTTTAAGTTCATATTGGATAGCATCTAAGGAATATTTATGAAAAAAACAGCAACGATTTAAGTAATTTTAGTATAGTTTTGATTCTTCAGATTTACAGTCTGTTGTGTCCATTCATTAAGAAAAGCTACTGTCACTGAAAGTGGATTCTGCTCAAAGGAACTTGCATGAAACTCAAGTTAAAATAATATAACCTTGGATAGACTGCCATTATTAATTACAATTGCAAGACACATGTTCAATGTTAAATGCAAACTCAATATCCACAGTAACAAGTAACTTACGCATTTTTCCTTTTACTAATCTTGCTGAATAGCCTTCTTACATATGTATGCCTCTATTACCAATAAGCTAAAAATCCCAAGTATAGCCGAGGCAAAATTATTGCGTCGCAGGTGCGGCCGAGTGCCGGTCACAAGAAATTATGTCGGGAATTCTGAATGCCTATTCACTGCCTTCCATTCACACCGGCCTGAATTTGTCATCTTCATTAGGAGCTACAGTCAGCAACTAATGTTTTACGTCCGACATTTTTTCTATTAAATAAATTTTATGCGTCGTGTTATCTTCGTGTTTTTCAGGAATTATAAAGTAAAGACTTTTTAATTACTATTACAACCCTAACTCATTTACTTGCCTATTATGTTTTCGATAACAATTTTCAAAATTTTTGGGATAAGTTTTATATCTAATTATCGAACTTGCATATATTTATTTAAAGTAAGATATTATAATTCCTTTTTTAACAAGGTTTCGTAAAAAAATTCCACATTCAACGTAGAGCGGCTCGAATTGTGGACGATCGAGCCCTTTCCGATCGGCTTGATCCCTTGGAACGGCGTAGAAGTTGGATCGCTCTGCATCTGCTACCACGTGTATCACGGAGAATGTGCTGAAGAATTGTTTGGAGTGCTCCCGCCCGAAGAATTTCATCATCCAACATCGCGTCAAAATGCCAAATTCTACCCTCACCATCTCGATGTCTGGAAATTCA
The DNA here is from genome assembly GCA_023373885.1 of Hestina assimilis. Taxonomy (NCBI): domain Eukaryota; kingdom Metazoa; phylum Arthropoda; class Insecta; order Lepidoptera; family Nymphalidae; genus Hestina; species Hestina assimilis. The sequence goes on along the minus strand of CM041754.1, from coordinate 15,636,446 downwards.
CTACAACACGATTCAGAAGGCTTTTTCTTGCGCGCACAACCGCTCCTTGGAACCAGCTTCCAGCGGCAGTCTTTCCGAACCGATACGACTTGGAAACCTTTAAGAGAAAAATCTATTCCTTTCTTAAAGGTCGGCAATGCACCTGCGTGCCCTCTGGTGTTGCAGATGTTCATGGGTGGCGGTGATAACTTAACATCAGGTGAGCCTCCTGCTCGTTTGCCCTCTCTAATATAAAAAATAAATTATTAGAAGAATATAAACGAAAACCTTTAAATATATCGCTTAGTTATATCCTGACGACTGTACATGAAATAGTTTTATATAACGTGACCTGCTTTTTTATTTAAATCCTGTTTTGAAGGAAACTATATCATCAGTGGAGAGCACGAAAGCGTACTTCATAAAAAGGATGAAAAAAATAAATATTCATGAATGTATTTTTAAAATATACTGACGAAAAGAGAATACGCAAGACAACTCTGTCGAACCGCATCCTGATGTATTTAATATATTTTTATAAACGTTTAAATACAAGTGTGTTTTAAAAGGTATATTTTTTATTTTTCATCGTTAGTTTTAACATAATATTCTATATTTTTTCAAGAGCTTATAACTTTAAAACTGGATTTGGTACAGTTTTTTTAAATGGTTGCTCATGATCATTATATGATTAATATTAGTATTGAAATCCTGTACGATTCTGAAAGAAAAGTTCTATAATAATGTAAGAAACAAAGTAGAAGTAAGTTTTAAACTTGTTTCAAGTTAAAATAATTATTTTAAAGTGAAAGTGATACAATCAGAAGTGGCTTGATTAAACAGAACGAGTGGGAATGCTCAGAACGCGCAGTCCAATACAATCACAGTGTAATGAAACAAGTGGATGGCTCCCCGGGGAGTGGGTAATTTTCATTGTAATGATATTTTTCCTTAGAGAATCTTAAAATAAACTGAAATCACTCTAAGCACGATATCCTTATTACTAATTTAAAACTTCTTTTTCTAGCATTATTCCCGGTACTATACGAGTATTTACCCAGGGTCTGCTTTATTTATCTTGTCGATTCGACAGTTTACTAGTTTTTACACAGAGCGATTGCCATCTGACCTTCGCCACCCTAAGGGCGAACCAGTAACTCATTGGATAAGAGTAATTCGCTTATCAAGAGTTAACGATTATTATCAGATGTTACGTGACAACAACCTGGACCGACAACTTAACGTGTTCTCCGAGGCACAGTGGGGAGAGCCAACAAGGACAAACGCCCAGAAAAATTTGCCAGAGCAGATTTATTACCTTACTTTAAATAAAGTACTGAAATTAAAGTGCTCTATAAATTAATAATCTTTAATATATGCGATTTTTTTGTATATTAGCAATGTTTTTTCAAATCATGACCAATATTCCAATTTCCCTTCCTAATAAGTGTGTAGCTAGTGCTTGAAGTGGGGGTCAGGATCGAACCCACAATTACCGCCCTTACAAGTCAGCCCTTAAGCTATTGAGGTCAATGGGAGATGTTATTCTCGCTAGGAATTTTATACGCCGTATTGCCAGTGTTTATTACTCACATTCAGATTGGACAGGTAAGCAATTTTCGCGCAACGGCTGGCTTCTACCCTTCAAAAGGCGTAACCGGTAAGTGATTGGATTAGAATATATTTCATACTCATTACTGCTTAGTAATGCTGATAGTATATTTTTCTCTCTTACAGTCACGAACATAGACCAAACCGAAAACATCTTCAAATTATGGATAACACATAATATCTGCCGGTTGGAAAACTTGAGAGAAGAGGCAGGACAGTTTTAACCAGAGTTCCTTTTGCGCGTATAATTGCGATCGTTTCGGTATACGCGCTAGCACGCGCGTTTTATGTCGCGCTTTAAAATGCGGAACGCGTATTCCATCGTATACACTCAGCCGAAAGGTGGCGAGTGTCAGTAATTCTAGGTGTCTTTCGTGGCTCGCGCTTATAGCCTTATATCATACGAGTTCATAAGCGCATAGACTTTTTTTTATTACATGACTGTTTCATGGCAAACAAGCATACGGTCCGCCGGTAAGCCGTCACCGCAACCCATGAACGCGCATGGTACTTGAAGTACCACATGCGCGTTGCCTACGCAAGGAACAAACAGGTCGCAAAAAGAGGGAATAGAGGGGTAGGAGATTTGATTGAGAATCTCCTACAATTGTGCGTGTGCTTCGAAAAGTTGAAACGCTCATATAAACGCTAGTTTAAACGCGTTCTAAGTAGATAAAATATCATTATACGATTATACGTTAGTGTGAGCCGTTTAGATTTTTACATTAAGATAAAATATCTTTTATATCAATCTATGGTTTTCGCGTTCTAAAAAGTCAAATCCCGCGGAACAATTATTTCTCTTTATTCGAGATCCATCAAAAGAATAAGGACACGGGTGATATCAGAGGGTTGCTCTGGGACCATTAATACCGTTCAAAAACATTGTTTGCGAAGGACCGCGATTTATTGTACCCCTCCCATCGCTGCCTAGGGTTGCTTAGGGTTTGGTATTCACCATAGAAAATCGTCTTTTATTCTGGGTGAAGATAAAAGTACAAGAATACAAGGAAACTGGCCAAAGAGCTTAAATTTTTTAGAGCATAAATTTTGCTTTATTATTATTGTCACGTATATAAAAAGTTAGCGTATGCTCTTTATACGCATCAAAATTTTAATTTAATACATCCTAAGTTTTGTTTCGTATTATTATAATTTTTTTTTCGTTACAAGTTTTCGTTCAACTTCATGCCTAACGGTTTTCTAATTTCTGGACATTTTCTTTCGATACTGCCAACCCTGACATTACCTCGTCAAAAAAGATCCGCCTGAATACCTACGCCTTGAACAAACCGTCTAAATTGTTTCCGCTGCGCCTTCATTCACTTTATGTTCATTTATCTCGATTTACATATCATCGTCAATAAGAACCGTCATTTAAAACAATACATTAATAAAATATTTTAGTTTTAAAAACTGCGGCAAAATATAACAATTGACCTTTAAATACACGCTGTCCGTGGGTGCCTACGTCACAGCCAGCTCGTATGTCACTTTGAGATTATTGACACTATATAGAATAATGGATTCTGCCAGTGGTGCCGTCAGCGTCGATAACCATTTTAATACGGACTTTAAGCCCCCATTTTGTTAAAAAGGGTGCTTCTTAGAAAATTCTAAAACATGTGTTACTTTATCTTTTATTGTTTGCCAAAACAAAAAAATCTACGCTTCTAGTTTTAAAAATGACGGACACCCCACAAACTATCTTCTTTTCCACCCCTTCAGGGGTAGTATTTTAGAAAACGTTAAAACACGTTTCCTAATCTGTTATTGTTCGCTTAAAAAGAAAGTTTCATGTTTCTAGTTTCAAAAATGGCGGATTTCCATACACACATTCAACCCCGTTTTCACCCCCTTAATTCAACCCGAATTTCAAATAATTCTAGAAAACAGTAGCTGTGAAAATTTTCTAAGTACAAGGGCTTAGGCTGGGCGTTCGTATGTCAGTCAGGTTGTTATTTTTATAAATATCGATAAAAGAGCTTTTGCATTCAAGTGCGTAAAGAAAAAATAAAAATATAACAAAAAAAAATAAAATTGGTCCATACAAATATAACTGAGCGATAAAGAAATGGCCAGTAGTATTTGAGATTTGGGATATTTTTGGTTTTTATTCTAGTTAGTTTTTAAGTCTTTGGAAATGGTATAGATTAAAAAAAGAGTATTAAGAAAAGAATGTAACAGCAACGGAAACAGCTGACTTTTTTATTATAGATAATGATAACTTTAAATAAAATCTTTATTTAATTTTTTTTTTATTAAGACTTCATGAAATATGAATACGAGTTGCGAAATTCACTTTAAAGGGATAATTCACAGATTTTGAAATAAAATTCTTTGATTAAAGTCTCGGTAATTACCATTCTTAATTTGTTCCATTCTATTTACAAGTAAGGGTTGTGCCGGAGGGTGCATAAAATATCGACAACAAACGTGTCCAGAATTACAAGACTGAGGGTGACTGGAATCGGTTAAATCTGGTAAAATCCTGTACCATTTTATTCACTACCTAAAGTTGAATTTGAAAAATAAATATACGTTACACAGTCAACGACCTTCATTAGGATGGCGATATCTTGTCAAATGCCTGTATGGTCTATAAAAACATCTGCTCCGAGCGGTAATCGCACCCACGACCTGTGGCGCTTAAGGCATGTTCTTTACAAAATTTTAGTTTTTTATTATGTTACTAAGTTGGCAAGCAAGCATATGGCCCACCTGATCGTAAAACGTTGTTGTAGCCTATAAGCGCTTGCAACACCATTCCTATGTAAGTGTCACTGACGCGTCCTCCAACCTCGAGATATTATTTCATAATATCTTATGCCTAGTAATTTTACTAGTTACAGTGTCCTACAAACCGAAATACAGTAATACTAAATACACTTATTTTCAGTAGAATATCTGACACTGCTTTGGTACCTATCTAGCCAGCCTTTGTAATAAAAGCGATTGACGACGTAGTGGCGCAGCGGTAGCGAACCTGCCTTAAACGCCACAGGTCGCGTGTTTGATTCCCGCACGGTGCATAATAAATAATAAATAAATAAATAAACGCTACACACTCAACGGCCCCCATTAGGATAATTATATCCTGTGTCGGGGTCCGGAAACATTCACAATGACAAGGACAAACACAACCAGACCGGAAAACATGCCTGTACGATTAATACAAACATCTGCTCCGAGCGGGAATCGAACCCGCAACCGTCGCGGCTTAAGGCAGACTCACTACCCACAACGCCACAACGGTGTCAAATAATATGTTTGTATTGACCATGCAAGCATATTTTCCGGTCTGTGTGTATTTGTCCTTGTCCTTATATGTGTTTCCGGAACCCCGACACAGGATATCACTATCCTAATAGAGTGTGCAGCGTTTATTTTTTTATTTTTTTATTTGACCATATTTTATGACAAGATAAGTAATTTAAGTAATAATGTATACTCAATAATATATATTTAACGCTTAAATCAATAGTACAATGCCCTTCAGAACCAGGATATTCAAGACCGGAGTCCCTTTGTAAAGGAGCTCGTTAGGATCTTTCTCGTAAGACGTACTTAGGTCGTTATTCCACAAAATCTTTCTGGGGTTTTTCCCGGTTTAAGTCTGCTTTTGATTGACAGTAAGCTCGGGTATAATGGTTAGGTTCCTTAAATTCTGTGGTTGGATTTTGAGATGATTTATTTAACTTTAATATGAATTGTAGTTTAGGGAAGAGATAAGTGGCTTTTTTGAATTTTATTATTGAATTTCATCTCCGATGACATTCTTAGCTGTGATTTGGCATCATAAGAGGCACCTTAAGAATGGAATTAAATTTTGAATTTGACCTCTGTGAAGGCTGTCCCCTTGTCACAGCCAGCTCGCTGTACGCTCTCGGTGACGCTGTCAAGGCCATTTGGGCCAACAGCATTACATATTCCGAAAAAAACACTATTGATTTATTTGAATCATTCAATTTTTGTGGGGTTGGCAACGGCAACATTATCGAATACCACGCTACAGAATGGATTATGCTAGTCCATAACCTTCTTTTGTGAGATAGTCTGTAGCACTTTCCGAATATAGCCGACCGGTCTACGCCGACAATAGTAAGGATCTATTACTACTAAAATATAAAAACTGATATCATATCACTCCTCGTAGTACTTATTTAGAAGACAACTAAATAATTACGATCATGATTAAATGAATACATAGTATTATGCACATAGATACACATACATCAAGTACTCGAACTGTTATCTATATCTTTAAACGTCGTACTATGATTCCGCTGCGTTTTGTTAAGGTAACAGAATTTTGACTTTATTTTTTTTTTGGGAATCATTTAAAAAATACAATTTTTTTTGACACTATTTTTTTTATGTACCTAAGTTGGCAAGCAAGCATACAAATCACCTGATGATCATAGCTATGAGCGGTTGCAAGACCGTGCAATATATGTCGGTGTCGATCGTGTATCCAACCTCGATATATTGGTTCTTAAATCTTCTTTGCCCAGTGATTTCTCTAGCTACAGTGAAAACTGAATCATGGTATACTTCTTTACTGTAGAATAACTGACCCTGCGGTAGTACATACCTTGCCGGTCTCGCGCTTAAAATAATTAAAATATTAGTAATTAAAGTAAAATATTTTGACAATCAATGAGTTAACCTAGAACATTTCATTTAAATATTGATGAATACAAAATGCAGATACAAACTTCAAAAGAAGATTTGATTCATTCATTCAGGTTACTAAATCAAGGCACAAACGTTAGTCGGCGCACCTCAAAATCCATTTCGTTCCAAGCATAACTAACACTGAAAATCCAGGACCTTACACTAGAAATTGACGACGCAGTTCGACACTTAACTAGACTTAACGATCTCGTTTTATCATAGATCACGTACAAAGGAATCGGGGCATTCATCTTCAGGATAGATCTTGAAAAGCACTTTATCATTGGTGTGTCGCGCCTCTGCGAGTAACAAATGCGCTATTGTGGCAATCTCTTGAATTCTAATATCCTATAGCTTAGATATCGATGAATAGATTATCTTTCATGGCGTCAGATATAAATCATTGGTCTTTGTTAGTGGTAATTCTACAATTTTACAACTCTAAAATAAATCTTTTACACGACTCGCACCCTCTTAGTCGCCTAAAACGACAGGAACCAATTAGGATTGTTAATAATTTGATCAGACACGCATACAGAACAAAAAAATACCTTACTCTTCTGTGAACTCTCATGTTGGGTATGTTGGACAAAAAAAAATTAGGTAGTCATGTAAATTTGATACTTTACAATAATTGTACTTTTTGTCATGAAAATAATAAAGTTTCATAATTTGTAAATTGAAACTAATATAATAAGTCTAATAACATCCAAAGAGTCTAATATAGACGTGCGTTGACAGTCTGACGTAACACGTCACCCGAGGCATGTCGAGGTCATCGGTGACGCAAACCTATAAGTTTCTCCCCTACCAAAATCGGTCAAGGCGGCAGCGGAGGTTTTCACTGCAAAAATGAAATTGGATCTTTAAGTAATTCAAAATTCCGCTTGATCTCTTCCTCAAGGAACATCACATTCTCGATAACAAGAGCTCCGTTTTTTTTCGAGAAAACGCCAATTTTCCACAAATGGGAAATTGAGGATCCATAGCCGGAACACAACATAATACAAGAGGTGAAACTGATCGAATCTGACGCTTTGTATTTCGGAGACAATCGTGATCGGATCGACCGTACAATGCGACCCTCTAAGAGGAAATCTAATCCCGGGATATGGCGTTCGAAGGATTTCGCTTTTCTTTATTTCGTTTAGAAAAACTTTCAGGGCGTACCTTCCCTAGAATATATTGTGGTTTGGAAATTGGAATTTGCGATTTTTTTTGTTTTATTATTAACTATACCTACTATTCTAAACACCTTCCACTTTTAACAGAATTTATAAAGTTCATAAAATGCTTGAATATTCTTTTTGTGTATTCTACACGATACTCGCCATTCTTGAATCGATTTTAATATCTTATTTTATAAGATATGCCTTTCGTAGATCCGAAATAAATTTCACGCTATTTAATGACATTCCCAAATTAAGGTGATAATATCTTGTCTTCGTATTCCTTAAAGTCTAAGAGCTTATTCATAACTACCAACGATCAGTGTATTCAAATCGACAATTGTTCTTGTGGAAATCTACACCGAGCCTCTAAGAGCACGTTAACTCTTGATAGGTAATTTGCTCTTACCCAATGAGTTACTGGTTCATCTTTAGGATTGCGGAGGTCAGACGACAATCACTATGTGTAAAAATCAGTAACCTGTCAAACCTGGATAAGAATAAGTAGACCCTTGTCAAAATACCGGGAAAGCTAGGAAGAAGAAGAAGATTAAAATAATCAAAAAAAATATGCTATAAGTTTTCGCATTACATAATATCTTGTAAAATGAATCTGTACCCAGTAACATAACTATCTGAATTTTAACTTTGTGGTTAAAAGATATAACAGGTTGACACACACTATACATTCTCGTATATCATACGTATTCACATATATTTGATTCAGTACACGCAACCAGGTGGGCATGCGGATCAGAGTGACTGGAATTCGGATTTGCCAAATCCGCTTTTCATTTAAATATTGGAAAAATTTGCATGTGAATAACTCGCCTAAGCTTAATGCACGGTTACGGGTAAAATGTCGAGCGAGAGGCTTTAATAAAAACATTTGGCTATAAATGATGATTAATATTAATGTGGATTATTTTATATTTTCAATGGAGCGATTTTGCAATTGAAGTGGCCTGTTTAAAGGATGTATCGATTATATAGGTAAACTAGCTTCTGCCAGCGGTTTCGGCCGCATGAATAACGATTTTAATACAAACTTTGAACCCCTATTTCAACCCTTCCGTGGAATGGAATTTTAGAACATATTAAAACACGTGTCTACTTAATTTATTGTTTATCAAATGGCAAAGTTGTATACTTCTAGTTTCAAGAATGACTGACTTTCCATAGAAACTTTCAACCACTTTTTGCACCTTTTTTTAAAACAACACTTATGAAAAAAGCAGCTTTTTAGGTCTAAGGATGTAAGTTGGTCCTTTATAAGTTAGACACGTCTTCTCCTTTTATATATATAGATAAACACTTTAATGATGAATATAAGTTAAAATAAATCGTGTGTTTTCGATTTCATAGTTTTTCAGCAAATTACGTAAATTAAGTAAGAATCTTTATTTAGCATTCATTGCATAGTATCTTTTACAATGCTCAGACTGAAATAACTCCGTCGCACTACATGTAACCAAAGTTAGCTAACTAAAGTCCGACCGCAAGACGATAGTTCAGGCCTGCCTCTGATGCAATTATACAGGTCAATGCACTTTACATAGTTTTAGCACATGAATTAGGTATTAGGATTTGCGGTGGGAATTTTGCTCGTGAATAGCGTGTGAGGTAGCTGTATAATGGATTTATTATGAGGCCATGAGAAACGTTATTTTTCATTGATTAATTATATCAATGTATATTAATGGACGCAAATAACCAATACCATGTAAACCCACACGAATGTCATTTCGGGAAAAACGCGTTTGAATTTTTTGAACAACTTGCTTTATATGATTTTTTTTTACGTATTGGTAAAGTTTTTGGCAATTTCAGAAGTTATTTACTTATTTTCAAAAAAATAAGTATACAAACTGCATATTTCGTATATAATATAACCCAAAACGATTAACATAAAAGATAAATTGCATGATTAAAAATGGCTTTTTAGAAGTTTTAAAGCTTAAAACCCTACAAATATTAAAGAAAAATGTTCTTCAGCCATTTACCAACACTTCTGCATATATAACTCAGTTTTTTCAATTTTGTGGGTTGACATGGTATTGCTTATTTGCGTCAATTTTCTAATATTGATAATATAAAAATTAGATTTATATAATACAACATTCAGCCCATGACATCACAAACGCGAATAACGATTAGTTCACTATACAATTTTCCATTTCCCCACGTATTAAGCAATAGAACGCCTTTCCCAAGGCCTAGTCTATCTCTGTATTAAATTTCATTAATATGAATGCAGTGGTTTAGGAAACAACAGTCTTTCCGAAAAGATACGTCTTGAAATCCTTCAAGAAAAGGACCTATTCCTTTTTCAAAGTTCGTCAAAGCACCTGCATGCCTTCTGGTGTTGCAGAGGTTCTTGGCCAGGGGTCAGGGGCCTACTGACCTTTTGCCCACTCTAAAAAAAATAAAAATAGAAAAGATCGATCTCGCGGTCAGTGCAAGAACACAAATATTTTCCAAGAATAAACCTTTGACTTAAATTTCTTAATTTGTGATTTAGATTCTTCTCGCACTTGGCAGTGAAAGATTTGAAAACTTATTTTTGTATGGAAAACCCATTTTTTAAAATGTAATTGTATTTTTTGTATTTACTATTATAGCGTTAACCGAAATACACATTCTGTGATCGTTACGGACGGACGAATATGGAGACAGTAATTGGGTTCCGTTGGCACTTTTTATGTACGGAACCCTAAAAAGTAAATCGCTAAAAACATTTAAAGGGAGCCCTTACGAGTGGTCTTGGTTGGATAAACAATTCCTTTTCGTAGCGTCGGTTCGGAGCCTTTAAATATATCCTTCATTGGTGATAAGGGTTCCAAAGGAGTCGAGTTCTTTATTTCGATCATTAGTCACTGTTTCTTTGCCCGAGAATTTACTTAGACTGCAGGAAGACTATATTAAGGTACTTGTGTATATTGTGTATCAGTAATGAAAAGGGTTTATCGCATTTACTTATTTATTTACCTGTAGCAAAATCTCTACGCTACAGTACGCCTTACGCCTGCCACATAATTTGACTGGTGATAGTCAATTATTCTACTTAAAGCAAGGAAGTGAAGGATACTGTAGGTAGTGGCATAGGGCAAAGGTGATTTAAAAACCAATTTCTCGAGATTGGCGACGAGTGAGTGACACCTACAAATGTATTTCGTTGCAAGCAGTCATAGACTACGATAACCGCTCACCATTAGGTGTTACAATCCTTTTGTTTTGGAAAGACATCTTCCCCTTTCTTTCACAGCCTTTCAATATTATTTTAATTTTGATTATTACTAATAAAATTTACTTTTGTAATATTTAAAGTTTATTAGCCAATTGTGTTTGCTTTACGACACAGGAAGCCATCTTTAGGAAATTTTGAAATATGTGTATGCGCCAATCCGTGCCAGTGAAGTGTCGTGGAATAAGCTCCTAATCCTACCTCTTAAAAAGACAGAAGCCTTTTACCTAGTAGAGTGAAATTAACAAGTCTGCTAACTTATGTTTATGAATAAGGTAATTGCTTTATAATTTATTAATATTGTTCCTATATGCTAAAACATTGTGGGTAAACTTTATATGAACAATTTAGTTGTGAAAACATTGAAATGCAGGATGTGTGCATAATAAGTTTTAGGGCAAACTAGTTTCGCCTCGCAACCGAAATATATTTCTATAGAACGATAAGTGAGAGAGCTATAAGTTTAAAAACTAATAATTTTTTTTTTTTTACTAACAAGAACTTTTAATGTAATGAAATGATTGAAATAAACATTGGAGACGGCAAAAATAATAATAAGTCTGTTTTAAAAAAATAGTCAGTTCTGGAGTGCCGATAAAACTGAAAACTTGAAATAAATGTATTTTTTTCCTTTTCAAATTATAATATGAATAACTTAGAGCCCAATTTGCACATGTCCAAAAAAAATCAACCATTGCGAGGTTTTTGTAATATTGTAGGCAGTTTCTTTCTATATCTCCGAAGCTTTTGATCAGATAACCACATTTATTGGTCCTATAAATCTACAAATAAACATTTTTAAATAAAAGATTATCCAAAACTTTTAATAAATTACGGAGTTCCTAGCATTAAAAAGGGAACTTCTGTTTTCAGTTCGCTTATTTTATTTTATTTTCGTATATTTTGGGTATCGGTAGAAACGTCATATCAAAATAGTCTTTGAAAAAAGTCATAATCTCTTAAGATATGCTTTAAAAACTGTCATTCAATATGTAAAGTAATTTTAATCTTCTTAATTAGTAACTTTAAACCCATTACATAAAATTCATATATATTTTATGCCATGTGTGAAAGAATAATAATTTTATTAAATAAACTTTTACTAAGTCTAGGAATAATATTTAAAAGAAATCATACAACAAAATTCCATTACCAAATAATGGATTTCCACAGTCATTCTCAACACTCGGTATACAAGGTGGGTTATTTTAACACCACTACATTTGAAATGTATTGTATTTATAGTAAAACGAAACCAAATAATTTTACAACTACTGGACTTTTATAGTCGAGACGTGTTGTTTTACTGAGTCAGTGTTGTTTTTTTAACCATTTACGGTGACAATAATTACCTTATATTTCCATTTACAGAATGATTTTTTTGAGGCTGCCATATTGAGACAATAGAATTAGAAGCAGATTATATCAGACATATTTCTTAAATTAGTAACTATACTCTTGTAATATTGTAGGATTTTAGCCAAACAAGAATACGGTGCGCTTGATGGTAGTAAGCAGTCATGGCAACCTATTAACGCTCGTGATATCTGAAGTAGCGTTGCCAACGTGGGATAGGAAGGAAGAGATGAGATGAGATACAGGGAAGAGTACACATGGGGTGGGAGATTGGGCCTCCGGCGTTCAAACTTATCTCACGTAACGCAACAGTAATGTTACTTCAGGCCGATTTTCTGAGAGGCAGAGAGGGAGGCAGGTGAGCAGCATAGCTCTAAAAACTACTAAATTCAATTTTTTTTATAGTACAAAATAACGATAAAAAAATGTTCCGTAAGTAAATAATTAATGTTTTACAAATTAATAATAGAACGATAACATACAATGCTTGATCGGTTGTATTAGCGTAATCTTAGTCTAATATTAGTGCAGCGACTTAAGCTCTGTTATCCTAACAATTACACATGCCATTACGATTTGACACCGGATTGTTGTTCGAAATCTATGTTAATCTACACACCTTTACTACATATAACTAAAATGGAAGTTTCTGTCTATTTATTTAGTTCTATCAAAATAACGAAGAATTGCGCTATCTGAATATTGAAACCTGGACGTGAAAAAATTAGCAGTACAAATGGGTTGTCTCGACCCAGGTAGTAATCACAGACAATCAAGGTAAAAAAACAATATCAATACAGTTGCGTTTTGTGCAATTTCGAGGCCCAATCTGCTACCCCCTCTGTTTCCTTTCTTTTTCTCTTCTCATCATTCCCTCCTATTCCTTGGGTTGGCAACGTGCATAGTACTTGTAGTACTTCAAGTATCGCAAGCGTTCATAGGTTGCGGTGACTGCTTGTCAGCAGGCGAAGCGTATGCTTGTTTGCCAACCATAGAGATATAAAATTAATTTTTTGTATCCAAAAACAAAAATCTATCTAAACTATACTAAAATAGACTGTTCCTGTATGATGTTGGCAACTATTTGCGTAATGTAAAGTCCAATCTATCAACGGTTGATCTTAGTGCTCTATTAGAAGAAAACATCATCGCCTGCACTTTTGAAAAACTTCAACAAATATTAATAAATTACATGGAAATCTTGACACCTATGATGAAATCTCATATAAAATCTTTTGAATGACAATCGACACCTTGTCAACGGTTGTGGCGCAGTGGTAGCGAAAAAGTCTTAGAAAATGATTGATGGTATTGAAGTATGACCTGACATGTGACATGTGGGCAACAGCTGGGCTCACTGTGCACGGCCGCATGACGCATGTTAGCTGCAGGAGTTCGCTTCTTTGACAAATTAACTCTACGTTTCCACTGCAGTACACGCTATACTCGAATATTAACATCACTTCCCAAACCCGTCCCACCTTCCACACTGAAGCTGACCACGCTTTTGTGTACCGAACGCATAGCATTGAAAACCTGAGCACAACCCGATTTGAGCAAGCCACGCGTATAGCAATGACGTCAATTTGTGCCTAGCGTTGTCGTGGGTTGCAGTGGAGTGGTATCACATACATGTGCACAGTATATTTTCGGCCTCAACACAGGATTTAATTATCCTTATGCGACTCCCATTTAGTGTGTAGCCTTTATTTATTATTACTTTCAATACTTTGTCGCAAACAAATTTGTTAATGAATTTCTAAACTTTCCAAATATTTTGAAGAAACTTCTTTCATCCGAGTTTCTTGTCAGCGTTTCACGGTAGACTCGATATTCCGAGTCGATGATTGCTTGACGACTCAAAAGAGCTTGTTCTAAAGTTGTTTTAAACATTAATTTTGATTTAATTTTGATATGACAACAAAGTAAGATTGGACGTTTATATTAATTTACCAAGCTGTTATTTCAAAAGATAATATCAATATCATATAATAAAGAAATCAAATAAAGAACACAGTCGGTCGGTATTCTTTAACGTTAAGAACCTACCGCTCTGATTTGTTAATAATGATTGAGGTATAATTATATATACACAAATATTATAGTTCAAAGTTATTTGTTATTATTAGCATTATTTTTTACAAAATAGATAACTAAAGTTTGCAATAAAAATAATTACTTACTCATTGTTAGCGTAAACTATTTTTTCAATTACTTTATTTACAACTCAATACCAACTACATTTACAAATAATTATTTATAACTGTATAATTCATGTCCACGGGGTATGGTGGCACGAATGCTAGCTACATTTTCCAGTTGAACCGCAATCCCGATTCTTTGGGCGAAAAAATGAACCCTCCTGTTAACTGTGGAAGTAATGAGTCGGGGTGTAATATCTTTTAGAAATTGTTAACCACTAACGCTCCATGGCCCCAAGTGTTTCTAATGCAAACGGCACAAAGATGATGTGATTTCAGCAATTACTAAATATTTTACCACCAATCTGCTGAATATTGTAATGCTTAATAGATAATGATAAATTATTTACCACCAGAAAAACTACCCCTACTCTTACTTTTTTATAATTTTGATAAAAAATTTAAATTAGAGACTCCCAATTACCCAAAAACCAATGTGACTTAAAAATAATGCACACAGGCTCGCGTTTGTTTAACGGTTAACATGATATGCAAAGATACACAAATTGTTAAGTTGTTAATAGATAAATTGATTGATTGATGGGATAGGATTGATAGGATGCCTTTCCAATTTATTCATCCATATTGTATATTTTATACTATTAATTAAAAAGTAATTTTTGAGAGCAAGCAATCTGAATAGTCACCGTGGCTCTATACAAAATTATTCTAGGTTCGTGTACAGCTCGCCTGAAAGGAAATGAGAGTAATGCTCTAATGCACTGTACTATTCACGGCTTACCACCGACCGACTTACTTTTAAAACCCGAAATAACGCACGCAAAAATAACACTTCTCACCACGGAAATTACATTCTTAATTGCGTGCACTTCAAACATTTCCAACACGTCGAAACAAAAGATGGTAATGCAGTTAGCAAGCAATTACATTATGGCGTCAAAGGCCAGACCCACTTTCCCGTTTCTAATGAATGGAAATTATTTATGTCCATTTGTTCACATATTGCAAGCGATGCCATAGAAAAACACCAATATATCAGACGTAGCGGGCATCAAAAATATTTCTGGGATCTTGAACACTTATTTCTGTAACAATAATAAAGTCATCAAAATAGGTCAGCCCTATCTATAAGTAGGTAGTACTTATTTAAAGGTAGTATAGTATAGTATCGAAGAAGACATTAAAGGAAAAAAGTTACATTTTCAGTAAGTAACACTTTCAATATATTGTAGATATTGAATATGCTCAAACTGACATCAAAATTCCAAAGTTCTTCATTGTAATTATATATGTAATTAATGCGAGTCTTTGTTGTTTGTGATTATTGTTAGTATGCTTGATTTCTGTTACCTTCTATGTATATAAAATAAGAAGACCTGACTGACCTAAATGGTTTCACAGATATTTTTTTAAAACGTAAACAAACACTAAAAAAGAATTCTTCAAAAACCCCTTGAGGGTGAAAAGGGGTTGAAAATTTGTATGGAAATCCATCATTTTCGAAACTATAAAACTTTATATTCAGCGAACAATTAAAGATTTTAACATTTTCTAAAATTCCACCTCTGAAAGGGTGAAACGGGAGTTTCAAGTTTGTATGGGGGACTAATTAGGTGTTTATACATTGCATTAAAGGTTCATCAAAAATCGTCACTCACGCGCGCGAAACCGCTGACAGAAACTAGTCCTTTTAATAACAATCTAATTATTATTAATCACTCGATCTCGTGTCTTAAGCCGCACGATGTAACCAGTCGAATTCGTAACGAATTACGTCCGGCTAACGATATAGAAAGGCGAAATGAATCACCATTTCCGAGCGAGCGCCGCACCCGATATTAAAATTGATTTCAAAAGCCTTTATTGCTCTGAACTTTAAAACGTTGATTGTTCGCTTTTGTGTGAATCGTGGCATCGTTTTACATTTCTAACGTTTAGGTTAGGGGAGTTTTGTTATGGCTTTCTGATTACTGTATTGATAGGTGTTGTCTATCAAAGGAATGGACGGGTCTTTTGATGATCGATTATGCTTGATATTGTAGGTGGTAACCAACTTTAAAAAGAGGATTCTATGTTACAATGTTGTATGTTTTTTTAATATAAGGTATTTTACGCGATATTTTCTTCATTTCTTAGCTGATATTTATGATTTGCTTTTTAGTGGCTTAGGTTATGGTTCCCTAGGTTGATAAAATGTTTAAGAGATTTTTACGTACTAGACGTGATAATAAATAAAGTTTTTAGGTGTAGTTATACACTTAAAAATCGTTCTTTTTTAATATGAAATAAAACCTTAAATGTATTCGGACCCCTGAATCAATAAAACCCATCGCATATATTTTGCAGATTTCCTTATTATTCACTGTCTTTTATACAATGTTCTATAAAACATATTATAATACTTTTTTATGAAATTTCTTCAACCTCGTAAATGTTTAGGCCTCATAAAATTTATATAATTTTTATATAGCTAAAGAGTCCGTGATATAGTCGTAAAAGCGTTTCTCGAAAAAAAATTGCTTTACTATGGATTGATACAGCCGGTGACGCTATCAAGGCCAATGGGGCCAACAGCTATACAATCAGAAAAAAATACAAATAGCAAACTTATCTTTAAAAGTACTATGTGTAAAAATAAGATACGATGTCAAGTCATACATTATTCAAGGGGTGGAGAACTTGGAAGTTAAATTTAATTTGTAACCGTGTCGACTGACAATATCTTAAATCTGAGAGCTATTTATTATCAACTTTTCTGTCAGAGGGCGTTAGTACTTGACACTTATCCCCGTAAAAGCTGAAAGTTATACCGACTTATTCAGTTTACACTTTGTGCTGCGTCAGAAGTAGCAAAATAAAATGATATAGTGCTGTTTTAAAAGAATACTATTTAAAACTTAGTAGAAGTTTCGTATCTTGAAAAGGGATATAAAGCTGAGTTTATATGTGAATTCTTAAATATAATGAAACACGTCGGAGGTCGTTCGGTAACGAAATTAGATATTCCGATATATATGAAATTGACATAAGTTTTTGAAACCGACACGGAGCGATTGTCCCTTGTACGCCCCCTGCGAATTAGTGTGCTTACAATATAGTACAAGAAAATTGAATTTTTTTTCAGTTACTATAAATGAATACTTTTGTATACCAAACTACCTTTATTTGAGTGAGTGCACAAGCGGAACCACGGACATTGCTAGTAGAACGCCTACGATACTTGAAGTATCGTTGCGATGCGCTTTCTTAACTTAAGGGATAGGAGGGAAGGGATGGGGGGTGGGATAGGTGGGGCAGGAGATCGGACCTCCAGCGCTCTCACTCATTCCATTTTCTGTAAGAGGGTAGTACTTCCCGGTCGAGCCGGCCCATATGCGCTAGGAGGAGCGTGGCTCTACTACTACTGGATACTGTTCAGATTTAGATATAATCAAAACATCAATGAATAATATTTTTATGCTAAAACTAAATAGAGCATAAAATCTTTCTATTTGAACCTAAATATATATGTATTCTAGTTTTAGGCAATATATAATCTCGTCATAAAGCGTTCAGTTCTCTATTACCCAAGTGATACATTATTTTCCTTTGTTCTGTCACAGAGCCTATAGTAATACTCATATATTTGATTTATGTTTAAACCTATGACACTCCAGGGAAGATAAATAGGTTTCGTGGTTGTGCCCAGGCTCCCTAGACACGAATGATGATCCATAATGCAATGTGCTTTTAAAACTTATGCCTTCGGTAAACGTAAATCAGGACAGTCAGAATAACTATACAGGCCTTTCCATTGACGGAATGTCCAAAGACTCGCTAGTACTCCTATTCAACATCAACGCAACGAAATTAAATTAGTCACACACATTGGGTTGCTAGCTTGTGACTAACTTCGTTTCGAATCATCAAGATCTACCACCGGTTCTGAAAGCTGTTTCTACCGAGAAGAACCTTAGTAATGGCTTGAAAAAGCATTGTGTGATATTCTTTTTAAAAAAAATTATAAGAATCAAGATAGTAGGTCTGATTGATGAATTAATTTTAATGTTTAAATAATTATTTAAATATTAAAGTTAATGTTAATTTAAGTTAAAGTTAATTTTAGAATATCAGAAATTAATTTTCCTTTTCAAATACGAATAAGTTTTTATAAACCGTTTAAACTGACTGAAATAGCCCGAAGCAGAATTTTCCCAAGATTCTTTCAAACTTTTATTAACGGGACTAAGGCGAATCTTCCACGGATAGTTTTCTAGATATTGAGAAAATAAAATAAATCTTTGAAAGTTAAACAATGACGGCAATGTTCTGATATTAATTAAAACGAAACTTTTGGGCAAAATTTGAGATTGGTTAACGCTTTGGTTTATAATATAATGTGGCGAGATTTACGCTACAATATAATTAAGTCATGGATTAGATATTGTGTACATACATAAATAATTATGTTTTATATTATTAATAACTTTTACGTATTTTGAAGGATAATAATAATCACCGCAAAACGCAAAGTGTATAAATCAAACCGTACGTTAAAGGCAGTTTAAAACTTAACTACACATCAGTTTAAAAAATGTTGATATAACTATAATTTGAGGAGTTTTTATCATCACAGGGCTTAATTATCGTAATAAAATTTCGTCAAAAAGGCTTTTGTATAAAAATCATTAAAATCAGTATAAAACACAAAAAAGTCGAGACTAGAACCTATTTCTTTTTGAAGTCTGTAAAATCACCTTAATGTTTTAAATTTGAAAAGTCATCAAAATAACAGTCATTTAGTAAAATTATCACCCGATCTCATTCAATCTGTCTTAATTAAAACTTTACCCATTATAATCTTCTCCTTCGATGGAAGCATAAAACAAATTAGCTTCCAATAAAATCGATGCAAATTTGGTAGCCGAAAGGTTTTCGTGAAAGGCGTTTGTGTGAAAAAATTAAAAGGAAATCTCTCAGGTCGGTCTAGGGGCGAGTAATGAAGGGTCGGACGTTCTATTATTTTAGCCCGGTTCACCCTTATTTTTTGCTTTGTACTTTATGGTGTTGGTACAAAGTATAAGAATTTTGAGGTAATCAGTATATATTTTTAGAATCTAACTAATGACGTCATTAAAAAAGTATC
The DNA here is from genome assembly GCA_023373885.1 of Hestina assimilis. NCBI lineage: Eukaryota > Metazoa > Arthropoda > Insecta > Lepidoptera > Nymphalidae > Hestina > Hestina assimilis. The sequence continues at coordinate 15,617,123 of CM041754.1, read as the reverse complement.
AATAAATACAACAACTGGTTAACAACGCTAGTAGATCAAAGCTACATATACCTACCAAAAAACACTTCACACACACACAAATCGGATCATAATCACAATTAATTATTTAAAAAAAAACCTAATTAAGAATTCTTCATTTCTGAAGTCTACAAGACGCCCGTCTGATACTAAGCAGTCATCGCAACCTCGTAATGCGTGCGCTACTTGTAGTATTACATGGGCATTGCTAACCCAAGTGATAGGAAGGGATGAGAAGTGGAAAAAGGAAAGGAACAGAGAGGTTAAAGCTCCGGCGCTCTCGCTTATCACACGAGACGCAACAATCCTGTTAAATTTGTGCTAGGCATGTACGCATATTCTACTACTATATTGTGTATATATATATTTTATACATTAAGGTTCCGTATTCCAGAACAGTTGTGACAAATATTAAAAAACATTGTTGTATTAGGACAAAAAAATTCAAGCTACATAAGAATCATGGTTACTCATTTATTAATGGACCATTTACCCGCTACAGCTTATTTATTGTACCACACGAGTCACGCGAACCTCACGTGCACAATTACGACGCAGATTGCCGCACATCAGTTCTGGGTACCTTCTGAAATTCATTACGCGTAATGTGTGTAATAAATCTCTTTTATCAGATGCCTGGGATAATAATTTATAACAGACATTTAAAAAGCTGCTTTATTAAACTGGTTTTGCTTAGTAGCAGAACCATTCAAGCAAAAATGAGCCGGCTCGACCAGAGAAGTATTATCCTCTCAGAGAAAATCGGCGTAAAGTACCACTATCATTAGGTACTGTTGCGTTTTGTGTGATGAGTGAATGCGCCGAGGGCCTTCTTCTTCCTTCCTTCTTATTCCTGGTTTTGGCAACGTGCATCATCATCATCCTAGCGTAAATCCCGATTGCATTCGGAGCGTTCGCTTCGAAGTCCAGGGTCTGCTTCCCTACATTTACGCCTCCACTTCGCGCGGTCTTCGGCATCCTTAATAGAAAATCATTGACACGCTTATCATCCTGCACGACGTCAAGCCAGCCCTGGGCCTCTTTTACCGGAATTTGGCAAAGGCGGCATGGCAAGGCATTGGTCACCCACATAACTAGGGTTGGCATTGAGCATGTGATGCTTTAAGTATCGCAAGCGTTCATAGGTTACGATGACCACTTACCATAAGGCGTGTGCTTGTTTGGCAACCGTCTTGAAATAAAGAAAATACTAAGTAATTTAACACGTCATATTTTCATAACATAGAACAGAAGAGAGTTACATAATTTTTTTATTTAATTAATATATAACATAGAAATTAGCAGCGTCTAATTAATTCATCAAACGTAATTAATACACACATAATATATTTAAATTAGTGTTTAATATTATATATTACATTTCATACATAAATTAACCCTGTACGATACTTGAATATTAATGTCCATTATCAGTAGTCTGCTCAGTTCGACCTAAGTCAATATTGCTTAACCTGCTTAATCTGTTAATACACCAAATTAAAATGCTAATGAATAAGGTATTAATCAATATGAAAAAGAAATACTGTTAATTAATTTATTTAGTAGACTACAAGTTTTAAGTACTTCAAGTGGTCACTAGTGGCTTGGTTACTGGTGGCAGGAGGCCAGCCAGGTAGGTATCACCGCAGTGTCAATTATTCTACCGCTAAGCAGTATACTGTGTTGCGGATTGAAGGACACTATCGCTAGTGAAATTACTGGGTAAAGAAGATTTAAGAACCAATATCTCAAAGTTGGCAACGCGTGAGTGCGTGATACCCAACAAATGTATGGTGTTCAATCGCTCACAGGCTACGAAAACCGCTTACCATGAGGTGGGTCGTATGCATGCTTGCCAACTTAGCCACATAAAAAAGTTTTGTTGAGCTCAAAAGAAGGATAGCATTATCATTATGTTTATTACATCAAAATTTCTATTAAGAGGAAACCTACTTTAGGTTTCTTCACATTATTTTTTCTCACTTTAAACAACTTATAAAAACTGAGAGGTATTTCTAAATATTTAAGACTGAAATTTTAGATGTAATCTCAACAAGAACAAAGTGATTTTAAACATAAGAAAATAATACCTTTTTAACATAATTATAATATATTAATGAGATTGCCATCACAGATACATTGTCACCTGGTGAAAGCTCAATGAGGCTCACCTGCTGAGGCTCAATCCCCTACACCATCCGTTCCTTTCCTTTTTCCCCTCTAATCCCTTCCCTCTTTTGCCTTAGTTTGGCACCGTCGCCTTGGTTTGACTGCTCACCGTCAGGTGGACCATATGATTGTTTGTCAACAGTCATGACTTAATGAATAAACTTACAAACCAACAAACTATACAGATTGTTCTTTCAATTTTGTGGAGAAATCTAAATGTCGTCTCGAAATTAATTCCGCAAATTCGCGAATATCCTGCTGCATTCAAGACTCCATTTAACATTAGCAAGTAACCTAAAAACGTTTTATTCTCTTCACTGGGTCGGGCTAGGAGTTTTGTAGGGCGGTAACAATTTTGTAGCTGTTAAATTACCTTTACAATGACTTCTGAGTGTAGCGCGTTCCAGTTTCACGGAACCACAATAGGTGTCACGGAGGTCGCATTAAACCAATTCCACCCTTATTTAAAATAACATAACGGTTGAAATGGAATAAACTCTTGAGGAATGTACTCTATTGTATTATTGTAATTTTAGGACTGAAATGGAAATCGGTTAAGGAGTTGAAATTGCTATAAAATATAAAACCCGCTTTCAGTAATTAGTGAATTGCAGTTTAACTTACTGTAGAATATTATCCCACAAAAACCTTAAAATGTTAAAAATAAAAGTCTTGCAACGCAGTTCTTCTTCTACAAAAAGTGGTGAAATCTCATGTATAACTATGACTGTTTGTCAGTCAAGTTATAGCGGACTGAGCCGTTATGAAATGCTCAATCAATGTATTTCAATTGTATTAATAAAACTTTAGAAGAAATGAATTTAGATGTAAATAAAATAAAAAATAAAAAATGAATTTAGATGTAAATAAAATAAAAAAAAAACCAATTACCTTTAGACGACTGTTATAAGCGTTTCAGGTCGCAAACACGATTATGCGGTTTAACTAGTAGTAGGCCTTTTACTGAAAAGCAGTAGTGCCTTATGCGTTACTTTGTTTCGCTTTTAAAGATTTAAGAACCAATATTTAGAGGATAGCAAAGCGTGAGTAAATGTTGTTGCAAGCGCTCATACAATACGGGAACTGCTTACATAATGTGTCACCAAAGTATGTAACACCAATAGCTTGTACCATAATTGAAGATTTGCAAAGGGACTATTGCAATTCGTTAACCAGGTTTAAAGATGCAAAACGCCGGTTTTTTTAAGTAAGAATTTAATAAAGCAGTATTATAAAACGTCTGTGAAATTTGAGAGAAGTGTTCAAGGGCCAGTCAATTCTATAAAGTCCGATCAACTTGTTAAATAAAGTTTTTGCAGATGAGTTTTATATAAAATTTTTATAATCCTCATTCAAACAACGGGATGGCTATCGTCGGAACGTTTTATCCGCTTACGAAAAAAATCTCAAGGGCCCTTAAACTTTCAAATTGATTTTGCTTCATTTCAAGGAAGATTCGGTTCGTTTAACTTATTTTTAATTAAATGACCTTATCGGGATCGTTTTCTTTTTCGGCGAAAATTTTGTAGCCGTTGAGGATTACCTAATTCAGGTTCAAGTGGAACAAAATGATAACGAGACTTCATATAAGTTTCTTTAAGAATTCGTGATTGAATCGTTTTGAGATGGCATCGCGTGAGTGTCAACTACACAATATGATTGGTGTTGCGCGCACTCATAGGCTTACCATCTGATGAGTCGTATTCAATTATTTCTAAAACTAACTAAAATAAACCAAGTGTAATTATATAACATAGGTTAGTATTAAAGTAAATCATTAGTTTACCCTTAAATCCATTTCAAACTCACGGTCATCGAAATCTGAAATTTATAACGTAATTTGTCGATTCTAAGAAATATAATATGATATAGGGTATTAACAAAATACTTAAGCGTATTAGGTACTAGGGCAAATTTAATAACCCCAAGGGTTCGTAATCCTCTGGACCCTTAATGCGGGCAAGGAAGGCTTTGAAGGGTTACATTATTGAAACTAGAATTTACTTTCGCCTACCGAAAAAATAATTTTGCTCGCATTTTCATATTGTATAGTGGAAGGTGAACGTTATTATGATATTAATTTTATTAGAAATAGGTCCTTCATTTGATATTATTCAGCAAGCCGAAAAGTTCTGTAAAGAAGGTACGCAGTTTTATGATTAGACAAATCGGATCTAATAAGGTAGTGAGTGAGTGCTTTGAGTCGCGATGGTCGCAGGTTCGTTTCTCGCATGGAGCAGATGTTTGTTATAAATATCTGTTTTGGTCTTGGCGTTTGTGCTTGTGGGTCTCCCCACCGTGCCTCAAAGGGCTCGTTAAGTTGTCGGTCCCGGTTGGTATCATAACATCAGTTAATAATCGTTAATTCTTAATAGGTAATTTGTCGTTATCCAATGAGTTACTGGTTCTAACCTTTGGGTTGGACGGATGGCAATCGCTGTGTGTAAAAACTAGTATCCTAAAATCAGGATATTAGTATAAGCAATAAAAATACTAATTAATGCAGTCTCATAAACATTATAAGCAAAAAAAAATACTAATTAATGCAGTCTCATAAACTTTATTTATATCGACATAATCATACAGCAGCAGTGTCCGTACTTTTGCATTTTGTCAGATGAGTGACAACGCTGTAGGATCAATCTGCTGTTCCCTTGTTGCAAGGGCTCTTAGAATATTGTGACCATTATCTGTAAGGCAGGCCGTCATTTTGTTTGCCATGAACGTTGTAAAAATATATAATTAAACGAAAAAATTATTAAAAATTATAAACGACGCTGATAAAATCCATTTTCATCCCAGAACCTCATCACCAGTTTAAAAGCCGCTAGAACAGATGGTCAGCTATCGTTTTTACGTTGTTAATTTATTACGTTTTAGATTTTATATTTTTTCCTATACCCATCGCCGCTTCCCGTATGTTTTCCTCGTCGGTATGAAATAGTTTTTTGAATTGAAACATTTTCCTCAGCTTCGAAATATTTGGACCGTGTTTCGGTCGTATTAAAAAATGTTAGTTCGATGAAATTCTAAACTATTTCATGCTATTTTTTATGTATATATTTTTAGGTTGAAATGGTCAATACTGATACTGAAAATGTTATAGTTGCTCTGTCTTTTGATTATTATATTTTTACGAATAAGTCAGATACACTATTTTTTTTAATGATCTGTGAAGGTAATTTTCATGTGCCTCAAAAAGTTTATAAATTCAAGCTAGCTAATAATGATAAAACTAATTTTTCTAAGTAATGTGTAATAACGCTGATTTCCTAGAACTATTATTTATGTCATCAGATTGCCTTTTTCAAAAATGTCTGGTGTCTCCACCGGTAGGTCTTTTGTTGCAAGAGGCCGGCTAGGTATGTACCACCTTAGTGTCAAATATTCTACCGCCAAGCAGTAGTGTTTGACATTACTGTGTTTAGGTTTGAAGGGCACTGTACGCTAGTGAAATTACTGAGCAAAGGAGATTTAAGAACCAATATCTCGTGGTTGGCAACGCGTGTGGGACACTTACAAATGGTGTTGCAAGCGTAAGACAACCGCTTACCATCGGGTGGCCCGTATGCTTGCTTGCCAACTTGTAACGTAAAAAAATGTAAATATTCTTTTCTAACAAACTGTTGTCAATATTTTATTTTAAGGAGTGATAACAATGAGGTAAGAAAGGGGTTTAAAGGAAGCCTACTGCTTAAGACCTTAAGACAACAAGCACAATGTGATTTTTTTTCCGGAATGTGTATTGCTGTTGGCCCTACTGGCCTTGACAGCGTCACCGGGCAGGGGCGCCGAGTACAGAGACTCAGCCGTAATAAAGGGGCAGCCCTCACGGGGGCTCAAATTTGATTCCGTCCTTAGGGTGCCTCCTGCGAAGCCGAACCACGGCTAAGGACGTCATCGGAGATGGAGGCAGCGCTCCGAACGCATTCTATACGATAGACTCACCCGACGGTGTGAACGCGACGCGACGTGCAAAACAAAGGACCTCATCCTCGCCGGCGAGCACAATGTTATAATGTGGCTATATCTAACTGAATCTGTTAACATTAAATATTCGAATGACTTCTGACTTTTTATAACGGTAGACAATGAAAAAGGAAAAAGGTCAGTGGCGTTAAACAAAGACCTATAAAAGTCAGCAACAGAAATAAAAACACGAATAAAGTAGAAATTATGAATAAACGGTGCAGCTTGCTATAGAGTAGTAACCGGGATTGTTTGTTACTTAGTAATATTGCCTAAGCTATTTGTATCAAAACAATATTGTTTTGAAAAAATGTTTTCTCTCCAGTTTTCTGTGTTTGTATTTATAAGTAAGTAAACGCTGCACACTCAACGGCCCCCATTAGGATAGTAATATCCTGTGTCGGGGTCCGGAAACATTTACAATGACAAGGACCCAGACCGGAAAATATGCTTGCATGGTCAATACAAACTTATTATGCTCCGAGCGGGAATCGAACCCGCGACCTGTGGCGTTTAAGGCAGGTTCGCTACCGCTGCGCCACAACGTCGTCACGTCGTATTTTAAATAAAATCAAAGCTTCTTTTACCATACTGTGGAAATAGATGTTTCAAAAAACAAACCAGTAATAAATAATAATGCCAATCATTAGTTTTTCTTTGTAATTCAAGTCTTATGCAATAGATATAATCATTACGCCAAATATGAAAAAAAGAGTATTATTATCATAATACTTTGTTCTGTTCCCAGATTCTCCGGGTTCATCAGGTTCACAAGGTTCTCTAGGTCCCAAGTCCCCAAATTTTTTCAAGCTACATTTATTGTACACTATTATGTAAGTACATAAACATATTGTACACTATTATGTAAGTAACTAAACATTTTCTAAATTCCATTGAAGTTTAAATTCAAATTTTGTATTAAAGTATATAGCTATAGTTCTCTAATATAACTATAATAGCTCTATGTAGATAAATAAAATAATTTCATTATAGCTATTCATATTCAGTTCAGAAAGAGCGTAGTGAAAATTTTATATCTGAGTTCAGAAATTTTATTACGATCAGTAATGTGAACGACCTCATCATCCCGTTAATATGACATTAATTGCCATCAGCATAATTCAGAATTTTCTATGAAATCATCATTATTTTAGTTTTAAATATGAATTATGGTACACCGCAGCAAGGAGTAGCTTTTGAGTTTATTCGCGGATGACGGAACCACAAGCCCGCTAATACAAATACATTTGCATTTTGTTTATAGCAATTTAAACTCTAATACTTTGACCAAAAGCCTATTTAAACAGCAGAATTATGTATGTTACGCTGTCACAGGTGATACGCAGCGTTGTATGGTCTAATGCACAAGAGCCTGCATAGTTTGTGATTTTTATCATTTAAGACCTTTAATGTCGTTGATTATTTTTAATGTTTATATACTACTACACTACACATAAAAGCGCACTTGCCTAAAAGATGCCCTGTTGATTTGAAGGTTGGCAGGGTATTCCTTCTTTAACGACTGTTGTTATGTTTTAAACTTCACTTCCATCTTTTAAAATAGCAGCATTCATGATATTTTATTTTAAGTGATATTAAGATAGCCTAGATAGGATAGAAAACGTAGACTTTAAACGAAGGTTCAAATCCAGGGCAAGCACCTCTGAATTTTCAAGTACTTAGTGTTTTGAATTCGAAATGAATTGTGAAAAGAAATAGGTAAAAGGAAACATCGTGAGGAAACCTCGAGGAAAAAAGGAAAAATTCTTAGACATGTATATATTCGCCAATCCGCAGTAGTTCCGCGTGGTGTATCAAACTCCTCATCCTACCCCGGAACAGAGTAGGAAGCCTTTGCCCGGCAGTAGGATACTAGAAGGTTTTTACTTTAATTGATATTATTTAGACAATATAATTTTTAAACTGTTTTATTTCTTGTGACTTGGACCACAACTAAAGCTAGCGCTAAATTGTCAGGAGCAGCGTCGGCTGTAGGCTGTCGGCTTATTCTGATGGACGTCTTCGCCTCGTGTGGACAGTACGGAACTGTGCTGTGCTGTTTAGTTCACTAATATAATAACTAACTGCTTGATATGAAGTAAGGAAAGATTTTGGATTATGTGCTGATATTGATTATTCTTTTTATTCTTCCTAGCAGTATTTCCGGTATTATATTAACACGTGATCTGCTTATACTCTTATCTGGATTTGACGGGTTATTAGTTTTGACACAGGGCGATTGCCATTTCTCTGCAACCTTAAAAGCGAAACAGTAAGTCATTGGACAACTATTATCAGATGTTATGATAACAACCGGGACCGACAGCTTATAGTGCTCTCCGAGTCACGGTGGAAGCTCAAAGCAGGCTCGCTACGAGAATGCCACAACGGTTGTCTTGCTGATATAGGTTATTATAATATGAGAATTCAAAAAGTCATTAATTCAATAGTAAAGCCGATGAAGAGGGTAGCGAACCCTAAACGGTCGCGGTCAGGTCGCGGGTTCGATTCCCGCTCGTAGGGTGTTGGGGACACAGGATATCACTATCACTAATAGGGGCCATTGATTGTGCAGCGTTTATTTATTTATATATTATCTTTGTTGTGAGTGGAAAAAAAGAGATCCTTAAAAACGAAGTTTATTAAAGTAACTAAATAGCATACAAAGTAAGTGTTAAAAAGTAAGTAAACTTTTAAGAAAAGATTAAAAACTTGAGTACGAGCAATAAAAGCCGACGTGAAACCATTAAAAACTTTCTACCGAGATATAGAAAACTTGCACCACAAGACTCCTTTAAGCTACAATGCATGAAAGTTCTATTTTAATTTACACAAGAATTATTAACATTTAACATACATATATTTCACCACGAGATTCAGAGAGAGTGAATCTTTGGAGATTGAGGTTATGAATATTTGACATGGTAGCTCAACGGAACTTTAGCAAGATTAAATCAGACGCCATGCAGCCACGTTGAAAAGATTGAGTAGCGTTTATGATTATTATTATTTCTTTCTAAGCTTAAGCTCTTCCGCATTAGCAAGGTGATAATAACTGTACAAGGCCAAAGCCAAGTGTATAATTATGAATTAAAATCTAAGTATTTGATAAAAAAAATCGGATTAAGCGAGAAGCGTATATGTGGTTGCATTTATATAAAGTGTTTTGATGCTGTGAAGACTGTGAGGTACGACGCCCGTTCTTGATATTACGATAGGAATTGTTTTAATTGTCTACTTTCCACTGTGATTTTATTTCAATATTATTATCGGATAACACTATTTGTGCGTGGGTATGACCGATAAACATTCATTCAGTCCAATAATTATATATGCAGGAACTAAAAAATACCATACTGTATTTATATTTAAAAAAAAAATGCTTAAGATAAGTTTGTAACCCAAACAATTGGAGATGCCGTCACAGATTGTTAAATATTTTTTTATGATAGAGGGGGCAAACGGACAGCAGGCTCACCTAATGTTAGCGATTACCGCCGCCCATGAACATCTGCAGCACCAGAGGGGATGTGGGTGCCGTTGCCCATCATTAACATGATCGTTAAATATAAAAATTACTTTTAATATTACAAAACAACAATAAAAGCCCCGTTTTTAATTTCATTTTTAGTATTTGTTGATGTAGTGGCAACAGAAATATACGTTCTGTGAAAATTTCAAGTCTCTACCTATTTACGGTTCATAACATACAGTACACTGACGGACGGACTGATAACAGAGGCTTAGTAATAAGAGGGTCTAGGTGTACCCTTTGAATACAGAATCCTAAAAATCGATTTTAGAAAACTACTTTATCTAATGTATAAATAACCATTGACATTACTCTATTCTCAATCAAAGTACTCGTCTAAATTAAGATCGGAATTTCCAATTCGTCTATTCAGTTCCCCAATAATTTCTCTCTCATTAATCACGGCGTACTATTTCCAGTCTATCCGACAACTAGAGCCCCGTAATCACGGCCAGCTCACCTGCGTCCGTCACTGTCTGCGAGCAGACTGATAAATCTCCCAGATTCGTCCTCTGTATCGTGTTGGGGGGTTAGGTCATTTGTACACAGTGTCAGTGTCTCTGTTACGCGGTTTTTTACTCTTTTGTTTCACTGATGGATGGTTGGAAGTCTTTTAACTGGTTTTCAAAAAAGGGGATGGTACTATTTTTTTGTTTTATGTAGCGAGATCCCGAGATGATCTCCTATCAGCTGACTACGAAGAGTTTATTTTTTTGATGTCGCTGACATGTGAAATTGGTATTGATTTAATAAAAGTCAAATTACTATAATATAATCTATTTTATTTAAGGTTATATTTAGAACTTTACTAAAGATTTTAAATGAGGCCCCTTTAATTAAATGATTGGTTCGCCATACAAACTTTCATTATCTATTTCACCTCTTTCAAACCTTTTGCCATAAAAACCTATATATGCATTAAACAATATTATCGTTATGCATTATAAAAAAAGAATTAAGAAAGAAACTATGAAAAGAAGAAACCATGAAACCGTATAACTGCCAAAGTTTTTGAAATAAAATGAAATAATCCGAACGTAAATCAAACAATGGCCCATTCTGAGTGTACTTACGATCATAATATAATATTGAAACAGTTCAATAAATCCGAGGGAAAGTAGCGAAGGAGATTGCTAATAGATTAATCCAATCAGCCGAGAAGTCGTAAAGCGTCCAACAAAAATTCTATCGACATACTCCCTCATCCGCTTCGGCCGTTGAGGATGTGGGTTAGGCATAGACATATAGGACAATAGATCGTGTATCCCATATATTAAAACTAGCTTCTGCACGCGGCATCGCCGGCGTGAATAACGTTTTGCTTCAGGTTTTCATCCCCTATTCCCTATTGTTATTTTACACCCTTGATAGTGAAACTTTTACAAACTTTCAAATGTCATATTTATTTTCAAGTATAAGTTTCAAGCTTCTAGCTCTAAGAATGACGATACTTCCATACAACTTTTCATAACCCCCTTTTCAAACCAGTACAAACCTTTTTCGCATATTTGAAAGCGCGACAGACAAACATACAGACAGAGTTACTTTCGCATTTATAATATTAGTACGATTTGGTAAATTGAAGGATGTATAAGGGCGAGCTATGAAGTAGGTCCAAAAAAATGCAAATGTGCGAAAGTCATAGTAAAATTGGGACTGTGATATTAACCAATGACGTTGGTGGATTTTGTAGCGCATGTGTACGATGGTATTCAATTGTAAACACTTTCTGTCTCTTTATGCCAAATGCGCAATCTAATATATCCTATATTTCTATGGTGATGTATGTACTGCATATAGAATGATTTATTTTTATAGAAAATATAATTAAAATGTATACATAGTTTAAAGAAATGTTTTAAGATATCTTAAGAAAAAATATTATGAAGCGCTATACATATATAAAGTCATATTATGTATTATAATAATCTCATAATAGAATTAGAAAAAGTACCCAGTTCCTAAATATTTCTCTAAAATTTTTAAATCTCTCTCTCCCTCTCTCTCTCTCTCTCTCTATTAAAGTTTACTTAATACGAAAGACTTTAACTACATTTTACTTTTATTGAAATTGCGTAAAATGTTCAAAAATCGAATAAATTAAAACGATCAAACAAATCAATGGATCGTACAATACGCTGTACGAGTCGCGTCTCGTGCAATCAGCCTTACCTAATTTTTATGCCCCATTTACGATCTCGTCATGCGAACGTCGATTTTCCTCGAAGCTACGAGCAGCTCACGTGTCATTTCGCCAACGTTGGGTTCATGTAATTGAGATACCAACTATCTAACTTGTGCCGGTGTGTTATATCTTACCTTATATTGTGAATCCTTATGTAAGCGATTTCTTCGTTTGATGGTATATCGTGTTGTGAAATGGAAGATTTGTATAGGAGAATTTGTGCATGCTAGTTTACACTATTACTGGACCAAATTTTGAAATAAGTTTTAAATAAATAAAATTAAAGTATCTGTTTGTAATTCCAAACTAACAACTTTACACTAAATGCATATGAAAGTATTTAGGTTGCTTACACAAAAAAAAAAACAATAATTTTTAACATTGTAATATCGGCTAATCTCTGAAACGGCTGGGCATATTTTAACGGGACTTTCTCTGGTACACAGCTGATCTTATAAGGAGTATCTGAGTTAGAGGAGAGCGATAGAAGTAACGGGGTACCTTTTCAGCTAATTTTACAAACGATCCTGATATAAAAACTTGACGATTGGTTCAACGATAATGAAATAATTAATTTAGTAATTTATTATCAATAAATAATGTGTTCTTAATAATAATATAAAATAAGTTCATTCTAATATTACATTATACTTTCCCCTAGCTTAACTTCAAAAGATTTTGCACTTCGTATTAAGCAAGATATTCGAGAAATTAAAACTTCCCCCAGTTGATGGAACAATCATTAAGGGAAAAAATTCCCTCCCCGACTATACATCACGGAGCCCTTTCAAAGGGTCCTACAAATGCCCAACAATGAGCTAAATTGTAAATCGCGATAAATGGTGCGTGAAGATAATTACGCTTTTAGTAAGTGAACTTGCTGCACAGAACTTTGTTGTGATGTTGTAGCGACATGGTTAACTGTTGGTGAATTAAAACTGAATTTATGCCATAGTTTTATATAGAAAAATGTTTTATTATAGAAAAAAATTGCAGTAGAAAGTTTTTGCTTCAACTCCGAATGTAATTCGAAATGAAATCTGTTTATTTAAATAGATTAAATGAGAAAAAGAGACAGAGAGAGAGAGTTGCGTGCCCGGCTGCGCATTCACATGCTGGTGTGCTCATATGCTAGTAGTAGGCTCGATACACACACTCACAAATACACAGCATACGGTATTACGTTTAATTTTTTTTTCTATGTCACAAGTTGGCAAACAAGCATACGGCCCACCTGATGGTTAAATGGATGGTTATAAGTGGTTGCCGTAGCCTATGAGCGCTTGCAGCACCATTAGTAGTAAGTGCCACTCACGCGTTTGCAACCTCGAAATATTAGTTCTTAAATCTCCTCTACCCAGTAATTTCACTAGCATCTACAGTGCCTTTCAAACCGGAACACAGTAATGCCTAAGCACTACTATATGGCGGCGGAATATTTGACACAGCGGTGGTACCTACCTAGCCGACCTCTTGCAACAAAAGTCCTACCACCAGTGTGACTGATTGCACTGATGGAATAATCTCTGTTGTGACAGATGCTATCCCAACAGTGGGCGATGGGGCCGTCACATCCCGACGTCGGGATTTTTTAATATTCGTACTTCTTAATCCCATAAAATACTTTATAAGATTATTGACGAACATTTAGACTAAGAATTTGGTGAATTGAGACTATTTGTATAAAATCCAAAAAGACTATTTGTAAAAAAAGCGAGCGAAGCTACAACCGATCACTAGTTAAGGAACAAAACAAAGTTAGAATGACAAAAAAAACTGATATTTCAAAGACCAAATACAACAAAAGATAAGCAAAAAAAGATTAAGACGACATGAAATATAAAAACGCCCGACAATTTCGCAAATCCTCGCCCAAAGTAAAACAATAACTGGCATTATTTCCATTATTCCGACGATTCCCGCTATTTCTCGGGATTTATTTAGTTCCCGCGGACAAATCAAATTTCCTTTAGAGCACACAGAGGGAATTTAGAAAGCCCTGTCTTTGATATTTGCTCTGTCACGGGCTCACGGGCGGGTTCTGCTGTTGACAATTGACTTTGAAATATTCCACAATAAATGTTATAAGAAAATTGTAAGCGTAATATAATAAAAGCCTATTATTATGTGTTATTTGTTTTATTTTTGAGGTTACTACATCAAACATTTCTTGTCGATAGCAGTAAAGAAAAAAATGCTTTACAATAAATAAAATACAAGTTCATACATATACTTTAATAACTATTAATACTTCGACAACTGTTGTGGTGTGCTCGTAGCAAGCCTGTTTTGAGCCTGGATGGTCGTGGTCGATTCCCACTCGGAGCAGATGTTTGTTATAAATATCTATTTCGGACTGGGCGATTATCCTAATGGGTCTTTCCACCGTGACTCGGAGAGCACGTTAAACTGCTCGCTCTGTGTAAAAACTATTAAACTATCAAATCCGGATAAGAGTAATAAGCAGACCGACTGTTCAATACTGGGGTTACTGCGAGGAACAGGAACATTATTGACAATAGGTGGATGAAACAAAAAGGGACAGTGGAAAGGTGGTAAACTGGAGAGAGAAAGGTAGGATTTTGGGCCTTTAGCAATCGCACTTTCGCTTATGCGACCGTTATCTGTGTGAAAGTAAAAATTCCTCAGTCAAAACGGCACAAACGACCCCGTAGTAGCGAATATTCACTGCCATTACATTATATGGACAGGGGCTTCCATACTAACAAAATATCACCTACTGCCTGGTGCTTCTTCTCAAATTCAATATCGATACAACGAAATAAAGTAAGTCACAAGCTTGCAACATAATCAACATACAGTTGGGGTCATTTCGTTGCGGTAGTGTTGAATTTACAAAGGAGCACCAGTGAATCCTTGGACATTTTTTTCTGTATGCAAAGGTCCTTAGTTTATAGTTAATCAATGACTTTAACCAAAAATATTTTTCGATACACAATGTATACAACAGCAAAAATAAAAATATATCCTATTCTGTTTGCCCAAGATGAGATGAGGTTTGCTTGATTTTTTCTATAACACCGTAAAAGATGTTTTGTTCCCTATAGAGAGCATTAGCTGATGAAAAAAATCCATCTGTTTTCCTTTGTTTTGTTTGTAGTTCAGCCAACAATGGACGAGACTTCGAATATCGTATTTTAATATGATACTATTAATATTTTTTTGATAATAAAGATCGTAGTTTCTCTACATAGACGTAAAAGTTTTCTATATTTCAACTATTTCAACTCCTTCCCTGTCCGTAAAATATACACAATTGTTAAACAATTGAAAAGGTGATATTAAATAAATAAATGTAAATATATATATTGTTATGGCGAACCTTATTACCAGGGTCATTAGGTTTGATATCGGTCGCTGCTCTCTCTGTCTCTTTTCTTTATAACGCGTATGTAATAGAAAAATTACGAAAAGTGTCGTATAACATTCCGCGGATGGAACTTTCTCGAACCCGTGTTCCATGCTATAAAAAGGATAGGTTACCTATCCTTCTGGACTACGATTGACCTGTGATTTGGATGTTCTGTAACCTGGAAGATCCCCTTAAAGTCTCACTAAGAACCATCAGGAGTTTTAATATAAATATTCGGACCTCCTTCAGCACTTCAGAATATAATTTTTATGATTCATATAAACGAATAGCTTCAAGCTACGCGCTTGAAATAATTTAAAAAAAGCAATAACTATTTATTACAATAAAATATTATATGCATCTTTTTATAGTTCATTTAATTATAATACATTCAGAAAAATATTATAATAAGGAAACAATTGAGTCGAGTACTGATAGATATAACGAGGTCGTCCTCATTTTGTTTCAATATTTATTCAGAACAAAAATATACGGATATAACCAACCAATGGAACCATCAACAATGGATGACACTCGATCGTTTGTATGTACGACGAGTTGCAATTATTTACCCCCACAATACCATGCAAGGACCATAACCTGACTTACCAGGATTATAGGAAAATAAACGCTATACAATCGTCTTAAGAGCGAAAACTCCATGCGATTCTATTGACTGGATGTCGAACACAGATTTCAATGGAGTACAATTGTTCCGCTCCAGAAAATATAGCTTTAAATGAGATTTTTCCTAGGAACTCTATTGAGGATTCTCTTAAGTGGTTTTCAGATGGTCACGGCCTATTTATAAAGCCTTTTACTGTAATGTGATCTTGGACAAGGCTAAAATCAAATTGTAAATAGCTGGATGTATGCCCGTATGTGTATGCCCGTAAAATTCATAATTTATTCCAATATAAATACATATCAGTCAGCATAACAGAAAAGGCTGAAATTATTCATTATAATTGTATCAGATAGTTATCTAATGGCAACTAAATACGTACCATTTTTGTGTGTAATTTATATTTAAATGATATAATAATACTTCACCTCGAGCTGATACCTTGCAATTTCTCGCAAAACATTGGTTTGAATTAGAAGATTTGATGTAGGTGGGG
Source organism: Hestina assimilis (assembly GCA_023373885.1). Classification (NCBI taxonomy): domain Eukaryota; kingdom Metazoa; phylum Arthropoda; class Insecta; order Lepidoptera; family Nymphalidae; genus Hestina; species Hestina assimilis. Next base: position 15,600,756 of record CM041754.1, on the reverse strand, counting down.
CCCGGGCCCCTTAAAATTATCATCCCCTCTTTTTTATGTTACTAAATTCGCAAACAAGCTTACGACTTGCCTGATGGTTAGCTGTAGTCGTGACCTGTGGCCGCTTGCTAAACGGAAACACAGTAATTCAAAACATACTACTGCTTTGCGGTAGAATATCTGACACTACGGTGGTTTATAACACACTCTATCCCCTTAAATTTTTTTTCCTCCTCCCCTATTTTACCATCGCTTGGGTTGGCAATACTACTAGATACTACTACTGTTGTAAGCTTTATAAGCCACGGTGATCACTTACTATTAGACAGACCTACCGCTATTTAGCCACCACTAGATTAAATTTTTTTACACTAATTATTTATTTGAAGTATTAATTGCAATACGAAATTTAATAAATTATATACTTTTTCAGTCCACATCAGCGTTTACAAGTGTAATCAATGACGTGGATAATTATGAGCAATTTGTAAAAAGCGTACGGGAATTCGATTTGTAATGCTGTTTTCAATTAGAGCATCTGTAATTAGATTGTAAATTAAAATCGCAATGAAATGTTTTTGTAATTAGCGAGGAACAAGAGAGTTGAGGGGAATAATTAGAGGGTACAACACTAGGCTACCTCCCGTGGTGTTGCTTGAGTTATATATTTTATTGCTATAGAAAATGGGGTTCGATTTTGATCATAAATACATTTTAATTACGTTTTTGACGAGTGCATTCGCGTAATTATAACGTTTAAAGCCCGTGGCAATTTCATGGTATGGGGGCTTCCTTTCCTTCAATCTAAACGAAGTCAATCAATGAAAGTATTTTTATTTTATAACAAATCACTACATGAAGTAGGCTAGACTCTTTTCTAATATCTTTAAGGCTAGGCATACAATCGCTGGGTTTTATTACATAATTGTTTAGTAATTGTTATACAATTACTTGATTTTATAATTACCTTTCATTCAAAGCATATTAAACTGAACTTACAATTTTGGTTTTAGTATCAAATTTCAAAAATATTAAAATTCCTTTGTCTAGTCTTCTTAGGATTTCCCTGTGCTCACGGCCCTCTCCGGCTCCTCCTCTCTCCTCACTCCTTCCTGACTGTGGGTTCCTTACCGGCTGGGGACACATGGCATTTTGCCACATTATTGTTACGCCCCTGGACGAATGCGAGTTTCGTTTAGATACTTCGTTTATATCGATATTTCGTTTATAATAATAATAATAATAAACGCTACACACTCAACGTCCCCCATTAGGATAGTGATATCCTGTGTCGGGGATCCGGAAACATACAAGGACAAGGACAAAATACACCCGGACCGGAAAATATGCGTGCATAGTCAATACAAACATATTATGCTCCGAGCGCGAATCGAACCCGCGACCTGTGGCGCTTAAGGCTGGTTCGCTACCGCTGCGCTACAACGTCGTCAAGTTAGATAGTAACAAAATTGCTTATTTTGGGTAAAACACAAAACACAAAAAATCAGGCAAATTTAATCACCTTGTTTTCTGTTTTTTGGTCAGTCAAAATCTTAATATATATATATAACTCTTCTGTCCATGTGTGTATGTGACTGAACTCCTCCTAAACAACTGGAGAATGGTTTAGATTATCTTTTTAGATTGGACCCAGTAGGGGGCGCTGCTATCGGCTTACACATTTTTTTAGGGCAGGACAATGTCTGCTGGGCTCGCCAGTATATAGTATATTTTTTATTGAGCCAAATTAATCTGGTACCATGAAAACACTAGTAAATGAGAAAATACGAAATAGAAGACGTATTAATGATATTATATTTGTAAGCACTATTTCGCCTCCAACGCGGAACTAAATCGCTTTTAAATCGCAGCATCTCGTCCGGGATTACGTAACTGAATTTAATTCTGCAAAGGAAGTATCATCCGGCGGCTGTGGTTGGATTATTTCCTGTCGGGTTGCTCGGGTCTGTGATATAATAATCAGTTATTAAAAACCCCCTCAGACTTGTAGTTATTAAATAATCGATGGAGTAATTTGGTTAAAGTTTTATGTTCCAGAAAAGGTTTGTAACTAAAAGTATTCAACGAAGATTATCTTGCTAAATATTTCTGGCTGATAATTTTGATTTTAAAGTTATCGTTACTATATCGTTAACTGAATATCAAGTAAACCCTTGCTATTTTTCTTGCTCACAGAATTTTTTTTTTTTTTTTTATGTTATAAGTTGGCAAACAAGCATACGGCCTACCTGATGGCAAGTGACTGCCGCAGCCTATGAGCGCTTGCAGCACCATTAGTAGGTGCCACTCGCGCGTTGCCAACCTCGAGATATTAGTTCTTAAATCTCGTTCGCCCAGTAATTTCACTAGCGTACAATGCCCTTCAAACCGGAACACAGTAGTGCCTAAGCACTACTATTTGGTGGCAGAATATTGGACACTGCGGTGGTACCTACCTAGCCGGCCTCGTACAACAAAAGACCTACCACCAGTGTGACTGATTGCACTGGTGGAATAATCTCTGCTGTGACAGAGGTTATCCCAACAGCGGGCGATGGGGTCGTCACATCCCGACGCCGGTAAATATAAAATATCGACGTGAAATAACAGTATTTGCATTTCTGCATTTCATCCGATGAGTGAGAGCACCAGAGGCCTAAAATCCTGGGTTTGTTTTGGTTAGGGCTCGTTTTCCTTTCTTTTACTCCTCTTTTTTCCTTCCTGCCCTAGGATCACTCTTGTGATTCTACCGGTATGTACTGTTTTAAACATTACTTTGGATGTTTCTTACATTAATTAGGTAAACCTACAATTTCCCAAATTCACTTCAAATAATTTATCAAATTCAATAACAAAATGGAATACAGCCTTAGTAAGCTGAGGATATCTGCTACCAGATATCTGGTTTCCTGGGGAGGAGAACCGGGCTATGTTAGGTTCACCGTTACCACATGTAACGTCATGGGGACCCAATAAAACCTCATTGGCGGCCGACCTTTTGTCAGGTTACGGGAACTCTACCAAACAAACACAACCAGACAACCACCGTGTTACGCTGGTGGTCCCGGGGGGCGAGATCATATGGTAATAACAACAAGGCGTTACTAAACATAGACCTACTTATCTGTTTCATTAATTAAGCGTGCAAAGTACATTTTAATATTCGTAATAGCTTTTCAAACTCACACTCAAAATAATTACAATTTCAATAAATTCAAAGCAAGCTGCCACCGCTTTGAATAATAAATAATTTCTTGTCGTTTAATTAATATTGTCGGAAGCTTACGAATTTCCGCTTAGCGACAAACAGACAAATATATGTTTTGATACATATTAATTTAGGATTATTGCCATCGAAATATAGCACGACGGATTGCTATATATTTTGTTATATCCACTATTGATCATTATCGGTGATTACAGTGCTTATCTTGCTTACGGGGAGGAAATCTGCAACCGAATACCCGGCCTCCTAGGGGAGAGAACCGGGTTCTGTGGGGTTCTATGGCATCCTTTCAAGCACATCGCCCAACTGAGCCCCTTCCGGGGAGCAACCCTCCTGTTGGTCTCACCCTGGGGAACTGATGGAATTGTCCTCCCGTGCTGCCTCGTGTCCGAACACGACCGCCATCTTCCTCTAGCCCGTGGGTTGGGCACGCAGCCTGTGCACCCATGACCTAAGAATACGACGCCCTTTTATCACTCGCACATCCTAAGCGAAGATTTACGAGTGTCAAGTCGCGGTGCTACCAACATAAACTGTTTGCAACTATGAAACAGTCTTTCATGTAATACAATCCAAAACAGCATACCAACCATGAGTGGTTGATATGGGTTGGTAACTAAATTAAAAAACAATTAATAAAGCATACTATGTGTCTAGTCGCAATATATAGAGTTGTCATTCACAAATGCCCGTAACAAATACCTTCAGAGCAAGAGATGCGGTGATCGCTTAGTATCAAGTGAGCCTCCTGCCCGTTTGCCCCCTCTTACATAAAAAGTTAAAAATGAATCTGCGATCAGTGGCACCACAAAATGCCTTAATATACTACCCTTACTACTTACTTACTACCCTTAAAAGTGGCTCAGTTTTATAATACATGTGCACTATTTGATGAAGTAACACAATTAAATGCTTTCTAACATAGCTTGAAGTTTGAAGTAAAACTATGCCATACTGCCTAAGCAGCATCATATTGCTATATATTTATTGGTGTGGCAGCTTTATGGGTTAGATGGGAAGGGGAAACTCATTTCCCGTGGGATATCGCGTCGGCGTCAGTTATTTTTTGCGGCCTCGGTTTACAACAAGTTTGAAACGATAAATCAGCTACGGAAAATTGACGGTGATTTTTTTACGTACGGATTTTTAATATCGAAAACGTTGGGAAAGCTATTTAAGATTATAATAAATATGGATTATAAGTAGATTACGTAAAACAGCTGAAATTAATAGATATATTTTTTCCTATCTCTACGAAAAGTTCGCTTTTAGTCTTAGGTAGGAGAAAGAAAAATTTTCAATTTTCTCCCGGTAAGATGACACTAATTAACTCACTTTAAATCCCGGTAGCCTAGCAAGTGTAATTACATTTATCCCTCGTACCAGGGATTAAAAGCGTCATCGTAGAAAAAAAAACCGATGAGCAACAAAAGTAGGACATTGCCACCCGCGATTGTCAAGACAATAATTCGTGGGTGAGAATATCCTATTTTTCTCCCTAGGTCGGGATGTTTACTGGCGTCGAGATGTGACGACCCCATCTCCGGCTGTTGCGATAACCTCTGGCACAGCAAAGATTATTCCACCAGTGCAGTCAGTCGCACTGGTGGTAGGTCTTTTGTTGCAAGAGGCCGGCTAGGTAGGTACCACCACAGTGTCAAATATTCTGCCGCCAAATAGTAGTGCTTAGGCACTACTGTGTTCCGGTTTGAAGGGCACTGTACGCCAGTGAAATTACTGGGCGGACGAGATTTAAGAACTAAATATCTCGAGGTCGGCAACGCGTGAGTGGCACCTACTAATGATGCTGCAAGCGCTCATAGGCTACGGCAACCACTTACCATCAGGTGGGCCGTATGCTTGTTTGCCAACTTCTAAAATAAAAATAAAAAAAAGTGCGTGATGTACTATTTTTAGTCACCTTAGTTATAATACCATTCATGCTGTCTCTCAAGTCAATTCGACATGCCATTATCACCGGCTAGATTCTATTTCTAAAAGCTTTCTTTTTTTTATCACCCCGGTAGACAAATGACTCTACTCCACCGGACGGTAAGTGGAAGTGGCCCTGCCTATGCGCAAGATGCCTCTTCGCGCCTCGTTCCTCCTTCTTCGAAGGGCCCCAGGCTGTAAGAAGGGAACATGTTGCAACTTATGACAATGTATTTGATATTGCGAGGCACTTGCTTTGCATCACACTTGTAACAAATGGCATTACAACAAACAACAGTGTCTATTGCTGTTGGCCCTAGTGGCCTTAATAGCGTCACCGGTGTGGAAGCCGGGACGGAAAAAGATTGACAGCCCGTGCGGGGCTCAAATCGAATCGGTCCCAAAAGCCCTTCTGTGAGGTCGAGCTTAGGCTTGGGTCGTCATCAGGAGAGTGAAACATCGAAACAAAGGCAAACTATTGATAAGTCTTCAAAACTACTAAGTTAAGTTGCTAACAAGATTTTTCCTCGTTAAATCATTGCAAACATTGTGCACACACACAACAACATAAAAACGTTACACAGATTTTCTATAAATTTAATACATTTCCGCTGGAATAGAGAAATTTAGTTGACAATAGCGTTTTCCAAACAGGAATAACACTCACTCGCTTATAAAATAAACAGTGGCAGTCGACCGTGAAACGGACGTGATTCGTGTTATTTATTACATTAAAAGTACAAAAAAACATGGCTGCGTTCTTTGTTGCTGACTTTTATGGACATTGCCGCCAGCATTCTGTAACCTTAATATACCAATGGAAAAAGGGCTGATTTGTTATGTCAGAGTTGCTGGTTCGATCTTAACCCGATTCTTAAATTAGAGAATGATCAATCATCAGCTATATTTATATAACTTTCTACAAAAATATTTATTTCAAATATTCTCATTACATTTATTTGATTGACGACGTTATGGCGCAAAGATAGTGAACCTGCCTTAAGCGCCACAGGTCGCAATTTCGATTCCCGCTCGGAGCAGATGTTTGTATTGACCATACAAGCATATTTTGCGGTCTGGGTGTTTTTGTCCTTGTCATTGCGAATGCTTCCAGACCCTCGACACAGGATATCATTATCCTAATGGGGGCAGTTAAATGTGCACCATTTATTTATCTATTATTTTATTAATTTGATGAAAATTCCCGACATTCACGAATATAAAAAAGATTATGAGAATATAACGCTGTAAAATTTTTTTGACACTTTTGATGACGACAGCTCGTTAAATATAATGAACGTCAATCAATGATTTTTCAAATCTCATAAAATACTGCGAAAATACGTAAAATAAAAGTGTTTTTACATGAATCATTATTTACGCTTTATTTCTTTTTCTGAAAAATATTCTTTTTATACAAAATAAAAATATATGGAACTTTTTACAATAATCGCCTTAATTCTCTTTAAGTTAAAGACGAAAATCTTTTGCATATATAAGAATTATGTATACAGGTTATATATTATTTTTTGAAAATTGAACATTAGTCTTTATAGCGTATTATTGAAAGATCATTTATCAATACATTTATTGAGGTATTTACTATAATTTTTCTTGTGTTAGATTTTTTTTTCGTTACATAATTTCTTGATTCGACCGTCGCGCTCAAAGCCCGCGATAAGAACTTCGCAATAGCTTAAAAAACCATGGATTAATTTTCATATTTTGTTATTTACTGCCAGTTTCATAGTATTTATTTTTAAATAATAACAGGGAAATTTTTGACTACGTTTCCATTTTAGGCAACCAAAAATATTAAGTTAAGAAATATTTACAATTTTTATGTATTAACCAGATATGTAGATAGAAGAAAAATACGATGTGATGCTTAGTTCAATTGTAACAGTATAATAGCTATGAAACTCTGTCTGTTTCTTCCATTGAATGACATTATATTTGACTTTATTAAATCGTTGCCTTTCTTTTTTCGCAATTTATTGAATTTTGCTATGAATAGCTATTCAAAGCCCTGGTAAAAAAATAAATAAAATGAAATAAACGGTATATCCTGTTTCGAGGTCCAGAAACAATTACAATGACAAAGACAAACACACCCAGATCGAAAACGTGTCAATACAAATATCTTCTCCGAGCTGGAATCGAACCGCGGACCTGCGCTGTCGCTACGCCACAAATTTGTGATAAATTCCGGTAATAAATTTAATTTATCTATTAAAATTATATAAATTAAAATTATATAATTATAAAACCAAACGCCCAATAACGCAATGATCCTTCTACATTTATGATTTTCATTACAGCAATAATATATAACTCTATAGAATTTTAACTCTGTAATTACGTTTCGTAAAGTCGTTCTGATTCACCAATAATTGCATATTTGATTGGTAGCTTTAATAATTGAAGTATATTGTATAAAGTCGGCCATTGCTGTTCAATTCAGAATTTTCATCAATATTTGTATATTTATTGATTTATTTTTATACTTCACTGTACACAAAAAAAACGAAACAAGATTTTAAAATAGCAGGGAAATCTCAGTACAACAGCCGGTCTTATCGCTTAGAGGTGATCTGTTCCAGACAACCTTTTGGATAGGAGATCATACATACACACACTAATACATAAACCTAATACACATAATATACTATATATAATATATATTATATTAAAGTATATCTACATATAATATAAAAACGAATTGTGTAAATAGAATTTAAACATAAGTCGTTTTCATGCTAAATTAAATAAAAATATAATATAAGTCACACTGGTGGTAGGTCGTTTGTTGCAAGAGGCCGGCTAGGTAGGTACCACCGCAGTGTCCAATATTCTGCCGCCAAATAGTAGTGTTTAGGCACTACTGTGTTCCGGTTTGAAGGGCATTGTACGCTAGTGAAATTACTGGGCGAACGAGATTTAAGAACTAATATCTCGAGGTTGGCAACGCATGAGTGGCACCTACTAATGGTGCTGCAAGTGCTCATAGGCTGCGGCAGCCACTTACCATCAGGTGGGCCGTATGCTTGTTTGCCAACTTCTAACATAAAAAAATAATAATAATAATTTGAATACATAATTAAGTATGTTCTTCTTCGTCCTAGCATTATTCCCGGTATTTTATTTACCCAGGGTCTGCTTATTACTCTTATCCGGATTTGACAGGTTACTAGTTTTTATAGGGAGCAATTGCCATGTGACCTCCACAACCCTAAGGGCGAACCAGTAACTCATTAGATAACAGCAATTTAATTATCAAGAATTAACGATTATTATCAGATGGTATGTGATAACAACCGGGACCGACAGCTTAACGTGCTCTCCGAGGCACGATGGGGAGACTCATACGGACAAACGAACATTCTACGAAAATCGTAGCAGCAGCGTAGCTGTAAAGACTACGCCTCGCGCTACGTAGCACATCATTAACCGCGACGAACAGGCGACAAATTTTCCAAGGTACGACAACGACTCACCTTTTTTTTAGGTTAAAAACCGTTTCTATTTTTTTATGTGTTTATTTATTCATTCAGATAACAATTTTATCTGATTGATTACAAGACCCTTTATGCATTTAAATTACATAGTTTTATATACTATAATAACAAAAGATATTTATAATTTATACAAAATTTGGTTTTCAATATTACATCGACGGAAATATCTTTTGAAATAAAATGTGGCGAAGTTCAATATGCGATGCGTGCTCTTATCAAATAAATCTATTCCCATATAAATCCGCGGTGAGCAGCAGCTGTCGCGGTCAGAACAGCCGAGGTGCTCAACCACAGAGCCGTTTTATTTATTTCAAATGTTTCATAATCTAATGAAACTGTGTTATATTCATCAGAGGTAAAAAAACACGTAATTAATATGGGCTTTAGATATCATGCATATACGCGTTATCGGTAAATAAAGAAAAAACTACTCAAATAAATGTAATGTAGGTAACGTTATAAAAATTTAGGCTCTTCCAGTAAATAATATTGATAAAAACACATTATTAAAAATAATGCTTAGGCTGATTGTAAACGAGGCAGTAAGGGTGTGATGGCTGATTAGATCTAGAATGGATACATCCCTTACCTTCTATCCCATGGTTGTGCACCGCGCATGTGATACTTTAAGTATGGCATTTATGAAAACAACATGCATACGGCCCACCTGATGGTAAGTGGCTACCGTAGCCTATGAGCGCTTGCATCACCATTAGTAGGTGCCACTCAAACGTTGTCAACCTCGATATATTGGTTCTAAAATCTCCATTGCCGAGTAATTTGCCCGTGCCCTTAAAAACGAAACACAAAAATGCCAAAGACACTACTGCTTTACGGTAACATATTTGACACTGCGGTAAAAACACCTACCACCAGTGTGACTGATTGCACTTGTGGAATAATCTCTGCTGTGACAGGGATTATCCCAACAGTGGCGATGGGGTCGTCAAGTCCCGATGCCGCTCTGGTTTCGCAGATGTTCATGGGCGGTGGTGATCGTTTAAAATTAGGTAGGCCTCCTGCCCGTTTGCCACCTCTTACATAATAAAACTTCTATCATATGGGATAAGCATGACTTGTGGGATCAAAAATTGTCATATACTCGTATTTACCGTTAACTTGTTTATATAAAAATTATATGCTCCAATTTCGTAAACAATGAAGTTACTACAATTCATTTGGCACACAAAAAAGCCTACGTACAGTACTGCGTCCGAGTTCAAGTGAAATTTAAACAAAGCGAAATTTTCACGAGGAGTTCTCTTTAAAGTTAGAACAAAAGTTTAAAACAAACAAACATCAATAATACATACGAGTACAAGAGTCAACGTAAAAACTATACACGGTTTTAGTCAAAGTTTAACAATAGCTATGTAAAGTTATTTCTTCTATACGAATTCTCGGCTTCATATACTCTAACATGGCTATTTAAAAATGTATATGATATAAATCTGGTTCAGAAAAGCCTTTATCAATTCCATCATCCATTTCTATAGGTTTATGTAGGTTAACGTTATGAACAACTTATTATAATCAACAAAGATTTTAATCCTTGGATCCTTGGACATTCATAAGTCGAGTGGGCCTGATGGAATTCCCCCGATTGTGTTGCGGACATGTGCTCCTGAGTTGGCGCCGGTTTTAACGCGTCTTTTCCGGTACTCCTACTCATCAGGCGTCGTCCCGAACTCATGGAAGACGTCTTTAGTGCACCCGATCCCTAAAAAGGCAAACCGCTCGGATCCGTCCAATTATAGGCCAATTGCCATTACCTCCTTGTTCTCAAAGATAATGGAGTCCATTATCAACTGCCAGCTTCTGCGGTATCTAGAGGAGCACCAGCTGATTAGCGACCGCCAGTACGGTTTTCGTCGTGGTCGTTCAGCTGGTGATCTTCTAGTTTTCCTGACACATAGGTGGGCGGAAGCAGTTGAGTCCAAGGGGGAGGCATTAGCGGCCAGTCTGAACATAGCGAAGGCCTTCGATCGGGTATGGCACAAGGCGCTTCTTTCGAAGCTTCCTTCCTATGGGCTTCCTGAGAAATTATGCGAGTGGGTCACCAGCTTTTTGGCAGATCGGAGCATCAAGGTCGTTGTCGACGGTGCATGCTCTGACTTAAAACCGATTAATGCTGGTGTCCCGCAAGGCTGCGTACTGTCCCCTACTTTGTTTCTTCTGCATATCAATGAAATGTTGGAAATTTCCAACATTCATTGCTATGCGGACGACAGCACTGTAGACGCTTTATACACCGGCCGCGCTAATATTTCTCGGGAAAACGTCATTGAGTGCCGGAACAAACTTGTTTCTGAAGTCGAGACTACATTGACCAAAGTCTCGGACTGGGGCCGACTAAATTTAGTCCAATTCAACCCCAAGAAGACACAAGTTTGCGCGTTAACCGCTAAAAATCACCATTTGTCGTATCTTCTCATTTTGAGAACACTCCTGGCTGCCACAGCTAGTATCGGAATACTTGGTGTCGGCATTTCGAGCGTCATTCAGTTCCGCGGTCAGTTGGGAGGACAGGTCAAATTGGCCTCTAAAAAGCTTGGTGTGCTCAGCAAGGCGAGGCACTACTTCACGTCGGCTCATCGCCTAAAGCTCTACAAGGCACAAATTCGACCACACGTGGAGTACTGCTCTCACCTCTGGGCGGGAGCTCCCCAGTACCAGCTACTTTCTATTGACCGCATCCAACGTAGAGCGGCTCGAATTGTCGACGATCAAGCCCTTTCCGATCGGTTTGATCCTTTGGCATTGCGTAGAGATGTCGGATCACTCTGCATCTTCTATCGCATATATCACGGAGAGTGTTCTGAGGAATTGTTTGGATTGATCCCGCCGGTAGAATTTCACCATCGGACATCGCGACAAAACTCTAAGTTCCATCCATACCACCTCGATGTCTGGAAATCCACAACAGCGCGATTTAGAAGACATTTTCTTCCTCGCACAACCACTCTGTGGAACCAACTTCCGCCGGCGGTCTTTCCGAACCGATACCACTTGGGAACCTTCAAGAGAAGAGCGTATTCTTTCCTTAAAGGTCGGCAACGCGCCTGCATGCCTTCTGGTGTTGCAGATGTTCAAGGGCGGCGGTGATCACTTAACATCAGGTGAGCCTCCTGCCCGTTTGCCCCCTCTTACATAAAAAAATCACTTTACTAGATAACATTATAAATTACACAGCACTTTAAGTACTGATTCTCAGATTTCAACGATTCGCTTTTTATGTGGTACGACGATGGTTTTCTTCCTGGACGATGTTGACATGTGTCATATTACTGTCAACAGCGTATTTAAAGAGCTCCGCGATAATAAAATTGTAAAAATTAATTAATGTCATTAAAAAGCTACAAATATAGTGATTACAATATCTTAGACTCATCATCTGATATTGACAGTGCTTTCTATTGTGCAATAGTGACTATAAAATTAAGATAAAACAATGAAAAATTAGTGAAACTGAATTTTGTTATTTTTCTTGACTGAGTCAGTTCAAAAGTGTTGAAAACGTGTAAAGCTCATAAAAACAATTGAAAAGTAAATAAAAAACTATAGTGTTAAATAAATAAATAATATAACAATAAATTACGAAAGTTGTGTATGTTCTCTAAAATGTGTTAATGTGGGTGTAGAAATAAAACTTATCATAAAATCTAAAAGAGGTAGACCCGAATGAATCAAGTAATATTTCAATAAAGTATGTAAATTTCGATAGAGATGTTAATGACTGAAGCGGTGTAGAGGTATACCAAAGACATCGTTAAGCGAACAACCTGGGTTCAATCCCGTATAAAAGACAAAAATATTAAATTTATTTTTCCTTAAAAAGATCACTATGGATAATACAAATAACATAACACAGCGTAGGAAAAAGATCAGACAAAATAATCTGTCCAATGATTCTTTAAATTTGTCATTTGAATCGACACAATCAGACTACATAGCTAGAAGCTTGCCTGACTTATCAACAATAGATAATACCGATATTGAACAATTGTATAATCAAATAGAAACATTGAAATATGAATTGTTAAGTGCACATAATGAAATTGACAATCTAACACTTCAAAATAGAACATTGAATAAAGAATTATCAGAACAAAAAAATACAATAATACAATTAAAAAAAATTTGTATGGACTCAACACGAAGCACAATTAAAAAAACAATGAAGACTAAAGACATAAGAAAAGAATCAGCTGAAAGAACCGATACTCTATCTAAAAATGTAAATTTTTTGCTTAAGAAAAATCTCAATACAAGTTCTTCAGATCTGGGACTCAGGAATGAAGAGGACGACATAGACTTACACCATAATTTAAATATAAATAAACAAACGTCAAGCAACAAATCCGATGGCAAAATTAAATGTGAATCACCAACAAAAACTAATAATTTATACTATGTATCGAAGACACAACAGTCAAGTATAACTAAAGATAATAAAAACGAAAAAATTTATATATATGGTACTAAACAGTTCATAAATCTGGGTCCTGCCCTGACTACATCGAGAAAGGATAAAAAACAGTACAAAATTGAATCCTTAATAAAACCCTATGCCCCTTCTAGTGAACTATTAAAATCATGCAAGATGATTGAAGATTGTGACAAAAACTACTTAGTGATGTCTGTCGGAGAACATGATTCGAATCCCACTAAACTTTTAATCGATCTTGCAATTTTTCTAAATAAATTTAAGAATATAAATATTATTTTTGCAAATATAGTGTATAATAATCATCTCAATGAGTACAAATTAAATGAAAAACTAAAATTATTATGTCAGTATTATAAAAATTGTACATTTATTAATGTTGACAAGAGGCCTTTGTACAAAAAAGAATATTTATATAAGCTTTGCAATAAGATCAATTTTATAATAGATTATAACAATTATTCTAATCAATTTTTAAATTTTAAGCATTTGTTAAAATGTCGTTCAAATAAGACCATACCTAGAAAGGGCACTATACCCTACTATTTTTCACATGGTCAAAATCAGCCACTTACTAAGCTAGACAATATAAACAACAATAATTCGGCTAAGAGAGGAACCATACCATACTACTTTCCACGTATACAACACAACACAACAATAAAAAATCCTCAAGCCCACAAAGTTACACAAAATAATACACAGACATTTTTTCGTAAATAAGAAAAACAACAATATAAATACATTAAAATTGTTTCATCAAAATATAGCTAGTGTCTTGAATAAACAAAGTGAGCTAGAAATTAGTATTGCTGAACTCTCTCGAAATAATAGCCCTATAGATGTAATATGTCTTTCCGAAACATTTATAAAATGCGGAGATGAAAGTAATATAAGCATTAAAGATTATAGAATCGCTTCATATTTCTCTCGGAAAAAAGAAAAACGCGGTGGTGTATGCATTCTCGTACACAAATCATTGACTTTTAAAAATATCACCAATATTGAATATCTATGCATTGAAAAAACCTTCGAATGTTGTGGTATAGAAATTCCCACAATAAATTATATTATATTATGTATATACAGGACACCAAATTCTAACATCAATCTTTTTTTCAATAAACTCGAAATGTTGTTACACAAACTTACATTTAAAAGAAGTAACAAAAAAGTTGTTATTGCTGGGGATTTAAATATTGATACATTAAAAATAAATAAGGATAGTATAGGCTTAAAGGATATTTTGCTGAACTATAATTTAGTATTGCACATAGATAAACCTACTAGAATAAAAACATGTATTGATCATATTATTAGTAATGTAAAAAATGTTAAATCTGAGGTACATGAGCTTTGTTTATCTGACCACAATACCGGTCAAACTGTAGAATTTCCGCTACACATTCAATTAAGAATAGATAATTATTTTATACTAAAAAAGGATTTCTCCCAAAACAACATTGATAAGTTTCTACAGTACTTAAAAGAATTAACATGGGCGGATATTTTTAATGAAAATAATTGTAATACGGCATTCAACAAGTTTCATGACACTTTAATTATGTTCCATGATCTTTGTTTTCCAGAAAAAAAGATTAAAATCTCATCAAAGTTGATGGCTCCAAAATGGATAACTAAGGGTATCAGAATTTCATGCAAGAAAAAAAGGGAAATGAGATCATTAATATATAAGAGAAATTCTATTTTTGAAAAAGAATATTTCAAAAATTATTCTAAACTATTAAAGAAAGTAATAATAAACTCAAAAAGGAATGTAAATAAAAATTATATTGCTAAATCTAATAATAAATGTAAAGCTACATGGGATATCATTTCTAATAAAATTTATAATTATAGTAACAATGGAGAAATTAAATCAATTAACATAAATAATACAATGATAAGTGACCCCAAAACTATAGCCAACGCTTTTAACAATCTATTTACAAATGTATCGACCAAAAAATCGTGTGATAGTACAAATAAAAAAAATGCTAATGCAATAGAAAATTTAAATATCAATTCCAGTATATTTTTAAAACCGTGTGACGCCGATGAAATTTCACGATTAATAACATCATTGAGGAACACAAAATCTGTAGGATACGATGGTATTGCAACACATATACTGAAAAAGTCCGCAAGCATTATAGCAAACGCCCTATCACATATTATAAACTTATCACTAAGCGAAGGTACTTTCCCTGAACGACTAAAAATATCAACAGTAAGACCGATCCACAAAAAGGGAAGTAAAACTGATATGAATAATTATAGACCTATTACACTTATACCTACACTTGCAAAAATATTTGAAAAAGCAATGCATCATAGACTTACACTGTTTCTCAATAAATATAACATAATCAAGGATGAACAAAACGGCTTCTTAAAAACTAAATCTACGACACTAGCAACTTACTCACTAATAAACAAAGTAACAACAAATATAGATAAAAAACGACCAGTAAGTGTTATTTTCCTTGATTTAAGTAAGGCATTTGATTTTGTTGATCATGAAAAATTATTAAATAAATGTGAGAAATATGGTATTAGAGGAGTTGCACTACGTTGGTTAAGAGATTATCTTTCCCACCGGAAGCAATGTGTTACAATAAAGGGTTTAGATGAAAACCTTATTTCAAATGAATACAAATCTAATTATCAATATATAAAATTAGGCGTACCACAAGGTAGTATACTCGGCCCGTTACTTTTTTTAATCTATATTAATGACTTGCCCAATGTTACTACTTATGACTGCATACTTTACGCAGATGACATATCAATTATTATTTTTTTTTTTTTTAATTTATTTATGTACCCAAAAACAAAGTCACAAAACAGTCAAGATACAATAAGTTTATGTGTACAATGGACAAACTTATCTCTTTAAGAGATCTCTACCAGTTATCCATAAACGTGGGAGAATTAAGTTAGGTAGAATTGCAGGCAGGTACTGGAAATAATATTGAATAAAATTAAGTAGATAAATAAATAAATACATACATACATATACGCTTATATAATACACACATACATACATACATACACATATACAAACAAACATACATACATACATACATACATATATACATACATACATAAATACAAACATACTTAATATATACTACATTATAACATACATACAAATAGAAGTAAATAGATACATACAAAATACACACATACGAACTTATTCGTGGTAATTTAAAGTAGACAAATAATGCTGTTTTACTCTAAACTTAAATGTTTCAACCGAAGGGTTATCTTTTAAAATATGAATGGGTAGTGAATTCCATAAGCGTGCAGCAAGGACTGTAAAAGATTTTTATAAAAAGTGGAATTATAAAATGGAACGTCAAGCTGTCTTAAAGTGACACATGAACGCATCGGTCTGTCACGCGGATGAGCTAGTTGAAAGCGCTCTCTGAGATAAGGGGGAGAAGAGTTATTGAGGATATTAAAAAGTGTTGTTAGTACATGCACATTGCGGCGAAGGCGAACAGGAAGCCACTTTAATTGACGGCGAAACTCGGAGATGTGATCAAATTTGCGCAAACCGAAAATAAAACGGATGCACAAATTCTGAAGCCGGTCGAGTTTGTCAAGTAGCTCTTCAGTGGCATCTAAGTAGCAAACGTCTGCATAATCGAGAAGAGGAAGGAGAAGGGATTGGGCGAGGATTATTTTAGTACGCAAAGGTAAAAAATTCTGCAACCGCTTTAACGAATGAAGGGAATAGTGCAAACGTCTACTCACTTCATTAATTTGAGCTGTCCACGATAAGTTACAGTCAAGTGTGAGTCCCAAATTTTTTGATTGGTCTGTTAAATTAATGGGAATCCCATTGAACATGATTTTTGGTAATAAATCAAAATTAATCTTACATCGCATCTGACTGCTACCAATAATCATAGCTTGCGACTTTAACGGATTAACAAGTAAACCGAAGGAATTAGCCCAATCCCTTATCCGAATGAGATCCAAATTAATGTTATCTATAGCAGTTGCGAGGTCACTTACAGTTGTGTGTCTATAAAGTTGCAGATCATCGGCATAGAGATGGTAAAGAGAAGTAATTATTTTGGAGATTTCACTAATGAATACTGAGAAAAGTAATGGAGAGAGAACGCCGCCTTGTGGCACGCCGGCAGAGAGATCATTCCAAATCGAAGCAACTTCGTCGGTATGAATACTCTGCCGGCGACCGCGAAGGTAAGAATTGAACCATTTAATTACGGGTGAAGATATGTTGAGAGAGGAAAGGATAGCGAGCAATACATCAAAGTCGACCGAATTAAATGCATTACTGAAATCAAGTAAGACGAGAACAGTAAGCATCTTATTGTCCATCGCAAACCGAATATCATCAGTAACTTTGAGTAAAGCAGTGGTAGTACTGTGCATGGGACGAAAACCGGATTGAAAAGGGGTAAAAAGACAGTTCTGTAGTAAGAAAGAAGAAAGTTGTTTGAAAATTAAGTTTTCCAAAAGTTTTGAGAGAATAGGGAGAATAGAAATAGGACGGTAATGAGAGAAGGAAGTAGGATTAGAAGTTTTAGGTAAAGGGATGACGTAAGCCAACTTCCAGGCTGAGGGAAAAACATTGGTCGTCAGTGAGAAATTTAATATGTTCATAACAACTGGCGAAACAAGATCAATAATAAAACGAAGCATATCACAACTAATGTTATCATTTCCCACAGCCTTAGAAGAAATGGACAGAATACCTTTCTTAACGTCATCCACTGTGAATTCTGTGAAAGTGAAAGGATCACAAGTTGGACGGATGACAGCACCCAACTTTTGGAGAGTGTTATCTTTAATAGAATCGGGTATTGTAATGGGAGGGGTAGAAAAGTGTAGATTAAGGGAGTTAGCATCAGCTAAGTGATTAGAAGCAACAGGAGATTTTCCCACGCCCAAAGATTTTAAGAATCTCCAACTCTGAGAAGGAGAGAAACAATCAATTGCAGAGAAAATATAGCGGCGCTTAGCATCTCTACACATTCTATTACAGCGATTACGCAACTTTTTATAGACAGATATATTGACTTCCACTGGATACTTTTTGCAAAGTCTTTTGGCTTTGTCACGCTTAGACATGAGATTTTTAATAGCAGGTGTTAGCCATGGAGCAGGTGGATGCCTAACTCTGATGCGTCGTACCGGAGCATGGGTATCATATAAGTTCATCAAAATAGAATTAAAATTTTTGACCTTATCGTCTACTGTGTCTGCAGAGTAAACAGGTGACCAATCAATTTTAGACGCATCACATCTCAAAGAAACCAAGTTAATGTTCTTTAAATTACGCCGAAAAATTAATTTACCTTTACGCCTAGGGATAGATAAATTATATTGCAAATAAACAAGATCATGGTAAGAAAAAGGAGCAGTTAATTGGCCATGGGTAACAACATTATAAGATTTTGAAACAAAAATTAAGTCAAGAAGAGAAGGATCAGAGATAGGGGAGAAATGTGTAGCAGATAGTGGAAGAATTGAAATGTTGTAAGAAGAAATTAATGATTTCAATTTGGCAGATCTTGAGTCATTTTTGATTAGGCAAGTATTCAGATCACCCATAATGATAATATGTTCATAAGATGGAGCTAGATTTTCAAGAACTGAATCAAATGCACAGAAATAATTAACAGTTAAGGAAGGGCTGTACACAACACCAACTAGAAGCTTAGAGTGGAAGAGAGAGATTTCAAGAAATAGATATTCTAGGCTACCAGTGTAAGGACTAGGAGACTGACTGATGATACTGAAGTCAATGGTTTCCTTTAGGTATACACAGACGCCACCACCACCTTTGTCAGTTCTATCATTGCGAATCAGTGTATAGCCCGGAAGAGAGTAAAGAGAAGATGTAAGAGAAGGTTTTAACCATGACTCAGATACAAGAATGCCATCAACCTGAACATTGCTAAAAGATGCCAGAAAATCAGAGTAGTGTGCCGGAATGCTTTGTGCATTTATATGTACTAAGTTAACACAATGAGTATTTTCAGCAAAAATAGAATTAAGTTTAGAGTCCAGTAATGAAGAGTTGCTATCAATTGAAGTGTTGTTAGCACTCTGGAAATCGTCAGATGAAGAACAAGAGAAATAATTGTCGTCAATATTCAAAATAGTTACTTCAGACATCGAATATAATACTAAGTACGTATGTATATGAATAAAAAATATATAAATAAATTATATTGAACGATATATAAAAATATATAAAGATATAATAAAAAAGTTAGATAAAATATAATAATAGATTTTTTTTACCGATTCCAAAATTTTCCCACACACACTGGCATAACAAACAAAAAGAACAGTTACAAATTTACAATATATAATATAATTTTAAAAAACAAAATTTTAAAATTAAAGTGTAACAAAAATATGTAATTATAAAAACTTTTAACGAATATGCAATTGGCAGTATCCGAACGCAACGCATACGCTGGGTTGTGACAGTGACATTAAGTGTCACTAATCTATTAAATGACGTTTTACAATCTAAGACAAGACATTGGCATAAATGATACAAGTGATCACATTTGAAAAGTAAATAAAACTTATTTGTAACAACCGCAGTAAGCAGTGATTGTAATATTGTATACATATAGTCCAAAGTTCGAAGATTGTTATAGCGTAATGTTAAATAAATGCCGTCGTATTATACAATACAAAGACAAAAAATGAGATTAATGAATCAAAATATAAAAGATAAACAAATTGAACCAAAACAAACCAAGGAATCAAGAATACAAGAATTAGATAAAAGTCATTTCTCATTTAGCTGAATTTTTGTTGCCCCTACGAGTCCTCGGTGCTTTCACATTTTGATGACTGCTTTCCTGGGGGAATTTGGAAACTAAAGCTTGCAATTCTATGGATGAAACTATTTTGGTCTTGGTTTTATCAGGCAAAGATATATTTATAACTCCCTCTGAAGACCAGCAGTTCTTGATACCAAAATGTTTTCTAGCTTCCATGAACACTTCTTGTCTAGGTTTTGTAAGAAATTCTGATATCATAATACCAGAATCTTTCAAAAGAGTTTTAGAGTTCCATACTGAGGTCCTGTTTTTAAAAGAAGTGAAACGAACTAAAAGTGGCCTCGGTTTTACTTTCTTATTTCCTAGACGATAGCACACCTCAATGTCTGAGCTTTTCAGATCTGACAGTTTTAGATTATTACAGATAACATTGATTACTTTGTGAGCAGCTTGTTCAGAATCCTCTTCCGGCAAACCATGAAAGAGCAGCACCTTTCTCCGAGATTGCATTTCGTGTCTATCAAATCCTTCTGAGAGAAGTTGAAGTTGTTCACGAAGCATAGTAAGGCTTTTCCAGACAAGGTCCTTGAAACAATTGAAATCAGCGGCAAGCTTACCAAGATCAGAGGATGTATCAGTCACTGGAGATTTTGAAGTTGATTGAGTGTGAGCCTGCAGAGTCTTGTCAAATTGTTCCATTCGTGTCTCAAACATTGTAACAATTTCCTTCATGTTAGAGTGCAACTGTGAGTGAACATCCATGTTTAGCAACTGTGTTATTGTTAGTGAAGAAATTATATTAGCCAGGTAATGTGGGCACTATAAAGTCGTTTTATTATAACATTCACTTAAAATAATGATCAAATATAATTAAATTGAAAGAAAATAGGAAGAGCAAAAATTTACGATGTTCTATTGACAACTACCCGCGCAAAAAAAAAAAAAAATTATTCTTCCTGACATAAATAAAAATGACATTGAATATGAATCAATAATAAATTTGACATTTCATAAAATTATTAACTGGCTTGACATAAATAATCTACAAATAAATATATCTAAAACCAAATACATTCAATTTTCAAATTATCAAACTAAAAGTAAAGACTTGACTATTGGTTACGCTGGTCAGAATGTAGAAAAATGTAGCGAAGTTAAATTCTTAGGATTAATACTAGACCAAAACTGTTCATGGAAATCACATATCATGCAAGCACGGACAAAAATTAATAAATATGTTTATGCTCTAAAAAAACTACGTCAAATTACAAATGAATACACAGCACTAATAGCATATCATGCCTATGTAAGCTCAGTTCTGAGGTATGGTCTTGTCGTGTGGGGTAATTCTTCGCACGTTAAAACTTTGTTTATAATGCAAAAAAATGTGTAAGAGCTGTATGTGGAAAAGGCCCTCTTGAATCATGCAGGCCATTGTTTAAAAGATTACGCGTATTGACTCTTCCTTCTTTGTATATTTACGAAATAGGAATATTTGTAAAAAGAACCCTCATTTGTTTGAAAAATTAATTGATCGAAATAGATTTCAACAGAGAGATCCCACGAAAATTGTAATGCCTCTATGCAAAGGTAATATGCACCAAAAAAACTGTGCTATAAATGTTATAAAAATATATAATAGAATACCTAAAGTATTTAGAGAATTAAATTTAAAAAGTTTTGAATATAAATTTAAACAATGGCTAATTGAAAAATGTTTCTATTCATATGACGAGTTCTTAAATCTAAAATAAAGATATTATAAAAATTTGCATGCCTATTGTATAAGGCGAAACATTTATTACTACTTAATATCATGTAACATCTTATTTGTGTCAATGTTTCTGCGAATAAATCATTATTATTATTATTATTATTATTTCTGCATGATGAATATTGAAGTAACAATCGCCCTACCGGCCTACCATCAATGTGACGCTTCGGTACAATGTCAGCTTTTGAATTATTGCCTATAGCTAAAATACTTGAAACTCCGGTTTCCACCTACATGTTTAAAATTATGTCCCTGTAATGAAGGTCTATTCACAGTAATTTCTTCGTATGAAAAAAAAATTTCGATAATGATTAGACCTTTCACCCTAACAAATACTTATTTTGTCAATTTTTTGTCTTACAAATTCCAATTTAATTTTTAAAAAATCATGCAGTATTCAAAATATTTCAATAGTTCAAAATGTAATGTAATTAGAACCTAGACTGTACAAACTATATGAATACAAAACGAATTTTAACTACACACTCGTAAACAGTTTGCAGAACTAAATTTAACTAGCACATAAGTGTGCTAATAATGTCTAGTCTACTTTACACTCTAATATTGTTTGTTCTAATAGGATTTAGAATATAATGTTAGCTTGTATTATTGAACATGAATATCAAATCCTGTGATCCTTTGTATGATTTTTCATTTGAAATCGCAAGTTATGCGAACTACCTGATGGTAATTAGTGCACAGTTCGAGTATATACGGTTACCGATTCGTGAACCTTTCTTATCTGAGCATTCTCCGGCATCGGGACGTGACGATCCCATCGCCCGCTGTTGGGATAATCTCTGAGTGGGAGCACCGGGAGCCGAATCCCCCCTCCCTGTATCTGTTTTTTTTTCCCATCTCATTCCTTCCCTCCTGTTCCTTGAGTTGGCAACGCATATGTGATACTTCCAGTATAGCGAGCGTTCATAGGTTGCGGTGCTTGTTTGCCAACCGTCTTGAAATAAAAAAATATAAAAGGCTTTTGCCGTTCACTATTGTTAAAGCTTGAATTCCAAAATTAAAGTTCTGTACACATGGTTTCGAAAATCTTCTAAATATTCAGTTAAGTTCCAAACCCATTCGAGACAATTAGGTTGTATGTTGTTCATTGCTTGTGAAATAGACTTTATCGAACATACCTTAAACTGCTAAGCCCTTTACTAAAAATTTTATAGACATCTACAATATTCACACTTAACATCATAGACATAGGAACTTAAATTGTTTGAATTGATATCACTATGCGTGTGCTTGGCTATTGGCTTACTGTACAAACTATGAAGATTCACACTAACTGTAGCTTAATGTGGGTCGTATTACTTGTGTATAAGGTCGATTATCGTGTGGAAATAATTTAGCCAGTAGGTTGATATGTTTGTTTAGGTAAAGTATTGTGAGCTAGGCTGCATATTGGGGCTGTATCGCAGCTTGCGAGCGTATGGTATACAAGTTTATGTCGGCTTAGGGTTGATAAATATGTTTGTTTTGGCCTATTGTGATAAATGGTATTTAGGAAAGCCTATTCTAGGAATAACATCATCTGTTCTTCCTTTATGGGACACATATGATAAACCCAGGTAGAGTTGAAAACTGACACTTTAAAATATTTCTGAAATATTTAACAATAGAGAAATAAACGCTACACACTCAAAGCATAGTAAAATCCTTTTTTCGGGTTCCCGAGACACACAAAGACAAGGTCAAACACACGCAGACTGGAACATACCTATATAGTCAATACAAACATCTTCCCCGAATTGGAATCAAACCCGCAACCTTTGGCGCTTAAGGCCGTTGTGCCATAACGTCATCAAAAACAACAATTTTTACGGACATTATTTAAGTTTTTTCTTATTTATTCCCGTTAAATTTTGTATCTAAATTTACATTAACATAAAAATGGGCAGAAATTAATAACTTATTTTTAAATCCCAAATAAAAGTATAAATTAACAGCTTATTTTAATAATATCAAGGTTTTCAGCATTAAAAATATATAATTTTAGAATATTTGATTTGCTCCGAGCTCTCACCAACCCTAGACAGCTGATCCGCTCAGCGGCGCAACCATTGAGGCGTGGCATTTTTGGAAAGCTCTCCCGGCCGTCATCTCGCTGCGGCACGAAAACACAATGGACTCGGAAAAGGCAGCGAAGGTGATAAAGAAATTTGGTATAGAATCCTGGTGATTTGAATAACCTTCGTAGGGAGGGATGTATACGTGACATAACCGTTGAACGGCAAAATGTGACGTATTTTTTTTTTGAGAAACTTAGGCACATACGTTAAAAAAAACCACATTTTCCGTCGTGAGGCCTTTACAAAACTTTTCATTCAACCACTGAATTTAAGTTACATAGCACTTGAAAAAGATTTTATCAATTGTAGAATATTCGTAATAATAATAATATTTATAATTGTATAAGCGCTTTGGGTACATTTTTATTCATTATATTTGTAACAATTGAATCACAATTTAAAAAAAATATCAGTCAAGTCTTTGATCATCAGTCAAGATTCGATTTTGGGTGTGTAGCGATTTTATTTTTTATCTTTATTCCGGGATTCCTTGATTGGATTATCAAAAAATTTTCAAATTGGTCCCATAAGATAGCCCCCATCACCCAAATGATTATTAAATTCTCAAATCGTTTAAAATCATACTTGTCAAATAAAGGAAATCTTTTTTGGAGTACATAAAAGATTTGAGAATGTAGTGTCAATCAAGATTGGTTTCTTGTATCAAGCAGATGAGAATTATTAAAATTTTGATTAATTAAATTTAACATGAAAGAAGTTCATGCATAAAAATGCTTCACGAAAATCTTGCAAACTGAAAATTGAATGTAATATCGTGGCGGGACTTATGTACTTAAAGTTTTGGAAGCGGCTTCCACCCGAGGATTATGGAAATGTTCCTGCGTCCTTATAATAGAATTCGACAAAATTGTTGTTACCATATTGAAATTTCCGAGACATCTTAAGAAATGAATTCGCTTCGAATAACCTGGTATCAGCGTATTGTTTTTTATCGACTTCGAAAAAGAGGGTTTCCTTTAATATTAGCAATTCTTTTATCAAGTCTTTACTATATACTCTACAAATAATCTCGTGCCAACAAGTTACTGATTCGCCCTTTGGGTTGCGGAGGTCAGATGGCAATCGCTCTATGTAAAAACTAGTAACAATAAGAGTATAAACAGGTCCTGGCTAAATACCGGGAGTTTCAGGCGTAGTTATACATGAGATCTCACCACTTTTTGTAGTAGAAGAAGTGCTTTATGAGACTTGGGAAATTTTTTACATTGTATATTTTTAATGGGATCTCGTATCTTTTTGTAGAAAATCCTATTTTTTCATACCCACTTCTTGAATGTAATCGTATATTATCTAGGTACCCACCTACACCTATAATTCCATTATGTTATGTGTATACTATACAGGTACACTGATTGATTAACTGTAAATGTAACTTTGTAATTTTATACATTTATATAGGATATATATACAAAGTTATTTATGCAGTTGGTGTATCTAGAAAACTGGACCAAAATTATAAAATATTTTAATTTTTCCTTTATTTATACACTAAACACTAATTATACTCTAAATTTGAAGCTTCCACGTCTGCTAGAAGTGCCTTAGAGTTTTGATGACGGTCGGCCAAAAAATAACAAAATTAAGAAATTTTAGACTAGTTATAATTCTTAAACTACACCTTAAAATTGCATGAAATTTGAAATATATCGTGTTTATACAATGCCTGTTTGGTTACTGAAATTCCGGCTTTTAATTTTAGCCACAACGAAGTTATAGGAGGTTGACAATTATATAAGTACGTATCTGACTGCAAATGTAACTTTGTAATCCTATACATTTATAGGCGATTACAAAGTTATTTATGCAGTTGGTGTATCTAGTAAACTGGAGCGAAATTACAAAGTATTTTAATTTTTCCTTTACTTATACACTAAACACTAATTATATTTTAAATTTGAAGCTTCCATGTCTCCTAGAAGTGCCTTAGAGTTTTGATGATCGGTCAGTCAGTGAGTGACAAAATTAAGAAATTTGACTAGTTATAATTCTAAAACTACTGGTTCAAATTGAATGAAATTTGAAATATACCGTGTCTATACAATCCCTGCTCGGTTACTGAAATTCAGGCTTATAGCTTTATCCACAACGAAGTTATAGAGCGTCGAAAATGGCCTGAAGTGCTTCGAGAAAAGGATAATAATATAGTACGGCCGTGCCGCTTTTTTGCTCGACTTAGTGGGGGCACTACCGTGCCCCCAGATAACTTCACATAAATTTAGTTTTCATTTCAATAGTATGCTTTATTTGAAATTATAAAATTTGTTATACGTTCAACAATAACATTTATTTGAGCCTGTCATATAATTATTTCAAAAAACAAAATTTATATTAAATACAAGTGTAAAATTCAAAACTATAAAAACATGTTAACTTTCCTTGGCACCGTAATAACTTACAGACAATATACTTCATGCAAAGCAGAAATCGGTAATGATAAGGAAAATTACTTTTGCAACGTTTTTTAAAACGTTAATAAAACTATAGAAACTCGATAACAACTCGTTTATAAAGAAGTTTATTATGATCTATAAATAAAAAGTACATAATAAAATTCTAAATGTATAATAATTATATTGTCATTATAAAAAACAAGTTTATCCGTGAGGACTACATAATTACTATGTACGTAATGCTCATTAATTCTATTGTGTACGAAGGGTTTTAATGTCGATTCGACCGGAAGTTAAATTGTATTTTTTTATATACGTATTGCTGTTGGCCCTGCTACCCTTGGCGTCACAATGAGGAGAAGCTGATACTGAGACTCGGCCATGAAAAAGAGAACCCTCTCGTGAGCTTAACATAAATTCCGTGCTTAGAGTGCCGCCTGTGAGGCCGAACCTCGGTTTAAGACTTCAGGGGAATGGAGGCAGCACTAGAATTATAGGATTATGCCCATTCTTTAGTCGAAATGACTATTCAGTGCTCTACAAAACCATTCCAAGATCCAGTAACTAACTAACGAATCGACACATTTCATTTTATTTAATTAGAAATAACAGGATGAGAAAAAAGTTATGAGTGTCAGTTAAGTGAGTTTAACTATGTGGTAGGGGTTGCCTCTTGGATCTCGTAATGGCCTCGCGACAAATAGCAACTTTATTCAAATCAGAAGGGATTTGTTTTAAGTAAATGACAGCTGGAATTAATTTTTGTTTTGAACTGAGGCTCGACTTGGCCTTGTTTCCCAATTTACGTTTCGTTCGGGTCAAAAGTCAAAGGCGATGAGAAAAACTGTTTTCCTTGTATTAATTTATACAACATGGCTCCCTTTCGAACAATCGCTTTTGAAGTAATTGTTTTATGAGTACCTAGCTGAAAAAAAAAATAATAGCGCAGTTGTATATGGTTTGAAAATATTTTTACAACTTATTACTACTAAGAAATTAATATTACCTTTTTACAGTATATAATATTAATATGCGTTTACAGTGGTGACCATATATTTAAAAAGTTATTTATGAAAAAATGTCGACAACGCCACCTATACATTTTTCTCAAAATAAAGACGGCTTCAGGGCACTTCATTTTAGTTCCAGGGATAAAACATAGATGGCGCTCAAAACTAAGTCCACTGAAGGGTTTTAAAAATGTTACGAAGTTCTGCAGGAAAAATGTAGATAGCGCTGAACATAATATTTACATTATATTCAATGTTATAGGTCAATAATTATTTATTTATTTATTCATTGTTTATAATTCTTTTAGAGACAAATAAAAGTTTTTGTGAAATATTGTTATTAGATATAAATATTTGAACACAAGCTCCAAATATTAGTTGAGAACTATATTTTAAAATTGTAAATATTCGTAAAGTCCACAGTCATAATTATTGGGCTATGGGCAGTCGCCACATAGTGATATATTTTTCACTTTAAAGCAAAATTGAAATGAAACTGCAGGTACCTGCTATACAAATAATAAAGGTAAAATATACTATCGATATAATAAATGTGAAAGTTTATGTTTGGATTTTTGTTAGGTACCTACTCATTCACACAAAAACGGCTGAACGGTTTTGAATGAAGTGAGGAACATATATTATCAATTGTTACCTAGCCTACTTTTTATACCGGAATAATAATAAGTTCCCTTGGAATAAACAAAAAATGAACTACAAGATTTAAAAGTCGATAAGATGGGTCTTATGGAATCCAGACTACTTAATTGTTTTGATGAATTTTGGTATAACAATAGATGCTGTTTTGGAAAAGAACCTAGGCAACTCCTTATCATGAAAGAAAAACGTGAAGAGGGTGAAATAGGGGATGAAATTTTGTATCGGAAACCGTTTAGTTGTATGGCAAAATGGTGCTTGAAAAACGGTAGATGCTACTTTTAACATATTATTAAGTGAAAAAGTATTATAAACTATCTGAATAATAATCAAATGTTATATTAAAAATAAATAAGTAGGTTAACTACCTACTTATTTATTTACTTTTAAAACGAAAAAAACACCGTAAGTAACCATTCTCTGATTAATATGCCATTTCTTCAGAGAGAGCTACGAGTATGTTTCACTACGAAAGTAAAGAATCTCAGGCAAAATTTAAATTGAAATTCCAAGAAATGAAGGAAATGAGTTTTTGAACTAGATATATAAGAACGTTCAACTTTGAAAAGTTAAAGAGTAGTTGAAGTTAAAAGTAATTATTAGGGTTGGTGCCTGAAAGTGAGGAATGATAAAGTTTCTTCTATTTTCAAGAATAACTAACTCTTGTATGAGATCACTTTAATTAAAATCGTTTGAAACTTCATATTACGAGCGAGTAATGGAGTGTGAAATGTGAACTAGCACGTAGTTCCTTTCAAGTTTTAGTTCACCATTCTAATTTTAATTAGTATAATATGGTACAATAATTTATTCACTAATTATGAACCCTATTACTAAGACTCCACTGTTCGTCCGTAAGCTGTGACCTCAGACTTTTGACGTTTTTTAATGTTCTCTTAAACTGTTAGAATTTTCATGGATGTGTCTTTCTATGGACACTTTAATAATAAATAATAAAAACATATTTTATTTCAAAATTAAAGAGGTCCTCATAGAAGAAACCTGAAATTATTGTTATTCTACGGTGGTACGCGCACGGAACGCTTTATGAGTGAGACCGACATGCACTTGACTGGTTTTTGTTTTTCTATTACCAAGACTATTCAAGCGACTTTAAAAGATTGTGCTTTATCTGCAAAATAATAATAGAAGTAATAATTATTACTTGCAGTTTTTATATTTCAGATTGTCTATTGCTGTTAGTCAAGTGGCCTCGACAGCGTCATCATTGGTTTTGTACTTCAAAAGGCAACAGTTCATGTTTCAGCAGAGAAATTTTTAAAACTAGCATTTTTGCGGTTCACATATTTTATTGATTAATTTATTTTTACTCTATTTAACAAATGTTAATGTCTGGCCATTGATGTATAGGGTTTTTTATATATCAATGTGCCTGGCTTAAACTTTCTTAATACCTGCCTATATTGTATAATTATGTCGTAATATGGCTCAGTTGCTAGCTAAATACTTATCTTGTTTTATTACAATAATAGTCAAGGCTGCAAAATAATTTTATATGGCAAATAGAAAAAAGCATAGTAATAAATTTTAAATTACACCAACGCACTATGCCTCGTTATATCGTTGAAATTTCAAATTGAATGTCATAGTTCCAAGCTAAATGTCGTAAACAGAGAATGAGATTGTTAGTATATATTTTGTCACATAAAAATCACTCGCCGACTAGTGTGTAGTGCCGCTATAGAGCACAGGCTCTTAAGCATTGCCATCTAGCGGTTTGTTGTGAAACTAGTTGCTAAGAAATTTCGAGATGTGTCAAACAAATCCGCTAGATGGCGGTGTACACAAATATGTTAAGGCGTGGTTTCGCGTAAATTTCATAGATGGCGCTCGAAGATTATTTAAATTATTGAAAAATACAAAAAATATTATTTTAATAACATTACAACTTCATTTTATGTAATGACTATTTTCATACCTTCTTACGCGTTAAGTTTTATAAACTGATTCTTGTTTTAGATTTTGAATTATTTACCTGAAACAAAAAAAAATACTCGCTTAGTTTAAGCAAAGGTTTGCATGCACTGATAACACTAAAAATAATCATAATAATAAAAAATTGTTTTTATTGTTACAAGTTGCGAAACAAGCATACGGATCACCTAATGGTAAGTGGTTTGCCGTAACCTATGAGCGCTTCTAGCACCATTAGTAGGTACCACTCACGCGTTGCCAACCTCGAGATATTGGTTCTTAAATATCCTCTGCCAGTAATTTCACTTGTCTACAGTGCCCTTCAAACCGGAACACAGTAATGCCTAAGCACTACTATTTGGCGGCAGAGTATTTGACACTGCGGTGGTACCTACCTAGCCGGCCTCTTGCACCAAAAGACCTGACCAGTGTGACTGATTGCACTGGTGGAATAATCTCTGCTGTGACAGAGGTTATCCCAACAGCGATGGGGTCGTCACATCCCGACGCCATAAAATATTGGAAAACATGCAAAATGTGATGATAATTGAGAATTTTTTTAATAATATAATATGTGACATTTTTCATTGTAAAAAGTGTTGTTTGACACTAATTTATTTATATTTGCATGTTAACTTTCAAAAAATGTTTTTTTTGTTAATGAAAATAAGCTATACACTTTCAACGGCCTCACTTAGCCTAATAATATCCGGTATTAGGGTCAGGAAACACATAAAACCCAAACACAAACATCGAGGTATTAATGTTCGCTACCTGTGCGAAACAACTATCGATACAAATAATTATCATCAATTATCATGTATTAAAAATAAAGAACTATAGTAAATACCTTTTTTTATTACATCAAGCGTATGGCAAACAGTATCATGTTGGTAACCAATAAATAAATAAACGTTGCACACTCAACGGCCCCCATTAGGATAATAATATCCTGTGTCGGGGTCCGGAAACATTCACAATGACAAGGACAAATATGCTTGCATGGTCAATACAAACATATTATGCTCCGAGCGGGAATCGAACCCGCGACCTGTGGCGTTTAAGGCAGGTTCGCTACCGCTGCGGCACAACTTCGTCAATGTTATTTACTGTAATGTTGTAAGATGATATTCCCAGAAACACTATACTTAGCCACTTTAAGTGAGAAGGCAAGAGAGAAATGGAAAATAAAGAATAAAAATCCCAATAAATTAGCGTTTCCGAGGCTCCAACTTAGCAAACGATATGCATAATAAGGCTACAGCCATTCATTCATTCACCTGCATGACGAAAGATACAAAGCTACTTGAAATAAATAGAAGTTTAATTTATTTAAGTTAAGTGGTATTAGAGTCACGCTTCTCCTAGCACAAATGTGCCGGTTCGACCGGGTAAATAGGTACTATTCTCTTACAGAAAATCAGCGTAAAGTAACAGTATCAGTTGAGTGAGGGAGAGCGCCGGAGTCCCAATCTCCCACCCCCTATGTTCCGTTACCTTTTCCTTCTCATCCCTTCCTCCTATTCCTTGGACTGGCAACACGCATGATATCGCAGGTTCTTAAACTGCGATGACTGCTTGTTTTTTGCCAACCGTCACGATATAAAAACAAGAAAAAGCCTTCAGACATTACCTTGGTTTTAATATTCAGATAGATTTTTTTCATGATTATAAAACATCTACAATAGGACGAACGGGGAGTTAAGAAATCACGAATTTCAAATGAAACTTGGCGCGCGGGAATTGCTTCTAAAAGTTTTATTTATGAGACGCGTATCTCCCGACTCCAAATTGAAAATACCCTTCGATTGCTTCCTTTTACGTTCTTTTTCGTCGGTTCTTTCCGTAGACGGTTTCATTAAGGCCTTATTGTTTGGTTTCTAAGGGAATGCCGACACGTCATTCGATTATTTTTGCGGTTTACGTTGATAAAGAGTTCTGCCGCGTAATGGACGTAGTCCCGAGCTTTGAATGTGTAATACGTACGGACAAAAGGCTTGTGTAAATAAGAAATAAACACACTTACCTTATTTTTGAATACATTTTCGTATAATACCTATACAGGTTAATGTTTTTCGAATTAAAATATTTAATGAGAACTGTTTAAGATAAAGAAATGAATTTTAAGAAAAATTATAGTTCAAGATATTGTTTTTTTGTTGGTTTAGTTATTTAAAATTTAAAACTTAATTATGAAATCAAAACCGGAAAGATTGGTCATAGAAAGTCCCAGCAGAGATAGTTATCAATACCAAAAATCGAGCAAGACGAGGAGTAAGTCCCTATATTTTTTTTAATCTATATTTAGGAGATTTTTGGCTTGAACAAATATGCCGCTCCACACATGCACTGTCTCTTGACTAATAGTGGAGCGTCACGTCAGCATGACCATTTTATCTCGCAGCCAAATAATTTCTATATTAATATTACGATTTTTAAAAATAGGACGTTTTTAAAATCGTTTCATTATAACGAAGCAATGTCAATTCGTAATTACCCGATGAAAGTGTTCTATGAACATCTGATAACAGTGAATACGGCACGAAAAATAAACACACGCTTTGTATATGTAAAGCTACAAGCTGAAAATTCGTTAATTTCTTTAAACGAGTTATTCTTTTATATAAATACTTGTATATATACATATATATAATCTGAATCTCGGAATGCTCCGACGATTTTCATGAAATTTAGTAGGCAGGGCGTTTCGGGGCGTAAAACTATTTAGCTAGGATTCATTTTTAGAAGTTTTTCGTTTTATACGTGTTTACAGGCAATGAAAACCCCGGTTCGAGTCCAGGTGCATCCAGTCCGATTACTTTTTTCTCCCTTTTACGAGTTCTTTTTTGTGAGAAAAACCATTACTTTCCACAAAAAGAAATAGATTGCTCGGTCGACTAGGTACTCAATTTTATAAACAGCTGTTGGCGTATGACGATGTATAGAACCTATTTAATACGTTGGATTAGTAAGACAATATTGGAAAAATGTGTAATTTTAATACAGAAAATTATTGTCGCACCGCATATAAAAGGACAAATCGTTGAAATCCGAAGTCGTAGTTGCTGTAGGGCTGTGCAAATTATTGTGTTATCTAGTAAAAGGATTAAAAGTATTGTTGATTACAATAAGTTGTTCATAATATTAACCTACTCGGATGAAATTCTCAAAGGCTCCAGGTTATCTTTAGCTTAGTTCGATTCAAAATGAATACTGATAAAACCACAGGCGTGGTTCAACAGCTATATTATCGAAGTCTATCGATAAAATTATCGATATTTTGACAACATCACTATATGTTTGTCACATTATACAACAATGACTTACACGCCAAGTTATAACGCTTGCTCTACTTAACACGCCCGTAAAGTTTCAGCACCCAAAGGGATCACTTGGCGTCTTGAACGCTGTAGTTGATAGTCAATACTGTCAAAATTATTGAGAAGTTCACAAGTTTAAAGCGATGAATTAGTTTATGATTTGTGGTTCGATGAATACCAATTAAATTGATATAATGAAGAGTTTCATACGTAGAACCTTTCATTTATTGGAACGAAGTTCCTTAACTTAGGTAGCGCGATAAAGTAGAGATCGGTACATAACGAAATACCGTATGCTGTGTGTGTGTGTGTGTGTGTGTGTATCGACCCTACTACAAGGAAATTAGCAAACGGGCAAGTGAATGCGGGTGCGAAATTCTCTGTCTCTCTCTCTGTCTTTCCCAGCCTCTTTTTATCACATAACCTATTGAAATATACAGGTTTCATTTCGAAGTTCAAGAAAAAAGGTAAGAAATTGCGTTCCTGCGTGCGTTCCCCGACCACACAATTTTTTAAATAATTTTATATAGTATAACTTCCCTCTTAGTTGAAATTATGTAGCCTAGAACTCAACCGGGGAAGTATCAGTAACAGTATCAGTAGGTACTGTTGCGTTTCGTGTGATGAGTGAGAGCGCCGGAGGCCCAAACTTCTTTCCTTTCTCATTCCTTCCCTCCTATTCCTCCCTGCGTTGGCACCGCGCTCGTGATACTTCAAGTATCGCAAGTGTTCATAGGTTGTGGTGACTGCTTACCATCAGGCGGACCGTATATTTGTTTGCCAACCGTCATGACATAAAAATTTTAAGTGCAGTCAGTCTACGTAAGGGTGTATCGCATAGTCTTATATCAACTAAGCGTGCTTTAGATTCACCCAGAAAGATTTTTTTAAAAATATAAGTCAATAGAGGACTCTATGGACGACCTGAACAAAACTTTAAAACTAGAACCTAGTTAATACTAGTCAATTACTCGAAAATCAGACAAACAAGCATTTTAAATGTTATGCGAAAGTAAAATAAATCTTATCTTATAATTCTATTTAAAACGTTTTGGTAAGCCCTCGGACTAATGAATAGGATATTATCTGAAAATAAAGAAAAATCTTAATCTTAGTTATAATTAAAATAAGGAATCATTGGGGATTCAAAAACGTTTAAGGATAATAAAAGTCAAAATATTTATCCTAAGAAACGAAGCGTCGGTCTTTTATAAAGGTTATTACGGCGATCGTTAAAAGATAGCTATATTCATTTATGCGTCTTGATATAAAACACTAAAATTGTCTACTTATAATTTAATTTCTTCAAAATTAAACAATAGGCATCCAAAATTTCTTCAAAACCGCTGTGTTTGTAATAAAATCTCATTATTTACGAAGTTCATTGTAAAGCATTCTTGTCCTATACAAAATACTAGCCTAATAATAATAATAATAATAATAATACCTAGTGAAATTACTGGGCGAACGAGATTTAAGAACTAACATCTCGAGGTTGGCAACGCGTGAGTGGCACCTACTAATGGTGCTGCAAGCGCTCATAGGCTGCGGCAGCCACTTACCATCAGGTGGGCCGTATGCTTGTTTGCCAACTTCTAACAAAAAAAAAAAAATAATCATAGTGTTGAATTCAAAACTGAGAATAAATAATATTATTAAAATAAACGCTTATTTATGTGGTTTTACTTTAACGATAATTATTTGATTATTAATGCGCAAAACTCGCCACACTCTAAGATATAGTAATATCCTGTGTCAGTTGGGGTTTCCGGAAACACATTAGTACAATGATAAGTACAAACACAC
Organism: Hestina assimilis; assembly: GCA_023373885.1. Classification (NCBI taxonomy): domain Eukaryota; kingdom Metazoa; phylum Arthropoda; class Insecta; order Lepidoptera; family Nymphalidae; genus Hestina; species Hestina assimilis. The sequence goes on along the minus strand of CM041754.1, from coordinate 15,565,878 downwards.
CCTTTTTTTTTTTTTTTTTTTTTTTGTTGTCGGGGAGGAAATCTGCTTCACAGATACCCGACCTCCTGGGGAGGAGAACCGGGTTATGTGGGGTTCCATGACAGGTGGTGGTTCATGGGTACCCACTAAAACCTCCTCGGTGGCCGACATCAATGACAGAGAGAGGCTCCGGGATCTCTTATAGAACTCAAAACCGGAGCATCTCGAGCACTGTGCTGGTAGAGCTCGGTCCCAGGGGCAAGATGGAATGCCTCCCTACGCTTCTCAAGGAAGAGTGTACGGCATTCGGGCCACACCGACTGCCATACTCCTCAGGGCCGCTCAACACGTACGCACAGGTTCCCCACCCTGTGCGTCCACGGCCCGAGGGCACACCCTATTTATATAGCCCCGGGTAAAGGGGCTAATGGGCCGGGACGGCTAGCGGCATCAGGTGGTCGACGCCGCCGCCGTCGTTGGCGTCTAGCAGGATCGGCCCTCTCCCGATCCCGCTCGGCCGTCTCCTTCCGGACCATGACGGTCTCGCAGAAGGAGACAACGGCCCTCCACGCCGATTCCCTCTCTAACATTGCCGACACGACTGCCGGCAGGGAGAGGTCTCGCCCAATCAGGTTGACCAAGACTTGGCGTTCCCCGTTCCACGCAGGGCACACCTCGAGAGTATGCTGCGCAGAGTCCTGGTCTCCACCACAGTGATGGCATCTCGCCGTCAACTCTCGTCCGATCTTGAATAGGTACTCACCGAAGCACCCGTGTCCGGTGAGTATCTGCGCAAGACGGAAGGTGACTTACAGTCTCCTCGCCATCCAGGCTCCGAAGACCGGCAGAATGGCCCCTACGACGCGTTTGCGCGCGTACCGCTCCTCGCGGAGGCGGGCGTGCCACGTCTCAAGGATGCGAAGCCTCTCCTGCCGTCTGACCCTTCCGAGCACATTTGGAGGTACGTTTTCCCCGCTTTGACGCAGGACACGGTTTCGGTCATAGACCCTCGCGTCCATTTGCGCCAGCAAGTCTAGCGGCGGGAAGCGCGCTAAAACTGTCGCCGCCTCGTACGATATCGTGCGATATCCTCGCACGATCCTGATGGCCACTCTTCGCTGCAGACTAAAGAGCTTAGTTCTGCAGCGTCGGATGCCCAACCTCTGCGACCACACGGGCGACGCATAGAGGGCCATGGACCGTACGACCCCCGCATAGAGGCGGCGGACTTCCTCCCTGGGTCCCCCGAGATTAGGCAGCAGTCTGTGCATTGCACCCACTACCTTCTCGATCCGGGGACTAGGCGCTCGAAGTGTTTCTCGAAGCCCCATCGACCGTCTAAGGTGAGGCCAAGGTACTTAAGGTACCGGCCCACCTGGACCTCAGTGTCACCAACTCGGATATGCGAGATGGGCGGCTCCCTGCTCCTCGGCAGTCCATGGAACCATAGCGCCTCGGTCAAGTACAAACACACCCAGACCAACATTGACTGTATGGTCAATACTAAAATCTGCTCCAAGCGGGAATGGAACCTGTGGCGCTACCGCGAATTTTGTATAACTTTACGTTAATATTCACATCGAGGTATTATATATTACTTTCATGTATATTTTAGTAAAATATTAAAGTCATATTCAGTTCTTATACATCCGTTATTATTGTTCGCGTCTGAAACAATTGCAAGACTCTTTGATTTTATAGATGGCGTAAGTTTGAGCAACTTTTATTGGCTTGCGGTTCCGAACAACCCGCTGACTTTATAATAATGATGTTAATAGCTTATAGCTTATAAATTGGATACTTATAAAAGATTAATTTATTATGTTACAGCAATTAGGATTTAGGTAAAATCAATTGGAAAATATATAATACAATTAATCATAATCATTAGAATAGTGATATCCTGTGTCGGCGGTCCGGAAACATACACAACGACAAGGACAAACACACCCAGTGCGGAACACATGCCTGTGTGATCAATACAAACATCTGCTCCGCGCGGGAATCGAATCTGCGATCTCTGGTGCTTAGAGCAGGTTCGCTACCACTGAGCCATAAAAGTTTATAGCCTGGTTTAAAATACAGAATACTTTTTTATTCTGGTAAATAAGATGGCTTAATGAGTGCTATAACTAAGACAGTAAGTGATAATTCGTGTGTAAAGCGACATAATAAAACTTATGACCTATCAGGGAGCCCGCGCCAAGTCGAGCGCGAAGCAAACACTGCCATCCTTTACTGGAACCATTTCGCCGCATTTTCAGGCCCCTATTTGAGAACCTCTGGATAAGACCAGAACCCAGAAATTTTCGTTATCCAGTAAGCTATAAAATCACACTTAAAATAAAAAAATTCAAGTCTGTAGGTCATTTAGTCCCGAAGTTATGCGAAAGCAAAGTTTCGCATTTATGACACTCAGTCACTCATGATCATCAAAATAGAACTAGTACTTCCCATAAACTCAGAGAGCTGAAATTTGGTACCAAGTTAGGGTTTAATGGCCACATAAAGGGGAAACTATAAAAACTAGGATAATCAAAGATCTGGAGTACCTGGTGACCCTTATTTGAAAACACAAGAGCCCAACCGAACTATTAAAGATCGACATACCGCCTTTACAAAAAATATTCAACTTTGTTTGCCTCTTCATTTGATGTCAAAAATCGAAGGTCTCAAGTATCTGATGAAGAACCCTCAGCTTGTCTCAGCCGTATTAGAGACATGGTAATGCCCCCTTCTACTATTGGTACATACAAAAATCGACTGCCGTTGCAAAATTCCAGCGTAGTGGGACACATCTTCTAATTTAGGCTATCGCTTCCCACTGCTGGGTTAATGCCTCCCCTTCTGCTTTTAATACGCATATAAATAAAATTAAAGGGAAACTCTGGATAACACTAAATAACTACTCCTAAAATGAAAAAAAAAGTGTAATAAAATAAATCAATATGCCCACGTTTCTACAAAAATAAGTAAAATCGCACTAAAAACATTCTGTAAAAAACTAGCCAAGTCTCGATTGAGCTGCTTGTTTATCTCTAAAAAGTAATTAATGAAATCTAGACAAAGTCGTGCCAAGTCTAAGGTTCCTTACAGCGATTTCTTTATTATTATAGAATGTTGTGTCCTTCGTCCAGTAATTTCACATGCTAAAGTGTCTTTCAAACCGAAACACAAATGCAAAACACTACTGCTTTGCAGAAGAATACCTGACGCAGTGGTATCTTAGCCGGCCTTTTGCAACCTATCACTACCTACTACCAATGACCTATCACCAGTAGACTAAAAGGTAATAAAACTGTAAAAGACAATTTAAAATACGATCAAAAGCAATACTAGTCGTATCTAGGATTTATAACCTCATAAATATCGTGCAGTTCTTAAACAATTTGCAAGAATGTTCGACTGGTATGGATGGCGCGAGTTGGAACAACATTTATTAGCTGCTCGGAAGAATCTAGAGACTTGATAACAATGAAATTATTGGCTTGTAGCGACTCCGCTTATTAAAGTGTAAGAGGAAGACTGACTTTGTATTGTAAGTTTTCTTTAAACTCAACATTATCTTGGATACAAAATGTATAGTTGTCATTAACTGAATTTGAGATATATTTTTTTATTTAATTTCATTTTAAATTCCACCCATACCACTTCGATGTCTGGAAATCCAGGAAACAACATCGGGATTTAGAAGACATTTTCCGAACCGACACGACCTGGGAACCTTCAAGAGAAGAGCCTATTCCTTGGTCTGATGTCGCTTTTGCCCCGTGCCTGTTTTGTCCTCTGTTATATTTTTTTTAAGTTTATCTATGTAATAATGGCTACTACGATTTTCGGAGACCCATTGCTTTTTAATGGTGTAGCAAGTGATGAAAAAGTACATAATTTTTTTGTAAAAGACAATTAATTTTTTCAGTCAGTTAAAATATAGAAAATATGTTTCTTTTATTTATTTATTAAATAAAACTTATTTTTTGTTATTAATTTCCAGCGGATATGTCAATGTTTTAAATCGATCACATAGATTTAGTTATTTTACGTTCAAGCATTACAGCATGAACGTTTTAGCGCACTTGGTACTTTTCTTTTCTAAGTTATTTATATATACGATAGAGAGGTTTGTTAACAATAATTCTGTGTAAAAACAAGTAACTTACCTGGATTGGAGTTAGAAGAAGATCCTGGAATACTTCCAGAAAATGCTAGGGAGAAAAAACTATTGTTCAACCTATACTGAGACTGATCCAAATAAGTCAATTAACGAATTCAAGTAGGAATTCAATTAGTAAAATCGTAAAGCCAAGAGATAAGATAAGAAGGGTCGCCGATTGGAGGCTGACCCACTCCCGATCAAAGGGTTAATGCTCCCGAGGGATTCGGCGAGAAATTAATTTGTAACTTTTATACCGCTTTACTGCGGGTTCTGACAAAACTCCGGAATTTCGGGAGTTACCGTCTTAATATAAATAATTCCACATCAAAGGGATGTTTAAGTACGCGTAAATGTATAATATTTTTATTGATAAAGTTTTCAAACATATATGTCGTCGGGAAATGAAATATTCGAGAATGTTATTTTGAAATTTTCAATTAATAACTGTTATTTATTTGGGCTTGAATACTATTTATGAACTAGTTGCGTCCCGCAATTTTACTAGTGTAGAATATTTATATTACTTCAAGGAATGGGCTACCTGTAAAGTATCCAAATTAGACTGATTTAAAATCAGGATATAACGTTTATAAATAAATGAGATAGTCGTGGGTGCGGGTATAGTTAGTCCTTAAATTTAAGTTGAACCAAAATGGCCGCTTCTGCGCAGGTACAATAATGAACAAAAATGTTAGACAAAAATATTGATTTCGTCTTATTTAAATAGATTTTTATAAAGTGGGAAAACGAATAATAACGAATATTATACTTATTACTTCTTCTAAATTCAATTAATTATTTATTCATTTTCGTTATTAATTACTTAAATAGAATAAAACTAATAAATAGTATAGAAAAAAGGTACCTATATACAAAAAAAGTAAATTACATTGTTAATTATTGTCACTTATTGAGATGACACCTTATCTTCTCAAATAAAATTAAATGTTTACACATCTGACAAAAATAAACTAATTTAAATTTAATATTTAATAATTTATTTTTAAAGAACTAAAACAACTGTGAGCGAGTGTACTAAACGCGGCCCCCTGCTTACGGTTGAGACCCAAAAACGTGTTACTGCGCATGGTTCAACTTACATTTAACAGACTATACGCTGATGAGGGTAGTCAGTTGCATAGACATCTCGTCAGTTGTTAGCTGCCACCCGATAGAGGCAGACGTGTGTCCACGGCTGTAACGAAGTTATTTGTTGTTTCATTCACTTATCGAAGACTCATACCAGTGACTTGGACGTCACACAGGATATATTGGAATTTTATGTACAAAACTGTACATTTAGTGGTTTTTTACACGTTGCGGTTGCCGGGTATCCGGTAGCGAAGTGTATGGGCATGTATGGCAGCTTTCACACCGGCGTAATTTTGCCCGGCAAGCAACCGGACTCACAGTGGTGTATGGAAGACAAAGCGTGCTTTTTTATACGCCTAAGTCCGACCACTGAAAGAGCACACGCACGTAGTTTCTTATATACATTTGTATAAAATATTATTTTCAGCAGCTACACTATTTAAAAACCAAGGCTGACAAATTCATGCGACTAGTAAGGCACTGTGTGCAGTTTAACAAAAAGTTTATAGTGATTTAATCATCTATGTATTAATTTTTAATGATATTTCGATCATCTCAAGATGAAAAAGAATTACTCCAGAACGGTGGCCAATTTTTTTTATACAATTCCACCGCCTTTTTTGTGAGTAAAATGTGCATATATTTCGAGCTACAGAAATCTGGACAAAAAATTCTAAACGCTTTTCTCGTATTAATGGGCCATTGACAAAAGTAAAATGCTATACAATTCCCTAAATCGCGTTAAGGAAATTCTTAATAAATCACTTTTTTTCGTTCGTAACCGTGAAATTAGAACAGCGGCGATGCCTTGCCCTCGAAATATTACTAAGTTATTAATATTTTTTAAGTATGCAAATTTAATGCAAAACGCCGTCTTTCGACGGTTCAATGAATTTATAAATAATTTATAATAATGAATTTTTAATGGGAATTAAATGTGGTTTTAATATTTTGTTTAGTTACTTTTAAAAACACTTTGATTGCAATTAATTTCTCTTAAATACTAACCGTGCCTGCGGCTCCGCACGGGTTATGTAGTTTTTTGATGATCCCACGGGAACCCAACAATTTTCCGGGATAAAACGTATCCAATATGATAATCCATGTAATAAGCTATGTGTGTACCAAATTTCACCTAAATCAGTCAGGTAGGTTTTGGGTGAACAAGTAACAAGCATCCAGCTATACATCCTCGCAAACATGACGTCCCTAGCCTAGGCTCGACCTCGCAAGACCTTGGGACGGATTCGAATTGAGCCCCGCACGGGCCGTCAATCTTTTACGGGCTGAGGTCTCCTGACCCAACCCCCCCGGTGACGCTGTCAAGGCCACTAGCGCTAACAGTAATAGACACTCCGAAAACAAAAAACATATTTATAATATTATTAGGAAGTAGGATTTTTTATACCTGAAAAGATATTTCTATATCTTCTTCATTATTCTCACCATTTCCGATCCCCTTGTTCTGCTTTGAAACTAAGCTGCTGTTAAGGTAACTGATTTTATTGTGCGGACCACGAGTGATAACAGCTCCTGTCGTGTCTGTTCTGTACATGGGCATTGTTAACTTGATCTTATCGTCAGGATTTTACAAGAGTTACTTAACACACGATTTTATTCCTTTGACAGCCTCCTTATGACATTTATGCCATATCTATGTGTTAGTTTTCGCCTGATGTGTGAGAGCATCATAAGTCTAAGCACTCACCCTTTCTTATCAAAAGGCGGAACTAAATTCCAGTGCCCACTATAAAAAATAAACAGCGCTTTATGGCCAAAACATCTTACTTATCTCGGTTTGTTTCAAGCGAGATTTGAATCCGTAACCAAATAACATCTAGAAAATACCTGTATCGTAGTAAAAGTTACTATCATCAGTTGTTAGAGGTATTTAATAAAATTTCGTAAAACTCTGTCATTAAAACAAAACAAACAGCTCCCGTGCAAGAGGCGTGAAAGCGTCTGATCACAAATCCATCAACAGGAAACTGGGACGAACGAAATCAATTCGAATTTCCTCACTTTTCGCACTTTTCCGGAGGAAACTTTTTTATTTACCAGTCGACTTTGACGAAGGAAATAACTTTACTAAAGTTTAATCGGGATATAAATGTATAGTATAATAAAAACGGCCTAGATTTGGTGACCTTTTGGGGTGATTTGCGTTTGTTTATATCTGATGGAGTTTTAATGCTTCTTAAAATATGTATATTCCGTAACCGCTGCGGGGTTATGCAAAATAAGAGTAATTTTTATTTTGAAATGTAACTAAAATGGATGAACGGATGGATGGATATTTGTTGCCCTTTCACGCGTTAACTACTGGACAGATTTAGATGAAATTTGGTACACACATAGCTTATTATCTGGATTAACATATCCAATCATCAAAATACTACTGAACGCGAGCGAGCTGGCTCTATCGGGGTTGGAATAGCCTCTCAGAGAATATCGGCGTAAAGTAGCCACTTAACTCAACAACCCTGTTCCTTTTTTCCCTTCTTATTCTTCCTTCTTGTTCCTCGTTCGCAACGTGCATGTGAAACTTCAACTCTCGCAGGCGTTCATAGGTCATTGTGACTGCTTACGGGGACGTCGTTGAAATAAAAAAAAAGATGGTGACTGAAGCAGAAAAAGTATGGGAAGTTCCGAATTATTCCAACAGTATTGAGGCGTCTTATTTACGTCTGATGCTAGTATCTTGTTTTCATTAGCGGATAGGACACTTAGAGGAAAAAATTATTACCTCAAGTATTGTAAGTATGAATCGTCGTCAAGGAATTGCTGTGTGTTTGTTACATTCATGTGAACGCCAGACGTCCACATCTCGATCTCTTTGAATCTTCTAGGTATATAAATAGGCTACGGAACCTGGTGTTCAATAGGTAGACTGTTTGTTTGCTAGCTATAGTGGTATAGAATAACAACACTCATAAAGTTTTCCTTTTCCTAGCATTGTTCCCGATACTATACGAGTACATTACCTAGGGTCTGCTTATTACTCTTGTCCGGATTTGACAGGTTACTAACTTTTACACAGAACGATTGCCATCTGACCTCCGCAACCCTAAAGGCGGACCAGTAACTTATTTGACAAGAGCAATTTGCTAATCAAGAGTAAACGATTATCATCATTATTGTAAACGGTGTTATGTGATAACAACCGGGACCGACAGCTTATCGTGCTCTCAAAGGCACTGTGGGGAGACCCACAAGGACAAACGCCCAGACTAAAACAGATATTTGTAAGATCAATTGAAATATCTGTCCGAGCGGCAATCGAAACCGCAATTGTCGAGACTAAAGGCAGACTCGCTACCTACAAAGAAACAACGGTGTCAATAAAACTCATAAAGTAATATTCATAATGTGAAAACGAGGTCTATTACAATTTCACTTAACCTAATTTTACTAACTATACTCAATATAATGTCATTCTCTATTGTGTCTATTATGACTGCTATTAACAAAGCATTGTAAATATTATATTACTAAAATAATAACTAATATACAGTATTATTACGAGGGTAATATAACAGGCGTGGCGGGTTCGATTCCCGCTCGGAGCATAATATGTTTGTATTTATCATGCAAGCATATTTTCCGGTCTTGCTGTATGTGTCCTTGTCCTTGTATGTGTTTACGTTTCGTGGGATGCGTGAGAGCACTGAAGGCCCAATCTCACACTCCTCTGCTCCTTTCCTTATTTCTCCTTCTCATGTCTTCCCTCCTATTCTTTGGGTTGCTAACGCACATCTGATACTTCTAGTATCGTAAGCGTTCATAGGTTGTGGTAACTTCTTACCATTAGGCGAAAAAAAAAAACGAAATTTATATAAGTAATAAGAAGCTCTACCTAATCATCCAATTAGTTTCAGAAAATATTTCTTTTTCATAGCTACAGTTAACGATGCTTCAACGATAAAAATAACGATAAAACAATATACCTTTATCACGATACTGCTATCTCTCGTTATTAGCGCTTCCGTTATTATTTAATGCATAAATTATCAGTTTCTCTACAAGATATTTTTCAAAGCGAGTAATAAAAACAGTTCTTCGAGGAACTGATAAAAATAACTGAAGTGTTTTATCGTTTAGCTTTAACGGATGCCACGGTTTTGCTCGAGTGATGTCTAATCTTACGGAAAATATGCAATTTCTTGGGATAAGAATGAGAATATTATTGCTTTTTGGGATACGCGTTTATTCTCTAACTTATACTAAACTACAACAACAGACGGACAATATTTAAATATATTATATAATGGTATGTTTTTGCCAATTATATACATACTTAATTCGTCTCATATTATGTGATCAAAGTCATTTTTAATTTCATAACTGTTGACTAACAACCATGCGGTCCGTCTGATTGTAGGCAGTTACCATAACCTATGAACGCTTGCGATACATATAATAAAGTATGATTATGTATTTCATCTAAACAATTTTTTTTTTTACTTAAAATGGCTTGTTTTAAATGTTATATATTTTTAACAAGTTTCAATAGATGTGATTATCGGCACCCGTCAGTGCCAGGCGCCTAATGTACAAGCGAGAGCTTTAAGACCTTAGAACATTGTGAAAATGAAAGTGGGAAATGTTCGTAGAAAAAAATGTTTCTTGACAGTCCCTGATACTAAAGTAATAATAAATCTATACAAGTATAACTACTCAATACAATGTTTCTTAACTAAATTTTAATGTCACGGTGGTTGGCAAACAGGCATCCGCCTGATGGTAAGCAGACACTGCAACCTATGAACGCAACTATTGAAATATAATATGCGCGTTATCAATCCAAGGCATAGGAGAGATGGATGAAAGAAAGAGAACAGAGTGGGAGATTGGGCCTCCGGCGCTCTCCCTGTAAGAGGGTAGTACTTCCTCGGTCGAGCCATTTGTAAAACAAAACGTTAAATTATGGCATCATTTTTTTTTTTTTTTTAAAGAATATTAGCAATGCTTTTTCAAGGCATATTAATATTCCTACTGCCCCTCCAAATAAGCTCGAAGCTTGCGTTAGGAGTGGGTACGACAATAGCCCAAGGGTCAGGATCGAACCCTCGACTCTCGCGTTAACGGAGCGAAGTCGACCCTTCTACCGTTTAGCTATTGAGGCTTCGATAATTTTCTCTGGTCCTTTTATTTTACTTTTATAAAAAATCATATTTAATGTTACGGCTTAGTTAATCTGTTCTGTGTCGTTTTGTGAACGGAATTCTCTAATGAAACCAATTTACTTTCGAATTTATAGATTTGAGGCTTTTTAGCTTTCAATCAAATTGTTTCAGCGTGAAATTTATTTAAACTCTATTTTATCGAACATTTCAATTTTTTGTATATAATAGTAGCTGCGACCGCTACAACTGACATCGTTGACACCGTCGTGGCGTTGTGTGTAGCGAGTCTGCCTTTAGTCTCGACGTATGCGGGTTCGATTTCCGCTCGGGCAGCGGTTTGCATTGATCTTATAAATACTTGTTTCAGTCTGGGCGTTTTTCGCTATTGTAACTGTGCCTCGGACAGCACGTTAAGCTGTCGGTCCCGGTTGCTATCACATAACATGTGATAATTATCGTTAACTGTTGATAAGTAAATCGCTCTTAACCAATGAGTTACTGGTTCACCCTTAAGGTTGCGGAGGTCAGATGGTTCTGTGCCTCAAACCTGTCAAATCCGGATAGTAGTAATAGCAGACCCTGGGTAAATACTCGTTAAATAGCGGGAATAATGCTAGGAGAAGAGTAGCTGCGACCATTAGCTAGTTTAATATTGTTTTCAGTATCTACAGCTATTAAGAGTTATTTCTTTTTGAATAATATCTTCCTCAACATTTCATATCGAAAAATGTCCTGTATGACATTTCGCAAAAAGAAATCAAACATTTAAAACTCTGTAAAACATTCGCAAACACGAGTCAGCTATACGAATATTTGCGGGACCTTAGCTGTCAGTTAGCGTCCAACTCGGAAACATCTTGGGGAAGTTTGTGAATCTCATTAGGGCGCTTCCACACCGCAGAACGTTATCTCCATGATTGACACTTCGTATCTGATAAATTGTTCGAATACAAGCTAACCCCTCGGTGGAACTTGTGCAAAATTTATAACCAAGTAACATCGTGCTTCTCATTTGCACACAACGCATCTAATAGTTTACACGACTGTACCTTATTAGTGTGTAGTTGTATATCAACATACTTAACTTTATTTAAGTTTCAGATAAGAAGTTTAGCATAAAAACCATGTAATAAAAACTATTTTATACGCTATATATTAATGAGAAAATAACGCAATACGAGATTTCTCTTCTTGCAAGACTTTTAATAAGGTCTGCTTATTAACCTAATCAAGATTTGATATGTTACAAAATTTTTATACAAAACACTATCTTATACAAACCTATATAAACGCTTATACGGTAGTAGAGCCTTAGCCATAGGAGCCAGGGAAGTACTAACCTCTAACAGAAAGTTGACGTAAAGTAACTGTTCTGTTGCGTTTTGTGCGATGAGTAAGAGCACCGAAGGCCCATTCTCCCACCCCTCTATTGCCTTCTCATTCTTTCTTTCTTGTTCCTCGGGTTGGAAACCCGCATGTGATACTTCAAGTCTAAACATCTAAACATGCCGTTAAATACAAGCTTAAATGAAATTATAGTATCGAGAAAATGTTAACTATCTATCTGAAAATTTAATGTAACTGCATAAAAAAGATATTTATTACAATAGTTTTCATGAAATCTCAATAACCCCGAATCCACTCTATCTGTCCGGACCATTGGTTTCTAAATCGTTTGTAAAAAATTCACAGCCATTCATGAGCATCGAAGCCGCGTCATAACTCAATTGTTATGATCTTTTTAACTTTCCACCCCAGGGGTTGGGGACGAACTGTTTTAAAAGATATTTTTCAATCGGCAGTTGATCCTATAAATCTATAAAATGACAAAATTACACTCCATTCCAACTTATAACTATTTATTTAAGGTATTTTGCTTGCTTTGAACTTTTAACGTTATGAGACATATTTCATTTGATTGCATACTAGCTTCTGCCAGCGGCTTCGCCCGCATGAATAACGATTTTAATACAAACTTTGAGACCCCATTTAGCCCTTTAGAGATTTTTAGAAAATGTTAAAGCACGTGTTTCTTTATTTTTTATATCCCTAGAAAATAAATTTCAAGCTTTAAAGTGTAAATTTTTAGCGTGAAAGTGTGACCGACAGACAGAAAGACAGAGTTACTTTCGCATAAATAATGTTAAGTAAGGATTATATTTATTTGTGGCATTCTAAAGAATATTAAAATTAATTTTACAAACAATTTTATTTTTATAAATTGATTTATTTTAATCGGTTAAGTAATAGAATTATAATATTTTTTAACTAAGAAAACAACCAAAAAAAATATATCTCGTAGTATATACAAGGTATTCTTACTTTTGCCTTACTTTTTTTTTTTTATTTATTAACAAATCTTCTGCCCCTCAGTTCACCCCTCATTTCGCTTGTGAATTTCTGGTGTTGTAAATGTTGAGCGATTACAACAACAATAATATTATCAATAATTATTGGTCGGTATAAACGTCTTTTAGTTCTAGTATTTATTATTTAACATACAACACGACCGACGGCGCCTCATGGGCGAGACTTGTTTCATCTCAGGGGATCGCTTTAATGCGTCTGTCGATGCTGAACGCGTATGTATTTACTAGTAGTTGTATTTAGTTTAAATGTGAAGCGGTCTTATATATTGTTTTCTTTATCATCTCGTCAATAGCAAAATAACCAGCCAATATATTATAGCCTCAATGGAAATTTATTTCATGAAAAAACTTTTGTATGTTAATTTAATAAATATTTGATGATTATGTGCATTTATGATTGCTCTTTTTTTTCTAATATAAGATTGTTTATTATTAAATAAAGTTTAAGTGTCTGTTTGTAATTCAAAATTAACAGCTTTTCACGAAATGCATATCAACGCTACGCTACACGCTCAACGGCTCCCATTAGGATACAACCGTTACGATGCGTCGGGGGTCCGGAAACATACACAATGACAAGAATAAACACACCACGGCCGGAAAACATGCCTGTATGGTTTTCTATCTGTTTGTCCCGGCTAATTTCTGAAACTGCTGGACCGATTTTAACGGGACATTCGAAAAGCAGATAGCTGATGTTATAAGGAGTAACTAAGGATTTTGTTTCAGTAAAATAATTAGGGTTCTATGCAATAAAATAAAATCGGTACGCATCTAGTTATTAAATAAACATACATGAGGCAAACTAACGCAAGTCTTGTAATCCTATAATAAGTTATGAAGACACCGTCGCCTACAAGATAATTTACTTCGTATCCACTCTATAAATAACAATTTTAATTAAACTAATAAATATATAATATAAATAGTCCTCGTAAATGACTGTCCCTAAAAGTCCTTGCTCTAAATTGCCGTCGGCTTCCAAAGATATAAAGGTCATACTTTATTACCGAATCACATCTTTGGCGCTACACCAAAATTAATAAAAGTTTCGTATAGATATTGGTTATATTTACAAGATTTTCTGATGACATACTAAATATTGATACACTAGCTTCTGTCCGCGGTTTCACTCGCTTGAATAACTATTTTTAATGACCCACATATTATGTAATATAGAAATAATTGGTTTCCCATCCCATCCCACATCATATTTTATTCCCTTCAAATTTTGTTTTCCCGATGAAAAGTAGTCTAAAAAAGTATCTATGGATCCATCTCATGGTACCCATGTTCATCATCTATTCAGTGGTTGAGCCGTGATCGTCATAAATAAATAAACAGACTCACTTTCAAATTAATATATGTAGCGACATCTACAAGCAGCACAAAACAACACAACTTAACGCGATAAATAGCCAGGATCGTCACAATCCTTCATCAAGCTATCGAAAGTTATAACGACATTTACATTGTATACTACGCAAGAGTATTGAGAAACAAAATCGTCATAATCCTGGATCACACTGTCAGAGTTTTCAACGCCAATTAGTATATAATATATAACTTTACATCGTAAGTCGGGCCGCGGCCCGCCAGACTATATCACCGGCCTGGTCGAAGGTTTTTTTTTATGGTACAAGTTGGCAATCAAGCATACGGGCCACCTGATGGTAAACGGTTGCCGTAGCCTATGAGCGCTTGCAGCAGCATTAGTAGGTGCCACGAGATATTAGTTCTTGAGTCTCCTCTGCCCAGTAATTTCACTATCCTACAGTGCCTTAAAACCGGAACACAATAATGCCCAAGCACTACTATTTGGCGGCAGAATATTTGACACTGCGGTGGTACCTTTTTTTTTTTTTTTTTTTACTTAGAGAAATGCAGTTGGGGAGTAAGGAGAGAACGGAACCAACATCTAATCCCACTCAAATGCCAACCTCACCTGCTCGCGCTAGTGGTTCGTAGGAATAGCTAGCGGCGGCGGCTCCAGTAGCTGCCGTGGTGCTCCCTGCTAGAAAACGGACGAGGCTCTGGCGACCGAATATCTGGCGGTATAACCGGACATCACTTCTCACAGTAAGAAATAAGTGAGAAACGGTAACAACATCTTACCCACGGGTTTCCCTAAGATCAGGTTTTAGTGCGTCAGATGGCAATCGGCACTGGAATAATAAACCCAAAAATCGCCACCCCTAAAGAAAGATGAAAGTACAAGTTTTGAAAAAATGTAATACGGGTAGGGCGTCGCCGCAAAACGACGCGCAGACACATCGCCCTACATCTGCGAAAAATATGCGAGGGCTGCCGAGTCAAGGACGGGCTCGGATAAAGACATTAGTCCCAGATCAAAACTTGAAGGTCCGCTTCGCTACATTAAATGTTGGTTCACTAACCGGTAGGACAAAGGAACTTGCAGAATTATTCTCCAGGAGAAACATAGATTTTGCATGCCTGCAGGAAATAAAATGGCGGGGGTCCAAAGCGCGGAATATTGGAGAAGGCTTTAAAATGATGTACACAGGATCATCTGATGGTCGAAATGGTGTCGCTATAGTAATTAGTCTGAGTCATCTTGAAAATATTATTGATGTCACACGGATAAACGACCGCATTATGGGTGTGAAGGTACTAATCGAAGGGGAAATAGTCAACATCTATTCCGTATATGCCCCGCAAATTGGATGTCAAAATAATGAAAAGGAAACATTCTGGTCCGCACTTGAAGACGTACTTCAGCAGATACCAAATGGCAAATCGGTTGTGATAGGTGGAGACTTAAATGGCCACATAGGCACAAGCTGTAGCTCATTTGGCAAAGTACATGGAGGATATGGGTACGGTACCATAAATGACGCCGGAAAGACGATTTTAGCTACGGCCATTGCTCATGATCTTGCGATAGTTAACAGTTTTTTCAAAAAAAAGCCTGAACATATTATCACGTACAAAAGCAGTTCTCACAGTACACAAATAGATTATCTACTTACAAACCGATCACTCATTGGTCGAATAAAGAACTGCAAGGTGATACCGGGGGAATGCGTTGTCTCACAGCATCGCGTAGTAGTCATGGACATGGTTTTTCTTCGAAAAAGGCTAGAGACCTCACAATATACCAGAAATCACAAAGTGGTGGTTATTAAAAGGGGATAAGGCTGACCAATTTAGAAAAGAACTCGAAGGATTAACCTTGAACAGGGACGACGATATAAACTCAATATGGAAACAGTGTTACACACATATCATGATAGCGGCAAATACCATCTTGGGCCGTTCTAAGCCTGGGCAGAAAACACCCAAAGAAACATGGTGGTGGAACTCCTCAGTACAAGCAGCGTTACAAGAGAAGAAGCACACATTTAAAATTTGGCAATCCACCAGATCTCAGACGGACAGGGATATCTACAAGGAAGCAAAAAAGAAGGCAAAGAAAACTGTAGCCATTGAGAGGAAAAATGCATTAGGGACACTTTACGCAACTCTCGAAAGTAGAGAGGGACAAAAAGAAATCTACAAGCTTTCAAAAGCCCGTAATAGAGCAACGCAAGATCCAGTTAGAACAAGGATCGTTAAAGATCAAGACGGGTCCATGATGTATACGGATAAGGACATTTTGGCAGCATGGCATACCTACTACGAACAACTTTTAAACACAACAACAAGAACAGTTGATCTTCCAAACATGAGAAAAAACTTAGGAGTAATATCCCTCATAACACCTCAAGAAGTAGAAGTTGCCCTCAATAAAATGTCCAACAAGAAGTCCCCAGGGCCCGATGGACTGCCTATAGAAGCCTGGAAATGTCTAGGGGAAAAGGGTATCAATATTCTTACGCATTTGTTTCTGAAGGCTATGGAACAATTGTACTTAATCTCCAAGCGTCTGGTATGCGTGAAGTTTCCATAGCCTTCAGAAACAAATGCGTAAGAATATTGATACCCTTTACCGTACCTACGTACGAATGCAACAATTATCGGGGCATAAAGTTGATGTGCCATACAATGAAGCTGTACGAGCGAATCATAGAAGGTCGATTACGACAGGAGAGCTCCTTATCAACCAACCAGTATGGTTTCATACCAGGCTTATCAACTGTGGATCCGATGTTCGCAGTGAGCATGATTGTCCAAGAGTTTAGATCTAAGAACAAACCGCTTTACCTTGCCTTCTTAGACATGGAAAAGGCATTCGGTCGTGTACCTCGAGCAACAATCTGGTGGAGTCTTCGTAAGAAAAATATCCCAGAACGGTATATCGATATTATAGCCGACATGTACAAGGACGTAAGATCGGTTATCAGGACAACAGTAGGGCAGACTAAAGCGATAACCGTTACAGAGGGGGTACATCAAGGATCAGTACTGAGTCCATATCTGTTCTGTTTGTTGATGGATGCCCTCACTGAAAATGCGCAGTCCTTGGCACCTTGGACATTTATATATGCCGACGACGTGGTAATATGCTCGACAACCCTTGATGAACTCAAGCAGGCTCTGGAAAAATGGAAGCGTCAGTTACAGAAAGGTGGCTTGCTACTGAATATTGCGAAGACCCAGTACATGGTTTGCAACGATCCAGTTTCAGAAGAGGTACCTCTTATCATCGATGGACAACGAGTCACAAAATGTGACGAATACAAATATTTGGGATCCATATTACACCCTTCTGGAAATTTGGACACAAATATTCAGCATCGTATAGCAGCGGCCTGGCTTAAATGGCGGGAAGTGACTGGCGTAACCTGTGACAGACGAATGCCAGTAAAAATCAAGGGCTTAGTATACAAGACCATAATCAGGCCGGTCCTAACATGCGGCAGCGAGACTTGGGCCATAACTCAGCGCCAAACCAACGAAATCCAAGTCGCCGAAATGAAAATGCTTCGGTGGATGTGCGGAGTGACGAGACTCGACAAAATCCGCAACGAGTACGTCCGCGGCAGTCTCGGTGTACGCAACATCGCCGACAAGCTGCAAGAGAGCAGACTTCGTTGGTATGGGCACATAAAAAGAAGACCTCCTGACTATGTTGGAAATGTTATGGCCAATCTGAACATCACGGGATCCAGACCCAGAGGGCGGCCAAAGACAAGATGGACAGATGTGGTCAAAAAAGATCTAAAGTTCTGCAAGGTTACCGAAGAGGACACGTCCGACAGAGCGAAGTGGAAGAGAAAGACCGGAAAGGCAGACCCCACCATCAGATGGGAATAATAAATGCCACGGAGAGAGAGAGAGACTTGGAGAAATGCAGTTACGCACTCGAGCGCCGGGACGGGTGCAATGGCGCAAGAGGTGTGTGGACTCGGAGCCGAGCTCCCCTACCCACTAAAACTCCAAGGTCCCATCTGGCGCCATAGTGGGACGTCGCGGGATCACCGAAGCATTCAACCGCGACGCCCCGGCGCTTGCCCCGAAGGGCCCGTCTGGGGCGGCAACATAGTGCCGCCATACATACATATAATTACATACTAATACATATATACTATATCAATACACCTTGGTGCGCGAACGCACCCACGCCTTTCGGCCCCCGTCTGGGGCGGCAACATACTGCCGCCATATATACATAGAATACGTATAATACATATATAAAATACGCCAAGGCCTTTCGGCCTCCGCCTGACCGGGGCTGAAGGCCCCGGTTAAAACACCACCGGTGTCGCAGGAGCCGCTTGCAGTCCATTCTGATAATCAGAAAAGTACCGGAGTGACCCATACGACACCACCCTCCTAGGCGCGGTCTGATGTAAAACGCCCCACGCCCGAACCGTCTGACCCTGTTAGCTTCACCGGGCAGTCGAAGGTGCCACCTGCACAATCGACTCCCGGCTACTGAGCCCCCACGGCACGACAAGCCCAGGGTTTGGGGGTGTGGTGGTACCTACCTAGCCGACCTCTTGCAACAAAAGACCCACCACCAGTGTGACTGATTGCAATGGAATAATCTCTGCTGTGACAGAGATTATCCCAACAGCGGGCGATGGAGTCGTCACATCCCGACGCCGGGAAGATCCTCACTTTGTGTTGGAGGGACATTACACGCTGTTCCTCCACATGTTAATAGGATTTAGGTTTAAAATACTCGTATAATACCGGGAATAGGGTTGGAAAAATAAGGTATAAAATAGTCTATATTAACAATATCGCCCAAATATAAGCTAAGAAACAGTGCCGGTTCACAAAGAATATTTCATACCCATTAATATTCTAAGACGCCGCCACGTCTAGACTAAGATCATGTCACATATTTAGCATTACAACATTACATTTGCATAGATCTCTAACTTTATAACCATTGAATAAGGTTTATAATAAGAAAGTCGTATTGCATAATATATTTGTCAAGTTGAAAGTCTAGATTCGTAGTATTTTTAACGCTTCAGTGATCACAAGATTTGTCACTATTACGTCTTGTTACAACGTCGATTTATTATAGCTGTTATTTACATTATATAGAGGCTTTATTTGTATTAAATATAAGATATCTTTGAAGGGTATTGATGGTATTAAGTATGTAGTAAATATATTATATAAAAGTTAAATAAAAAAACCTATCGCAGGACACGCGGTAGGAACGAAGTTTCTATCCCTATTCAACAAATATTAAAAAGTTGCTTGCTTATTTCTTTTTATATGTTTTACAAGCAGACAATAAATATATCTAAACTATAAGAAACTAACTATATAGACAGAAAAACACAGATGGATATATTTCCGTAACTCTTATGTCTATGGACTTACCTACTAGAGGTCAACTACTGGACAGTTTTAACTGAACAGTTATAAATATATATAAAGTTGTCCATTGATATCATTTTAGAAAGAGATGGAAAATAGGATATGGAAAATACGATAAGGAGAGAGGATAAAAGAGATAATGCGGGTTCGATTCCTGCTCGGGCAGATGTTTGTTAAAATTTCTGTCTCGGTCTGGGCGTTTGTCCGTGTGGGTTTCCCCACCGTGCCTCGGAGAGCACGTTAAGCTTTCGGTCCCGATTATTATCAATAACATCTAATAATAATCGTTAACTCTTGATAAGTAAATTGCTCCTATCCTAGTTACTGGTTCGCCCTTAGGGTTGCGGAGGACAGATGGCAATCGCTCCGTGTAAAAACTAGTAACCTGTCAAATCCGGATTAGAGTAATAAGTAGACCCTGGGTATATAAAATACCGGGAATATTGCTAGGATGAAGAAGATAATGTGAGAAGGTAGTTTCCCTGGTCGATCCATTCATGTGGATATCGGTAAGCTTTCACTAGAAACACATGCTATTAGTACGTATTTACCCGACTGCCGGAGGGTAATGTTTTTCGAGCGTATGTATGTATGTATGTATGTATGTATGTATGTCTATTTCTTTGTGACGCTCTACAGGCTAAACCCTTGGACGTACATCGACTTATAGGGTATCATTAGATTCGTCTCAGTTGTGAGAGTGACATAGGCTACATTATTTTAACATGGGTTCCGCAGAAGGAAAGATATTCGAAGCGGAATGTTACAGTTCGCTCAGAGCTAAAATCTGATGATGTTTCCTTGTAGAACATAATTATTATATTTTTCCGTAATTTAAGCACTTCCCTTTAAACTCCATCATCAATTTACAAATTGATTGATCAGCTTGTCCCCGTCTGCAGTACCTTTACTAACATTAAAGTAATATTTATATTATAGTAGTCATTATAGAGCTTGTTTTTAGCTTTTTAGGAATTATTATTAATGCAGTTGGGTTTTTGTTTCATTTAATAATTTATTTTATTTTTATGTTGCGTTTTATTACCTAATATTATAAATATGACAGTTTAGATGGATGGATGTTTGTTACTCTTTCACGCAAAAACTACTGGACAGATTTGGATGAAATTTTGTACAAACATAGCTTAATACCTTGATTAACATTTTTTTTTTTTTTTTTATGTTAGAAGTTGGAAAACAAGCATACGGCCCACCTGAGGGTAAGTGGATGCCGTAGCCTATGAGCGCTTGCAGCACCATTAGTAGGTGCCACTCACGCGTTGCCAACTTCGAGATATTAGTTCTTAAATCACGTTCGCCCAGTAATTTCACTAGCGTACAATGCCCTTCAAACCGGAACACAGTAGTGCCTAAGCACTACTATTTGGCGGCAGAATATTGGACACTGCGGTGGTACCTACCTAGCCGGCCTCTTGCAACAAAAGACCTACCACCAGTGTGACTGATTGCACTGGTGGAATAATCTCTGTTGTGACAGAGGTTATCCCAACAGCGGGCGATGGGGTCGTCACATCCCGACGCCTTTTATATAGGATAGTTTTATCCCGGAAAAAATTTGGGTACCCGTGGGATCATCAAAAACTAGATAACACGAGCGGAGCCGTGTACAGCTAGTGAATTATAATCCAGATGCATTACTGTTTTCTAGACATAATTATTTATGTTATCATAAAGAAATATCGTTTATCAACTATTTCTTATAAACGTCTCCCAAAACCATAATCTTCAGGAAATAATTGGCAATCAGGGAAGAGCATCCGAAAATAGGGTCTGTAAAATTTTATGAAAAAAAAAAATACTTAATTTTGCTAAACGGTATCTCTTCGTAATTTATAAGCGGGGCTTAGCCTTCACTTAGCCAAATTAAATCGCTGAAAGGGAAGTTCAAAATGTTGAAACTTTTCACCGGGACTCCGTTCCGATGGTCGGAATCCCTTTGAAGAGAAATAAGCGGAAGAATCTATCAATATATCTCGTACAGCTTAAACTCTTACGAATTAAAAATTTCTTCAGTGTATTTCGGCTTTCTGTAAAATACTTGACTGATGTAAGCTGAATGTACGCTTTTAGGAAACCTTTTATTTCTTTTGTATGTAATTATTGTATTGTTTTAATGTAAGAACCTCTTAACCTCTAAGATATGTATAAGTAGATATAAAAAAGGTAGAAAACTCATTGCAGGTCACATCTTTTTATTGTAGACTAATAGACTAATAATAATCATAATTGAAGAAAATGTTTTATTTAGTGGTCTTTCCTAAACGATACGACTTGGGAAACTTTAAGAGAAGAGCCTATTCCTTCCTTCAAGGTCGGGAGCGCACCTGCATGGCCTCTGGTGCTTCAGATGTTAATGGCGGCGGTGATCGCATAACACCAGGTGAGCCTCCTGCCCGTTTGCAACTTTTAACATAAAAAAATTTTTTTTTTTTAAACGCTGCACACTCAACGGCCCCCATTAGGATAGTAATATCCTGTGTCGGGGTCCGGAAACATACACAGTGACAAGGACAAATACACCCAGACCGGAAAATATGCTTGCATGGTCAATACAAACATATTATGCTCCGAGCGGGAATCGAACCCGCGACCTGTGGCGTTTAAGGCAGGTTCGCTACCGCTACGCCACAACGTCGTCAAATTGAAAAATCATTTTAGAATATAAAGTATTGCCTTTATATAGGTAGTCCGTTTTAAAATTTTAGAAACAATTCATACATCAAAGAATTTTTGAATATAGAAATAATGATATAGGTTCAAAATATAAATATAAAAACCTTTAGCAAAGAATGTAATAATTGTATGTATGTCTGTCGATATCAATGATTAACAGCCAAAATTATTCGTAGACTTTTCAATATTAATAATCTGTGCACACGGTTGACTTGAGACATACAATACGACGTACATATCAATGAATAATGACTCTTATTATTATATACAAAAGAATCATTTGATAATGTTTCCAAAAATAACTTTAATAGGGAGGGATCCCTTCACCTGTCAAATGCGATACGATACGTGAAGATAAGAGTTTGTACGAAAATATTTGTTATCTGCGGTTCCAAGAGAGGACGTGTTGACATTTTACTTGTATTCCAATTTGACAATCAATAATGTAGTTTATTTTCCGGCTTTAGGGTTCATATTCGATTGACAAGATATTTATATAGGAAATGTACAATATTTGTTGCCTATTCGCTTGTTTGTTCGGTTATAAAGAATAACACTTTATAATACACACATTAACAGATAGTTTTTCTTAGTTGAAGGAACATTATTGCGGTATTTGGATATTAATTATAACTGATTAGTAACTGCCCGCGACTTCGTCCACTAGGACCTTACAATTGGCTTTAAGGAGAAAAGAATTCTGTAAGTAAACAATGTTCCATAATACACATTTGTAACGAATTCCATTTCAATAATATGTCCTGCAGTACGTTTATTGCTAAGCCCTCAAGAACCAAAAATTTTGTCGGGATAAAAAGTATGTTATGGGGGAAATCATTATATAATCTATGTTGTTCTAAAAAAACATCCAAAAATAATTGCAGAACGTTTTTTTATAATCCTTTTACTTGAACTTAACATTTTTCCGGGACAAAAAAATCTTACATCTTAATCCAGGTAGCAACCTAATTATGTGCCAAATGTCTTACAAATCGGTGCAGCCGTGTTTGCGTGATTGCTTAACAAACATCCAAACATATAAACATTCACAGTTACTATATTAGTAGGATTTATAGTTAGTTATATCGTAATAATACCCGTAGTCCCATTCATTTCATTCATTCAGTTAGTCATTATTAGATTCCCTATTACAAATCCAACGCCATCTCTGGATCGTCTGTTCTTTCTTTTTGGGGCACATTTTTTGCGTCACCAAAAGTAGTGTAGATTTCTCAAGCATTTTCTCTATAACTAACTACTGCCACCCACTCATGGTTGTAGTCATCATCTCACACACTCATCATACACTCTTGATTTGCATTTGTGGGTTCATTTCTGTGTGAAAATCTTTTCCTAAAACATTATAATTATGACTAGGCTAATATTATAATTTAAAGGCGTCGGGATGTGACGACCCCATCGCCCGCTGTTGGGATAACCTCTGTCACAACAGAGATTATTCCACCAGTGCAATCAGTCACACTGGTGGTAGATCTTTTGTTGCAATAGGCCGGCTAGGTAGGTACCACCGCAGTGTCCAATATTCTGCCGCCAAATAGTAGTGTTTAGGCACTACTGTGTTCCGGTTTGAAGGGCATTGTACGCTAGTGAAATTACTGGGCGAACGAGATTTAAGAACTAATATCTCGAGGTTGGCAACGCGTGAGTGGCATCTACTAATGGTGCTGCAAGCACTCATAGGCTGCGGCAGCCACTTACCATCAGGTGGGCCGTATACTTGTTTGCCAACTTCTAACATAAAAAAAAAAAGACTAATATACGCTACTGAAAATTTACAACATACGTTGAATATATAAGTATATGTTTTCATTCTAGCTGTGGATTAGAATCCCACTTGTTACAGATGTAGCATTGTCCATAAAAAAATTACTTTCAATATAGGCAGATATGCTTGCCTGTCTGTGTGCGCGTGTTTTATTAAAAAACCGGGTTATAAGAATGAAAAAATAACAAAAAACGGAAGCTACTATGTTTATAGTAGAGTTTATTTATTTGTTACATACAAAATGTTGAGTGGCGTTGGTAGTTAACATCATCGGATACGATTTTAAATTGAATGAAGAATCAACCATCGCAGAATTACTTACCCTTGTGATCCAACGTCTGTAACACGGCACTTTGCCAATACTAAAATGGAATGAATACCTTTGCCAAGGATCTTGCTACTTTTCCAAAAGTCTGACGCTGTGATCAGTGTAGTTGTCATCTCAATAGGAAATGGCTCGATTTATAAGTATTAAATATTTATAAGTTTCCAGTCTGGGTATGTCTTTTACATGACTTGGGAAAATTAAATAATAATAAATGTGTTTATTTCGTCGGATATAAAACGTCATACGAATACTACTACTACTTTGTGACAATATAATTTCACGCAGTAGAATGTTTGTGTGTCAGGGGCACAGGATATTGCTATCTCAAAAGGGCTGTTGTGTGTCTAACGTTTAAGCAAAATGTTAAAAACCACTCGTAATTATATACAATTTTTCCTATTTTTATGCTATTAAGCCGGCAAGCAAGCATACTGTCTACCTGATGGTAAGCGGTTACTGTAGCCTGTGAGCGCTTGCAACATCATACAATTTAAGTGTCTCTCACGCGTTGCCAACGAGAGATATTGGTTCTTGAATCTCCTTTACCCAGTAATTTCACTAACTACAGTGTCCTTTAAACTGCTTTGCGGTAGAATATCTGACACTGTGATGTACCTACCTAACCGGTTTCTTAAATTTAACTCGGTAGCAACGCGTGTGTAGCACCTAAAAATTTACGGCTTCGGCCCTGTCGCAGGTCAAGCTGTTCAAAATACTGATCATCAGTTATAAACAAAAAAAATATTTGTGTAAAAGTCAGCAAGAAAGGCTTATTTTATTTTATTAAATATTTGTAGACAATTGAGTTAGATTAGGAGTTTGAATTTCAGCTTACCGTGAACGGTACAACGGCAAGGCACGGCGGTATCGTGCCAGAGGCGACGTAAACCTCATTAATTTCATTAGGGTGCGTTGTTTGAAACTACATCAATTTTCTGTCTGCTCCCCTTGATGCCTGCCATGTGTTAACTTAATATTTATCGTCTGTTACAAATTTCAAATTCGACTGTCTATTCGTGTATAAATAAGCATAATATATTATATTTTAAGAAAAATACCAACTTCAGTGAATTGTATCTTAATTCATAATGTATTAGACACAAGTTATGTTTTTTTTTTCAGAAAAATAAAATGAATGTAAGTGAGTAGCGAATATTAGGTTCTGTTTTTACTTTCGGAGGATCAATGCTATTTTTGTTTTAATTCATTTTATTTTACATCATATTTAACGCTTGTACTAGTTTATAGTTTAAAAATTTCATTTTAAGAGTGTATTACTTTTTTCTTTTAATTCAAAAGTGTTGTAAATACCTGTGGTGGTGTATCACATTGAATTCACATGCCTGTGTATTTTATATTGCTTTGTTTTTGTGAATATGCCGATTTAATCAAAATTTGTTCAGCAGTATTTACGTGAAAGTGTAACAAAATTATAACATATAAAATAAATCTTTTAGTAAAAATCCCTAGAATAGCCTTTTAAATGGTATATATAAAAGTTTAAGAAGAAATATAAAAAGTAAAGAAGTCGCAAGACCATAAAACTTCGCTTAATTAACTCGGCGGTTCTTAACAAGTCGCCACTGAAACGCTCAATGAATCTTTCATAATATTTATACTACGTCTTCGATCAAGTTCCCTCTGTTGAGAGCACAACTTGCTAATTTATGGTTATTCAACTCTTAGAGAATGTTTCCTAGTTGCAAATGGAGTCTAGAAAAATGCCAACATTTTTATTGTGTTGTGAAAAGCAATGTAACATACATTGCCTGCCTAATAAGCCCTCAATATTGTTTAGTAATGGAGCCATGCTTCTAGAAAATCTGCATAAAGTAATACTATCAGTGCAGTTAAGTTTCGTACGATGTCCGACGACGTTGTGGCGCAGCGGTAGCGAACCTGCCTTAAGCACCACAGGTCGCAGGTTCGATTCCCGCTCGGAGTATAATATGTTTGTATTGACCATGCAAGCATATTTTCCGGTCTGGGTGTATTTGTCCCTGTCTATATATGTGTTTCCGGATCCCCGACACAGGATATCACTATCCTAATGGGGGCCGTTGAGTGTGCAGCGTTTATTTATTTATTTATGAGTGAAAGCACCGGAGGCCCAATTTCCCACCCCATGATTCTGGTCCTCCTTAGAAATAATCTATACAAACAGCTGCCGCAACTGATAATCGAACATATGCCAGTTAAATCCAATGCAAATTTCTTATACGTATCGTGTAAAATAGCATGTAGTTTTATGTCCTTATTCAATAGACTGGTAGAAAACGTGCACTCTTTGACGGGAATATAGTATTTTGTTTGTCGAAAATTGCACCAGTTCAATGGCATGCCAAATCAACAAACCTGAACCTTGTCCATTGCTCCCTTCCGACATCCGACAATTATCACTCGTGTCCTGCAATAAGCATTGTTGCTTAATTGGAATCAGGTATAAAAATGACTTGGACTCTTAGAAGATTCGGATAATCCAACGAAGAGCTTCGGATATGAATAAGAAATATTATGGATACTCACTCGCTGTCAATCGGCTTACGTCAAAATAACGATAGACAGCCGCCGTCGATAATTGTACTCATAATTTTACTGTTGGTGTCTTCATAATTGTATGCAACTGTTACAATGAAAAAAAATACTATATTCCGATTCCGATTCCGTCAGGCATAGGGGGTTATATTTTTATAATATTTTTTTAATACGATTTTTTGTTAATATTATATAAATGTAATACCTCAGGTATTTCTACCTATCTATCACTGAATCATTAACAAGTTAACTGTATTTTAATTAAAACCAAAATATTATTATTCTTGCATCTTACCGGTTATCGATATCCGGCATTCGATTCCGTATCGAAGCAATGCATACGCGACGTAACGCATGGTTGGTTCGGGGGTAACAAACTGTGTCGTAACTAGGTTTGTATTGAATTGGATAGCCCTTTACAGACCTATAGGCAGTATGTCCAGTCTGTCCAGATATATCGTTATTGGGGATTGGTTGTCTGTCAAACATTGATATGTTGGGATGGAGTTATTTACTTTAAAAATAAAAAGACAGACAGACAAAAATATTAATAATTGTTTTTTTTGTATGCAAATACTGTATATACTTTTGTATCCGTTTAGTAAACAGCTGTTAATATGGAATTATAAACAGAACTTCCTTTTCATTTATTTGTATATTCTATATAACTTACAAGAAATTTATAAAACTTCAATATTAATGATCTAATATCTAATTAGTATTATACGTCTTTATAAATAAAGACGACAATACGCTACTCCAGATACACTTAATACCTATAAATGTATGTAAAATTATATATGGTTATTATTTTACGAGTTTTGTGTTGTAAAAATCATAAGGTAAAAACATTTTAACATATGTATTTATAATATCTGTCATAGTTAAAACGAGTATAAAAACGAACAATGCACCATTTTACCTCGATAGGAGAAAAAATGGGATAAATCTACTGTAAAATATGCGGCTCGCGTCCACGCTAAAAAAACACGGAGGAGTTACGAGTTCACGCCGTGGCCCGCATCCTAACTGCTCGTTAGAATACCATGTTTTGACGGATTACTAAAAAGTATTTAATGGGTTTGCGGCTGGCGATATCGGTGTAGTTCGGGCGATTCAATATTATTTGTTTTGCTGGAATATAAACGATACGACGAATGTGATTTCTAGCTATGAATTCAGTAAACAGAAATATACCGTTTGATAGTCAAACAAGATAATTTTTTTATTTAATGACGTTCGTGAAACTAGAATTCGGTCCGCCTGATGGTAAGCAGTCATCGCAATAAATAAACGCTTGAGATACTTGAAATATTACATGCGTGTTGCCAACCCAAAGAATAGGAGGAAAGGAATAAGAAGGGTAAAGAGAAGGGAACGGAGGGGGTGTGATATTGGGCCTCCGATGCTCTCACTCATTGCACGAAATACAACATTACCTACTGATATTGTTACTTTACGCATTTTCTGTGAGGGTAGTACTACTAAACAAAGACACAAAGATAAACAGAAATATACTTTTTTTATAGGTAACTCGAGTGCTCTCCAGGCTTATCCTTGTTGGCTCTGGTATTTATTTTTACTACCACGGAATGAAATTAAATTCACTTTCAACAAGCTAATTTTTGTAAGAGATAAAAACAGTCACTCATTTGTGAGTCCGTATCAAACTATCACTTATACTTTTAATAATAGGATTTATTCTTGAAAAGTATATAAAATTGCATCTGAAACAATTTATATAGCTAAACTATTTTTCAACCCCTATTTTGTTCCAAATTCATTACTTATTTTAAACATTTAAAGAAAGCAGTATAGTATTTAATAGGTCTTTCTGTTAAATGTAAATTAAATTGAGTCATATTTTTTGAAATGGATAACTAACAATCAATAGATGTATCCCAATGTAAGAGTGACATCGGTGAATCGGCGAAAGCATGAAAGAGTCCCACTCCATTTGATCCAATTGTAGCTATGGCATACATCGGGCAAATAAAGTGAACTCCACCTGAATGGGGGCACAGAGGTGCATTTAACGAACCCAGCTGTCTAGTTAGTCGGTTTGAACTGTGAATTTGCTGAAGCGTTAAAGGTAAACATAGAGAACTCTAAAGGTGTGAAGTGTTTTCTCAGTGTTATTTATTTTAACTTATTTTACAAGCAACCCATTATACATTTCTTTTAGGTGTAATATACTGGTATAGTAGTTTTGACGACGTTGTGGCGCAGCGGTAGCGAACCTGCCTTAAACGCCACAGGTCGCGGGTTCGATTCCCGCTCGGAGCATAATATGTTTGTATTGACCATGCAAGCATATTTTCCGGTCTGGGTGTATTTGTCCTTGTCATTGTGAATGTTTCCGGATCCCCGACACAGGATATCACTATCCTAATGGGGGCCGTTGAGTGTGCAGCGTTTATTATTTATTTATTTTATATTTTTTTATGATATTTGTTGGCAAACAAGCATACGGCCCACCTGATGGTAAGTGGTTGCCGTAGTCTATGAGCGCTTGCAGCATCATAAGTAGATACCACTCACGCGTTGCCAACCTCGAGATATTGGCTCTTAAATCTCCTCTGCCCAGTAATTTCACTAGCGTACTGTACGCTAGTGAAATTACTTCAAACCGGAACACAGTAATGCCCAAGCACTACTATTTGGCGGCAGAATATTTGATACTGCGGTGGTACCTACCTAGCCGGCCTCTTGCAACAAAAGACCTACCACCAGTGTGACTCATTGCACTGGTGGAATAATCTCTGCTTTGACAGAGATTATCCCAACAGCGGGCGATGGGGTCGTCACGTCCCGACGCCGGGATATGTATAATATGTAAGACTAGCGTCTACCCGTGGCTTCGCTGGCGTGAATAACGTTTTGTAATTAGTCACCTTTATAGCAATACAACCAAATGGCTCCCGATACAAACTTTCATCCTCTATCTCACAATCTTTACGTTGTTTTGGTGATAAAAAGTATCCTAAGTTCTTGTCCAAAACTCCATCTATTTCTTTACCAAAATTCATCAAAATTGATTCAGCCTTTTTGGCGTGAAACAGTACATATTTATATATATTATTAAGGTATAATATTAGATTAAATAATAATAATAATAATAAATCTAGATTCTCTAACACTCATCATATCGAAATTTTAATCTTGTTGTCCCGTATTTGTTTATCCCTCGGGAACTTAATATTTTTCCTGGATCAAAAGTATCCTTTCTGTTAAACTCGGTAACAATCTATGTCCGTGCCAAAATTTGATACAAAACCGTTCAGACATGTTTGCGTATATATATTCAGACATACTAACTTTTGCATTTATTATATTAGTAAGATCCTCTTCTCTTTTATAATAATATGATAGGATACAAAATATACGGGATAAATATAAAGAAAGTACCATAAAATGAGTATAAGTTAAACAGGCAATGAAGGAAAAATTCCTTCACGATATGCCTAAATATATCGCGGCAGTTAAATCGCAGTTCAGTATTCATGTTCAGTAAGCTGAAGGAAAATATATCCAGTACGTGATTCGAGTGCTCCTTATTTACGAGCCAATATCATCTGGATCCAGTCTCACTAATACAGGTGTTATATATTGTATTGATTAAAAGACATTTATTTTAAGGCAATGTGTTTAATATTTAAAACTATCTGCGCCCGCGGCTCTACTCGCGTGTCTCTGAAACGCCTTGATCGTTTTTAAGAGCACTTTCACTGGCAGATAGCTAAAGTTATAAGGAGTACCTTAGGATATGTTTTTAACAGCGTCGGAATGTGAAGACCCCCATCGCCCGCTGTTGGGATAATTTCTCTCACAGCAGACATTCTTCCACCAGTGCAATCAGTCACACTGGTGGTAGGTCTTTTGTTACGAGAGGCCGGGTAGGTAAGTACCACCGCAGTGTCAAATATTCTGCCGCCAAATAGTAGTGCTTAGGCATTAACCACAAAAAAAGTTGAATGACTTCATATTTAAAAAAAATAGAAAACAACTTATACCTCATTCAGTAAGTTAACAGTTATACGCTAAAAGACCCTAAACCAACCAACTATAAAACCTCACTTAAGTTGCCTTCCTATTGTCGGTTGATTCAATCGAATCTAATACAAAACGAACACGACGGTGGTGATTGCTAGTATTGAAGCTAACAAAGCTGGATAACGCCAGCGTCCAGTAATGAGCGGCTTTGACGAGCTCAAATTGTTGCTTGATCTAAGTTGAGAGCGGCCTTCATTTTTCATACTATAAATAAACTCGTTCTTTATTTCTACTGCCAGCTTTACTTTTCAAGATACAATTGCTTAATTTATATTTCATATTCTTCTTGTACTTTGCATTAAAACGTGAGGAAGCAATACTTAAATAAGTCTATATGCCAATCAGCAGTAAATAAGTGAAAATATCTTTGCAAACTTAGTAGTAGTAGTAGTAGCAGGGCCATGTTCTTGTCATCACAAATGGGCCCTACCCTTTCACAGAAAATCTGCTTAAAGTAACAGAACTGAAGTTGCGCTTCCTGTGATGAGGCAGACCGCTGGAGCGCCCAATCTCCCACCCCCTCTGTTACTTCCCTGTATCCCTACTCATCTCCTCTTTCCTATCCCTTGGGTTGGCAACGCTTATGTGATACCTCAAGCATCGCGCGCATTCATAGGTTGTGGTGACTGCTGACCATCAGGCGGACCGTATTCTTGCTTGCCAACCGTAATTACAGAAAAAAATGTATATTTTAGTTTATGCACAACCATCCTACATGAAAACAGTTTGGTATATACTGTCTCACGTTCTTGTGTCAGCGGACGTAATTAATTACATACAGACCGTGTCTTCATTTTAATCTAGTTTCTACTTTTATGAAGTAACCGATAAGCTTCTATTCTTGGACCACGTTCTGCTTTCTATGCTGCGGTTTAAAGCGACACTTGTTTGTGTCGCTGCTATTGTTTATTAAGGACACCGGAGTAAGCCTATTACAGCGGATCTAATTTGTATTACATTGAAATTTTGTTAACTGAATAAATGGAAGCCAAAAATAAATTTGTCGAGACAAAATTTTAGGAAAATATTATGAATGAAAGCAATTATTATACTGCTATAAACACTTTTCGTTTCTAACAATAAAATTTGCTTGCGTGTACTCAGGAGAAACAGACGAGGAAGGAGAAGGAAAAGGAACAGTAGGCCGGTGGAAATTGGACCTCTCTTTCCATTTCTTGAACGAAATGCTACAGTACAGGTATTGCTCCTTCAAGCTCTACTACAATTTTTGAAAAATAATATTAGCAATGTTTTTCAAGGCATTACTAATATTCCTATTGCCCCTCCAAATAAGCTCGAAGCTTGCACTAGGAGTGGATACAAAAAGAGCCCAAGGGGATCAGGATCGAGCACTTCAAGCGGAGTCGGCCCTTCATCATCATCGTTACTAATAACATTGTGAGAGACGTAAGTATTTATCATTTATTACAAATTACATCTTTGTGCCGTTTGTAGTAGAAACACGTCTTGGACCATGAAGCGTTAGTGCTGTGTGTCTCATTACCTCCACAGGTGACAGGAAGACTGGTTGATTTTTGGCGAAAAGAATAAGTATTGCGATTCGGCGGGGAAATACAACTAGCATTCTTGTCACCATTCCTCGTGAACATAATTTGTACAGTTGTAATTGTTTGTAAATATAGTTACTTTTAAATTATTATTATTTTTTTTTTTATGTTAAAAGTTGGCAAACAAGCATACGGCCCACCTGATGGTAAGTGGTTGCCGCAGCCCATGAGCGCTTGCAGCACCATCAGTCGGTGCCACTCGCGCGTTGCCAACCTCGAGATATTGGTTCTTAAATCTCGTCTGCCCAGTAATTTCACTAGCGTACAGTGCCCTTCAAACCGGAACACAGTAATGCCTAAGCACTACTATTTGGCGGCAGAATATTTGATACTGCGGTGGTACCTACCTAGCCGGCCTCTTGCAACAAAAGACCTACCACCAGTGTGACTGATTGCACTGGTGGAATAATCTTTGCTGTGACAGAGATTATCTCAACAGCGGGCGATGGGGTCGTCACGTCCCGACGCCGGAAAAAATAAATATGTTGTTGTATTGGTTTTAAATAAATATAAACTTATTTGACAAATTTAACTTTAAAGGTTTTATGTTTTGATGTTTGTATGTTTGTTACTCAATCACGCAAAAACGGCGGAAAGGAATTGGGTTGTCATTTGATATACAGAAAGCTTATCACCGGGATTAACGCAGGATGCTTTTTATCCCGTTTCTGTGGGATTATAAACAAGTTAATTACAGGAGGTATTAACTTGTCACATGGTATAGAATAAACTTTATTGTACACCACTAATATACAGTATGAGTTACAATCACTTATTACAAGTAGTGCTTAGGCATTACTGTGTTCCGGTTTGAAGGACACTGGAGGCTAGTGAAATTACTGGGCAGAGGAGATTTAAGAACTTATATCTCGAGGTTGGCAACGTGTGAGTGGCACGCACTAATGGTGCTGCAAGCGGTCATAGGCTATGGCAACCGTTGTAACATAAAAACAAAACAATGTATGTACAGGCAGGCGGTCTTATCGCTACGTAGCGATCTCTTCTAGACAACCTCGGTTTTAGGTGAAATGAGCAAAGAGGTGGTGGTGCTACTTTACACAGTAAAATATAGAAATACATTAATAATACTATGAAATAACCGTTCTTCACTACATGTATATGAATATAAATAAACGCTACACACTCAACGGCCCCCATTAGGATAATTATATCCTGTGTCGGGGTCCGGAAACATTCACAATGACAAGGACAAACACAACCAGACCGGAAAACATGCCTGTACGATTAATACAAACACCTGCTCCGAGCGGGAATCGAACCCGCAACCGTCGAGGCTTAAGGCAGACTCGCTGCCCACAACGCCACAACGGTGTCATAACATTTTTGGTCCCGGCTAATCTCCGAAATGGCTGGACCTATTTTGACGGTACTGTTATTGGCAGGTAGCTGATGTAATAAGGAGTAACTTACACTACTTTTTATTTTAGAAAAATAATGGGGGTTCCGTGCAATAAAGAAAAAAACGGTACATCACGCGAGCAGAGCTGCGGGCGCTAGTAATACATATTATTATATAAATTAAAACGTATATATAATTACGTATATTACGGAATAGAAAATTAACAAGTTTGTCCAGCATAACAACTACAATAACGGGAGTGAACCCATACCATACCATAATTCTGACGTTCATAACAGTGTCAGAAATGCTTTAAATTTATGGCATCTATTGGTCTGTGTTCAATAGAGACATTGAAGTACCTTAATCGCCAAGGTGAGAGATTCTAATGGCATTGCGGTGTCTATTATCAGTGCAGTCTAAATTAAGCAAACACTAGATATGAGAGTGAAGGCTTTAGGGGTCCAGAATAATTGGTTACTGTTTGCATTTCGTAACTTCTCGACGTTAATTTTACTGCTTATGTTTGATGTTATCATGTATATATGATTAGTTTTAACCGGCGGCTTTATCCATGTGAATAGTGAATTTCAAAGAAAAAAAAAAGGTGGGTGTGCGATTTACACACGATACAAGTGAAACTTTAGAAAATCGACAAAAGAATGAGATGAATATTTGTAACAAGATATAAAGGTATTCACAAACACTGTTAAATAATAACATACAACGCTAACTTCTTACTAAAAAGCTGTAATACAAAGCAGCATATATATATATATATATACATACACACCGACATTTGCTCTTTCTCAAAGAGGAGAGACCGATAATATAAAATAGTATGTATATTTCTGTCTCATTCATTCCTACACATCTTTGTATTTGTGTCTCTGTGGTTTTCACAACGATTCTATAAAGTTTCACTTCTATAATTGGTTTCCTATTTAACGTTTCATCCCCTTTTTCGATTATTTATTTTTTATGCAACAAAAGTATCTAAATATAAACGGCTCTATTTTTCTATATCTATACTAAAATTAATTATAATTTGTTAAGGAGTTTTGGCGTGTAAGACTAACAAACTCACTTTCGCATTTGTAATGTCAGTTACAATAGTTATAATAAATACATACTATATTGTCTAAGTGTCAGTGTAGATTAATCTATCTTCTCTAATATATAAAATTCTCGTGTCACAATGTTCGTTCCCATACTCCTCCGAAACGGCTTGACCGATTCTTATGATTTTTTATGCATATTCAGTAAGTCTGAGAATCGGCTACTATCTATTTTTCAAACCCCTCAGTGATAAGGGGTGTCCACCACAATTTTTATTTTTATTTTTGAATAAATTTTAATTTTTATTTTTATATTATGTGACATTGAAAAATACATACGACCCTAAATTTTTACTTTTTATCACCAACCCCTGCTTTTTAATAGCCATATTAGTCAATCAAAAACTTTCACCGGGTAGAGGGCGCTGCTATCGGGTCCCAGATTTTTTCGGGGCAGGACAACGTCTGCCGGCTCCGCTAGTAGGTATATATTTATTTAAGGTATTAAAAATGTTATTAAAATTTTTTTTTCGTGGTAATGGATCATTAGACTGTTATTTTTCTTATAAGTTAAAGAACAAAACCACGAGGGGCAAAATTAATTTGGATGGTGTAATCGTGGTAAATCAGCTTTCTTATGTTGGAAATTCTATTTAAAATGCTTTCGATCACCAATCAATCATCAAAAATTATCATATCGTATATTATTTATTATCAAATAGTCGTAAAATTTCTAGCTACCAATACCTGTCATATCATAAAAAATACCGACAACAAAACTAAAAAAAAAAAAATTAAATAAAATTTTCACCCGAATGTGTTCAGTCGGGACCCTGTGTGCCGATATTTTACTCATGGATGTAATCGGTTCACCCAGTCGAAACTTCTGAGGTGACAAACATAATTTTTTTTAATCTTAGAAACGGGCAGCAGGCTCACTTGATGTTAAGTGATCCCCGCCGCCCATGAACATCTGCAATACCAGAGGGCATGCAGGTTCATTGCCGACCTTTTTAGGATACAACTGGTTATACGCTGACTGAACTCAAACGCGGCTGACGAGCAGTCACTTCTCGAGTTTTTCACCAACTTACGGTGGTAGCTAGCCAGGCGGACCTCTTTTTTAGCCCCACCAACATCTATATGTCTTGGAATTTCTTCGTATGTCGTGACATGCAGGTTTTCTTACAATGTTTTGTCGGTTAACAAAATTACATACTCATTTCACAAAAAATATTACGAAACAAAAGCTTAAAATAAGTAACATGTACTATTGTTACATGCACACATATTTCATCTGTTTAAACAGCATCATGTGCTTACACTAAAAATTCTCAAGAATATAAAACAAATTTCCCGTCTAGTTCAACTAGGCCAGTTGTAGGCGGAACACGTCCGTTTCGAGATGTAGCGCATTCATTTCTGGATATTATCCCGCGTTATTACTGCTTTCATGCCGAGTGCTTCAATTTATGTTGATGTTGAATACCGTCGAAAGAATCACTTTATGGTATAACGCTATTGTTGTATCATATTTATTTATATAATATCAAACTACAAACAATATCTAGACTAAATAAAGTCCATAAGAAGAGTACAAATAATTATCACTATTTGCATGCAACAGGACGCTGAAGCCAATCTTTAACAAGTTTGACCCTAAATTTGTTGCGGCAAAGACAAACTCACCCAGACCAGTACTGTATGGTTAATACCTGAACCTGCGACCTGTGGCACTTAAACCAAGTTGGCTACCGCTGCACCATAACGTCTTCAATGTATGTTTATTTTTCTAAATGTTATTGTGATACTTAGTGTGGTCAGTTACATTGTATTTAATTCTCAGTAGAAGAATGCAATTTCGTTCGTTTGAAAATAAAGATGATTGAACCATAAACCTTTCTTTAACAATATCAGAAACAGGTTACTATAGTTCTATGTCAGACTTTATTTTATTTATTTCAAAGACAACCAACAGAAATTACATTCATAGAAATGCTTTTTAACAATTACTAATTGTGTTACTGTTTCATGGCTAAATCTTCTTCTATGTACAGGCGGACACAGCATGCGATATTACACTTTCAAATATAATTTAAAAAAAATTATATTGAAGCACGCTGTAAAGAAGTACGCTAAGGTATGTATATAAGATATAAGGTACTTATGTATTTATACGTTTATAATAGCTAAGATACTCCTAGATCCAGCAATCTCATCTATTATGTCTTGCCAAGTGCAATAAAATTTTTCTAAGCCAGACATCTCAATGCACCCCTATTTGGTACTGAAAGGCGAATTTCAAAAGACCGTCTGATCAGATAGACTCAGAACTGGTTTTATGGGAGCACTAAAAGTTTGAAATATGGAAGAAATATTAAAACGCCATATGCCGGTACAGCGCGATATTGGGGCGAGACGGGATATGAAAACGTATGCCTTATGATTGACGGGTTGTATTGGAAAAAAAATTGTATTACTTTTCTAGTTTCAGCTTTCGTTTGTTTGGGTTCAGAATACTATTAGGTTTTGCCACAGATTCAGACTTAATTCAAATCTATAAAAATAAACAAAATCGAAGTGTTTGTTTGTAATTCCAAATTAACAGCTTTTCACGTAATCCATATGAAAGTATATACGACACTTAACTTAATACTAACTTTTTATTTTGATAAAAATAAATGCGATATTGAGTTTGTTGGACACGTACTTACCCCTAAATCAATACACTGATGGTATTTACGATTTTATTTGAGACTACTTTTTGTCACGAAAATGAAACTTTAAAGTTTTGAATAGGGGATGAAAATTTGTATAAGAAAATTCACAAGGGGGTGATATGACGGGCAAAAGCTAGTAAAAATATAAAGGAAGATACTTCTCTCTGTATGTCGCATTGTTGCCAGATTACTTTTGGTCGGTGTGATTTGAGAAGAAAGTCAGCTTGTCTAGTAGAAATTGTCTGTTAAATATTCGTATGAAAAACTGGTACGCGGACAGCGCGCAGCAAAACACGTATTCAGTTGCAGACTGTTTTATTATATATCTAAAAGAAGCGGGGACTCAGCCGCGCGCACTCACAGATATTATCTATATATATATATATATATATATATATATATATATATATATATATATATATATATATATATATATATATATAAAAGGCTTTGTCCTAAATGACTGACGGATCAACGCACAGCCTAAGCCGCTGATCGTAGACCTGAATCTTGGAGGGTTTGTTTTTTTTCCACAACTGAAGTAGTGAAATGAAGGTTCAAAGTTTGTATTAGATCGTTATTCACGCGGGCGAAGCCACTGGCAGAAGCTCTTTACTTATATATTATAACATTTTCATACATCATTTCCTAAAATTAAAGGATTAGTTATAGACCGATATATAATAAAATAAGAACGAAATTCTGCAATCAGATGCTGCCCTGATGACGCATTTTGGAATTACGTCATTTCCGCCACGGAAATTGTCTGGAGATGAGTCTGCTCTTGCTGTCCCTTGTGACTACTACTATGTTTTAACATTGTAGAGGGTCTAGTCATTGTAAAATATTCACTGCGAAATCTTTAACAAATTTTAAATCTATTTTATTCTCAGCATTTTCAATATTTTAAATCCGGACAGACAAATTTAAACAACTACCTTGATAATCACAATGACCGTGACCAGTGGTAGGCTTTTTATTGCATGATGCCGGCTAGGTAGTTACCGCCAGTGTCAGATATTATACCGCAAAGCAGTATTACTGTTGTGTTTCGGTTTAAAAGACATTGTAGCTAGGGAAAAGAGATTTAAGAACCTCGATTTAAGAATAAATGAATGGTGTTGCAAGCGCTCATAGGCTACGGTAAATGCTTTCATCAGGTGTTTCGTATAAAAAACAGCGTCGTGAGATTGCCGCCCTAGGCGCCTTCTACCGAATGTATCACGGCGAGTGTTCAGAGGAATTATTCTCCATCATTCCTCCCTCCCCTTTCCTGACAAGAACTACGCGTGCCGGTCTCCGATGTCACCGTCTGTGGCATCAATTCCTTCGCGAACAAAGAAGTTTGCCAATTCTTTTCTTTGTCGTACTTCCAAAAAGTGGAACTCATTGCCGGCTCACGTGTTCCCTCCTTCTTACAATCTGGGCTCCTTCAAACGAGGCGTGAAGAGGCATCTTGCGGGTAGGCAGGGCAAGGGTGGCTAACACGGTTGCATTCCGCAACTCTGTTAGCCGCCCTCGCGTTTGGACTTTATTTCCACTTACCATCAGGTGGAGTAGAGTCATCTGCCCTACTTTCCAAATAAAAAAAAATTAAAAAAAAAAATGTTAAAGAATTATCTCGCATTAGTAAACTGATGTTGATAATTCTATGTAAATACATTTTTGTAATTTGGAGAAGGCTATCATGTTTTACAATAAATAATAAACGCTACACACTCAACGACCCCATTAGGATATTTATATCCTGTGTCAGGGGTCCGGAAGCATACATAATGACAAGGACAAATACACCCAGACCAGAAAACATGCCTGTATGGTCAATACAGACATCTGCTCCGAGTGGGAATCGAACAAAAAATCTTTGATAAACTGTTCTCAATTAACAATGCAAAACTATATGACTTTAACAACACAATTATATGCGTATAAATAAAAGTCAAAAAATATCACCAGGTCATTTCAGAAATATAAGAATTACGCCATCTATCTCCGAAAATGAACAACTACAAACATCATTATTATATAGGTAGAGGTTTATAATAATTTTGAACGGAGGTTGATGTACTTTGGAACTTAAACGCTCACAGATAACTCATTTTTGGAACCAAATTACATCGTAATAAAAATAGCAATCTAAAAGGAAAAGCTTTGATAGGTCACTCCCATTTGAATGCTTCGATCTTCACTCATCATTCTGTGCACTCTCGCTCGCATGCATTATGCAGATTTGAGTGCAGAGCGTATTCAATAAATAGCTTGGCACGGTCTGTCCGCTAATGGCCTGGTAGATCGTGTAATTATTTTGAAAATACTTTTTAAATTGTGATTGTAAGCGATGGTTTACTGAGAGAGAATCTTGTACCACTGGTAACTATATTTTATACAATGAATATATATACGTTTCTTATATAAAATAATATTTAATAATTATTTAAGATAATTTTGTGATTTGGGACGACGGGAACAGCGGTTCCAGCCTTTCCAATGCTACCTTCGTATTTCACTAATCAAAACTAAGCAATCATTCTCGCGGAAATTACCAATAGTCTACTACTAATAAAAAATAAAAAAATAGTCTAGTTATTTTTGCCCCATATATTTTGCCAATACCACATAAAAGTACGCGTATCTACTTCTTTACGAAATGGACTTAGTTACACAATAATTGGATTATGTTGCAAGGTTGTGACTAACTTCGATTCGATGCGTGGCTGTTAAAATTTACATAGGAGCACCTGCGAATCGTTAACAGTTTAACAGTTTTATAGAAGGTCCTGCCTATATCTGTCTTCCGCCTCTATTAATGTGGTTCCAACATTTTATTTGGAAATAAAACAAAAATAAATTTATATAGAACAATGTAAATAAGTGCAGTACACAATTTATTTCCATTAAACAAATGCCGCGAGCGTCCGTATTTCCTATGCGCTGTGTATCCGTTCCTGTTTTTAGTTTAAATAAATTACCTGCCACATAATATGGTTGGACATGAACGCCGCTGGATTTCCTGATAGTGTTTCCGATAGCGAAGTTTAGGCTAGTGTAAATGCTCTGTTGTTATAACTTGATTTAGATATCGCCGTGCTTAGCTGTTAATTATTATTTTTTAAATTTGATAGAACTGAAAATATGTTCCATATTATATATTATCCCTAGCTGTGTCCGTGGTTTCACTTGCGTTGTCTATATTGTTATTGTTTTTTTATGTTACAAGATGGCAAACAAGCATACGGCCCACATGATGGTAAGTGGATGCCGTAGCCTAGGAGCGCTTGCAGCACCATTAGTAGGTGCCACACACGCGTTGCCAACCTCGAGATATTAGTTCTTAAATCTGCTCTGCCCAGTAAATTCACTAGCCTACAGTGCCCTTCAAACCGGAACATAGTAATGCCTAAGGACTACTATTTGGCGGCAGAATATTTGACACTGCGGTGGTACCTACCTAGCCGGCCTCTTGCAACAAAAGACCTACCACCAGTGTGACTGATTGCATTGATTTGGTGGAATATATATCTCTGCTGTTACAGAAGTGATCCTAACAGCGGGCGATGTGGTCGTCACAACCCGTCGCCGGGAAAATTTTGTTTAGTTAAATAAACAAACGAACAATTCTTTCGCGCTATTATTGTGTTGTTGTTAAACCAACTCACCGTATGGCTTCGCCCGGCCGCTTTCTTTGTTATTGCTCGGCTTCTATGTATCCGATCGTGGTGTTACATAGCCTATACCTTTCCTCAAGAAGAGTACTATCAAATGCAAAAAGAAATCCTGTTATTAGCACGTTCAACCTAACAAACAAATCCCATTAAAAACATAAAATGTAAAAATTTCCCAAGCCTCGCAAAGCACTTCTTCTACTACAAAAAGTGGTGAGATCTCATGTGTAACTACGCCTGAAACTTGGCAGTTGTACGGCAATTTATTCTACTCATACAAATACTTTAGTATCGTATCGTATCTAACCTAACCTACACCTATTATTCCATTATATTATGTGTATACTATACAGGTACCCTGATTGATTAACTGTAAATGTAACTTTGTAATTTTATACATTTATATAGGATTACAAAGTTATTTATGCAGTTGGTGTATCTAGAAAACTGGACCGAAATTATAAAATATTTTAGTTTTTCCTTGATTTATACACTAAACACTAATTATACTCTAAATTTGAAGTTTCCATGTGTGCTAGAAGTGCCTTAGAGTTTTGATGACCAGTCAGCGAGTAACAAAATTAAGAAATTTTGACTAGTTATAATTCTTAAACTACACTTTTAAAATTGCATGAAATTTGAAATATACCGTGTTTATACAATGCCTGTTTGGTTATTGAAAATTCAAGCTATTAGTTTTAGCCACAACGAAGTTATAAGAGGTGGAAAATTATCGAAGTACCTATCTAACTACAAATGTAACTTTGTAGTCCTATACATTTAGCAGTCCTATGCAGTTGGTGTTTCTAGAAAACTGGACTGAAATTACAAAATATTTTAATTTTTCCTTTATTTATACACTAAAGACTAATTAAATTTTAAATTTGAAGCTTCCAGGTCTGCTAGAAGTGCCTTAGAGTTTTGATGACGGTCATCCAGTGAGTAACAAAATTATGAAATTTTTACTAGTTATAATTCTTAAACTGCTTATTCGAATTGAATGGAATTTGAAATATACCGTGTTTATATAATGCCTGTTTAGTTACTGAAAATTTAGGCTTTCAGTTTTATCCACAACGAAGTTATAGGGGTCGCAAATTATCTAAATACCTATCTAACTGCAAATGTAACTTTGTAATCCTATACATTTATATGGGATTACAAAGTTATTTATGCAGTTGGTGTATCTAGTAAACTGGACCAAAATTACAAAATATTTTAATTTTTCCTTTACTAATACACTAAACACTAATTATATTCTAAATTTCAAGCTTCCATGTCTCCGAGAAGTGCCTTAGAGTTTTGATGACGGTCAGCCAATGTATAACAAAATTAAGAAATTTTTGAGCAATTATAATTCTTAAACTACTTTTTCAAATTGAATGAAATTTGATATACACCCTGTTTATACAATGCCTAATTGGTTACTGAAAATTGAGGCTTTTAGTTTTAGCAACAACGGAGTTATAAGAGGTTGAAAATTGTGTAAGTACATATCTGACTGCAAATGTAACTTTGTAATCCTATACATTTATATGAGATTACAAAGTTATTTATGCAGTTGGTGTATCTAGAAAACTGGAGCGAAATTACAAAATATTTTAATTTTTCCTATACTTATACACTAAACACTAATTATATTCTAAACTTGAAGCTTCCATGTCTGCTAGAAGTGCCTTAGAGTTTGATGATCGGTCAGTCAGTGAATGACAAAATTAAGAAATTTGACTAGTTATAATTCTAAAACTACTGGTTCAAATTGAATGAAACTTGAAATATACCGTGTCTATACAATACCTGCTCGGTTAATGAAAATTCAGGCTTATAGCTTTATCCACAACGAAGTTATAGAGCGTCGAAAATGCCCTGAAGTGCTTCGAGAAAAGGATAGTACGGCCGTGCCGCTTTTTTGCTCGACTTGGCGGGGGCACTGCCGTGCCCCCAGATAAACTCTTTAGCTTTATAAAAGTTCCAATAAAAGTAAAACGTCTCCGCTCTCAACATAAAACCAATTTTAACTCCTTTAAGATTATCTTATCAAGAAAAGACAGCCCTAAAGAAACCGTTGTGGCGTTGGGGGTAGCGAGTCTTCTTTTAGCCTCGACGGTGTCGGGTTTGATTCCCGCTCGGGCAGATGTTTGCATTGATCTTAGAAATATCAGCTTCTGTCTGGGTGTTTGTCCTTGTGGGTCTTCGTCCTTGTGGGTCTTCATACTGTGCCTCGGAGAGCACGTTAGGCTGTCGGTCCCTGTTGTTATCACATAGCATCTGGTAATAATCGTTAACTGTTGATAAGTAAATTACTGTTATCCAATGAGTTATTAGTTCGCCCTTACTTACGGAGGTCAGATGGCAATCGCTCTGTGTAAAAACTAGTAACCTGTCAAATCCGGACACGAGTAATAAGCCCCTGGGAAAATTTTCGTGCAGTACCGGGAATAATGGTAGGAAGTACCGGGAATAATGAAGACAGGCTCACTAAGAGTCATCAGGTGTTTTAATCCAAATCTTCGAACAGCACGTAATATTATTATGCAGTTTCGTTTTGTTGTTTATGTTTTATTTTTATACTTCCTAGAGCAGGTGTGCATTTCAACTTAATTTTCAAGAGACGGTAAAAACGTGGATGAGTACATGTGTTTTATGTTTTCCGTCTATCGAACAAATTTCTACAACGTATAAAGTACGAAGGGTTAAAATAAGGGGAAGTTCATATCGTGAGACATTTAGATGGGAAAAATAAAAAAAATTATGAGTAGGATTTTGTAGGCCTTATCCCGATAAGCCCTACAAAACTGTCCCTGTAAG
This sequence comes from Hestina assimilis, assembly GCA_023373885.1. NCBI lineage: Eukaryota > Metazoa > Arthropoda > Insecta > Lepidoptera > Nymphalidae > Hestina > Hestina assimilis. The sequence continues at coordinate 15,521,840 of CM041754.1, read as the reverse complement.
TGTTGTGTCTATTTTGCACGAACAGATATCTGTTCGTGGTAATTATATTTTTGTTTGGATTTTAACATGGTATAGTGTACTTATTTTTGGTTCAAAAATTTATCAATTGTTCCCAATATATATAATATTATTTTTAATTTTGACAGCTGACAAACAAGGATACGATCCGCCTGATCCGCGTGGGCCTTTAGCGCTTCACTCCTTGCGCCAAACGTAACTGTTGCTTTACGCCGATTGTCTGTGAGAGGGTAGTACTACCCGATTGAGCTGGCCCATTTGTGATGGGAGAGGCAAAGAAGCATCTATTTCAATAAATATAAGGTTGCATTATTTACTAGCGATCCGATCTCTCGTCGCTCAGGGTGCTATAGTATTTAAAATTTATCGAACTGGTGGCGAAAACTGCATCAAAATCCATTGCGTGGTTTAAGAGAAGTTTGCGGGAATACGGACAGGCGCGGAAAGCGACCACGTAATAAAAATTAATACAATTTAGAGATAACGCCTTGCGTTTTATCTAATTTATACTTGTATTGATACAAATAAAATGAGATATATTTTTTTATCGGCTTCATATCCCCAAGATTCATTCGCGCCCTAATCCTTAGCATCGCATCACAAAACAAAAACATTTTATTCAAAGAGTTACAAGTGTAATGTATGGAAGGGCGCAGGTGCCGGCTCGCGGAGGGTCCAAAGTTATTTTTTGTCCCTCCAGGCTATCTTTCAGCGAGGTTTTTATCGTACAGAGATTCGGTAAGTTTTTCCTACGAATAAAGGCGTTGTGTCACACTAAAGTTCAATAGCTAAAAATGAAAAGGAACGTAATTTTATTATATATCTTTAATGAAGTAATAAGTAAGCTGTTGAATTAAAATGAACTTTTATCTTCCAGAACTACATTTTATCCTATTTCAAATAATACTCTCACAGGTCTTCTTCTTACCGAGTGGTTAGTGGCCAAGATCGGCGTACGAATTGACTTTTCGATTATCATCAAATTGATAACAGACGGGATCGACTAACTATCATGAAATAAACAAAAAAAAATTTTTTTTCAAGGTATGCTGTAATTGAAGTACACAATACTAACTTTAATAGTGACGTCTTATTAAGAAGAAGCCAAAGAAAGTAATTCTAAGACAAAACATTAAAAACTACTTGAGGCTAACCATGCAGTAGAAAAATAAAAAATAAATAATTTCCATTGTTGGAGCATTTCTTCTCCCTTATTCAGAACTTTTCCAGCCTCCGGCTCTGAGATACGAGCTTACTTACATCTTGTTGTCATAATCTTGGTGGCTTACATTTCGCTGGCACTTAGGGTTCCGCACATAAAAACTGTATTCTGACTTTTGAAACACTATAAAATTAAAACTAAAATCCAGCTAAAACTATAAAATAAAAGATGTTTAATTAACTCATAAGATCGAACTGTAGTTATTGGCACTGTCTCCTAAAAATAATACTTATAATTTAAAAATACGTTATTCAATATATAAATATCAAAAGTTAAATAATACTAATTATTTTTTAAAGAATATTAGCAATGCTTTTTCAAGGCATTATTAATATTCCTATTGCCCCTCCATATAAGCTCAAAGCTTGCGCTAAGAGTGGGTACGACAATAGCCCAAGGGGCAGGATCGAACCCTGGACTCTCGCGTTGACGGAGCGAAGTCGGCCCTTCTGTTGAGCTATTGAGGCTTTAAAAGTAAAGGTCACGGGCGTCCGCTGGATGCAGGTGGTGCAGGACTGGTCATTCTGGCATTCTTTGGGGAAGGCCTATGTCCAGCAATGAACGTCTTTCGACTGACATAACGATGATGATGAATTAAAATTGTGTGTTGAAAATTAATATTTCAAAGATTCATTTTGTTTAACCGCTAATTTTGCATTAGATTTCATTATTGTTTTTTCAAATTTACCAATTTGTCATCTTGATGGTTTTGACGGAAAGTAATGTGTCTGTTAAATTACAAGTAAATATCATGGGGATAATAAAACGTACCGTAATTAGCTTCAGTTTACACCGCGCATATGCCGAAATTAACCGAATCGCTCGCACCAGTACATCCTTGGTACTGGCTGGCACTCCCTAAGTCTACGTGATTATATCTAGCCACCTGTATTTTGGTATTTAAATTATAGGAATTATTTATATCGAAACCATTCCAATTTCCTGAACAATTTTGCGTCCCTTATTGTAAAAGTAATATCTGACGATTGTTACTTTTATAACTTTTTTTTACGAAGTTGTGGCGGTAGCGAACCTGCCTTAAGTAGAGCAGATGTTTGTATTGACCATACAGATATGTGTTCCGGTCTGAGAAGGAAGGAAGGAACAGTGGAGTGTATGACGTTTATTTATTATTTATTTATTGTATCAGCTGAGTAAACTAAGTTAAGTTAAAATCAAGACCCCATATTTTTCGTCCAATTAAAAAAAAAGACAATCACAATTTCTACGATAAATAAAAATTTAATGAATAAAACAATATTATCTTGTGATAAAAAGAAATTAAAATAACATTAAAATATTTATCGTCCATAAAAACCGAAGCGGAACTTTATTCTAATTTATGGCTTTTATAACGGTTTAATAAGTACACTATTTAAGAAATAGTTATAGAAACCAAGGCTATTGTTTCTCAGGGAATAGCTACTTAGCTACTTGTTTTTCTTTTCAAGATGAAGAGCATTTTATAGTAGGAAATTTTGTATTTTATTCACCATCTCGTGATCACAAAAATCACGATAATGACTGTGATAACGGAAACTTTTCTCGTTATTTTTTACGTAACGATGTTGATGAGTTAATAATAAAATAAGTGCCTCTTGAAAGGTCACTTTAATTGTTACTTCTTAAACAGATAAAGATGACTTAAACTTTAATGTGTTTTGAGGCCTTTAAAATTATCAAGTTTTAGGAATATGGGAATACTAGCATCTTCCCCATGACTTCGTCCGCGTGGATTTCAAAAATTTGTTCGAAGAGAAATATGAGTAGATCAAGGTGTTGTGTACTGCGATCTTCCAAAAGTAACTTTTTATCCCCCAGGAACAGTACTTTTTTGTATTAAAAATTCCATGTTGATCGACAGAGCATTGACATCGTATATGGGTTCAATAATAACTTACATTATAATTCATAGCAATAGTAAGGATTAACTATATATTCTTTCTTAAGAAACTTGTGGCAGGGATACTGCCTTAGTACCACGATTGAACAAAATCTTACTCCACTCTTAACGATAACCGCGGATATAAAACAGGTGTTAACCTCTCGACTCTCAATGACACTTCTTTTAAATAATTACTCCAGCCAACATTACGGTTATCGCTAAACCATGGCACCATGAAATTCGAAAACTGTACTAAAGTTAGGGAAGTTGAAACTTATTGTTATTACGATTATATAAAAGAAAAGTGTCTTGTAGTTAATGACACCGTTATTTATGCTGTAATTTTTAAATATCCCTCTTTTTTTTTTTTTTTTTTTTTCGGAATGTGTATTGCTGTTGGCCCTACTGGCCTTGACAGCGTCACCGGGCGGAGGGCCGAGTACTGAGACTCAGCCGTGATAAAGGGACAGCCCTCACGGGGGCTCAAATTTGATTCCGTCCTTAGGGTGCCTCCTGCGAAGCCGAACCACGGCTAAGGACGTCATCGGAGATGGAGGCAGCGCTCCGAGCGCATTCTATACGATAGACTCACCCGACGGTGTGAGCGCGACGCGACGTGCGAAACAAAGGACCTCGTCCTCGCCGGTGTGGATGGTGTTGTTTGCGTGTCTGTGCTGTGTAAGGGGCATTTTCTAATGTAATCCTATCGTCAGGGTCTTGCAGGACGTGCTTAGGACGCCTTACTTTTGTCGGTTGGTTACATCGGTCTGTAAATATCCCTCAAGTTCTATTAGTTCTATAAGATTTTGGTGTCTCTTCTGTCTGTCCTGCCACTATAGAGTTTTAATTAGGTGATTATAATTTTTTAAGAAGTGTAAGGTGTCATGTGACGCGTAATGATAAGCAATTACAGAATCGATTATCGGTATTCGAGGTGCGAGTACACAGGCTTCTCATGAGAAAACTCATTCCACCGTAGACCTTACCTGGCCGTGCTTCAAAAAAACCAGTGGCCCCAACTAGACTATTTCAGTTTTATCAAACCTAAATATAAAATTCGATTAGAAGCAATACTGGTTATGGAACCTATCTTATTTACATTAGGAAGGTGGGGACTTTTTTAGCTAGTTCAATACGAATTTTGCTGTAGGATCTAAGGGCTCCTGTGCACGGTACCACCTGTAGTCTAGCCCTTCGGTAGCTACGGCACTATTTACGTTCATAATCTTAGCAGAACAATAAGCTACATAATTAAAATACTTGACATTAATAGCAGTTAATTTTGACAAAACCTTAGACACATGTTTTAAAGACACACCTACTTTAATAAATTAATTAATATACATCATTAAATACACACCTGTTAATTAATTTTACAAGATAATATGTCATTAATCATAGCATATTATTTCGCGTTTATTAAAACAATATGTCCGTTTATAAATACCATATAATTAATATAACTTCCAAAGAAATGTTTGACCATAAATTAATAACCACACTGTGGTATTAAAAAAAAAAACAAAAACTACATAAATAGAAACAAATTTGTATATTATACATAATTATCTAGGCCAAAACTAGAAGGACATTATTATTAGATTTATAAAGCGTCGGAGGCCCATTCTTCCTTCCTCTCTTTTCTTTTCCTTTTTTCCCATCCCATTCCTTCTCTTCTATCCCTTGGGTTGGAAACGTGGATCTGATACTTCAAGTACCGCACGCGTTCACAGGTTACGGTGACTGCTTACCGTAAGCTTGTTTGTCAACCGTTATGAAATTTAAAAAAAGTCATGACAGCACCCGAGAAAAGTCGTTGAGAAAACAAGATGTGAAAAAATAATCATATTCTATAATGTAAAATTTACTAAATTACGTCACAATACGAAAATCTAATTATTATCAAAACTTTATTCACAAATAACAAAACCGTGCATATTTCGTCATATTCATAACATAGAGCGACTGATTTATGATTTCCATTTATTCTCACTCACGTGTGCGAGAAAGGGGAGGGGAGTGTAACAAAATATTTTACTTGTCCAACCTCTATCTCGCGGACAATGGGCCGAGGTCTGTTTTAGTATCAAACAAGCAAGACCAGTATGGAAATTAATTTATTTTATGTCTGAGAATTATGAGGCGTAAAATTTATCGTTTTACTTAGTAACCCTGAAAGAAAATGGTTTTGGAAGTATCTCTGTCTGTTACCTTTTCATTGGAGAGAGTGAAAAAGTTGAAAGAGTGAAAATAGAAGAACCCAAAGTCACGACCAAAGCTTGTTTATAATATTAGTAGGCTTTCAGTGGTAGCGAGACTGCTTTGAGCCTTGGAGGTCGCGGGTTCGATTCCTGGAGCACCTGTCCTAGTCTGGGAGTTTGTCCTTGTAGGTCTCCTCACCGTGCCTCGGAGAGCACGTAAGCTGTCGGTCCCGTTGTTATTATAGCTCCTGATAATAATCATTAATTCTTGATAGTCATGCGCTCTTATTGAATGACTTACTGGTTTGCCCTTATGGTTGGGTAAGTCAGATGGTAATCGATGTATTAAAACTGGCAACTTTCAAATCCGAATTATAGTATAATAAGCAGACCCTTGTTATTTCTGAATATATTTGTGTCTATTTTACCTATGTTTATTTATATCAGAGCATCTCGGATCATTGTTGCCGCTCGAATGTTCTTTCCGCGCTGTCGGCACGATTTATATACCTATCCTGTCTCGCGAGGCACGGAATATTGTTATGCGCTAGATAACTATCGTTTTATATTCTGTTTTACCACATAACCACATCAAAAATTCAAAAATCAAATTATCTTTACTGCATTCTTAGATGTAGTAATACAACATCTCGTAATACTCGTATAGTGCTCGTTTAAATCTGTTTAGGATTGCTCCGCAGATTTTCACACCCAGCATTTTTCGAAATAAGTATCCTATGTATATGTTAATCCAGGTATATACCAAATTTCATCCAATTATGTCTATTAGTTCATCATCCATCTTCACAACCATTAAAATTTATAATTTACTAGTTGTGCCCGCGTTTCCGCTCGCATTGTGTAGTTTTTTGATGACTACATGGGATCCCAAAAATTTTCCGGAATAAAAATAATAAATAAATAATAAATTAATAAACGCTACACACTCAACGGCCCCCATTAGGATAGTAATATCCTGTGTCGGGGGTCCGGAAACATTCACAATGACAAGGACAAACACAACCAGACCGGAAAACATGCCTGTACGATTAATACAAACATCTGCTCCGAGCGGGAATCGAACCCGCAACCACCGAGGCTAAAGGCAGACTCGCTACCCACAGCGCCACAACGGTGTCAAAAAAGTCCTCCTATCCTATATGTTAATCCAGATAATAAGCTATGTGTGTACCAAATTTCATCCAAATCTGTCCAGTAATTTTTGCGTGAAAGAGTAACAAATATCCATTCATCCACACAAACTTTCAAACCTTGGGCACCTTCAAGAGAAGAGCCTATTCTTTCCTTAAAGTCAACGCACCTGCACGCCCTCTGGTGTTGCAGATGATCCTGGGCGGCGGTGATCGGTCAACATCAGGTGAGCCTCCTGCTCGTTTGCCACCATACATATAAAAAAAGTTTGTATGGCAAGTCAATCATTTGCAGCAAAGATGCCTCATTCAAAACGTTAATCACAGTAAAAGCTCCAGGAAAAAGCTAGTTTTAATATAATATAAATAATATAGAGATAGGTTTTGGCTCGTGAAATCTATTCGCTTCCGTTACGCTGTCGTTATGGGAGATGTAATCCGAGTCCCGGCCTCCATTGTCTACACGCTTACAGCCTCCATTGTATTGATAAATGGAATATTATAATTATCATTCATGATTTAAAATAGAGAATGATTTAATATGAATAGAAAAATAAATCTTGACCGATTTTAACGGGACTTTCACCTATAGCTTCAAGTAAAATTACTGTAACATACGGGCGGACGGACGGATAAACGGACATGACGAAATTACAAGGGTTCCACCTACACCTGATGGTAAGCGGTTGCCGTGCGCAAAACCATTAGTAGGTGCAACTCACGCATTACCAGCCTCGAGATATTGTTTCTTGAATCTACTTATCCCAGTAATTTCACTAGCCTACAATGCCGTTCAAACCGGAACACAGTAATGCCTACTATTTGGCGGTAGAATATTTAACACTGCGCTGGTACCACTTACCTAGCCGGCCTCTGGCAACAAAAGACCTACCATTCTATTTGGATACGAAAGCCTAAAAACACCCACAAATCCACACCAAAACAGTCTGGCATAAGAAGTATAAGAACGCTATAGACGGAAGTCCTCAATCGAATTATTTTGACTATTGGATGTTAAAGGAACAATAAAACGAAAGGTTTTATAGGAAATTTTATAGACTACTTTAGCTTGTGGCTTCGAAGTAGTTGGAATAAACAGACGGAGTATCGTAAAAATGTTTTCTATTACTTAACTTCTTCGACTTTGCTTTATAAATGTGAGTTTGTAGGTAACAGCGTTTTAACTAAACTAAAAGATAAGTAATCCGTGCTAATATGATAAATGCGAAAGTAGCTCTGTCTCTATCTGTCGCGCTTTTACGTCAAAAGTACTCAAACGATTTAAAAGAAATTTGATACACAAATAGTCTAGAGCCTGAAAACGGACATAACCTACTTCTTAATGCGAAAAAAGAGTTATAAGGGGTTGAAAGGGGGGGATGAAATGTGTTATGGAAGTATCGTCATTTTTAGAGCTAGAAGCTTGAAACTTATTTCTTAGGCTGTTGATTTGATATAAACAAATATGACATTCGAAGTTTGTTAAAGGGAGCTTCAGAGTTTGTATTAAATTTAGTTATATGCGCGTGTAAAGCCGCTGGCAGAAGCTAATATATTGTAAGCGTGTTACCTACGCAAGGAAGGTGGGAGGAGTGAAAACAGCAGCAGAAGTGAATTCAGCAGTAAGGATACTGTTTATTTGACGACGTTGTGGCGCAGCGGTAGCGAACCTGCCTTGAACGCCACTTGCCGCGGGTTCGATTCCCGCTCGGATATGTTATGAGCATAATATGTTTGTATTGACCATGCAAGCATATTTTCCGGTCTGCGTGTATTTGTCCTTGTCATTGTGAATATTTTCGGACCCCCGACACAGGATATTACTATCATAATAGAGGCCGTTGAGTGTGCAACGTTTATTTATTATTTATTTATTTATTTACGTCAGGATAAATTAGAATAGCTATTATAGGATAGCCACCCACTGCAATAAATATCTGTGTCAAAAAATTGAAACACAAACATCGTATAAAACCCTTCTACTGATTACCAGTTCATAAAAGGCTGCTTAATATAAAAAAAGATACCAATTTTCCGATTTTCTTTTAAATTCATCAGTCATAAAATTGATTAATTTTATTCCGAATTAAACGATACCACGCGCTTCTTTTATCTTCAAAACAAGATATACCTTTTACATGCTATTTTTTTTATCTATTCAAGACATTACGTGCTTTCACGGAAAAGATTCTAAGAGAAGGATAAATGAGTCTTTCCGACTAAATGCAAGTACATTAGTCTAAGGATCTCACTGGGCTGGCGCTAACTGCTGGCATCAAGGGCTTCATGTGATAAATACTAGCTTGTTTTAAATTACTTAAAACAATGTAGAAATTCTATTTTTTTATGCTATGTAATGTTAAAGAAGACAATATGTTTTTTAAAGTACACGTATATATTACAGAAAACAAAAACGTGTCACAGAAGGAAATTCAATCGACAGAAGTGAAAATTTGTCTCAATTCATTTCATTTCATTTCCAATTCCCGTTCAGGTAATATATTTACGTTTACAGACAGGTGGTCCGGTCTGGGTGTGACTGTCCTTATTCTTGTGTATGTTCCCGGACCCCCGACACAGGATATCACTATATTAATGTGGGCCGTTGAGTGTGTAGCGTTATCAACAATAAATTGTGTTTTGTTGATTACAGGAGGCCTACCATGAACTCTTTTTTCGATTAAAATGACTACAAAACTGACATCCTATTAGCAATCACGTTCAATTTGTTTTAGAACATTACGTCACGAATTCACCTGAACATGACCTGAATAAAATTGCATTGCTATAGAATTGTATACTTAAGCGATTAAATTCAATTCAGGTAGTAAAATAATTTAGTTTTTATTATATATGAGCATGACGTATAAAATATATATGTCATGGCACGAAACAGCGATGTAGCTAAGTCTAGGTTATCATTTGAATCGCAATTAATGGTAGGTGCCTCATCACTAAAACAGACATTAAGCCATGCAGACGAAATACTATCTGTCGCTTTAGCGTTAAAAACAAACTTATAGATAAGACTTTCAAAAAATCAAACAACAATACAAGTAGTTTGAAACTTGACGCCGAATAAAACAGATTATCATAAATCAAGGGCCCAAAGATACTTCGTCCCTGAATATTTGAGAGGCTTTTGTTACCCTACATTTTATCACAATCTGTCACCTACCTATGTATTATGGGATATTTAAAATTCTTTACAAGATGGCGTTGGTTTTTGTTTATGTGGGCGGCTTTAGAAAAAGAAATACTTATCAATTACTTATCAATTTGATGACGTTGTGGCGCAGCGGTAGCGAACCTGCCTTAAACGCCACGGGTCGCGGGTTTGATTCCCGCTCGGAGCAATAGGGGCCGTTGAATGTGTTGCGTTTATTATTATCTATTCAAGATATATGTTACTTAATAACAGCTATCTGTTTTCAATCATGCTTGGAGTCGATTGTCGTTTATGAAATTTAAAAATATTCTATAATATTCACAATAATGTATTGTATTGAATAATTAAATCATTGCCTCCACAGGTAACAGGAGGGCCGGTTTATACCATCCAAAGAATTGGGATTGCGATTCCCCGTGGACATGATTTTAATGTTGTAATTATTTGTTTTAATAGTTATTATCGAATTGTAAATAATATTTTTAGGGTAGTAGAGCCATGCTCCTTCCAACCCAAATGGGCCGGCTCGACCGGGAAGGTGCTCGCCTCTTACAGAAAATCAACGTAAAATAACAGTAGGTACTATTGCGTTTTGTACAAGTGCGAGCGCCAGAGGCCCAAAATCCCATACCCTCTGTCCCCTTTTCATCCCTTTTGTCCAGTTCCTTGAGCTAGCAAGGGTATTGTGATACTTCGGTTGTGGCGACTGCTTACCGCCAGGCGAACCGTACGCTTGTTTGTCAACCGTCATGACATAATTAAATCTACTAGTATCAACAAACTGTTTCCATAATCAATTTGATAATACCAAAAGTTAACCACAAATTTAATTACCACTAAATCTCTCTTAATCCGTATAACCAAGTTCACATACAAGTTTGGTCAATCCAAATTCCCCAGTCAAAGCGTTCGGGTGTCGATGAATGCGAGGGAACTAGGTCGGAAACCTTTCCACGGGTTTAATCGTCCTTCGAGTTAATTCAATAGATTTGGATTCACACTTGGATGAGTGTGAAATATAAGTATTTCAGTGGTTTTAATATTATGATGTTACTGATGTGCTTGGCTTTGAAATAATGTACTGTTAATTTAATATGGAATGTATTATATTATATATCGAATAATCTTTGTAGACAATAATATATATTTCATATATTCAAAAAGTTTTTATATTTCAAGTCTTTGAATTTAAAACATACAAGCATCAAGATATTACTAGCTGTAGTAATAACTAGCTGTGCCCGCAGCTCCACTCGCTATGTAGTTTTTTGAATCTTCCTACGGGACCCCAACATTTTTCTAGGATAAAATCTCGAACCCGTGAGTCTCACTTTAACGGAGCTCCCCTCCTTAGCTTCTAGCGTTGAGCTATTGATGGTTCTTTAAGTATTTAATATGACTATTAATAGTGATATCTGCATTTATTATTTTTTCTTTGTTCTACCTTTATTAATCCTGTCAATCTAATAACAAAATCAAATTTGAGGACCCAAACTCAGTATCTCTTTCACGTCTGTGTCTTTGCCACCTAGTGACTTGAATTGACGCTGTAAAGGCCAGTACGTTCAGAAAAGAATGACAGATATTCAGACTATCAAATTTCATTTATATTTTCATACAAATCTGTCAGCCTACATCCAGATATCACGTAGGGTCAGATTACAATACTTTTTGTAACATCAAAGTCACTACAAAACTGCCTTATTGTGTAAAAACTTTTGCCGACACATGTGTGTTTTGTGAATTTCACGGATTAGCCATACGATGGATTTGTAACTGTTTTTTTTTTATGAAAACGAAGCGTGTTGATTTTTCGCCTCTTTTATATGTTCAACTATAAATCATTTAAAACGTGAACGTTTGTGCGTGAATTTTCTATTTCACGATTTTAGTGCTGACATGTCAATTTCAATTGTTACTGGATGAAAATAAAGTCAAAACCAAATCAAATATTTATATAAGACCAGCGTTTGCCCGCGGCTATACATATATTTTGCAAACGTCCGCGTGAATCACGTTTTGTAATGCCATTATTACAATACAACTATGTGGTCCCCGATGCAAACAATTCCACCATACATCACGTTGTTATATCTTAATGGATTTAGGCAGCGTTTTCATTGAAAGCTCCCAGGCTGCTTATATTTCCGATACCTCCAACAAATATCTATAAAAACTTGACAAATTATATACTAAAACCTTCCTCGAGAACCAGACAGACAGACGCGGCGGAGGACTTTGTTTTATAATATTTATGTATTAGATATAGGTATTAATAAATATGTAGCAGATCATACTTTTTTCTGCACGAATGATCTACGTCAATTAAGGAAGTACTAGCCTATACAAATGTATATCAACGTACAGAAGCAGTATCTGCATTATCTCTGCGATTGCTGTTAGAGCTGGAAGTTCAAATCCTCTCTTTTCCTACAGAACTTCACCCTCTCATCACTTGAATCAGAAACGCGCTTTATACTATTGATACCCTAAGCGTCGCTAGACAATGGTACGGCTTACCATCCGGTAGGCTGTACGCCTGATTGCCAGATTAATGGTGTAAAATTATAATTATTTCTATTTCTTTCAGTTATATTATATTTTGGATTTTAACCAGCATTACTATGATGTAATCTCTTGACAATAAAAAATAGGAATCTTCAAATCCTATCCAAGGAGTTGGCTTCAAGCCAACATTCTGTCTTTGCGGATTTCGATTGTTAAGTTGTAAGATTTTATTAACCCAATCTAAATAATTTAGTTTAAATTCAATGCATTGTTACTTTAAAAGAATAAGAAAATTGTCTGTCTTTCGATGCTAAATAAGCAAATTTTATTATTAAATTCTGATAATCTGATCGTTGATTTCCGTAAATTGAAGAATGAAAGACTTGTCTTATTAATTTATAGGGACAGTATCATTTTCAAAACAAGTTTCTACGTTGCTCATTTTAAGGACTAGCTTTCTTCAATTTAAGGTTCTATTTCTGATATTTATTTGTATGAAACATTTCGCAGAGACCACCTTTTTTCCACGATTTACAAGTCTCATTAAATCTATAACCACGAACTAAAAGTAGCTAAACATTCAGTAAAAATACAATATCTCGTTACTTCTAAGCAAGAAAATATAATGGAACCATATCGGGGTGACTGATGGTTAACCCGACATCTAAGTTTAATATTGGAGTATCATAATTTATAGTGAATGGAGCACACGCTATGCACTATAAGCTAATGTCATGAAACCCTTTCTTAAATCCTTTATTATTGTCAACAGCTCATAAAAAGCTTGAGGCCAGCTGTTACATAGAAACCCACTCACTGCCGCAAGTGTTATGGTCATTAATTTCTGTAATACAACCAACGATACGACCACGATTTATAGGATAAGACAACGTGTCGTTTTACGATCGACTTAACTTCACTATAAGTTATATTAGGAAACAAACATAATTTACTATTATCAGTGGCGTTCGTGGCTCTAGAAATTTTTGCAACGGGACTGCCGTTATGAAAAATTTTGCGGGCCTCGTGCCGAAGCCCTCACGAACAGAAGATAATAAAAAAGTCATTAAAAATATATTAATTTTCTGTTGAATTTAAGTTATTATGCTATGGTAATTTAGCGTACGGCCAGAGTTTGAATGAGACTGTGGATAGAATTTTACGAAATTTTTGCCTACACGGAGTCGGGCCGCAATAGGTGGGGGGCCCGAATCTTTGACACGGCTGATACGGTACCTCCACCTCTGACTATTATCTATGGTCTAGAATCAAAATTCTATAAAACTATGTAATTTTTAGTGAAATATATACTAACTTAACTTATTATATACTTTTTTAACTTCATAATATATGTATTTTAGCTTTATAACCTTATTAAGAATCCTATATATTAATTGTAAAATTTAGAATCAACACTAAAGGAGGTAATGCACAACTATGGAAGGAAATAAAAATTACATATTTATCTCAGCATTATTAAATCGAATAGCAACAACAATGATTATAACTCAAAAATATTTTAATTTCACTTTTTAAAAACAACAAATGGTGGTTAACGTGAATAATTTTTTTAACTATTTCTACAAAAAACTATAGTAATTTATAAATATCTTTCTCATAAAATAAAATAAATAAAACCTCACGATTCGATATATCGTACTGTATAACAGTCAACCCTGACGCAAAGTCATCAGTCATCCTTATGCTTACCCTATTGTTATTGGATTCCACATAAGAAGCCTATAGAAGGTGAACAGTCGTTAATTCTTGTTTGTATTACACTTGAACATTCCACGACATTATTTTTTTTAGAAAGATATTTGTTTATAGAGACTGTTTCTGTGTGAATTTGTGTAAGCAGTTTTTAAAGGGGTATCCTTAGCTTCTTATGACTATTCTTAGACTTCTATACTGATTGAGTCACTGTCAGTTCTATACTGATTTCGATAATAATACGTTTTTATATAATGATTTATTATTTTTAATAATAATACTAGCAAAGCTTTTTCAAGGCATTCCTAATATCGCTTTTGCCCCTACATATAAGCTCGTAGCTTGCGCTAGGATTGATAATAGCCCAAGTTGGTCAGAATCAAACCCACCACTATCACGTTACTATATCCTTACTAATATTATAAATGTGACAGTAACTCTGTCTGTCTGTCTGTCTGCTGCACTTCCACGCCAAAACAATTGAACCGTTTTAAATGAAATTTGATACACAGATAGTCTAAAGTCTTGGTAAAAAAGGGTTGTAAGGAGTTGAAAGAGGAGGTCAACAGTTCTATGATATGTCGTTATTTTTAGAGCTAGAAGCTTGAAACGTATTTTTTAGGCTGTTGATTCGATATAAATAAATATGACATTAAATGTTTGTAAAATGGAAGAAGGACCCCCGTAAGGCGGTTCAGAGTTTGTATTAAAATCTGGCGCTGGCAGTATTCAATATATTCAAATAAACAATCGAAACTTATTCATAAGTCTACAATGTCACCTTTATCATGTCATAACTAATAAAGAACCAGATAATTTGAACAAGATATTACAGAAAAAAACGCTGTCGAATTGATAAAACGTTCTCAAAAGTTGTTTTAAGTTTCGTGCTATCGCCAAGTCCCCGTACGAGAGCCGTTCACGATCGGGGACTCGAAAGGAAATGTAAATTCGTTCTGGGACTTACCGCGGGGAGGTTCAAGCGCCGTTTATTTATAACTGTTGAAAAATACATACGCAATATGTCTTAGAGTTCCGTATATTTTTTTAAAGATATTTAGTGTGAGTTTTCGTGGGGATACTTAGGATTAATGATAATAATACACAATAAAGACTACACACTCAATGGCTTCCATTAGGATGGTGATATCCTTTGTCGGGTTTCCGGAAATGTATACATGGACCAGAACAAACACACCCAGATTTAAAAACATGCCTGTATGGTCAATACGAACATGTGCTCCGAGCGGGAATCGAACCCGCGACCTGTTGGTGCTTAAGGCAGGTTCGCTGCCGCTCGGGGCGTCATGGTTGCGTGCGACAGCGATCCCATGGCGCCCCAATATGGCATTGACGGATTCGCAGAGTTTTAGTGGGTATTACCACCTGCTTCACAGGTGGTCGAGTCCCCACTACCACTCGCTAGCGTGCTCTTCGGAACACGCTAGGCGAGTGGTGTGCGTAAATGCATTTCTCTGCGTCAACAAAAAAAAAAAAGGTTCGCTGCCGCTGCGCCACAAAGTCACATAATATTTGATTTCTTTTAGAATTATCATCAGCATTCAACGAATTCGTGATCTCTTACCAACTTTGCGCCATTAAATTTGTCGTATTTAATTATTGAATAACTAGCTACATCCGTGGCTCCACTGATGTGGTGTACCGATTTTTCTTTATTGCACGGAACCCTAATTTTTCTGCAATAATAGTAGCCTAAGTTATTCTTTATAACACCAGATATTTGCCGCTGAAAGTCCAGTTTAACTCGATCCAGCCGTTTCAGAAATTTTATTTTTTATTTATTTCATAGGAATACACAACATGATGATATGATATATATGATATGATATTTCATAGGAATACACAACGTGTTGCATTTTCATTTTAGATATACTAATGAAACTCATTTTACCTATCGGCTAATTCAACACGTATAAAAAAAAATCAGACTCCTTTTATTTAAATCATGCAATCTTCTAAAACTAAACCAAAAACAAAGAAAAAATTATACAAACTGTAACTTATAATGTAATACATTGAAATAAAAAATATATTAAAAGAAAATGTAATAAACAGTATAAAATTAGTCGGAACAAACAGACAGACGGGCAAAAATATATATTTTTTTGTTAGTAATTTATACTCTCACATGTATTTAGTAAAACTTGTTAATTTGGAATTACAAACAGACTATTAAATCAAGGTATTTGTATTTATGTATAGATAAAAATCCGTATTTATTTTTATACATAAAACCTGTAAGTAGTAGTTGTTCCAGATTGCCACCCTATATCTCTTATTATATCTTTCGGTATCAAATCAAAGATAAAGAAATATATTTCTCAAAACGACACGCTCACATTTTAATATTGATATACACCGTATATACCGTGTATACACTGTATAGCAATGAACAGACCAACCAATAAACACAAATCTCATCTAGAAATATATCGTGAGTCAACAGCAATTATTGTTGTTAACGACATTATAATATTAGGCAGTGTGTGATTACTTGATAACGATCTTATCACTGTAATACACGTTATCAGTATACGTGACACGACCTACGTAACAAGGTATCTTTATTATATGTGATTATAAAAGATTATCTACTATTTTTATCTACATTTTCTTGTGTTAATTAAAATTACTTTAAAATTAATAGCGGCGTCGGGATGTGACGACCCCATCGCCCGCTGTTGGGATAACCTCTGTCACAGCAGAGATTATTGCACCAGTGCAATCAGTCACACAGGTGGTAGGTCTTTTGTTGCAAGAGGGCGGCTAGGTAGGTACCACCGCAGTGTCAAATATTCTGCTGCCATATAGTAGTGCTTAGGCATTACTGTGTTCCGGTTTGAAGGGCACTGTACCCTAGTGAAATTACTGGGCGGACGAGATTTAAGAACTAATATCTCGAGGTTGGCAACGCGTGAGTGGCACCTACTAATGGTCCTGCAAGCGCTCATAGGCTACGGCAACCACTTACCATCAGGTGGGCCGTATGCTTGTTTGCCAATTTCTAACATAAAAAAAATATATATTGTATCCACTTGGTTATGTAGTAGAAGATAACCTGTATGGTGAATGTACGCGTTGTATCCGATAATAATTGGTATACTAATCTAAAGAGCAACTGGCATATCTAAATCTTACAAACTCAACCATCATAATTATATTTATTTATTAAGAAGCAAATAGAGATAAGAAGCATATTTATTTTAATAAAAAAGTATTACCAAACTTCTTCATTATTAATTATATATTTTCAAAAACAGTAGATTTAGAGTACTAGAATAAACTAAGTACTCTGTTAGACATTTTATATAATTTTGAATCCAAAACGACACACACCTTTATCAATTGTTTCAAAATTCAAGCACAAATAAATCATTTTAATTTATTTATATCATATGTATAAATGCATTTTATTTAATAATAGCACAGCCTGTCTACATACACACTTGAATTAAGATTGTCACTTTAAAATGTAGCTGAACCGAAAATGTAATTCCCGGGATCGCAGGGATTTTCTGAAGTGAAATACTCTTTCCATAACTCCTGGAACTCTTTCCAAGATATAGTCGGTTTCCCTCTGGACATGAACTCGAAAGCCGCTACACAATCTTCTTTCAAGAGTCCAAACGATTGTTGTACCGCTGCGAACTCCTCACCATCGATAGCTCCATCACCACCAGCATCTTGTAGCTCAAATATAAACTTACAATATAAATTCTGCCATTCCAGTGGTGTTGATGGATTCTTGGCATATTCTTCCCACATCGTCAACCACTCACTTATACATATTTGCCCATCCTTATTTGAATCAGCTGTCTTCGCCAAGGCGTCCCAAATGTTAAACATAGCTGATTCCATTTCTTTATATTTAGCATCACTGACGTCCCAACCTCTCAGTTTTGCTATATTCTCTACAGCTAAAATGAAATCTGTTTTATCAATATTACCACTTGAATTAGTATCGAAAAATGAATGAAAGAGATATAAAAGTTTCATTTTTCTGAATTCGGATATCATGTTTGAAATTTCAACAGACCGCGTGTGAATGAATAATGCTCCATTGGTATTATCAATATCATTGATTTGTAATAAAATTATCTTAATGCGATAAAAAAGCGGCCAAGTGCGAGTCGGATTCGCGAATATATTTGATAATTTTACTTACTTATTCACTTAAAAAATATTTCTCATTTCTTAGTTTGATATCCTTAGCGCTAGCTTGAACCACATTTCAACGATTTTGATTTAATTACTTTTTATTATTATTATTATTCATACATTTTATTTACTTTTTACATTTTATTTACTTTTTCGTGAGCAAATAAATATAACGCGTCTAAAAAAATATTCATTTTGTATAATCACTACATAGTATAAAACAAAGTCACTTTCTCTGTCCCTATGTATGCTTAAATCTTTAAAACTACGCAACGGATTTTCATGCGGTTTTTTTTAATAGATAGAGTGATTGAAGAGGAAGGTTTATATGTATAATAACATCCATTAAATAGTGGAGAAAATTTTTTTTTTTTTGAGGTTTCTAATGTGATGTCGTAAATAATTACACTTAACGCGTGCGGGCCACGGGCAGTAATGAATAAATCAAAACTACTGGATCGATTTTAATCAATTTTTTCAGTGAATGACATAGGCTATATGTTTTATACCCATGCGAAGCCGGAGCGGGCCGCTAGTAATAAATAAAATACAAGTTAAGATTGTTAAGAATTTCTTAAGTATTTTAAGGTGTCAATACGAATTATCAAAACTTTTGAAAACTATTTCTTTCGCTGATCTCTAGAATGTGAAAAAACACAATACAAAGGTAAAAAATCATGCTTGATATTTCAAATCCTTGTATAGGAGACAAATGGAAATTTAAAATCCAATTTAAATTTGTGAATACGCGAGCCCTGCGGTCCCCGCGGGACAGGCGTCACTGAGAATATTGTTCGACGCGGGAAATGACGGCTTGTACGAAATTTACTGCGAGAAAACATCGCTTTCGCGTCTGTAGTACAAGAGCTCGTTTGAATTATCTTCCCCCTGCTTCTCTTGGTACGGAAACAACCTTCATTAGAAATTACTGGTATTTTAAGATTGCAAAGGCTACAGTGACCGCTTACCATCGCGCGAACCGTAAACTTGTTTACCACTACGATGGATAAAAAAAGACGCGGTAAATTACGAAAGCAGTATTTTTATGCATGAACCTTAGATTTCAACACTGGGAGGGAAGGCGGTTCGGGTGTAACACCTAAATATCCATCCATGAAAAAGGGACAATCCTTTTGGGGGTACGAATTTGAGATGACACGCGAGACGCAGAGCGCATACTAGCTAGCTCTCCCGACGGTGTGAGTTCTCGACGTGATGTGTGCGTATCTGTGTTGCGCTTTTAAAACTGTAATAAGTTTTAAAAGTACAATGTTTTATTTCTTTTTTTAAAGAATATTAGCAATGCTTTTTCAAGGCCTTACTAGTATTCCTATTGGCTCTCCAAATAAGCTCGAAGCTTGGGTTAGGAGTGGGTACGCCAATAGCTCAAGGTTCACAAGTCCAAAAAGCGACGCATTTAGTTAAGGGAGTGAGTCTACTGTTAAGCGATTGAGGCTTTAAAGGTGACTATGTACTATTATTTTCTAAATAAAGAAATTTTAATAATTATTTTTAAACACTATATCAAATATTGATAACAAGCTCTCGTACTATATAATACACTATTTCAGTTCATAGCAATACATTTTGTATGGCGAGTGTTATTTCTGTTTCGTTTTCCTCCTGAATTCGTTCATTGTTACAAATATCGTACAGTAAATGTTATATTTATCATTCCATCTTACAAATATCGATGACTGGTGTAACATTATTTAAGATAATATAATATTTTTGCTACAGTAACGATTTTATTAGTGTCTTTAATTATTGATGATATTGCTCTATTGCTCCATTGTATATTATTTTATGTAATGTTACTTAAAAAAGGTAACTGGATGAAACTAACTTTAGAGTCATATTACAGATGTAATATTGAAATTGCACTGATAGTAACTTCATCACATTTTTTTGGCGGTTGGCAAATAAGCATATGGTCCGCCTGATGGTAACCAACCACAGTAACCTATGAACGCTTGCGATACTTAAAGTATAACATGCGCATTGCCAACCCAAGATCTAGGAAGGAAGAAATGAGATGTCAAAAAGGAAGGCAACAAAAAGGGTGGGAGATTGGGCTTCCGGCGCTTTCACTCATCGCACGAAACGTAACATACTACTACTGACACCGTTACTTTACGCGGATTTTCTGTGAGATTTTGTGTGAGAGGGTAGTTTTTCCCGGTCGAGCCGGCCCATTTGTGCTGTGCCGTATGCTTGTTTTGCCAACAGTTATAACATTTTTTTTTTTGTATGGAGGCCCTGTCTATATAATAAGTCCATTACCTTAGGCTGGACAGCTTTTGAGAATATTGTAATAGTTGATATGTATTGAAATCATTCCCACGCATTGTAGTCTTCGACATCAAAACTCGAGTCGAGCCTGAGACGACTTTTGAGGATTAATGTATACTCGATTTAATATCAACAGGGGCCTTTGATATCGTATAAAATAATATTGTAAAAATGGGAAGCGAATTTTAGATGATTTTTAAGGTAATATCTTAAAACAGCTTTCCTTAAGAAATCTCCAGAGTTAATCAGGACGCAACGTTTTCATTAGCTAATTGAGTTTCCGTCATAGCAAAGAATATAAGATGGAGAGATAAACAGAACAGGGCTGTTAGCTCGATTATATAAAAAAGAGATTCTTTGAAAGAATTTAAAAATATGAAATAGAAAATTCTCAACCCTAACTAAACTTAAATCTATAAAGCAAATTATATAGATGCTGTAGCATTAGAACCATGCTCCTCCTCGCACAAACGGGCCGACCAGAGAAGTAGTACCGTATTACAGATAATCAGTACCGGCGTCAGGATGTGACGACCCCATCGCCCGCTGTTGGGATAGCCTCTGTCACAGCAGAGATTATTCCACCAGTGCAATCGGTCACACTGGTGGTAGGTCTTTTGTTTCAAGAGGCCGGCTAGGTAGGTACCACCGCAGTGTCAAATATTCTGCCGCCAAATAGTAGTCCTTAGGCATTACTGTGTTCAAGTTTAAAGGGCACTGTACTCTATTGAAATTACTGGGCAGAGGAGATTTATGAACCAATATCTCGAGTTTGGCAACGCGTGAGTGGCACCTACTAATGGTGCTGCAAGCGCTCGTAGGCTACGGCAACTACTTACCATCACGTGGGCCATATGCTTGTTTGCCAACTTTTAACATTAAAAAAAAACAGCGTAAAGTAAAGGTATCAGTACTGTTGCGCTTCATGCGATGATTGAAAGTGCCGGAGGCCCAATCTCCCACCCCATCTGATCCCATTTTTTTCGCTTCTAATCCGTACCCTTCTATTCCTTGGATTGGCAACGCGTTGCAGTGGCTGCTTACGACCAGGCAGACCAAATGCTGGTTTGTCAACTATAATGACATAAAAGAATTATGTATTCGATATATTTTGGGCATTTGAACCTTGCTGTCCATTGTCACGTGCTCGATAAATGATAGTGCTAGATATCAAAGAGTTGTAGGAAATCTTTTTCCTTCTCCTCATACAGAGAAAAGCCGTAGTTAATTTTTCTGCACAAAATTTATAAATAGCTTTAAAAAAATTAAAGACATGAATACATTTGTAATACTTTTAATGAAACAACAGAACTAATTTTTAAGAACTACTCTAATTAAATTAAGTTAGAATAAAAACCAGATTAAAGTAGTTTGGATGCTCGCCGAAATCTACAAAAAAGTGAATTTGGACTTAGGAATATTTGTCCAGCGAAGAATTATTATTATTATTAGTGTATTCGATAACCGTTTATTGAGGATTATATACTATACTAAACCACGCAATGAGGCATTTTTACGGTTCCATAGCCATAAACGTCAACCAATCTGATAAAAACGGAAAGTTAGAACAACGATAGACGAACGGTTAATAGGGTTGCTTTAGTAAAATATTCATTTCATAACATTAGAGAATAACATTTTCTTCCTCGCACAACCACTCTGTGGAATCAACTTCCGCCGGCGGTCTTTCCGAACCGATACGACTTGGGAACCTTCAAGAGAAGAGCGTATTCTTTCCTTAAAGGTCGGCAACGCGCCTGCATGCCTTCTGGTGCTGCAGATGTTCATGGGCGGTGGTGATCGCTTAACATTAGGTGAGCCTCCTGCCCGTTTGCCCCCGGTTACATAAAAAAAAAAGATACGAGAATGCACAGATATTATATGCAGCAGCTGTATAGGTTGACAAACTATCATACAAAGCTCCCGGCACAAGGCGTTCCGAAATCAACGTGGGCTTTAAGTCGGTGAGAGTCTGACCATATGTTGCTGGCCTATATAGCGTCACGGGTTGGTGAGAGCGTACATGAGCATACTAATACCCGTTCGTGAAAATGGTAGTGCCCTCTTCGGACCTCAAAGTTAATTTCGTCCTTAGTGTGTCTCGTGCGAGGCCGGAGCGTTGATGCTGCTCCGAGCTGATGCTTAGAGTACAACCAGTTACATAATCACCCATTTCGTTGAACTCTTCAAACGAAATACCACAATGGTAATTCAAGCCGATTTTCCAAGCGAGAGTGGTACTGTTCCGTTTGAATCAGTCAATTGTTTTTTTAAATAAATGCTACACATTCAATGGCCCCCATTAGGATAGTGATATCCTGTGTCGGAAACACATACAAGGAGAAATACACCCAGACCGGAAAATATGCTCGCATGATTAATAATAAACATATGCTCCGAGCGGGAATCTAACCCGCGACTTGTGGCGTTTAGAGCAGGTTCCCTACCGTTGCGCTACAACGTTGTCAAACAGTTTTATTTCAAGCCCATTTTCTATGCGAGAGTACTGTTCTGTTTGACTCAGTCCATTTACGTTAAAGTTAAAGAGCTTCAAATAGCTGAAGAATATGAAACAATAAATCAACAAAATATTCGCTACACATAAATTTCTAAGCGAACGAGGCGTAACTCTGTTTAAGTTAAAGAATGGAATGTTAAGAATGTTTTGATTAAAATTTCAAGATTCCGCAAGATAATTTTCTCGTTTGCTGCAGCCCTGTTTGTACACAGGATGTTCGGTATCCAACGATCCAGTTTTATTGCTTTACATTGGGCTTTATGTTAATTTAGACACGTTTTCTGATGTTCTTTTAACGAGTAAACAAGTGTACTGTTTAATTCGTTAATTTATTAAATTTTGTTTTCCAATTCGTGTAATGGCATCGCTCACTGTGTATACAGATGCCTTTAATTTATTAATTAAAAAAATTAACGAAAAATAAATTGCATTTATTTTTTACTATCAACGTCCACGTCTCCGTTCGCATTATTGTAGTTTTTATTCCGGATGACCATCTGAAAGCTGTTTGTTCATTCAGTAATATGTATATTACGTTACATGTATTATACTTTCTGTAAGTTTTTAGTTGATAATCCTAAGGGAATCTTACATTTTTTCAAAGTAATCATATATATAAATCCTGGTAACATTCATATAAATAACAAAATCTACACGCAACAAAACGTAACACAACACAACGCAATAAATCGACAAAGATCGTCGCATTCCCACATAAAGTTATAGCAAGTTACAGTGACATTTACAAGGCATACTACGCAGCGATATTGACGAATAAGATCGTCACAATCCTGAATCACGCTAAGAATTTAAAGGCGTCGGGATGTGACGACCCCATCGCCCGCTGTTGGGATAACCTCTGTCACAACAGAGATTATTCCACCAGTGCAATCAGTCACACTGGTGGTAGGTCTTTTGTTGCAAGAGGCCGGCTAGGTAGGTACCACCGCAGTTTCCAATATTCTGCCGCCAAATAGTAGTGCTTAAGCACTACTGTATTCCGGTTTGAAGGGCATTGTACGCTAGTGAAATTACTGGGCGAACGAGATTTAAGAACTAATATCTCGAGGTTGGCAACGTGAGTGGCACCTACTAATGGTGCTGCAAGCGCTCATAGGCTGCGGCAGCCACTTACCATCAGGTGGGCCGTATGCTTATTTGCCAACTTCTAACATAAAAAAAGAAAGCGTTCTCCTCCCTTTGTGTTGGAGAGAAACGTCATACGTCGTACCCTTCACAATAATATTAGGAAGAATTAGGATTATATACCATAACTTCTGTTAATCAGTACCCTCGTGATACTTGATACTATTGTATAAGGCCGTAGTGTGTTATATGTATTGTGTATGAGTAACCGACGAAGGAAACGAAATAATAAAGAGACGAGATGGCACTGATGCTTGCACGGGTCCATTGAACTCTAGTCTATATTAAAAATAATGAGTGCTGGTCATGATTATAAATTGTATAACTGAACCAAAAAAAATATTTTCAAATAATTTGCAGCAATCCGTTTTTCGTCAAAAAACGGAGCATTTATATTTTCGTCATATCCGTATATCCGTCCGTCCAACTGTCTGTCTGTCCGAGTATATCACTCGCAGATTATGAGCTCTACCTATGCGAAATTTAGTAATTAGGTGTTTTGTCGGCGTCGGGATGTGACGACCCCATCGCCCGCTGTTGGGATAAACTCTGTCACAGGAGAGATTACAGTGACCAGTGAGATCCACCAGTGCAATCAGTCACACTGGTTGTAGGTCTTTTGTTGCAAGAGGCCGGCTAGGTAGGTACCACCGCAGTGTCAAATATTCTGCCGCCAAATGTAGTGTTTAGGTATTACTGTGTTCCGGTTTAAAGGGCACTGTACGCTAGTGAAATTACTGGGCAGAGGAGATTTAAGAAGTAATATTTCGAGGTCGGCAACGTGTGAGTGGCACCTACTAATGGTCCTGCAAGCGCTCATAGGCTACGGCGTCCACTTACCATCTGGTGGGCCGTATGCTTGTTTGCCAACATTAAAAAAAAAAAAAAATTCTACCAACCACTACACAATTTTGTATTTAAATCTTAAAATATATTAAAATTAAGGTAAGCAGTTTATACAGGTTGATACAGTCCATACAGTCCAATTGAGGGTTGAAAAAAAATGAACGTATGGCAACGTGTGAAATGTCTTTAGTTGCGCCTTTCAAAATGATAACGAGGTTTGATTTCCATTTATTTTGTGTCAAATATTACACACACACAATAAGAAATGTTTTACTTCACAATAACAATAATAACAAAACAAGATAAGTAAAAACACACCACAACAAAACACCAAAACTTTGTCCAATAAAAACACCTTTATTACCGTGACAAAGCCGCACAAAGTCAAGTGCCAGCATCAATCACGTGTCGAAGGTAACAATAAAACTACCTGATAAGTGGGGTGGAAGAGATATACCTTTTAGTCGTTGTAGCAAGAGAGACAGAGAGAAGAAGAAAGAGAGAGACAAAGATACAGGTTGTAAAATCGTTAAAGAAAAAATAATAGTTTTTTACATTTATATATTGTTTGGCTTTAGTAATGGAAAAACTACTAAATAGCAATCTATAAACCCGTCTTGCAAACTAAAATGCTCACATTAAAATTGTTAATAGCCTTCCCCTTCTAGTGCCCCCTGAGAAGATGCTTGGTCTATGAGGAACACATCGATTCCCGTAGCTGCACACTAGGTTGTGTGACTGTGGATAACCCTGACTGACTGACTTTAAATGTAATCCGGTCTTTTAAAATATATAAGAAATAACGGTCTTAAAATTGTACTTAATACAAAAGACAGACAATTTTGTAGAGTGGCGCAAAATGTTAAATGTTCATTACTTAATGATACAATGAGAAAATTTTTATGGAAAAAACAGGTGTCTTTCGTTTTTAATGTAAACAAGGACCTATTGTAAGACTGTTTACTACTTACTGCTTACGTATTATTATAATTTGCTGGACCTGGACTATTAATTCTTTTAAATTTAATTAACGCGTTAAAATGAGATCCAATGCTATATGCTTTATAATGTTAGAAATGTGGGTGTTATTTTATACAATTAGCAAATTATTGCTTACATTGGTGGCAAATCTTTTGTTGCACGAGACCGACTAGGTATGTACGACCGCAATGTCAAATATTCTACCGCAAAGCAGTTTTTTTCGTTTGAAAGGCACTTTTGGTTATTGAAATTACTGGGCAAAGGAGATTAGCTGTGGCACCTACTAATGGTGTTACAAGTGCTCATAGGCTACGGCAAATGCTTACCAAACAGGTGGGCCGTATGCTTGCTTGCCAACTTAGTAACATAAGAGTAAAACACATAAAATTTGTTAAGCCTTATTATGTAAGCTATTAAATTTAACTTATCGTTAGCTTAGTTTTCTCCATTATCCTAGTAATTCAAGATAGGTCCGTGCATTTCTTACAAAGTAATATTTTGTTAAATTTTCCACGCTCAGTATTCAAGGCGCGCGCGCTCAGCTAATATAAACTTTGTCCAGTTATGATCTTAGTGGATGCAGTTTTTATGGCATGTATTTTTGTTTAGTTTAAAATGTTAAGTTCTTTTATTCGTTTATTAACTTACAGAAAGAAGAAAAAGGAAGGCAACAGAACGGAGGTTTGGTCTCTCACTCATCGCACAAAACGCAACAGTACTATACTATTTTCGAACTCTCCCATTTCTGTTGGAAGTACGAGGCTCCACTATAATATGTCATATATTCTAAGGATGATCGTTACAATGTTGCTATTGAGAATTAGACTTAATAGCCACTTTCTCCATAATACAAGTAAAACAATAAACGCTATAATAAACTCTACACACTCGGCGGCTCCGAGTAGGATATCTCCTGTATAATCACACATAGACACAAGGACAAACACACCCAGACTGGAATATACGCCGGTAAGGATAATACAAACATACGCTCCAAGCGAGAATCGAACCCGCGACCTGCGGCGCTTAAAGCAGGTTCACTACCGCTGCACCACAATGTCGTAAAAGTTTGTTAACTATCGGGTCTGACTAGACCCTAAAATAACACGTCAGATAGTAGATCTAACGCTAAACTATAACAAACCCAGGAACATGTTCATAGACAAATCTGTGTGGCAGTTTAGGTAGTGAGCGTAATATCGTAAAACAAACTCCAAACATTTGAAGCGCAAAGCGCTTTTGAGCTCTTACGTGTAATGTGTAATATTCAGAGGAAATCCCGAAGCAGTTGAACTTAGTGCACTGGCTAATTGGGAAGCGTGACTCCGCTTTTGGTAGTTAAAATTTATAAACGATGTATATAGAGCTTTACGCTTCGATATTTTGATATTATCTAAATATTTGATTCCCCAATAAGGCCCATGCATCTTCAATATTATTGTACAATATTTTATTTAATCACCCACCGCATTGACCGCAACTTATCACCCGTACTGTTTAGGGTTCCGTATCCAAGTATTATAATCATTAGTTTTTCCTTGTGGAGACTTTATGTATTTTTTGAATGTGTATTACTGTTGGCCCTACTGGCTTTGACAGTGTCACCGATAGACATTAGCCATGACTAACAATTGTTCGTTACGGGGACCCTCGTTGGGAATAAAATTCCTAACGTCTTTTCTTGAACTTCGAATGTAATTTAAAATGAAATCTGTGTATTTCAAATGGTTATATGATAAAAAGAAACAGGGACAGGGAGAGAGAGATAGAGTTGCGCACCCGGCTGTGCACTCACTTGTCTGCTCATTTGGTTGTATTAGACTCGACACACACACACGCACACACACATACACAGCATACGGCATTTCATTACGTGACGATTTTTACGAAATTGCACTACACGTAAGACGCGTTTAGGAACTTCGTTCCAAAAGAAATCAACACAATAGTGATGTAACACTTATCGAATTTGCAAATACTCGCAACACAAATCAACAAAATCACGCCTTCGTCCGCGAACATTAACTCTTGAAACTCAATTTCACTTACACATCGTTGCACTTTGTGCATGCAAGCAACATGCACCGTGCAGTTTGACAACGCATTCGTCGAGGCATCCTACGGGGCCGCGGAAATTAGATGACGCGGTACCTCGAGAGACGTAAACGTGCAAAACGACGTAAATATCGATATAAAACAAAACACAAAAATAATTGTTATAAAATATTATATTTTGACGACGTTGTGGTGCAAAGGTAGTGAACCCTGCCTTAAGCGCCACAGATCGCGGGTTCGATTCCCGCTTGGAGCAGATGTTTGTATTACATGTTTTCTGGTCTGGGTGTGCTTGTCTTTGTCATTGTGTATGTTTCCGGAACCCCGACACAGGATATCACTATACTAATGGGAATGCAGTTGAGATTGTAGCGTTTATATTTATATAAAATATATTGTGTTTTATGCGTTATGTAAATGAAAATCAAACAAAGTTATTTAAATAGGAATCGTCATAATGCATCTCGCATAAAAGGTATTTAAGACGTCTTAATAAACAAACAGTAACAACTTTTTAAAAAAAGAAATATTTAATATGCCAAAAATTCATGACATTTAATTAATTACACCATCATTGGTACTCTAATTTACTGGTTCTTAATAAGCCGTTTTACGTTTACTTTTTAAGTCTGATTGCCTTTCGTCTATTCTCCTGTTAAACAAAAATGTTCTAAACAATGCATTAACCTATACAGCCCACCGAACGTCATTATACAAATGTTGTGTCCTTAGTCCTTGAAAATGAATTCCTGACAATCAATTTTGTCTTTTAATTATAAAAGAAATTATCGTTAACATAAACATCGATATAATACACAGCACTACCCCGGCGGCGCCCGCAACTCAGCAATTTCCCGCAACGAGAGGTGATTTATTCCATAACTCCAGTACCGAGTCATTGTGTCGACTCCGCGCCCCTGATCGACTAACTGATCTTATACTTGTAAATATAACCAAAATATAACTTACTATATCTTTATATACTTTGTTGAAGATATTTAGTAATATTAAAGTATTTATCAACACCGTGGGGGCAAATGATTCTTCTCCACCTGATGGTACAAGTGGAGTCCACACGCGAAGGTGGCTAATGTGGTTGCAGACGGCGAACTGCACTAGCCACTCGCCATCCCTACCCGCAAGATGCCTCTTCACGCCTCGTTCAAAGGATCCCCGGTTTTTAGAAGAAGAGAACACAACAACGGGTATGCCGATAGGGAATTTTTTGACACCCGACAAAGAAAAGAATCTTATAGTATTATAGTAATATGGTTCGTATCTAATGCCTGATCACTTATCCACGTTTTTGGCGTATATATAAGCTACCTTATATAGAATAATAGTGACGATTATGGTTTTTGAAAGAAATGTATGTTACGGATTTTTTGTATATCTATCTTTAGCTCAAAAACACTCAATACTGTTCTCTAAATATGCTTTATAAAGTCTATATTTATGTATAACAAATTTTATTCACGATTAATAAACGAAGGGTCTTTTTGTACCTTTATTATTCGTGGGTCGGGCACGCGCTGGATATAATTTGTCTCAACTGCCCTGGCAATAATTCGCTACCCGGGTCCGGCACCGGTTCTATTTATACCCGGCTCGGACAACGCGCGAGTTATGTTATAGACGTGATGATAATCTTCTTTAATAATGCAAGGATGTACGCTATAGTTATCCTTGTATTTTATCACATCATTTAGTAGTAGAAACAAAAACGGTTCGATTGGACATGTATTTATAATTAATAGCCTCAATACCTCAACGGTAGAAGAGTGGACTCTGTTAACGCAAGAGTTGCGGGTTCGACCCTGAATCCTTTGGGATATTGTAGTACCCACTCTTAGCTACAAACTTTTTGGGAGGGGCAATAGGAATATAAGTAATGATTTGAAAAGGTATTGCTAATATTCTTTAAAAAATGTAACCACCTTCGAACAGGATATCAACGTGCAGTAGAAGTACTTGTACTGTTGCGTTTCGATCTCTATACCCTCAATTTTCGTATATATCTTCCAACTCCCTCAACTCATCTGATGGTAAATGATGGTGGTGATTGTGCTAGTAAATAGACAAAAAAAAGCTGCTTTTGTTTCGGTATTTCGGCAGATTTGTATGCTTTTTGACCACTTTTGGGTAAAAAATAATTAAGATATTTTTTTAAGTAAGTAAGTTGGCAAGCAAGCATACGACTTACTTAATGCTAAGCGATCGTCGTAGCCTATGAGGGCTTGCAAAACCATACATTTGTAGGTGTCACTTACGCGTCGCCAACCTCGAGATATTGGTTCTTAAATCACTTTTGCCCAGTAACTCAAAACGAAACAAAGTATACTTTTTTTTATTAGATTAGATTAACTGACACTACGGTGGACCTACCTAGCTGGCCTCGCGCAATAAAAGGCCTACCACGACTATTAATAAAATTAAATTAAACTACCTGTGCCCACGGCTTCACTCACGTGATCTAAACACTAATTGTCATTATTTCTTATTGATCAGCTTCTTAGTACCATATCGTTATATTATTTACTCAACAGTCTTCCTCAAATAGCGTGCTATTAAATGCAAAAACAATTTTTCAAATCCGATCAGTACTTCCAGAAATTAGCGCGTTCAATCAAACAAGCAAACTCTTCAGCTTTATAATATTGGTAATAAATACTTATTTGAACTTTACTTTAACCTTCTTTTAAACGTGAGAAAGCAGATAGTAATATAATCATCGCGATAAATGGCAATGAGTTAAAGGTTTAAAAAGCGTAAGAGCTAATTAGCATTAGCTGGTCTTTACCTACCGATGCAATGAGTTCAAATGGTTTAGCCTCAGACTACCCCAGCCGCCTCACTCTGCCACAGTGGGCCCCACTCTACCCCAGCCATTTGGTCCTAATTAATGACATCATAGCATTAATATTCATTAAAGCTTAGTGTTTCACGTCTTTATAACCACGGCTTTGGGACCTGAATTGCATATTTAATTATTATTCTATTCACGAGAATAACGAAGAAAGGAAAGTTTTGAAAATGGTTACGATTTAAGAGGAACTTTTTGAAAAGAGTTTACCTATTTTCTAATTGGACGCAAATAAGTAATACCATGTCAACCCACCCGAATGTCACTTCGAGAAAAACGCGTTTGAAAATTTTGAACAACTTGCTTTATATGATTTTTTATGTATTGGTTAAGTTTTTGGCGATTTCAGATTTATGTAAGTTATTTTACTTATTTTCAAAAAAATAAGTATACAAACTGCATATTTCGTATATAATATAACCCAAAAGGTTTAACATAACACATAAATTGCATGATTAAAAAATGGCGTCTTTAGAAGTTTTAAAGCTGAAGCCCCTACAAATATTAAAGAAAAATGTTCTTCAGCTATTTACCAACACTTCTGCATATATAGCTCATTTTTTTCAATTTTGTGCGTTGACATGGTATTGTTTATTTGCGTCCAATTTATTGTTTAAGTTGATTTTTTCCGAGTTTTTCATCAACAAAGTGACATTAGTGGTGCTTTAAGCGTGTGCAGAGTACTATGACAAGTTTAGTCTTTACGGCTACGTTTACAGACACTATTGGGTAAGTCTATAGTTTTGTTTGTTAAAATGATAGTTAGAAAGGGAGGGAGAAAAAGAAAAGAGATAGAAATACAACATAGCAATAAAGATATTATTCACTATGATGTTTTGTCGAAGGATAGGTCTTCTTTATTAATAAAATAGTTAAAAAATTAACCGTCAAGTGCGTTGTGCACCACACACAGTTGAAACTAAAGGGTTCCGCAGCTGGGTTATGAAGAATCTTAAAGACTTTAAATATAATAATGAATTAAAATTGACCGCAAAATAAGTTGGTAAATTCATAGTAATTATTAAAAGTAATATGAAAAACAAAGTTATGGGAACAACTTATATATCTCTTAAATTTATAGACCTATCTTTTTCAAACCAAATGTGGATAAAAGTTCATGTGGTATTTTACAAGCTCAAATTCTTCCAGAATTTTAAATCCCATAGTTCAAAAGTTAGAGGGGGACACAATTTTTACGACTTTAGGAGCTAATATCTCAACAACTACTGACTTAATGAAAAAGTCGAAATCAAACCTTTGAAAGACCTATCCAAAGATATCTCACACGTTGACATACGTTGAAATGTTTTTTTTCAACATTCAGTTACATATACTGCTACCCTTAGTTCTTTTATATTTTAAAATTTCATTACAGAATCGTTTTGCGGTTCATATAATACACCTCTTTAGTAAATTTCGTATAGATAGAGCCAATGGTCTCCGAGTAAAATGACTGTGACATACGGACGGACGGACAGACGGACATGACGAAACTATAAGGGTTCCGTTTTTGCCATTTGGCTACGGAAACCTAAAAAGTGATGAGTGATGACATTCATCTTTACAAACTTTAACTTTAGCTATCGCTCTACCACCTGCCTCAAAATAAACAAACATTTAAAAATTAATTTGTTTAATTAAAAACAAAGTTCAATATAAAAATAACTTCTTCTTCTTCCTAGCATTATTTCCGGTACTATACGAGTATATACCCAGGGTCTGCTTATTACTCATGGACCGACAGCTTAACGTGATCTCCGAGGAACGGTGGTGAGACCCACAAGGACAAACGCCCAGACCGAAACAGATATTTGTAAGATAAATGCAAACATCTGCCCGAGCGGGAATCGAACCCGCGCCCGTCGAGGGTAAAGGCAGACTCTCTACCCATGACGCCACAATGATGTAAATATAAAATAAACTATGATAAATATAAGTTATAAATTCACATTATTATTTGCTTTAAGAATCGAGAGATGTTACAATACATCGCTGACTTAGCAATTTTGAAGGAGGTCCTCGTATTAGTATTTTTTCCCCGAGACGAGTCCGGTGCACAATTCCGTTGAAATTGAAAATAATTTCACAATTCCGAAGTATCTCACCGTTGGAAAACGAGCAATTGTAAAGCCAATACTCAGAAACGGAACGAAAATGTAACGTATTTTTGGCGAACGTCAACTTTTCTTAACATCAAATAAATTGGTTTTCTATACAGAGTGTATGTACTCGGGCTTAGTGTTATAAAATTGTAAAATCTACGTCGTGCTTATAAAGCGGCTTTTAAAATATAAAACTAAGCAAAATATATAGCAAAGAATAACAAAACTGGTTCTTTCTTTATGCTAGCATTGTGTAAATACTTTGGTATTTTAAAGCGCTGCAGAAAAGTTTGAATCTAAAATGTAGTGAGTAGTGCAACCTAACGATGCTTGAGCAATAATTTACAAAAACTTGTTATATTTTTAACAAAATCGAATGTAATTCGAAATGAAATATTTCAATAGGTTACATGATAAAAGAGACAGGGACAGAGAGAGAAAGAGAGAGCTGCGCACTTACGTGCTCGCATTTGCTTGTAGTAGCCTCGGTGCACACGCACACATATACATCACACGGCAATTCGTTACGTGACGATTTCTGTTGTCAAGAATTATTTCAAAATTTTTGGAACGTATCAAAGGTTATCATTTCAGAAATCATTTCCAAGATTAACAGTTTACAAGTGTTAATGAGACACGAATGTGAAACTAGATCAATATTTCATATGCTATGTCTTAACACTAAAATCTCAGCACCACTGAACTAAACTGAATAAATTAGAAACCCAATTTAGTTCTTCAAAAAATCACCGCATTTTTTCCACCAATTTAATTCCTACCCTACTGTAATTTATCCTCTGAATTTACATATTCTACGTGAGATTTAAAATAAAAAAATAGGCCACTGGAAAAAGTTAGCACGGTATCAGAGAGTTGTATAGTTATCTCGTTTACGCGTGCAAAGCCGGAGGGCACAACTAACAAACGTGTCGTAGGAAACTTTATATGTTCCGTTATCTAAAGTTAGTATCTTCGGTTTCCAGTTATATTTGTATATATCGCTTGTTATTATATAAATAGGGTTGGTAATAAATTAGAATTTAATATTTTACAAAAAGATTCATTCAATTCAGTTCTGGATGAATGCATTGCATGCATTTTTCTGCTCTTAAAAACAATGATGTTCATGGGCGGCGGTGATTGCTTAACATCAGGTGAGCCTCCTGCCCCTAACATAAAAAAAAAAAAAAACAAGTATACAGTCCAACCGGCAACCTAAAAACGCTTGTGATTACTCCAATCTTCTGTAAGTATTTCTTACCTTATTACGTTTAAATAAGCTTATGGTGCACAGATTATTTCGCCAACATCTCAAAAAATCAAACCGTCTAAGTCAGTTGCTTCACAATTATTACCTATTTATTCAATAAAGAATCAAATTACTTCAAAATGATATCATTTAACGAAATTTACCTAAGTCACAAATAAACTTATACAATAGACAGAAATTTGTGACAAGGAAAAAGTGTTTTTAAACTTAATTTTTTATTTTTATTAAACATTCAAAGTTTACCAGATTTCAATAAAAATAATTCTATTTTAATATTGATAAAAATACTCAACCCTATAACTAAACGCATGCAAATCCGCGTTGAGTCGCATTTCCATGTGAATCGAAGAGTTTTCCGCATTTTCTGGCCACAGCCTCGGTGCAGCTCCTATCTGACATAACCCTTTCTTCGATATAAATCCTAACATTAAATGGACAGAATACAATGTGTAAAGAATTTTCGTAAAATAATGGGGCTCTTTAATTTTTTTCTGAGTTGCGTTTTATACTAATTTCGTCATCTTCAGCATTTAATACTGTACTTGCTTCGGGCATTTTTATTGTATATTCCATTGTTCAGGTGGAGATTGTTCCATTGATGGTGGAGTTATATCCTGTGTCGGGGTTTGGAAACATACACAAGGACAAGGAAAAACACACCGAGACCGAAACATATTATGCATGTAATGCCAATACAAAAATCAGCTCCGAGGAGGAATCGAACCCGATATCGAATAAAAACTTTTATTGCTAAAAACCTATATAAACCTGATAATAATTTCTAAAGCATGATATACTTTTAGCTTTCTTTATATAAAAACACATAAGTACGAGATTATGCAAAAATTCGTAAGCCAGATTGGTGAAGTCTTAGACGGCCTATTCAATCAAAAGGTACCCAGTCAAGTGCTCTCAGAACCCTTCATGTTTGCTTTTCACATCTCTTACATCCGAATTAGCATGGCGCATCTGCTTCCGAGAGCATTTTACATTCCAGTCGACGGATGAAGGGCGAGCCGTCTTATTGATATTAGAAGTTAAATTCAAACGAAAAAGGCATCCAATTTCATTCATAACTAACGTAAAATCCTTTATATTACAAATAATTAAAAAGAATCAGATAGCCTGTCTGATAACGTAACATATTATATTTACTTGTAACACTTGATGCATTGGTAAACATTATCACCTGAAGTAACGGAAGTGGGAAGAGAAGAGAAAAATCAACAAGCATTTTAGTATTTTTTTATTTTAGTAGTGGCAGAGCCATTCTTCTCTCAGCACAAATAGGCCGGCTTGACCGGAGAAGTACAACGCTCGTCACAGAAAATCAGCGTAACGTAACAGAATAAGTTGCGTTTCGTACGATGAGTGAGAGCGCCGGAGGCCCAACCTCCTACCCCCTTTTCTCCCTTCATTTTTCTCTTTTTATTCCTTCCCTCATAGGAGGGATCATAAGGGATAGCCCTTAGGTTGGCAATGCGCATGATATACTTCAAGTATCGTAAACATTCATAGGTGGCGGTGACTGCCATCAGACGGACCGTATGCTTGTTTGCCAACCGTTATGAAATAAAAAAATATATTTAACCTAAAAATCACAACGTATATTTGTTGAAAGATAGACTTTAGAAGAATCGGTGAAACTCAGGTTTTGTTTTTTTTTCAATATTTTTTTGTCCTTAAAAAGAGGAACAGCAGTGTCTTGATAATTTAAACCTTCGCATTCACAGTTATCGAACTAATAGTATGGATATTGCTACTTTACAATGAAAGAGAAGTCCTTGCCCTTTTACGACGTTGTGGTACAGCGATAGCGCACCTGCCTAAAGTGCTAAAGGTCTCAGGTTTGATAGCCGCTCTGACGAGATGTTTGTATTGGCCATACAGGCATGTTTTCTGGTGTAGGTTAGTTTGTCCTTGTGTATGTTTTCGGACCCCCGATACAGGAACATTCAGGACAGGACGTCCATTTCTGATGTAAACAGTTTCTAGTTAAATAAATAAAAATAATATCAAAATTTCTAGACACCCGTACTATAAAGTGGCTTGACAGGTAAAGAGCCTTTGTGTTAGTGGTCTCAACGAAACAAACTTTGGCTTTGCGAGCGCATTTTCACTTTAACATTATTTTATTATATCAAAGAGATATTTTGAAACTGTGGTCCAGTACTTTGTTTGTGTCCGTTGGTAGCGATTTGCTTAAATGAGCAACTAAAACTCTACAATACTTATTAATGTGAAATTTTCGTTATGTCGCCTTAAATTTTTCGATCGTCTTTAGCATGTCGGATTATAGTTGGCCGCGGAGACTACATTTATCTTAATTTTAACTTTTACTATTTTTATGTATATATGCATGTTAGCGTGTCTGTTTTTCTTCATTTTTTTTTGTATTTCTTTATAAATATTTTTTTAAATTAGGATTGAGAACGCAATTTTAATACCCTAAATCGAATATTAAAAGAGTTAAAAGTTTCACTTGCGTCGTGGTTTTATAAAACCACAAGCTTGAAAACACGGAGGCGCAATTCGGATTTGAACCCGCGACACTCGTTTGAGTCTACGTTTTCGATCCACTCGGCCATCTCGGCTTTGAAACAAAACCATCGTTGTTTTTTAAAGTAATTATAATTTATCTTACTTTTTAATCAAATTAATCAACACTTTTACAGCGCTATTTTCTACACAGCGAACTATTTGCTCATCACGTAACCATGTCCCTTCTCCATACATCGATGTATCCATCGAAACTTAATTAAATTGAAAAGAAAACGAAGTATAAAACCGCTACTATACTCGATATACACTGATTACATATAGATAGTGTTAATTATAGTTTCTCAACTGACTTGAACTGAAACTACTGAACAGAGGAGATTCAAGGACCAATATCCCGACGTTGTTAACGCGTGGGTGGCTAGCTACGGCACCCGCTTATCATCAGGTGGGCCGTATGCTTGCTTGAAAATTTGTAACATAAAAAAGCTCTAACTTTATAATAATATCTCAACTGATTATAAACCATGTTTAAATATTACGACGACGTTTTAATGCAGCGGTAGCGAACCTGCCTTAAGCGCTACAGGTCGCGGGTTTGATTCCCGCTCAGAACAACTGTTCGTTATAATTTCATAGCGTATAATATTATTTTGATTTTTTTTAATATCGACAATATTAATACAGATATTATGATATATAATTATAATCTTGAATAATATTTTTTTAAATTATTGTCATTGTGTAAGCTGTAGAATATAAATATGTGTAATTCGAGTGTGAACACATAATGCTTAAATATTTATGATATTCATTTCAGTGTTGCAGAACCATCGATAGGTTTACTATCGATTGTTGATCCCGAAAGCCATTCAGAATGTCGATATTGTTGCCATATATAAATACTATCTTGACTTTCGAGATTCGATCGAGATTGACTTTGTTTTATTACAAATAGAAAATTGATAAGATGAGATAGTTGTGCTATCCATACATTCCGTTTCCAGATTTTTTCGTTTTTTCTTTTTTGTGTTTTGCACTCTCGAACTGTGACTTCTGATCAAATTTATAATATTAAATTAAGCTATTATAGCCAGGCTTCACGCAGCACAAAAGTAACGTCGTCAATGAGTGAGAGCGCCGGAGGCCTAATTTCCCACCCCCTCTTTTCCCTTCCTTTTTTCCCTTCTCAACCCGTCCCTCCTGTTCCTTGGGTTGGCAACGCGCTTGTGATACTTCAAGTATCGCAAGCTTTCACAGGCTGCGGAGACTGCTTACCATCAGGCGGGCCGTATGCTTGTTTGCCAACCGTCGACATAAAAAAAATTTTAGTTATCTTCAGAACTACGTGCAAGGTTTCACAATATTTACAGTAGCAAAATTGATTCACTATTTTGTTGAATATTTTAAGATCCTAATTAACTTTGGTTTGTGAAAGAACCTCGGGCGTCTACAAGTAATTACCTAGCACGAAACCGATGCTCAGGAATTTCCCGCAACTTCAAAATTATAAATAAATTAATTTCAACGTTCGTGTAATCTATACAAATAAATGGAAGTGTCTGGTTCTAATTCCAAATTAACTAAGCTACTTATATTAAGAAATCTATTTTGAAAATTTTTATCTGTCTTTCTGTCTGTCTGTTTGTTTGTTCCGGCCGATATATTATGAAACGGATGTACCACTTTTAACTGGACTTACTAACTGGCATAACTGTTGTTATAGGGAGTAATTTAGCTTGCTTATATTTTAGAAAAATAATTAGCATTCCCTGCAATAATGCAAAATTTCGTTAATTATAATATTCGATAAAATAATTTACTCAAAAACTCAAGTAAGTAAAACTATAATTATTCACTGTTAGGAATTTTCTGTTACATCTCGAACCTAATATTTTTTATGTCAGAGGGAGCAAACGGACTGGAGGCTCGCCTGATGTTAAATCAAAATCAAAATGTAAAATTTTTATTAAACATAAAAAGCGTATAACTTATTTGTTGAAAGTCAAGATTCTACCACCGGCTCCAAAATGAAATCTCTACCCGAGAAGAGCCGGCGAAATAAACTTGGGAAAAGTGATTACGGCCGCCAATGAACATCTTTAACACCAGAGGGCATGCAGGTGCGCTGTTGCCCTTTTGGGCTAGTTATACGCTGGCTGACCTCGAAACACGGCTGACGAGCAGTGACTCCTCGATTCCTCGGGCTGAAAAGGCCCGCCTGGTAGTGCAAAAGTGCAGTAGCAAAACTAAATAATATTATAAATTGAATATTCAATAATTATGATTTCAATATAATGTAAAAATCGATTATTAAGGCATTTTTAAGTAATTTTGCAGTTTATGTATTTTCAAAACAAAATTGTAAACAGTATATTACCATGCCTATGAGAGCAGGCAAGTTAAAGCTAACAGACAACTTGGCTCGTTTAGCCGCTGTTTTCAGAGCAAATGTTTCAACCTTAGAAAAGTGAAATTTGGAAGTGGCACTCGGAGTTCGTTCGTTCGTCAAAGAATTTGACCGAATGTTAAATATGAATAATGTGTTGATTGAAATATAAATTTAAAATCTATTGTTAATATTGACAATGTTACATACATTTGTAGTATGTACATGTTTATTTACTTAACAGCCTAAAACTTAATTTTTTTTTGTAATTGTTATGTATGTTACTTTAATGTTAAAAATTTTAAAAAAAATATCATTCCATTTTATTATTTAATAACCAAATAAAATAATAGTCAATAACTTAATAACAATTCGTATTATATTAAATTAATAAGCTGATCAAAAAATAATAGATTTTCAATTCAATTCTTAGAGTAGTGGCTTACAGTTGTGCAAAAGAGTAGAACTCTCACAATAGTTATGTTAAGAACATATTAATTTCATTTATATACATAATATTATGTAATATATGGACACCGACCAATCAGAAGAAGATTCACAATCTGACATCTAGACAATTAGGGGTCATAATTTTTTTTTTATGTTACAAGTTGGCAAACAAGCATACGGCCCACCTGATGGTAAGTGTTTGCCGTAGCCTACGAGCGCTTGCAGCACCATTAGTAGGTGCCACTCACGCGTTGCCAACCTCGAGATATTAGTTCTTAAATCTCGTCTGCAAATTATATATAAACAATATGCACCACTTCCAATACTATCTTTTCATTGTAACTTGGTGGTCGTTGCGTGCGCGTCGCGTATTTGCTAATATATTATTACAGAACTTTGTAACTTAGCACGTATATATCTTAGCTCAATTACGACAAACGAGATACTATGATATATAGAGTGTTTACAACTTTGCGTTTTGTCAACAAGAACATATGAGGATGATGGTTGTGTCCCGGATTAAGGTTATGGATTTATAGTTATTTGCTATTTAAATTGTCTACTACATTTTAATTATATTATACGAAAGAATTCAATTCTCGCAGTGTAGCATAATTATAATAAAAACGTAGAATATTTTTAATTAATTGTATTTACAGGCGTCGGGATGTGACAACCCCATCGCCCGCTGTTGGGATAACCTCTGTCATAGCAGAGATTATTCCACCAGTGAATCAGTCACACTGGAGGTAGGGCTTTTGTTGCAAGATGCCGGCTAGGTAGGTACCACCGCAGTGTCAAATATTCTGCCGCCAAATAGTAATGCTTAGGCATTACTGTGTTCCGGTTTGAAGGGCACTGTACGCTAGTGAAATTACTGGGCGGACGAGATTTAAGAACTAATATCTCGAGGTTGGCAACGCGTGAGTGGCACCTACTAATGGTGCTGCAAGTGCTCATAGGCTACGGCAACCACTTACCATCAGGTGGGCCATATGCTTGCTTGCCAACTTGTAACATAAAAAAAATTGTAGAGATCGAAGGCTATTAAATTAGCTTCGTACTGATAATCTTATAGCTATGTTACCTTAATCAAACACCACCAAGTACGTACCTGTAAACAAAAAAACAATTATAATGTAGGAATTGAATATTCTCATGTTTTTGTTATACACTAAATATATAAAATAAATAAAAATGCCTTCATGTATTTCTTATTATTATCTATAGACAATATAATTATGACGACCATTGTGACGTCCTGATAGCTGAGCTGAGCCTTTTTTTTTGTTTTCGCTGAGAAATGCATTTACGCATACCCTTGCACGTAGTGTAGTCTTCAAGTACACTAGGCAGTGGTAATGTAAGACTCGGCCTGGTAGTCTAGCAGCAATACCCACTAAAACTAAGCGGTGGCCTCATCGCCCCATTGGGACGTCATGGGGTCGCATGCGCATACAACCATGACGCCTTGGCAGCTGGTAGTGAGCCTGCTTTAAGCCTCACCGCGGATTCGTATCCCTCTCGAAGCAGATGTATACTATAAATTTCTATTTCAATCTAGGCTTTCGTGAGACCTACATGGACTTGTGCCTTAGAGAGCACGTTAAGCTGTCGGTCTCGGCTGTTATCATAACATCTGATAATAATCGTTAACTCTTGATAGGTGATTTGCTGTTGATGACGTCATGTTCTTGATGTCAATCGCTCTGTGTAAGAACTAGTAACCTGCTAAATCTGGTTAAGAGTATAAGCAACCTGGGTAAAATACCGGGATAGTGCTAAGAAGAAGAAGAAAGTTTATTGACAATATCTATAGATATAATACAACCAAATACGTATTATTTCATAACATAACTAATAATCTTTTATTATAGTAAATTCTTTGCACATAATTGCCGTATCGTACAGTCCAGCGCAGAGCGCACAATTCAATTAGTACACAAATTATCCAGGTATAAGTAACGAAGCACTCTAACTAGATTTCTTCCGCCAATTTAAACTTTCCCATGTCGGTACCGTTTTTTTCCTCTAATCCCAGTTTAACTGATGTCCCAGGCTTCGGAATTAATTAAACTTGAATGTGTGGTTTTGTTCTCATTGAACGTGAAATTTGAATCCAAAATGGTACTTTTAAATAATTGACATTTTTTCTGACGTGTGACGACGTTGTGGCGCAGCGGTAGCGAACCTGCCTTAAACGCCACAGGTCACGGGTTCGATTCTCGCTCGGAGCATAATATGTTTGTATTGACCATGCAAGCATATTTTCCAGTCTGGGAGTATTTGTCCTTGTCCTTGTATGTGTATCCGGACCCCGACACAGGCTATCACTAACTCAAAGGGAGCCGTTGAGTGTGGAGCGTTTACTTATTTATTTCTTATAGCGGACCGTTTACAAAGTACTAGCTGTTCCCGCAACTTCACTCGCCTCCATATTTATTGTATAAACAAACAAACAAACAATTCTTCCACTTTATTATTGTGTGTCTGTTCCACCAACTAACCGTATCGCATCGCCTGCTCTCGCATTCTTTCTTATTACTACGCTTCTTAGTTCTTCTTATATCGTGATGTCATATAGTATATAGCCTACTTCAAGAAATGTACTATCATATGCTAGAAATTTTTTTCGAATTTGACCAGTAGTTCTGAGATGAGCGCATTCAACCAAACAAACAAAGTCTTCAGCTTTTTAACATTGGTATGGATTCGTATAGATAAATAATGCTCAATAAAATATTATTCCAAAATGAACAAAGATATTTATTACAAATATCTGCTCCGAGAGGGAATAAAACATGCGACTACCGAGAGTTATAGTAGACTCGGTACCACAATACCACAACGGTCGTCTCATTTATTTATACAACAAAACAAAATGTATAAAAAAAATTGCTTCTACTAATTAAATAATAAATAAAACCCCATTTTTCAAACTCAAAACTTTAAAAATATAATAGTTTAAAATTAAAGAGACATACTGTCACGATGCATTATGAATTTAATTAATATATTACCCATGCATATGTTATCCCACAGGATCCCTCATCTCTACCTGACCTCTTTAGGACCTCTGAATAAAACGCCATTTAAGGGTCCAGTCACGTCTAATTGATGGATCGGGTCTTGGACCGATGCGACGCCCGAACTTATTCATAATAATAAGGGAAGGCAAAATAAATACGATTCCTTATATGCTATTTTGAGTTAATATATTTATTTGCTTTAGATCATCGTTTAAAATAAAGTTTTTTAGGCGTCGGGACGTGACGACCCCATCGCCCGCTGTTGGGATAACCTCTGTCACAACAGAGATTATTCCACCAGTGCAATCAGTCACACTGGTGGTAGGTCTTTTGTTGCAAGAGGCCGGCTAGGTAGGTACCACCGCAGTGTCCAATATTCTGTTGCCAAATAGTAGTGCTTAGGCACTACTGTGTTCCGGTTTGAAGGGCATTGTACGCTAGTGAAATTACTGGGCGAACGAGATTTAAGAACTAATATCTCGAGGTTGGCAACGCGCGAGTGGCACCTACTAATGGTGCTGCAAGCGCTCATAGGCTGCGGCAGCCACTTACCATCAGGTGGGCCGTATGCTTGTTTGCCAACTTCTATCATAAAAAAAGTTGCATATATATATTGTATGTGTTTCTTTGAATCATTGTAGTTGAATGACGCCAACAGAATTTTATAATATGGATTACCTTTATTATTTACAAATAATATATTAATTAGCTAGGACGGTTTTAAGTAATAAAGTGATTTACGAGAAGCTAACCAGATTACATAGGGACTCTTTGAAAAGGAAATAATAAAATCTATTTATTTTATTTTATCTCATTTCATTTCATGTCTACATATGTAATCTCATCGACACAAAAAACCAAACACGTATAGAAATCGTTACTAGATTTTTTTACCAGTTGCATGACACTAGCAAATACAAAAATATATCATTAGAATTATTTCACAGTCACCATGCTTATCCCAGCACAAATGGACGCAAATAAGCAATACCATATCAACCCACAAAATTGAAAAACTGAGTTATATATGCAGAAGTGTTGGTAAATGGTCGAAGAACATTTTTCTTTAATATTTGTAGGGTTTTAAGCTTTAAAACTTCTAAAACCATTTTTAATTTATGTATTATGTTAAAGGTGTTTGGTTATATTATATACGAAATATGCAGTTTGTACACTTATTTTTGGTAAAAAAGTAAAATAACTTAAATAAATCTGAAATTCTCAAAACTTGACCAACACAAAAAAAAATCATATAAAGTAAGTTGTTCAAAATTTTCAAAGGCGTTTTTCTCGAAATGACATTCGTGTGGGTTTCCATGGTATTGCTTATTTGCGTCCAAATGTGCCAGCATGATCGGGGAAGTACTACCCGCTCACAGAAAATCGGCGTAAAGTAATGTACGATGAGTGAGAGCGCCGGAGGCACAATCTCCTATCCCTCTCTTTCTTTCCTTTTTCCCATCTCATTTTTCTCTCCTATTCCTAGGGTTTGCAACCCGCATGGGATACTTTAGGTATCGCAAGCGGTTGCGGTGACTGCTTCACATCAGGCGGACCGTATGCTTGTTTCCCAGCCGTCACGAAACAAATTTATCACGAAACATAAAAAATGATGAATTTCTATCATCATTCATCTTGAAGTTGATAAAATAATTCAACTTAAATATTTTATACTAATATTCTGTGTAACAAATTCCTAACCCTTGACGTGCTTTAACTGTTCAATCGATCACAGGTTTCTATAGTTCGCTAAGTGAAAACCGCTGTCGCCTCCCACCTGCCGAAACTAATGTAACTAGTTCATATAATGCGACTTTATATGCATAAGACGAAAAACGTTATTGACTATATCTGTATCTTCTTCTTATCCTGATTTGACGGGTTACTAGTTTTTACATAGAGCGATTGCCATCTGACCTCCGCAATTCTAAGGGCGAATCAGTAACTCATTGGATAAGATTTAATCACTTATCAAGACTTAAAGGTTGCTATTATAACAACTGGGTCCAACATCTTAACGTGATCTCCGAGACACGGTGGGGAGACACAAGGACAAATGCGGTCGTG
Source organism: Hestina assimilis (assembly GCA_023373885.1). Lineage (NCBI taxonomy): Eukaryota > Metazoa > Arthropoda > Insecta > Lepidoptera > Nymphalidae > Hestina > Hestina assimilis. Next base: position 15,477,287 of record CM041754.1, on the reverse strand, counting down.
GGTTCGATTCCCGCTCGGAACAGATGTTTGTTAAAAATATCTGTTTTGGTCTGGGCGTTTGTCCTTGTGGGCAATTGCTCTGTGTAAAAAGTAGTAACCTGTCAAATCAAGAAAAGTGTATGGGTAAATACCGGGAATAATGCTAGAGAGAAAAAGATGAAGTAGAAAGCTACATCGTAATAATATTTATACATATGTTTTTATTGGTACCAATTATTTACAGATATCTGTTTAATATACTCAAAATTATTATTATATAGTTCTCAAAAATCACCGCACATTACTTAACCTTGCTTACTAAAGCTTTAGTAGCTCTATGGTCGATAGGCCGACTTGCGGTGCAGCCTACAGTACAGTAGTGGTACTTCTAGTAATGAATAAGCAGAATTATCGTTGTTCTTTAAATAATGTGGCTGATAATAATAAATAAAAAAAAAAATGAATTTTCAATATCTAGATATTGGAGTAGCGAGTACAAATCTATAAAAATTCAACCATCAGAATGCTTAAATAGAGTCGGTAAGTCAGAGACCTATAAGACAAGATAATGTAGAATGACCTCAAAGAGCAAGTAATATGTACAGTCTTATAAAATTTTCTCTTAAAAAATTCTAATCATAAATTTTCATTTACATGAAGTGAAAAAAAAAATACAAAAGTGGCCTACGTTATTTCGTAGGGTTTTTAAGGGCCATAAAGTCTGTAACATAACCGATGGCGTTTAGATAACGCGAACAAAACTGAATGCAATCATTAGTTTTTGTGTTTCCTTTCTAGAAAAGTATAAAAATAAAGTTTTAGCTACACTGGTTTGAGTAGCGTAGCCATAAAATTATATCGAAATCTTTTAAATAGTAAATTAGAATATTATCACTGATCATTATGAGGGCATTGGTTGCTTTTTTACAAAGAAATCTGAGATTTATTATCAAAGTCTGTATATCTATATATTTATATCTCGTCTGTACACGCATATAGGCATTTGTATTATAATAATGATGGAATCAAGAGAGAGTATAATATTATCGTTACGTCATTTATTGTTATATTTGAAAGATATTTTGTTGGGAAATGATCGATTTTTAAAAATTACGTTCACATTTCAACTACCCTAAAAATATACTAATGACATAAATCATAAAGGTATTTTACAAAAAATATTTACTTATAAAATTTAAACACGGACATACCGAGGAATATAAAGGAATGGTATAGTTTATTGACACATGCATCATCACTCTAATAAAAAAGATGTTATATCTCTCATTGTGCTAACACCGTTACCCCAAACACGCGAGCATTTCCTGAAGGCTCGAGCGGTTTCCGTTTCCTGTTGTAAAAAGCGAACCGCGAAGGATAGGGCGAAGCTCTATTGATACTGAAAGTGGTTAACGAAAACTAGGGCACAACTATACCTACTTTCTCTAGTCTTAGCAAACAAATATTCAAAAATATAACTTCAAATTATATAGGTTATAATTGTATTTATGTCATGACGGTTGGCAAACAAGCAAATGGTCCGCCTGAAGGAAAGCAGTTACGGCAACCTATAAATGCTTGCGATGACTTAAGTAAGTATCACACGTGTGTTGCCTTCCATCTCTTGGAGGTGGGAGGGGTTGAGGAAGGCTAAAAGGAGGGGAACAAAGGGGGTTGAAGATGGGGACTCCAGCACTCTTATTCATGGCTCGAAACGCAATTGTACTGATAGTGTTGCTTTACTCTGATATTCTGTGTGGTACTACCTACCCGGTCGAGCCACCCGCGATAGTGTAGTGTAAATTTGCGTTATAGACAACCTAAGACGGAAAACAAACAACCGCATGCCAGATGGAAAGCGGTTATTTTTGTAACAACATCAGAAAGATCACCTCTCATTGCAACCTAAGGTGATGGGTAAAATCATTGAGTACGAAGAAAAGTAAGGGACCGAAAGATACTAATTTGGCTTTCGGCGTTATAGTAAGCGAATACCATCTTATGCAAACTGCCACAAACTCTACTACAAAAAGTTAAAGGTTACTGTTGGCAAGCAAGCACGACCCACGTGGTAAGCGGTTGTCGTAGCCTATGAGCGCATGTAATACATTTGTAGATGTCACTCACGCCAAATTCGAGATTTTGGTTCTTAAGCTTTTATAGTAACTTCACTAGCTAAAGTGTCCTTCAAGCCGAAATACTCTGCCTCACGGTAGACTACCTGAAATACCTGTCGGCGGTTGTAAAATAATTGCAAATATTCAAGATCAATTATTATAATTTGAAGATAGTTCTTAACGATAACTCAAAATTCTTATTCTACACAGGAACTTAACATATTTCAAGCGTCGGAAATCAGATAAAAATTATTTTTCTTTGTTTTTATAGCACTTCTAGTTTTTCTCACTCGTGGGTAGTTTTTAGGAGGTGGCCGACAATTTATTTCACATTAGAGGCTTTGTGCCGCCATTAGTCCTCCGATAAGGGCCGGATCTTCAGGTTTTTGTGCCAAAAGTTATTTAAAATAGAGAAATGGATGCCATTATTATACGAGCCACTCTTCACTTGATTTATATCGTAACATTATAAGCTTTAAACAATCCCATATAATAATAACACTTGTAAATATCTGAGGATAAAAAACTAACTCAACATATTTGATCTATAATATTTTTTTTTCTTTCTTTAAATTCCATGACATTAAATTCTTTTAAAAAAGTACATGGCTATCAAATTTATCATCTTTTTAGCATAATCGTTAGTAGGGAATCATTGCTATTTATTCCACCATTCCACGGGCAGACGCAGACGGGGGCAGATTGCAGATATATTAAAATTAAATAAATAAAATTGAAGTGTCTGTTTGTAATTCCAAATTCACAGCTGTGCACTTAATGCAAATGAAAGTATATACGATACTTACATAAAAACAATTTTTTACGTCTGTCTGTCGGTCTGTTTGTTCCGACTGATTTGAACGTTATTTTCACTGGCAGATAGCTGACGCTATAAGAAGTAAATAAGCTACTTTAATTTTAGAAAAATACTTTTATTTTAGAAAAAGAATTAGGGTTCCGTGCAATAAAGAAAAATTGTTACTCCACGCGAGCGTAGCCGCATGCGTAGCTAGTAAATAAATATTAATTACTTCTATTAACAAAACCAGACTGTATTGATAAACAATCAAACTTTTAATAGTTAGTGAAATTTAGTTTTTATGCGTGTATTATTTTTGATTGAGGTAACAAAATAGGTAGATAGCTTACTAAAGCCTCTTAAATATATTTAAATACAAAATCACAACATGAAATCGGATATTTGTAGTATCTTTGAATTTTTAGATCATAAATTATTTTGAATAAACAATTTAACATATTTAAACCAATTAGAGTTCCGTGCTATAAAGAAAAATTGATACACCACGGGCGTAGTTGGTAATAAACAAAAAGACAAGTTATAAATCAATTTACGTACTCACGTAACACAAGATTGAAAAGCATACGTACATCATCACAGATTCACAAAACGTTTAATATATATTATGTTAACTTTAATTCCAGTTTCAAAAGTCAACTAATTTAACATTTTACACAGTAATTCCGCAGCCGACGGTAGCATGTGGTAGTTAAATTAAATACCCGCCACATGACAGTTCAGAACTGGGAGTTAGTCGGGATTAAAAACTATTTCAATTGAGTTTTCTACTGCGGCGTAGCTTATGTAAGTTGAAAGGATTTTTGGACGTATTATGTTTATTACAGAAAGTAGATTTTTAACACTCAAAAATTTTTACTCTGCCATAAATTTGAAGCCTCAATAGCTCAACGGTACTCAGGGGTCCATCCAGACACCATGGGCTTGTCGTACCCACTACTAGGGCAAGCTTCGAGTTTATTTGGAGGGGAAATAGAAATATTAGTAATGCTTTAAAATAAGGCATTGCTAATTACTACATAGTATAAAACAAAGTCGTTTTCTCTGTCCCTATGTATGCTTAAATCTTTAAAACTACGCAACGGATTTTGATGCGGAATTTTCTAAAAGATAGAGTGATTGAAGAGGAAGGGTTATATGTATAATAACATCCATTAAATAGTATAGAAATACTGTTATTTTTGAGGTTTTTACTGTGATGTCGTTAATAATTACATTTTTTTCGCTTACATTGTAACAAACGCAGGCTGAACCCCACGAGATTTATCATATATTTTATACCCGTGCGATGCCGGAGCGGGCCGCTAGTATTCTATAAAAAAGGAATGTTTTTGTCTTTTGGAGTCACTTGTATTATAATTCGATATTTTGTTAATCTTTTGTCTTTAATTAACAAAAAAAAAACCAAATAAAATATTTTTAGGCTGCTTGCGTATCGCTCACATAATTAATTAAAAAACTATATAATCAACTAATGAAGTCTAGACATATTAGTGCTTTTTTCGTTGAAAATATAGTTATAACACAATTATAAAAACGTACAAAATTAGTAATAATAAATAAATATTTAAAAAATCTAGACACGTAATAAAATCCTCCAGACTTGTACAGCAATATACGAATAGTATTTTTTTTCAACGGCCCCCATTAGTATAGTGATATCCTGTATCAGGGGTCCCGAAGCATACACAATGACAAGGACAAACACACCCAGACCAGAAAACATGCCTGTATGGTCAATACAAACATCCGCTCCGAGTAGGAATAGAACCCGCGAGCTGTGGCGCTAAAGCACAATTGTAAAAATGTGCAATAGGTGTTACGTAATAAAACCCTTCAGACTTGTACAGCAATATACGAATAGCTTTACATGCCGAGTCCATAATTTGCCAAATTTGTGCCAATGGCGCGTGAGTTGGTGCCAAGTCCGATGCAAATGTGATTGCCTGATTACCATACGGACCTTAACTTACGCGTTTTGAGACTGGAATTGAAATGACTAATGAGTTAGAAGAGGATTTAATTACATACGATTAAACCTCATTTATGGCAAATGCTTTATTTGGTAAGCGATTGTTATTTTGTTGGTAGGTAGTAGAGACACGCTTCTCCCATCACGAATGGTCCGGCTCGACCGGAAAAGTGGTACCCTCTCACAGAAACTCGGCGTAAAATAACAGAGTACTGTTGCGTTTCGTGCGATACATGAGAGAGCCGGAGGCCTAATCTCCCACCCCCTCTGCACCTTTCCTTTTTTTCCTTTTCATCCCTCCTATACCTTGAGATGGCAACTTGCATTTGATACTTCAAGTATCGCTCGCGCTTAAAGGTTGCCTGATGGTAAGCTTGTTACTTAGCATTCGACAGATCGTATGCTTGTTTGCCAGCCATGATATAAAAAAAAAACTTGTTTATGGCATACAGGCTCGCTCGAAGAGTCGGAAAAGTCCACGACAAATAATATACATAGACTTCGTTTGAATGGTAATACGATTGTGATGGTTCTGATATTGGAAATGTCTAGGTTGTGATGACTGCTTACCATCATTCAGGCTATAGGTATATGCCTCAATGAAATAAGTAGAGACACAACCGTAGTATTTACAGACAAATTGTATTATTGTAGCAAGAACACTGAGATGAAAGGTTTCCTAAGTAAAAGAATAACAGAGAAATTTAATTTATGAAGTAGTTTTTCTATAAAAAAATATGATTTTCTTCGAGAATAACAAGACACCTAATTCCGAGAGCTTCGGAACTTTTCCAGCAACAAATGACATTCATCGTGGCTTGCTTCAAGCAATGGATTAGGGATCATCTCACACCGAAGTGTTATTTGTGAATGTTTACTAAGCTAAACATAAAAATTAAGAAATATTGTTAAAGTACCCAGAAGATAACTCAAGCTAATATAAATAAGATAATTTTCGGACAAAAAAAAATTACTGTCATACTTAACGAATAAAAATTTCGAGACTCCACTAATTGACCTACTATTGTTATAAAACTCGGCTTTATGTTAAGCAGTCACCTCAACCTATGAAAGCGAATGATACTTGAAGTATCACATGCGCGTTGCCAATCCGAAGCCGAAAGAAGGGATGAGAAGGAAAAAAGGAAGGAAACAGTTACTCCGTTACTTTACACCGATTTTTTGTGAGAGAGTAACTTTCCTGGGCGAGCAGGCCCTTTTGTACTCAGAGATGTATGAGTCTACTACTAATGAAAAAGCTTAAAAATATTTTGTAATGCAATACTGTGTAATAGACGGAATTTAAAGGCCACTTCGCGTTAGCGGTTACCTTTCACTGAGACCGCAGTTTCCTATGCAGACTGGAATTAAATACATAATACACTAAAGAAAACTACTTTACATTATAAAGGCGAGAATGGAGATTGCTTAAATATTCATAGGAAAGAGTACCCTTAAAGATGTTCTGTAAGTTTATTGTTTCATAAAAGTTATTTTTAACTGGCTACAAAAAGAAAGTTTGTAGGATAAAAGCGTCGGACAATTCTTTTATTTGTTAGAAAAGACGTAGCTGTCTTTTTAAGGTTCCTTAGCCAAATAGCGTCATGTCCGTCTTTTCGTCCGTCTAGCCGTCCGTATGTCACAGTCATTTTACTCGGAAACTATTAGCTCTATCTGTACAAAATGAGTAAATAGTTGTATTATATGAACCTCTACACGATTTTGTAATGAAATACATGTAACTGATGGTTAAAAAAATCAACATAATATTTTTGACTGTGCGTGGTCCATCACTCACTTGACTGACTGATTATTTCTCTCTTTTCAAACACAATTCTGAAATCAGCGTTAATGAAATCGCAGGCGGATGCTCTATTACTGTATAATTTTCTAAGTATAAAATATAAATATATAATGGAAAATATCTTTAATATTTTATCGATAAACGATATAGACGATGTAACTACACATAAAGCCTTACAGTAATTAAGGCATTTCATACTTCTGTATAACCGAAGGTATGATCATTTCTCGTATTAGCATAAATCATAATAAGCACGGATAGACACGACTGCAATAATTCACGATTTTTAACCCTCCCAGATTCCAATGCGTACAGGATGCGAGTAAGTAGATATTTTGGCTTAATGCCACAGATTGATTACAAATGCAGATGTGACTTATTAAAAGTCTATGTGCCTACATTTTGCAGTTAATGCCTACAAAGATATTCTAATATATTTCACTCTTCAAAAATCATACGAATTGTATTAGAACATGATTAAATACAATTTAATTACACAATGATGTAAATAAAAATATTTATTCGTGGGAAACAAATACTAAATGATACATAAAATCCTGGGAAATATAACTATTACTTAGACCAATTAGATTTTCACTAATAGATTATACAATATAGGTTATAAGAAAAATAAATATAAAAAAGCAAGATAGTATGATAAATTAGCTTTTTAAAACGTTTAATTTACAGTATTTTTACTATCTTGTAAGTGTAGCTTTCGTTAATTTTCATTAATATTTCATGTAAAACGAATTTATGTAAGAAACAAAACTTCGTCAGCCTCGACGCGCTGACAAAACCATCTCAACATGTACCACATTTACAAATCACATAATCTTTGCCTACCCTTCCTATATCCAAGCCGTGGTGCTTAATTTATGCGGCCGTTGTCTGGCCGTCCCCCAGCGTCGTAATGGTTCTCCTCGTAAATTCACCGTGCTTGGTTAGTGCGTACAAATTGAAAGCCAGCTACCACTACAATGGCTGGTATGATTTTTAAAGGGAAATCATGACGTACCCCTAATTTTATTTATGGTGTTGACACGTGACTATTGTTTGCTGTTATGCTTCGAGATGGTGTGTCAATTGTTACCGTTTTAATGACTCGTGTCTGAGGGTAATCGTGTTGATATGGTTATGACGTCAATATTTATATTATGGTATGTAGATTTACAATTTATTTTACCTTGAATATATTTTTAAAAAGAACTGATTACCTCACTAAGCGGCGTAAGTATTCGTCACTTATTCCAAATTACTACTATTATTATTACTAATTGTTACTACTATTATTCATTTCACTATTATTTATATTTATTTGTCCCGTTTGCAATAGAAACACTTGGGCCATAGAGCGTTAGTGCAAAACAATTTCTAAAAGATATTACAACCTGACTCATTGCCTCAGTGACAGGAGGGCTGATTCATTTTTCGCCCAAAGAATCGGTATTGCAATACAGCGGGAAAATGCATCTAGCATTCTTGCCACCTTTCCCCAAGGTCATGATTTGTACAGTTGTAATTATTTGTAAATATAGTTAGTACTGAATTGTAAATATGTTTTAATATTGGTTATAAATAAAAAAATATTAAAAAAAAGTTTAAATTTATATACTACATATATATGACATATATCATAGCATGATAGAAATCATAAAGATATTAGGATTTTTAAATATAATATTGTTCTTGAATCATCATATTAATTATAATAAAAACGATTTGTAGGCTCCATAAAGACCTGAAAGCTATAATAATTGAAAGACTCAGTGGCAGAAGGGAAGAAGAAGAAGAAAGACAAAATGTAAGAGGAGGACAATAAGACAGAGCAGAGACAGAGCTTGGATAAATTTTAATCTCTGCCAATACATTGTAGGCATACTGTTAATTCATGATATTCTGTGTCCACCCGTCGAGCCAATGAATGCTAAAAACAGGCTCTACTACTAGATACGTCAATTAGACGTCAGAATGTAGCGCCTAAACGTCGGTTAATTGAATTATGAATGTAGGCGTCAATTCGGATGACGTCGACGTCGCAGCTCGCAACAAACGTTACCCCCATTAGCCATTGCATAAAGTGCAGATTGGATGCAAATCGCGCGGGACCGAGCTAATTTATCTGCGCGTAAATTTGTACCCCTATCCCATTGCGTATATTTCTGTTAATGTTTGACAGTTTTGATATTGTATTAATAGTTGCAAATTTGAATGAAATACAGTTATGTATCAACGCAAAAACCGTTCAGTGCTAGCTAAAAGGTGGCTTTCCTGTTTAAGGGAAACAGAGAAGAAAGGTGATTCCTTTCAACTTCTACCCCTCCATATTAAGTATAGCATTTTTCCAAAATATAGATATTAACAGCTTCTAAATAGATTTCAATACATTGTTACAAAATATTCTAATAGTTGTATTATTATACAGATATATTTATTATATTAATAAAATTGTATTACCATTAAAAGGAAATCAATTTTATTTATCACATCATTGATAAAGTTTTGCATAGATTAAATGATCTGCTCGGTTTACTAATATTTTGATAACTGTGATGGTTATGTTCACTACAAGCATTGCCCACAACTTTTTGTGGGCAATGCCAATTTATCTTTATAAATCGTGGAAAATGGAATTTCATATGAAAACATAATATTAAACCTCATTATAAAATAATTAGAATGGTATAGAATCAAGTATCCGTAACAAAAGTGCTACACTGTTGCTCGGTACACGTAGGTAATGAAATTTTCATATGAAACGGATCGTGGTCTGCGCCTCACGACTCCTGACCACTGTTTCCATTTTAATTTTTAACAGACAAAGAACGTTTAAAACGTTATTAAGTGATGTTCTATGTTTTCAATTTGCGTGTGACCATTTTGTTTTACGCTAAACTTCTGATCTTTAATAAAATCCAAATTGGTTTAGCACTTCCATATTTTATTTCTTTAGTAAAAATTATATATTTTTTTTTATTTCATGGAGTTGGCAAATAAGCATATGGTCCGCCTGATGGTAAGCAGTCACCGCATTTTATGGACGTACGCGTGACTTGAAGCATCACATCCACATTAAAAACTCAAGGGATTGAAGAAAAGGGAACAGAGGAGGTGGGAGATTAGGCCTCCAGCGTTCTCAGTAGTTCTTCCCCGGTCGAGCAGGTCCATTTGAGCTGGGAGGAGAATGGCTCTAGTACCACTCAATTTTTTCATTTTTTATTTTCTTACATTATTAAAGGTGAAATTACTGGGCGAACGAGATTTAAGAACTAATATCTCGAGGTTGGCAACGCGTGAGTGGCACCTACTAATGGTGCTGCAAGCGCTCATAGGCTACGGCATCCACTTACCATCAGGTGGGCCGTATGCTTGTTTGCCAACTTCTAACATAAAAAAAAATTAAAGGTGACAATAAGAGTGACGACTGAGTTACCACTTTTTAGGGGAAATGAGAAGAGAACATCGAGGGAGGGCTACAGAAAAGGTTCCAGCTTAACGTCTTAGATCTTATTGTGAAAATTAAAGGAAAATATTATCGACTTAAAAATTTAAATTTCAAAGCAACAATTTATCTTAAAACGAATTATTATTCAGAAAGAGAACAAACCGCATCCGACCCTTACTAATTGTGCAAATATGCAAATACTATCAAAACGGGGCTCATACATTAATTGTTTCGTTTTAATTCGAGCTAAAATACAATGGGGTATGTTAAATAGTGACGATCATTTTGTTTTTGTATGAGTTCAGTGACCTCGGCTTAAGATGGCTGGTTGCGATGCACATTTTTACGATAACTCTTAGATTCTGACCAAAATTTTTTGGGTCATTTGTCGTTTAAAGATGGATCAATTGCAAAATTATTAGAATTATTATTAATCTTCTTCTTATAGTTCCGTCTCCTATCGGGGAATGGATTGGGAACCATTTGGGCTATCTGAAGGGTCATTGGCTTTAGTTTTTTAGCCAAGACGTTTTTCTACGGCTAGGTGGTATTCTACCGGCTATCTTCATCTTTATAATAAGTTGAAGGAAGTCGTATTTAGTGTTCCTCATGATATAGCCAAAATACTCTATTATTATTAGTATGACAACTAAGAATCAACTTCATTTTATTTGAAATCGAGAGTTGATTCTTTAACAATAAATACTACTAATTTAATTCAACAAAGACTTCAAATCAAGTTTCATAAATCGGGTAATTTTTCCCCAAATAATACAGTCTATTTTGATTTTATGATAGGATCCTGTCCCATTGTTAAAAGTGAGATAGTCAAATTAAAAAGCCCTATTCCATAAACAAAGGCTTTACGGGATTCCATTAGAGTTCCCGTCAACCCTCCCTGTACAGCCGCCGGTTCGAATTAGCAAAAATCGCCAATACAAACAAAACTGTCTCCCTACAAAAAGACGTCATATGGGGTGGGCCTGTTCCATTAGGCGAAAATGATTGTCCAATATTTGTGCCAATAATGTTTGACAAACTTACTGGTTCAAATGTAATGGATCAAATTGATGCTGCTTAAATTTTTACCAGTAGAATTTATCTTTTCTTGTGTTACTAAGTTGGCAAGCAAGCATACGACCCACCTGTTGGTAAGCAGATGTCCTATGAGTGCTTGCAACACCATTCATTTTTAGGTGTCGCTCACGCGTTGTCAACCTCGAGATATTGGTTCTTAAATCTCCTGTGCCCAGTAATATTACTAGTTACAGTGTCCTTCAAAACAAGAATATGCACTGTGGCGGCATCTAGCATCTACCTAGCCCCTTGCAATAATATGCCTACGACTTGTTAAAATAACTTAGTTAATCTATCTTTATTTGTAAGGATCCAGATACTTAAGAATTAAATCTTTCCTTCTACCAATATGTATATTAATAAATTGAATACATTTTGACATTATTAACATGACAAATTGTCGCTAGTAATAATTAATATAATATAGCTTATAGTAATAATTGTTAAAACTTAATAAGAGAATTGGCAAAATAGTGATAATGAAGGAGGGAAAAGAATATTCTATAATTCAAGATATAAGAATAAAACTTATTTGCATTCGAACACCCAACTTGGCGTGTTGGATCAAATATTCGTCAATAAATCCAAAAGTCTATAAAAGTTAATAATGCATTGGAAATGCGATATTCATGTTCAACGTGAATTTTATGTTTTTACGTTGCTGTTGTATTTACGTGTATTCACTGTCAAGCCTTGTACTTTAAATAGAGCCTTAGAATCAAATTTTAATATCTAAACAATCTTTTATTGGGTATAAAGCCAAAGAAAACAATCAATTGCTAAAAAATTTAAACACAATTATCTATTAACAATAAAAATCAGAAACTTATGTATATGCTACGTTTTTTGCTTTAGTTTAAAACTGGCTTGAAAACGAGCTATTTGATAAGCTTGAACACTTTACTTGTCTACTATGTCTTAATAGAAAAGTTTATCCTTTATCGCTCTTCTTGGACATGAGTAAAGCTTTTGATTTTGTCTCTCACTCAATATTGTTGGATAAAATGTATAATTATGGTATCAGAGGACCAGCTCTCGACTGGTTAAAAAGTTACCTATATAATCGCACGCAATGTGTAGAAATAATAAAAATTTGCAATAATGAAAAAAAAGTGTATCAATCGTCATATAAACATAACGCTTATGGAGTTCCTCAAGGAAGCATCTTAGGACCGTTGTTGTTTCTTCTCTATATCAACGATATGCCGGATGCTATTAAACATAGTTGCATACTGTTCGCTGATGACACTACAATAACCATTAGCGAGAATAATATAACTAATACAAAAAAAGAGACTAATCTCACATTGACAAACACAATTGAATGGTTAAAGCTAAACAATCTTAAAATTAATTTGACTAAAACAAATCTTATTCAATTTCAAACTATTAATAGTAATATTCCGAAAATTGACATTAATTATAATAATGTAACGATTAATAATGTGGATTCTACTGTATTCTTAGGTATTACTTTAGACAAAAACTGTAATTGGAAGGAACATGTACATAAATTGTGTAATAAAATAGACAAATTCATTTATGTTCTAAAAAGACTAAATCAAATAGCAACTCTTGAAGCAAGCTTGTTAGCATATCACGGATACGTGGCAGCAAACCTTAGATATGGCCTAATATTTTGGGGTAACTCTGTCGACGCTCATAAAGCATTCAAAGTGCAAAAAAATGTATACGGTCAATATGCGGGGTCGGCTACCTCGATAGCTGTAAACCGCTTTTCAAATCATTACGGATACTGCCTCTTCCTTGTTTATATATTTTTGAAATGTGTGTATTTATCAAAAAGCATTTATTCCTATTTAAGAAAAATAGTGAAATGATATCGCGATCGACAAGACACCCACATAAACTATATGTGCCTTCTCAAAAACTAACGTTATTTCAAAAGAATGTTTACTGCATGGCAATAAAAATATATAATTTGATACCTGATTATCTTAAGGACCTTCAAATAGGATTATTTAAAAAGAAATTGTTTGATTTATTATTAGAAAATTTATATTATGACATTAAAGAACTGAAATAATTGTAATATTTATTTTGACGAAATGATGAATAATGTTTTGTTAATTTTTTAAATGTAATCTTGTTAATCTTTTATATTATTAATTTCTTTCTTTTTAATTTTTTAATTGTAATTTATTTAGACATGTTTAATTCTATTATAAATTAAATTGTATTTAAATTGTTATAACAGTCACATCTATATTTGCACACCGTCACTGGTAGAATATGTTGGTAGACTACGCAAATGTATATCATCTTAACAACAACCATATTCTTGCAAATAAATTATTATTATTATTATACTAATTCCTTTTTTTTGCTTTTACACAATCAAACTTTTATAGCAGAGCCAAAGAATTTTTAGCATAAGTCTTTAAAATACCAAAATTAATCGTTGGATTTAAGATATATCAGAAATTATCGTTGCTATGACTTATTTCTAAAACACTCTTCCATATAAGATTTTCGGATGTATGTATGTTTAGTATTTGTTATTTAAAAATAAATAATAGGAACGAAGTTTCAGTTAGAAACTAGTAATAGAGAATGTTTTGTTATAAGTATTCTGTTTTCGGAATGAAATCGTAAAAATCCAAGTACTTTCGTATAAACTTAATTACTCGGAATTTCGTGGTTTAACTTTTATTGCTCGTAAAATGAAAATTAATTTAATTATGTCTTGAAGGCTGTAGATCTGTGGAATAAACTAACTTTTAATCAAAAGATAACTACAGCCAATAGACTGCAAGTAAAATGACTGTGACATGCGGACGGACAGACGGACAGACGGAGAAACGGCAAGACAGACAAGATGAAGCTGTAAGGGTTCAGTTTTTGCCATTAGGCTACGGAACCCTAATTAAACATTGCAAGCTATGTTTAACTACATAGATCTTTATTAATTTTACACTACTTAGCATTTTTTTTATGTTACAAGTTGGTAAGCAAGCATACAGCCCACCTGATGATGCTTCACTCACGCATTGTAAACCTCGAAATATTGTTATTGTGTATGACACCGTTGTGGCGTTGTGGGTAGCGAGTCTGCCTTAAGCCTCGACGGTTGCGGGTTCGATTCCCGCTCGGAGCAGATGTTTGTATTAATCGTACAGGCATGTTTTCCGGTCTGGTTGTGTTTGTTCTTGTCATTGTGAATGTTTCCGGACCCCGACACAGGATACAATTATCCTAATGGGGGCCGTTGAGTGTGTAGCGTTTATTTATTATTTATTTGTTTATTTATTGTTTCGTAAATCTCATTTGCCCAGTAATTCCACTAGCTTTAGTCTCCTTCAAAACGAAACACAGCATACAGCTTTAAGGTATGGTCTCTTCCAATAAAAGGCTTTCCACCAGTCAACTATCCTATTCACCAAATTGGCAGGGTAAGTAATAAAAAAAGTAAAAAAATTGTCATAAAATAAAAATTATAACTAAAAATTAAAACTAACCGTGAACGCCACTTACACCTAAATACCCAATAACTGACCCAAACTACATCCAAAGAAATCCTATTGAGAACCGTTATGGTGAAACTAAAATCCGGACAAAATAGTAGATAATTTCATTACTTTGGGAGACCGTGAAACTTTTCATAGTATCGTTGTCCGGTTATATCCGGATTAGGTCTAACTACTTTCGGAGACAAATCACTCCGGCAACTCGTTATCCGGGCTGTTGGTTCTGAAAAAGTTTATTATTGGTCAAAGTTGGCGTGAAATAGTTTTGGTGGCCTCGATCTATGCATAATGTATTTCGTACTGACATCGTCCACATGGTCTTAAAAATTGTTTTTAGAGATAAACAGAAACGAATTGTTTAAATAGTAAGTTAGTAATAAGAAAATAATGGTATTAAAAATATCGGCCATATGACTTTGTATATTGATGGCATTTACCCGGATAAAAGAAAATGATAGCACGTTGATAGCGTTGATTTTAAGGTTAAAATTAACAAATATTTTTATTAAAAATTAAAATCAGCCTTTAGTATAGTTACTCTGCGTCCAAACGACGTATCGATATAGAAATTGCATCCGCAGTACAATAAGCCGGTTTCACACGAAGCTAATAACAGTATCGGAAATGCAATTAATGTAATTTAATATCTAACCGTCCTTAGAAAATTCTATAAATTGTATATTTAATAATAATAATTGGAAACACGACAATTTTGAGTAATTTTTATAATTTATCGTCTAACTAGCGACTCACCCCGGCTTTTCACGGATGCAATGTAAAGACTAATATCGCTAATAATTATACAATGCTATAGACTAGCCCTCACACTGCACACCCCGCGTCCGCCGATCGCTGGCAACCGGGACGTAACTTACGGCCTGTCAGTCGCTGTGCCTCTGCTTTTTAATTCTCTGATATCTTCTAAAATATCCATTTTAATGAAATGCTGCTACGAGCAGTTTATATAATATATTTAATTGGGTTAAGAATAATACTGTATCACTACATAGTATAAAACAAAGTCGCTTTCTCTGCCTCTGTGTATGCTTAAATCTTTAAAACTACACAACGGAAGTTAACGGAATGCAATGAGAAGGAATCCGCTGACATCATATAACCATAAATCCATTGTGCAACCAATATTGCGAAATTTACATTCTTTCTTTAATTATAATATTGTTTGAATAAACCAGTCCAGTCATAGCATTCCATGTAATTAGTTTAAGTTTATAATTAAAATAAATATTTTTTAAAAAGTCTTCTGCGTTTTGCCTACACATAACTGGCGCAGTCGGTAGGATAGAGACAATTTGATGAATAAAATCTTCACAAATTGAACGATTCTTATCGTTAAAATCTCTATAAATAAATAAGAACCTTCGTGGCGGCCGTAGAAGACTATAATCTATTCCTATCATCGGAAACTGGCAGACTGGGCTCCGGACGGGAGATGCAGCGGATCTTGTGGTGAGTACTCTTACTTTCCAAGTTCCTGTGCTCTATTTTCCTCTGTATTTTATATGTATAAGTGTTTTCGTCTAAGGCTCAAATCGCTATAGATTTTAACATATTTAAAGGTTTACTTTAATATAAGTCTAAAGTATATCTCTGTGACTAAAATCGTCTTATGAGTTACTTTGAAACAAAATAGTAATTTTAATAATTAAAATACTATAATTAAATTTTGGTTAATTTTAAATAATTAAATATAATAAAGTTTTCAGTTAATTTTAGTATACATTTATATTACTTTTATAAAATAACAATGTCTTTTGCTAATTGTGATGTTTCAAGTTTTAAACTTATTTCTGAATTTATGCCGCGATACGATGGCAACCCTAAACGGTTGAATCATTACATTAAAGAGGTAGAGAATATATTATGTCTGATAGACGGTGCAGCCAAGCAACACCCAGCTATTGTGTGTTTAATTAAGAGTAGGTTAAGTGGCGCTGCAATAGACGCTATAGCCTATGAGGACTCCCTCGATTCATGGGATGTTATCAAGTGTGCCCTTTCGCGTCGCCTTCGTGATCCTAGAAATGAAATTCAATTAATGCAGGAGCTTAGCAGGATGCGTCGTAATAGGCAAGAGGATGCAGAATCCTTTGGTTTAAGGCTCCGCGAGATCTTAGACTCGTTGTTTTCAGTAGGCACACATAGTAATAAAGCATATTACGAGAATATGGTTATTGAGCAGTATACTAACCACCTTGACTTTCAAGTATCG
The DNA here is from genome assembly GCA_023373885.1 of Hestina assimilis. Taxonomy (NCBI): domain Eukaryota; kingdom Metazoa; phylum Arthropoda; class Insecta; order Lepidoptera; family Nymphalidae; genus Hestina; species Hestina assimilis. The sequence continues at coordinate 15,460,358 of CM041754.1, read as the reverse complement.
ATAGGGGTACGTATAGCCAAACCTTCAACCCTAGAGTCCGCGATAGTAATAGCTAGGCAGGAAGAAGCGAGACTAGCATATAATAAGACTTTAAATAATGTGAATTTACCATCTACATCGCAAGTAAAGGTGAAAGAACCAATAATAAATACTAATAGATTCCCTACACCTTTATCTTTTAGATTTAATAAGCATTTCTCTCAAAATAATTCAAATAATAACTTAAATAATAACAATACGCATAATAATATCCCTAAAAATAACAACTTCGTTCCTCGACAAAATAACTGGACTCCAGAGCAACGACAGCGCTGGGTACAATCCACGCTCCCGTGGAAGAACCAACAGACATCAGGTAATTATAGACAAACCCCTCAACAAATTAATCCCCCACAGAAGGTCTCAGACGTTACAATGAGGTCCGTAAATAAACCTCAACCCCCTCAGTTTGCTGTAGAAGAGTTATTCTACGCGGATGAACAGCAGCAACCCTCTTATGAAGAAGATATCGACAATCCATATTATAATCAAGGTGAGTATGACAATTATGGTCAGTTCCCTACGGATAATAATGAAGAGTACGATCAGCCTTCGTTGGAAGACCCTCAGCAGGATTTTATCCCAGGCAAGACATCAGACACCCCGAGCTAGTAAAAATCAATCATCAGGACAAAGACCATCTTCCCTATCTGGAACTTCCCGAATTTCAAGGTAAGTTTCTTATAGATACAGGCGCGTCACGTTCTATGATATCTCCTGAAGTAATTATTAATTCCGTGTTTCAAAACTTAGTAGAATATGAACCATTCGAAGTAAAAACAGCACATGCTACAACTCGACATAATCATGTTGTATACTTACCACTTCCCCCAGCATTTAACTCTGATGTAATTCATAAATTTCTGTTATTCGATTTTGATCCTAAATATAAAGGTTTAATAGGTTTAGATTTGCTTAAGACACTATCATGCAATATAGACATAAAGAATAAAACTTTACATACCTTGACCGCTGACTTACCTATTTACTTTGACTATCCTGAAAAAAAACTTAAAATAGAACCTAAATGCGAGAAGATAATTACTGTTAAAACAAACTACACAGACGGACAATACCTTCATGATAACTTTCATTGGTCGGATCAGTTAGTTTCACCAGCTGCTATTATTAAAGTTATAAACGGCTCGTTTAAAACATCTGTGATTAATTTTAGCGAAAAAAAAATTTATATCCAATAAATCAACAATAAAACTCGAAAGGTATCGAGAACCTGTAACAGAAAAAACATATAAATTTAATAACATGCAAGTAAATAACATAGATAAAGAACTTTGCGAAAATCTAAAAAAATACGTACCGAACACATGAATGAAGAAGAGAAGCGCGAAATTACTAAATTATGTTACCAATATAGAGATTTATTTTATTCAGAAAACTTACCACTTACCTTTACACACGCAGTCAAGCACGAACTGAGACTTACCGACGATACTCCTATTTTTGTACGTAGTTATAGACAGGCACCACAACAGAGAATAGAAATTCGCAATCAAGTAGATAAGCTCTTAAAGCAAGGTATTATTAGAGAAAGCATATCTCCTTGGTCTTGCCCTGTGCACATTGTGCCTAAAAAGGCCGATGCCTCTGGAAAGGTTAAATGGAGACTCGTTATCGATTATAGGCGGTTAAACGATCGTATTGTCGAAGATAAGTACCCATTACCGAACATCCACGACATCCTAGATAGATTAGGGCGTGCACAATACTTTACCACTCTAGACTTAGCTAGTGGCTACCACCAGGTAGAGATGCATCCCAAAGATATCGAAAAGACAGCATTCACAACTGAAAGAGGGCATTATGAATTCCTCAGAATGCCCTTTGGTCTTAAGAATGCACCAAGTACATTTCAGCGACTCATGGATCATATTCTGAGAGGGATAGATAATGTTTACACGTATTTAGACGACGTGATTATCGCATCAACTAGCCTACAACAACATGTAGAGAAGTTAAAACAGGTTTTCGATAGGTTTAGAATACATAATCTTAAAATACAGCTTGATAAGTCTGAATTCGTTCAAAAACATGTTACATTCTTAGGTCACGAGTTAACAGATGAAGGTCTTAAGCCAAACAAAGATAAAATTAAAGCCGTTCTTAATTTTCCTCTACCGAGAAGTCAGAAAGATATTAAATTCTTCTTAGGGCTCGTTGGATACTATAGGAAATTTATTAAGGATTTCGCTAAATTAACTAAACCCATGACGGTTTGCCTTAAGAAGAATCATAAAGTAGTTCATTCCCCACAGTTCATAGAAGCCTTTAACAAGTGTAAACAAATATTAACTAATGCTCCAATACTGCAATACCCAGACTTTGACAAACCTTTTATTTTAACCACAGACGCATCAGATGTAGCTTTAGGCGCTGTCCTATCCCAGGGCATTATCGGTTCTGATAAACCAGTGGCGTTCGCATCACGTACGCTATCAGAAACCGAATCTCGATACTCCACTATTGAAAAAGAGTTATTGGCAATAGTTTGGGCTATCAAATATTTCAGACCATACCTATATGGTAGAAAGTTCACCATATACACAGACCATAGACCCCTTACCTGGTTAATGTCACTGAAAGACCCTAACTCAAAATTGACTCGATGGAGACTAAAACTTGCTGAATACGACTTTGACGTTGTTTATAAGAAAGGGAAACAAAACACTAATGCAGACGCTCTATCAAGAGCTAAAATCTTTCACAAAAGCATTGACTCGTTAGCCGTGAATTTTGACGATAACTTTGACGACGACATTATCAACCGAATATTCGAAAATATACAAAGAGAGGCTGAAACGGAAGCCGTTCAAGAAATTCCCCTTACCACCAGTAATAATGACAACGAAAACAATAATGACCAACCTGACCTACCTGTGCAGCGAGATGATATAGAGTCTGATAGTATGACTGTTGTTACCGACCATGACAACCTAGTTTCTACAAACCATACGCAGCCAGATAATGAAAATAAAGGGATACCAATTCTTTCGGACGCCATAGACCGACAACAAAAACAATTTCATATTAGATCGACACCAGGCTCAACGTATAGGGTAGATAATAGATCCACTAGCACTAGGATAACTATTAAAGATGTATTCATACCTGTAAATAACACCGAACAGGAAATTATTCAGTTCCTCAAAGAGCATACTATCGCTGATCGAATATTCTATTGTTACTTTTATAATGAAGAATTATATCATGCTTTTTCTAGAGTTTACACTACAGTTTTTAATAATAGAGGACCAAAGCTTTACAGATGTACTTCACGCGTTACACTAGTTGAAAATAAATCCGAGCAAAATGAAATAATTAAAAAATATCACGAAGGAAAAACCGTGCATCGTGGTATTCAGGAAACTTATAAACATATTCACCGAAATTACCATTGGGCTAATATGTTACTTTCTATACAAGCATTTATAAATCAGTGTAACATCTGTTTACAAGCTAAGTACGAAAGGAATCCGTTGAAACCCCATTTAGCTCTAACAGAAACTCCTACTAAACCTATGCAACATCTATTTATGGATATATATTCTACCGGTGGAGCTTCATTTTTAACTATTATTGACAATTTCTCTAAGTTCGCACAAGCTGTACATTTAGACGCTTGCAGTAGTATACACATAGCTGACGCACTATTTCAAGTATTTTCAGTATTAGGTGTTCCACTTAAGATAACTACAGACTCTGACCGCAAATTTGACAATGACGTTATTAAGGAGATGTGCGCATTACATGACATTATCGTTCATTTTACTACACCATACAACTATAATTCTAATTCACCCATAGAACGCTTTCATTCGACTATTGCCGAAATCATTAGAATACAAAGAATGACAAACAAAGATGACCCCATACAATTAATAATGAAATTCGCTATGATCGCATACAACAATAGCATTCATTCTGTTACGGATTATACGCCACATGAGTTACTTTTCGGGCATACAGCATCTAGGAATCCTTTAGAACTTTATTACCCTAAGCAATTTTACCAGGATTACGTAATTAAGCATAGACAAAACGCCGAGGCTATACAAGAGTGCGTAACCGCGCTTACAGCAAAGAATAAAGAGCAAGTTATAAACAAGCGAAACCAGGCCGCCGAAGAAATAACATTTAAGGTAGGTGAAACTGTTTATAAGCAGGTTGCAAAAACGGCGAGAAATGACAAAACAAAACCGGTATTTAAAGGTCCATATAAAATTATTCATCTACACCCCAATAGCGTAGCTGAGATAATAGGAAATCATCCTAACTCTAAGTCAATTAGAGTTCACTTCAAACTCCTACGAAGACCTCATCTTGTTCCAGGACCCTCGTCTTCGGAGCCTTCGTGTTCCCAACAACCGCCGACTTGACCGTCGTTCCTGTAGATAGTACTAATGGCATCTTATTACTTAAACAAGGACAGATCCTTAAACAAATTGATTCTTTCAATCTTGCTTGTGTTTATAATATTACTCATTTACATATAGCTACAATTCAACTTATGTCATTATATGCTAGTACTAAGGTGGCCGAAAACAACACCGCCTCAGACCAAGTACATAAAACGTTCAAAGATCAGATAGAGCATAATTTAGATTTAGTAAATAAGAAATTAATTTTTATATCTCCTAAAATTAGAGTTAAACGTGGTATTATTAATGGTTTAGGTTCCGTAGTGAAGTTAATAACAGGCAACTTAGATAATGAGGATGCCGTAAGGTTTGAGAATCAAATTAACCAAATTCGTAGTTCGATTGCTAAACTCAAAAGTTCGCAGAGTCATTCTTTAGCATTAGCAGATAACACTATTAATGAGTTTTCTAATCAAATAAATAAAATAAATAATAATCAAATTAAGCTAGGATCTTTATTGAAAAACATCTCGTTAAATTCAAACATAGTAGTTAATCAACTACACTTCTTGGAAATATATATGCAATTAAGTATAAGTTTACAGATAATCTTAGATAAGTTAATGCTTTTAGAAGACGCTATGACTTTTGCACAGCTAGGTATTATGCACCCTAGTATAATTACTTCAAAAAATTTAATTATTGAAATTCTTAACTTACAAAATATAAATTCTTTTAGAACTATTTCGGACATTACTATAGATAACATTCATATAATAGAAAAATCTATAAATATAAAAGCCTATAGTACGGAACACTCGCTAAATTTTATATTAGAAATCCCTTCCATTGATGATAATATATATGATTTAATCCATCTCTACTCCCTTCCTAATAAACAAAACCTTACTATTATTTCTAAATCCAAATACCTTATACTTGGGAGTGAAGAGTATACTTACCTGGGAGAAGAATGCAAGAAGATATCAGACCGCTTGCAGCTCTGCAAATCCTTGGATACAAGAAGCATTAAAGATTCCGATGACTGCATCATCTCCTTAATTAAACATCAAGAGGCCGACTGTACACACGCCCGTATGCATATGAAAACCGGAAAGATTGAGAAGATTGAAGATAACGTGTGGATATCAATCTGTATAGAAGCTGAAGTCATGCGGACTAAATGTGGATCAAAAACAGAGTATAGAAAAACATCAGGAATTAATATCATCTCAATGACGGAGGATTGTGAAATTAAAATATGGAACAGAACTTTAAAAACTCATAATCGCAAAGTCAACATCAATGAAATCGTTCCGCTACCAAAAGAAATCTTAGTGAAACAAGAAGATGTTAAATATGAAGTACTCTTAGAAGACATCTCATTAGATGGCATCCATAGGCTTTTAGACAAGATGGAGAACATCGTGGAATTCGAGGAGGATCCCTGGTATATGAATATGTCAATACCTAGTTGGTCCACGGTGCTTCTATACGCTTTAGCAATATCATTCGCTATCTGGAGGATTCAGAAATGGTGGATGAAACGGCCAAAGACTGTTCGCGAGGACGCTTCTGGAAGCTGCAGAACGAGCTTCCATCTTAAGGAGGGAGGAGTTAACGGAATGCAATGAGAAGGAATCCGCTGACATCATATAACCATAAATCCATTGTGCAACCAATATTGCGAAATTTACATTCTTTCTTTAATTATAATATTGTTTGAATAAACCAGTCCAGTCATAGCATTCCATGTAATTAGTTTAAGTTTATAATTAAAATAAATATTTTTTAAAAAGTCTTCTGCGTTTTGCCTACACATAACTCGGATTTTGATGCGGTTTTTATTAATAGATAGAGTGATTGAAGAGGAAGGTTTATATGTATAATAACATCCATTAAATAATAAAGAAATACTGTTATTTTTGAGGTTTCTAATATGATGTCGTAAATAATTACATTTAACGCGTGCGTGCCACGGACAGTAATGAATAAATCAAAACTACTGGATCGATTTTAATAATTTTTCAGTGAATGATATAGGCTATATATTTTATACCCGTGCGAAGCCGGAGCGGGCCGCTATTTGTATAATATAGCTTGGTAAAATATAACACATATTTTTTGTAATATGTAAAAGATGAAATGGTTCCCCAATCCCCAGGATTGTCCTTTATGTATACCATTCCGGACTTTTTGTCGACTTTTTTATTTATTTGATCTGCCTAGTAAGATTTAGTCCTTTAAAGCGTTTCAAGCGTACAAAAATAAGTTTAAATTATTATGCGAGACGGGTCGCGACCGCGAATGTAGCCCACTCACCCTGATGAAGGACCTCCGATGAGTCCGAAACTAGTCGGTACTTAAACCGGTTGAACGTGAGTTTGAACCGTTTAAATTTTATATTAAGTCATCAGGCAATTGGTTATATAGCTGTGCTCCCTCAAACAACAACGTTTTTTACCACATTGAGTTCTAGGTGTTAAAAATAAGTTTGTTACGTTATCGCATTACAAATCTTTGTATCTTTTAGATTTTCTTTATATTATATATTGTTACGGGCTGAGGTTCGCAGATTCGGAATCAAACACCTGATGGCTCCAAATAAGACTTTATTGAGATCTAGATTACACAACAGAACTTCACAAATCACAGGTCCAAAAGAATAGCCGAGGTCACTAGTTATCGCACTTGTTCACTGGTATCACTTGTAGTTTCTTCGCTTGTTGCTCAGAACTGAATGACTCAGCCGACGCGCCGGGCCGCTTATATAACGCGGAACACAGGTTCGAGAAAGTTCCGTCCGCGGAACGCTATAGTACATGTTTCGAGAATACATCTTTCTACAACCCGCGCGACGGTAAAAAACAAAGAGAGTAGCAAGCGATTTTGAACCTCATTCTCTTGTGATAAGGTTCTCCGTAACAATATGTAGGTATTATATATATAAACCTTCCTCTTGTATCACTCTATCTATTGCTGCACTGCTGCTGAATAGTTCAAAAGATCTAAGCGAACAGACAGGGGAAGCGATTACATTTTATACTATATACAGATTACCATTCTGAGAAAGTGGTGGCAAGGGTATGGTATCAAGATATGCACCATGGAGATATCACGTAGCTGTTCCTGTTAATTTGAAATGAAAATAATTACAGACTTTTAATATAAATATCCATACACAATGAAATTAATATTACACTTATAGCGCTTAGCATACTACATGGCTTTCCTAAGCGGTCCTCTCAAACTATGCACCGGATGTAAACGTTGCCGGACAATGCTCGTTCATTTAAGCGGTAGCTTCCGGAAGTGGTATTATTATATGACTAGTAGTGACACACGAAAGCCTTTGCGTCTATGATATGTATTTTTATATAATAGGAAACGGTACATAATATTTCCACTAAATGTACTTCGGCTATGTGCATAAGATAAATGGGCATAAGATATAATTTGTAATCTTTATAATATTATCAGTTTTCGTCTTATCAATAACATCAAGTCCACAGGTTAATAACAATTTTGGTAACTAAGAAATGGCTTTAGTCGTAAAGTATGTTATTAATTAGTAAATAAATATTTAGGTAATATAATAGTTTATCAGTTTATTATGATATTTTAAAACAAATAAAATGAAAACAATTTATTGCAAGCATGTTTGAATATTATCAGATGCCGTGTATACGTATATATAATAGAAAACTTTAAGTCGAAAATATGCTTTTGATATTCAGTATAAATAGACTTTTTGTCTAGAAAGAAAGAAAAATTATTTATTTGGTATCAGATAAGAACAATTATTATAACTTAGGAACTATACTTAATTATATTAACTAGGCTTTAGTTAGAACAGTACCAAAAAGGTCTCCGCTCAGCAAATTATGTCACACTATAAATGGACGCAAATAAGCAATACCATGTCAACCCACACGAATGTCATTTCGAGAAAATTTTGAACAAATTGCTTTATATGATTTTTTTTATGCATTGGTCAAGTTTTTGGCAATTTCAAGATGTAAGTTATTTTACTTATTTTTACATAAAACAAGTATACACACTCCATATTTCGTATATAATATAACCCAAAACGTTTAAAATAAGACATAAATTGATTATAAATTAATTAATGAAATAAATTTTTTTTTTTTTTTTTTTTTTTTTTTTTTTTTTTTTTTATGTTAGAAGTTGGCAAACAAGCATACGGCCCACCTGATGGTAAGTGGTTGCCGTAGCCTATGAGCGCTTGCAGCACCATTAGTAGGTGCCACTCACGCGTTGCCAACCTCGAGATATTAGTTCTTAAATCTCGTTCGCCCAGTAATTTCACTAGCGTACAATGCCCTTCAAACTGAACACAGTAGTGCCTAAGCACTACTATTTGGCGGCAGAATATTGGACACTGCGGTGGTACCTACCTAGCCGGCCTCTTGCAACAATAGACCTACCACCAGTGAAATGAAAAATTGATTAAGATGATCAAAAAATGGCTTTTTTAGAAGTTTTAAGGCTTAAAACCCTACAAATATTTAAAAATAAATGTTCTTCAGCCATTTACCAACACTTCTTTATATATAACTCAGTTTTTTCAATTTTGTGGGTTGACATGGTATTGCTTATTTGCGTCCAAGTAGCGACGCTGGTTTTCTGCGGAAGCCTATAGTTAAACATACATAATTAATAGATATTACAACACATTATAAATGTAACATAACGGCACAGTGTAACAGTGTGGAAATTAAATAAACTATGGTTTTTATAGTCTCATGATATATGTGTGTAGGCGTCTTTAATCGTAATCCAACAGCATTATATCACAGCGCTATCGGGACTGTTATCGTGATTGTATTGAAAACGCGCATTTTACGACTCAATTTATTTTCAACTTCAACAATTCCGACTCGTAATTGTCTATATCAGGTGAATCTCGCAGCTGGACGTGTCTAGCGTATTTTATGGTTTAAGTTTCATTGAATTATATAATTTGTTTTGACCTGTATACTATAATAACTTTTTTTTGTTTAATGTTATAAGTTGGCAAGCAAGTGGTCGCCGTAGCCTATGAGTGCCATTAGTAGGAGCCACTCACGCGTTGCCAACCTCGGCATATCGGTTCTTAAATCTCCTCTGACCAGTAATTTCACTAGCGTACAGTGCCCTTCAAACTGGAACACAGTAATGCCTAAGCACTACTATTTGGCGGCACAATATTTGACACTGCGGTGGTACCTATCCAGCCGGCCTCTTGCGACAAAAGATCTGCCACCAGTGTGACTGATTGCACTGGTGGAATAATCTCTGCTGTGACAGAGGTTATCCCAACAGCGAGCGATGGAGTCATGTCACGACGCCGATAACTACTATATATAGCGATATAACTACTTTTAAAAGTCTTCAATGAATTCTATTCAATTATTTAACATTATAAAGTCGATTAAAAAAATAACCCCTTCCCTTAACTATGGTTTTGTATTTCGCAGTAGTAGAGCCACGCCCCTCCCAGCACATTTGTGCTCGACTGGGAAAGTACTTCCCTCACAGAAAATCACCGTAAAGTAACAGTATTGTAATGAATTTCGTACGATGAGTGAGAGTGCCGGTAGCTCAATCTCTCATCCCGTCTGTTCCCTTCCTTTTTTTTTCTTTCCTTGCGTTAGCAACGCGCATGTGATACTTCAAATATCGCGCGTTCGTAGGTTGCGGTGACCATCAGGCGGACCGTATTCTTGTTTGCCAAAAATAATTAAAAACAATAAATTGAATATTATAATAAAGAAGATAAATAAGATTCAAACTGAATAACATTTATTTTTGAACTCTCTTGTAATTTAAGTCACCTCTTCTTCTTATTATCGAGTGGTTAGTATCTAGATAGAGAGGTTCAGGTCACCGATATAGGCCTCTGATTTATCGAATTGATAACAGCGGCGACCGACTTTTTACGTGCCCTCCGAAGCGCGGAGACGCTCAATTGAAATACCTTTATGTGATGATCCACCTATTGCTTGAATGCGCCTTCTGTTGCTTACCACACCGATCCTTCACCGATCAGTGAGCGCACCCGGCTATGAGCGTCTTATAGTCACTAATATATTTCTTTTTGAATTTGCTAAATTGTAGTGACTATAAATGCGCCTTTTCCGATGGAAAATTAGATGCACCTTACATTTGCAATTATAATTTAACACCCTCTAGGGATTATGAAATTAGATAAAATTAATTAGGCAGACGCTTTCCCTTATCAGAGACGCGTATTATTTATAATACAGGGCGCTATCTATGGATTCATTTAAAAAAGGGGCTTTGTTTGAATAATTAATTAAAACAATTTGCATAGAAATTAGACAAATACAGATCGCAAACGTGTTGTTAAACTAAAGGGAAGAGAGGAAAGAAGGAAGGGAAAAAGAAAAAAGTTAGAGTATAGTTTGACTCGCTGGTGATCCTAACACTGAAGCAAAACATGGCCTATTGTAGCGATATTTTCACATCTCCCATCACCCTACAGCGACAGCTACATGGCATACTACGCAACGATATTGACGACCAATGGTCGTCACGATTCTAAATCGCGCTATCAGAGTTTTCTACGCTCGTAACCTATATATACAATTTTCCAACATAAGTCTTTTCGAGTTCTTAAAATCCCACCAATCCGACGTCATGCTAGTGCAAGAGACCTTCTTAAAACCGAGCATGCGCGATCCCAAAGTTTCTAATTACCGATCCATCCGGGACGACAGAGCCACCCGCTTCGGCGGAACTCTGATCTATTATAAAAGGTCCCTGCACTGCGTGCCGCTAGATCCTCCACCGCTTTCGAATATCGAGGCGTCGATTTGTCAGATCAGTATGACGGGCCATCAGCCTATCGTACTCGCTTCCGTCTACCTATCGCCCAACAAAACCCTACTCGAGAGCGACCTTAGGTCGCTCCTATCGATGGGAGGCGCGGTCCTTCTGGCCGGCGACCTCAACAGTAGGCGACCGCTGGCACTCTAACGTATCCAACAGTAACGGACTAATTCTCGACAGACTGACTTCACTGCCGACTCTCAACTTTGAGGTCATAGCTCCCATAACGTTCACCAGATACCCCAATCGAGGAACGAACGACAGACCCGACGTGCTCGACATAGCCATCTTGAAAGACGTAACGCTCCAGTTGCGCTCGATCGAGACGCTATCCGAGCTAGACTCCGACCATAGGCCGGTTCTAATCCAGCTAGGACCCGTCGCGCATTCCACCCCCCCGACTAAGACCCTAGTGGACTGGAGGAAGCTCTACGAGCAACTCCGGTCGGTAGAATCGACCCCCCTAGACGGAATACCTGACGAAAATGGCGCTGGGAGCTCCCGGAAGACCTGAGGGATCTCCTCAGACGTAAAAACGCGTTCACTAGAGCCCATGACTCCTATCCGACCGACGACAACCGGAGGCGACTCCGGGCCCTACAGAGGAAGGTCAAAGCTCGCTTTGCCCAACTCAGGGACGACCGACTCGGCAGGCATCTCCAAGAGCTAGCGCCCTCTCACCTGGCCTACTGGGCGATGGCGCGAACTCTGAAAGATCCGACCGTCTCCACGATGCCGCCCCTCTTGCGTCCGAACCGACCCCTCGCATCTGACGACTCTGATAAGGCCGAGTGCTTGGCTGACAGCCTCGAATCCCAATGCTCCCCCAGCTCCCAACCAGTCGACCCCGAGCACCTCCTCAAGGTGAACTCGGAGGTCGAACGTAGGATCTCCCTGGCCCCGACGGACGAGCCGCTGTCGCCGACGACAGCGGACGAGGTCGAATCCATAATAAAGGCCCTCAAGGTCAAAAATCTCCCGGACCCGACCGAATCTCCAATAGGACTCTGAAGCTCCTCCCGACTCAGATCATCGAACTATTAGTCCTCATTTTCAACGCCCTTCTGGCAGGATGCTCCTTCCCAGATCAGTGGAAGGAAGCGATAGTCATAGGGATCCCGAAGCCCGGGAAACCTAAAAACCTTCCCACCAGCTACCGACCCATATCGTTGATCAGCTGTCTCGGTAAGATCTACGAGAGAATCTTACTCATTAGGATCAAGGCCGTCGTTGAGGCCAAAACATAATGATCAACGAACAGTTCGGCTTTCGAGCCCGTCATTCATGCACCGATCAAGTGTACCGCCTAACGGAACACATCCTCCAGGGCTTCACCCAATCGCGCTCCACCGCAACGGTGGCTCTCTTCTTCGACGTCGCAAAGGCGTTCGACAAAGTCTGGCACGACGGCTTGATATACAAGCTGTTCGATTACGGCCTGCCAGACAGACTCGTGCTCATCATACGAGACTACCTGTCCAACCGCTCCTTCCGCTACCGAGTCGAGGGTACGCTGTCTTCCCGACGCACCCTACGCGCCGGAGTCCCCAGGGCTCCGTGCTCTCACCCGTTCTGTACAATCTGTACACCAACGACATACCAAAGTCGAATCCCAACGATCGCGTAGGCTTAGCTCTCTTCGCTGACGACACAGCTCTCTATACCACATCCAACAGACCCCACCTTCTGACTAGCCGCCTCCAGACCGCGGTCAACGCCTTAGGCGATTGGTTTAGGAAATGGAGGATCGAGGTCAACCCCGACAAAAGTGCAGCGGTGCACTTCACCAGACACGCCGTCGGAAACTACTGGAGGCTCGGTCAACCGGGAGACATCCTGCTCTTCGGCCAACCTATTCCTTGGAAAAAGGAGGCCAAATACCTAGGCGTCACGCTCGACGCCAAGCTAAATTTCCAGTCCCACATGTCGAAAGTTAGGAACAGAGCCGCCTTCGTGCTCGGAAGGCTCTACATGATGATAGGCGGAGGGAGTAAATTGTCGCTTAGAAATAAGCGAACACTTTACAAAACCGTCGTTCGTCCTATACTAACGTACGCGAGTCCCGTCTTCGCTCACGTCAGTTCTTCGCAATTAGCGAAATTCCAAGTCATCCAGAATAGGTTTCTGCGCATGGCCACGGGCTGTCCGTGGTACGTGCGCAACGTAGATCTCCACAGAGACTTCGATCTCGATTCGATAGCGAAATGCATGAAAAAGCTCTCCAAGAGCTTTTTCGAGAAAGCCCTATCCCACCCGAACCCCCTCGTCAGACAGGCCGCCACTTACACAAGTAGAGGTGACTTACCGACACGACTCAGGCGTCCCAAGCACGTCCTGCAAGACCCAGACGATAGCATCACAACAGCTAACGCCCCATACACGAACAGAACACGACATCAGACACACATGCTGCAGCGTCTCCGCCGGCGGAGACGAGGACCCTTGTTTCGCACAGCCCGACACAACGCCAACTCGTCCGCTCACCCCGGACGGTGAGCACCGCGCCGCGTACGGTCGCTAGACTGCGCTCCGGAGCGCTCCTTCCCTCCCGATGACGTCCCAAGCCTAGGCTCGACCTCGCAGGAGGGGCCCTTGGAACGGATTCAACTTGTGCCCCGCGTGGCAGTCCATCTTTTACCGGCCAAGGTCTCCAGACCCGGCCCCCCACCGGTGACGCTGTCAAGGCCACTAGGGCCAACAGCAATGGACACTCCGAAAAAAAAAATAAGTCTTTCGGCTTCGGCCCGCCAGGTAATATCACATTGCCGGGCCGGAGGAGCCCTCCATTCGTTGTATTCATAATGACGTACCCTCCACATCTATACTGCTTCAAGTTGATGTCTTTTGAGATGGACTCCTTTAGTTTGGTCGATTTGGTTGGAAGGGTCCAACGTAAAATAGCAACATTAAAAAAGAAAATATTGATTCAAAATCTGAATTTATTTTCGAGGGAAACTCAACAAAGTATTCTTTATTCAAGTCGGCTTATTGTCGGTATGACAATGATTAGAAAAGTGGATTTTAAATATAAATATGAAATAGAGATGATTTTATTTCGTAAGACTTTTTAAATCTACCGTTATTCAATTACAAGTACGACGACGTTGTTGCGCAGCCGTAGATAGGTAGCGAACCTGTCTTAGGCGCCACAGGTCGCGGGTTCGATTCTCGCTCTGAGCAGATGTTTGTATTAACCATACGGGCATATTTTCCGGTCTGGGTGTGTTTCCCTTGTTATTATGTATTTTTTCGGAAACAAACCCAACACATGATATAACTATCTTAATGGGGCCGTTGAGTGTGTATCGTTTATTTATTTATTAAATTATTTTTATTTAAGTATACATCAGCCTATATACGCAATATACATACATATATACAAATTCCACATTCAATATCTTGGACTGTTATCAAACCCCATTTCAAATCATTCAATCCGTATTCAAAAGTCCGTCGATCGATTAGAAATCTCTATGAATGCCCAACTTTATTTACCCCTGTGAATATGAACCATGCATTTTAAACACTTGTGAGAGGGTTAACTTTTATCCGGGGATTCCGTATCTTATACAATTTGATTCTATACCATACCAATATCATAAAGCTGTAGAATTAACGTATTCTTTCCTTCAAGGTTGGCAACGCACCTGCATGCCTTCTGGTTTTGATGAACTGGTTTCGGGCGGCGGTGATCGCTTAACATCAGATGAGCCTCCAGCTCGTTTGCCCCTTCTTACATAAAAAAAAAACATTTGTTTGTTGGCTTAGCGCGGTAATCTCTGGAAATACTGTTCGGATTTTCGACCTCCGCAACCCTAAGGGCGGACCAGTAACTCACTGGATAACAGCCATTAATTACCTATCAAGAGTTAACAATTATTACCAAATGTTATGATCACGCTTTCCGAGGTACGCCCTAATTATTTCTATTCTTAAAAATACAGCAATAATAGTCCATTGTATCACTTTAAGGAACCCTAAAAAGATAGCAGCATTTTCTATACATTACACAGCTTCCGTTAAGTTGGGAAAGTGCGAATGAATGGTGAAAAATTATTCAGTGAAAAGTTGTTTTAAAAACCGCCAGTTAACATAAGCTGGAGGCCAGTGAATAAAAAAAAATGTAATGTGTCTGCGTTTATCGTTTGAGTTCTGTTTTAATATCTACTCTGCTTACAGTTTTCTGAAATTATGCAAATTCGTAGTAGTAGAGCTACGGTTCTCACAAACAGGCCGGCTCAACAGGGAAAGTACCACACTCTCACAGAAAATTCGCGTAAAGTAACGGCGTACTGTTGCTCTTCGTTCTGATTAAGGAGAGTGCTGGAGACCCAATATCCCACCCCCTCTGATCCCTTCCATTTTTCATATTAAAAAGGAGCAAACGAGCGGATAGTTCCAACTGATGATAAGCGGCCATGGACGCTTACAACGACAAGGGGTTGCAGACGCGTTACCGGCCTTTAGGAAAAAGTGAGACGCTCGTAGCCGGGTGCGCTCACTGATCGGTGGGTAAAGCAACTTTAGGCTTTTGATGACAGTCAATAAGTCAAGTCAGAGGCCTATACAGGGACCTGAGCAACTATGACACTAGCTTGGACACTAACCACTCGATAAGAAGAAGAAAGAAAAAGGTATCTTATCCGATGCTTGAATTCCCCCAAATTGTACCGCACCAGGAAGACCTCAGGAGGAAGATCATTCCATAATTTACACGTGCGTGGGAGAGATCTCGAGGCACGTTTGCTGTAAACCAAGCATCCAGATGGTGCGAATGATACAGACCTCTGCGGCGTCTTTCTCTCCTATCCCTTGGGTTGGCATCGTGCATGTGATACTTCAAGTATCGCGACCGTTCTCGATCTATAATACAGTAGCAAAATATAAGAGTTTAGCTTGTGTCTCTTTTTAAAGAAATTTTTTCTCTTTTCTTTTAATACAATATCAAGAAATTAACAAATAACTGCACGAACTACCTGATAATAAACAGTGACTTGCACAGTAATAATAAGCAATTTATTTGTTATATATTCTGTAAGAGGAAATACTTCTCTAAATCACGTCTAAATGAACACAAGCCCACCAGACTCTAGCATCTGTTTTAACAGCGCAGCGGAAGCGAACCTGTCTTAAGCACCACAGGTGGCGGGTTTGATTCCCGCTAGGAGCATATATTTATATTGACCATACAGGCATGTTTTCCGGTCTGGGTGTATTTGTTCTTGTCATTGTGTATGTTTCCGAACTCCCGACGCAGGATATTAATATCATAATCGGAGCGGTTGAGTGTGTAGCGTTTATTATTATTAAAGTGATACAGGCATAATTGTGTTTCGGTCTGAGTGTGTGTTGTCCTTGTCCATGTGTGTGTTAAGTATGGAGCGTTTATTATATATTATTATTATTTTACAAACAAAAAACAAGAAAAGTGCTGCAAAGCAATGTTCAATGCGACCAAGTGAATTATTTAAAATATTTATGTTAATAAACGTCATTTAATATCAGGCATTGTTTAACATAATTGCCAGTAATAATCGCACTTCATTACGCGTTATTTACTGCTTATTTTAATATGCTCGATTGAATTAATTATAATCGCGAAATTAGCGTTTATTAAAGGCGGTTTTAACGGGATTATTCTGGGTTGTAAGCTGTAATTCGCCTTGTGTCTAAATGGCTTTGTTACAAACTAGCATCTGCCCGCAACTTCGTGTGCGGTGACTTTAGAATTGGCTCCAAAGAGAATTGGATCATTTGCAAATAAATAATATACACACGTCGATACCTACTTTCAATTGAATGCAGGACATATTTTATAAACAGATTTTGTGTCATTGTCATCTTTCACTGCAAAACGAAACAAAAATCTTCAACAAAGCGTCGAAATTCGGCGATTTTTGTTCAAACACGTCAATAATTCCGACTGTCGGCTGATTCAATATTAGTTCGCGTTAACGAGTTGCAATTATATCAAATGTAAAAGAAACTCACTTTCACTTGTAATAGAGTGCAATTTTTGGTGTCCGTCAAACTAATTATTTTATTTAAATATTTGCCAATTACGTGAATTGAGATTTGTTTAACGAGCGTCGCGGATAATGGCGGGAAGCTGAGGAAGCATAAAGGTAAAAAAATCAGGAAAGTTTTTGTCTGGGATTTCGTAACATCCATTTTAAAATATATAGTTAATCAAGTGCAATTTTTGGTTCATATAAAAAAAAATGAAATCTTCAAATTTTTCGTTTATCTTTAGCATGTCAGATTACAGCCGGCCGCGGAGGCTTCATTTATTTTAATTTTTATCTTGCTCTATACTATTTTTATGTATGTATGTATGGTCGCTTAAACTGATGGTCGCTTAACCGCTTAAAACAGTGTTTTATTAAACAACATCGTTTTATTATTTAGAATGTCAGTCAGTGAAGCGATTCTACACGATTCAAAAACGTGTATTAAACACGATTAATCAAACTTATAAGCGCGTCAACGCGTCTGAGTTTCGCTTGTTAGGGTTCTCTTGGTTGGTTTTGCTAGGGCCTTCTGGTCTCGGTTGGTGGCGAGGAAGACGGTCGTACAGGGAAACAACCTCATCAAAAAGTTAGTTTTAGAAAAGGGAGCCCTAGGACTCTCTTACTGACGGTTCACGCCGGGGTGTCGCTTTGATTGCAACAGCGAACCCGTGGCGTCCCACTATAGTGCAAGGCGACCGTTAGGTTTTAGTGGGTATCGGGGCCAGGTCCTATAAAGATCATGGCTTCAAGTTCCACACTCCCTGCGCCACTTGCGCTTGCTGCAAAAGGCGCTCCTATACACGCTTCCAAACACGAGCTCGAATAAAACGCTAGTTTGAAGCGTTTACAATGAATGACGTAATAAAATATTTCTTACGAAGTACTAATAATGATCCACATAAATCTTACCTTAGCCGCAGCAAATTAAAGAATAAAATATCGTTAATAATTTGAGGTCTTAAAGGTAAATAAATATCCGCTTCATTGAATTTAATTTGTAAAAAAGTCCAATCGTAATAAATTCTCAAAGCTGTAATGTAAATCACTCGAAGCCTTAATGAGGCTCTTTAGATTAATCACGAGTAATCGTCAATTGGTTTCCCTCTTTATCATAGGAATTGGATTAACATAATATTTACCTTTTTTAATTTATTAATAATTTTGTAATTAGCGTATAATATACGCTAATTGTACTTGTGTATTACATTTTTCTATGCAATAAAAAAATAGAAATATCTATATAACTACAACTACTTGTACTTAGTTGTAAGCTTTGCTGCTTTGGTATTAGGGCGCTGCCCCACCGCTGCCCACGGAGAGGCTACGCACGTTTGTCTAGTTTTCTTTTACAAGAAAATGTATGTGATAGTGCGCCCTGCAACCCACGAGCAGGCCAGGCACGAATCGATGTTGTTGTGGATTAAAAACACAGTTGAAACTCGTTCAGCAGCTCTTCGATAATGGAGAATCTTTAGGGTTTCAAATATTAATGAATTAAATATCTTTAAAATTTATAACTGTGGATTGTATTCTTCAAAATAAATGTGGTGGAAATTATTTTTATGTCCTACAACCTCAATTTGTTTTTAGAATTTTAAATGCCATCGTTCAGAAGTTAGAGGGACACATTTAATATGATATTAGGATCTAATAAGAAGAACTAGTTACTTAATAAAAAAGTAAGAAGCCTAGCTATTATTTTTAAAGACCTATCCAAAGATACCTGACATGTTGCCATACGTTGAATTTTTTTTTCCAACCCTCAATTACACGACTGCTAACCTAAACTTTAAAATATTCTATTATTTCGGTTTATAGAATACATTTATTTACTAAATTTCATACAGACAGAGCCTATTGATGGTGACAATTTATCAAGATATACGGACATAACCAAATTATAAGCGTTCCGTTTTTACCATTCTTACTCTTTCACACAAAAACTACTAAACTATGGATGAAAGGGACACAGATAGCTTACCTGTATTAACACATAATACTTTTTCATCTTTCGTCAAAATACTACATTAAGCAGACAGAACCGTGAGCACAGCTAGTATTATATATAAAAGTTAAGATACCGAGCTGTCGTTTACTTATCTTTTTAAAACAGTCTTAACCCATACGCGTGACGTACGTGATCTTTGACTGCAGATATCAATACCAATGAAGACGATTTAAAAACTATCGTCTTGAGGTATTTTATTATACGTTTTGTTGTACAATGTTATATTTGTATCGTGTATCGTGTTTTAAAATCAAACTAAAATGATAATGGAAATAATAGTAATGCATTTATCTTTGTTCAAATATAGCCTCTGTTAACATACCAGCTCATCAGCATTAAATATCACGCTGACAATTCAATTAATATAATAAACAGATTCGGAATTTCTATTTTAAAATGCATCAAGAATACTTTATTTAGAATGGAATATGAGTATGTTACCCACACATATACACACAGTTCAACACTCAAATACACATGCCAATCACAGACACACACACACACACTCACACAAAAAAAAACACCATACAAGTACCTGCATACTTATGCCGGTACATGCACGTACACACCCGTATTCAAGATCACCAACACATTTTATTCCTGTTATAACCATTTATTACTTTATATACGAAACGAAAAAAGACGCTCGGTGGGTTAAGCAACTTTAGGCGCGGTCAGTTACTAGATGGGTGATCGCATAGAGGTAATTCAACTGAGTGTCTCCGTGCTTCGGAGGGCATCCACAACAGCGCGATTTAGAAGACATTTTCTTCCTCGCACAACCACTCTGTGGAATCAACTTCCGCCGGGGGTCTTTCCGAACCGATACGACTTGGGAACCTTCAAGAGAAGAGCGTATTCTTTCCTTAAAGTTCGGCAACGCGCCTGCATGCCTTTTGGTGTTGCAGATGTTCATGGGCGGCGGTGATCACTTAACATCAGGTGAGCCTCCAGCCCGTTTGCCCCCTTTACATTTAAAAAAATGTAAAAAGTCGGTACCGGCTGTTATCAATTTGGCAAAAGTCAAAAACTCAAGTCAGAGGCCTACGGGCGACCTAAACAGTTCCATAAGATAAAGAAGTTTACTTTATTATATAATATTTAGTTTGGTATTTCTCATACTTATTGTAAAAAAGAGCCAGGAGACCCTTAGTACAGGACAACCTAGTTTGGGAACCTGCCTACATATAATTGTAGTTATAAATTTATAATTAAGACTAATCCGTGGGTCTGAGAAAAATAAAATTATGATTAACTTATTATTATTTACGTAAAAATACGATCGTAATAATTAATGATTTTTACGTCTTATATATTGAATTGCTACTTGCAGCGAGGTATATTATTGGTTCTTAGAGGAGGATAATAAAACCGGGTATATGTGGACGGTTAACGATATCCGGGTCTTAGGTGTAACAGTGTACAGTGTAACTTACAGATAGAACGTTTCCTTAAAAAAAAATTGCTTAGTAATTTTTACTCAGATAGATACATACGGTTGAGTGTTGACTATTTATTATGTGATCATAAACTTTTTTTGTACCGATCGGGACAGAATCTGCTACCGGATAGATAACCGGGTTGCTGCGGAGGGGAACCAGGTTAGGAAGGGTTTTATGACAATTATGTTAGGGATACATTAACATTGTTTACTAGAATCTTCGTCGGTGACGCTGTCAAGGCTAGTAGGGCCAACAGCAATACACATTCCGGAAAAAAAAAAAAATCTTTTTCTTAGCATTATTCCCGCTACTTTCCCAGGGTCGACTTAAGTAACCTGTCAAATTTTTCGGACAAGACCCACAAGGACAAATGCTCAGACCAACCGAAAATCGAACCCACAATATCAATCAAGTTTATAGCTCGCTACCAACAAGCCAACGGTCGTGTCCTCGGTCGTCGATATCAATTTTTATCATACTAATAATATAAAGAACCCTCTACAGCATAGCTGGTCTATATTTTGGCTCGACTTATTTTTATGATGTAATAAAATTCCTTTAGGATACGTCTAGATAATCTGTTTTCATTACTCGCCATAAACCAATCCTTTTATGTTCGTAATGAGTTAATTATAATGGATACAGTCGTGTTCTCTTCAAGTAATTAAATAAAATCTTACAGCAGCCATGCTTCCTGAAGCACAACTGGGCCGGTTCTCACAGAAAAGCGGCGTAAAGTAACTACTGTTGCGTTGAATGCGATGAGTAAGAGCGTTGGAGGCCCATTCTCCCACCCCTTTATTCCTTTTCCTTTTTCCCTTCTCATCCTACACCGTCATGAAATAAAAAATATCTCACTGTAGAAAATTATCAAATAGTAGTTGCTAGTTATCAAATTAGTTATCAAATTAACTTCATAGTCTTAAGCGATAGAGTACAGTCCATCAAAATAAACGTCACCAGTCGACACTATCTAACCCTCAATAGAATTACAAATAATATAATTCCAAATACGTTTCCTTAGTACCTGAGCCAGACAAGCGATGCGGTTTCCTCGGCCGCAGCTGATTAGAACGAGGTGAATTGTGTTAAGACGAGGCAGACTGGCGAATTCGTGTTCAAAGCCGCTGTGTAATAGACTTTTGATGAAATATTGGTCTGTAAATGGCAGTTTGTTGACCATAAATGAAATTTGGTGCCCTTTTACATTAACTATTGATAAATTCATAATAATTGTTGAACATAATATTTTCTCGATCGCCAACGGCTTTCAAATAAAAATATTCATTTGATATATAGTTATTTGTTGACAAAACTTAGAGCAATTTTTCAAAACTTTGTATAAACAAATAAAGAAAAATTGGTTGATAAGCCTAGAAGAAAAAAAATTACTGTTTTATTGTCAATTAAAATTAAATTCTGAATTTTTCGATTTTTTATTGGGAAATAAGGAATCATTAGAATATTAAACTATGTTTTAACATAGACCGATTTCAATTATCAAAAAATTACTAATCTCAGAAACATAGTTATATTTAGAATAGACTTTCGGTAAAAAATTATAAAATTCGATTACACTGGTTATATTTTATATCATGCTTTTATTAGCTTCATATGTATGTAATGGAAACTTTGAACACAATTTTGACCTCTTTCAAAACGTTGATTAATATCCTTATTAGGATATAAAATTTCCATTATATATAAAATAACCGATATCTTTGAAAATCCAACTAAAAAATTAAACATAAATAAATAAATAAACGCTACACACTCAACGGATATTAGGATAGTTATATCCTGGGTTAGGGTCCAGTAAACATACACAATGACAAGAACAACCCAAACCCAGGCTGGAAAACGTGCCTGTATGGTCAATACAAACATCTGCGCCGAGCGGGAATCGAACCCACGACTTCTGGCACTTAAGGCAGGTTCACTACTGCTGCGCCACAATGTCGTCGTCAACATTATCAAAATGATAATCCTTCTACTCATATCTGTCAATAAAATACTTATAACTATTGACACGCCCCACGCTTTTTTACAATAAAATAATCATTTTTCTTATTTATTTTTTAGTTTTTTTTCAATACAAACGTGTTTTTTTAGTTTTTTTAAACTACTATTTAATATATAATTATGTTAAAACATTGCAAATATCGGTACAAAATATAAAATATTCTCAACCCACACAATACATCGTTACAAGATTTCGTCTTTAGTGCATTAAATCATAACACAGTAACAATATTAGCGTTCATTTCGTATAGCTCTTCATATAACATTCAACGTTTCAGACGGAAAGCCAAAGGAATTTCAAGTCTGCTATATAAATGGTCAGCGGTGCTGTTCGGACACTAAAATATGGTACCTAGAACAGGACTATTCTGAAATTCCCTTACAATTAATTTCATTGTGGAGTGCACCGCTGCGGAATTCGTAATTTTAAATATTTTATAAAAATGATAAATTGTGAATGATTTGTTATAACTTAATTTTCAATCTTTCTCTTAAGTGTAGCTTAATATTATTTTTTTTATGTGAGAGGGGCAAACGGGCAGGAGGCTCACCTGATGTTAAGCGATCACCGCCGCCCATGAACATCTGCAACACCAGAAGGCATGCAGGCGCGTTGCCGACCTTTAAGGAAAGAATACGCTCTTCTCTTGAAGGTTCCCAAGTAGTATGCTCCACTCTCATAGGATACGACAACCCCGTACCGTTAGGTGACGTATGCTTGCTTACCAACTTAGTTACTTAAAAATGTATTTGGTAAAGACAATATTCTGATTCTATAAAATATTATTTTCATTTCCATTAATCACAAATTTTTTTTTTCCTAATACATTATAAATATAGGAAATAAATTTCCGGTTAAACTACGGAAAACTTTTCCGAATGATAATAAAATCAAATAAAAATCCTTCCAATACTCGATATACTCGTAACATTTGAAGAATATGAATACCAAAAGGAATTTTACAGGCCGCATTACCAAAGTTCGTATGTATCGCCTCGTATCCGCAAAAGTTGCGCATATTGAAAATATTTTTACGGATTATCCGAATCCAGATGCTCTCGCGGAAAATGTTTGAAAGTGTGGAATACCGAGTTGGCGGGGATTTGGTATGAAACGAATTTTTACTTACGGATTATGATATTTGTGATGTTTTTGAGCTTAGTGGACAACACTAGTTACTGGTTTTGGTTATTTTAGATCGGATTTGGTATTTCGTTATTTTGTTTCTTTTTAAATATTTTATGTCGCAGAATCCACTGTATTAGTATCAGCGTGGTTGGTGTTTGTGTCACAGGCGCTGCCTCGAAAAATGACCGTCCACGGACCCTCGAATAAAAAGCACTATGACAGATACGACGGATATCAAAAGCAGCAAGCTTTACTTTGTATCAACGGCTACAACCTCTTTCACCTATATTGTAACATGGTATTAAAAATAAACAATAACATATTTCTAATTTTTACACTACAAAAGTGGCAAACAAGTGTGTACCCCGCCCGATAGAACTTGATGTCTAGACAAATTTGCTATATAAATAGTATGGGCATCTTGTCACGTCATTATTTCATTTAGTTATCATAACAGAGCAGTCGATCTTGATAATCTAAAC
This sequence comes from Hestina assimilis, assembly GCA_023373885.1. NCBI lineage: Eukaryota > Metazoa > Arthropoda > Insecta > Lepidoptera > Nymphalidae > Hestina > Hestina assimilis. Next base: position 15,435,994 of record CM041754.1, on the reverse strand, counting down.
AAACAAATTAATTCTAGTGTCTGTTTGTAATGCCACATTAACAAGGGCGTCGGGATGTGACGACCCCATCGCCCGCTGTTGGGATAACCTCTGTCACAACAGAGATTATTCCACCAGTGCAATCAGTCACACTGGTGGTAGGTCTTTTGTTGCAAGAGGCCGGCTAGGTAGGTACCACCGCAGTGTCCAATATTCTGCCTCCAAATAGTAGTGTTTAGGCACTACTGTGTTCCGGTTTGAAGGGCATTGTACGCTAGTGAAATTACTGGGCGAACGAGATTTAAGAACTAATATCTCGAGGTTGGCAACGCGTGAGTGGCACCTAGTAATGGTGCTGCAAGCGCTCATAGGCTGCGGCAGCCACTTACCATCAAGTGGGCCGTATGCTTGTTTGCCAACTTCTAACATAAAAAAAAAAACAGCAATTTTTTTGTCTGTCTGTCGGTTTGTTCCGGCTAGTATCTGAAACAGCTGGACCGCTTTTATCGGGACTTTCACTGGCCGATAGCTGAAGTTATAAGGAGTAACTTAGGCTACTTTTATTTTAGAAAACAATGAGCGTTCGGTGCAGTACAGAAAAATAGCTTCACTACGCGAGCAGAGTTTCCTTGATTTAAAACAATAAAAAAATGGTTACAACTTTTAAAGAAATACATAGTTCTTGAAATTATAGAAGGGCATTGTATTGTATATTTTTGCATGTCAGATAGCAACAACCCAATAACTTACCACGGAAGCTCAATATAACGCCTAATATGATTTGAGTACTAATAGAGATGCGCGTATGCCTGCTGGGCTATAACGCATATGACCATTATATTCTGATCATTAATGGGACATCGAACTTTTTACATTTTTGAAGAAGTAAAGGCAAATTTAAAAGTATATAAAATTAAAATAATTAATAACGATTTTCATAATATAACTAGCACGTGGCCGCAACTTCTTCCGCGGTTACCTTAAAATTGGCTTTAGAGAGAAATGAATCATTTGTAAGTAAAAGATGATAAAAAAATCGACGACGTTGTGGTGCAGCGATAGCTGACCTGCCTTAAACCCCGCATGTCACGGATTCGATTCTCGGTGATAATCCCACGAAAACTATACCTTTTTTTGGATAAAAAGCCTATGTGCTATTACAATCTACATATCTCTATGCCAAATTTCATTCAGATCCGCTTAGTAGTTTAAAATTTGCTGTAAACGGGACTGTCCGTAACCGGTTTGGTCACATTACTCATAATACATAACAGGAACTAATGTCGATAGTAATAATGGATGGACGCCATCTGTCGGTGGACATGTGGCACTAATTATCTGATATGATGGCCCGGAGATACTGTCGCAAATGAGAGTTTAATTCAATTACGTGAATATGGAATTGTGACTTTTTTATTGCTTATAATAAAATAAATTAAAGACCGTTGTGGCGTGCTGGTAGCGAGCGGGCTTTGAGCCACAATGGTCGCGTGTTCATTTCCCACTCTGTTTCGGTCTGGATGTTTGTCCTTGTCTATTGCCATCGTGCCTTAACAATAATTATCATAGCATCTGATAATAATCGTTAAATCTTGATAGGTAATTTGCTCTTATCCAATGAACTATTTACAGCGGTAGCGAACCTGTCTTAAACGCCACAGGTCGCGGGTTCGATTCCCGCACGGAGCATAATGTTTGTATTGACCATGCACGCATATTTTCCGGTCTGGGTGTATTTGTCCTTGTCATTGTGAATGTTTCCGGACCCCCGACACAGGATATCACTATCCTAATGGGGGCCGTTGAGTGTGTACCGTTTATAACTATTGGCTCGCTCTTAGGGTTGCTGAGGTAACATGGCAATCGCTCTGTATATAAACTAGTTATCTGTCAAATCCGGATAATAAAAGTATAAGCAGACCCTAGGTAAATAATGGGAGTAATGCTATAAAGGAGAAGAAGTTCATATTACTCACATTACAACCTTTGACACAATTGAAGAAATATTCCTTCTTCGTTCTAGAATTATTTCCTCTATTTTATGTACCCAGGGTCTGCTTATTACTCTTATCCGGATATGACAGGTTACTAGTAATCCTTAGGGTTGTGAACTAGTAACTCATTGGATAAGAGTACTTACTTATCAAGAGTTAACGATTTTAATCAGATGTTATGTGATGACAACCGGGACAGCTTCACGTGCTCTCCGAGGCACGATGGGGAGACCCGCACGGACAAACGCTCAGAACAAAACAGAAATTTTAACAAACATCTGCCCGAGCGGGAATCGAACCCGTAACCGTCGAGACTAAAGGCAGATTCGCTACCCACAACCCACAACAACGGTGTCTTTTGAAGAAATATTCCATTGTGGATTATTTAGTGTGCTTATCCTTCTAATCAGGTCATAAAATGTATTTATACTTCTATTAATTCTGTACTAACAACTGTAATTACATTAAGTGTACAATTAATGTAATAACATATCATATAGTTGGTACAGTAGGAAATGTAAATAGTACTCTGTTTATAGTTGCAATATCGCAACGAGTGTTTGCGAAACGTATTTAACGCTATTCATTTACAATTTCAATATGGCAAATGTTAATTACTTATGTCATTGTAGCATCTACATGCAACATGACGTAACTCCATAGAAAGATAAGATTGTCACATCTCGTATCAAGTACAGCGACAACTACAGGGCATACTACGCAACGATATGAACGACCAATGAGCGTCTCGATCCTAAATCGCGCTATCAGAGTTTCCTACCATCGTAACCTATATTATACCTTTTAAATGAGCAATTCTTGTATATATATATATATATATATATATATATAATCTGAATCCCGGATACGGCTCCAACGATCATGAAATTTAGTATGCTTATTATTGCTATTTAGTTTCGAGGGCGATTAATCAATCTAATGTCGTTTTATCCGTGTTTTTTGTGGTTCGAGTCCAGATTTCTCTAGTCCGATTATTTTTTTCAAATTCCTTCTTTTGTGAGCAAAACTATGACTGGGAGCCCTTCGTAAACGCATGTAATTCGTATCTAAGTATATTTAAAAAAAAACAAGTATATTTAATTTAGAAAAAATACCCTGTCTCGGTCATCCTTGTAGTGTTAAAAAATACTAGACGTGTTTTATTTAAATTTTGAACAGATTGTAAGTTACATTATTATTGGTTATTAACTCGCAACTGTTAATCTGTAACTATAAAATAATATTCATACAAAATTACGTATTTATACATTCGAAAAAATATACGGGTTTTTATAAATACTTCAAATTACTGATTTTATCAGTAATGCCTAAACACTACTATTTGCCATATATACTGTGGTATTACTATATATTTTTAATCAATAACTCGTAATTCGTAAATTGAAATTATTAACCGGTAATCCGGTTACATTCAGAGTCCAAATTGCAGGCGGGTCGCCAGTACAACGTCACATGTTGCATGTCGTAATGTCGGGTGACGTAAATCCATACCTCTAACCACTGTAAAATAGTTTTCACTTAACTCAAAACTATATTACTTATCGTTTTGTAATGACAATAACTGCGCAAACTTGAGCATTAAATCCACCTTTTTGCATCGTTTTTCTGGCGTCGGGGTGTGACGACCCCATCGCCCGCTGTTGGGATAACCTCTGTCACAACAGAGATTATTCCACCAGTGCAATCAGTCACACTGGTGGTAGGTCTTTGTTGGAAGTGGCCGGCTAGGTAGGTAACACCGCAGTGTCCAATATTCTTCCGCCAAATAGTGGTGCTTAGGCACTACTGTGTTCCGGTCTGAAGGGCATTGTACGCTAGTGAAATTACTGGGCGAACGAGATTTAAGAACTAATATCTCGAGGTTGGCAACGCGTGAGTGGCACCTACTAATGGTGCTGCAAGCGCTCATTGGCTGCGGCAGCCACTTACCATCAGGTGGACCGTATGCTTGTTTGCCAACTTCTAACATAAAAAAATCGTTGCACTTTTGACAAAAAGACAAAGAAAATTCTACCTCAGCAAATCAGCAGTAATCTCTTTTTTTTTTTTTTTTTTTTTTTTTATGTAAGAGGGGGCAAACGGGCAGGAGGCTTACCTGATGTTAAGCAATCACCGCCGCCCATGAACATCTGCAACACCAGAAGGCATGCAGGCGCGTTGCCGACCTTTAAGGAAAGAATACGCTCTTCTCTTGAAGGTTCCCAAGTCGTATCGGTTCGGGAAGACCGCCGGCGGAAGTTGATTCCACAGAGTGGTTGTGCGAGGAAGAAAATGTCTTCTAAATCGCGCTGTTGTGGATTTCCAGACATCGAGGTGGTAGGGATGGAATTTAGAATTTTGTCGCGATGTCCGATGGTGAAATTCAGCCGGCGGGATCAATCCAAACAATTCCTCAGAACATTCCCCGTGATATATGCGATAGAAGATGCAGAGTGATCCGACATCTCTACGCAATGCCAAAGGATCAAGCCGATCGGAAAGGGCTTGATCGTCGACAATTCGAGCCGCTCTACGTTGGATGCGGTCAATTGGAAGTAGCTGGTACTGGGGAGCTCCAGCCCAGAGGTGAGAGCAGTACTCCACGTGCGGTCGAATTTGCGCCTTGTAGAGCTTCAGGCGATGAGCCGACGTGAAGTAGTGCCTCGCCTTGCTGAGCACACCAAGCTTTTAGAGGCCAATTTGACCCTTCCTTCCAATTGATCGCGGAACTGAACGACGCTCGAAATGTCGACACCAAGTATTCCGATACTAGCTGTGGCAGCCAGGGGAGTGTTCTCAAAACGAGGAGATACGACAAATGGTGATTTTTAGCGGTTAACGCGCAAACTTGTGTCTTCTTGGGGTTGAATTGGACTAAATTTAGTCGGCCCCAGTCCGAGACTTTGGTCAGTGTAGTCTCGACTTCAGACACAAGTTTGTTCCGGCACTCAATGACGTTTTCCAGAGAAATATTAGCGCGGCCGGTGTATAAAGCGTCTACAGTGCTGTCGTCCGCATAGCAATGAATGTTGGAAATTTCCAACATGTCATTGATATGCAGAAGAAACAAAGTAGGGGACAGTACGCAGCCTTGCGGGACACCAGCATTAATGGGTTTTAAGTCAGAGCATGCACCGTCGACAACGACCTTGATGCTCCGATCTGCCAAAAAGCTGGTGACCCACTCGCATAATTTCTCAGGAAGCCCATAGGAAGGAAGCTTCGAAAGAAGCGCCTTGTGCCATACCCGATCGAAGGCCTTCGCTATGTCCAGACTGGCCGCTAATGCCTCCCTTGGACTCTACTGCTTCCGCCCATCTATGTGTCAGGTAAACTAGAAGATCACCAGCTGAACGACCACGACGAAAACCGTACTGGCGGTCGCTAATCAGCTGGTGCTCCTCTAGATACCGCAGGAGCTGGCAGTTGATAATGGACTCCATTATCTTTGAGAACAAGGAGGTAATGGCAATTGGCCTATAATTGGACGGATCCGAGCGGTTGCCTTTTTAGGGATCGGGTGCACTACAGCCGTCTTCCATGAGTTCGGGACGACGCCTGATGAGTAGGAGTACCGGAAAAGACGCGTTAAAACCGGCGCCAACTCAGGAGCACATGTCCGCAACACGATCGGGGAGATTCCATCAGGCCCACTCGACTTATGAATGTCCAAGGAAAGAAGTGCTTTGCGAACTACACTTTGCCGAAATTTAACCTCCGGCATCGTGGTATCACACCGCTGGATTGCCGGTGGTGACTTTCCTTGGTCATCCACAGTCGAGTTGGACGCGAAGAGAGAGCACAGAAGATCAGCTTTCTCTTTCGCGGCATGGGCCACCGAATCATCGTCCCTATGCAGAGCTGGAAATGATGGCTTACAGAAATTCCCTAAGACAGACTTGGCGAGGGACCAGAATGCACGTGTACCCGAAGGAAGACGCACTAGTCTCTCGCCAATTCTGCCGATGTGCTCCGACTTTGCTTTGGCAATAACTCTTTTGAAGGACCTGGAGGCAGAGTTGTACTCCTTTCTAAGTGCGCTGGTATTTACATCACGAGACGTCGACGCCTTAGCCCAGGCTTGGTAGCATTCCTGTTTTCGGCGAAGCGCCGTTTTACAGGAGTGACCAAACCAAGGCTGTGACTTGCCTCCGATGGGCACTGCAGAAGCTGGAACAAAGAGTTCCATGCCCTGGAGTACCACATCGGCGACAGAGTTGGCCACGACGTCCGGATCATCCGGCGAGAAGCAAACCTGTCCCCATGGGTAGGACGCAAAGAAAGAACGCATCCCATCCCAGTCCGCCGACCTGTAGTGCCAAACGCGCCGGTAGCCCACGAAGCGGGGCCGTGCTGGGCGCGAGACCGGCACTGTACTCCGAACAAGGCAGTGGTCCGACGAGCCTAGAGGAGGAACGACGGAAACCAAATAATTGTCCGGATGAGAGGTCAGCAGAAGATCCAACAGTGAAGGTGTATGATCCTCTACATCTGGGATTCGCGTAGGCGAGGTTACCAGTTGTGTCAGATCATATGCCAAAGCAAAGTCGAGAACAGATCTCCCCGCGTGATCGGTGGTACGTGAACCAAGCCATTCGGCGTGGTGGGCGTTAAAATCGCCAAGAATCACGATCTCAGCGGATGGGATCTGTTGCAGCACGGAATCTGTAGCCACTTGGATGTGCTCAATGAGTCGGTCAGTTTCGGCATTTCCGCTATGGGACCTATAAAGGCACGCGTAGATTCGCGGATGGTCATCGCAGTCTACGCGCAGCCAAAGAATCGATAGGTCCCCTACTTCAAGGCTGCCGAGGCGACGAGAGCAGATATCTTCTCTGACGTACACGCACACACCAGCCCGGGGTACAAAGGAATGTTCCAAATTGTATCCCGGGTAGGAGAGGAAAGAAGTATCAGCCGGAGAAGATATCTGTGTCTCTGTTAGGAAAAGCAAGGCCGGCTTCGCCGTCTCAAGATGGTGGTGGACGGCGTTCAGGTTGGAATTTAGCCCCCTTATGTTGCAGAAGTCCACAGTAAGCGTGACAGGGGTAGCCTTAGGTAGCCTGCTTTGTTTGCCCCGAACAGTTCCAGAGCGCGCAAAATTGCCCCCCCAGAATTCGGAGGGCAGCCTGGGCATTCATTCTCAGGTGGAGTTCTTCCTGAGCATGGACGCCCAGAGAGGGATTCTCCACCGCGAACGCAAGTGGTACCCTCCTGGGGTACACAAACCAAATTCTGCACGTCCATTGAAGTGAGGGGGTTAAGTAGGCCTCCGGGACTCTCACTTACCGTACGAAACGCGACAATTGTCACTTTACGCCGGTTTTCTGTGAGAGAGTGGTGTTTCCCCGGTCGTGCCGGCCCAATTCGGCTGCAGCAGAAAGAGCTGTGCAGCGTGGCACTACCACTAGTTGAATTGACTGATTGCACTGGTGGAATAATCTCTGCTGTGACAGAGATTATCCCACCAGCGGGCGATGGGGTCGTCACGTCCCGACGCCGGAATCTCATTCCTTCTATCTTAATATTATTGAATTAAATTTTCATTTCGAATAAATAACGAAACAGTTCGCTTTCGACTGCGGTCAGCAACTGTCGCGCGGAAATTAAAAGCATAAATATTAGAAAAATTCAAATGATAATTAAATGAGAGGGTTGTCGCCGAGGTTGCGTCGCTTTTTAAATTGTACGTATTATATTTTGTGACGTTTTTAACAAGGGGTTTAGCACACGTGTATTTTATGTACTTTTTTTTGTATCATGTGTTTTTAGTATCTTTTAGGTTTGAAATGAGAATACTTTTACATGCCCATTTAATTTTTTGGATTATTTACTACAATTTCGTAACTAAGATAAAATGACTAATTAACCAGTGGTTAACCTACATAATTGTTTTCAAAGTAACAGCAAAATCATCACCGTGCGTTGACACCAGAGTTTTAAAGTCGAAGGAGAAAAGGGAATATCAGAAAAAGGAACTTAGGCTTCATGTATTGAAACTCATAGAACGGGACACAAAATGCTACTTCACTTCGACACTCTTATTTCGTTATATTAATAGACACACACACACAAACATACACACACTTATAGAGTACCTAGGATATCCATAGTGTCTCAAAGAGTAAACAGTAGTGGTTATGCTGAACTTTTTACTAGACTTCATTTTGGTCTGACGTAATTTACTATTTTATGGTGCTTTAATGTTCAGGCATTTGAAAAACATTATGTGTTGTTATTTATTTCTTTAATGTTCTTAAATATCATTGGGTTTTGAACTATAAGTTACAATATGATTTTGTAAACGATAATCAATCTTAAAGACCTTTAAAGTCACATTTGCCTTTAAAGATATTATAATAATTAATCTTCTGGTGAAAAATGGATATTGATAAACGTGTTTTATAAGTAATATTTACTGTTTATGCAAGAAATATTAACAGCGAAAGGTTAAGTGAAACCGATGGTGATCACGCATCCTTCGACAATAATGTTTATTCATAATTTATTTCAAGGCGTGTGGTGAGTCATGTGTGGCTATGAAATAAAATTTTCTACAATATATTTTTATACCGAATATCTTTTGCTTTTTCAAGTCATTACTTATATCTCTATTGCCACTCCAAATAAGCTTGTAGCTTGCGCCAGGAGTGGGTACGACAATAGCCCAAGGGGTCAGGATAAAACCCACAGCTTTCGCGCTGACGGAGCGGAGTCGGCCTTTTAATCGTTGAGCTATTAAGGCTTCGTTTTATGTTCACTCTACACTACTTTTATTACAATAAATGTTAGATGGCTAACTGGAAAAAGTAAGATGACCTCAAGATGTTTTAATGAAGTTGCAGATGCTATGTTTACAGTCACTGTTTATTCTTGGTTTTACATTTTTTTTAATACAATGGAATTAAAAATTATTAGTACGTTTTCTTTACATATTTTTTCATATTGAGAGATAATATTGTGGTTTTTTTTTTTTTTTATTTAGAAGTTGGCAAACAAGCATACGGCCCACCTGATGGTAAGTGGCTGCCGCAGCCTATGAGCACTTGCAGCACCATTAGTAGGTGCCACTCACGCGTTGCCAACCTCGAGATATTAGTTCTGAAATCTCGTTCGCCCAGTAATTTCACTAGCGTACAATGCCCTTCAAACCGGAACACAGTAGTGCCTAAGCACTACTATTTGGCGGCAGAATATTGGACACTGCGGTGGTACCTACCTAGCCGGCCTCTTGCAACAAAAGACCTACCACCAGTGTGACTGATTGCACTGGTGGAATAATCTCTGTTGTGACAGAGGTTATCCCAACAGCGGGCGATGGGATCGTCACATCCCGACGCCGTGAAGTGACGTGGTTCTAATTAAATAAACACTACATTCTTAACGGCCCCCAATACGATAGTCATATACTGTGTCGGGGTCCGCAAATATACACAATGACATAGTCAAACACACCCAGACCGGAAAACCTTGCTGTATGGTCAATAAAAATATCTGCACCAAGCAGAAATAGCACTCGCGACCTGTGGCGCTTATGGCAGATGCACCACATCGTCGTTTTCAAAAATTGCTATTTATAATAGTCTAAGTTTAAAGCCGTATTTTTCATAGCCACAAGCTCGTCTCTCTGGCGCCGCGAGGTTCACGTCGTGTTGACACAACTCTTGCGTCTCCGCTCCACTGAAATGCTGACAACATTTCACGCCTCACTACACTCAATAGAGGATAGTGTAACAGTCCGCTACTGTGCAGAACTCTTATTATAGAATGGTATAGTTATAACCTATTAATGTTCCACTGTTGGGTTAAATGTTGAAGAGTAAGATTAGCAGTTTAGTTACAAAACGCGAAGATTTCCTCACGAAGGAACTTTTTATATAAAAATAATATCACTAACAGTTGTGCCTAGTTTCATGATTTTAACAAATATGACTTTTTTTATACTACAACATATACAATTTTTTTTTTATTGTATCTTTAGTTCATATGTCTATTATAATAAATACTAATTTAAATTGTTTTTCATTCATTATCAACGTTTTTGAACTATTTTTATAACTATCATATCGTTTACAAGAAAATTCAAAAATGCACGGGGTCATTAGTGAGAACTTTCTGTAAAGATAAAACAAGAAACAACTCGTGACCAGGAATAAATAATTACAAGTACCCTTTGTCACAGTAAAGGTACAATTGTAAAAAAAATCTCTTTAGGATTTCTTTGCTAGCAAATATAAAAACCATTTATATAAATCTAGGGATCCTGTAAGCAATTCAAAGTCCAATTCGAATCCAATCTCAAAGAACAATCGTAATGAACGCAATCAATTCAAAGCAAGCCGAACAAACACTAACGTCCCATAAATATCCGTTTGTATCCGCTAAAGGTACGCATCGGATACGTTGATACGCAGTGCGACGACGCATTGCAATCGTTGCGGATACCCAGTTCGCTTCATAACAATAAAACCACGCTAAAATAAACTGTATCATGTTTAAGTAAAAAACAAAATTGTCTGCACGAATTGTGCTCTTTAAAACTTTTTTCCTGCAATGTATATACACAATTAATCGCAATCTTATTTAACTAGAAATAAGGTTGAAGGTTGAATATGAAATGCAACAGGCCCAAGGGGATCGAGGATGCGGAGATTTATTTGCTAGTTTTAAAATTCCTTGCTACGACTGTTCACAATTCTTGCGGTTTACGCCTCGTTGGCATGCGAGTGTGAAACTAGTACTTCTGAATTCAATCTTGTGCGCTTTCGAATAGTTTTCAAATAAATCCTCGTTTAAGACGCAATAAATTCAAAACAAACTCTTTGTTTCTTACTATTATAAACAGATTGATGTATTATACTATCCGCTACGAGAATGCTACGTGCGCTACGAATAGCTACGTGAGCTACAATTTTATTACTACGCTTTAGCATTGCATAAAAACTTCGTAGAGTTATAGTATTGGGACTATTATGTATTGGTACAACACTATTATGCTTTATACTAGTAAAACTAACTTTATTATTTATTCTATGTTTATACATGTCCGCCTGATGGTAAGCAGTCACTGCAACCTATGAACGCTTGTGATACTTGAAGTATCACATGCGCGTTGCCAACCCAAACGATGAGAACAGAATTAAAGGCGTCGGGATGTGACGACCCCATCGCCCGCTGTTGGGATAACCTCTGTCACAACAGAGATTATTCCACCAGTGCAATCAGTCACACTGGTGGTAGGTCTTTTGTTGCAAGAGGCCGGCTAGGTAGGTACCACCGCAGTGTCCAATATTCTGCCGCCAAATAGTAGTGCTTAGGCACTACTGTGTTCCGGTTTGAAGGGCATTGTACGCTAGTGAAATTACTGGGCGAACGAGATTTAAGAACTAGTATCTCGAGGTTGGCAACGCGTGAGTGGCACCTACTAATGGTGCTGCAAGCGCTCATAGGCTGCGGCAGCCACTTACCATCAGGTGGGCCGTATGCTTGTTTGCCAACTTCTAACATAAAAAAAAATAAAAAAAAATAAAAAAATAAAAAAAAAAAAAAAAAAAAAAAGAATAGAAGGAACGAAAAACAATAATAAGCTTGTTTTTTATTATGATATTTTCAATGATATTCATTATAGAACTGAAATCCTATTAGTAATGCCTTAAACTATAGAATTAAAAGCATTACAGTGTTAAGCAAGAAATTGGCGATTCCTCAGTTTTACCAACAGTCGATTCGACAAGAAAGTTACACGGGAATTTCTCGCAAGCCCAGCTGATAGTTTATTTGTCACGTCCAACCAACTTCTAAATGTTTTCGAACACTTTATTATTTTCAACAATTGCGCTGAACTCGCTTCTGTCAATTGTGAGATTATTGAAAGTTGGGGAAATTCAATTTTGGCTTATTTAGTTAAGAAATGTATTGTGTGTTATAAGACGGTAAATAAGGTTTTTACACTACGGTGGCAAAAAGACTTGCGATCGACGATGTTGTGGCGCAGTAGTAGCGAACCTGCGCTAAGCGCCACAGGTCGCGGGTTCGATTACCGATCGGATCAGATGTTTGTATTGAACATACAGGCATGTGTTCCGATCTGTCCTTGTGTATGTTTCCGGACCTCCGACACAGGACATTGTTATTCCAATGAGTTGTCTTGTTGAGAGTTGTGTTGAGTTTGACAAAGTGAAATCTATACTGCTAATGAATTTATACAGTACAGCTAAGCTGAGAAACATGTTTAAAAAAAAAAATTTCTTACCTTGATAATAAGTACGCTTTTAGTCCCTTGTACGAGGGACAAAAGTGTCTGATTCTTTCCCAGCAAGATGACACTAATTAACTCACTTTACCTACCGAGAACCCAGCAATCGTATTTCTATCCCTCGTACCAGGGACTAAAAGTAAACTTTTATCGTTGGAAAAAAATCGTATACAATGTAACAAAATATTTACATTGACATTTCAAAGCATCATGCGAAGAACACAATGTACTAGTTTTATAAAAATTTGACATGCGACAGACTCATCCGTATATATTAAAGTATACAAGGCATACAAAATTCAGCCATGAAAATAGGTCAGTAGGGTTTTTAGATAACAAATAAGTACACGCAAAAACATGCATTATTTATATGACATGTTTATATAAGTTTGTGACATTACCTTGGTTCGCTATCTTTATAACAGTCATAAAGGATTTAATTACAATATTCGTGTGGAATTACAATGTGTGATTGTATCAGTATATATACTTCTTTTTAATTACTATCTATTTGAATAAATGGAGTTTTTTTTTTCGGAATGTGTATTGCTGTTGGCCCTACTGGCCTTGACAGCGTCACCGGGCGGGGCCGAGTACAGAGACTCAGCCGTGATAAAGGGGCAGCCCTCACGGGGCTCAAATTTGATTCCGTCCTTAGGGTGCCTCCTGCGAAGCCGAACCACGGCTAAGGACGTCATCGGAGATGGAGGCAGCGCTCCGAGCGCATTCTATACGATAGACTCACCCGACGGCGTGAGCGCGACGCGACGTGCGAAACAAAGGACCTCGTCCACGCCGGCGAGGACGGTGTTGTGTGCGTGTCTGTGCTGTGTAAGGGCATTTTCTAATGTAATCCTATCGTCAGGGTCTTGCAGGACGTGCTTAGGACGCCTTACTTTTGTCGGTTGGAAATATGGAGTAAGTAAAGTTGGTTCAACCTTTCTTATTTAATTATTTCATGGTTGCAAACTAGCATACGGTCCGCGTCATAGTTCGCCGGTATCCATCATATGCGCGTTGCCAACCAAAGGGATAGGTGGGGAGGGATAAGAAAGGATAAAAAGAAGTGTTGGAGATTGGGTGTCCAGCGCTGTCACTCATCGCACGAAATACAACAGTATTCTGTTACTCTACGTCCATTTTCAGTGAGATTAGAGAACTGAAAAACCAATTAAATTTTTTTATTATTCTTGATTAGTAGTGCCTGTTTTTTCTGCACTTACTCTAACACACATTATATCTGTATGTTAAGATAAGATTATTTTAAAATTAGCTATTATCACCATGACTTCGACCTTTATAACTGAGCTCTTTTCGTCTTCATATCCAAGATTTAGTTAGCAAAAAAACTTTTAAGTTTCGTTTGAAGTAAATCAATTGTTCCCCTACGATTTATTTTTTATAATCACAATTTTACAATTTCTGTTTTTAAAATTATGTTTTTGGTACAAAATATTTCCGCTTGAATTTGTAACAGAAAACCTTGAGCAATAAAAAATGTATTTCCTTGAAATACGTACAAGAAAAAACGCTATTGAATAGTCGCATGAAATATGAATGATCACATCACTCATACATCATGTATCGATTTCGTTGTTTGTACGTTTATTGAAGAATTATTCATGATCGTAATCACGATTCGGATTTGAATAATTTAATCGTGTACTCGTATAAGATGGCAGCGTTTTACCTATTGTAGTATAATTAGATATATAAGTAAGTGCCGGGTTTATTCTGTTTTGACGAATAATAAATATAATAATATTATTTAGTACAACCACGATAATAAAGCAAAAATAATAAATAAACGCTACACACCGCTACTACCCATTAGGTAGGTACCCATACAATGACCATGACGAATACACCCAGACCGGAAAACATGCCTGTATGGTCAATACAAACATGCTCCGATCGAGAATCGAGTCCACGACCTGTGGCGATTAAGGCAGGTGCGCTACCGCTGCGCCACAACATCGAATAAATATTTTTCTCAGAATATTGTTTTATGCTTCTGGTTTAATTGTTTATATTATTTTAACTTTAGTTTTGAATATGGTATATTTTTAGGATTTCTAGTGACCTTTTTTACTTAAATACTTTGAAATTATAATATTTTGTAGTTTTTCTTGTTGCTTGTATTATATAAAATATGATGTAATTCGATTTCTAAATTTCTACCTATATTTACATGTTATTATTACATATATCATGTCCACAGGGAATTTGACAAGAATGTTAGCAGCATGTCCGCGCTGCATTGGTATCCCGATAATAATATGTAGTATTTATAAATAAAAAACATTTTTATTTTAATACGTAAATTATACTAAGACAGAAAGAAATACATCAGAATTAAGATATAATACCAAAAAACAACAAAACTCCTTAAAAAAACTTCTCATGGTACCAAATTTAAATAAAACTCAATTTTACATAAAAGTCACAAAGAGTGTAATAGGAGCAGCGTAATAATCAGATTTACTTCCCCGACGTTCGAAAACAAAACGCATCAGAATAAGACCATCTAAGACACCTGGCTGTTCCCACGATTGTATATTCAAATTAGATGTAATTATACCTCTGTTTTCAACTCGGAAAATTCGTCTTTACACGACCAATTTCAGAAGACGGCATTTTGAATTTCACACCGCATTTAAGTTTCGTTAAAATTTAATTATGTTGCTTATGAATTGAAAATGATGATTGGACTTTTCGTTTAATTGTATTACTTTCTTTGTGGAGCTTTAAGCGTACGTATGAGGTTTGTTTACAATATACTGGAACAACATTAAAGTTTGTAGATGCTTAATAATTACGCACAGTTCATGAATATAAAGTAAATTTTTTTTTTTTTAATTTTCAGAGAAACGCATGGATTTTTTTTTGACTTCAAAAAGTAAGGTTTTCGATATTTTTCTGTGTACATGTTTTTTGATATCTCCTGCTTTTGAGAACCGATTTTGATGATCTTTGGATCGGAAAAAATGGATCGGAACTCCAGATAGCAGCGATTGTAATTATCAAATATCAAGATTGGTTGTTTATTCGTGAAAAGGTAGCAAACAGAGTTATTGCAACAATTACTAATATTTGAGGGATATGAAAACCATATTTTATTCGTATACAACGACTAAATTAATATTACGTATGTAGATTCAAAATATTTAGATATACATGTGTGAGTGGCTGCACCCACCGCTAGATAATTGTTCAAGCAATAAAGCAGTGCGTTGTCAACTAGCGATCGTTTCACTTGTCCTCGCGTACCGAACAGTTAATAAATTTAAATCTTGTTTTAAATTACCATTCACTTCCATAATTATGTAACTTTAGCGTACAAGGTGTAGCAACGTTGATCCCATTCAAAGTGCTAGCGTACACTGTACACAGTTCAGAATGTCGATTCTACCGACGAGTATAAATGTGCTTCAGTCTAAAAGCAGTAATCGTAATCTGCGCTCATTTGCGTGGCGTGTTTATTTAGATCGTTAGTTTCGCCAGAACGCTGTTGGCGTCATCCCGCATGCAGTGGTATAGACGGCTCTATCGTGCATTTTGCGGTGAACTGATTTTGGAATACTATTATTTCAGTTGAAATTATTACATAAATCAGATAATGACTACATGTAAATGGTTGTAGGCCTTTTATTCCAAAAGCCTGGCTAGGTAGGTACCAACGTAAATCAGTAACGTATTTTGCATTATTTTCGGTTTGAAGAGCACTTTAGCTAGTGAAATTACTATGCAAAAGAAATTAAAGAACCAATATCTCGAAGTAGTCAATGTGGGAGTTACATCTACAAATGAATGAAAATTAATAATGATTTTAATACAAGCTCTGAACCAAACCCTACTTTCTTTTACAAACATTGAATGCCATAATTATTTTTATCGCATCAAAAGCCTAAAAAACAAGTTTCGAGTTTCTAGCTCTAGATACTTCCATACAAATTTTCATCCCCCCCCTTTAAACCCCTTTACAACTCTTATTTCGCATTAAAAAGTAGTCTATGTCCTTTGACAGGATAGTCTATCTTTGTACCAAATTTCATTAAAATCGGGTCAGTAGTTTTGACGTGAAAGCGCAACAGACAGACAAGGAAACAGAGGTACTTTCTCATTTAATTATAATTCATGTATATAATGTAATATCTCTCTTTATTTATAATTATGTAGAAAAATTATGAAGAAACTGTTGTTAAATTTTATAACATACTCTGTTGTATGAAGTTTTAAGCTATGAAATAATCAATCCATCTATGCTTCGAATGACAGTTACTCTATTTATACCGATGGTTCCAAACAAGATACTAGTTCTGGTGCAGCATTTTTCGACTCACAAACAGGTGACTCCTTCAAATTAAAAGTTAATTCAAAGGTGTCTATAATGCATTTAGAACTTATTGCCATTGCAGAGGCTTTGTCATATATACAATCACTGAACTTTAATCGATTTGTCATTTTTACTGACTCGAAGAGTGCTCTTTTACATCTGATTCGATGTACTACATCTTTAAGAGGGCTTCCATTGGCTTATACTATAATAGAAAGCATTAATAAAATTATTACCAATCAAAAAGAAATTGTCTTGCAGTGGGTCCCTTCTCACATTGGACTGAAGGGGAATGAGATAGTTGACCGTCTAGCAAATGAAGCTTCTACTGATGGAGTTCATTTTAAATGTCTGCCTTGGTACACTGAACTTATACCCTTGGTTAGAAATACATGTCTCGATTTATGGTCAGAGTATTTTGACAAAAGATCTTTAACGAAGGGTATCTGGTATAAGGTTATCCAGCCCTCACTACCCCGTTCACTTTGGTTCGATGTGAGTAGGTTTAGTCGGCAAGAAGTTGTGCTGGCTTTGAGGCTCCGATCGGGTCACATCCCTCTCAACAGCTTTGGGTATATGATGAAAAAACTCAACACTCCTAATTGTGCCGTGTGTGGGGTTATAGAGGACGTCCATCATATTTTAGCTGAGTGTAAACGTGTTGAGACTCAAAGACATCATAACTTCGGCAATACTTTTAACATAGGCTTCTATAATAGCATTCTGGCCTCACCATTGTCGGGTGAGGCTAGAATGCTATTCAAATTGATTAGTTTGTGTCTTAGGTTACGTGTTAATTTAACTTAAATTTTCTTGTGAATTACTTTCTTTCTGTAAACAATGATAGGGGTGACATTTTCTGTACTGAAAAACCCCTAAATTAAATAAAGATTTAAAAAAAAATGGAATGAAATTTGAATACCTCTCATTGGCTGCCAAATTGGATCAAATATTTTCATTGGTAACCCTTAACTGAAATAGCAACTTTCGAAACTTAATAGCAGATGCCTCACAATTTGAATCAATACTCGCATCGCATTCAAATCAGTCCCGAGTTTGAGTTTGAGTTATTTGTGTTTTAGAGTTCCTGTTTCGATATTGTTGGAAGACAGATGGTCTGGGTTTTCATTTGTAGGTTTTGAATTTGAAATTTGCCTATTACTAGTCTGGTGTGTGTGTTGAGTGTGAAGTTTAAACAAACTTGTCTTATGTTGAGTTGTAAATTCATTCATTTTGCGTCGAATAACAATGGGCCATACTTTAATAAAACAACAATAAATAAACGCTATACACTCAACGGCCCCCATTAGGATAGTGATATCCTGTGGCGGGGGTCTGAAAACATACATAATGACAAGGACAAACACACTCAGACCGGAACACCGTCACCGGCAATAAAAACATCTGCTCCGATCGGGAATCGAACCCGCGACCTGTGACGCATGGGCATTTTCACTACCGCAGCGCCACAACGTCGTCGCTTAGAATATATCTTTGAACTAAAACTGGATCTGAGCAATATCAAAACGTAGACAGGTATGTTATGTTTTCTAAGAGCTAATGTTTCAATCCATAAAATGCATTTGATAAAAAATCTCCCAAAATGACATGTTAACCTATTTTCATATCTCATAATCATTTGAAAAACGTACAAGATGTAATGAGAAATGTTCGCGGGATGATGAATTTCGTGTCATACCGTGAATTATACGAGGCAATCCGCGCGGAAGGCGAGCGAGGGGCAAATTACAGGCTATGGAAAATATTACGATAAATATTTTCATCACCAATTATGTAGTACACATTGTAATAATATGGTTTAGACTATGTAATACATTTTGTTGTAGTAGAACCCGTGCTTCTCCCAGCACAAAAGCGCCAGAGGCCCAATCTCTCACCTCCTCACCTCTCTTCCCTTTTTCCCTTTTTATCCCTTCCTTTCTATCCCTTGGATTAGCAACGTGCATGTGATACTTCAAGTATCGCGCGCGTTCATAGGTTGCCATGACTGCATACGGTGGACTATTTTTTTTGCTTTAAACCGTTATGCTATAAAAAAAATATTTGTTCATTTATTGAAATTGAATATCATTGAATATAATTATTTCAAATTGAATATCATTTTTTAAATTTTTATACAATGTTTAATTTCCTTATATGAAAAACGTCATCTGTTAAACGGAGAACTGATATTTTCTTTACTGTTTTCATGTTCATTTACTATAAAAGTATAAAATACTGAATAAGCTTATTTTTCGATACATTTATACAATAATTTACTGGTTAGGGTGTACTTTATATTTTATTTTGTATTTCAATTTTATCTTTATCCTAATTTTAGCATGTACTGTACACATCTTAGTAATGATAACGCGAGATGACTTATAAGTGTCGGGTAATGATTGTCGCATCAGAATGTGTAATATGTAATACACATGTATACCCGACTCAGAAACAGCGTGTCCTCTGATGCGTGATGTATACTAATTTCTAAGAACTACAATATAAGTAAATATTAATATCACATTCGACATTATATAGGTTTCTTTATCTGTAACCTACGAGTTCTGAGAAGCTGAAGAAACCAGAGATAATTTTATCAAATGCCTCGTTTCCAAATAAATTTATATATAATAAAAAAGGACAATACCTGACTGACTTATAAACGCCTAACTAAGCCCTTGGACCCAGAAAGCTGAATTTTTTCACAGGTGTGATTTTTAAAACATCAACGCGCACTAAGAAAGGATTTTTCAAAATTCAACTATTAAGGGGGTTAAGAAGGGGTTAAAAGTTTCTATTCCGTACATTCATCATTTTTAAAACCAGAAGCTTGAACTTATTTATTATTTGTAGTTTTAAAAGATTAGTTATAAAAGAGTTTTATTGTATTTTTTTTGAAACTATAATAAATACTCTTCTTTTCTAGTGGAACCCATTACTCACCAAATTATGTTAATAAGATTTTATAAACGTACCTGGAACAAAAAATAAATCAATTAGAAACACAACAATGAAACTATATAAAGGCGAAACTTAACCCAACGAAGATATTAATTTACCAGTAAACTTCCACATGAATAAGTCAGTTAGTGTTAATTGAGTGAAATATTTGACATAAAACTGTGTACAATGGATATCCTGTGTAGCAAAAATGGCGGCCGGGTTATGGGCCGTGAAATGAGCTCTTAGCTAGAACACTTGTCCGTGAACAGCAGGCCAAAGTAACAGCTCGCTTTAAAATAGGTTACAGAATATATTTCTATAAAAAAAAATGTTTAAGTTTTTCGAGACAAAATTATATAAAGCTGTAGTCTGTCTGAATGATTCAGTATCTTTGAAACCGTAATAAAAAATCATAATAATTATTAGAGTTATTCTCCTCCCAGCACAGATGGGCCAGGTCGATCAGGGAAGTACTACCCTTTTAGTCCGGCGTAAACTATTCTAACATCAGTACTGTTGCATTTCCTACTATGGGTGAGAGCGTAAGAGGGTCCTCTCTGTTTTTTTTTTATGTTACTAAGTTGAAAAGCAACCATACGGCTCACCAGATGGTAAGCGGTTTCCGTAGCCTATGAGCGCAACATCATTTGTATGTGTTCACGCGTTGCCAACCTCGAGCCTCGAGCGAATCTCCTTTGCCCAGTAATTTCACAGTTACAGTGCTCTTCAAACCGGAACACAGTTATGCCTAAGACGCTACTGCTTGGCGGTAGAATATTTGATACAGGGGTGGTACCTTAGGTAGTTACCGGCATCTTGGAAAAAAGACCTTCCACCAGTGTGACTGCTTGTAATGGTGGAATAATCTCAATCAGAGACTATCCCAACAGCGGGCTATGAGGTCGTCACGTTCCGACGTCGGGTATCTGTTCCTTTCCTTTTTCCCTTCCTCCCGTACCTTGGGGTGGCAACACCCATGTGGCACTTGCACAAGTACCTAAACGGCTTGTGAGCTTGTTTAGCAAACGTTATGACATAAAAAATTAATAATTTACTTCAATATTGTACTATTAAATTATTTTACGTAAATTTATATAGCTCATATCAATTTATTACAATACAGTACATCAATAGGATCTGGATCCGTATTCAAGCTACGTGTACACTGCAGTTTGCCTGATCGTGTAGCGCCTCACTGAACTTGATGCAGTGTTATTGTTGTAAGGAAACAATGGACTTGGAGAAAAAAAGGAATGCTAGAATTCACTATAAATTTTACGCTTTTAAATTTATTATTGGTTCGTACTTAAATAAAAAAACAATTTAAAGTGCTTAGCGGTGTAATTAGAACCATGGAAAATGTGGTTTTCATAGATTATAGAAATTATTTTTTATCTCGAAAATCGTAGTTATTGTAAAAATTAAACGGCTGAAACTCACGTTCAATCGGTGTAGGTACAGACTAGTTACAGACCCATCGGAGGTCCTTCATCAGGGTGAGTGGGTTACGTTCACGGTCGTGACCCGTCTTGCATGAAGGACCTCCGATGGGTCTGATACAAGTTGGTACCTAAGCCGATTGAACGTGAGCTACACATGCTGAAGAGTCTTTAAATATTACATTAAATAAAAAAGTATCACAATAGTTTAAGTAATTTAATAATTGTGTTTCAATTATGTCTCTGTATGCACTTTCTGAATATATTCATAATTTATACGACTATTTAAATGAAAGTAGAACAAAATCAAGTACTTAAAATGATTCCAATAATTGTACTAAAATAATTAGAAGAAAATATTTATATTTTAATTGCATTTCACTGCTATTTACAAGATACGCTTATAATTTCCTTACACCATTTAAGTCCACTGAAACACGAATACTCAGAACTTAATGACATCATTATAACATTGAGATAATGGAATATAAAATCTCAACGAAAGCAAATTTTCTGCAAAGCATTTTCTATAAGATTTTCAAGACAGACGAAGATTATAGCTACTACCTCAAGAATTATGTGGACACATAATAATTTTTTAAAACTTTCTTAATCTCTTCATTTAACTAGTATTTACCGTTTAAGTTATTGATTGAGATACTTTTTTGATTTATTAGTTTAAGAAATATTACTTCATTGGTTGTGTGTATCAAAATTGAAATTAAATTTATAATTAACATTGTATCGTAAAGAGCACAAAATTAAAATACATTTAATAATAATCACAATTAATGCAGAAAAATAAAAAAGCTAATAAAAAATAAACGCTACAGACTCAACGGGCCTTTTAGGGTCTGGGGGCACGGCAGTGCCCCCGCCAAGTCGAGCAAAAAACGGCACGGCTGTACTATCCTTTTCTCGAAGCACTTAAGGCTATTTTCGACGCTCTATAACTTCGTTGTGGATAAAGCTACTATAAGCTTGAATTTTCAGACAGGCACCGAGGTAACCGAGCAGGCATTGTATAAACACGGTATATTTCAAATTTCATTCAATTTGAACCAGTAGTTTTAAAATTATAACTAGTCAAATTTATTAATTTTGTCACTCACTGACTGACCGATCATCAAAACTCTAAGGCACTTCTAGCAGACATGGAAGCTTCAACTTTAGAATATAATTAGTGTTTAGTGTATAAATAAAGGAAAAATTAAAATATTTTGTAATGACGCTCCAGTTTTCTTGATACACCAACAGCATAAATAACTTTGTAATCTCATATAAATGTATAGGATTACAAAGTTACATTTACAGTTAATCAATCAGTGTACCTGTATAGTATACGCATAATATAATGGAATAATAGGTGTAGGTGGGTACCTAGATAATATACGATTAAATTCAAGAAGTGGGTAGAAAAAGTAGGACTTTCTACAAAAAGATATGAGATCCCATTAAAAACATAAAATGTAAAAATTTCCCAAGTCTCGCAAAGCACTTCTTCTACTACAAAAAGTGGTGAGATCTCATGTATAACTACGCCTGAAACTTGGCAGATGTACGTCAACTTATTCTACTCATACAAATACTTTAGTGTCTTTAATGGGATAGAATTATCCTGTAGCGAGAGACCGGAAATACACGAAAACACAGGCACACATACCCAGACCGGAACGGACGCCTGCATTATCAAAACAAACATTTACCAAGAGCGAGAATCTAACTCACAATCGCCGCCGCTTAAAGCGCTTTAAAATCAAAATCCAAAACTTAAAATGACAAATATTCCTAAACAAAGTTAATTTTCCAATTCAAAAGACTGACTACCTTTGAGTTGACACATAATGACGTCATTACCATGTTCCCCAGATAATGGGCCATTGAAATTGCGCGAGAAGTTTTACGAGGCGTTTTTCCAAGCAATTGTATGCAATTGAAAACTGATGGCTCGCGATGGCTCTTTGTATCTACTGAGAATAATGTGAGCCTTGTGTCGATAAATTCTGTACTATAAAATATATGTTATACGATTTACTATCGTATGTTATATTTATTGGATATAATTATTTTGAGTTATGAGAGCATTGTTGGTATTTTTAATTATAGTGAAAAATATATAAATGACGAGCGTCATTTTGTAGCCGTTAGCCAGTAGTACACGAAACCAAATAATAATATATTGCAATTATCTTATTATTTGGTTGTAAATATTAAAATCTGTTTCACTTATTTATTTTGATTGGTTTATTATTAAATAGCTTTAAATATTATATTGTAGGCTTTATCATATTTAAGAAAGTGGTATACGAGAATAAACACTTAACCACTTCAGTAGGTTTTAAATGCTCGCCTGCAAGCAACCACGCTACCGTGGTGACAAACGTGAATCGTCTCGATCTCGCTCGTCATCCAAATAGCTTGGACTTATTTATTTAGTAATAAAACATCTTCTCGTTGTAACCAATTAATATCCACTCCCAGAATTATTTTTCCTTTTTAAATAAATAAACGCAACACACTCAACGGCCCCCATTAGGATAATTAAATCCTGTGGTCCGGAAACATACAAAATGGCAAAGACAAACAGACCCAGACCGAAACACATGCCTGTATAGTCAATACAAACATCTGCTCCGAGCGGGAATCGAAACCGCGACCTGGTTTGGTCCGATTGGCTCAAGGAAGGTTTGCTATCACTGCGCCACAACGTCGTCGTTTAAAGTTTTAATTACATTTATCATCATTCTTTATAACGAAATATAGGATCCACTAGTAGTGGCATATAAATAGCTTACTATTTCACACAATCAACAGAATCACTAATGGTCTAATTAATATTATCTCCGTGAAATGATTTATCATATGTGATGAATTGGCGGTGATTGAAAATGCATCAATCGATTAAGCGGCCGACAGCTCGGACAAATTACTGTTTAATATGTCGTTGTATCAATTCGTAAGCATATTCAATAATACGATATCAATATGCGTCTAAATTCATAATATGCTTAACTGTTTAAAGTAATTTTATCAAATTGTTAAATATTTTTGTATCCAATTTCCGCAGAACGACAGTTTTTTGAGTGTATGTCACTCTGCATCTTCTATCGCATCTATTACGGGGAATGTTCTGAAGAATTGTTTCGATTGATGCCGCCGGTAGGATTTCATCATCGAACATCGACAAAACTCGAAATTCTAGCGCGATTTAGAAGACATTTTCTTCTTCCCTTCTCATCTCTTCCCTCCTTTTCCCTTCCCTTCTCATCCCTTCCCTCCTGTCTTTTGGGTTGGTAACGATGGTAACGAGCATGTGATACTTCAAGTATCGCGCGCGTTTGTAGGTTGCAGTGACTGCTTACCATCAAGCGGAGCGTACACTTGTTTACCAACCGTCATGGGAAAAATATATAAAATATTGAATAACATACATCAAAAACAATTAATTGAAGTTATAAACGCATCCTTAAAAGAGAAAAAAGCTATTAAAACCCTTTGCATATTCATGTCTAACTAGCGGCACCCGCGGCTCCGCTCACCTGGTGTTACGATTTTTCTTTTTCTAGAATAGAATTAGCCTAATTTACTCCTTATACTCGTAACATAAGCTATCTACAAGTGAAAGTCATTCAGTCATCCACCTTCCATTAAAGAAACCCATACTGTAGCTCATTCCACAACCGGAGGGTCTCATATCCATATAGTGAAACGTAAATTTGCAATTACAAACAGACACTTTTATTTATTTATATAGATAAATACGTGTAAAGAATATATTCTCATATTTTATTATAAACGATCCTTTCATGGTTGAATGGATTAAAATTGCGAACATATAATAACTACAAACTCTTTGTGAACTGTTTATCGAGATAAAGTTAGCCGCTCACTAACCTATGATAATCGATACGACTTTAACCTGCTGTTTGCACGATATAGAAAGACTTATATTTCTTTCTTTTTAAAATGGAACAATAATCCGAGTTGCTTTTAAAACATCATCGTATATTTACGCAGTTAAAATTATTCAATTTGTCCTTACGAATAAAACCCACTGAATCTATTTTGATGAAATTTGGTACAGATTTAGGCTATTACTAATAATATTATTGCCCCTAAATAAGCTCGTAGCTTTCGCTAGGTGTGGGTACGACAGTAGCCCAAGGATCGAACACGCAACTGAGCGTTAACGGAGCGGAGTCGGCCCGTCTACCGTTGAGCTATAGAGGCTTCAAAGTAGTTTTTTTTCAATCATTTTAATTACTAAAGATATAATACACTACGTAAAAATGAACACATTAATATGAACTCTATGTAATATTAATAAAGTAAAAATTTGAATAGCATGCTTTTGATGTTAACCATTGATCGTAGACCTTTATTCATGTTATAATTATAGTAAAATACGTTCAGCTAATATTAACTGAGAGCAGTAATTATTGGTCAGTTAACCTGCTTGGATAATGAGCTATATCGGTTATTTTAGATAAAATATACGCTGTGTTGGATAGTTATTAGAAAATTAATACTTCGCTAGTACATATCTGCATTAAATGAATATGTTTTAGATTATTAGCAACGCGATGAAATGAAAAAGCGACACTAAAATGAGACAAACGCATACATCGAAAGGTTTTAGTGTGTGAAAGAATGAAACATAAAATATTAGAACTCAATATGTTGTTTTATAGAAAGTAGCGTATCTTGTGCTTACAGGGGCTTGATTGTTTGCTATCACTTGAGATGCTGGTAAGGTATGAGAAAGAGGAAAAGATTGAGACAGGCGGAGAGCGGGCTTCTCATACTAATTTATGAAATAAAACGCAACAGTACATTTGTTATTAACTAACGTCGACATTTCATGAGAAATTACTTTCACATTCAAGCCGGTTTATGACGAATATAGCAAAGCTCTAATACATATATCTTCTTCTTATTGAGTGGTTAGTGGCCAACCTAGCGTCAAAGTTATTCAAGTCACATGTATAAGCTATGACTTGACTTATTGAGTATTATCAAATTGATAACAGCTGGAATTTTATACGTGCCCTTGGAAGCACGGAGCAGCGTCTAAGCGTCTCAAACCACGGCGGCTCTGCTACTAAAGTTAGATGAATATACAAAAATATATATATTATTACAATTTTTCAGTTTCGTAGCGTACGTGGCTTGCTTGTGGTTTTCTGGACTTACGTTATGACGACGTTGTGGTGCAACTCGCATAGCAGCTCTCTTAAGCGCCATCCTCGCGGGTTTGAAACGGATGTTTGTACGGACCAAAACGGACATGTCTTCCGGTCTGGGTGTGTTTGTCCTTGTCGTTGTGTATGTTTCTGGCCTCCCGATACAGGACATCACTAATGGGGGCCGTTGAAGGTGTAGCCTTTATTTATTAATGTATTACCTAAACATGTATTTTCAGCCTTTTCTAAAAATAATAAGATTTTGGTTCCAAATTAGCGAAAATATAAATATTTTATCACACAACTGCCATTATAATGAAAACCTTTTCTCCGAATTCGCTTATTGCCAGGGTGATCTTCTTCTTATTTTAATAAGATTGTCAACACTGGTAATATTATTTTATTCCCGAAGGTTTTAGTGTACGAAATATTATTTATTACGTGCAAAGATTACAAAGCTAAAATACTTTTATATCATTTCAATTTATATTATACTAGCGGCCCGTTTCGGCTTCGCACGGGTATAAAATATATAGCCTATGTCATTCACTGAAAAAATGATTAAAATCGATCCAGTAGTGTTATTCATTACTACCCGTGGCCCGCACGCGTTAAATGTAATTATTTACGACATCACATTAGAAACCTCAAAAATAACAGTATTTCTCCACTATTTAATGGATGCTATTATACATATAAACCTTCCTCTTCAATCACTCTATCTTTTAAAAAACCGCATCAAAATCCGTTGCGTAGTTTTAAAGATTTAAGCATACATAGTGATATAGGGACAGAGGAAGCGACTTTGTTTTATTCTATGTAGTGTAGTATATTTGAACTAAATAACAAAGTTTACATAACGCGAAATTAACAATGAAATTGGCTTACTAATATAATAAACTACCGGGCCCGGCAGACGTTGTCCTGCTACGAAAATGAAAAAAAAGTGAGACCCGATAGCAGCGCCTCCTACTGGGACCAATTGTTAATCAAAGCCATTCTCAAATCTGATGGAATACACAAAAAGAAACATCAAAATCGGTCCAGCCGTTTAGGAGGAGTTCAGTGACATACACATGTATGTAGTAGAATTAAATATATATATAAAATAAAGTTTGTGTGTTTGGATGTTTCTTACTTTATCAAGCTGAACGGCTGAACGGAAATTTGGCACAGACATAGATTGTTACCAGGATTAAAACCTAAGATACTTTTTATCCCAGAAAAATCTTGTATTGGAACTTATGTTAAGTTAAGTTATGAAAGATTTGTGTTTCGATCAAGGCATTTAGCCTATTTATTATTATTCAATTTTATTATATTAAAAGGAAGTAGGATTAAACTGAAAAAATACAATTTCTTAGCTGTTTTTGTCAACTAGGTCTATCACAATTAGAAGGTGAATTTTCGTATTAATTTATTTCATTTATAGATATCTGATTTCATTATCAAGAGATTGGTTTTACCAGTTATAATTTTGCTACAGTGATAATAATATAAATCCCGTGACGTCCAATAATACATATAAGTTATTTTTTTCTATATTATGTTTTCGTCTAAGGGTGTCATCTCCGAAGCGTAACTCGATAAGTATGCAAATACAAAATCCCCCCGATAGTTGTTTGTTTGTCTGCTTGTTAGTTAATGTATGCGAGGGTGAGGGCCCTTTCTTGGGGCTCGGTCCTGTCTTGATGCATTTTTAGTGGCGTTTGAAGTCTTGCGACGTCTCACGGCGGATGTATTAAGTTTTTTGCATAATATGTTAAAGATGCGTTTTACGTTGTGATCGTGTTTTTTTTATTGGGGCTTACTACACAGTCGTTTTTCCTATTATTTATTAGGTAAAATTTATTCAAGGGTAAAATAAAGAAAAGCATTACAAAAGACTCGAAAGAATGTTTATTATTTGAATTTTTATTATCATTATCTAAACCTATACTACTTTTACGTTTGTGTGCATTTTTGCTTGTTAGATTTGTCTTCATTAATATTTATTGCGCATATGTATAGGCTTCGCTTGTGTATAGGCACGAATACGCTAGGTACGCTTGAATTAATACAGGTAAATGACGTCATTGCTAGACACATGATTTACTGAAACATGGTGCCCCCTCAACTCATGGGCTCTAAAGCGATCCATGCTATGAACGCGCTAAATGAAACCGTGCTTACCTTCAGTGCAGGAGGTGGTGGAGTTTCACAAGGCGTATGATGTTTGACAAACAAACGAACTCAAGGGTTTACAATGCGTCATGCGGCCGTGCACAGTGAGCCTGCAGTGGGCTAGCGGCTTAAATGTAAAAATGCATATTTTATTGACGTAATTTTTATTTTAGCTCGTTACGTTCTCGTATCTGAAGTGGGGTCGCTGGAAAATTTCAGTAATTGATTTTCCGATTTCCTGCGAAGGCACGTAGTCGATTTCGATGATATACAAGTGGACAAATTGGAAATTCAATATTTTATTTTAAATCATTACGAAATAACACATATCATAATTTTGAGTAAACTTGCATAGTAAATATTTTATGATTCGTTTTAAGGAAGAATACGCTCTTCTATTGAAGGTTCAAAAGTTGTATCGGTTCGGAAAGACCGCCGGTGGTATGGATGGAATTTAGAGTTTTGTCGCGATGTCCGATGGAAACCGTCCAACTAAAACGATGAAAATTTCATCAAAATAAATGTTGCATTCTCAACTGCCGCTAGGATAGTAATACCCTGTAAATCGGGGGTTCGAAAATGCATAATCGAAAACACAAGAAATGAAAGAAATGCCTAAACAGGAATCCATCCCGAATGATTAGCGTCTTTAAAGTCCTCTACCACTGCGCTACAAAAGTCATTGTAGCAAGTGGTATTAATAAAATACCAATTTTTGGATCTGGTCTATTAACTATTTCATGCCTATTCTGATTGAATTACTTTCCTAAAGTAAAGTAACCAACATATTCATCCAAAGTATTACTATAAATTTGAAAGTAACTAAACCGAAACTAGGAATACAATGTATCCAAATGACAAAGAAAATAATTATGCTATTGTAAAAAAATAGTTATAATTAAAAAAGGGAAAAATCAAAATACCTATGAAATAGAAAACCAATATAAATGAACTGAATATAAAAATATATCTTAAAAGCGTCACCATTATTTAATAACAAAGTTTTTATCAAATATAAATTGTCAAAGGTAATACAAAGATTGCAAAAACTAGTCATAGTTAAGTGAAACTAACGATAAGTAATTACTTTGAGACAGAGTTTTTACGGCACATGTGCGTTATTAAAATATGGTTGCATGGATTTTTAAGAACACCTTTTTATTGACGTATTAAATATCTTCTCCTTCCGAGCATTACACCCGGTATTTCCACAAAGGCTCTGCTTATTACTCTTATCCGGAGTTGACAGGTTACTAATTTTTACACAGAGCAATTGCCATCTAACCTCCGCAACACAAACTGCTAATTGGTAACTTGATGGATAAGCACAAACTACCTATCAAGAGTTAAAGATTAGTACCAGTTGTGAGATCAACCAGGACCGACAGCTTAAATAATAAATAAACGCTGCACACTCAACGGCCCCCCGTAGGATAGTAATATCCTGTGTCGGGGGTCCGGAAACAAGGACAAGGACAAATAAACCTAGACCGGAAAATATGCTTGCATGGTCAATACAAACATATTATGCTCCGAGCGGGAATCGAACCCGCGACCTGTGGCGTTTAAGGCAGGTTCGCTACCGCTGCGCCACATAGTCGTCAAAGCTTAACATGCTCTCCAAGTTCCGGTGAGGAAACCACCAAAAACAAATGCGAGACCAAAACAGATTTTTGTAAGATGAATATACAAACACCCGCCCCAAGGAATTGCAGCTATAGACTGCGTCGCTAACAACACGCCACAACGATCGCTGTGACGCTTTCATTATGTGTAAGCGCGTACGCGGAAATGATCGTATACGCTCGGAAAAACGCTTGTTTTAAACGCCTATAAGTTAAGAAATAACATATAAAGTTGTATCATTTACTTTTAAAAGAACCAAGTACTTAAAAATATGCATAGAATATTTTAGATAACTTCAAATCGAAATTTGAAACTTTCATATCAAAAATCTCGTCACAAAATAGCAATTCTCTCATTGTAGGAATCTTATTACCAGTTATGCAGGTGCAGTTTGGGTTATAAAGTGGGAATTGCATTATAACGTATTCAGAGCAGAAACTCAATCGTACTGATCGTTGGCGCTTTATTGACATAGGAAAATTGGAGTGGGCATAAAATATGACACAGATAAAGTTCTCCATACTAATTAATTCCGTTTTTTTTATACCAAAACTTATTTCTCGTCTTATAAAGTATAATACCTGGATCGCTTTGCTCCGTATTTTTTTTGGTAAATCGTGTTTCGGAAGAAGATAAGTTTTTCTAAAAAAAAAAATATATATATAATATAATCATACTTGAGAAATCTCGACTCGAACCTGGGTTTTCTTTGCCTGAAAACACGGATAAAACGACATACAACATTTAATTAAAAGCGTTAGAGCCGTCGAGATTCAGATTATACATATATAATAATATAATAAACATATTTAAATGAGCAATTCTCATATATATATGAGAATCGCTCGTTTAAAGGTATTAGATTATTGTTTTTTTTTTTCAGAATTTTTCTGTGTTTGTTTCGTAATTACTGAACCAACTACAGTGATATTATAGAAATGGCCGTATAAATTTGTAGAGGTAATGACGGAAAATTTGTTTGTAAAGAAAATAGCTATTCTGAAACGCTTAAACTATTTATGTAATTAAAAAGGTACGGTATACTAAATATGGACTTCATTAACTGCCTTTGACAGCGTCACCGGCTGGAGAAAGTATATATCTCTTCGATATTATAAAAAAAATCAGTGTACCTTATAAAACTTATTAACTTTTTTCTATATCCCAGACGCAGACCAGACTTTGCGCTAGCTAGATAAAATATCAGTGAGTTACGAGTCTTGTAGAGCACGTACAAGTGTCGACGAATAAACAACCAACTAACACTTACTATACGACAAAAAGCAACCATTTTTTCCCAAGAAACCAACAGTGTCAGTTATTCTGTCGGTTTGTAGGACACTGCTAGTAAAATTACTGGGTAAAAGAGATTTGAGAACCAATGTCTCGAAGTTGGCGACGCGTGAGTGACACATACAAAAGTACTTTTTTTTTTTTTTATGTTAGAAGTTGGCAAACAAGCGTACGGCACACCTGATGGTAAGTGGCTGCCGCAGCCTATGAGCGCTTGCAGCACCATTAGTAGGTGCCACTCACGCGTTGCCAACCTCGAGATATTAGTTCTTAAATCTCGTTCGCCCAGTAATTTCACTAGCGTACAATGCCCTTCACACCGGAACACAGTAGTGCCTAAACACTACTATTTGGCGGCTAATATCCAATATTCGGACACTGCGGTGGTACCTACCTAGCCGGCCTCTTGCAACAAAAGACCTACCACCAGTGTGACTGATTGCACTGGTGGAATAATCTCTGTTGTGACAGAGGTTATCCCAACAGCGGGCGATGGGGTCGTCACATACCGACGCCTTTATGGTGTGCAAGCGCTCATAGGCTACGACAACCGCTTGACATCAGATGGGTCGTAGGCTTGCTTGCAAAATTAGTCACAAATCAAATCAAATATTTTGAATCAATACAAAAAGCATTACACTTATTTGTTGAAAGTCAGATTCTACCACCGGCTCCCAAATTAACCTGAGAAGAGCCGGCGAAACAAACTCAGGGGTTATATCTTTTTTTTTAAATGTATTTTTTAAAATAATGTTGGTTCAATTACTGAAAAGCCTGTCTCATTCCCAAAACGTGGTGTCCTCTAGGTATTCACCAATTTTATAAAAGCTTTTACCACACAAACGTTCTTTGACCTTTTTTAAATTTATTTATAGAAAGTTTCTGAACGCTTTCTGGGATTCTACTGTAAAACCGTGTACTAATTTTATGCAGTCTAGTCATCTAAGTAAACCAGTAATCACATAAAAATAAAGAATAAAAAATTTTAAAAGAATGTTTAATCTACTGAAGTAGTGGTCGTTTGACCGTTAAGTATTTCATATTTATAAGATGCGTCACATTAGATTCGGACATCGTCATACTGTTCACTGAAAAATGCATGACTAATATGAAAGGGTGCGTAATAAAATGCACCCTTCTGAGGCTGGTTTAACAAGAGCTGGACTGTATTTGCATTAGTGTCAAGGAAACATGACGGCTCTTTACGGTTTTTTCGAGAGCGTATAAAGCCGTTGACATGAATTCAAGCACCCTTCTTTGGTGTTAACGCATGAAATGGTCGGGTGAAAATTACAATACACGCCAATATATGCGCTGATGTTGTAGCAGCAGGAAGACCGTTGTGACGTGCTGGTCAGCCTGCTTTGGGCCTCGACGGTCGCTGGTTCGATCATCGTTCGGAGAAGATGTTTTCTATAAATATCTGTTTTGGTCTGGGCTTTTATCCTTTTAATTTACTGTTATCCAATATATCTTTTGATAGGTCTTTCAAAAAGTTATGGTGCTTTTTGTGACTTTTTTTAAATTTAGTTGTTGTTGAGAAATAAGCTCCTAAAGTCATAAAATTTGTGTCCTCTAGCTTTTTGACTATGGGATTTAAAATTCTAAAAAAATTTGAAGTTGTAAAACATCAAATGAACTTTTAACCTCATTTGGTTTAAGGAATATCTTCTTTACAGATTTTAGAGATATATGAGTTCTTCCCATAACTTTGTTTTTCATTTCACTTTTAATAATTACTATGAAATTGCCAACTTAATTTTGCGGTCGATTTTAATTCGTTATTATTTTTAAAGTTCTTAAGATCCTTCATCACCAAGCTGCGGAACCCTTTAGTTACGACTGTGCGTAGGCCACAACGCACTTGACTGATAATTTTTTTATTTTTACAGAAAATAAGAATATTTTTTAATTACATTTATTACATTACATTATGAATCTCTGATATGAATGAAAATTTTGTCTGTAAGCTCTTTAAGTGAAGGTAATATTTTGGCTTTGGAATAAACGCTAAAATTCCAGACTTATTTTCTAAAATAACAATACAATTGTTTTCTTTTGTTAACCGTTAAATAAATTGAATTGAATCACTAATGAAAATAAATTGTTTTCGGCCAAATTGTATTATATAAAAACGATAAAAGCTAAATCAATTTAAATCAACATTGATAAAACTAACCCAAACTTGTTTATCCGAATTATCACAATACACAAACGAAATAGCAACCTCAAAAGAACCGAAAAATATTACGAAATAAACCTTAAAATTACATCAATAAAGTTTACATTCAAAGAACCAAGCAATTGACTGTTTTGGACAATAGTTATAAGCTCTATTATGTGAATGTAAGCCTTATTTTTAAGAACATGAGGTTGAAATTTCAGTAAATTTTTTATCGAATATATTTTGACATGCACTTGTGTCTAAGGCGCCCCTCAGACACGTTAAAAATGTTTGCAAAGGGCTTACATGTGGTCGGAGCGCTGAGAAATTGTTGCTTCGGGCTATAAGTTTATTCCTCATTTATCTTTTCTAAAATTCTAAATATTTTTCAATATGGCCGACGGCTACGATGAATTGTTAAAGCTGTTTGATATGGAAATAGATTGTATTATTTGCTTACTTAAGGGTTTTATTGCGCGTTTTCATTATTCATTCTTCCCATCTTCTTTTATTCTCTTTTTGAACATGATTTTTAGACTACAATATTGGTTGAATTGAAATTAAAAAAATGTTTTTAATTAACCATGTTTTTACTTCAACTTTTAATAACAGTGGCAAATTGACCTTAAGAATGAAAACGACGTAACACAAAAAGCAATTTTTTGGGAATCAACAAGATTAAGTTTGAATATATTGACACCTACACAAGTGCGCAATCTTTTGTATATCATATTTTCTTGATTATGAACATCACTGATTTACGCTCGAATATTTCTATGTTTGGACTATTTTTACATGGAGAATTTCGTTTTAAGACATTTTACAGTAATAACTAAATTTTTGATTTTTTGGCTTGTTATTCAGTTCAAATAATATAAATTGAAATATGGGAGGCGATATACAAGTACGTGGCGCAAGACAAAATATATGGAACCTATTTAATACGTTGGATTAGAAAGACAATATTTGAAAAAGATGTCATGCTAACGAAGCGTCAAAGTGATGGTTACTTCAATATTTCACTATACAGAAAATTATAGTCATACCGCATATAAAAGGGCGAATCGTTGAAATCCGATGTAGCAGTTACAGCGCTGTGCAATCTTTTTTTTTATGTTACAAGTTGGCAAACAAGCATACGGCCCACCTGATGGTAAATGGTTGCCGTAGCCTATGAGCGCTTGCAGCACCATTAGTAGGTGCCACTCACGCGTTGCCAACCTCGAGATATTAGTTCTTAAATCTCGTCCACCCAGTAATTTCACTAGCGTACAGTGCCCTTCAAACCGGAACACAGTAGTGCCTAAGCACTACTATTTGGCGGCAGAATATTTGACACTGCGATGGTACTTACCTAGCTGGCCTCTTGCTACAAAAGACCTACCACCAGTTTGACTGATTGCACTGGCGGAATAATCTCTGCTGTGACAGAGGTTATCCCAACAGCGGGCGATGGGGTCGTCACATCCCGACGCCGGAAAAACGCCGGAAATTTATTGTGTTATCTAGTAAAGGGATTAAAAGCATTGCTGGTTTCAATAAGTTAAATTGATTAAGAGTTATGGCTATCTTTAGCTAAGTTTGATTCAAAACGAATAATGGTGAAGCCACAGGCGTGATTTTATGTTAATTCTTTAAGAAAGTACAGAAAAATTATAAAAACATAATTCAAATAGAACGTCGAATTAAAAGTACATTTTTATTTCCATCTCCTATACTTAGAAATAATAATACATGTGTCTACAGACATGCGGTAGATTGAATCATTATTTATAATTAAGCTTATTATTTCCCCATCAAAACCTCCATTCTCCACCATCAACATTTAAACCCATTAATTTCCCCATTATTAAACCATGAAGTTCCCTAATTACAGAGGCGCAAAGCGATCGAAGTTTTAATTTAATATTTATATATACGATATCTGTATTGGTTTTATGTATTATATATATATATATATATATATATATATGTCGGCGCGAATACGAATTATTTGGTCATGTCACTGGCAGCCTATAATGGGGGCCGTTGAGTGTGCAGCGTTTTTTTATTTTTTAATGTGAAAGATATAGATGATGGCTAACCCATCACGAATGTTCTCTGGATTAATACATAACATACTATATCTAAATTCCGGATTTTTAGGTTCCCCTGGGCTTAATAATAATAATTTTTACGCTGGGAAATTGTTATGTTCCATATATTATTATTATATATAAAAAAATTAATTACATACTAGAATTGAAATTTAGATGTCTCATAATATTTTTCGGACTTTTATTATCTATCTATATAATTATATAAAAATCAATTGATGTTCGTTAGTCTCGTTAAAACTCGAGAACGGCTGGACCGATTTGGCTAATTTTGGCTTTGAATTATTTGTGGAAGTTCAGGGAAGGTTAAAACAACGAAAAATTTTGGAAAATAATGCGAGGAAAATGGAAAAATCAATAATTTTTTTTACATACAAATTATTCCACTCAAACATAGTTCCGCCGGCGAGGACGAGGTCCTTTGTTTCGCACGTCGCGTCACGCTCACACCGTCGGGTGAGTCTATCGTATAGAATGCGCTCGGAGCGCTGCCTCCATCTCCGATGACGTCCTTAGCCGTGGTTCAGCTTCACATGAGGCACCCTAAGGACGGAATCAAATTTGAGCCCCCGTGAGGGCTGCCCTTTATCACGGCTGAGTCTCTGTACTCGCCCCTCCGCCCGGTGACGCTGTCAAGGCCAGTAGAGCCAACAGCAATACACATTCCGAAAAAAAAAAAAAAACTTAGCGACTTCGATACGTTAAACTACGGTCCCTTCAAATTAAAGAACGTAGTCATTATTATTTTTTTAAAAACTTAAATATTAATTTTTAAAAAGTGAACATAGTTAACTCAGCTAATAACTTAATACTACATTATTAGAGTTCCGTAGCCAAATGGCAAAAACGGAACCTTTATAGTTTCGTCATGTCGGTCTGTCCGTCTGTCCGTCCGTCCGTATGTCACAGTCATTTTACTCGGACACCATTGACTCTATCTATATGAAATCTAACTTTTGAACTATGGGATTTAAAATACTGGGAAAATTAGAGCTTGCAGAATACCGCACGAACTTTCATCCACATTTGGTTTGAAGAAGATAGGTCTATAAATTTAAGAGATATATAAGTTTTTCCCATAACTTTGTTTTTCATATTATTTTTAATAATTACTATGATATTACCAACTTATTTTTGCGCTCAATTTATATTCGTTATTATTTTTAAAGTCCTTAAGATTCTTCATAACCAAGCTGCGGAACCCTTTAGTTTCAACTGTGCGTGCTCCACAACGCACTTGAGTGAAATTTTTTAATAATTAATGTTGTAAATTCTAAGGCACGAAATTCGCCGGGTCAGCTATTAAAGTATAAAGTTATACACTGATTATTACAATAATAGTTATTATTATAAGTATTTCAACTGTGACTTTTGCGTTTCATTAGGCACATAATAAGTCACTTCCGTCTGTTTTATTAATTCTGATAACCAAACATATTACAATCATTAATTTCTACAAATAACTATTAAATATAAATTAAGATGTCCGTCTAAATTGCTTATTGCATTGTTCTTAAATTCAAATGATATAATATTTCAAAATGCTAATTCCTGGTTCATTTGCAAATGAAGATAGATTAATACGAAAAGCGGTAATTAGCGGGCAGAAGATAATTCGTTTAGTGTAATGAGCACTGTCTTGCGGCCACTGCTTTATCTCAAACTGAGGGCTTAATGAAGGAAATCGGTGATAATTGTGTTGATTAATATAAAAATTACCAATTTCATGGTAATTATTTTTTAAATACTGTAAATGTGTTTTGACAGCGTTGTGCCTTAAGCGTCACAGGTCGCGGGTTAGATTCCCGCTCGGAGCAGATGTTTTGTATTGACCATATAGGCATGTGTTCCGGTCTGGGTGTCTTTGTCCTTGTCATTGTGTATGTTTCCGGACCCTGACACAGGATATAACTATCCTAATGGGGACCGTTAAGTGTGTAGCGTTTATTTATTTAAGTATATTTAGACTTACTCAAGAGGCTCAATAGTTAAACGGTGGAAAAGCTGACTTATAATGCGAGATTTGAAAGTTCGATACCTCTTGGGCTATTATAGTACCCATTCCATAATTTACACGCGCTTGGGGAGAGGATTATTATTCATGTTAAAAAGGCATTGCTAATATTCTTTAGAAAAAAAGTATACACATATGGACGCAAATAAGCAATACCATGTCAATCCACAAAATTGAAAAAACTGAGTTATATATGCAGAAGTGTTGGAAAATGGCTGAAGAACATTTTTCTTTCATATTTGTAGGGTTTTAAGATTTAAAACTTCTGAAAAAGCCATTTTTTAAGCATGCAATTTATGTATTATGTTAAACTTTTTGGGTTATATTATATACGAAATATGCAGTTCGTATACTTAATTTTTGTGCAAATAACTAAAATAATTTACATTAATCTGAAATTGCCAAAAACTTGACCAATACATAAAAAAATTCATATAAAGCAAGTTGTTCAAAATTTTCAAAAGCGTTTTTCTCGAAATGACATTCGTGTGGGTTGACATGGTATTGCTTATTTGCGTCCATATATGGTACAATTCAGTTGAATTATAACTAATTACACATCCGATAAACTAAATACCTATCGATACGTACAATTTCAGCTTAATTAAGCTTATTTCATTCGAAACCAATCAACAAAGGGAGAAAATTACGAAGTGGCTTATAAAAGCCGGTATCACGCATCACCTACCCACTATGACCGAGGAAAAAAATGACCGCCTGAACTGCCTCGGTTCTGAATCAATATTCTGCAGTGCCGCATGCTTTGATAAACTTAAGGCTCACTATAAACGTAGCATAAGGTTTAAATTCTTTCATTTAAGATCATAAAGTGATTGAATTAAAAAAACTACTAAGTGATAAAATGAACCTTTGTCTTTTTAAAAGATTTTTTTGTTATCTTAATGACGTATAAAGGATGCTAACGTATAAAAGACATAAAATATAAAAGCTGACAACGTTATAATAACTCAATATTGCTCAATATTTCTCTGCTTTGTAGAAGAAGGAAAGAGAAGAATTAGGAGCGTTCTTCACTTCTCCATTATAAATTAACAGATACTGATTTTAGTTAGTGTGTTAATTGGCTCTGTAGCTCTCGTAACAGCAAGTAGCTCAAAATTCGATTCAATTTCTTCAAATTCACAAGCGGGTCTCTGTACTCGCCCCCCGCTTGGTGGCGTTATTAAGGCCAGTAGGGCCACCAGCAATACACATACCGAAAATTATGTGAGTGTGAGCGCCGTAGATCATTCCTTATCCTCTTCTTCTTCCCTGATCCCTACTCCTCATCTTGAGTGGCAACGACGGCCACTTCCGTAAAAAAAATACAAAAAATGTTCCTAAAAAGTATAAGGTACTTACATAAAAACCTTAAGCATTCCTCTGTAAAATATAAAGTAATAATATAAAAGTCGTTCTTTATTTATTTCTAATATTTCATTTCTCAGATTTACATCTGTAATTTCGTTGGGATCTCGAATAAGTGAAAAGTGTACGGTAGGCCGTCAGCGCTTATCCCGTCTGCTGGCGAACTTTTTTAATATAACTGAGTTGAAAAAAAAAATCAATCGAAGTTCGTTTGGGAATGTTTCAGTCCTATTGATATCTGAAGTGAAAATATATTTTGCTAACTTTTGAAGAAAATGAATTATAAGAAAATTTGACGTATTATTCCCGATCAAGTTTTTGTTGATTTTCTTTCTGAATTTATATATGTATTAAGCATCTTGTATTAAGCATCATCAGTACTTCTGTTTATACTTTTGATGTGTGTGTGTAACCCTCTAGGTCAAAGAGTTCTACATCTTTGTTGGTGTGTTTATTTTTTCAACTCTTATAGCACTTTTGTGTGTGTGTAGTGTTTATCGATATATGTGAAGAAGCGTTTATGCATACAATTTATTCGTATTTATGTGTGTCTTTTAATTTACATGATGGTAGGCTTTTTAACACAAAACGCCGAATAGGTAGGCAAAGCAAACTCAAACTCAAACTCAAAATATTCTTTATTGAAATAGGCTTTTAAGCACTTTTGAATCAACAAATATACAGTCTGTTATGTCCGTCTAAGTGAAGCTACCGCCGATTCGGAAGGTAGATTGTGCAGAGAAGAAACGGCAAAAAACTCTACAGTTACTCTTTTCAAAAATAATCAAGCAAAAAGCAGTATCAGATATTCTACTATGGTGTCTAGCAGTAGTGTGTTCTGCATTACTGTGTTTCGGTTTGAAGGACACTGTAGCTATTGAAATTACTGGGCAGCAGCGATTAAAAACCAATGTCTGGAGGGTGACAACGCGTGACTCCAAAATATCAATGGTTTGCGCACTTTCATAGGATATAACCACCGCTCAACATCAGGTAGGTCGTATGCTTGCTTACAAACCTAGTATATATATTAAAAAAAAATTAAAACTTTGCATGTTTCACCAACTCTTCAACACAGATAACTTACTCAAAGCGATAAGCTTACTCTGTCGACAAAGTAATTAAGCAATCATGCTACGGCAACAGTTTGTAGCGATCACCAAAATTCTAATAAAGTAATTTACCCTGTAATAGACATCGTTTAAACTTAGGAATCCCTCTTTCCAGGTTTCACTTGAGTTTGAATGTTTATAATTATTTAATTCTTTAAGAGAACTGTATAAAGATGGACGAAGTGAAAACCTCCTGAATTTGGTTAAAACATTATATAACTTTGCTATTATAGAACAAACCACAATTCTTGTTTTGGAATGGCATGAAAATATATTACGTTTATTTTCAGAAAAAAAGGACAAACTTCTTATCCTTCTCCCTTCTTAAGCATCAAACTTGCGACTCTCGCATTAACGGAGCGAAGTCGGCCCTTCTTCCGTTGAGCTGTTGAGGTTTCATTTCATTCAATAACCCAGAATTTGGTTGTACTCTTATCATGATTTGTCAGGTTACATAGAGCAATAGCCATAAGACCACTGCAACACGAAGAGCGAACCAGTAACTTTAATTGGATAAAAGCATTCGCAAACGAACTAGTGACTGAGATATAAAAATATCATGCATTGGCTATGAGAGGAAGAGAGAAAGAAAATTTGTGCGCACACTGCTCTCTCTTGCTCCTCTTCTGTTCGCCTTGTCCGATCACATCTTTCGTAACGTTGTCGTCACGCATTTACCAGTTTTCTCTTCAAGTCGAGCGTGCGTAAAGAAGTTTTACTTCAAAAGAGGGCGAATCGCTAGTTACATAAATCACAGCAATAAATTGCAATACAATAAAACTTTTTATATATAACAAGTGTAAACACAGCCTGGAGCATTTATTTTTGTTTGCCGGTTGCACCAATTATAGCATACAAATATTTGCTAATTATTCGATTGTATTCTCCCCTCCTGTAAATATAGGGAGGGGGTACGGTCGAGTTGGCTCATAATTGGTTCTGTATAAAATTTTCAGAAGTAATCGGGTATTTTCATTTATAAGCGAATCAAGATTTTTTTATGAAGAATATTAGAAATGCTGTTTTTCAAGTCGTTACTAATATTCATATTGCCCCTCAATATAAGGTTCTGCTTGCGCTAAGATTAGGTGCGACAATAGACAAAGGTAAAGCTCGAACCCGCGACTGTCGCGTTAACGGAGCGGAGTCTGCTCTTCTACCGATGAGCTTTTGAGGCTCCTAATTAAAATTTCAATTAATCAATTAAAAGATTAAATTAAATTGTTATTTTATAGGACTTATTTGGATAATTTAATTGCTTATTCGGGCTTAATTTTTGAGTGGTTATAACTGTTTTTTTTTTTTCAAAATGTAAGATTACACAGAAAACAGGTAAATAGTAAGAATAATAATCATTTATAAGAAAGTTATGCCGTTTATAAATGGATTTGAATGAAATAAAGTCTCAAAAGTAAGTCCCACCTGTCCTGGCTCGCTTTAATTTATAATATTACTTTTGACACTCCTTATAACGAATTATTAAAAAAAAAATTGAGTAATTTTTTTGTGTGAATGCATAATTTTACATAATTGACATCACTAAGGCAGGATCAAAATGTATAAGTGAATATCACATGTCCTATCAAACTTTTCGTTATACATAGACATATATAGTATCTTTCATAACACTTTTTATAAACGCCTTTACAAAACATTACACACCTCATAAAATTCCAGTTGCTTTATATGACAATGAATTATAAGTAAAAATGATAAAATGAATAGTATACACATACTGTTTCACGCGTAATTTCGGCGTCGGGATGTGACGACCCCATCGCCCGCTGTTGGGATAATCTCTGTCATAGCAGAGATTATCCCACCAGTGCAATCAGTCACACTGGTGGTAGGTCTTTTGTTGCAAGAGGCCGGCTAGGTAGGTACCACCGCAGTGTCAAATATTCTGCCGCCAAATAGTAGTGCTTAGGCACTACTGTGTTCCGGTTTGAAGGGCACTGTACGCTAGTGAAATTACTGGGCAAATTACTCGAGGTTGGCAACGCGTGAGTGGCACCTACTAATGGTGCTACAAGCGCTCATAGGCTACGGCAACCACTTACCATCAGGTGGGCCGTATGCTTGTTTGCCAACTTGTAACATAAAAAAATATTAATAAATAATAAATTATTATTATGGTTTGGTAAAAGCAATTTCCGTACAAGCGGCAAGAATGATAGTTGTCAACCTTTTTTTTCTCTTATTTTATTAGGAATAAGAAAGAGGAAGAAGACAAGGTAGGATTGTGAGGGAATTAGGGTATTTGTAATGAGGATAACGCATTCCTATCGAAAACAGCAATTTTCTATGTATAGTCACAAGTTTAGATTAATAAAGCTTAGTTATCAAAAGCACGATAGCTTAACAGATTAAATAAGTAAATAAACGCTCCACATCTTTATTAAGATATTTACATCTTATAACGAAGGTCCGAAAATGCACAAACAAACACAAGCATATAAACTCAGACTCCGAGTGGGAATCGAAGCGGCGTCCTTTTGCGCTTAATATCTACAGGTTCGCTGCCGTTACGCAGCATTAGCCGTTATATTCTAAATAGCAGTTTATCTATTTATCCTTTGTTTACCTTTCATTCTTTAACTTATTTAAAACTTATTTAAAATTTCTTCCTTTAAATCTTTTGTACTGAAAGCAACTAAAATCGAATTTATCTTGCTGTTAAGCTGAAGCCGAAGCGCGAAACTATTTTTCACCGTAAGTACATTGCATTACTCAATTTTAAAACACCTTTATCATCTCGCAAAGAACCTTCTTTAAGCGTAACCTTCTTAGACGCTCATGTCAAAGAGTAGCGAGAGGGTGTTAAAGTATTGGTTGGAAAATTTAATGGTAACATAAATTTTAACAAAATATGTGATAGTAGACAATATTCAATAGCTTAACGTTATATGCTATTGCTATTAGTGCGATAGCTGTGATTTAAATATTCGGGCTTTTGTTGGATATTACCAAATTAATTAAAACTTGTATGTATGTGCTCTGTGTAAAGAACCGACTTCTATTGATATTTTAGTAATTTTT
Organism: Hestina assimilis; assembly: GCA_023373885.1. Taxonomy (NCBI): domain Eukaryota; kingdom Metazoa; phylum Arthropoda; class Insecta; order Lepidoptera; family Nymphalidae; genus Hestina; species Hestina assimilis. Next base: position 15,392,987 of record CM041754.1, on the reverse strand, counting down.
TTTTCATTTTTTTATTTCTTACCTTTTTAATGACTGCAAATACCACTGATGAGTCACAAAAAGGCAAAATACGGAATTTCCAATCCGATCAAACTGGATTAAATATAAAACACGTCCATCTATTTTCCTTTAAAAACTAAACATTGAATGATTGATTTAGATGAAATTTCAATGAAACTAAATTAAAGTATATTATTTCAAATAAAAAATGTTCCAAATCGGGTCATAAATATTGGAGTTCTGAGGTAGAAAATATAAAAAAGTACAACCGATTTGAGAACCTCCCCCTTTTATTCAAGTCGATTAAAAACTATACACAAAATCATAGTTTCACGTGCCATATCTACAATCTTTTATGAACTATGACGGTATCTTAGCTGTGTTGACTCAGGCGGCGACTCATTGACGGCGGTACGAATTTTGTTTGCATTCGATACAAAGCGATTGAGATTCTGCTGCAAGGGTACAGCAGTGCAATTTAGATATACCGAAAGAATCTTGGCAGTGAAATTCAATTCAGCTTTTGTAAGCAGTATATTCGGACGTGAATGGATTTACTTGGTTTTTTTGCGTCCTTATTTATTTGGACTATTTAAAGATATTTTGTAGACAATATTTATTACTTGCGTGTTGCGTAGTTTTGAAGTTAATATTTTAAAATTATTTTATTTCATACGTTTTAGTTACGGATAATTGTACGACAACCATATTAAAATACCTAAATGTATGTGAACCCGTTATATATTTATTAGTAATGCTTAGTTTCCTGGAGGAGTTAGTTAATGGACGAGTTATATTAGAAATATATACGAATCGCCATTGGTGTACCTACAAAATTTGAGTTCCCTCAATTTCTCCAAGATTCCATTATCAGATCCTTACCAAATTAAAATGGTACTAATTTCAAAATATACCCTTTCAAATAAAAAAAAATAAACACGTGAACGTGCAAAAAACATACAGCCGTACATAGAACCTCCTCCTTTTTTGTAGTCGGTGAAAAATAATGACGATGAGGAATCTTGAAAAAGTTTTCTTTTTCAAGATTCCTCAAATACAGTATGAAAAAGTGACTCCATGAGTTTGTATTGCCCATTGCAGTAGCAGTAGAGCCATGTTTCTCCCAGCACAAATGGGCCGGCTCGACCGGGCAAGTACTAGCCTCTGACAGAAAATCGGCGTAAAGTGACGGTGTCAGTAGCTACTGTTTGGATTCGTGCGATAAGTGAGAGCGTCGAAGACCCCATCTCCCACCCCTCTGATCCCCTCCTTTTTTCCTATTTTATCCCTTCCCCCCTATCCCTTGGTGTGGCAACGCACTTCTGATAATTTTAATATCGCAAGCGTTCATAAGTTACGGTGATTGCTTACCATCAGCCGGACCATAATTATGCTTGTTTGCCAACCGCCATGAAAAAATAAATCTTCTTAATATTACAAGCCGATAGAATTGTTTATTCATACTAAAGGCTGTAGGCATATAGTGTATAGTTTGTTTACAAAATTAATAGCAAATTTTACCTTCGGTAACATGTAGGGTTGAGTGAATTACGTAACAAATAAGGTAGACGCATTATAAATTGACGAGCGGCTTCGAGGACCACTCAATCAACCAATGAACAGTGTACACTGTGCACGTTTGACGAACGCTATAACCCGTTAAAGTATAAATTTTTGACGCCTACACTCTGAGCGATTATACTTTGCGTCGTATGCATGGAACGTCTATTTAAAATTCATGGCATATTTAATGTATTATAATGTTTATAATAGATTATTTATTTATAAATTAAGTAAACGAATAACACCATTGTTAAGAATAAGCAACACTTTTTTTATGTTACAAGTTGGCAAATAAGCATACGGCCCACCTGATGGTAAGTTGTTGCCGTAGCATATGAGCGCTTGCAGCACCATTAGTAGGTGCCACTCACGCGTTGCCTACCTCGAGATATTAGTTCATGTATCTGCTTTGCCCAAGCTTACAGTGCCCTTCAAACCGGAACACAGTAATGTCTAAGCAGTACTATTTGGCGGTAGAATATTATATTTGGCGGTAGGATACTGCGGTACCTACCTAGCCGGCCTCTTGCAATTAACGACCTACCACCAGCGTGACTGTGTGTGTGTGCACTGGTGGAATAATCCCTGCTGTGACAGAGATTATCCCAACAGCGGGCGATGGGTTCGTCACGTCTCGACGCCGATAAAAACTGTCGGGTAAAGACTATCGAGACGCTTTGTAAAACCCCTAATTCAAACAAATAATTTAAGAAAGAGACAAAGAACGACTTCTGAAAACACAAGAACGGGACTACAATGGGCCTTCATAACAAATTCAAGAGCGTCGGTCGGTGGGTTACTTAATCAAACACTGTTTGTTGAATTGCATAATACGGCACGGCTGTTTGATCAGACTGACGTTTGACTGCTTTCGGACATGACGTTATTATGGGAATTTACCATAGAAACAATACTGTTGCAATTGTTCAGCGGGCTTACCATTAACTTTAAGTGACAATTCTATTTAATTTTAACAGTAAATCGACTCAAATTTTATATGAGAACGACATATAAATATATACGTTTATATGTATCAATATATATGTATGTTTTTGGTCGTCATTTGAATCGCAATAAGAGTTAATGGTAAGCCCTCTGCTTATATAAAACACACACAGATAGGGCTGGATTTCGAGGTTTGGGGGCTTCAGGGCAGCTAAGCGGTAGTGGCCCCCTGGTCCCAAATTACTTTCTAAATTATTTTTTTCGATCGAGTTTTTCAATAAATTATTTATTATTCAACGAAGTAGATTCTTTTAGTATTTAACAAAAATAGTTATATAAATATTATCGGAAACAGGAATGATATGAAATTAAGTTTTAGTAGGTAAAGTTATTCCGCGTGGGTGAAGTCTGCGGTACATCTAGTATAGTACCAAATAAATAAAACAATACAATGTGAATCTTCCTGGAGGTTATAAAGTAAGGTGCAGTGTGGAACAGGATTACACTACTCAGATATTAATGAGAGCCTGCCTGCCTTTAATATTTGATTGACGTGTATTCATCGCACTTCTTGGCTTCACGTGCTGGACTATCATTACAAAAAACAGAAACGACATATTCTAGCACGCAATCCGACATATACTTTGAGTCTTAGTATCGAATAGGTAAACTAACACCGTAAGCAAGAGTACTGATAAGTTTAGATGGTAAAATTTCTTTAGAGGAATCAAATTTTACAGACTACTCTTTTTTATTTTACTAAGTTGGCAAACTAGCATATAGCCCACCTGATGGTAAGCGGTTACCATAGCCTATGAGCACCATTAGTAGGTGTCACTCTCGCGTTGCCGACCTCGAGATATTGGTTCTTAAATTTCCTATGCCCAGTAATTTCACTAGCCTACAGTGCCCTTCAAACCAAAACACAGTAATGCCAAAGACACTACTGTTCTGTGGTAGAGTATTTGACAATACGGTGGTACCTACCTAGCCGGCCTCTTGCAAAAAAAAACCTACTACTAGTGTGACACTAGTGGAATAATGTCTGCTGTGAGAGGGATTATCTCAACAGCGGGCGAAGGGGTCGTCACGTCCCAACGCCGATAATCTATCGACGCTCGTATTATATTATGAAATTAATTAAATATAAAGGACTCGTAGTAATAAACTAAAAAACCACTCAACGAAGCTAGCTAATCATAACATTACAAGTATAATTTATCATAGAATCTAAACTGTCTTCCCGGAGCCCTCAATCTTACTAAGAATAGCTTTATCTTAGCCACGCTTTATCTAGGCGTCTCCCGAGCTATGACTTTGCGTTACGGATTACATAAATCTAGTGGAATTTTACATTATAACCAAGCGCTGACGTGATAGCTTTACTATGACAATATTAGGTGAGATTATAGTTATATATATATTATAGTAGAACGTTGAATGTTTTCAGAAGGCTCAGTACCACACTCATGCAGAATGGTTAATATACACTGGAGTAAATAAATAAACGCTACACCCTCAGCGGCTTCCAATAAGATATTTATATCTTGTATCGGGGTCCGGAAATACAATGACAAACACACCCAGAGCGGAACACATGTCTGTGTGGTCAACACAACGGTCCACTCTGAACGGGAATTGAACCTGCAACCTGTCGAAACTCTTCACTGTGTCGTCTCACTCTTTCTTTTATCTCTCTTCTCACTCCAGTTCTTCCCTTGATTCGGTAATATGCTTCTAATACTTTTTTCTTCTATAAACTACGGTGAGACCTTACCCAGAGTAAAAACATTATCTGTACAAAATAATTTTTGTACTATTATATTGAAAATTTATTAAGATCTTGTTCAGATTTTAGCAAAAATTCTAAAAAATAATTAAATTCAAAGGCTTTATGATGTTTCATATAATATATTTAAATTTTAACACTTGTCCTAAGAGTATGGGTCGTGCTTTTAATATACAACTTCAGTAAGAAAGAACAGAATGACACAGAATAAAAGATTAAAATTTTGTAACATACACTATGTGCAGTATACCTACTGTGCTCATACTCTATACATCGCTAATCTTGATCTCACAGAATGTGCTTCTAGAAATTCATATATTTCTTAAGCGCTGTGCGGAATTTACGATGAAGGCAGCCGCCGCGTATGCTTTGACTAGAGTAGAAATTATCTTTCACCTGACTTAGGTTTGCAGATTATGGTAGTAAGATTTACATCGTATTTTTTATAAAGATATATAATATTCGACGACGTTGTGGCGCAGCGCAGCAGCAGTCGCGGGTTCACATCCTGCTCGGAGCAGGTGTTTGTATTCACCATATAGGCATGTATTCCGGTCTGAGTGACTGAGTGTGTTTGTCCTTGTATATGTTTCCGGACCCCCGACACAGGGTATCACTATCCAAATTGGGCCCTGGAGTGTGTAAAGTTTATTAATATGAAAACTTACATACAACCCGTTCTTAATTCGGTCAAATTTCAAATATTTAGTTAGTTCTTATTTATCGTGACAGAGTCAACGGATAAGGCGGCCGAAAAGAATGAAGCTCAAAGTAGATTCCACCCTCCTACGTGGGAGAATCAAAGCTTAAAACAGCTTTGGTCATGAGGGAACTTGGTGGCCAATGGAATCTTGACATTGTAAGCGCGCCATGCGTTATGAGAGGAATTGTGAGAGTAATTGTCTAACGTGGTCGGTGATCCTATCATCATGGTCTTGAAGAATGTACTAAGGCCATCTGAGTTTGGTGGCTGGTCATTTATACCCGTGTAAGCCCAAGCTTGGACCTATCTAGGGGTTAAGATGAGAGATCGAATGGATTACAAAGTCTCTGCGGAGATCTTTGTTACGCGCGCACTACGGAGAACTTCGGGCTTAAATTATTTTTAATCGATTAATTTTCTGGGAATAAAATATTATTTTATACTTATGAATTTGTATATAACAATCCTACTTGCAGACCCGTTTTAATATATATAATTTGCCTCCTTTGAAAGAAATGTTAATAAGTGTAGGAACAGTAAACAAATTCTTTTAGAAATTCACGAGACTGCCGCAGTCAGCAAACCGTTCCGGCCATATATACATGTTACATACTTCCATTAAAACTATTAGTTATGATAGAATGTAGAGATGTTTTACATATTGACTACAGCTATATCTGTTTTTAGCCTTGTCTGATTTGTGATTAAATGTTATACCTATATAATAAAATAAACTTTTATGTAGTACAACCTAGCTATTTTGAGCATGAATAAGTCTGCTGGGCAGGGGAAGTAATACCTTCAAATATCATTTCAACGCAGGATTGAAGCAGCAGAGTTCGCACTGTAACGTTTTGTTTAGTGCTAGGACCAGAAGGACCAGATAAACTCTAGCCCCTCTAACTTTTTCCTCCTTTCCCCCGCGTCTCGTGGTTCGGCAACGTGATTTCTATAATACTTCTAGTTTTGTTTACCACCTTTGTAGTGTAATATTTTTTACTCTTTGATAGAATCAAATTCAAATAAAATTCTAAACTAAACTTAATTATAATTCGGTCAGTAGAGTTTTTTGTATAGATATAACTAAACAAAGCTCGAATGCGGTAAATATGAAAGTTCGTATTAGTAGCCAATTATTTTTAACTGAAAAACGTCATACCCCCGGGCAAAGCCGCGGAAAAATGTCATCACTAAATATTCTATAAGGACCGTTTTGCGGTCAAAAGCTTGTAATCATACTTAATATTATAAATGTGAAAGTTTGTGAGGATGTACTATAAATGGACATTACTCTTTCACGCAAAAAGTACAGGACAGATTTTGATGAAATTTGGTACCTACATAGCTTATTACCTGGTTTAAAATATAGGAAAAATGTTAGGTACCTCTGGGATCATCAAAAATCTACATAACGCAAGCGGAGCCGCGAGCATAGCTAGTATTATTAGTATTAATATGTACATTATAACTATTAAATAGGTTCCTGCATGAAGACCCGGTGATGTATAGTTCTATTATTGAGATATTCCTGAGGCATATGGTGTGATATTGTAAAGTGTACGTGTGTTTGTTCACCGCAAACTCTGTGTATGCGGTCGGCATTTTGAATAGAACATATATGTGTACTATGTTAACATGGTAAGATGCAAGTGACAAGCGCTCGAACATGTACAAACAGGTATTGACAGATTTTGAAACTATTTTTTGTATTAGGAAAATCTTTCTTATGATTTTATTTAAAACATGTTACGTAAAACGCTGAATATAATATATAGCTTTTGTCAGCGGCTTCTCCCAAACACAAATAAGAATAAGAAAAATGATTTTAATACAAACTCTAAAACTTTTTAAACTTTGAATGTCATATTTATTTATATCGAATCAACAACCTAAAAATAAGTTTCAAGCTTCTAACTCTAAAAATAACAATACTTCCATACAACCCCATGAATCCCCACCATGACCTTTATAGTCCAAGAGAGACAAAATTGTACCTAACATTTTTAATTTAAAATGTGTCTTCCAAAACGGGTAATCCTTACAAACAAAGCTTTAGTGTTTAATCAATTTATTCGTTTACAAGTTTTCCGATTTATTTACAAGCACACTACAATAGTCACAGTACTACTTACTATCCAAAACGGTTGGACATTTTCATTAGTCTCCTTTTTACAAAAAAGTAAATTATCAGACACGACAAAAACTTGTTTAATTTCTAGCTAATTGAAAATTATATATAAAACAACTTTATTCGTCCTAGCACTGTCCCGGTATATTACCCAGGGTCTTACTACTCTTCTGGATTTGACGGGTTACTAGTTTTTACACAGAGCGATTGCCACCTAACATTTGCGAATCCTTAGGGATTCAGCCGAACCAGTAACGGTCTCCGAGATCCACAAGGACAAACAGATATTTATAGCAAACATCTGCTCCGAGCGAGAATCCAACCCGTGACCATCGAGGCTCAAAGCAGGCTTGCTACCAGCACACATCAAAGAACGTTTGTCATCTTAAATGAAACAACATAAAATATATTTTATAAACTTCTTACATAAATTGCAGCCAAATAAATTTCTGAAACAGGTCAAAATCTAGGTTTGAAAGTTCAGCGGATATGCCGATATTTTCTTTACTATCTAGACAAGAAATCTAGTGACGCGATGAAAGCAAAGCCAGAAGGCGAATTTATGTGTTCAAGTCTCACAAATCCAGATAACTTTAGTTTGCGGAGCTTATTACACAATAACTTACGCTCTTTCCTTATCCTATATCCCACTTTCTACGAGACAGAATTATGGGAGTTAAAGTTTATTATTTTGGTGAGATTAGTTCATTATACTTATTTCAATGGGAGCAATTATTTAGTGACGGAAAAGGCGCCTTAGCAGCCTGACCAGACAGTCCCGTGCGTCTTTATTCAACTCAAGTTTTATCAACTATTATACAATTAGTAACAGCTAGGACCGTGCCCTACAAAGCTCGGGGACTCTCAGTTCAAATATCAAGCGGTCATCCATCCATACATTGACCGCGGGTGAGGGTGCTTAACGCACTGAATCTTTTACCGACAAGCGCTTTTGGCTTTAACAAGCATCTTTATTTAATAATAAGCTATGGGATCCAAGAGGCTTTTAGACAAAAAAAAATAAGATTCATGCGGGTTATTTAAATTTGAGTACGAAAATATTTTTTATTTCTAAAAACGGTACCTTAACAGGTCACAGTTTAGAGAGAGCTACTAGTATTTTAGATAACCTAATTATGTTTCGCTTGCTCGTTTACCCACTTATTAATTTATCTACTTGACCTCATTTTCATCTAGAGTTCGATTTTCAAAACCAAGTAGCAAAGTAACGCTTGAATTTGGTATATCCTCAAGCACCAATGGCTAATTGAATTACTAGTCTCTCACAAATAATTATTACTCATTGGCAACCAGTTGCCTAAGTCCATAAGCGACAGATGTAACGCAAGTAGCAACAGGTAGGAAGAAAAAACCCGAAAATTTCCCAATGGATCAAAAACGTAGACTTTAACCGAAGATCACGGGTTCAAATCCGAGCAACTACCTCTGACTTTTCAAGTGCTTTTGACATTTGTGTTTCAAATTCATGTCCTCCTTAAGGATTAAGGAAAACATCTTAAGGAAACTTGCATGTCGTGGAAGAAGTTCTAAGACATGTATGTATATGCTGGTAGGGCCTGAAACCCCGGCCTCATTGGTTACCACCAGACATCGGTAAAGAACTCGTAAAGCGATTGCCCACCAGGCACGTTTCGGAGTCAGCCAGCTTATAACCAGTTGTATCTTACAGGGCGGCAACACCCCTGCATGCGCTCTGGTGTTGCAGATGTTCATTGGCGGTGGTAATCGCTTACCATCATCTGAGCCTCCTGCCCATTTGTCCTCTGACATAAGGAGTAAATAAAAGAAAGAGGAATAAAGAAAAGAAGAAAACAAATCGGCTAGGAGATATCTACATTCCCACTTTAAGCTGATACTCAGCCAGTCGAGTCGGCCTGATGACACCAAATTGTAGAAACATGCCATAAACCCAAAATGTTTCAAAACATAATAACATTATGTCCGATGATAATAACTTTCATAATAAATTCTTCCCTTACAACTTATAAATTTCAAAGACAACGACATCTGTTTTATTTAAATCTTTGCATATCTCCCCGCCTTCTCAACCCTAAGCTTTTAGTTCATGCAAATTTTATTATTCGCAAAGATGCTTCTACTTTATTGCCTTTTTGCAGTTTAAAACTCATGGTTGTAGCATGATCAAAAAATATATAGAAAAAATATTGAATTTTATTCTGTATATTGTGTTTAAAAAAATGTATGTATGGAAAGCTGAAAAAACATAGCCTTTTTTAATTTAGGGTAGGGGAGAAGGGGGCACCCTAGCACATTTTTCACACAGTGCCTATAATGAAATCAAAATTTGTTTTTTAGATTATTTGTCTTCTTCAGTAATTATCTGAATTTCATTTTACTTATGTAAATGAAAAAAATTGAGACTTGAAAATAAATACAATAATCATGAACATGTATTTCACGTTATAGAATAAAAATCACGACAATAACGAAAAATACATTTATAAAAATATTAAGTTATAAATCTTTAAAAATTACAATCATGATATTCAAAACTTAAGTTTCATAATTTAATTACCGAGAGTCGGAACCTTTTAAGACAGACCTTCAACATTAAATACTGCCGCTTCTTAAAATATAATTTACGAAATTCGGCTGAGATGTTTCCAGTTAAATCCAAATCTCCATCAATCAGCAATTTTCTCAAATAATGAGGAAACCTTTTGGTCAATTACAAATCCGGCAAAAAAAATTAAGTCAGCACTAAAGAAAGTCTCCAAAATCCTCGTCTAAAGTAAATTACCCCAAAATTGGAAAAACAAGATAGGCATGAAAATAATTCCCATTGTCAGGGGAATCAAGTTATTGAGGGGAGCCAATCTTATTCCGGTTACTTCAAATTTTTCCTTCGTTCGGGAATGGTCTTAAATTCCGCACTGATACACAATAAATTGACGAAATTTATTTGTGGGTTTCAAGGATGACGATATTAGAATATCCATTGGTCCATTGCCAAACAACAGTCTTTTCTAGAATAACATAAAAAGAAAATTCTAGATTCGAAGCGAATGCTTGTCTTTTGTTGTATATTTACCGTTTACATCCTGTAAACTAGACTATTTTATTAAATTAATTTATATTTTATTTAAATATGTTGAGATAATGTTGTCCATCCATAGAACAATAAATACCGCTTCATAATTCAGTGCTTGTCTCACAATTTTCAAGAAAATTAAGAAAACAAAGTTCGGTATTATTGTTTTGTGTTATTTATATTTCTGTTGAGGTGAATATTTATCTTTTAAGAAATGATAGTGCTGGTACCTATTGAAGTCATGACCTAACCTTATCTTAGTGATGTACTAACTTTTTTCATTCCTCTAACCATGCGCTCAAATATGTCAACCCAGTGTCTAAGCTGTTCAGGTCAGCCATGATTGTTTCATGGTTTATCGACTTTTATAAGATTGATTATAACTGGACCTTATTTATATGCCTTACGAAGCACGGAGATGCACAGATCAAATTAAAATACTATGTGATCACTTTTCCTCCCTCTCAAAGAACGTTGGTTATTTAGCGAGCAGTGATTGCTATAACTGGCTTTAAATGCTTTTCAAATCATCATATACATTACCGACATGCCTAAACTAATATTTACAGTTTTATACACATTGTTTTACTTGATAATTAAGCTTTTAGATCGAGCCTAAGAAAATAAAGGACTCAATGATGACTCAGTAAATATTATTTAGTATACAGATATAGTAATAATAGTAGTCCAGTAAAAATGTACTAAGAAGTTTTACGCATTATAACTCAGCTCACCCTCCATCTTGCGACAGACATTAAGCAGATTTCAACGCCATAAAATCTGCAATTTGAATTCCTTAAGACCGAGGGGTCCAACTATTACTCATATAAGTCGGAACCTGCTAGGGACATAAGAACTTGGGGGACTCATATTGAACTGTAAGATGCATAATATTATCACACATTAATGTATTTTATGTTCCAAATTTTGTGCGTTGGGTAAGATGTATTTTTGGACTTGATACAAGATTACATGTAGGAATTTTCAAATTTAAAATTACTTTAAATTGACTAAATTGACTTATTCTCTACACTTTCTCTTAACGATATAAATGAGGTGCATCGACCGAAGTACTATTTATCTTATAGAATACAAATTTTGTGAGTTTTAAAATGATATTTTTTAGCATTTTTCACTAATTAGTTTCTTGAAGTTGATTAACTAACAAAAAAGCGAGCATTATTAGATTTATGATACACATTAACATAAATCTACGCACATTTTAATCAAACGCCCTACAGTTTATAAACGCAATGTGTCAAAGGTCGTGGAGCGTAACTAACAAGAAACAAATTGTAATCCAGACAAATTAAACGAAGTTTTTTTTAAATATTTGCACCAAATAATACATGTCAAACCCATTGTTATCTGTTAATTAAATAAATAACAATTAATTAACCTTAATTAAGCCTACATTTGCTATAAATTAATTTATAGTGTGATTGTGATTTACATTTCATAAAATTTTAATCCTAAAATGTTTTAATTTAACTTCCTAATAAACTTAATAATTTTTTACAGTTATTACTTTTAGATTAAAAATAAGTTGCACCTTAAATTGAAATAAAGGTATAATGAATATATTTAATTTAATTTTTTTGTATGTTACAAGTTGGTAACCCGTTTCCAACCACTCACGCATTTCAAGCCACTCAAGCGTTTCCAACCTCAAGATTCTTAAATCTCCTCTGCCCAGTAATTTCACTAGCCTATAGTGCCCTTTAAAACTGAACACAATAATGCCTAAGCACTACTATTTGGCGCCAGAATATTTGACACTGCCGTGGTACCTAGCCGGCCTCTTGCAACAAAAGACCTACCACCAGTGTGACTGATTGCACTGGTGGAATAATCTCTGCTGTGACAAAGGTTCTCCCAACAGCGGGCGATAGGGTCACAAGATCCCAACGCAGGCGAATTTTAGTACTGTAACAATAAAACTTAAGAAAGACAAAAAAACTTACCCAATTTTAATGAAAATATTGATTTTACTGCATAAGACTATCTATCATATTCAGGTATATATTTTTTTTTTTATGTAAGAGGGGGCAAACGGGCAGGAGGCTCACCTGATGTTAAGTGATCACCGCCGCCCATGAACATCTGACACAGCAAAAGGCATGCAGGCGCGTTGCCGACCTTTAAGGAAAGAATACGCTCTTCTCTTGAAGGTTCCCAAGTCGTATCGGTTCGGAAAGACCGCCGGCGGAAGCTGATTCCACAGAGTGGTTGTGCGAGGAAGAAAATGTCTTCTAAATCGCGCTGTTGTGGATTTCCAGACATCGAGGTGGTATGGATGGAATTTAGAGTTTTGTCGCGATGTCCGATGGTGAAATTCTACCAATCCAAACAATTCCTCAGAACACTCCCCGTGATATATGCGATAGAAGATGCAGAGATGCAGGATATGTAGAGACAAACGGTTTGTATTTAATTTATAATCCAGATTAGGATATCTATTGATATGTAATGATATGTACTTTGTAAATGTACTTCTTACTCTATTTTCATTACGTTACTCTCACATATATCATTACATAACTTTTTTTTGTTATGATTAAGAAACATATACCTAAGTATACAGTACTTCTGTTGGTACAACCAATTCTTTAAAATACAATTTTAAAAGTTTTTACATTATAGGCTGGCTATTAATATTACCTTCAGGCACCAATAAAATATAGATAAAAGTACCAAAAATTATACAATCCAATAACTCTTGTTACCTTAAATCATAACTCGAAAAGTACTAAAGAAGTAACTCAGTTACAAAACTGCTATAAATTGACTGTCCGAATGTTTTCCAAAACGAATTAAACTTTACCGTAGCAATAAATTAGTGCGATAACTAAACAGTTTCACTTTAAAAGTTCGTTAAAACCTATGGTTTTTAACTTTATAGTAATTTATTATTATTTAAATATCGAAAAACGTATTGGAACGAAGTTCCTTAACGCGGCTTACGGGTAGTGCGATTTAGTAGATGTCGTCACGTAACGAAATGCCGTATGCTGTGTGTGTGCGTCTGTGTATCTTAGTTATAGTTTGTATTTCCTGTCCATATATAATTGGTCTCTGTTAGTTTTTTTTTTTTTTTTTTTATATTTGAGACGCTTATAGCTGAGTGCGCCCACTGATCGGTAAGCGATCGGTGGGTTCAGCAGCTTTAGACACGGTCAGTCACAGGATGGGTGATCGCACAGCGATATTTCAACAGAGCATCGACGTGCTTCGGAAGGCATGTAAAAAGTCGGTCCCGGCCATAATAAATTTGACAATAGTCGAAAAGTCAAGAGGCCTATACGGGTGACATGAAGAACTCTGACTCTAGGTTGGCCACCAACCACTAGATAAGAAGAAGAAATCTTTATTTGAGATATAAATTATAAAAACTTGTATGTACTCATCTAATCTAAGGTACTAATAATCTTAATTACAATAATTATTTATAGTTTTTATGACCATTTTCCGAGTTAACAATAACGATTAACAGACCGTTACCGACCTTTGTTGAACACGATTAACACAAAGGCCTTTTCAGTATCCAAAAGAATTTTTACCCAAGGGAAAGAATGTTACGGAAGGATCGAAACAAGTAAGGGAAGTTGAAAAGAACTATATTTTTTGGGTTGCGTTATGTTATGAGCGAAAGCGATTTACCTTAAATCTAATAATTTAGCATTTAAGCCATATTCGAATTATTGCCAATATCAGTGTTGTAAAAGTAAGTGCTGTAAATATCTCTGCTAAAAATAAAGTGTTTATCCTTATAAAAGCTACTATTATATGAGTTAAGCGTTAATTCTTCTTAATCTTTATAAATGATTTGGCATATGATATTAAATCTAAATTCAAAATGTTTGCAGATGATTTAAAAATATATAGAACCATCAAAGACGAAGCTGATGTCAAGGCATTACAACATGACATTGATTCTGTTTATTCATGGTGCACTATGAATGCTATGTCTTTGAATATTGATAAGTGTTTTTACATTAGGTTTACTAGGAGAAAATTATCGTTAGACGGTAAATATAAAATAAACAATATGTACTTAAAAGAAGTTTCTAGTATTAGAGATCTGGGAGTTATTGTAGACTCTGCCTTAAGCTTTCGTCAACATATTGAGTATATTACATCAAAGGCATCTAAAATATCAGGTCTAGTTTTTAGGCAAATGAAAATGTTCAAGGACCGTTCTCTGTCAATTCTTGTCTACAATAGTATTGTGCGCAGCATTCTGGAGTATTGTAGCACTGTTTGGAGCCCAGGGTACCAAGTTCACTCCGATAGCATTGAACGAATCCAGAAACGATTTTTATACCACTTGTCGTACACAGACTTTAATTGCTATCGGCTGTTTACTTACGAATCTCGTCTTAGCCACTATAATATGAAATCACTTAAGGATCGTAGGAAGGTTGCAGATGTGATTTTTCTGTCAAAATTAATAAATGGGCTTATTGATGCACCAGAATTGCTCGGGCGCTTAAGTTTTGCGGTGCCTCGTAGCAGTAGCCGCTTACATAATCGCAAGACTTTCTGTTTGCCTCATACAAGAAGTAACCTTGGTCAGCATAGTCCGCTGTATAGAATGTTATCTATTGCAAATGGTTTTAGAGATACAGTAGATATTTTTAACGATAATGTCATGACCATTAAAAAGAATATGTATACTCGAATTTTTTACTAATTAATTAATTTTTAGAAAATCTGTAGGTAACTTTTGTGCTTAGTTATATTTTTTTAAATTATTATTAATATCATTCATTCATCTCATATTCATATTTTCATTCTAATTTTTAGTTGCGTAATTTAAGTTAAGTTTATTTTACTATTCTTCTTTTTATTTTAGTACCCTCTAAGTATAAGCATGTTATGTCCACATCGAGAAGACTCAATTGAAACATAATGTTGTATTCATTTTCTAATTTAAGTCGTTTGTATAATTGTAGTCAGTTTTGTGGACTAATAAATAAAAAAAAAAAAAAGCGCTTCTTTTTTCATGACGGCTGGCAAACAAACATACGATTCGCCTGATGGTCACAGCAACCTATGAACGCTTGCTATACTTGTAGTATCACATGCGAGCTGCCAAGCCATGGGATGAGAGGGAAAGAATGAGAAGGGAAAAAAAGCAAGGGAAGAGAGGGAGTGAAAATTGGACCTCCGGCGCTCGCACTCATCGCACGACACGCAGCAGTACTGTTACTTTACGACGATTTTCTATGACTGGTTAGTACTTGCTAGCTGCTTTCTAGGAGAAGCATGGCTCTACTATTATTAATAAGCAATTATTTTAAAGTATACTCGTATTGTTTTCCTAATCATATAATAAATAAATAATAAACGCTACACACTCATCGGATATTGATATCCTGTGTCGTGGGTCCGGAAACATACACAATGACAAGGACAAATACACCCAGACCGGAAAATATGCTTGCATGCTCAATACAATCATATTATGCTCCGAGCGGGAATCGAACCCGCGACCTGTGGCGTTTAAGGCAGGTTCGCTACCGCTGCGCCACAACGTCGTACAAATATAAGACAAACAGGGATATTAATGATTAATTATTTTTCGTCCAAATCGCTCCGCTTATGATTTGTCACAGTTAAATCCATATCTACCCTCAATCTAGTCGATTCAACACGGAACGCTTAACGTTCCCGCTTAATGCGGGCCCTATTAACAACTTTGTGTAGACTTTATCAGGAAAAATACAATTTATTACGTGTACAATTAATATTAAGAGGAATTAATGGCTGAATAATCTCGTTTATGAACGGTTTTCGTGGCTTTTCGTGTTACATTCAAGTTTTTTGAATAGCTCATTGTAACTTTGATTATATTGTGATTAGAGTAATTTGAGTTAATGATAATAGTTTCTCTATTAACTTTAGCGTGTAAAAGTATAATTATTATACTAATTTTAAAAAGGAAAGGTACCGTTTTGAAAACATTAGTGATGATTTTATGTAGGAAAATAAGATTGTAATAAAATTAAGAAAACCCTTAAATTGCCATTGCATATATGAATGGTTGCAGTAATATTCCAAACGACTGAAATGGTAGAAAATGTCAGAGGCTGAGCTTATATATTCTAAAGTACAGTAAAGCTAAAGCATTTTTAATTTGCATTACATTGCTTTCTGTTACGAATGGACTAGACGACAGTTGTGGCGTGTTGGTAGCGAGACTGCCTTTGGTCTCAACGGTTGCAGGTTCCTTTCCCGCACGGGGTTGACAGTATTTATCTTACAACTATGTATCTCAGTCTAGGCGTTTGCCCTTGAGGGTCTCGCCACCCTGCCTCGGAGAGCAAGTTAAGCCGTCGGTCTTGTTGTTATCATAACATCTGATAATAATCGGTAACTCTTGATAGGAAATTACTCTTGTTGAATTAGTTTTTGAATCGCTCCGTGTAAAAAGCAGTAACCCACTAAAAACTGCCGAAAAAAGTAATAAGCAGATTCTGGGCAAAATAGAAGGATTTATGATAGGGAGAAGAAGTACATTACATTGCTGTCTATAGTAAATTTTCTGAAGAAAATACATTATGATATAAAGTACAGGAGGTTTCAAGAAGATAGTGTAATTTAAATTTTTTGTTTAGACGACTTATTGGATTAAAAACTTACCTGCAGCCGGCGACAGCTTCGTAACGACGCCCCAACGAGATTTCCACTGCAACAAAAACAAAAAAGTGTCAGGTCATTCTTCTTGCGTATTATAACTCGCTAAGCATACTTTGCGATGAACAGCATAATGAATTCTTATATAAAATAATGTAACTTTTACAATGCAGTTGTCGCGAATAATAAGCTCTTTAAGTTTTAGGAGTTCTATCCTTTATCTACAAATTTCTTGATAGGATTATTATAATTAGCTTATTATTGCTATAAAAATTTTCGTTCCTTTAATCACTATATAATTAAGATAAAATGATTGTTACTATAAGTGTAGTATAAGTAGTTATAATATAGTGATTAACTTTGTAAACCTATGCCGAGGCATATTCGCTAAGAGAAATCTCTATCTATAAATAAAGATATAAAAAAAATACTCCTGAAGTAAGACTCTCTTAATATATAATTCTCTTTTTACCTACATAAAATACAGATTTTAAGCTTCTGTTATCTGGAGACTAAACAACACAACCATTTTCAGATACGTTGTCTCTTTGCTTAACGACGTTGTGTCGCAGCGGTAGCGAATCTACCTTAGGCCACGGATTCCATTTCGTCTCGAAGCGGATGTCTGTATTGGCCATACACGCATGTGTTCCAGTCTATGTGTGTTTGTCCTTATCCTTGTGTATTTCTCCGGTCCCTCAACACAGGATATACCTATGTAGCGTTTATATTATATATTCTTTATACGATATTGAATGTAAATTCCTTTATTTGTATAGTAAAAGATCCAGCTATTCGTCTGCATGTTACATAATAAAATGTCAAATAAAAAGCAATTAAGAACTCGGGAACATGAATAACCAACCGGCTTTTCCACTGTTGAGTTATTAACGCTTAATAATTGTATTTCATTATTTAAACTTAAGCCTTTTAATTATAGGGTTTCATAAAATAAAATTGATTCATTAAAGTTTTGGGAATTAAATTATATCCGAAACGAAGTAATTTAAAATAGGTTATCCGTTGTCATTAATTATTTACAAATATATAATTAATAATATTTTTTTTACATAACTAAGGACAACATTTTGATAACTTTTTGTAGCGACATCTACATACAACACGACGTAACTCGATAGAAAAGACAAGATTGTCACAATCTCTCATCAAGTTACAGCGACACCGACAAGGCATACTATGCAACGATATGGACGACCAATGAGCGCCACGATCCTAAATCGCACTATTAGAGTTTCCTACGGTCGTAACCTATATATACAACTTTCCAACGTAAGTCGTTGGGCTTCGGTCCCGGGCTTCGGTCCGCCAGGCAATAATACCCCCGTGGTCGGAGGATCCTCCCTTCGTGTTGGTCCACATCTTTTGTTACTTATTGATATATTTTTATTTCATGACGGTTGGCAAACAAGCATACGGTCCGCCTGATAAGCAGTCACCGCGACTTATGAACGCTTGCGATATTTGAATTATAATATAAGCGTAGCCAACCCAAGAGATTGGAGGGAAGGGATGAGAAGGTAAAAGAAAGGGAACAGAGGAGATGGGAGATTAGGCCTCCGGCACTCTCACTCACAAACACACCAAAAACCGCAACAGTAATGTTACTCTACCCTGGTTTTTTGTGAGAGGGTAACACTCCCCCAGTCGAGCCGTCCTATTTGTGCTGCGAGAACCATGGTTATACTAGTACTAAAATATGTGTATTCATGTGTGTGTGTGCTTGCCCGTGAATGTATATTTTTGAGTATGTGTGATGACGAAGTTCATTTATAATTAATTTACAAAGATATCTCGTATAATTTACACTGAACCGTTACTAAGTATTCACCTTGAAACTTAAAACTATTTATCATTCAGAAACGAGCAATGTAATTAAACAATACAAACACGTTTACAAGTTTCGTTAACGAGAAACATTTTAAACTCGTACATGTAAGTTGTTTAAGAACTAACAACGTTAAAGTACGATCTTATTTATATCCCAGTTTTAATTGAGACAAGAGTCTTCACAGCTTCGTTTGTTTCACTGTGATTAAAATTGTGTACATTACTTCGTTCCGGTACCCGGTAATTATCGTTCCGGAGAAACTACATTTCTACATTTCTGTTGGAATAATCTCTGTCACAGCAGAGATTATTCCGCCAGTGAAATCACTCACACTGGTGGTAGGTCTTTTGTTGCTAGGGGCCAGCTAGGTCGGTACCACCGCAGTGTCCAATATTCTACCGCCAAATAGTAGTGCTTCGGCATTACTGTGTTCCGGTTTGAAGGGCACTGTAGGCTATTGAAATTACTGGGCAAAAGAGATTTAAAGGCTACGGCAACCGCTTACCATCAGGTGGGCTTGTTTGCCAACCTTCATGAAATATTTAAAAATATTAAAACCTGTGGCACTCGGGGACTGCCACGGTAAAGCTATTGCATTGCATTTATTTATATTAATTATTATTATTAATTTATTTATTAATATAAATATTTTTTTGAATAATAATAGGTTAAATAATAATTAATCAATTTATAATATTATATAATAATAACATTGTAGAAACTATTTACTACTAATTATATATATACACGTTAAGCGAACGCTCGGCCGAGCTACATGGTAGGCGAGTGTTAGGTTTTATTTTCGTTACGGAATTCGGTCGCCACGCTTAAAGCCCGCGATAAAAGCTATGCAATAGCTTAAAACACTTAACATTAAACTACATAGTTTTGTGAAAAAAGACCCTGCCAAATCTGTTACTGTTGCGATAAACTACTGAACGGATTTTCATGATGTTTTAATTTGTTAAGGTTTCATGTAAATTGGTTATATGACGATAATTGTTAAAAATTCGAGCCCGCATAGGGCTTAGAGTTGAGGCGTTTAAGTCCTTTAGGATTTTAACTAAGTCAACTCAAATTCCAACATCACACATTCATTAAAGAAAATAGTGATGGCGTACACAAAGTCTGACGTCATAAATCTGTTACTTTACCCCTCGCTGAGTTGACTTACGAGCTAGAATAAAACATGCAATTTAAACCTTACAGCATCGTAATAAGTAAGGAACATCATCTATGTTTTACGAACAAACTGTTTTTTGCCTCATTAATTCTTCAATTCGGTTAGATAAAAATAACTGTACATTCCCTGAATAGGAAAATGATACAATTCGGACGTTTTACGATTTTCATTTTCATTCCTCCATTTTATGTTGGCAGTGAAGTACTTTTGGGGTAGATGCGATTTTTTTTATTTTGATGGTTTTATTTAGGCATTTTTCTTTGCGTAATTTACGAAATTGTTATTTCTAAACAATTCTATTTTGTCTTCAATTTCTCATATGTCATTATAATTAAAAATTAAAATTAATAATAATAAATAATAAACGTTGCACACTCAACGGTCCCCATTAGGATATTAATATCCTGTGTCGGGGTCTGGAAACATTCACAATGACAAGGACAAATACACCCAGACCGGAAAATATGCTTGCATGGTCAATACAAACATATTATGCTCCGAGCGGGAATCGAACCCGTGACCTGTGGCGTTTAAGGCAGGTTCGCTACCGCTGCGCCACAACGTTGTCAAAATTGGATATTCTTTTGTCATTACATCATATAGGGATAGCACGATAAGATAAAATTTGGATTTTTTAGCTGGAATGTTGTTCACATCGTAAAAGATCTAATAAATATGTATAATTATACCCTAAAGTTATTTATACATCGAAACAAAGATATTTTTTTTTTTTTTTTTATGTTAGAAGTTGGCAAACAAGCATACGGCCCACCTGATGGTAAGTGGCTGCCGCAGCCTATGAGCGCTTGCAGCACCATTAGTAGGTGCCACTCGCGCGTTGCCAACCTCGAGATATTAGTTCTTAAATCTCGTTCGCCCAGTAATTTCACTAGCGTACAATGCCCTTCAAACCGGAACACAGTAGTGCCTAAGCACTACTATTTGGCGGCAGAATATTGGACACTGCGGTGGTACCTACCTAGCCGGCCTCTTGCAACAAAAGACCTACCACCAGTGTGACTGACTGCACTGGTGGAATAATCTCTGCTGTGACAGAGGTTATCCCAACAGCGGGCGATGGGGTCGTCACATCCCGACGCCGGAGAAATAGATATAGATATTATTTTAGTATGGTCAATATATTTATTTCTACAACAAACGGCATTTTTTTTTACTATATTTTCATACATTTCAAACTAAACCTCGACTAACCTGAATATGTCATTTCTTATCAGAAACAGCAAACCTCACCGGAGTTTTTATAGATCGAAATTCACATTTTTTCTTGTCCAACGTAAAAATTGTACAAAAACGCGTAACAATGACAAGCGTGGCTGTGACATCTGCGGGACCAAAACGCGGTCTGAGTGTGAATATACAATGGAATAAACACACAGACATCTATATTGTTACAATGCCGACATTGATACTATTACGATACTGAAATTCATTTAACAAAGCAAAAAGCTTAGTTTTTTTTTACATCATAGGGGACAAACGAGCAGGAGGCCTCACCTGATGTTAAGTGATCACCGTCGCCCATGAACAACTGCAACACCAGAGGGCATGCAGGTGCGTTGCCGACCTTTAAGAAAGGAATAAGGCTCTTGAAGGTTCCCAAATCGTATCGGTTCGGAAAGATCGCCGGCGGAAGCTGATTCCACAGAGTGGTTGTGCGCGGGAGAAAATGCCTTCTGAATCGCGCTGTAGTGGATTTCCAGACATCGAGGTAGTGAGGGTGGAATTTAAATAAAAATAATATTGGTATCTGCGTTTTCTAGGTTCTAACTCGTAACTCTCACGTTCAAACTCAAACTCAAAATATTCTTTATTCAAATAGGCTTTTAAGCACTTTCGAATCGTCAAATATACAGTCTGTTATGTCCGCTCAAGTGAAGCTACCGCCGATTTGGAAGGTAGATTCTGCAGAGAAGAAACGGCAAGAAACTCTACAGTTACTCTTTTCAAAGATAATCACATTACATTTTTCAAATGTACAATTAAGATATATATCCCGCATGAAACTCTACATATATTAATTCCATGCCACATTATCTACAATATATTCATTAACGGAATAATAAGCTTTATTTAGTAAACACCGCTTAATGTAACCGTTAACTGAGCTGGGCCCTTCTTCCTTTGACCTATTAAGGCTTCAATTATAAACTTGCAAGGCCATATATATCATATAAATTTTATTACTTTTAGATATTTTAGCCTACTTGGCGAAATTGATAAGGTCACATATTGTGGGCAAATTATTTGTTTCAATAATTGAAATTTAATAATTTTGCCAAATGATTTGTCCAATAATAATTTGTTACTACGTGAGTGTTTCAATGTCTGTATTTTTTGGTTGTTAGAAAAATAAAGGAATAGCATGTATGTGACAGGTAGCTGTGTGTCTGTCATGTTTGTATGTTTGTGTACATGTCTTGTGTGTATCTAATTAGATTTGTGTATTATTATTTATAGATACGACACTCCCTTTTATATACAACAGATACACGTTAAATTAGTAAACCCCAAAATTTCTAATTATCTTTAACCGTGACATTATAATTTTTATTATATAAAAATCCAAATATTTCTCGTATTTGAACGTTTCTTTTGTCCCCAGATATAAGCAAACAACCTGACCTCGAACGGAACGTGCCAGTGACATCTGCAGGAACACCCCACGGTGCGAGAATAAACAACCGAAACCCACAATCTGTCACCGCGGTGTTTTTACACCAGCTTATTATTCAACTTTTGACAAACCCTTGTATATTATACTGACATTTTTTATTGTTCTCGAGGACCAATTAAAATAATTGGTGTGACTTGGCCAGCCTTTGTTATAAGCACTTGTAGCTGAAGCTTTATATATATACGCCTACATTTAAAAACCCTTAGTATTTTTTTAATTTCATGGCGGTTGGCAAACAAGCATATGTTCAGCATGATGGTAAGCAGTCATCGCAACCTATGAACGCGCGCGATATTTAAATCACATGTGCGTTGCCTACCCGAGGGATAGGAGGGAAGGCATGAGAAGGGAAAAAGGGGATGGAAACAGGGAATACAGAGGGGGTGGGAGTTCGGGCTTTCAGCGCTGAAAAACGCATGGCTCTACTACTAATGGTTTATTTTAATTATCTATCAACAAGGTTACAAAGATATACAATAATATACACCTACTTTTTACAGAATAAAGAACTCTTACAAGTCTTTTACGGGTGATACAAATGGCTGTTATCTTGGAAATTCAAATCAGCATGTCTACCCGATCATCAATTTTAAATGAGAATGATTTTGTTTGTATCCAAAATTAAATCACTAAATGTTTTTTGTTTAATATAAGAAGATTATTATAGCGAGGTCGGCTTAGTTGGTTTTCTTTTGAATATATTAGTAGATAGCTGTTGACTCTATTAGCCTTAACGGCGTTACCAAGCGGGACCTCAAAGGACAAAACCTTCCTCTGTCCCTTATTTTTAAAGAATATTAGCAATGCTTTTTTCAAGGCATTAGTAATATTCTTATTGCCCTTCCTAATAAACTCGAAGCTAGGAGTGGGTTCGACAATAACCTGAGAGGGTCAGGATCAAACCCACGACTCTCGCGCTAACGGAGCCAAATCGGTCCTTCTACCGTTGAGCTATTGAGGCTTCAAGCTGCGGTAAAAGTTTTCTACCAGGCAGGCCGTTTGCTTGTAAACTATAACATAATACCAAATATTTGTAAATCACGAATAGTGCGTATAATAACAGATATATAGACAGTAAATAACGTCTGAAACACTCATTAGTTCCCCTAACGATTCGAGCAATGAACTTACTAAAACAAACTCCAGTACACGAGTAATCTTTGAACGTTTTGCTGACATGTGTAATGGAAAAGTTCATATCATTTATTTGCCGTTTCTGAAAGTGTTTGAACAGTTAACTTGTATAATAATAGTAAAACTTATTTTTGTTTCATAACACTTTCGACATACATTCAGAAAATATTTACGTTTTATCTTGATACACTAAATGCAACATCATTTTTAAGAGCATTAGATTTCATTATTATTTTAAAAAGTATGTAAGTATAAGTAAAATTGCTCCGTGTTAAAATTTAACGCTGAGAAAATGAACAATTATGATTGATTTATGAGATAAAAATATATTATATTTTTATACATTTACAAATTGGAGTTTGTTGAAAGTTTGATAATAGTTCACAAGTATCAAAAAGATTGTTTTAACTAGAGCCATCTCCTAACGCAAATGTCCCAGCACAATGTAGTACTTTCTGAAAGAAAATCGGTGTAAAATAACTGTACTGTTGTGTTTTGTGCGATGAGAGACCTCACTCCTCTATTCCCTTCCTATTTTTTCTTCTAATCTATTCCTTCTTGTTACTTGGGTTGATAAAGCGCATGTGATACTTTAAGTATCGCAACCGTTCATAGGTTGCGGAGACTGCTTACCATGAGGCGGACCGTATGCTTATTTGCCAACTGTCATGAAATAAAAAAAAACTAAATTTCCATTTATAACCTTTATCAGAAAGATTAGACAGAGAAATACATAACGTTTTATATAATTGAATTAATAAAATAATAATGTGACCAGATTTCTTGGAAGAGATTCCATTAACACTCCCAGCAATCATTAGCCTCGGCAAAAACACAGACGATTAACACAATCCGAAGAGATTTATTGAGGAAACACGAAAAACAAATTACTACATAATCGCTCTTTCCTTTATAAATATAATTATAACTAACAAAATATAAGACTACAATTACTTAAGCGTGAATGATTGATGTGGTGGTAAAAATAACTGTTTTTATTTTATGTACCTTCGCAATTAATATTATTTCTTATGGTTTAATATTTGGTATATTTTTTTTTAAATATTATTGATGTATATTTTACGCATCAGTTAGCTTAGTTCTGTAAATATAGTGATAGCAGTATATATATATATATATTTCTAATCCCTAATTAATGGTAAAAATAATAATATTATAAATAATTTATGACTGCTTGAATCAATGAATATTGTTCCTAAAAATATACAAAAAGGTTGCTGTGTCCGCGACTGCTTTCGCGTCACGTAGTTTTTTGATGATCCCACCACCACCATACATGCCTGTATGGTCAATACAAACAATGTTTTCTGGTCTAGGTGTGTTTGTCTTTGTCATTTTGTATGTTTCCGGACCCCCAACACAGGATATACCATTTCATTTCATCATGCCATTGACTGTGTAGCGTTTATTTATTTGTATATTGGAATATATCACTTCATGTATGGGTGTTTAAAAATAATGCTGCATAATATAAAATAAATCAATGTGTGAGTTAAAAAGTTACATATTATAAAAAAAAAACATCAAATTTCAACCTTAGTATTTTGTTTTAAAGTTGAGTGTCATTTTAAACGTTTATACAATCAACTATTCCCACCCATTCTCAACTGTTACAATTAAGTCGCCTCACTTTCTCGTGCAAAACCCTGGATAAGACCGCTAATCCTATCCTGACCCTCGCTATGTAATAAACCCCTTCATTGGTGAAGCTATACGATAGATTTATCTAGCGATTTATGACAGAAAAATCTTTATATTTTTTGTCTTAAAATTTTCTGTGAATATTAAAATTTATTTATTTTTGGTAAACAATAATCGTAATGGAAGTCAATACCCGAAAATCAATGTTTAATATATTCTACGCTTCTTGTTGGAAGTCTCTCATGGTTGAGCTACTGAAGCTTACATTTACAATTTTTTCGCACTATTATTACTATTTTATTTCAATCCAATTCTTGTTAGTTTGTATTTTCTAGTCATTAGAAGAGTTATTTGATATTGAAATTTACTTTAAAATTAATAGAGCACAGTAATTTAATATCACTACATAGTATAAAACAAAGTCGCTTTTTCTGTCCCCATATCCCTATGTTCGGTTTAATCTTTAAAACTACGCAACGGATTTTGATGTGGTTTTTTTAATAGATAGAGTGATTAAAGAGGAAGGTTTATATGTATAATAACATCCATTAAATAGTGGAGAAATACTCTTATTTTTGAGGTTTCTAATGTGATGTCGTAAATAATTACATTTTTTCCGCTTACATTGCAACAAAGGCAGGCTGAACCCTACGAGATTTATCAAAATAACAATATTGAATAAATCAAAACTACTATTTTATACCCGTGCGAAGCCGGAGCGGGCCGCTAGTTATGAAATAAATTCATCAAACTTCATATAAAATCATAGCTAGAAACATTATCGCTACGTTTACAACGCCAGTCTAATTCAATCCCTCAACAATGCAATGTTAATATTTTATTGAAACCTGCTTACTATCGGTCCGTAAGGTCCCGGAATTCGGGGGCTCAGCCTAAGAAGATTTAATTGAATGTATGGATTTCTCCTAAGCTGATTATAGTATTATTTATGTACAGTAAGCATATAAGGGGATTTAGACTAAGGAATTGCTTACGTCTAATCTATGAAATCAGGAATCCAGAAAATCAGTTCTACGTATGTTGTTACATTTTAATCGTGATGATATAGCTTTATCTAATGAAGATTATCTTAACGGACTAATAATGAATCGGATTTCAATATTATTTTACTAAGTTGGCAAACAAGCACACGGCCCACCTGCGTGGTTGCGCCTATGATCGCTCGCGTCACCATTAGTAGGTGCCACTCACGCGTTGCCAACCTCGAGATATTGGCTCTTAAATCTCTTTTTCCCAGTAATTTCACTAGCCTACAGTGCGCCTTAAACCGAAACACAGTAATGTCAAGGACACTACTGCTTAACAAAAGATCTACCACCCGAGTTACTGATTGCCCTGGTGGAATAATCTCTGCTGTGACAGTGAACTATCCCAACAGCGGGCGATGGGGCCGTCACGGCCCGACGCCGTTAAAATATTCATGTCAATTAAGTATGCGTTTTGCTAGATGCAGATTAAATATACCAAGTGCAGATTAAGTATACAAGTGGTAATGAAGACAGAAGACCTCTCTCTTTTAACTTACTTCCGTAAATATATAACAATCAAACAAAAATAAATCTTTTTTAAAATCTAATTATATGTTACGCACATTTTTCCCTGTAAGTAAACTACCTCAGAAGTTTTGAGAGTCATTTTTAATTACAATATTTATAATTTAATACACTTAAGATACTTATTATTCTAACAACAGAAATATTTCAGCTAATAGAATATACATAATCATGGACTATACAAGAGAGCCGCCAATAACCCTCCTGTCAAAAACACTTCTAGATTTAAGAAGTTAAAATAAAAATTCCACAATAATTTTTCACTGAAGATTTGAAACAGGTCAACACTCGAAAGATAAAGATATAAATACTTCTTGTTTCATACATCCGCTAACGCGAAGGGTCGGGAGATAACTCATCGCCCTCTTTGAGTAAAGTTGTCACCTGCTCGATGAGATTTACTGGGGCTTGAAACAAGTGGAGTAACAAAGTGGGATAGAAGAATTCTAAGTATAATTTACTTTGATGGTATTTGTCGTTGAGTATTTCAATGCCTTTTTCTAACAAGCTGTTGTAAGCCTTAAAATATATGTGAGAGTTTGTTTGATTTATATGTGATATTATGTTATATGTGATTATGATAAGCAACGCGATAGCGCGTTGTTTGATTTATATACCACTAGTGGCCCACTTCGGCTTCGCACGGGTATAAAATATATAGCCTATGTCATTCACTGAAAAAATGATAAAATCGATCCAGTAGTTTTGATTTATTCATTACTGCCTGTGGCCCGCACCCGTTCAATGTAATTATTTACGATATCGCATTAGAAACCTCAAAATTTAACAGTTTTTTTTTCTCCACTTTTTAATGGATGGTATTATACATATAAACCTTCCTCTTCAATCACTCTATCTATTAAAAACCGCATCAAAATCCGTTGCGTAGTTTTGAAGATTTAAGCATACATAGGAACAGAGAAGTACAAGTTTAAGTTCCATCCATACCACCTCGATGTCTGGAAATCCACAACAGCGCGATTTAGAAGACATTTTCTTCCTCGCACAACCACTCTGTGGAATCAACTTCCGCCGGCGGTCTTTCCGAACCGATACGACTTGGGAACCTTCAAGAGAAGACCCTATTCTTTCCTTAAAGGTCGGCAACGCGCCTGCATGCCTTCTGGGGTTGCAGATGTTCATGGGCGGCGGTGATCACTTAACATCAGGTGAGCCTACTGCCCGTTTGCCCCTCTTACATAAAAAAATTAAAAAAATACAGAGAAAGCGACTTTGTTTTATACTATGTAGTGATGTTATAATATAAACGAAAGAGGTTGTAGTCTTAATATAAAGTAGAGCTGCCTGATATTGACATCACTGTCGTATCTGTCATGGTGCAGTTTTATGCAAGTGATCATGGATGGTATTTTGAGGCAGCTCCTATAGCGCCTGAATAACTTATTGATAAAATTATTAATGCAGACACGAACATCAACCATGCAGATCCTAATTTAGCGGATTCTCCGACATATACATATATCACACTTAATTTTTACCTATGATACCTTAGTATTGTTACATGCTGGGATTTGCTAATTTGGAACACCTAAGGGCTCTAAGTGAGAATTTAAATCTCACTCAAAGAATCTTCAATGTTACAGAACAGAAATTTCAAATCACAGGTCAATTCTAGTCCATAATGATAGGTCACTTGTGGCGCGGTTTTGCAAACCTGCAATAATTGCCTCGTGATCGATAGCTCAACAGTTCCCATCGCCACATACCATCCAAATACGGATGGTTAACACTAGCGTTTTATACGAGCGTCTAACCACGTTTTATGAAGCGCGTATAGGAGTACTTTTTGCTACATGCGTCATATTTATTTAAATAGTGTGCTACTGAAATTCGCCACACCAGTACGAGAATACACACCGGAATAAGCCTAATAAAAAAAGCACGCTAAAAAGCGAATTTGCTATAAAGACCGTATACACTCGAAAAAAAACGTTGATCTATAACTGTCCTTAGGCTTCTTTAAAGGCAGTAATTTAAACTAATGTTACATTAACCTATAGTAGATTTCGAAATACTTATACGCTCAAAGAAATGTTAAATACATTTTCTGGTTAAATCTGTGTGCTCAATTATGTAATCTATGACAGAAGGCAGTTAAGCTTCCACTTTCAGCACGCAACCATAGGTTACAATTTCGTTGGCTTTAACTATACCAGAAATAACCCTGCAATATTGTATAACAAAGCTATGAATATTTTTTTACATTTGAGCATTTATATTAGTAACCAGTGTTATTGAACATATTCTAGCCTAACAAATTACTACATTTTTGTCCCTTCTTGGTTAATGAAGTTTTCGGGATTTTGGCCAACTATTCGGTGTACCTCAAAGCCTCATTCTGACCTTAATTAGACACGTAAGCACCATCGATGCACACTTCTATAGATTATTTCCGTCTTCAAAGAACAGAGAATTTTGAAAGGCGTTCGGTGCAAATGTAATTTGTAACTTACAAATATTAAATTAATAACAATTAACTAATTAATAGTAAAACAAACAATATATTTTCTCGTACATTATTATATAGGACAGTTATTTTTATACCATGATCAAGCATACGATCCTCCACATGGTAAGCGGACACTGTAGGTTACATTCCGTACTAACGCCAGATTTTTGAGTCACCATCTTTTTTTATGTTACTAACTTGGCAAACAACCAGACGACCCACATGATGGTAAGAGGTTGCCGTACCCTATGCGCACTTGCAACACCATTAGTAGGTGCCACTTACGCATTGCCAACCTCGTTGGTTCTTAAATCTCCTTTGCCTAATAGTTTCACTAGGAAGAATCGAGAAATGACTTGGTGTTGTATCAAGTCATTTCATCATCATCGTCATTTCATTTTGAGCATCGGCAGTCATACTCAGAGAGCGAAACAAGAGTACCACTCTTGTATACCAAATACCAAGCAAGGCTTTATTACCTCAGTAATACCATAAATTTGCCTTTTCCACATAAAAAACCCACCAGTATGACATTAACAATATATGACGTTAATAACACTTCTAATAAAGTGCCCATTCTAAGGTTCGAGGATAGAACAATTTAGTGGTACATGGAGACCCTACAAAAGTCGCCCTCCAATTTATTGAACTCGACCGGCTTTCCCCAAAAAGGGTCTTAAGATTCCGTCAAATCTTACCGTCGATTCGGAGACTTTAGATATTTGTAGAGTTGTTAAAACGTGTCTATTTTATTAAAGTTGTCATACTTTTTCTCTTGTATATGGTTTTTGTTTTTATAGACATACTACAAAGTGTACCATTTCGTCAAAATATAAAAAAAAAAAGATTTTCTAAATCAAAAACATGTGTCGCTTCTCGTAGTACACTATTTTCTGAACACTAACTTAATTTTTTTTTATTATAGGAGTACCACATAACCAATATTCTGATATATTGGTTGACTTAACAAATTGTATTTTTTAATGTGACAAAAGTTAGCAAAGTTGGTAAGCGGTTATCATAGCCTATGAGCGCTTGCAACACCGTACATTTGTAGGTGCCACTCACACGTTGCCAACCTCGACATATTGGTTCTTAAATCTCCTTTATACTTGTATTGACAAATGGCAGAGTAGATGTTTGTATTAACATTACATTTTTACATAAACTGTATGGTTAATACAAACATATGCCCCAGCGGGAATTGAACTCCCGACCCGGCGACGGTGCTTAAGGTAGGTGAACTACCGTTGCACCACAAGGTCGTCAAGTTTTTATACGTAAAATTTAATAATGCAAAGCAAATATAAATCTTTATAATGCCATGAAAGCTACCGAATGTAAAAGACATTTTCTTACCTCGTAACGTTTATTTTAACGATCAATTATTGTGAACAGCTCTATACGTATTCGAAGAGAGTCTACCGTCAAAATCTTAGCCGGGATTACAGCAGCCTTCAAGTATCTTATCCTGAGTCTGTTTATTGCTATTATCGGGAGATCTCACTAGGTTCGGGGAAACTCTAACAATTGTAGTTTAGGAAATTATTCGCTTTTACTTCTTTGTCACTTTCAAGGTTTTAGCTTTTTATGGATTTATGTTAAAGAAATCAAATAGGGTGACATTTCTTCTATCTTGTGTCAACATTTTGAGAAAAGATTAAGGTACCAGTCACATTTTCTTTATGAAAATGGTTAAATACAATATAAATAGACTATAATATTTGACGACGTTACGGCGCTGGGGTAACGAGACTGTCTTACGACAGGTTGCAAGTTCGCAGCAGGTTACAGGTTCCCGCTCACAGCAGATTGACCTTATAAGCATGTTTTCTGTCTGGGTGTGTTTGTCCTTATCATTGTGTATTTTTCCGGACCCCCTACACAGGATATAACTAAACATCCTAATGGAGGGCATTAAGTTTCTACCGTCTATTTATGTATGAAGTGGTATAATAAATGATGATGATTTAATAAAACAAATAATAGCTCTCCCAAAAAATTACATTAAAATGCAAAGCAAATACCTTAGATACCATACTGCTGCTACGATCTATGTTACCTTCGTTTCCTTGCTACACTGCTCCTTGAGTGAGCGACAAGCATCAGACACTAATGACGTGTCATACTTGTAACATACAGACCTCGTTACATAAAAAACAAAATAGAATATCCTTTTAATTTGAAACGTTCGGAAATCTCGTTCACTCCAAATGAAATCTTCAAACACTAAAATTTTATACCACATTAGAATTACTCACTCCGCTTTAGCTGTAACGTTTGAGGGTCATTAACTTCTAGAGCAGTAAGACCTCACATTCACGACTTTGCCTATCTCGTGAGTCGTGAAACATGTTATGGGAGGACCTTCTGTACATTTGTCATTGGCTTGAGCGATAAAATGTTAAAAGATTTAATCATTTTCGGTAAGTTTTTACTATATAAGAGTGATATGTAACTAGTTACATGACCTACAATTAAAATTAAAAAAATAAAGCAGTCGTATAAAATATTGTGTTGAGAGAGATAGAGAGAGAGAGAGATTAGACTGGATTATTTATTATGTAGTTTTAATGCTTAATTTTCTATTTTGTTTTATTGCCAATCTTGGCTAATCGGCCATAGACTATATTCACAACTACACTACAAGAACTTTTGTACGTTTCCATCTGATATCAGTTGCAGATGAAGAGGAGAAACAAGAGAGAGAGAGAGAGAGAGAGAGAGAGAGTACAAGAAAAGTACCAAAAGTGCTACTTGACGTCAATGCACAGAGTATTCATAGTGAGGGCAGTACTCTTCTGATAGAAAATCCCACATCATCAATCATTCATCCCACAAAATAAGACGGTCAGTAGTTGGAAGTTGTTAGAATGTCTTTATTATATATTATCGCGGTTTTTATTTCCACTCGAAACAACATATCCTCAGTACCTAAGAGACTAAGCTAAGTCTTCTGTGCTATAAATAACATCTTATTTAATATGTAACTTTTGGCAAATTATTTGCTTAATTTATGAGTTATTAGTTCACCTTTAAGGTTACGAGATGTCACTATGTCGAGAATAGTTACTTGTGCAATAAAATATTATCATCTGGAAAAAAATGCCAGAATAAATTAAAGAAGAAGATATAACAAAAAAAAGTACTTACATAAACAAAAATTATATATTTTCCGCGTTGTGGCGCAGTGGTAGCCTGCCTTAAGCACCACAGGTATCGGGTTCTATTCCCTCTCGGAGCAGATGTTTGTATTGACCATACCGGCATGTTTTCCGGTCTGAGTGTGTTTGTCCTTGTCAGTGTGTATATTTCCGGACCCCCGACACAGGATATAACTATACTAATTTTAAAACTTGAGTTTTAAAATTTAAGGATTAAGATCTTATTTAAATTCCAGACATTTTAGTCAAGTAATATAGATAGCAGCATCATGACACTTTATTTCAGGCATGGCAAGGATCGTTAACTTTTAGCGAAAGATGAAAAGCTTGTTTTTACGACCTCGGCGCAATTTTAGGACCTAATGACGGAGATGTTCAAAATGGAGACTGAGAAAATAGCTTGGGAACATGATCCAGTCACATTGTTTTCTTTTATATAATACTTTTTAACAGTAGTGGAGCCATGCTCCTCCTTGCACAAATGGGCCGGCTCGACTGGGATAGTACTACCCTCTCACAGAAAATCGGCGTAAAATAACAGTGCGAAGAGTGTAAGCGCCCAAGGCCCAATCTTCTACTCCCTCTGCTCCCTTCCTTTTCTCCCTTCTTATCCCTTGCCTCCTGCTCCTCGGGGTGGCAATGCGCATGTGATACTTCAAGTATCGCAAGCATTCATAGTTTGCGGTGACTGCTTCAACTGTCAGGAAATAATAGATAGGCCTTTAAGGAAGTGTTTTAAGATGCAACTCGTGAACAGTTTCTTGGCGAGTTCTTCACCAACGTAAATTGATATATAACCAGGTGGACATTTAAAGCACTAGGATTGGCCGATATACATGTTTTTAAATTACTTCTACGACATGATGGTCATCTCACGATGTTTTCCTTCAACGTTAAGTACAAGATAAATTTGAAACACGAATGAAGCACACAAAAACTCAGAAATATTTGAATCCGCGATTGATTAAATGTTTTCTATCATCATTGGCCATCTCGCATCTATGTTCTAGTAAATATCTTCTATTACATATATAAAATTATCGAGTCGCGGTGTTTGTTACCAAACTCCTGTGTAGGCCTGAAAATCAGTCAACATCTATTTTTCGTACCACTAAATTTAAGTGGTCCACCCCAAACTTTTTTTACTGATGTAGCGTCATAAATACATACATCCCTAAATATTAGCCTTACTTCTATCACCGTCTATTTTCAGGGGCAGGACAGTGGCTGCAGGCTCACTGGTATTACAATATAGACAAAAGAGGTTGTAGTCTGATATCATGTCATGGTGCGTTTTTTTGGAGGGATCATGGATAGTCGTTTTATGAGGCAGTGCATGTAGCGACTAAAGCACTGATTGATAAAATTAACATGACGCACAGAAACATCAACCACGCAGATCCTAATCTAGCAGATTGTCCAACATGTATCACTATCGTTTAAGTCAGTAATAGCTTTGTTAATGAATTTTCTATCTTCAGTCTTTTATCGTGGAATCTTTATGTAAAACAAAATATTAACATTAAATCATACCCAAACATTTCAAGGAAACTTTAGTGCTTTTACCTAAATTACAAACGATTCTCCATACAACACATGAAAGCAATCTTCCAGACACGTGAAGGGCAGATCTCAAGAACATTATTCACAGAAACCACGCCTCTTTGAAACGGTCGATTTATATTATGATTTGTAAGTTCAAAAGATGTATGTTAATATTCTTGTATATTGCGTAGTGCAAAACTCAAAAGAGTATTCAATTGAACTTCAAACAAATTTTGTAAAAACTAGGTTTAAAACTATACATAGTAAAAATCTAGTATCTTTCAAAAATTGCCAAATATCTTTAGACAAATCATTAGAAGAAATGTGTATATTGCAGTGTACTTAATACCCTGGCCATTGATACATCATAATTAGAAAACTGAGACGCTCATAGCCGGGTGCGCTCACTGATCGGTAAAATTTCGGTGAGCAACTTTAGGCGTGGTCAGTCACTAGATGGGTGATCGCATAGTGGTATTTTGTCTGAGCGTCTTCGTGCTTCGCAGGTCACGTAAAAAGTCGGTCCCGGTTGTTGTCAATTTGACAACAGTCAATAAGTCAAGTCAGAGGCCTATACGGGCGACCTGAACAACTCTGACACTAGGTTGGCCACTCACCACTCGATAAGAAGAAGTAAAAACACTAATCTACGATACTTACATATTTGGTGAGAGACAGTGGGACTATTAAAGCCATTACCAGCCCATGAAACGGTACTATATTTTCTTAACGCGTATTTAAAAAATAAAGGCAAAATGTTATTTCCTTAAGGACAAAATTAAAGCTATTTCCTAACAGTAAAGCGAATATTTTTTATTAATCGCGTTACAGTCCTGGTCGTTCTTTTTCCGCCTTGTCACAATGACGACGTTGGCGTTTTTGCTGCATTTCTTCCATTAAACATGGAAGGGCAGAGGGAAAGTAGGGAAGTGGGGAAGGGGGGAAGGGGGAAGATTGATTACTTTCTGAGGCACAACTCGACATGAGATCTCGTAATTAAATACAGAACATATAAAAACTTCACAAAATAAATCACATGCTAAGAAATTATTTCTCGAATAGAATAATCATATTGTTACGTGGAGTTCGAAGATTTGGGTTAAAAACCCTGATGGCTATAAATGAGATTTTAATGAAGTCATGAAGATTACAAAACAGAACTTCACAAATCACAGGTCAATCGTAATCCATAAGGATAGCCTAGGTCACGAGTTTTCGCACTTGACCACTCGTATCGCTTGTAGTTTCTTCGCTCGTTGCTCAGAACTGAATGACTCAGTTGACGCCCCGGGCCGCTTATATAGCACTGAGCATGGGTTCGAGAAAGTCGCGAACATGTCTTTCAAGAACCTACGCGTTACGAAGGAAAGACACAGAGAGAATAATAATAAATAAATAAATAAACGGTTATATAAACACACTCAACGGCCCCCATTAGGACAATGATATCCTGTGTCGGGAGTCCGGAAATATATACAAGAACAAGGACAAATACACCCAGACCAGAAAATATGCTTGCATGGTCAATACAAACATATTATGCTCCGAGCGGGAATCGAACCCGCGACCTGTGGCGTTTAAGGCAGGTTCGCTACCGCTGCGCCACAACGTCGTCGAAAATAGAAAGTTATTTCGAACTTCAAGAATAGAAATAAATTTTAAGAATAGAAAGTTATTTCGAACCTTATGTCACTGGTAATAAGTTTCTCCGTAACAATGTACGTACTTTCATTACAAATAATAGTACTTTATGGACACATTACCGTTTTTTTTTATAATAGTTATTATAAATTATTTTATTATTAGTAATTAGCTTGTTCTTTATTGTGATGTTTAATTAATTCATTGTTTTTAATTTTTTTATTTAAGTACTTCTTTTTGTGAATAAAAATGCTCGCATGTATTATTATTTAGTATGTGGAAACTATTGGTTAACGTGTTATAATCTTTTTTTTGGTGTTTTTGTATCAACTTGAACGGTCTGCTTCCCGAATAAAATAAAATCGAATTGGAAAAAAAAATAACAATTTAAGATGTGCTTGCTTGTCGTGTAGTTGACCAATTGGTCGACCTAGCTTAGTTATAAGTCACAAGACTCTAACTTGACTTAACTTGAGAGCACTGTTAAATAAACAGCTACGTTAGTTGATCAATACTTTGACAAGCCTTTTAGGAACTGGCTATTAGACTCCCATAAAAAATCTCGTACTGTAAAGTCTATAAACACCATTAAAAACAGATAAAATAGCACTGGTAACTAGACATCTAATTAAAATTATTATCGAAAACATTAAATAAAACTCAAAATCTACATAAATAACTGTAACATAAAAGCAAGCAAGCACTTGACCTATACATAAAAAATAAAGATAAACAAAACGAAAAACCCATATAATAGTAGCACAAATCTTCTAAACTTCTCAAACACTCGTCCCAACCCTTGTTTTTTCCCCTTTAGTGGGATATAAAAACGTTATCAGCGCGTACCAACAACCCTGATGTGAGGTCCGGATTAAGCCCGCACGGTTCCGAATTCACGTGTTTTGCTTCTCTGATACCGATTGAGTAATTAATACGTTTGTGAGGATAATAATTTACACATTTTGAATGTTTGCTTTTCGTTATGATTATGAAATAGAAGCTGTGCCCACGGATCTGCTCTCGTTATGTACTTTTTGACGATCCCACGCGAAAATTTTCTCAAAATCAGTCCCGTAGTTTTTGTGTGTAAGAGTAACAAACATCCATTCAAACATTCATACTCACAAACTTTCGCATTTATAATAATAGTAAGAAATAAAATAGGATAGTAGGACTGTTTTGTAGAATTTTAGGGCGTGTTTTTTTTACCATACCCAAACGTAATTTTGGAATCTCATGGTTATACTGATCATATTTTTGCAGAAACGTGAAATATCAAACTTTGAAGTTTACATAAAAAATTTAACCGACATCAATGTTGCTATATAACATGCTAAATTCTTAGGATCGCTGAGCAAGTCAGAGAAAGCCTTCACAGAACACGAAGGTATTCTCGACTTCCAGCATGAGCTCAGAAGGCTAGCTTAACTACTCCATAGACACACTGTAAACGCATAATCCTCCGGTCCTCTGGGACACAAAAAATCTGTCTATATTACATAACCATTGATAAAATAAAATAAAATTTTGATTACAATATAATCTCAGACGAAAGCTTATATCTTATTATGTGCTTGAGAAGCTGTGGGTAGGAACAAGTATGTACAATTCCACATATACTCCAGAGTGTCTACATCCCTATGAGCGCTGTGGTTAAGAAGATTAATCGGTAGCAGTTTACATGGTTATTGACTTACGGACTTACCCATGACAAGTTAGTGGGGTTAGCTGATAAATACTTAACACTTTATATTCTACTTTTAATTAAAGATCTATAAACCACAAGTCAAAAAGACACATCCAATAATTCTGTCAATTGCTAGATAGATAAATATTAATAAATAACATAATTATACATATATGGTGTACATCATTCTTCATCCTAACATTATTCCCGGTATTTTTATGTACCCAGGGTCTGCTTATTACTCTTTTCCGGATTTGACAGGTTACTAGTTTTTACACAGGGCGATTGCCATCTGACCTCCGCAACCCTAAGAGCGAACCAGTAACTCATTGAATAAGAGCAATTTACTTATCAAGAGTTAACGATTATTATCAGATATTATTGATAATAACCGGGACCGACAGCTTAACGTGTTCTCCGAGGCACGGTTAAAGACCCGGACCCAAGCGGACCCCGGGCTCAAAGCGAACGCTCTGAACGCAACCGGGATATAACGGTAATATGATGATGATGATGATTGTGTACATCATTATCATCATCATCACGATGTATAAAAAAAAGTATCGGGAGGCTTTGATTTGTATTTTCTCAAAATGTGTTTTCGTTCTAAAATCAGATTTAGCAGTATTAGAGCCATGCTTCTTCCAGAATAAATGAGTTGGCTCGACTGGGGAAGTACTGCCCTCCTACAGAAAATCGGCATAATGTACGGTACACAACGGTGTAACAAATTACGCTTGTGTTTCAAGCGATGAGTTGGCGCCGGAGGCCTAATCTCCTACACCTCTGCTCCCTTTCTTTTTCCTTTCTTATCCTCTCAAATATCGCAAGCGTTCATAGATGGTTGAATGTCATCAGGTCCAACAAGGCTACGATCCACTATGCTATGGTTGTTTGCCAACCGTCATGAAATGAAAAAAATCTGAATTAGTACATATACTTACTTATTTATAAAGAATTCCGAATAACAGAATAATTTCCTCCAACAATAAGTACAGTAAATTCGTGTTGTAAAATAATGTATCTCACGAAAGAAAGCGATAATAGAACTGACAAATGGCAAGTAAATTATCCCGGCGAGAAATAAGAAATATCTTGGTTTTGACAGCGGCGGCCGGAAATTAGACTGTATTGTGAAAATGAAATAATAAGCGCGATGAAGGCGATT
This sequence comes from Hestina assimilis, assembly GCA_023373885.1. Taxonomy (NCBI): domain Eukaryota; kingdom Metazoa; phylum Arthropoda; class Insecta; order Lepidoptera; family Nymphalidae; genus Hestina; species Hestina assimilis. Next base: position 15,354,375 of record CM041754.1, on the reverse strand, counting down.
GTTTATGTGTTCTGTTCTTTCGAAGCGGCTGGTGTAATGTGAAGTATTTTTAAGTCCTTATAAACGACTTCAAAAGGTGGAGGTTTTTATATTGCCTTAAAATAAAGCATGTTATGTAATAGCTTTGGTTAAGCTTAGCACTGCTATTTTTGTACGTGAAACAAATAAATAAATATACGCTACACATTCAACGACCCCCATTAGGATATTAGTATCCTGTGTTGGGGGTTCGGAAACATACATATTGACAAGAACAAACATACCCAGACCGGAACTCAGACCTGTAAGGTCAATATAAACATCTATCCCGAGCGGGAATAGAATTCGCGACCTGTGGTGCTTCAATCAGGCTCGCTACCGTTGCGCTAAAACGTCGTCAACGTTACATTTTGTTTTCGTGGGCATATTTTTTTTAATTTCGGCTCCGGAGTTATAGAACTGAACACCTAATTGCTTGCGATCCTCTTTTGTTTTTGTGCACCTCTGCTTTAAAGATTAGAATAATATGATATAGTAATATTCAAATCATTGGGTTTCGTCCTACAATGAGACATATTAAGGTCTTAAGTAAAAGTATTTTGTTTTAGTAGTAGTAGAGACACGCATCTCTCAGCGCAAATGGGCCGACTCCACCAGGGAAAGTAACAGTATTAGTAGGTATTGTTGCATTTCGTGCGTGAGAGCGCTGGAGGCCCAATCTCTCACCCCTTCTGTTCCTTCCTATTTTTACCTTCTTACCCCCTTTCTTTCTATCACTTGGTTTGGCAGCATGTGATACTTAGACTGATTACCATCAGGCGGACCGCATGCATGTTTGCCAACCGTTGTGAAAAAAAAATCTAAATATTGAGTTCCATGGCGTTTCCTTTCAATTTTGTAAATACGATACTCGTATTAAAACCACTTTCCTTCATCAGCTCTTTCAACTCACCCCTATATGTTTTAAGCATATAACATACATATCTTACAAGTGAAAACCCTGAATCATTTTAACGAAATACATTTGCAAACCTGCACTCTTATGCTTTCAATGACCCTCAGAACTGTTTGCACCATGCGGTGTGTGTTTTCAGAAAATGTTTTTAACATTACTTTCAGAATTAGATCCTTTTAATTGAAATGGCATGTTTCAATCCACTAAAAGCTATTTTGGCTGGCTTTGAAATGTTTAATTTCACGATTCTGACTTGTGTTTGACCCTCACGTGCTGTCTACAATAAAATTTGTTTTAAGACTAATTTGCTGCTTTAGCAGTTAGTTAGTTAGTTAGTTAGGTACACTTGGCAATATTATAAGCGCTGCACACTCAACTGCCCCCATTAGGATAGTGATATCCTGTGTCGGGAGACCGGAAACACATACAAAGGCAAGGACAAATACACGCAGACCGGAAAATAAGCTTGCATGGTCAATACAAACATATTATGTTCCGAGCGGGAATCGAACTCGCGGCTTGTGGCGTTTAAGGCAGGTTCGATACCGCTGCGCCACAGCGTCGTCATCATGCCACATAAGGTAAGGGTTTGGAGACCACGTAGGAGGAAAGAAAAATAGGGCTTAGTAGGGTGGGAATATGGATCTCCAGCTAAAGCCACCCAAACAATACTGTGAATACTAGTTAAAGTTTGAGTAATAGTACTTTCTCGGTTGAGCTATCCATGCCATACTGAAAACAGCCAAGCTTATTTAGTGTAATTTAGGCTCAGGGATTTCACAAATTTTCAATCTTCGTTATATATGAATTTTTTTTTTTTTATGTTAGAAGTTGGCAAACAAGCATACGGTCCACCTGATGGTAAGTGGCTGCCGCAGCCTATGAGCGCTTGCAGCACCATTAGTAGGTGCCACTCGCGCGTTGCCAACCTCGAGATATTAGTTCTTAAATCTCGTTCGCCCAGTAATTTCACTAGCGTACAATGCCCTTCAAACCGGAACACAGTAGTGCCTAAGCACTACTATTTGGCAACAGAATATTGGACACTGCGGTGGTACCTACCTAGCAACAAAAGACCTACCACCAGTGAGACTGATTGCACTGGTGGAATAGTCTCTGCTGTGACAGCAGAGGTTATCCCAACAGCGGGCGATGGGGTCGTCACATCCCGACGCCTGAGAATTTTTATCTCAACTCAAGTAGTTTATAGTCGAAGCCTACCTTCTTCTTTTTCTTCCTAGCATTTTTCCCGGTTTTTAGCCAGGGTCAGCTTATTACTCTTATACGGATTTGACAGGTTACTAGTTTTTACACTGAGCGATTGGCATCTGACCTCCGTAACCTAAAGGGACCCAGATGTTATGTGACAACAACAACGACTGACAGTTTACCGTGCTCTCAGAGACGCGATGGGGAGGCACATGAGGACAAGCGCTCTTACTAAAACAGATATTTGTAAGGTTAATATAAACATATGCACCGAGCTGGAATCTAACCCGCAACTGTTGAGGTTGAAGGCTCTCTACTAACATGCCACATCGGTGTCAGTCGGAGGCATATAATGGAGGTATGTTATAAAAGTCATTTCAGTAAATAGTATAAAACAAAGTCGCTTTCTCTGTCCCTATGTATGCTTAAATCTTTAAAACTACGCAACAATTTTTAAAATAGAGTGAATGAAGAAGAAGGTTTATATGTAAAAAAATTTTTTTTGAGGTTTCTAATGTGATGTAAATAATTATATTTAACGCGTGCGGCCACGGGCAGTAATGAATAAGTCAAAACTATAAAATACTGGATCGATTTTAACCATTTTTACAGTGAATGACATAGGCTATATATTTTATACCCGTGCGAAGCCGGAGCGGGCCGCTAGTCTAATTATATTTCACACTTAAGTCAATACGTTTAGGTATTGAATCGTATGTGAGGTAAAATACTTTTACGAGACTCACATATATCTCTTCAAAACGTGAATACTGTCGTTTTGCATTTAAACTCGCATAAATTGTGGTCGCATTGGCTTGAATTCTAGAGCGTTTCGGCATTGAACGGATATCTAGGAAATATCTAGATCTTACGCGTCGAATACAGCGACCATTTTGTAGATAGATTTAAGCATTAATATATTTCTTATATAATAAATCATATCTATATACCTATATAATTCTAGTATAGACGTATCGGTAATTGTCATTTGAATTATATAAAAAAATGTATTAATATTATAGAAGGGAAACAAATCTGTGTTTTTAAAAAATTCAAGATTTATTAGAAAAACGAATAAAAACGTTCTAAATCAAAGAAAATATTTTTAGAGTATTACATATACATATGTATTACAAACGAGTTGCGCCCGCGACTCCGCTCGCGTTATGTAGTTTTTTGATTATCTCTCCGAAACCCAACGTTTTTCCGGGATAAAATGTATGCCATATGCTAATCCAGGTAATAAACTATGTGTGTACCAAATCTCATCCAAATCTGTCAAGTAGTTTCTGGGTGAAAGAGTAACGAACATCCATCCATACATTCAAACTTTCACGCATATAATATTGGTCGGATAATATAATAAGATATATAGATATAAAGAAATACTAAGCTAAATTACATACAAAATGAAAAAAACCGATATGCTAACATATTAAAAAGTACTTCAAATCAATAAAATCATATATTCAGACTATCTGTACCTTAATAATTCACAGTACGTACTCCACATAAACGACAGTTTAGAACTATAAATCATAGTATATTGGAGTTAAGTGTACTTAATCTGTGAGACGCGACACGCCTTAAGACATTTGATATACCTACATATTAGTCGTATTCTATATCTTCTTACTAGCATTATTACCGGTATTTACCCGGAGTCTGCTTATACTGTATTTCTTTATTCGATTTGACAGGTACTAGTTTTTACACTGAGAGATTGCCATCTGACCCCCTCAACCCAAAGGCCGAACTAGTTACTCTTGGGATAAGAGCAAATTTTACGGTATTACGGTAGCAGAGCCATGCTTCTCTCGCCATAAAAGGACCGGCTTTACCGGGGAAGTACTCCCCTCTCACAGAAAATCGGTGTTAAGTAACAGTATCATTAGGTACGGTTGCGTTTCCCTTTTCTTCCCTCTGTTCCCTTCCTATTTTCCCTTCTCATCCCGTCCCTCCTGTTCCTTGGGTTGACAATGCGCTTGTGATACTTTAAGTATCGCAAGCGTTCAAGAGGTGGCTGCATATTATCACGCGGACTGTATGCTTGTTTGCCAACCGTCGTGACATAAAAAAAAATCTTTTCAAGGGAGATGTTAGGTTAACAACCGTGGCCGACAGCTTAATGTGCTCTCCGAGGCTTGGTGGGGAGACCCACGAGGACAAACAGACCGAAACAGATATTTATATAAAAACATCTGATCCAATCTACGCATTATATAATTTTCAAAGAATTTTAGAATTCTATATTTTATTATATTACGGCCACTTATTACATGATACAGTTCTGTTAAGGTACGTGTAAAGTTTAAACACATGAATTCTACGTGCGAAATCGACATTTCCCGACGACTGTAAGCCGAGGGATGTTAGTTAACGCAGTTAAGGCAATTTTTGCTCGATTCACACCACATTTAGCTCTGAAACTGAACAGGAAGAATTTATTTTGCTGATTGTTCTATGCTTGTTCTTTAGCTATTAGATATTTATGATATAAATATTTTTATAACATGTTTGAAGCCTCAATAGCTATACGGTAGAAGGGCCGACTTCGCTCCGTTAACGCGAGAGTCGAGGGTTCGATCCTGACCCCTTGGGCTATTGTCGTAACCACTCCTAGCGCAAGCTTCGAGCGTATTTGGAGGGCAATAGGAATATTAGTAATGCCTTGAAAAAGCATTGCTAATATTCTCGAGTATCCCATAAAAACAGAATCAGAAAAACAGAGTTCATTTAATTTTAAATCATTCATGTACGTTGTGGACCAGTCGAAACTAAAGGGTTCCGCATGATGAAGAATATGAAGAATTTTAAAAATAATAACGAATTAAAATCGACCCGCAAAATTAAACTTGTAATTGTATAGTAATTATTAAAAGTAAAATGAAAAACAAAGTTATTGGAACAACTTATATATCTCTAAAATTTGTAAACCTGTCTTCTTAAACGAAAGTTCATTTAATGTTCTACAACCTCAAATTTTTCTAAAACTTTAAATCCCATAGTTTAAGATAGGGAGGGTACACAATTTTTATTACTTCATGAGCTTATATCTCAACAACTACCGACTTAATGAAAAAAGGCAAAATCAAACCTCGTTTTCATTTTTAAAGACATCTCACACGTTGCCGATGATTTTTGTACGTTGATTTTTTTTTCAACCTTCAGTTAACTGTATGTTATTAATTTTGTTATTCTAAATTAACTAATATTCATTACAAAATCGTTGTGTGGTTCATAGATTAGACCTATTTACTAAATTTCGTATAGATAGGGCCAACAGTCTACGAGTGAAATGACTGTGCGGACTGACGGACAGACGGACAGACGGACATGACGAAATTATAAGGGTTCCGTTTTTGCCATTTGGTTACGAAACCCTAAAAGTCACGTTGTAGCGATTACGGTTAGTAAAAAACTGACATTTTGAAGTTTCTATTTATATCTTAATTTTTTTATGATATCTCAATTATATATTTTTTTTTTTATTTTTTATTTTTTTTTTATGTTAGAAGTTGGCAAATAAGCATACGGCCCACCTGATGGTAAGTGGCTGCCGCAGCCTATGAGCGCTTGCAGCACCATTAGTAGATGCCACTCGCGCGTTGCCAACCTCGAGATATTAGTTCTTAATTCTCGTTCGCCCAGTAATTTCACTAGCGTACAATGCCCTTCAAACGGAACACAGTAGTGCCTAAGCACTACTATTTGGCGGCAGAATATTGGACACTGCGGTGGTACCTACCTAGCCGGCCTCTTGCAACAAAAGACCTACCACCAGTGTGACTGATTGCACTGGTGGAATAATCTCTGCTGTGACAGAGGCTATCCCAACAGCGGGCGATGGGGTCGTCACATCCCGACGCCGGTAATATCTTTAATTTCACGCGTCTCACAGAAAATCGGCGTAAAATAACGTTACTGTTGCGTTTCCTGCGACGTGCGGCCCCGGAAGCCTAACCTTCCACTTTCTCATCCCTTCCTTCTTGTTACTTGGGTTGGCAACGTGAATGTGATACTTCAAAGTATTGAAAGCGTTCGTAGGTTGCGGCGACTGGTACCATCAAGCGGACCGTATGCTTGTTTGTTATCCGTCATGAATTAAAAAAAGGTAAAAATAATAATATTAATTTATCAAAAGCTATTTTCTCAGATAAAGACAACAAAATTACAATATTTTAGAAATTGCTAAGTAATAAATCATTTTAGACACCTCTCAGGTTTAATAAAACAATTCCATTTTAATGTTTTAATATAATATCTCAAGTAACAATAGATTCAAAGCCGTATTGCCTTTCGTGCCTAAAACTGAGAATTAATTAAATTTACGACTTTACCTTTAAAATGGTGCAGTCGGAGAGGAAATCATTAGCATTTTCTACAATGGAATGGGTATCCTAAAGTTTATAGGGTTGTCAAATCTTGCCAAATAACTTGTCGATAATATTAAAGTTTTATCGAAAATAAAATTTTTTTATTAAATATTTTTTGATTTACAAACAAGCAATAGCAATACCAGAGGCAGCGCCGTCCGTTGCATCATAGGTGAGGGATAGAACTGGAGGGAGTTGGGAGGAAAAGAAAGAAGTAGAAGAACCATTTCTAAAAAAAATTATGTTGAAGTATGTATGTATGATGTTTTGAAGTCTCAATTGCTCAGCGGTAGAAGGGCCGATTTTGCTTCGTTATCGCGAGAGTCATGGGTTCGATCCTGACCCCCTTGGACTATTGTCGATCCCACTCCTAGCGTAAGCAATAGGAATATTACTAATACCTTTATTAAGCATTGCTAATATTCTTAAAAATGTATATTCGTATCTAAGCACAATAGAGTGTCCAACTATAATGTTGTAACAGAATAGAGATTAATCGACAAAACAATATCAATGGAACATCACTATACTCACGAGCTGTAATTGCACAGCCACATTTCGGGGGTACGAATACATAAATTACAAATTTTATTCATTCTCGATTGTGTGCGTTATTGCTATCATTATCCCACCCCTAGTGCTACATATTGATATATTCGACGATATTGAAATGTCAAATTACATAGTATATTGAATAATTATTACGGATGTGTGATATGCGCATATTATTTGAATTACGCTCGATATAATTTAATGTACACATCACTGTTTTTGTAGTTATTTTTTTACTATATTACATGGTATGTGCAAGGGGGTCAGCTGCCTCTCCCGGATCTTGCTAATAAATGAAAAATATACCAACTTAATGCATTTTCTATAATTTAACTAATAACTATTGAAGTGAAAAGTCATTTTGCCCCACTCTGGAACTTAAACTAAAATTTTTTCCTCCCCTAGGTAAATACTGGCTACGCCCATGCAACATAGTAAGTTTATATCTTTCTGTGATAAATAAGCACTACTAACGTGTCGGGGTCCGGAAACATATATATATATATATAACACCACACTGTCAAATATTTTACTGCAAAGTAGTAGTATCTTTGAAGGGCGTGTGTCGTGTTCCGGTTTAAAGGGCACTGAAGGCTAGTGAAATTACTGGGTAAAGGAAGAAAAAGGGGAGGAGGAAAAGGAAAACTAATATCTCGAGGTTGGCAACTCGTGAGGGACACCTACAAATGGCGTTGCAAGCGTTCATAGACTAGGACAACCACTTACCATCAGGTGGGGCGTATGCTTGCTTGCTAAGTTAGTAACATAAACAAATGTAACAGGATTAATATTCTTGTTTAAGACTGTAATCATCTTAAATGGTAAGGCCGTGGACCATAGGTATCTATAACTTTTGACGACGTAACGTTAAAAATAATAATGTAAACATTCAATAAATTAAACTAAATAATTCAATAGTACAACATTTTACTGTACACGCTTAGAGGGCTAATGTACAGTGCGTAATAGTGCTCAAAATATTTATTTAAAAGTAATCCTTATTATGTTAGTAACAAAGGCTGCGGGTAGTCGTCTGAGTTAGGTCCGGTGTACACAACGCTTCGTTACCCCACAATCGGTTCAGTGTACACAGGCGCCCCTCCAAGCGTATCGGTACGCTTATATTTACGTGTATATCGTGTTTCCTGGTTTTGTTCGAGTTGACGATGAAAAGGTACATTTGGTTTTGAAGAGATTTATGATTCGAAATTGAAAAGCTAATTTGCTTTTTGGGTATTTCTATTCTAAAGCTATCTGCTTACAAGTGTTAGTTTGTTTATTTTGTTTTGTGTGTGTGTTTTTGTGTTAGTTTGTTTGAATGAGATGATTATAGCCGAGTGCACCCACTGAACGGTAAACGATCGGTAGGTTAAGCAACTTTAGCCGCGGTCAGTCACTAGATGGGTGACCGCATAGTGGTATTTCAACTGAGCATATCCGTGCTTCACACTTAAAAAGTCGGTCCCGGTTGTTGACAATTTGACAACAGTCGAAGAGGCCTACGAGGGACCTGAACAGCTCAGACACTAGGTTGGCCCCTAAGCACTCGATAAGAAGATTTGTTAGAAAAGAAAAATATATCGAATTGAATAGCCTATTTATATAGGAGGGTTATAGACTATTTTTTGTAACGCTACCACCGGTGAAGCAAGTGAACTGGATCAGTAGATGCAAAAATTGAGTCAAATGAGTATGAAACAGGTATATATTTTAATTAAGGGCAGGTAAAGCCGAAGAAGCTCGTTTAAATTCGGTCTCAATAAAGTTCTCTTTATAAACACAAAAATGATTTATAAAAGGTCTGAAAACTATTTACCATACTAGGAAAATCATAAATATCACAATTAAAACTTTAGGAACGGCCAGGATCTTTGAATATTTACGAGCATTGAAAATTATCTTTTAATACACAGGCGTCGGGACGTGACGACCCCATCGCCCGCTGTTGGGATAACCTCTGTCACAGCAGAGATTATTCCACCAGTGCAATCAGTCACACTGGTGGTAGGTCTTTTGTTGCAAGAGGCCGTCTAGGTAGGTACCACCGCAGTGTCCAATATTCTGCCGCCAAATAGTAGTGTTTAGGCACTACTGTGTTCCGGTTTGAAAGGCATTGTACGCTATTGAAATTATTGGGCGAACCTCGAAATATTAGTTCTTAAATCTCGTTTAAATAGGAAGCCAACAATATACAACATATTTATCTTATTTTCTACACAAAAAGTTTACATATCCCACTTATAGGCTATACAATGTATAAACTTTTTTGTAAACTTTTGTGTGTAGAAAATAAGATAAATATGTTGTATATTGTTGGCTTCCTATTTAAACGAGATTTAAGAACTAATATCTCGAGGTTGGCAACGCGCGAGTGGCACCTACTAATGGTGCTGCAAGCGCTCATAGGCTGCGGCAGCCACTTACCATCAGGTGAGTCGTATGCTTGTTTGTCAACTTCCAACATAAAAAAAAAATATATTAAATAATGTTAAATATAATACTTAATGAATATTCTATCTCGCTTTCTCCTCCTAGCATTTTTCCCGGCATTTTTCCACTTGCTTATAACTCTTATTCCGATAAGACAGGTAACTAGTTTATATAAAGATATAAAGAGCAATTATCATCTTAACGTGCTCTCTAAGGCATGGTGAAATACCCACAATGACAAACGCCCAGACCGCAACAGACGTTTATTAGATCATTACAAATATCGAACCGAGCGGGATTCGACCCTGCGACGAGGCTAAAGGCGGGCTCCCTGCTGACTTTTCACAACGGTTATCAATTTGTATTCTCTTTTTAGGGTTCCGTAGCCAAATGGAAAAACGGAACCCTTATAGTTTCGTCATGTCCGTCGGTCCGTCCGTCTGTCACAGTCATTTTACTCGGAGACTGTTGGCTCTATCTATACGAAATTCAGTAAATAAGTGTATTCTATGAACCGTATCACGGTTTTGTAATGAAATCTTAAAATATATAAAAAATAAGGATAACAGTCCATACATGTAACTGAGGGTTGGAAAAAAATATTACAACGTATGGGAACACGGGAGATATTTTTGGACAGGTCTTTTATAATGTAAAGAAGGTTTGATTTTGCCTTTTGTCATTAAGTTAGTAGCTGTGGAGATATAAGCTCCTAAAGTCATAAAAATCGTGTCCCCCTCTAGCTTTTAAAATTCTAGAAAAATTTGAGGTAGTAGAACATCAAATAAACTTTCAACCACAAGTGGTCCGAAGAAAATAGGTCTACAAATTTAAGCGATATATAACTTTCATATTACTTTTAATAATTGACGACGTTGTGGCGCAGCGGTAGCGAACCTGCCTTAAACGCCACAGGTCGCGGGTTCGATTCCCGCTCGGAGCATAATATGTTTGTATTGTCCATGCAAGCATATTTTCCGGTCTGGGTGTATTTGTCCTTGTCATTGTGAATGTTTCCGGACCCCCGACACAGGATATTACTATCCTAATGGGGGCCGTTGAGTGTGCAGCGTTTATTTATTTATTTATTTAATAATTACTATGAGGTTACCAACTTATTTTGCGGTCATTTTTAATTCGTTATTATTTTTAAAGTCCTTAAAATCTTCATTATCAAGTTGCGGAACCCTTTAGTTTCGACTATGCGTAGTCCACAACGCACTTGACTGATAATTATTGAATATTCTAACTCGGTGTAACATAATATAATAATTTGGGTTCCTGTTACCAAAATCGTCGACCTGAAGTGCCCCATAATTGACAGAGGACTTGTGAACCCTAAACTGTTATCAAATCATCTCGAAGCCTGCGAACGTAACGTAGACCAATAATCCAATAACTGCTGGCGTCGGTATTCCTTACATATGTGTATGCGAAGTATCGTCTAGTGAAATATCTTGTTTCGAACTAATAAATTGCCTTATCTATGCATGGCCTTCAGGCAATAGCTGGGTAAAATATGAATAAAAATTTTCAAGTTTTTGTATGAATCTCTGTTTTAATAGTTAAATAATAATGGATAAATTACTTTAATTAACAAACACGCTAGTCGCTTTTTTTTTCGAACGTTCCCCCCATTTCTCCTCATGAGAACCCATTTCTCTGAGATGCCATCATCAGATCCTGGTTTCCTTCTCATAGTACCACCCTTAGAATATTCTATTGATTCCAACAAAAAAACAATCGTCAAAATCGGTTCATAAACGAGGAAGCTATCTGTGAACACACATAAGGAAAGATATATTATACCGTCAAATTGAGAAACCTCGGTTTTTTTAAAGTCGGTTATTACTGGCAATACGACCGCTGTTACATAGAATCTAATTTAGTCCAACCAAACCTTCCCTAGTATGCAGTTCAGTGCCATTCTATTACAAACAGCACTACAAAAGAGATTCTAATTTGGTCTATGTCCAAAATGCGTCCCGTTCTCGAAAAACCGGCGGAAATCTATTTGAATGTAAAAAATTCAGAGCCACTGCAACACGCAGTGAATTTTGTGATACCATGCCAGAGAATTAGTGACTACACATTTCATGCGACATTTTTGTGGATTGCCTTATTTAGGTTTTAAAATAAAAAGTTTTTAAACTTTTCTTATGAAATTCCCGAAAATCAAGACGATAAAACTTACATAATTACGGATCTACATTTTGTTACTTTTCTTTTTGAACGAAGTTCGTTAACGCGGCTTACGGGTAGTGCAATTCAGTAGAAACCGTCACGTAACGAAATGCCGTATGCTGCGTGTGTGCGTTTGTGTATCGAATCTACTACAAGCAAATGAGCAGACGAACAAGTGAGTGCTCAGTCGGGTGCGCAACTCTCTCTCTCTCTCTCTCTCTGTCTTTCTTTATAATATAACCTATAGAAATATACAGATTTCATTTAGATTTACATTTGGAGTTGAAAAAACATAAGGAACTTCGTTCCTGACGGTGAGATCTTCCGACCGCAATATTTTATTTTAAATCTTATTTAGGGAGCTTTGCCAAATCTTGACAATTTCACTCCATAGAGCCATCATGTATTTAGGACTTCCTTTTAAGAGCGACATTAACAATTTTGTATATGCTCGCAGCATTAGCAAATAATGGAAATGTCAATCCGTGTTACAATACCCAACTCGTCTTATATTTGCATCTGCTAATTGCTCAGCTCTAACATCTGTATTTCTTATATATTGTAACATTATATGTAAAGCATCTTCTACACAGTCACACTTTATACAATTTGGTAAAAATTATTAAGAGTATCTTGGATTATCCCTATCCTTATTTTTACTTACTCGGAGGAGGAAGAATTTTACATCACCGTCGTCGGAACGTGAAGACCCCATCGCCCGCTGATGGGATAGTCTCTGTTACAGCAAAGATTATTCCACCAGATCTATCAGTCACACTGGTGGTAGGTCTTTTGATGCAGGAGGCCGACTAGGTAGGTACCACCGCAGTGTCAAATATATTACCGCAAAGCAGTAGTGTCTTTGATATTACTGTATATCAGTTTGAAGGGCACTGTAGGCTAGTTAAATTACCGGGCAAAGGAGGCTTAAGAACCAATATCTCGAGGTTGACAACGCTTGAGTGACACCTACAAATGGTGTTGCAAGCGCTCATAAGCTACGGTAACCGCTTACCATCAGGTAGGCCGTATGCTTGCTTCCCAACTTAGTGACATAAAAAAAAATCTTTTAAAAATCTTGTCTCCAAGCCTTATCAAAACTAAGCATGTATAAACATAATCATAAATAATTTCTCAAATCTTTCTAGCAGAAAATTTCTAGCTCACTCCATATATCACAGAACGCTGACTCCTGGCTCACAGCCAAGAGATTCGTGAAGTGATGTAAAAATTTGAATATTCAGGTCTCATAAAGTTTATTTTAAACGTTATTTAAACCTAAACGTAGGCCGTTATCTACGTTAGTCAGGCACATGATAAATTATTAAAGCAACATCATTAACCGTTCCAATACACTGATAAGGGGAGATAACAGCTGATTTAGTTATCCGTTGTAAATATTCGTGTAGCTTTATGATTAGATCAGGTAATTCCAGGTTACAAGCATGAATTTCTGTATAACCATGTTTAAATTTTAAGTAATTCAACTAAAATGTTATTTCAATTCATTTTTTTTCATTACTTTAGCAATAATTTAGAGCATATACATTTCAAACATTGTAAAAAAAAACAAAAAGACTTACATGACCAAAATATATATGTAATGTAAGCCATTAACTTACAGTGAAAATATATCACTTGCAGTAGAGCCTACTGCAGTAACTATTGCGACGCCTTAGTAGTCAAAAATAAAATATTAATCAAAATTACCTCCCCTCAAACACAAAGACACTAGGGAGAGAGATAGTTATAATAATAAAATAATAATAATAATAAACGGTACACACTCGACGGCTCCCATTTCGGATAGTGATATTCTGTGTCGGGGGTCCGGAAACATACACAAAGACAAGGAGAAATCCAAACCCAGACCGCAACACATGGTTGTATTGTCAATATAAATATCAGCTCCAAGGGGGAACCAAATGTGTGACCAGTGGCGCTTAAGGCAGTAATAGTTGAAAGACACATAGTTTCAACACAGGACACATTATTAATTTTCCATTTTCCACATTCTAAATTAAATGCATTTTAAAACAGTCACACTTCACATCCTGCACCAAAATGTTTTAGTAATCCAATCAACGACCGCAGCAGGCAATTTGCGGTATAAGCCGATAGCGTGGCATTGTCCTATTCTAGCACTGCTCATGGCATCGCGATATACCGTTAAGCTTAGAGAGAGATAGACCATTTTGTCTCGCTCCGACATTATAATTTTTCATTGCGTTATTTAATTTTTATTTGTAGTATAAGATTATTAATCTGTTGATGGTGCTTACTGATAAGTTTCTGATATTTTTAATGTTCAACAATTTAATATAATATTTTAATTTTGTTTACATATCCAATTTATTTTTTTCTATCGAGTCTGGATTGCTATTTATTCCGCACTTATCATTATAATATAGTAATAGAACGATGCTCCTCCCAGCACAAAGGGACCAGTTTGAACGGAGAAGTACTACCCCTCTGCTACCTTTCTTTTTCCCTTCATCCTTTCCCCCTATCTCTTGGCTTTTAAACGCGCATATGATATTTTAAGTATCTCGAGTGTTCATAGGTTGCGGTGACTACTTACCATGAAGTGGAACCTATGCAAGTTTGTCACGATACAAAAAAATCACGTAACGATTTCTCACCTTCAACGCTAAGCACGAGCTAAATTTGAAACACATAATAATCACTTGAAAATTTAAAGATGCTTGCCCGGATCTGATTCTGACCCGTAACCTTCGGTGAAAGTCGACGATTTCGAACTATTAGGTCATATTTTCACCTAATAATAACCATATATTGAAACACTTGTAGATAAGTAAATCATGTAATTGGAAATTATCAGATGCAAATGCAGATGTTTTTACTGCAAAGCTGGAATACCTTGATAGTGCATCGGCTCCTTAGTGAGATAAAGCACTAAGCTATCTGTGACCAACACTCCAGATTAATGGTTCTCTAGGACTATTGTCTAGCGAAATTAGTTAGCTCTCAGAAACCTAAATTACGCCTGGTCAGAATGGTTTAATATTACTTTGACTAGTAACTTTTGTTATCGTAGCAAAAATATCTCTTAATTTAAAATATAAATTCATCGTTTCATTATTTGAAAAGAATTTTTATATAAAAAAATATACTTAAACAAATATATAAGGAAATAATCTCTAACACTTGTGGTATTTAGAACATAATTTTAAATACTCGTAGGCTACCTGAAAAATAAAATTGGTTTGTTTCCCTATAACTACAAATTAAATTATACACATTGTTTACATTTGATTCTACATTTCTTAAGAAAGGCTATAGACTATATAACATCACTATACGATACATAGAAGCCGAGTTATAAGAAAGAAAGCCTGACCGGGCGATGCGATTCGGTGAGTTGATGGAACAGTAACATAATAATATAATTAGCAGTCAAGTGCGTTGTGGACCACGCACAGTTAAACTAAAGGGTTCCACAGCTTGGTTATGAAGAATCTTAAGGCCTTTAAAAATAATAACGAATTAAAATCGACTGCAAAAATAAGTTGGTAATTTCATAGTAATTATTAAAAGTTATATGAAAAACAAATTTATGGGAAAAACTTATATATCTCTTAAATTTGTAGACCTATCTTCTTCAAACCAAACGTGGTTGAAATTTTATTTGATGTCCTATAAGCTCAATTTTTTCCAGAATTTTAAATTCCCCCTAGTTCAAAAGTTAGAGGACACAATTTTTACGACTTTAGGAGCTAATATCTCAACAACTACTGACTAAATGAAAAAGTCAAAATCAAACCTTATTATTTTGAAAGACCTATCCAAAGATATCTCACTCGTTGACATACATTGAAATTTTTTCAACACTCAGTTACATGTATGGACTGCTACCCTTAATTGTTATATATTTTAAGATTTCATTACAGAATCGTTGTGCGGTTCATAGAATACACCTATTTAGTAAATTTCGTATAGATAGAGCCAATGGCCTCCGAGTAAAATTACTGTGACATACGGACGGACAGACGGACAGACGGACAGACGGACGGAGGGACCGACGGACATGACGAAACTATAAGGGTTCCGTTTTTGCCATTTGGCTACGGAACCCTAAAAATGAAAGAATGGTTCATTTGTTCGTTTAGCTAAAAAAATATAATATACTGAATGATATAATTATGCACCTGGATCTGCAACCCTGTCATAATAAGTAGCTAAAGCGTTTGACATGATTACAGCCAGGACAATGCACGTCACAAAGTCTGGCCTGCGTTCAGTTCATAATAAACAAAACTCACACAATTAAAAATTAACCTTCGCACACATCACTTAAAGTTGAAATTTAATTGTTGCTCCAAATAGGCGTATGATATATGCGAGAATCAATTCACAGCCAGTCTGGATTAAATAGCGTAAATGCAATCTAATTTGCACTTTATGTAACATTAAAGGAAGGCTTATTATTAATTGAGCACCAAGACGTACTTTATAAGTTGATTTACAAATGAATAACGGAGTAAATGGCAAAGACACATACAATGTGAACAATACAGCGTGAAATCTATGCTCTTTGCTTTTGAGTGGTGGTGGATTTTAAAGTCTTTTGAACATTTTGCCTAGAGTTTAATGTTTTAATTTCAAGCGAGCCTCAAACAAACTGCTAGTAATATTTTTTATAAAAGCGGGCATTCCTTAATATATAAAATGTTTTAGCTTTGAGTGTAATTTTTAATTGAAGGAACTTCTTATAATTTTTTCTGTTTGTTTTTATTTGTTCTTCATTTTTAGAATATATAACGCTTTATATAATACAATACTTTTACTGGCAAGGCCTTCATTGCAAGAGGCCAGGCTAGGTACCAAGCAATGTTAGATATTCTACTGCAAATCAGCAGTGTGAAATTAAAGATTTAAAAGCCAATACCTTGAGATTGGCAACTCGTGAGTGACATCTACAAATGGTGTTGCAAACGAAAAACAGATTCCGTTAAATAATTTGTATTTTTCATGAAAAAAAGTCCAACTTCGAATCGTGACTGAGAAAGTGGTAAAGTTGAGAACGTATAACATTATAATAAAATGTGTTCGAAATAAATCGTTAAGGTATGAAGTATGTGTCCCTATATATATCCCTATTCTTAGGGCGGTTTCCCTAATAATAGGATGTAGAATGAACAGTGTCTTCGGCCATCCTTTTTTTGATAACGGGAGCTTCCTGTGAAGGAGCTATGTGGGGTTTCATGACATGATTGTAACGTCATGAAGACCCATTTAAGCCTCCTTGGTGACCAACCTAAGGAACTCTCGCAGAAAGAACCAACGCGACCTAACAAGCACTGCTCCGCTCTTATCGGATGAAGCCAAGGATGTTCAAACTTTTTAGATTGGGTTTAAATTTAAGATTTTATATATTTATTGTAAATAATAAAATGACTACAATTTTTGCTGTGCTTATTCTGCTTGAAATTTTAATTGATGTCATAAAACAACCCTTAAATTTAACATTCCCTCGTCCCCTGATCTAATTTTAATTGTGCTACTGTTTAGTTACGATGGGCTGTATGACGTCAAAAGATGTAATTAAATTATGCGATTATTGAGTTATCTTTAAAAGCAGAAATATAAACAGGGACTCTACAAAACTCACATGTTAAAACAATACATTACAATAGCTATTTAATATCAAAGACATTTCACCTATTAATTCAAAATTTATTATTGTAACATGTAACGAAGGGTTGAAATTATGAACTAGTTTTTTTAATTTGCTAAAATCTCTGTTTTGGAATGAAACGGAAAGACTGAAGTCGAAAATTGACAGTTTTAATATTATAAACCTAAACATTATACGTACCGATCATCGAATGTCGAATATCTAACTGTAATACTTGGTGTAAGTCTTGGTGGTTCCCGGTGAGTATAAGAACTATGACTTCATAAGAACCATCGATAGAATATACCCAAACGCGTTATCAACCTGTAGCCGTAGCGTGTCGTAGCAATCCCGTGCTACACTCATGGTCTGAGGCTACAGTAAATGCTACGCAGCGTAGCAATTATATTATAAACGCTGCTCACTCAACACTAGGTAATACAATTCCATACAAACTTACCAATCCTATTGATCCCATTCCTGTAAGAATGACAATTACAAGCACCACAAAAAATCATATCCAACTGGATTCAGTCGTTCTGAAGTTATACGGACATTTTTTATTTATTTAAGTAAAGTATAGATTGGTCAAACAAAGAATTAAATATAAAAACAAAACTTTCTCCATATCAGATCTCCACAATCCTTTATCCGCATGCTAGATGTACTGATGCATACAACCCCACTTCCCCTACGCTTCATTAAAAGTTCCGTCTCCTTTATTTTTATTCACACTGCGCCACGGTTTTATGGTTAAAGTTCGTTTTAAATGGTCTCATAGGTTTATAAACTTGAAAAAACTTTACAATACATTCTTGTTACAAAGTTTGTTCAGTGTACTGCTATAAAAGTATTGTTTTAATATGCATCTTCCAGCAGGTTCGTTTGTATATTATATACATTTTATATAGGTTTGATTGACGACCGTTGTGGAGTGTTGGCAGCGAGTCTGCCTTTCGTCTCGGTGGTCGCGGGTTAGATATCCTTTCTAAGTCGATATTTGTATTCATAATATATACAGCCTCAATAGCTCAACGGTAGATGGGCCGACTCTGCTCCGTTAACGCGAGAGTTGTGGGTTTGATCCTGACCCCCTTGGGCTATTGTCATACCCACTCCTAGCGCAAGCTTTGAGCTTATTTGGAGGAATATTAGTAATACCTTGAGAAAGGCATTGCTAATATTCTTAAAAAAACAAAATATTATAAATATCAGTTTTGATCTGGGCATTTGTACTTGTGGGTATCCTCAAGTACAAATGCCTCGAAAAACACGTTAAGCTGTTAGTCGCGGATAATTGTTATGTCTTGATAGGTAGTTTACCTAATAAAACTTTATACTATAGAATAGAAAATAGTATGTAGATTGTTTATTAATAGTGCTCCTCCTAGCACAAATTGGCGGGCTCGAACGGGGACTACCCTTTCACAGTAAATTGGCGTAAAATAATCGAATATGCATTGGAGTATAGTAATATTTTTTCAAACATTTAAAGAAAGATAAAAACATTAAAATCTTATTCGCCCATCGTAAGTATTCCGAAAGATTAAAAATGTAATTTTAATTTCGAAATGAAAGAATTTATCCTGTAAAGCATTTTCGTTGTTTCGTCCACGAAATCCGTATTTCATTGTTACACAAAACATATTTAAAAAAAGAATATCTTTACAAACGAGGAAAAGTGTAAACTACAAAACAAAGGCGAGCATTTGTCAGACCGCAGTCGTGAAGACAGATAACCAAGTTAAAACTACATCTTTGTCGAGTTATTTCCGCATAATTTGCTATATAAGAAGCGCAAACAACAGACAAGACAGTCGCATTATCGTCGCGCGAGTAATGGTTAAAAAAATTATATATATATAACATAACATAATTTTATTTATTTTTTTATTTCACGACTGTCTGTCCGTCTTTCTGTTTATCTGTCTGTTTGTGTGCTTTTACCGGTCACCTCCGGTCATCTCTGACACGGCTAAGCCAATTTTAACAAGAGTTTCAGTGGCAGATAGCTGATGTTATAAGGAGTAACTTTGATTTTAAAAATAAATTCGGGTGCCGTGCAACACAAAAGAAATGCTACACAAGGTGAGCGCAACCGCGAGCGCAACTAGTAGACAGTAATGAAAATGTAAAAGTGTCTGAAGTCTGCTCTTCATCCTGTAGTGTGCACCTAAGCTAATAATATGTAAGTCATATTCCAATACCAGGCAGTCATTAAACGTACTTCCAACCGTTCAGACGTTGTTTCACATGTATTGTTGTGCCCAGGAACGAATTAATGAATGTAAAAGTGTCTGAAGTCTGCTCTTCATCCAACTAATCTGAATTTCACTGAGATTTCTGAAGCATTGTTTAAAATAGCACGGATTTATATCGAGAAACAAAAGGATAGTCGGTGAATTTGAGGAATTTTGAGGGTTAGTTTGAATACTGGTTTTCGGAAGTTAATGAAATTCTTTATGCTTGGTTGGATTGTGTTTTAAACTATACTTCTTGGATTGCTATTATTGTCTAAAGTACAATATAGTGATTATGTACTAAGAAACGTAAAAGTATCTTATTTTATTTAAATGTATACAAAATATACTCTTTTGATGTCGTAGCCTATAAGCGCTTGTAACACCATGCATTTTTTTGGTGTCACTCACGCTGTGCCGATTTATTAATTACTATATTAGTTCTTAAATCTCCTTTGCCCAGTTGCTTCAGTGTGCTTCAAACCGAAACACAGTATACTGCTTCACGGTAGAATACCTGACACTGCGGTAGTACCTACCAAGCCAGCCTCTTGTAATAAAAGGCAGATCTCTTGACTATGTAGTATTTTTAGCTTCTATACAATTAAAACAATTTATAAACAAATAAACGCTTCACACTCAACGGCCCGCATTAGGATAGTGATAGCCTGTGTCGGGGCTCAAGAAAGGACAAAGACAAGACAAGGCCAAACACACCCAGACCGGAACACATGCCTGTATAGTCAATACAAACATATGCTCCAAGCGGAAATGGACGCGCGACCATAAGGCAGATTCGCTATTGCTGCGCCACAACATTATCGCCCTCGTCAAAAGTTGCAACAAAATCGTCAATACAACAAAAACCAACAGAAACCGTACTAATATTTTACGGGGACAAAAGGTGATATTCCAAAAGTGGAATTTCTGGTAACGTGTTAAATCACAGGCGACCGCAGGCGCCGCACTGACAATACAACGTTTGTAATTAGTTTTTCGCCCCACAATATTTCACCGCGGACCGCTGCTGTCATAATTTACCAATTATAAACGTTTTTGCAAACCGATAAATGTTTGTTAAAGCGAGAAATTAAGGATTTTGTGTTTGGTAATGTTATTAAAGTAAAAAGCCTACTCTAAAACTAGTAGTAGTCAAGCCATGCTTACTCAAATGGGCCTGCCCGACAGGGGAAGTACTACCCTCTCATTTGACTAATTCTATTCGTACTCATTTTTAAAACTCTCTTCTTTCTCCTACTTGTATAATTTTGCTGGGCTCAAATCCGAAACGAAGAAATATATAACATATCATAATATCCTAATCCCTGTTTAATGGGCGTAAAACCTCCACATGTAAGCTGTGAAAAAATTCCAGTCTTTTATGTAAACAAATAAGTAAAAAGCGTGTTTGTCTAGACTTAGATGACTCAGTACATAATTTTATACAAACACAGCAGGAGATGAAATGTTCTGTCAGCTTATGGAGCAACGGGCGGTCTTGGGAACAAGTTAATACTTTGCGAGAAAACTATAAAATAATATATTACTTTAAACTAAGTTACTTACAGTTAATATTAATTTAAATGATTCGACAATTTATTGTTTTAAAATGCAAAATTTACCTTTTTTTACTTGACTAAGTTGACAAGCAAGCATACGGCCGATAGTAAGCGGTTGTCGTCGCTTACTATTCTGCTGGTGGTACAATCCGGTACAAACGATACTCTTTTAGGTGCCATCGTCAAAAATCCTGAAATCGAAAATTCATTTTCTACTATAATTTCGGACCCCCATAACTTTTACACGTTTGAGGTACAAACGATTTTAAAAGTGGTACAATCCGGTACAAACGTGGTACAATCGAATGGTGTACGTAAAAATTATTTATTTTATACTCGGTTGCCAACTTCACATAGGTTACATTTTTGTACGTGTCACTCACGAGTTGCCAATATCGAGATATTGTTTCTTAAATTTCCTATACCCAGTAATTTCGCTAGCTACAGTGTCCATCAAACCGAAACATTACATACTGCTTTACGGAATTACTGACACTGTGGTGGTTAGTTTAAAACACTTTCAATACTTTTAAAACTGCTTACGTTCTTAAGATGTGCGACCGGGGGACCTCATCAGGAACGATCTTCAATTTCAAACAAACAAACGAAGAAAAATTTCAATAGATTATATGATAAAATGAAACAGCGAGAGAGAGAGAGAGAGAGAGAGAAAGAAAGAGTTGCCCACCTGGCTGCGCACTCACTTGGTCGTGTGCTCATTTGCCGGTAGTAGGCTCGATACACTCACGAACACACAGACATCATACGGTATTTCGTTACGTGACGATTTCTACTAAATCGCACTACCCGTAGGCCGCGTTTGGGTACTTTGTACCAAAAAAAAAATCTAGATACGAGGTCGTCTGTACCGGGAAAGCATTAGCTTGAATAGAATCTGAATATCTTATTGGCCACCTTAATGGTGAAATAAATTTTTCGAAAAACAGATACAAGTCTATTACAATATTATTAATAGTACAGGGAACTACAATATATTTATACTAATAAAAGACTTCTTAAGAACATATTTTTAAAAAGTATATTATTTTCAATCATTACATATTCAATAAGTAAAATTGTCTGTGAATAGCAAAACTGCTTTTTCAAAAAGCGTTTCATTGTATTTTGAATATTTTATAAGCGTATAAAGGTGTAGAAATTCTCAACCGATTAAAAACTTCCATTATCACTACGACTGAGTATAGTATAAGTATGTATTTATACAGTACTTACCATTCTTGGAACTAAGATATAACTTATAAAGCCCGATGGATCGAAAACGTAGACTAACCGAAGGTCGAGGGTCTGAATCGCGACAAGCACCTCTGAGTTTTCAAGACTTTTGTTTCAAATTTCTTTTTTGATTAGCGGTGAAGGAAAACATCGTGAGGAAACCAGAATGTGGTGGAAGTGGCGTTCTGTGACATGTATAACGTGCTGTTGGCAGGGGAAACCAGTTGTATCCTAAAAAGGCGGTAATGCCGCTGCATGCCCTCTGGTGCTGCAGATGTTCTTGGGCGATGGTATTCGCCTAACACCAGGTAAGCCTACTGCCCGTTTGCCACCGCTAACATAATAAATATACAACTTTAATGGCTGTCTTATATACCTATATTATTCCTACAAAACTTAAATTAAACCTTCAAAACCAGTTAGCGAGAAATTTAATCAACGAAACAGTAATTATTTTAAAGTTTATAATAAATCGCATTACGTCAGCAACATACAATGGTTGGGATATAAATCTACCCTATCTATTGTTATTGCGGTGTCAAAATAACTTCGAAAGTGACAACGAATTTACTTGAAAGTGACGCTGAAAAATGATCCGGGAATATTGAATTATAGAATTGTATTGTCAACTGACTTTTGTATCAAACGTTTGATTCCAACTTTTCACCAATATATTTTGTAAAAAGAATACGACTATTGTACTTCGATTTTCATCCCTACTAAAATTTTAGATTTAAAAGTTACTCTGTTTGTCACACTTTCACGATTTTGATGAAAGTTGGGACAGAGACAAACTAGATCTTCGGAAATAGGCTGCTTTTTATTGTAAAAAAGGCCTGAAAGGGTTGATAGAGTGGGTGAAAGATTGTATAGGTAACTAATTCATAATCCTAACGTTAATCCCGGCTGCCTACGGAACGTTCGCATCGGAGGCCGGGCGTCGGCTTTTCTACTTTTTCGTCTCCACTTCGCACGGTCTCCATAATCTCTAATTGTAAGGACATTGGTACACATGTCATCTCGCACGGCGTCGAGCCAATGTCAAGAGGTGTATGGAGAACCAAGACGGGTGAAGCCACGGGTAGGAGCTAGTAAAATGTATAATAATAAAATTATATATTCACACTGGTGGTAGGTCTTTTGTTTCAAGAGGCTGGCTAGGTAGGTACCACCGCAGTGTCAAATACTCTGCCGCCAGATAGTAGTTCTTAGGCATTACTGTGTTCCGGTTTGAAGGGCACTTTAGGCTAGTGTAATTACTGGGCAGAGGAGATTTAAAAACCAATATCTCGCGTTATCAATGCGTGAGTGGCACCTACTAATGGTGCTGCAAGCACTTATAGGCCAACTGTTTACCAACTTCTAACATAAAAAAAACACATACATTTTTACATAGACATTGATTAATTATCAAATTATGACCAATAAGTATAATGAACAGTATTTTTTTTAATAAAGAGCGAGAAAATAAGAAGAAAAAACAATAAGAAGATACTAAGAACGATAAGATAATCACACACACAAACACACATAACCAGACTGGTGGTATATCATAGTGCTCACACACTATGACTCGACAGACCATCTTGTTTCTGTCGGCTACTTAGGTCCATTGCCTACATATCGTAAGTGCTGAACTAAGTTAGCCCAGTAGATAGAAATGTATACATTAACCAAATCCGTCAAATCCTCAGTGTCTCAAGTGCTTAATTCGTGTATGGAATGAACGAAGTCCACTGTATTTTACGGATATTGTCGCAAAGTCCATAAGGGCAAAATCCAAGTGCCGAATTCTTATTTATATATATATAGACGACGTTGTGGTGTGACGACGTTTGCAGCCAATCTCTCGTAGCGCCACAAGTATCGGGTTCGATTCCCAGGGTTCTCCAGGGGTAGATATTTGTATTGACCATACAGGCATTTGTCTCAGTCGGGACATGTTTCCGGACTCCCAACACAGGATATTACTATCCTATCCGTTGCGCGAGTAGCTTTTATTAAGTTAACAAGCAAGTGCCTATATGTGTAAGCGGTTGTCGTAGCCTATGAGCGCTTGCAACACCATAGGTGCCAATCACATGTTGCCAACCTCGAGATATTGATTCTTATATCTTCAGTAATCTTACTACCTACTGCGTCCTTTAAACTGAAACACAGTAATTCAAAACACACTACTGCTTTGCGTTATAATATCTGACACTGCGGTGGTATCTACTATTACCAGTAATCAGTAAAACTTCTAAAATAAAACATTATATATAACGTTCATTCACAGTAAGACGCTCATAGCCGAGTGTGCTCACTGATCGGTAAACAATCAGTGGGGTCAGTAACTAGATATAGTGGTGTTTTAACTGAGTGTCTTCATGCTTCAGAGGGCACCTAAAAAGTAGGTCCCTGCTGTTATCAATTCTATAATAGTCGAAAAGTCAGATCAGAGGCCTGTAGTGCATTCGGGCTATATGTGGTGTTGATTCACTAACAAGTTGTAGACCGCTGTTTAAAAATCTTAAAATCCTGCCATTAACTTGTATGTATATAAGGGATATATGTATCTTTGTAAAGCAGCACCCGAATTATTTTCAATTGAATAGTGAAGTTAATAGATCGACTCGCTTTCCGGATAAATTGTACATGCCTCGTTGCATGATAAAAATATGTGAAAGAAATGTTTATCATATGGCTATTAGGGTGTATAACAAATTACCACATAGCCTCAGAAGCTTGCCTCTGCCTATTTTTAAAAATAAATTAAAACATTGGCTACTAGAAAATATATTTTATGACATTAACGAATATTTAAATTATTGACATTCTGAATTTTATTTTATTATTATTATTATTGGAAATTATATAATAATTATGTTTAGATACCTACTTTATAATATCGAATAAATAATATAATTGCATGTTTGTTTCCGATGGTTAATTATGCTATGATTAAAATAAAAAAATTAAAGGATTTGTATTTAAAGTAATGTATTTTGTTTTATACAATAGAAATGTTAAATTCACGTAATTAATTTTCACTGTGACATTTTGTGACTAACCCCACCTTGCTTTTAGAATTAAAGATAAAAATAAGATCTATTTAAATAAATAATAATTAGATGCACATAAATAAATCGCATAAAATTACTAAAGTGGCACGTGTATCGTCTAGCGGCCAGGACCCTTGTTACGTTGTGATCGTAATAACCCGTGTTCTTTTAGAGCATCAGAGGCAACAGGTTCAATTTGACAATGGTAAACAATAATATCTTATTTATTATATAGTTTAATTATTTTAGTGTCATATGATTATCATAATAAAAATATTTATATAAGCCAATAAAGGCAAAATGGTGAGATAATAAATATATCCCTATACTTTCAACACCTCTTACGAGTAGCTGAAAGTAATCCGCTCCTCCAATTCTTATATACTTAAACTCTATAGTAAAAATATAAAGAAGAGGGGAGATCGATGGCCCCGCACACGCCACCGACTGTGGGCTCCAACCATAGCTACGAGCCCTCCCGGGTAAGGGATAGGCTATTTATAGTGCGCCTGCGACACACAATTTGATTGTTATAACGTAAAAGGACATAGTCCTGGTAATTTATATTTATAATGATTTCGTTATCGGGACGCAAGATTTATTCTTTTATATTGTTATCATTTTCATAGCATAGAAAGGGATCAAGCCCTGATATTTTGTAATGGTATCAATTAAGACCGAAGTCACATAATATTTCATATTCATTTTTGTATGAGAAGGCATAACGCCATAATAATTGAGGGACAAGCCCTGGTCATTATATATAAGGGAATAAATCCCTGGTTCAGATATGTATTCGAACATTAAACCGCCAGGCGGCATTCCGTAAGCACAGTGCTATAATCGTCAACCTCACCTTCGTGAAGGAAAATTCATCAATAATAATAAATAATATCATTTATAACGTATATTTGTCATACCACTATATGTGGTTAATATAGAGTTTATATTTATCATAAACTTCACCTTTGTTAAGGTATTTTCATCAATAATGCTATTTATAGCGTATATTTCTATTATCACTATATATGTGTAATATAGTATTTATAATAACCTCACCGTAGTGTAGGCAAATTCATTAATAATTATATTTATAAGTATATTTCTTTTATCACTATATATGGGTCATATAGTATTGATAATATTAAATTCTTTATAATATCACAACCGCAATTCCTTAAAACTAGATCCTACCTAACCCTACCTAGTTGTTATTTAAATTATCCTATTGTCTTATATTCGTTGGCTTATATCGTATTCGTAATCGCATTGTCTTACAACTAATATTCTTTGGTTTATGTCATATTCGTATTATAACTTTATATCATAAAAACCATAGCACTTGCTCACGCAAAGTACCCTTTGGCTCAATACTCAAACATACATCCGAAACCAGTTCATTATTTAAGACGTGATAAACACGCATGATAAGAGTTAAGCAGGCCACACTGTCTAATACTAGTTAGCTATCTCGAAGTGAGAAGCAACCAGTTGCCCTAATAGTATGACATGCTACAATGTCGATTATAAAAATCCCTATTGCTAAGCTAAGGGGCGTCTCTAATAAGAAGACGAGCCATTTTGCTACAAACGATGTATAACATTTCAGCGCCTCAGCAACAAACCAAACTACATCACGGCATCGACCTAAGTCGCACCACCGCAGCAATTCTAATCTGTATCACTGGGGCCGCTTCCGCAATGGACCTGAGGAAACTACTGCATCGATATAAATCGCACCACAGAGTCAACCCCATGTCAACATCACATCAGCAAAGTCAAAGGACCTCACTCGAGGACACTATAGACATGACCAAAATCATATCGGAGCCTCATACTTAAGCATCGGGTCAACTTAGATTAAAAATCCTCGGGCCTCGCTTAAGGACACTATAGACATGACTCAGGTCACATCAGAGCCTCAAACTCAAGTATCGGGTCAACTACAACTCGCCAAAACATTATACACGTATACAGCTGAAATATAATTATTTATTAGTTACGACGCATAAATTCTTCCCAACGCATACTTTTAAATCTTCATTGAATTCGCTTCTTCTTAGGTTTCAAATAATCCATTAGATTCTGAAACATAAACAATATTTGCGCCGAAGCATTACTTTCGCTTTTATATTCACAATTACAATATTATATAATATTACAGAAACAAAGTAAACTTCGTTTCTTAATATATATCAAACATATATACATTCATAATTGACGGACCCACAAACCGTCATTAAACATTTAATTTATAATAATAAATTATATTCAATATATTTCAACGATATAAATTTGCCTTTAACATGTATAGATCATATTATTCATATTAGATCTCTTTGCCAGTAATCATAGACGGACCACTATACCGTCATTATTTATTAATTATTGTATATATATTTAATATATACTTTATATATATTCTTTGCCAAGCATCACCAATCACCATTAATAATATGTATAAAAACCATATACGAAGATCGGAAACCTTAACTAGCATTCTAGCAGCATGGCCGCCCGAACGCACCGTCTTGGTAAATCGTCCACATATACGCGGGGGTAGAGACGTCAGACGGGCACTCACAAAGCATACGCTCGGAGACACCTTCGCCGACACCACACCCCTATATATGTGAAACAGCTGCAATGACATTCGGCACCTGACTCCGTGAATTTCCATACATTTTCCTTTTTCTATGGAAATTTTCATACAAAATTTTATAAATTTTTGATTTTGTAAAAATATTATTTTCGGGGTATGTCCATACTTAGTATTACGTTGCACATAGTCACGTGGTCGGCAAACGATGTTTAGGTTAAGCAACTTTGGGTGCGGTCAGTAATTGGATGGGTGACCGTCCATAAATAGATTCATATTATAGAAAATACATTGTTTTAGAGATTTAAATCAAGTGTAATGTTGAGATCGTCACAATTTGCATGCCTAATTTATAAGGCGAAACATTATCACTGTATTTTAATTTATTATAACATCTTATGTACAAAAATGTTTCTGCAAATAAATGATATTATTATTATTATTATTATTATTATACGTGCGACCAGAACACCTCTGACACTAGGTTGGCTACTACTCGATAAGAAGAAGAAGACTCCAAGACGGCACAGAAGCACTTTACCCAGCGTCTAACTTACTTATTACCTTATAAAAATTAGAATAATTTTGCACCACAGACACGGCACATGTCTTAAATTTATAATACATGTATGATAAATAGAAGCATGAAATATTCAGGTTTCTTGATGATGTATTCCTTTAGCTCAAAGTAGGATGTGAATTTAAAATTAAAATTTCGCTCTTGAATATTTTCTTAATCTCCACAAATAAATGAAATTGAAAATAAATACTATAATATCAATGTAACAGCTTTTCACTATGAAAGTAAATATGGTACTTAAATAAAAAACAATTTCTAATTTTTTTCTTCTGTCTGTTTGTTACGCCCAATCTCTGAAACGGCTGGACCAATTTTAACAGGACTTTTTTAGACACATAGCTGATGTTATAAGGAGTAACTTGGGCTACTTTTATTTTAGAATACCGAAAAATCGTTACACCACGCAAATTATGTCTATATAAAAAAACATTTACCCAAATTATTAGCTTGTACTTCTAAAAGACTATTAAAAATATAATTAATATCTATATAAATACCTTTAAGCTTGCTAATTACAATTTCAATATTTTACAAGGATTATATAGAAGTGATAAAAGCAAATGTTTGAAGATGTTTTATTGTCACGGAGCGCGGTGCCGCAGCCATTTCAATATTTAATAACACAAGAATGCGCTCGGCTTTAAATTACGCTTTTATCTTTAATCCAGCACTAAATAAACGATATCGATATTGGTATGCAAGTATTGCCATTTAAATTATTAAAACTATCGTTAGACATATTTTTTTTGTTTTTAATAAATAAACGCTGTACGCTCAACGGCCCCCATTGATATCCTGAGGGTCCGAAAATATACAACAACAAGCACAAATATGTACACCCAGACCGGAAAATATGTTTGCATGGTAAATACAATCATTTGCGGGAGAAGGAATCGAACCACGACCTGTGGCGTTTAAGGCAGGTTCGATACCGCTGCACCACAACATCGTCAAATTATTGAAGTTATTATTTAAATAAAATAATACGTTTTCTTATCTATACAAAACTATTGGCAAACCTAAGCGTTGCCGGGGTCGAAATAGAGTGTATGCTCCATGGTAATAGTATCAGTTTTTCTTTCTTAACGTATTGATAATGAAATAGATAACAAGTACAATCAAGTAACAGCTAGCTAAAATCTTACTACTGCACTGAGCAAAACCCTCTTCCTTTTGCTTAGACAAAATATTAATAGCTTAGTCCGCCATACTGCTCTACTGTCCAACCGACAAAAGTAAGGCGTCCTAAGCACGTCCTGCAAGACCCTGACGATAGGATTACATTAGAAAATGCCCGTGGTTTGGCTTCGCAGGAGGTACCCTAAGGACAGAATCAAATTTGAGCCCCCGTGAGGGCTGCCCCTTTATCACGGCTGAGTCTCTGTACTCTCCCCTCCGCCCGGTGACGCTGTCAACGCCAGTAGAGCCAACAGCAATACACATTCCGAAAAAAAAAAGCTCTACTGCGGATTGATTGGTAAAAATATAATAAGTACTTTTAATATATTTCTCCAGACAAAAATAAGAACGAAACGTTTTTACAAATAAATTTGTAACGATACAAAACTGAGTCCGAGAAGCTTTCTCTTAATTAAACGTAATTCTTATATAACCCTCATTTCCCAAAGTAAATATATCCAGCGCTTCACACGTGCGAGATCTAGAACTTTCTACGGAATTAGTTTGCACGGAAAAAACTATCGGCAATTTGTACACTGAGAAGAAATATAAGGGAAGTAAGCGATGGGTGAGAGGTTTTCCGCTTTAAGTGTAACATGTATCTTGAGTTTAATTAGTGTTAGGTAATAGCTAGACGGAAAGGAAATAATTTGAAAAATATTTTCCAATAACATCGTGGATGCTTTAGTAATACATATTTAGCTCTTAGAAATTAATATACCAGATAAGGTATTATACCCTATCCAACAAGAATGTTCAAAATCGAATTACAATACTATTACTTTACTACGAAAGTATAGTTGATTTTTAACTTTGGGAAACACGTGGCATTTAGGCGCACCACTACAAGTAGTGATAGTGTGGGGCTCACCGCTCGCTAATTCAGCTAAGTAATACCCACTAAAACCCACAAAAACTCCTTGCGCCAAAGAGGTGATAGTTTCCTCAGCTTTGCCAGGCCTATTACCTAACACAGCAAGACTATTAATTCACTACTAACTATAAAACTATCAACAATTTGATTGGTATCAAACAGTTTATCTCCAATAACTTTGATAACAACCAATAATAAATGTCTTTTTAAGAAACCGTCGTTAGTCTCACAAAAGAACTTTCCAAATCAAACGCGATCCTTGTGACGTCAGCGAAGACAGCCCGACCATTCCGCATCCTACCCTCATTATTTCTTTGAGAGATCTCAAAACAAAGGAGCTTCAGATCCTCATTCAGCTAGAAGGAAAATTGAATTATTGTATTTTGTACTTATATCCTTTGTACTAACTTTTAATTGACGCTGACAAACGGAATTAATAAGCAAACCGTTATTTATTTCTATTTTATACGGATTTGTCTTTGTGCTTAAGTTTTCTCTTCGTATTACTTAAATTCTAAATCGGGTGTCCAAATCGAATTTGGTTTTTGTTCATCGTGTTTAACAATAAACAATATAGTCTTGGGTTGCGAAATAATTTTAGGAAATATAGAAAACAAAATATTTTCTTTGTTCGGTTGTAAAATAATTTAGAAAACGGGTCTCATTTAACATCGGTTGTCTTAAAAGAGATGTGAAAAAAATACTTATAAATATTTCAGATTGGCTCCATGTAAGATGTTCAACCATTAAGCTATTTAACACCAGGACCATTGTTCTGAACAACCAGAATAGTTGTTTATTATATATTTTTATATTATTTTAAGTTTGTAAAAAAAATTGGCACATACCATACATAAATTAAGGATTCTCTGTCACTGCATTGATTCATTTGTCTAATCAAGAAAGAGATAGCTGAATTCCTCAACAACATTTAAACAGTCATTTATATAAGACCTGACTGACTTATAAACTAAAGTATTCGAAATGCAATCCTTAGGCGGCTGAAAAGGGGGTTGAAAGTTTGTATGGAAGTCCGCCATTTTTGAAACTAGAATCATGAAACTTTTATTAGGCGAATAATGAAAGAAACACGTGCTTTAACATTTTCCACAAAAGTTGAACAATATGTTACGACTATAAAACATATTTACTCTAGAACAATCTGTCTAAAAAAGGGTTATAATAGGTAAGTGACGTAGTAATGACAGTCCCTCGTGGTCGAGCCCTAAAAACCCTGTTCTGAATCGCTTATCACATTTAGATGCTCTTAGAATAATAAAAAACTGTATCCCGGCGAGAATATTAACTAAATTTTGCAC
Source organism: Hestina assimilis (assembly GCA_023373885.1). Lineage (NCBI taxonomy): Eukaryota > Metazoa > Arthropoda > Insecta > Lepidoptera > Nymphalidae > Hestina > Hestina assimilis. Next base: position 15,322,425 of record CM041754.1, on the reverse strand, counting down.
GCGTCGTTTTTTATCATAATATCCACTACCATATAGAAAAATATTTATTTTTGTCATGACTAGATATTACATTTTAAATCATAAAAATATCAGTCAGCGGAAAACAATTTGCTACTATCAAATGTAATTAGGATAAGAGTTTTTACTACTATAAATAAATAAACGTTTCCAGTTAAAGGGCTCGTATAATATTATTTTTTGTGTCGCGGTACAAAAATACACACAAAACACAAACACAGTCACTTAATCAAAACACTTTAAGACGTTATGTTCCCTACCATTGCGCCACAATGGTCGTCAATAACTACATAATAGAGAATATAGGAACGTATAAAAATATATCCAGCTATATTGTCCTTTTTTAAATATAAAAGAAAACACAACCAACGCCTGTATTAATCCTTAATATATTTTGGCAAAGTCATACGAGTAGGTACCGGATTGCCTCTATGTTGAATGGCTTAAATAAAATCTCAAATCATAAGCGAGAGCGTTTTTTTAATAAACGCCACAAACTCAACGGCCCCCAATAGGATAGTAATATCCTGTGTCACGGGTCCGGAACACGTGCCTGTATGCTCTATAGAAACATCTGTCACATACGGGAATCGAATCCGCGACATGTGGCACTTAAAGCAGGTTCGCTACCGCTGCACCACGAAGTCGTCGTGTTATGAAATAATATACGTAATAACAGAGCCAGAACCCAGGACGGCAAGACCTTTGTTATTTTATAAAAGCTGAAAGTCTGTCAGTGTATGTCCCCTATACACATAAAAACGACCAGCGACTATAGTCTGGGTTGTGGTTACTTGGGCAAGAAGCAGGCTAGGTAAGTACCAACACGGTGTCAGATATTCTACCGCTAAGCAGTAGTGTGTTTTGCATTACTGTGTTTCGGTTTGAAGGACACTGTAGCTAGTGAAATTACTAGGCAGAGGAGATTTAACCAATATCTCGAAGTTGACGACACGTGTGTGACATCTACTAGTGGTGTTGTAAGAGCTTATAGGCTACACCAACCGCTTACCATCAGATGGTACGTACTCTGACGCTCGACTAATGAGTCCTTAGATAAACCAATTTCATTCTGTGTTTAATGTGTATAACAGAACAAGAATCCTAGTTCATTAAAACAAATCGCTTTTCAATTATGAATTGAGGCATTACAAAATGGATTATTCAATTGGTAAGCACTTTTTGTGGAGTCTAGTCGCGCAGAGCACTCAGGCCATGCATTTGAACCGCTGTATTGCGCTGAAATTATTGTATTGTGAGAACCAATGCCTTATTTATTGCTGTAATAACTTTCTTTGCATGAATACAGGCTTATATAAACGTGCCAAACTTTGAAGATACAAAAAAAACATCCTTTTAATATTATAAATATTAAAGTTTTTATGTTTAGATGTTTGTTGCTTGATCATGTAAAAACGGCTGAAAGGAATTTGATGAAATTTTTAGATTAAATTTGGGTATATATAGGTGTTATTGTATCCAGACTAATTAATATTATTCAGACTTAAAACTCATGGGAAAATTTGAGATTTTTTAAAATAAAAGTGATGTAGATGCAATAGAAACAATGTTAGGTTTAAAATAGTTTAATAGTTTAAATAGTTTATTAAGCTTAACAAAGTTCGTAACAACATTTCTCTTACATTATCCCTTAGTACTAATACAGAAATACATAAAATGTGAGTAGGTGAACTACAACTTTATCATGGAATGGTATAAAGCATTCTCCTCCCACCACACATGGGCCGACTGGACTGGAGGACTACTATCCTTTCACAGAATATTGGTTTTAAAGTAACAGTATCAATACTGTTGTGTTTCGTGCGATGAGTGAGAGAGACGGAGGCCCAATCCCCCACCCTTCTGTTTTTTTTTTTATGTTAAAAGTTGGCAAACAAGCATATGGCCCACCTGATGTTAAGTGGTTGCCGTAGCCTATGAGCGCTTGCAGCACCATTAGTAGGTGCAACTCACGCGTTGCCAACCTTGAGATATTGGTTCTTAAATCTCGTCTGCCCAGTAATTTCACTAGCGTACAGTGCCCTTCAAACCGGAACACAGTAATGCCTAAGCACTACTATTTGGCGGCAGAATATTTGACACTGTGGTGGTACCTACCTAGCCTCTTGCAACAAAAGACCTACCACCAGTGTGACTGATTGCACTGGTGAAATAATCTCTGCTGTGACAGAGGTTATCCCAACAGCGGGCGATGGGGTCGTCACATCCCGACGCTGCTAAAACCTTCTGTTCCCTTGTTTTTCCTTCTCATCCCTTCCTTTCTAATCCTTGAGATTTATAATTTGAGGAGTATAAAGGACTTTCTCTATACCATTATATATGACAACAAGAAATCAAATTCGATGCAAGAAAAAAGTATTAGCAAAATCAAAACCCCCTCCTTTGAGCTCCTTCTCTTTTGAGTCGGCTAAAACATCACAAAACAAAAATAGCAACGTCAAAAGCACTTAGTTTCCTTCATAACGTCACCGCTATTAGAGAGCTACCGTTTTATTATCATTAACATACGACTAAATTTGATTACGTATGTCTGTCTGCGTGGAGGGGAATCTCAGACCCCATAGTACAGAGTTAACGAACGAACGCTATTGTCGAAGCTGATTAAATTTAAACTGAATAAGAGGGCTCAATAATGGCTCGATATTTTGGCTTTCTGAATTATGAAAATACAATCATCTTACAAATTGACGAATACACATCGAGATAATCCGACGCATTAAAAGAGGAGAAAGCAATTTGTATGTTTGGTACTGTGGGGTGCGTTTTTATTTGTGTGGTTTTTTCCCTTGTGTCGAGTTAATATAAAATACTAAAAGCCCTTTTTTATTAAAAAAAATAATCGACTCGACAGAAAACAAACGTAAAGTAACAGTGCCAGTACTGTTGGGTTTCGTGCAATTAATAAGAGCGCTGGAGGCCCAATCTCCCACTCACTCTTTTCCATTACATTTCTCATTCTCATCTCTTCTCTCCTAACCCTTGAGTTGGCAACGCGTATCACATGCTACTTTAAGAATAGCGTTTATAGGTTGCGGTGACTGGTCACGATGAGGCGGACTTTATGCTTGATTGCCATTTTAACATGACATAAAATTAAAAATATTTTATTTGAAAACAAAAAGTTTAAAATAAAATTAAAAGCAAAAATAGCCATTGTGAAATCGCAGTAAGCATTATTTCATTCTGCTACTTTCAAATTTAGCTTTAAAAATCCGGGATTTGATAGAGAATCAGCAGGATTTGAAAACAAACGTCCAATTAACGAGGGTTTTTTTTAATGGGTTGAAAAGCAAAATGCCGCGTCGGCACTAAGTTTCAGCTCTTATAAAAACGTTAAAAGAACTCCAAACTAAATAAAGGACGCACTGGTAAATACAGGGACTTTAGGTAAAGGCGATTTTAAGTACATGAATTAGGGTGGTGTTTCTTTTAGTGGTTGCTGACCATGGTTACGCTTGTCTGGGATCTGTGAAATACGCTTTTTTGCTTTAAAATATCAATAGATATCCTAATCTGGATAGCCATTACAGTATGTGTTGTATTTGTAATAAAATAAAAAGATTCTTAACTGGCGATAACTTTAAAATTATCGCCAGATAAGAATCTTTTCAATAACAGAGTAATCACCAAAAGTACGTAAGCAATAGTATGGCCTCTCAAAATATACCATACTAGCTTCTGCCAGCGGCTCTGTCCGCGTTAATAACGATTGTAATGCAAACTTTGAACCCCTACTTCATACCTGCAGGAGTGGAATTTTAGAAACTATTAAAACACATGTTTTTTATCTTTAATTGTTCGCTAAAAAGACAAAGATTCATACTTCTAGTTTCAAAAATGACGGACATCCCATAGAAACTCTCAACCCCTTTTTCACTACCTTTATAGTCAAATTTAGAAATATCTTTTGCGTGTGTGTGTGAGTTTCAGCAAGGTGCTTATATATAAATGTGAGTTTAAGCAAGGTGCTTATATATAAATGTGAGTTTAAGCAGGTCTTCTGCTATAATTATGTATAAAGTACATTACTTTTCAATTAAAACAAAAAGAGGTTTAACAATACGAGACGAAATTATAAGGATTCTAAGGAGCTTCACTACGGAACCTTTAACAGGAAATAGTGTTTGTTTAATTGATCGTTATCTCTAATTGTCGGAATCTGTCGGTCTGTCTCATTAATGTGTTCTGATTACTCATTTTTTTACATCTTCGATTGGAAGGTAGGTTCGGAAGGGCCATTGAAATCTGTTATTAAATTTGGAGACAATTGAGGCTTTAGAATGCGGGAATATCAAGTGTCGTTACGTTTGGAATAATTTGAAGCGCCTGTTTTATAATGGCGTCCCACCGAAGTCGAAATTATGCGTTGTTTAGTCGCCACGTTATTTAGCATAATCATTTGAGTTTAATAAAATATCATGATTTTTTAAGATATTGGATAATAATGTGACATGTTACAGATGCTTTATAATTTATTACTAACAATTTTAGTTGATTTCGTCTTACTAAATAAGAAAAATGCGCACTTTTTCTAAATAAATGAAATATATATTTTTAATGGTAATAAGGTTGAAAGGTAATTATACTTATATTTTATATATATTCTGTACAAATAAATAAAATTGAGGTGTGAGGAGGTGTGATTACAAATTAACAGCTTATCACTAAATGCATATTATGAATGTATATTTACATTTTTTTTTTAATTTAAAATTTTGTCTGTCTGTTGGTTCCGGTTAAACTCTGTAATGGCTGGACCGATTTAAATAGGACCTGGCATATATTTGATGTTGTAAAGAGTAACTTAGGCTTTATTTTTGAAAAACTTAGGGTTTCGTGTAATAAAGTAAAATCAGAATAACATGCGAGCAGGTCGGGGACGCAGCTAGTTTATTATAAAAGACAATAATGTAATACAAGAGTATAAGGCCATTTCAATAATAATCTCTCATGGATTAAAATAATATGGATAAATACATAATGTATATTCTAATAATATTAAGTGCTTGAGTGAATTATTGATATTAAGTTGGCCAGCAAAATCAAATACGACATACATCGACTCGACATACGTAAAAGATTGTGTCACACAGCAAATTCAAAACAGAAGAAAAAAAGTTTAAGATGATAATGTTGAAAGTATTTTTTTTTGTTTACTATTTACTATAAAATTCAAATTTTTCATAGCAGCTTTTTTATGTAAGAACCAAAAACGATGATACCAGTTACCGCTACACTAATGATGAGAACCTTTAAATGTATAAAATTTTTAAGGGAGAGTAATAGACCCTTTTTATTTTTGACATGAATTAACCAGCTCGACCAGGGCGGGCAGTCAAATTCACAATAAATAACACAATGAGCTACATTCCCACTGCTGGTTTTATTTCCATGAATAAAATCACTGGAGGCAAAATTCTTCCTGTGTCCTTTTCTCAGCCTTTTAGTGGGTAATAGTCATGAGGTTACACAGCACAGACACACACACACAACACCGTCACAGAGGTCCTTTGTTTCGATCTTCGCGACGGGTTCACACCGTCGAGTGATCCCTTAAATCGGAGCGATGCCACCATTCCTGAAATTCCTTAGCGAAAGAGATGAAATCCACTTTGAGCCCCGTGAAGGCCGTCGCCGAGGGACCTTCTCACGACCGGGTACTTTGTCAGTACTCGGCTAACCGTCCCCTATGACGCTGTCATGGCTAACAGCAATACACAATCAGAAAAAGACCACATACCATAAGACGACCACATACCATAATACAATCAATACACTTGTTCGCCACCATATTATAAAAAAAAATTAACAAGTTTTACCATTTATCTAATATTCCAAATATCGTTATACAAAATTCCTAAATTATTTGAAAATACACATGAGAATCTTAAGTGCAGGGTGTTATGTATGTAAATAACGGTCTACGTTGAGTGTGATTGGCTCAAGGTGTACCTGCGTTTTACCTTTCTATGAATATTCAATGAGTGCCGCTTGCAATTTGGAAGTAATTCCGGCGACAAGAAACATCGGTCCGGTAATAATGGCAATTATTTTGTTTATGCTTAGTATGCTTCTTGGAACTAATAAAATTAAAAAAAAAACCCAATAGCTCCACGGTAGAATAGCCGACTTTATTACAGAACCCTATTCGATATATATTAATTACTTAATTAATTAATTTATTTATTTATGACCCACCTGATGGTAAGTGGTTGTAGTACCCTATGAGCGCCTGTACCATACATTCGTAGTTGACACTCACGAGTTGTCAACCTCGAGATATTCGTCCCTTCGAACCGCAACACCGTATCTGACACTGCGGTGGCGGATAAAAGGCCAGTAAATCTATCTCTTCATCAATATCTTGAATCAAGTTGTGACTTTGAAACGTAATCAATTCTATTTAACTTAATTTAATACAAAATGAAGAATAATCTATCCAAATAAGGAAAGACGAAGTTGATTGTATCGAAGATTTTAGGAGTTTAGTGGAGAAGTTAGAAGCACCCTCGTCGAATATTGTTCATTTTGGAAAGTTGTTGATTAAAATTGATAACATTCCGTTAATATATTGACGTGGCTCACAAGTCAATAGATTAATTATCGAAATAATAATACACGAAGAGAAAACTTCGAAACATATTTTATTAAGGATATGCGGACAGATGACTGTTATCTTTGACATACTTAAAATAAATAAATAAATAAACGCTACACACTCAACGGCCCCATTAGGATAGTGATATCCTGTGTCGGGGACCGGAAACATTCACAGTGACAAGGACAAATACACCCAGACCGGAAAATATGCTTGCATGGTCAATACAAACATATTATGCTCCGAGCGGGAATCGAACCCGCGACCTATGGCGTTTAAGGCAGGTTCGCTACCGCTGCGCCACAACGTCGTCAAAATCGTCGTCGTGGAGAAAAGTGCAGAGAGATAAAATTTTGGACAATTATTTTATAAATAAATTAAATAACACTTCAACTGTTTACAAAAGTCTTTCATTTGATTCAGTCCGACGATGAAATTCGACGATCAATAATTATAAACATGACTCAATCTATGTCTGTTAAGGCCAACGTAAAAATTAAATATATTCGCTTAAACCATCATTTGATAGCTTGAATTTTACCTGAAAACCTAAGCTACGATACATTTAAGTACTGGTATATTCAGTAAATCTAAGAATCATATTAATTTATCTTTAATACAAAATTTCACAAGGACGATGTCACCAATAAAAGGCTGATGATGTGGATAGATCAACACTTGACTTGGAAAAGTGTATTTGATAATGAATTTTAAGTCTATTTATTCTAATGAGAGCCTACCTTTAAAGTGTCAGTAGACTTTACGAAGGTTATTCAAGCGCTTGACAAATTCACAAACGACGCAAATTTGATTATTCCAATGTTACTTTAAGCATTACATGTTTATTTTAGAGCGATATTAAGAATTTTCAATTTGAAATAATTGAAAAAATACGTCGTTTATAATGAATACGTCGTTTATTGTAAATTTCGTTGAAAATAAGAATATGTAATAGTACATTACGCACATAGGGAGAAATGTAGGATATTCTCACCCGCGGATTATCGGACAGTCACGACAATCACGGGTGGCAATGTCCTTCTTTTCTACCGAGGTGCGTATATGATTTTTTTTCGTACGATGAAAATTTAGCAGTTAATCACTTTTATCTTTCATACAAGTGAACTTTTTATCAAGGTAAGTAAAAAAAATGTTTTTGCTGATGACACATCTCTATTGATTTCCAGCAACAGCAGAGGATCAAGTCAATTGTATCATTGCTTTTAACCACAGAAATCTTAATAATAAAGTTCTATAAGATTCGTTTATTACATACAAAACTTACGTTGTAGCGCAGCGGTAGCGAAGCTGCCTTAAGTGCCACACGTCGCAGGTTCGATTATCTCTCGGAGCATATGTTTGGATGGACCGTACAGGCATGTTTTCCGGTCTGGGTGTGTTTGTCCTTGTCATTGTGTATGTTTTCGAACCCCGACACAGGATATAACAATCCTAATGGAGGCCGTTGAGTGTGTAGCGATTATTTATTTATTTATTTCTCCTCTTGCCGCTAGATTTCTCCCAACCATGCTTTCACTACTACATACGCAGACCACGACGATATCGTAAGTTTCACATTGCATTGTTATCTGCGTTTGTACCGCTCTAGATATTGAATAGCAAATACATCAATTTTTTTAGTATTTTTTTATTTATGGTAAGCTATGTGAATAAACAACACAAATGCATGCTCGCATCGCTCATGGCTCATAAGTCACAATTGCAGCGACAAGATCACGCAGCTAAGCGACTTCTTATACCTTATTATTGAGCTTTCCATGTTTATAAATCATATGACATTCTTTTTCGTAAATTTACAATGACACCGCAAGCAATGAACATTTTATTTTTAATTCGGTGTAAGCATCAAACTTGTCCAGTCAAGCTCTGAACATTATTTATTTAGTTTTGTTTACTCTATCCGTCGTGAGCAGGTCAATGCATCAGCTTCAGACAAATTAATAATGTCTTTAGACCCAGTTACTAATGCGATGCTTGGCTGCTTTGACAGGGTAACGTCTAAAGCTAACCACACACTTATGTGTGATTGAGTTTTATAAATTTGTGTATTTTTTTTACAATGTCCTATTAATCTTATTCATATTTAATTAGCTCAATTCTTCTTTACATATTACGTAATTGAAATATATGATCTTATAACAACACTTTTATGTAATATTTAACTTAAGAATTTATGATTGGTATTTTATGGTATGCCAAATGTATACACAGTAATATATCAAAAATAGAAACTTTAACAGAACATAACTACAGTAGAAAGTACTGATACTGTTACTTTTCGCAGTTTTTCTGTGGGATTGTAGTACGTTTCATACGTAATTTTTTTTATCCCTCGCACAATCACTTTTTGGAAGCAACTTCCGCCGCTTACTGAACCGACACGACCTTGAGAACCTTAAAGAGAAGAGCCTATTCTTTCCTTAAATGTCAACAACGCACCTGCATGGCCTCTGGTGTTGCAGATGTTTATGGATGGAGGTTCATCGCTTAACATCAGATGAGCAAAAAAAAAACAAAACGGCGATACTACATATATCTCGCTAAATGAATCGCTTACGACTCCAGTATTCCACGGTAAAACCGAACCATTCATAATCATAAAAATGTTGTACAACTTAACTTTAACTCCCCTATTTGTACCAAGTCTGCGGGAACCCTAACCTAGCTGCTTATATTAAGATCGATCACCCAACCGAGCAAATAAATAGCACCCTGTCGCCTCCCTGCACTCTCTACATCCATCACCTTAACATAATTACATAGTAATCATCCATTAAAAATACTGAAGTTACACTTTTACATTCATTTAACGGCAGATTTATTCAGATAGGAGACTCGATGAATATTGTTAATACTATTAATAATAATAATAATAATAATATCCTTTATTGCATACTAAGTTGATACAGGAAATTATGATAAAAACAAAAAAAAAACGAAATAACATTGTCAACTTTGCAATAGGTTTACAAACTCAGCTATATGCCGCAGTGTCGCTTCACAGCTCCACACGGCGCTGATTTTCAGCTTGTACCTATTTAAGTATGCGCTGTGCAACTATTTTTTTAATGTCTAACTTAAATAAAAAACTATAAGCTTTATATGCTACGATTAAAAATAAAGTAATAATAATGTTATACGAATACAAAATAAAAGATAATAATAAACCAAACTTATACTATTATTAACTTATAGTAATTACTTTATACTTATACTATTTATGCTTACTATGATGGTAGCGAACCTGCCTAAAGCGCCACAGGTAGCATGTTTGCATTGACCATACAGAGATGTTTTACGGTCTGGGTGTATTTGTCATTGTGTATGTTTTCAGAACCCCGACACAGGCTATAACTATTCTAATGGGAGTCGTTGAGTGTGTAGCGTTTATCAATGTATATTTATGTTTATGTATAACGATATAATAATTAGGATTTATCTCCGAAAAATGACAACTCTACTGGTGATGGGCCTGTTATTGCAGAGGCTGGACAAGTAAGTACCATCGCAGTGTGAGTTATACAGAAAAGCTCTATACTTTATTTCTAGTGAAGTTACTTGCAAAAGAGATTTAAGAAGCAATATCTGGAGGTTGGCAACGATCAGATGCTTGCCACCCTGTTCCAAGAATTTGAAACTTAGTAGTGAATATTGAACACGCGACATTTTGTATCAACTATCCACACTTACGGTATACAATTAAAGTATTCTTTTTTTTTTTTTTTTTTTTTTTTTTTTTTTTTTTTTTATGTTAAAAGTTGGCAAACAAGCATACGGCTCACCTGATGGTAAGTGGTTGCCGTAGCCTATGAGCGCTTGCAGCACCATTAGTAGGTGCCACTCACGCGTTGCCAACCTCGAGATATCGGTTCTTAAATCTCGTCTGCCCAGTAATTTCACTAGCGTACAGTGCCCTTCAAACCGGAACACAGTAATGCCTAAGCACTACTATTTGGCGGCAGAATATTTGACACTGCGGTGGTACCTACCTAGCCGGCCTTTTGCAACAAAAGACCTACCACCAGTGTGACTGACTGCACTGGTGGAATAATCTCTGCTGTGACAGAGGTTATCCCAACAGCGGGCGATGGGGTCGTCACATCCCGACGCCGCCGAGTATATATTTAAGTACGTACGTTTTGCAATTTTTTTTTCTAAATTTGCTTTCACTAAGAATAATCTCATAAAAAATAGTTTAAATATTTCTTTGTTTACCTTTTCAACTTCGATCCCAATGAAACATAGACCAACCCGTATAAATCTCCGGCCGCCAATAGACTGGAAAAGCTTCGAGAGGAATTAACACATACCTCTTACAGTCGGGGTGATTAGGGCCAAAGTTTCAACGGAAACATTAGTGAAGACAGCCTAATAAGATCTTTAAGTAGATGGAATTTCTTTTGATTTAGTTATTCTTTACTACTTTTTTAAACTGATTAATATCTAAGTCTGATAAATTATATAAAATCATTCCAGGCTTTTCGTCTCAAAAACTTTTTTATTTCATGACGGTTGGCAAAGGAATGGAGTGAGAGATTGGGCCTCCAGCGTTCTCTCTCAGCGCACGACACGTTACATTCTGTTACTTTACGCCAATTTTCTGTGAAAAGGCAGTACTTTCCCGATCGAGCCAGCCCACAAAAGCATGGCTCTAAGCATGGCTCTGCATAAAATGTGATACAAAACATAGTATGCGTGTGTAATATACGTGTAGTTATGTATTCAATGTATTTGTAAAATAATATAATGTTAGGTATTATAATGTCTCGAGGTTATTAACACTATAATATGTAGATTATATTTCGATGATTCCTTTGACAAAGTAACGTGTGTAGGCAACATGTCAAAACGGCAATGCGCCATTTATCTCGGCCACCACTAAATTAATTCACAATGGCTAATTAATTAAGCCATAAAGGATAATTATTAGTGATTGCCTCTGATCCATCGACGCATTAATTTAATACGAATTACCATTGTAATTTCGTTAATAACGTATAGATTTGAGAATTGATTCAGTTTATTTGAAAATACCGATTCATGTAATTAGTAAAAAAAATGTATAAGTAATTAAAAAAGGTAATAATTGAATAGCTATATTCATTTAAAGTATTACCAATAATTAGGTTCCGTTTCTGAATAAACATAAAATATTCGAAGTCACTCAACCGCTTAGTAAATAATCTTAGGCTTAACCCTTTAAATGCGCAAAGCAAAGACGGAGGAGCGAAGCCAATCGTCGGGCCATTTATATACCAAGCGAAAGACGTCACGAAGAAGGGCGAACTCAAATATTGACACAGCTCTCAGCGACAATGCGAATTGGAACTTACGCCCGACCAGCGCTAGTATTTTCACAATAAACACCGGTATATTTGGTAGGGAAATGGCCCGGTTTATCTACTCAGTTGGCTTTGCCAAGTGGAAACGTATTTTTATGTTACCAATTTGTTGAACGCTCTGAATGTTTACAAATGTGTGGACAAAATAAATGTTATTATATATCTTGTATTTAAAATTGACGCTGTAAAAATATGCTGTAATAGACATATTAAAATGTGAGCACACTTAAAGTTAAACTAACGTACCTTTGATAAACATCGAATTTCTAAAGAAAACTTAGCAAACAATTAAGAACGGATTTCAACCTCACCACATAATTAAAGGGTCTGACATCCTATTAAAGAACCCTAAAAACAGTTGAGCCGTGGAACAATTTATGCGCTAGTGAATAGTGACGTCACTTCTGCGTCCTCAAGCGCACCTGGTACAATCAGTCCCCTGTCAGATTGAAGCGGGTTAAGTTAGCAATACGTAAATAAAAGACAAAATCTGGAGTTCGGGCAATTACTCTCTTTGCTCTATACACACTACTTTTTACCAAACGAACCCTACTTTTTCCTTTTTTGACGTCTGGGCAGGGGAAACTTAAATTTCAGGAAAGTACAAACCATTAAGTAAAAAGCTTTTATTCGGACCTTGCAGTTTAAAGAGGATTTTATAAAAATAACCTATTTATAAACTCTTTTGGATAAACAAGCCGTATAAATGGTATATTATATGCACTATATATATAATGTATAAAAATGAATTGATGTTCGTCAGTCTCGGCTGTACTGATTGAACCAATTTCGAAAAACGAAAAAGGAAAATAGTAAAAAAACAATTATTTTTTACATACAAACTGTTTCTACCAGTGAATCATTATTATAATATTCGTCGGTACGGTAATCTTGGTGATATGAAATTCACTGGGTTATCTAATATATTGAGAATAAGCGAAAATAACTTTTATAGAGTTCCGTAGCCAAACGGCAAAAATAGAATCTTATAATTTCGTCATTTCCGACTCTCCGTCAATTCTGGAAAAAATTGAGGCTGTAGAACATCAAATGAACTTTCAACTACATTTGTCTTTCCGAACCGATACGACTTGGGAACCTTCAAGAGCAGAGCCTATTCTTTCCTTAAAGGTCGGCAACGCGCCTGCATGCCTTCTGGTGTTGCAGATGTTCATGGGCGGCGGTGATCACTTAACATCAGGTGAGCCTCCTGCTCGTTTGCCCCCTCTTACATAAAAAAAACATTATTAGATCTACAAATTTTAGAGATATATCAAGTTGTTCCCTTAACTTTGTTTTTCACATTACTTTTAATAATTACTATGATATTACCAAATTAATTTTGCGATCGATTTTAATTCATTATTATTTTTAAGTCCTTAAGTTTCTTCATCATGAAGGTGAACCCTTTAGTTTCGACTGTGCGTAGTCCACAACGCACTTGACTGGTATTTTTTTTCGACTGCATTAACCCCACTTCCGTACATATAATATGATCAAGATTGAAACTAAAACCAAATCCTCTAACGGTTTGTAATACCACATCGATAGTATTATATTATGGCTCATAAATGCCACTTACTAACTATCATAACTTGAAATTAACTTACTAATCTAACATAAAACAAATTTATGGACTATCAAAGTCGAGTTGGGCAATGCCTAGTGGCGTGTTGGGGCGCCGTTAGTATTGAAAGTATCGTTTTATATTAACATAAAGCTTTGTATAACAATAACTAAACAAATGACCTGAAGGTATTACCCGATAAATTAGTTTTGAAATTGATACAATATTGTAATTAGCTATTAAATAGTTTTAGTAATAAAAGGAACAGTACCAATATCTACCCTTTCTCTCTTGATACCATTAACAATAATATTATAAGTATTGTGAGAGCAAAAGAGAAAGGTAGATTATTAAAGTAGCTTAGAAAAATAAGCTATGGGGCTATTCATGACATGGAGCCATCAAAAAAGAGCTTGTCTAAAAATCGGCAACAAGGCAGCGGTAATCGCATAACATGAGGTGAGCCTCCTGCCCGTTGACACCCTCTAATATAAAAAAAAACATCTTAAAGCCAAATACTGCACAATATAAATCATAAAATGATACAGAATCGTCAAAACATCGCAATACATACGCATAAAAAGTAACGTTTGAAATTGTTTAAATAAACCCACACCTCGGCAACCTTTTCGTTTATAAATAATAATAAATAAATAATAAACGCTGCACACTCAACGGCCCCCATTAGGATAGTAATATCCTGTGTCGGGGTCCGGAAACATTCACAATGACAAGGACAAATACACCCAGACCGGAAAATATGCTTGCATGGTTAATACAAACATACATGCTCCGAGCGGGAATCGAACCCGCGACCTGTGGCGTTTAAGGCAGGTTCGCTACCGCTGCGCCACAACGTCGTCATCATCGTTTATACATCTATCATTCTAACAAAAAGCAGTCGACAGAATCGGCAGGTTCTGTAAGGATCGTATTAATGATATTATAATACCCATTGTGAAGAAGTCAGTCTCGTCTACGTTATCTTTCGAGCTGAGCGCATGCATTATTAAGTCGTCAGGTAGGACCGTAGGAACCATCCACGCGTGAATTGAGATACGAAAGAAGCATTTTTGAACAGCTTGGTTTGAATTTTGATTCAGTTTTTTCAAGATTCTCATAAGTTTAATATTACCTTTATATGCGCTACACCTTGATATCTTCTTCTTTGTGTGCTTCATTACTAGTCGTGCTTGTCCTGAAATGTCTGCACTGAAAAGTTCTAGCTGTTGGTATAATATAATTGGTTGGAGATTATTCCACCAGTGCAATCAGTCACACTGGTGGTAGGTCTTTTGTTGCAAGAGGCCGGCTAGGTAGGTACCACCACAGTGTCAAATATTCTACAACCAAATAGTAGTGCTTTGGCAATACTGCGTTCCGGTTTGAAGGGCACTGTAGGTTAGTGAAATTACTGGGCAAAGGAGATTAAAGAACCAACACTCTAGGTTGGCACCTACTAATGCTGCTGCAAGCGCTCATAGGCTACGGTGACCGCTGACCATCAGGTGGGCCGTATGCTTGCTTGCCAACTTGAAACATAAAAAAAGCTTTCTCCACACAACTCTGTTCTCGGATATTCTCAGGGCAGTCGGAATATTGAATCCAATCATGTTTTTAATTGTGTCAGAGCAACGGTCAATATGTATGTCATTTTAATTCTTCTTCTTCTTCTTCGTCCTAGCATTATTCCCGGTATTTTACTTTACCCAGGGTCTGCTTATTACTCTTATCCGGATTTGACGGGTTGCTAGTTTTTACACAGAGCGATTGCCATCTGACCTCCGCAACCCTAAGGGCGAACTAGTAACTCATTGGATAAGAGCAATTTACTTATCAAGAGTTAACGATTATCAGATGTTATCCGAGGCACGGTGGGGAGACCCACAGACAAACGCCCAGACCGAGACAAAAATTTTAACAAACATCTGCCCGAGCGGGAGTCGAACCCGCAACCGTCGAGACTTAAGGCACACACGCTACCCGGTTACGCTACGCTACAACGCCACAACGGTGTCAATTTAATTATGTATGTCATTTTAATTATATACCACAAATATGTTGTTGTGGATAAATCTTCCTAATAAAATGCATGCATGGGGCAGTATAATGTTATGAAAGTTTATACAACTCGTCGAAAAACATGAGCACATTTTTAAAAATGAAAAGAGGGTTGCAATTTGCCTTCTATCTTAGGGGTCATGTTATGCGATATCATTGTCGATTTTAATGATATTTTTTATTGGATCGGTAAGTTAGACATCAGGGTGGGTGCAATACTTTTCTTAATAATATGGAAAATAATGAGGAGAGCATTACCGAAGTTTATTGCCAGGTTTTTTTTATTTTATGGCAGCAGGCAAACAAGCACATGGTCCGCCTGATGGAAAACAGTCACCGCAACCTATGAACGATAGGGTACTTGAAGTATCACATGCGCGTTGCCAACCCAAAGTAAAGAGGAGAGGGATGATAAGGGAAAAAAGAAGAGAAAGGGGCTGAGAGATTGGACGCACGACGATTTTCTGTGGAAGGGTAGTACTTCCCGGTCGGCACCCCATCCTCGACGGCTCATTAGTGCTGGAAGGAGCATGGCTCTACTACCAGATTGGGATGTATTATTCTCTCACTGAATATCGATGCGAAGAAAAAGTATGCAGCATGCAGTAGCCATACTGTTAAATTTTATTCGATAAGTGTGAATGAGACTTACTTTTATTGATGTTTCGATTATTTTCAAGCATACAAAAATATTTGTACAGTCCGTATTGTGGAAATCCCCATACGGCGAAAAGTGCTTTGAACGTTCCGGTTAAGATTTTTTTAGGAGATCTTGGAGCCAAAATAAGGACATAATCTTATGTAAATATTCTTATTAGGTCACGCACCAGAATGCCATAATCTTCAAAGAAAATCACATGGGTATCCAGCTTATAAATTTATTTTTAGCTGGTGTAAAGACAATTTTTACATTATACATTTATAGGCAGCAGATGTTTTAATATGCATTAAATAGTTGAACGCTTATGATAGGACTCAACAAGATTCTGATATATGTAATTGATAAAAAATAAAGACTTACCCATGGATAAAAACTGGACAAGCAACCCGTAGATTTTTAAATGTTAAATATGTGTGAAGGAATTGATCTCGTGATTTAGAGTAAAGACATGCTTTGGAAAAAATCTTAAGTGCAAAATGTACATAATATATTGTAATATTCTATCGTAGTGAAGGAGCGTAGCGGATAAGGCTTGAAGAGCGTTATCTCTATCATTTTTCTAAATAGAAGATAAGACCTTTACCCAGTAATAGTCACTAGCGGGCTGGTATTGGCACATATGACAATAATATAAAAATTAAAAGAATCGATAACGCGGCACTCCGTTGTAAATTAGATATGCCAATATTGTACAAAATGCTTTAAAATTATTGTATTTTCCCCTGTTCTTTGAACTTACCGATCCCCTTTCTCCGAGACAAAAGTCTTATGAAGAGGTCTATCGTCTAAGGGCTGAATATTTGCGTTTAGAACAATGTATGTGTACGTTGATTTCACACCCTTTTAGCTTTACCATTCATTGTCTATTTTATTTGACATGAAAATTTTGCACAAACAAATTTAATTTATGTAAGCTTTGATTTTTGCATTGTTATTCTCTAGCCTATTAAGGTAAGCGAAGTACAAAAGTTAGGAAAGGAAAGTTGTATTAATATAAAAATTTGCAGTCAAGTGCGTGGTGGATCACGGACAGTGGAAACTAAAGGTTTCCGCAGCTTTGATGAAAGAATCTTTAGAGTAATAACGAATTAAATGCGACCGCAAAAATAAATTGGTAATAACATAGTAATTATGAAACCTATATATATATATCTGAAAATTCTTAACGTATCTTTGTCATAAAAATAAAATAACTATCGTTGAAAGTTCTTATGATGTTTTACTACCTCAAATTTTTCCAGAATTTTAAATCCTATAGTTCAAAATTTAGAGGGGACACAATTGTTATGACATTCAGAGCTAATATCTCAACAACTATTGACCAAAAAAAAAAATCATTATTGTTTTTAAAGACCTATTCCGAGATAACTCGTACATTGCCACACGCTGAAAATTGTTTTATCAACTCTCAGTTACATGTATGGACTGCTACTTTTAATTTTCAAATATTTTATTATTTTACTACAAAACCTTGTACCGGTTCATAAAATACACCTATTTATCAAATTTCGTATAGATAGAACCAACAGACTCCGAATAAAATGACTGTGACAGACGGACAGACGGACATGACGATACTATAAGGGTTCAGCTTTTGCCATTTGGGTACGAAACCCTAAAACGACGTCTATTTATATAATAATTAATATAACGAAATGATCCTAAAGTGAATTATATATTAACACCTCATAACCACGTCGATAATCCAGACCTTATACCATCATAAATAAACATAATCCCTTTAATAGAACTGCCACTAGAAGTGAGACAATTTGCGTAAGATCTCCGTCATGAATATTAAACAATATAATAACAGCGTTGATTATTGTCTGAGCGTTTAAACACGGGAAATTGGGGCGTGACGTCACTACAAATGGCGCCCAAGCTGGGACCCAGCATAGGGTCTAAAGGTATTTCTTATTAGGAAGTTGAATGAGATTTTTTCTCATGAACACCGCAAAGAATCCTAATCGACAACAAGGTTACGTTCATAAAACTTCGTCAGAGACTGGTAGCTTAATTTCGTTCAATTTCACCTTTGCGTCTGACTTGTTTCTAACTTTTAATAATACATCTATAACGGTAGCACAATTTGTTTGTTTTGATTTTTACTAGTTACATTTTCAATGTTTTGCCTTCTTAAAAGAAAGATATTCTAAAGTGAGCTCAATAAATTTTTTCTGTGTATGTTACACGATATCTTTGTAATTTTTAACAATTACTTGAGGTTGGTCATATTTATCTCTAATGTAGGATATTGACTGTGAAACTTTGAATCTAATTTAATAATTCCCTCTTATTTTCTCTTCGTCTGAATTGTTAAAGTTTGTTAGACTAATACAAAACAGATAACTTTCATAACACAGAAACTGTGCTTCATTTGGACCAAGAAACTTAACAACTTCTTTAAGATTTCACTAAACATTTAAATACAATACTTATAGTCTTTTCAAACTATATTTGAAAATATATAAACAAAAAAATATTAAAATTCCAAGCTATCTATGCATAAAGTCCCTTGACCCTCTCAAAAATATTTGACGATATTATTCAAGCCGTACAATGGCTATAGCTTCAAAGGCAATATTTCAAACGCCAGTATAACGGGAAATCGATTTAAATTCTCCGCACCGAGGACATTCGCAACCGCCAAAAAGTGCAGCCGTCAGCCCTCCGTATTAGCGTTAACGAAGCGGAGGGGCGCTGTCCCTGAACCTCCTCAGTCCAGCGAGTTGCAATAAGAGGATTTTGTACCCTTCGCTTTGTAGGGACCAAGTTATGAATTTGAACCGTACATAGTTTATACTATAAACGCTACACACTCAACGGTTGGTCAGCCGGGTGATCTTGTCGCTGCAATTGTGACTTATGAGCCATGAGCAATGCGAGCATGCATTCGTGTTGTTCATTTACTTAGGTTACCATTGCTGTATCTGCTATTCAATATCCAGAGCGGTACAAGCGCAGGTGAAATGCAATTTGAAACATAAGATATTGTCGTGCTGTGCGGATGTAGTAGTGACTGCATATTTAGGAGAAATCTAGTGGCAAGAGGAGAAATAAATAATTAATAAATAAACGCTACACACTCAACAGCCCCATTAGGATAGTTATATCCTGTGTTGGGGTCCGGAAACATACACATCGACAAGGACAAAGACACCCAGACCGGAATACATGCCTGTATGGTCAATACAAACATCTGCTCCGAGCGGGAATCGAACCCGCGACCTGTAGTGCTTAAGGCGGGTTCACTACCGCTGCGCAACAAAAATGCCCATGATACCGCATAAGCATCCACGCACCAAAACTATACATATCCAAAATTAAGAAATAAAATCGATACATTACATTTTTTAGATATGTTTTCATAGTAACATTAGTGACGATAAAGTCGCTACCTCTTATAGTTTAAGCCTTGATGTTTAAAAGGAAATTGCATTAAATTATAAGTCGACGAGCAATCACGTTTTGTTTCCCGGTTCTTGAATTCAACGGTTTGAATAAATCTCGCTTCTTAATTAGTGAAATTTCGAACCTTACTCCTATAGATGGCGGATGTCAGCTGTCTTTAAGCCGCGGCATTAAATTGACTGTGCTCCTCATTTTGCCGCCTATTACTTGATTCCTTGCTAGTGAAACGTGAAGGGTGGAAATGAAAATGTTTAAAAATTTTATAATAATATTATAATTTATCACTGTTACATTGTATTGTTTTATTGTTGATGTCATTTAAAGCGTTATTTTGCTGCACTGAATTCTTTTATTTTATTTTAGTAACTTGGCTAACAAGCATACGAAACATCTGATGGAAAGCATTTGTCGTAGCCTATAGTTGCTTGCAACACCATTTATAGCACTGCGGTGGTACCTACGTAGCCGGCCTCGCGCAATAAAAGGCCTTCCACCAAATTTTATTAATAATCATATTTTTCCTAACTGTGAAGAATATTATACCGATAATAGTCTTATAATAAGTATTATTTTAGTAAAGCCTAACCGTTTTCTGCATGAATGGGTACTTCAACCGAGAAAGCACTATCGTGACATAGAAAATGGACGTAAAATACCAGTTATACTTTTACGTTTCGATAGGCGTGAGTGCTATCAATTCAATCTCTAGGATTTGATTGAGCCTTTGATTTTTTGAAGTAGCACACAGATCACTGGGCAAGCCGTATACTTGATACCATTGGTGGTGTACAAAAAAAAAAACACAAACACTTATATTTTCATTAATGAGATATTTCTTCTTATGAGCCTGACTTTTTTTATTAGATGACGGTTGGCAAACAAGTTGTTGATGTTGATGTTGTTGATGTTGATGGCAAGGGATGAGAAGGGAATAGACGTGTGGGAGTTTGGGCCTCAGGCATTCTCACTCATTACGAAAAACGCAACAGTACCTCCTGATAGTGTTACTTGACGCTAATTTTCTGTGAGAGGGTAGTACTTTAACTAAAGTTCCGTAAAAAATATCGCATGTGGAATTCAACCATTACTTTTTTACAAGCCAAGGTAGATTAAGTATCGACAGTATACTTCCACACGTTCAGGAACAAAATTAGGTCTTTGGAACATCGCCAAGTGGAAGATTAGGGTTGCAGGATTCCCGCGTTGTTTCCTGTTCTGATAATTTCTTTCTAGTCCCGTAATCGAATTTCGGAAGAACTAAGACATAAATGTGATCGTAAAAATTCTTTCACGCTTTTAAAAAATGTTCTTTAAAGTTGTGTTTTTAGTTTATTTCATGCCTTAGTCGGACTTGTGATTCCGATAAATTTTTTGGAGAAATCTAACTATTAATTTAATAATATTGTTTTCAGGATCTTGTCCATTTTACAGGAGATATGGCAGACACATATTATATGGATTAGCATATTCTCCCGGCGTCGGGTTATGACGACCCCATCGCCTGCTGTTGGTATAACCTCTGCCACAGCAGAGATTATTCCACTCGTGCAATCTGTCACACTGGTGGTAGGTCTTTTGTTGCAAGAGACCGCCTAGGTAGGTACCACCGCAGTGTCCAATATTCTGCCGCCAAATAGTAGTGCTTAGGCATTACTGTGTTCTGGTTTGGAGGGCACTGTGGGCTAGTGAAATTACTGGGAAGAGAAGATTAAGGAACTAATATCTCGAGGTTGGCAACGCGTGAGTGGCACAGTGGTTAGAAAAACCGCAGTGTGATAAAAAATGCTTACAACGTCGTACGAATACTAAAAGCAACCAAAGATATTCAAACTTTATAAAATATTTAAGATTATTCACCAACTTTAAGGGAACACGTGCACGTAAAAAATGCCTTCCCAAAAGTACTCCGACCTCATTATCTAAATTGCTCAATCTAAATTTCATATATAATAACACATTCACCCCGAGTATAAAATTACATAATCCTATATAAGATCAAGGTCGCTTTAGATCTAAGAAAAATCGCGAAAAGAACGAGTGAAGAATACGTAACGAGGAGACAAGACCACAGAACTGGCACGAAGATAAAAATGTCATGTAATATATTTATCACTAGTGACTGCCTCATACTTTATTTTCAGTTAATTTTCAGCTTAAATGATTATATTTCTAGCTTTAAAAGTATGGAAATCTAAAAACCCTAATTTTTTTATTTTTTTAAGAGATGTAAATTCAATGCAAATTTTTGTAAGGAGTTATTCGTAACAGATATCTTCGAATTAATAATGTATATACAATACAAAATTAAAGTAACAGTTAAAATCGAAATATTCTTTCGAATTCTTGCTTATAACATAAATATAACTGCTTACTAGCTGAGGCTCATCGGTAGAAGGGCCGACTCCGCTCCGTTAACATCAGAGTTGCGGGTTCAATCCTGACACCTTTGGAGTATTGTAACTAAATCTACTAGTTTATTTGAAGGGGCAATAGGAATATTAGTAATGACTAAAAAGCATTGCTAATATTCTTTATAAATAAATAAATAAAAAAGGATTTATTACTTGACTTTTGCAAAGAAAATTGTAATATGTCTCGAATTCTAACAAGCTGAGTACTAAAATAAACATTAAAATACATTAAAATTTTCTTTGCAAAACACACACGTACAAAACCTTATTTTATTATTTTGTTCATGAATAAAATAACATATTTTATTATTTTATTCAAGGACTTTCACATGTCATTTCTAAGCTCTAGTTTTCTCAATCCCAAAACGGAATAAATGATCACAAACGCCCAGAAAGACAAACGCATCATTATCGCCATTTTTACTGTTTGGTTATAATATTAACATTCAAAGTCAACAGTACGTGCTTATATTACGTGAAGAAGAAACAATTGGAGGCGCCAAAAGAAAGCCCATTTTGTTTAATATCATTACCGTATTCACGTTTTTTTTTTGCACTCTGAAAATTTAGTCATGAAATTAAGGATTATTACATTGACAAAATATCAGACTTGCTGGTGCTACTTCGCAAATTTAACACCAACGCAACGGAACAAAGTTCTTCTTCTTAACGATTGGGCTACAAACAATCTATGTCTACGTGTAGATAAAGTATTTACTGTAGGTTTTGGAGGGTTCCGTATCAAAAGGGTGGCAACGGGAACCTGATACTAGGCTCCGTTGTCCGTCTGTCAGCGGGCAGTATCTCACGAACCGTAATAGGTAAAGAATTTTCATAAAATGATGATGAATGATACTTTTAGTCATTGTGTTTTTTAAGTGGCTAAGATGGCAAGCAAGCATACGACCCACCTGATAGTAAGCGGTTGTTGTAGCCTATTAGTGCTTGAAACACTATCTTCGCTTCTATAATAAAATTCCACAGATAATTTGAATCTACCACTTTTGAAATTTAAATCTTATATTAAACGGTGTTTACTAAATAAAGCTTATTATTCCGTTAATGAATATATTGCAGATAATGTGGCATGGAATTAATATATGTACGTTGAGTTTCATGCGGGATATATAGCTTAATTGTATATTTGACAAATGTCTTCTTCTTCATCCTACCATTATTCCCGGTATTTTTTTTATGTACCCAGGGTCTGCTTATCACTCTTATCCGGATTTGACAGGTTGCTAGTTTTTACACAGAGCGATTGCCATCTGACCACCGCAACCCTAAGGGCGAACCAGTAACTCATTGGATAAGAGCAATTTACTTATCAAGTGTTAACGATTATTATCAGATGTTATTGATAATGACCGGGACCGACAGCTTAACGTGCTCTCCGAGGCACGGTGGGGAGACCCGCACGGACAAACGCCCAGACCGAGACAGAAATTTTAACAAACATCTGCCCGAGCAGGAATCGAACCCGCAACCGTCGAGACTAAAGGCAGACTCGCTACCCACAACGCCACAACGGTGTATATTTGACAAATGTAATGTGATTATTTTTGAAAAGAGTAACTGTAGAGTTTCTTGCCGTTTCTCCTCTGCAGAATCTACCTTCCGAATCGGCGGTAGCTTCACTTAGGCGGACATAACAGACTGTATATTTGACGATTCAAAAGTGCTTAAAGGCCTATTAGAATAAAGAATATTTTGGATTTAAGTTTGAGTTACATTTGTAGGTATTACATTTTTAGGTGTCACTTACAACCTCGAGATATTGGTTCATAAATCTCCTTTGGCCAGTGACTTCACTAGGTAGAATATCCTCCAAACACGGTATACTACTTTACGGTAGAATAAATGACACTATCTAGCCGGCCTCTTGCAATAAAAGGCCGACCGCCAGTTATATTGTCACCTACTATAAAATAAAATCAAATACTATCTATATGCATTAGACAAGTTATCTGATTAAATAGCATATACTTATAGTGAACGCAAGTCTAGATTCGGTTTTTAGCCGTAATCTAGTTTCCATTTTAAATAACCCACTGACAGTTTTAAGTAAAGGATCGAGACTGCAATGCCGTGAAGTCTAAAGCCTAATAAATGGTAATTTTATTTAATGCTAATGCAAATGGCTCCCTCTTGTGTGTTGGCAGTAATTATATACTGCATTAATTTAGTATTTAATTATCCTTATTCGTTGTAAAACTTTTCTGTGCTCGGTACATGATATATATGATACACGATTTTTTAATTAGAGAAATTAGTTTTTATGCTGACTATTCTAGTCTGCTACATCAGTAATGTTGAGATTGTATTCGAAAAGCGACGTTATTTAAAATGAAACAAGCTATGCACGCCGCCTCGCTCGCGTTATGTAGTTTTTTGATGATCCCACGGGAAGCCATTTTTTCTGGGATAAAAAGTATATGTTAATCCAGGTATTAAGCTATGTGTGTATCATATTTCATCCAAAACTGTCCATTAGTTTTTCCGAAAAGAGTAAAAAACAAACAACCATCCATTTATCTTTCCAGCCACCATCCAACAAAGGTGTGTAAACCTTTTCAACTACTAAAAGTGACTTCGAAAACAACACTGCTTCTTCCTACCATTAATCCTGGTACTTGTCCAGGGTCTCCTTATTACTCTTATCCGGATTTGACAGGTTATAAGTTTTGATACAGAGCGATTTCCATCAGACCTCCGCATACCTAAGGGCGAACCAGTAACTCATCGGGTAAGAGCAAGCTATCTATCAAGAGGTACCAATTATTATCAGATGTTATAGAAATAGGACCAACAGTTTTACGTGCCCTCCGAGGCACGGTGGGGAGAACCACAAGGACAAACGCCCAGACTGAGACAGATATTTGTAAGATCGATCAAATATCCGCTCCGAGTGGGAATCTAACCCGCGACCATCGAGACAAAATGCAGGCGTGCTACCAATACGCAGTAATGTAAGTAAGTTAGAAGTTATAATTGAATAATGGCTAGCTCAATCGGCATGTCTATTACGCTATGGACCCTAACAAGTTATTGAATATCAAATATCAGTAAGTCTAGACTCCACGACAAAGTTATGCTATAAATTTAATGTTCTAGAACATTCGGGAAGTTTCCACTGATATAATGTTTTGAAAACTAACAAAGTTTTTCGCATAATGAAAGCCTGTTTATGTAATGGAACCGACTTCGGTACAAACTTCGCAACAGAACATGGTAATAATAATGATTTTTAGTAGTAGAGCCATGTTCCTCCCGGCACAAAAGGACCGGCTCAGCCGGGGAAGTACTACCGTCTCACAGAAAATCGGCGTAAAGTAATAATATCAGTAGGTGTTATCATGAAATAAACGCTACAAACGCTACACACTCAAAGGCTTCCATTAGAATAGTTATATCCTATGCCGGGGCTCCGGAAACTTGAGACAAGGGCAAGGACAAACATACCCCGACCGGAAAATGCGTGTGTCGTGGCTACGAACGGGAATCGAACCAGCGATCTTTGGCGCTTAAGGCAGGTTCGCTCCCACTGCGGCACAACGTCGTCATGCTATAAAAAAAATTGCGGTCGGGTGATCCCCGTTAGGAATGAAGTTCTTTACGTTTTTTCTTTAACTCCGAATGTAATTTGAAATGAAATCTGTATATTTCAATATTTATAATTTATAACTTATATGATAAAAAGAAATCAGGACATAGGCGTCGGGATGTGACGACCCCATCGCCCGCTGTTGGGATAACCTCTGTCACAACAGAGATTATTCCACCAGTGCAATCAGTCACACTGGTGGTAGGTCTTTTGTTGCAAGAGGCTGGCTAGGTAGGTACCACCGCAGTAACCAATATTCTGCCGCCAAATAGTAGTGTTTAGGCACTACTGTATTCTGGTTTGAAGGGACAAAGAGAGAGAGCACCCGGCTGCACACTCACTTGCTCACACACGCACGCATACGGCATCTCGTTACGTGACGATGTCTAGTAAAACTCACCATTCGTAAACCGTGTTAAGGAACTTCGTTCCAAAAAAATTGTAGTTATAAGAGTTTTCTTCTTGTTACAAAGTTGTTTAATTTCTCACACGTTATTTTATTCGTTAAGAGAACGTTTGCCTCAACGTCATCACGCTCGTACCGCTCCTCGGGGAATGTACAACGACAAGCAACGATAAAAACAATTGTTATGTTCTACCTGTAAAGCTAAACTATCCGTGTAATTACCTACTTGAGAATCATAACATTTTAAGTCTCAGCAACACCTGCTACGCTCGAAGTACTATTAAAACGTCCTGAATGCTTCGAATTCTTCGAATTCTGCTTTTTGTTTCATACATTTTTACCAAGCTTCAAATAAGAAGGAGGTTCTAAGTTCGGCTGTTTTCAAAGGTTTCCATTATAACTTGGTCAGGATCTGAAAGGATCGATGGAGAAATGGAGGGAAGTCTTCAAATGTCATAGGCACTCTTATGGGAATTAAAAATGTAAGAACAATACTTGACAACAAGTACTAATAATAATAAACACCTATACACTCAACAGCCCCCATTGACAAGAACAAACTCACGCAGACCGGAAAACATGCCTGTATGGTCAATACAAACATCTGCTCCGAGCGGGAATCGAAACCGCGACCTGTGGCGCTTAAGGCAGGTTAGCTTCCGCTGTGCCTTTAATAAGTTCCAATCCACAACTTATTTATAAATAATCATACTGTCAGAATTCATGTGTCCAAAGTCAAAGCAGGCGAGACAGACAGACAGCGGCGGTAATCAGCCTCTCGGCCGTACTACACAATGTCGACGCCGGATTAAAACTTTCACTTTACAGGGTCTGGTGCAAGTTTCATCAATAAGCTATATTAAAAAATGAGAATCAGTTAAAGACTCAACATTAAATAAAATAAATAAAATAAAATAAAAATCATTTATTTCAAGTAACAGTTACTCATTTGGTATTTACTGTACAAATAAGGTATAAATTAAAATGAACAACTTAGGATATTAAAATTTTTAAATAAAATAAATAATTTTAGTGATTCAATATAAATTGGAAAATTACATAATATGAATTTGAAATAAAATAATTTGAAATAAAATAAAATTACAATTGTTTTAAAATACAATAATATTAAGTGGCAATTAATAATGCAAGTATAAAATAAAATAAGTAAAATTAATTAATTAAATAATCATTATATATTTATTGACATTGCAGTAACATGTCTATCACTACAATATTGTATATAAGGGCAGTCAAGTCTACATGCAATCATGCTCAGGACGGTGTTGGTGCAGGGGGTTCGTTTCCCACTCAGTGCAGATGTTTATATTGACCACAGGTTTTCTGGTCTGGGTGTATTTGTTCTTATCCTTGTTTGTGTTTCCGGATTACCGACAAATGATATCACTATCCTAACAAGGGCCTTTGAGTGTGTAGCGTTTATTGTTCATTATTATTAAATATGCACTAACTACGTAACTACAGCTATTAGGATTGTATCATCTTGTTTCGAGGGTCCGAAGAAACACACAAATACTACCATAAACAACCAAACTGGTACACATTTGTATGTAAGGTTCAGGAGTTCAAAAGAAATCCAACAACCAGTTGCTGCATAAGCCAGGTTACCTCTACATCAGGACCATCTTCAAATTTAAATAAAAAATGAATCAAGACCACAAGACTAATAAAGTTGGCAATAGATAAGTTTAAATCTTAATTCTTAGACCTCTTTTTGCAGATATTATTACGTTTCTTTTTAATAAGAAAGCAAGAGAACCCAATCATTTTTTAATATAATGCTTTGCATTTGCTAGCAAAAAAGCATAAGGTCCGCCTGATGCTTTGCGGTCACTGAAGCATATAGAAGTTTGCAACGAGTGACACGCCCACCAGTGACAATGTCTTGGCCACGAGTAGCTTACAAGTGGCTCACAGTACAAGACACTCCAAGACACAGTGTCACGTACTACTTTCCCAGAGCAGGAGAGGATATAGGAGAAAAATAAGTAGAGAAATGCTCACACTTATTGAGCTTAACGAAAAAGTACTTCAACTACAACTTAACGCCGATTATTTATGTAAGATTGTCCGTGGTCGTTCCAATTCTGTGAAACCAATTCCTAATTTGTGGGAAAATGCTAGTATATCATTAAAAATAACTTTAGCCGTCACTCTTTTGTCACTTAAAACAGCTCAACAATGCCTTACAGTCATTTCAACACCGGGGTTTTGTCTTTATTTGCGAAGCGAGAGGATTATGTTAGAGTTTTTAAAATATGTGAATTATTTTGTAGAAATAGAAGTGCAAATATAACAGTTAAGTTTAAGGCGATGTTCGATAAATATAGCTCTATTGATAGATATATTTTGTAATAATTAATTAATTAATTTAATTACGACTCCAAAACTAAGCTTATCAAGCGATTTGATTAAACTTAAAGAAAACATTTTTTTTTGTATTGTTTCAACAGGTTGCCTGCTGCATGAATCACATTATATCAACGTTGCAATTGTTTAACAATTGCGGCTGTTTTATGCTTAATTACATTAATTTTTTTTATGTGAGAGGGGGCAAACGGGCAGGAGGCTCACCTGATGTTAAGCGATCACCACCCTCCATGAACATCTGCAACACCAGAAGGCATGCAGGTGCGTTGCCGACCCTTAAGGAAAGAATACGCTCTCTAACTCTCTTGAAGGTTCCCAAGTCGTATCGGTTCGGAAAGACCACCGGCGGAAGTTGATTCCACAGAGTGGCTGTGCGAGGAAGAAAATGTCTTCTAAATCGCACTATTGTGGATTTCCAGAAATCTAGGTGGTATGGATGGATTTTAAATTGAAGTTTTGTCGCGATGTCTGATGGTGAAATTCTACCGGTGGGATCAATGCAAACAATTCCTCAGAACATTCCCCTTGATATATGCGATAGAAGGTGCAGAGTGATCCGACATCTCTACGCAATGCCAAAGGATCAAGCCGAAGGATTATACATAATTTAATTATAATGTATATTGAATAAAAATTGTATATTTACATTAACTTAATAATATAATGGGCCGGCTCGACTCAGGAAGTACTACCCTCTCACAGAAAATCGGCGTCAGATAACACTATCATTCAGTACTGTTGCGTTTCGTGCGATGAGTGAGAGCGCCAGAGGCCCAATCTCCCACCCCTCTGTTCCCTTCTTTTTCCCTTCTCATCCCGTCCCTCCTGTTCCTTAGGTTGGCAACGCGCTTGTGATACTTCAAGTATCGCAAGCGTTCATAGGTTGCGGTGACTGCTTATCATCAGGCAAACTGTATGCTTGTTTGCCTACCGTCATGACATAAAAAAATATTAATAAGATTATCAATATATAATAACTAATGAAAATAACTCAAAGCCATATGCTTCAACTGACTTGTTGAAAAGGCTTTAAAGTAATCTGTTAATTCAGCGTATATACAATACGTACCATTATTACATTCAGTGGCAACCGTACATTAACTAAACAACGACCCTTATAACAAACTGTAGAGCCACACTTTTAATTAAAAAACATATAAACATCCCGTCGCGAGCATTACGATATAATTGCGATACGATACGATATACGATAATTATTTTTATTTATTTTATTAACACTACAATTATTTTAGTACCAACTTAATACTATAGTTGTATAAATAATCCTTAACATACAAGCCTGTTTGACTAACCTACTATTTTTTTTTTAATTTTTCAAGTCATTACTAATACTCCTATTGCTTGTCCAAGTAATCTCCTAGCTTGCGCTAGGAGTGGGTACGACAATAGCCCAAGGGGATCAGAACCGAACCCGCATCTCTCGCGTTAACGGAGTGGAGTCGGACCTGTAACCGTTGAACAATTAAGGCTTATAAAATTAATATACAACCGTGATTGACATTTTATGTCCAGTATGACGGAGACGCTCAAATGAAATACCGGTAGAACCCTATTCTATACCCAACCATACACTGACGTAAAGCTGCTAAACCTATTGATCATTTATCAACCAGATTGAGCCAGGCGAATCTAGTTGGTAAATAATTATAGTTATTTAAAAAAAAATACTTCTTCATTAAATACTATACTTAACTCAGCAACTAAAAAAATTATGAGAGGGTAATATAATTCTCTATTGTAAAGTATCTTTTATTTATAATAAACTTAACAGCAAACAAATCTATTTAGAATTAATTTTTTTACGAACAAAAAACTTTTCAAATTATGGTAAAACACATAAAAAATCGTTAAGTATAAACGGGCCCGCTTATCCCAGTCCCTATTGTCTCAATAGTGAGATATTTTTAATTAAAAAAATTGGACATTGTCATTCGGAGGGGGCCCGTCAATGATTTCTCCTTTGTCTCATCTTCGTACTTTGAGCGTACATTAAAGAAATGAAGTAACGCGGAGAATCGTTGACGTTTTAATTGTAGCCTTTTAGTTGATTAAGTCTTTGAGTTATAAACCGGCATTGGGAAAGTTTATATCGGCTACAGTTTGAATTAGTTTAGAAACAATGTGTCTCTTTCAACATTAAATCTTTTGTTGTTTCTTGTTTTATTACATCGAAATTTATTTATATTATGCTAAGTACTAAGTATATTGCAAATAATTTAGAATTTGATTGCATAATATCGGTAATCAAGTGTTCAAGCTTATTTTTCGTGAGATCTTCAGTAATTTTGTCATCCGTACATATCTTTAGTTATTTAATTACGTTAGCCTCATCAGAAATTACATTTACATAGTCTAAATTCAAATAAAATTAATACTAAGCCCACGTCTAACATCTTAATATTGAAAGTACTAAATAAGTCAATTCTTAGCAAATCTGTATATATCATCTAAATAATTAAATAAAAGGCAAAGACTTGACTGCCTTATAAACGCCCAGCCTAAACCCTTGACCTAGAAAGCTGAATATTTTTACAAGTGTTATTTTAAAACATAGAAAAATTCGCCTGTTTAGGGTAGTATGGAAGGATTTTTCGAAAGTCAACCCTTAAAGAGATGAAAAAGGGGTCGCAAGCTTATAAGGCAGTCCGTCATTTTTGAAACTAGAAGCGTGAAACTTTACTATTCAGCAAACAATTAACAATAGAGAAATACTTGTTATAACCTTTTCTTTACAACTCAACCCCTGGAGTGTAAAAATGGAGATTCAAAGGTTATTTTAAAGGCGTTGGGATGTGACGACCCTATCGCCCGCTGTTGGGATAACCTCTGTCACAACAGAGATTATTCCAACAGTGCAATCAGTCACACTGGTGGTAGGTCTTTTGTTGCAAGAGGCCGACTAGGTAGGTACCACCGCAGTGTCCAATATTCTGCCGCCAAATAGTAATGCTTAGGCACTACTGTGTTCCGGTTTGAAGGGCATTGTACGCTAGTGAAATTACTAGGCGAACGAGATTTAAGAACTAAAATCTCGAGGTTGGCAACGCGCGAGTGGCACCTACTAATGGTGCTGCAAGCGCTCATAGGTTGCGGTAGCCACTTACCATCAGGTGGGCCGTATGCTTGTTTGCCAACTTCTAACATAAAAAAAAAGTCTTTATTTAATCTGACAAAGCCATTGGTAGAATGTAGTAATAAAATAAATTAAAAATTACAGAAAATAATTAAAAGTCGGCTACACACAGGATAAGGTTTCATTATTGTTATAATCAAAAGAAAACTGATAAAATATATAAAATCATTAAATATGCCATGGCACAACGGAGGCGATTAATTGGAAATTTCTCGTACTGGCCGACACCCATTGATTTCCTACGACAATGGATGTCGAGATCGCACTAATCTTTTCATTAAAAACCGATTATACGCTGCACGAGCCGTTGCACTAATAGGAATAAAGAGTGACAATTATTTTACTACACTTCCTATCGCTCTTATCGCGGTGAATTAAGATATAATATTGTGTGATTTATCACTAGTTAAGAGCTTGCACCCAAAGCCCTCTACAATATGCCACGTCGCGTATCTGACGCTACGCGATGACATTTCAATTTGAATTCTTGTTGCGAATCCGGGAAATGGCATTAAAAAAGTTTTTATCCGAGAATGTGACGCACGAGCGACTCATGGATTGTTGATTACGATGTCGAGGACGGTGACGTAATGGGGGTTGCTCATTGTCTTAAGGGCTAACGCAAGAACGCACATTGGTTGTAAATCGGCTGGTCGGAATTTGGATGAAAATTAAAATAATTTCCAATTTACACTTTTTATTTTCGACTCACTGTTGCTACATCACTACATAGTATAAAACAAAGTCGCGTTCTCTGTCTCTATGTATGCTTAAATCTTTAAAACTACGCAACAGATTTTGATGCGGTTTTTAATAGATAGAGTGATTGAAGAGGAAGGTTTATATGTATAATAACATCCATTAAATAGTGGAGAAATACTGTTATTTTTGAGGTTTCTAATGTGATGTCGTAATAATTACATTTAACACGTGCGGGCCACGGGCAGTAATGAGTAAATCAAAACTACTGGATCGATTTTAATCATTTTTCAGTGAATGACGTAGGCTATATATTTTATACCCGTGCAAAGCCGGAGCGGGCCGCTAGTACATTTATAATATGAACTGCTATGCCTTGACTATCATACGAGAGCCTACCGGCTACACGGAAGTACCTACTAGAAGTATGTTCCTATAGATAAAATTCAGCTAAGGTTTGCTAAAACTGGCCCCATAAACCTGTGTCCCAAAGATCTAAGCTCCAAACCAATTAATGGAAATCAATTTATAGGGCTAGCCATAAATTAATGTGAAGCCTCAATAGCTCAAAGGTAGAAGGGCCGACTTCACTCCGTTAATAACGTTTATTTCATAATTAATTTGATGGTCCCAGGCAACCGACTGCAGAGCAATAAAAACACGGTTGCTATAATCTAATCAATTATAATAAATATTAAAATAAACAACAATGCTCTAGCCTCCATTCCCAAATATAATAACACCACGTTACTTTTTGGCGGGCAAATATCTGGTGGCAGTTAACCAAAATGTTGATGGGGTTTCCCCCCATCTTTATTCGT
This sequence comes from Hestina assimilis, assembly GCA_023373885.1. Classification (NCBI taxonomy): domain Eukaryota; kingdom Metazoa; phylum Arthropoda; class Insecta; order Lepidoptera; family Nymphalidae; genus Hestina; species Hestina assimilis. The sequence continues at coordinate 15,289,236 of CM041754.1, read as the reverse complement.
GAAGTGAGCAATAATTCAAGACTTGCCGACGCGGTCACTGACAGCCTAGAAGAGTGGTAACGTCAATTCGATGAGTAATTACCGACACGTGTTATTTGGTGGAGTAGTGTTAGAATTGGTTCAGTAAAAGTATCTTTTCTATGGTAAGTTTTAATTTGTAAGTATTTTTGTCTATCCAAGAGCTTTAATACTGATCTGAAGTTGCTTTTTTTCAAATGTAATTTAATATTCTTGTACATTATTTAATATTCTTTTACGTTGTGGCGCAGCGGTAGCGAACCTGCCTTAAACGCCAAATTTCGTGGGTTCGATTGCCGCTCGGTGCATAATATGTTTATATCGCTATCATAACTTTGAGTTTGAGTTTGTACAATGTAAGTATTAATACGAGTATACCTAAAAAATTATATTCGTTTGTCTTGATTGCAGACTGAAAAATTATTACGACTACATTTTTATGCAATAATATTTAACTACTCAAGAACTTTTCTGACAACGTGCTTTCTCTTTTCATCACTGAGCTTTTCTGTACCAGGTCAATCAGAGACTTCACATACACAGAATAAAGATATGGCTAAGCAGTATTCATACTACCACGATTTAATCGTCGATTGATGACGTCAAAATTCAACTAACAAATTATCACAATTTTTGTCGTCATCCTTTTCCATCCCGATATCTTACTATTCCTTATGTAAGGAGGCGAAACATCCGCCTGTTCTTGAGAATAAAAATAATATAATAATAATAATATCAGTCAAATGCGTTGTGACCCACGCACAGTCGAAACTAACAATTTTTATGACTTTAGGATCTTGTATCTCAACAACTACTGACTTAATGAAAAAGTCAAAATCAAACCTTATCATTTTGAAAGACTTGTCCAAAGATATCTCACAAATTGCCATACGTTGAAATTTTCTTTTTCGATCCTCAGTTACATGTATATATTTTAGGATTTCGTTACAAAATCGTGGTGCAGTTCACAGAATACACTTATTTACTAAATGTCGTATAGAAATAACCAACAGTCTCCGAGTAAAATGCCTGTGACATACCGACGGACGGACAGACGGACAGACGGACATGATGAAATTATAAGGGTTCCGTTTTTGCCATTTACCTATGGAACCCTAAAAAGCGTACGATAAATGCTTTCCCCAAAAAAAGCGTTAAAGCTAGATAACAACAATCAATGATGCAAGCGAACGCATCGTCTATCCCTCAACTAAACACTCATCAATATTCACCCAAACAAAGACAACATAACACTTAAAATACTCCGAAGAAATCACACAAACATAATTGTTACACAACTCAACGTCAAAACAACTGTCAAAGCTCTTAAAACGTCACTCGTATACACTGAAGAACGTAATCACAACTCCTCGACTGTCCCCAGGGTTGGGGTACAGAGTGCCCTTGAAGTAATAACTAAGGTGCAACTGTGGCCGATCCATTCCGCCCCACACTCCCAACACCATACTTTCCTATTTGTTTGATTTATTTACAAACTAGCTTTTGCTCACAACTATGCCCCCGTGGATTTTAATAAGGCATCCTTATTAAATTAGGAATATACAGTTCCCATTCACATTTATAATATGCTACAATAGTCTTCTTCTTTCTAGCATTATTCCCGGTGTTATACGAGTATTTACCCAGGGACTGCTTGTTACTATTGTCTGGTTAGAAAGAAAGAAAGAAAGAATTAATTTATTGGAACTGCCAACAAGCAAGTTCCAAATGTACATAAAAATAAACTTATCAATAAAGCCTATTATTCGTTAGAGGAATATTTTTCCGATAAAAATGCTTGGGACTCTTAATATTGCTGGATCTCATTCAAGAACCAAATTTTATATGAAAGAATACAATTGTAAAAAACATATATTTGAAAAGAGTGACTGTCGAGTTTCTTGTCGGTTCTTCTCGATAGAATCAACCTTCCGAACCGTCGGTAGCGTTTGACTTTTCAAAAGTACTTTTTAAAAGTCTACTTGAATAAAAATAATTTTGATTTTGAATTTTGATTTACCCAGGGACTGCTTGTTACTATTGTCCGGTTACTAGTTTTTACACAGAGAGCTTGGCATCTTACCTCCGTAACCCTAAGGGCGAGTCAGCAACTCATTGGATAAGAGCAATTTACTTAGCAAGAATTAATAATTAATTTAGTAGGATTAGAAGGACTAGCTACGCCTACAGCTCTGCTCACGTGGTGTACCAATTTTAATCCATTACAACGAACCCTAATTCTTTCTGTAAAATAAAATTAGCCTAAGTTATTCATAAGTGAAAGTCTCGTTAAAATCGATTCAGTCATTTCAGAGATTAGCCGAAACAAACAAACAGACATTTTTTTTATCTAAGTACCGTTAATACTGTCATATGTGTTTAGTGGAAACCTGTTACTTTGGATTACAAAGTGACACTTCAATTTTATTTATTTGAATGCATAAATGTATAACATGTATTTCGCGTGCTGTCTCAAATAATGTGTAAATGGGGTAAGTTTTTATGTTGACTTCGTGTAATGTTTGAATATATCGAGCGAAATGAAATTGTCCAATTTGTTTCGTAGTACTTAATTAGTGTGTTAACAAGTTAGTTACATACTAAGCCATATCAAATATCAAGTACACAGACTTAAGCTCAAGTGAAGCCTTTTGAATCTAGGTAAGATACTTCGACTGTTAGTGTTTTCTTAAAAAAACCATATTGAATAATATTGCATTTTATTTACTACGTGGATGAAGGCTTGATTCTGCACCAAAAAGTTATATTTGTCTTCTTCTTCGTCCTAGCATTATTCCCCGTATTTTATTTACCCAGGGTCTGCTTATAACTCTTATCCGGTTTTGACAGGTTACTAGTTTTTACACGGAGCGATTGTCATCTGACATCCGCAACCATTAGGACGAACCAGTAACTCATTGGATAAGAGCAATTTACTTATCAAGAGTTAACGATTATTATCAGATGTTATATGATAACAACCGGAGCCGCCAGCTTAACGTGCTCTCCGAGGCACGGTGGGGAGACCCACAATGACAAACGCCCAGACCGAAACAGAAATTTTAACAAACATCTGCCCGGAAATCGAACCCGCAACCGTCGAGACTAAAGGCAGAGTCGCTACCCACAAGGCCACAACGGTGTCAGCATTTCTTGTGTCTATTAAAAATTGATCACTGTAGCCTAAAGCCGCTTTACATCTTCAAAAGGAGAGAAGGTGAGGTAAGAAAAGGCAGCAGAAGTAGTTTAAGGATACGACTTCTCCGACTGCCAAATCCGGATATATTATCCGGATATATTATAGGAAGAAGAAGATATTAACGAGTGTTTGCTAGAAAGAAAGAGAAGAAGAGATTAATAAGTGTTTATGTTATATTTTATCTCAAGTGTACGTTTATAGTGTCGAAATCTCAGGCGCTAGTGTTGTACATAAATGTTAAACCTGTGTTTAAAATGCTCAATTTACACACAGGCTGGCCACTTTACATTGTCTAATAGAGAGGTCCTGATAATTCTAACTAGAGTCAATTTGGGTGTATTCTAAATAATAGTGCAAGCAATAAGAAACTAGCGTAGTTGTAACATAATATTCAGAGTATGAAACTCAGAGTAAACCGCCGATTGTCGTTAATTCGATTCCCACTTGAGACAGATGTTTTAACTGATCATACATATATCATTAATTTATGGTTTGAGCATTACTTATATGCGTCCCTTATTGCTCTTCCAACATCATGTGATATCAAAGAAATCTTCAAAGGTACTAGAAGTATTCACGTAGCCTTGTCGTTACAATTGTGACTAAGGCCACGAGCAGTGCGAATATTTGTTTATGTAAGAGGAGGTCATACGTATCATATGCAACGCCAGAGGGCATGCAGGTGCGTTGCTACCCACTAAGGAAAGAATAGGCTCTTCTCTTGAAGGTTCACACCGTATTGGTTCAAAAAGAACGCCGGAAGTTCACTCCACAGTGTAGTTGTGTGAGGAAGAAAATGTATTTTTAATCGATTGTTTTTTGTATAAAGTATGTATTGCAATATGAGCCTTTGATTTTGAAATAGCTACCGCTTGTGAATTGGACCACAATATAACTATTAAGTTACGTTCAAAGCAGTAACTAGCCGCTTAAGTCAGACCTTACAAGTTGGCCAGTTATGTTTAACTAACTACAGATGTTTCACACTGATCGTTGTAGACCAGTTAAATATTTAACTTACAGTTAACCCGGACTGGATTACAGAATCTTTTTGTTTCAATGATTTTATTCTTTAAATATTTGTACTTTGCAGACAAAGTACATATAAGAATTATCATATAATCCTTAAATATATAATAAAAAATATTATCGAATTGGGCTTTCTATTCGGGAAGTGAAAGAAGGAGTGAGAAATGAAGTGGAAAGACAGCGAGAGGGAGTTTGGTTTAAATACAGACTCAAAAAAACGAAACATCAGCGTTTATACCACTATCTCACCTCGATATTTTGTTTGAATGAATGTAGTACAAACCCGATCGATGCGACACGTACATTTCCAAAACACTAAGGCTTAGAAGGCTTAATTTTACATTGTAGAGTATGTAGTAGGTCGATAATTTATTTTACAAGTGAAGCCTTTGTCAATGTGTAATGATTCGCAATATCTTTAACTCTTTTGAGTCACGATTAGGAAATTGATTAGATCCCATAATTTTGTATTTTATATGACAAAAAAATCAGAATTTTGTTACAGTTTTTACTTTTAATCACATAATTCGATGTTGATGACAATGACGACGTTGTGGCGCAGCGTTAGCGAACCTGTGTAAGCGCCACAGGTCGCGCGTTCGATCACCACTTGCAGCAGATGTTTGTGTTGGTTATGTACAGGCTACGTGTAGGTGTACGTGTTCCAATCTGGGTGTGTTTGTCCTTTTCTTTGAGTATGTTTCCGGACCCCCGGCACAGGATATAAATATCCTAATGGGGGCCGTTGAGTGTGTAGCGTTTATTATTGTTATTTATTTTTACAGTTTTTACTTTTAATCACATTAACTATCGTTATATTTTACATAGTTAAAAAGGCCACACATAAAAGTATAAAGTCGTAGCCGGAAAAGAAGCGTTCAACTTCAACTGAAGTTAAAAAGTTAAAAACTTGTTAAATCTTAAGCTTTATGTAAAGCACTAAGTTTGGATTAAAAATATCTTTAATATTCTTTTTTATATTTTATGAGAGCACACGCTTGAGTTACCCTCTTAGAAACAGTATTAAATTATACATCTTAACATTTTTCCTACTTTGTATCATGGGTACTAATTAACGAATCACGCTTCTCATGTTATTTTTTTTAAAAGAGGGTATGTAGACTATTTGGGATTGAATTTGAAAGAAAAGAAAGAAAGAATCAATTTATTGGGACAACAACAGACATAGACAAAACATAAACATTAAAAAGCTGTATTCTTAATATGAAACCCCGTGTAATATGTAGTAATTAAACATAATTAAAAACTTAATTCTAAAATTACTTCTAATACTAAATAAAAATATATATAATTATTTATCTGTATTCTTAATATGAAACCCGTGTAATAAGATAATCGAAAAGTCCAATGAAGACGTCATTCACTGAGTTAAAGTCATTACAAAGTTACGGTTTCCCTTATAATATTAAATAATAATAAAAATTGTGTTTCATAGTTCATAATATTTATAATTAACAAATTAATAGTCATCAATTGGTCGTAGCCCGTCAGTAACTTGTCAACGCGATAGTATCTTCCAACCTCCAAGCATTTTTTATATAAGAGGAAACAAGCGGGCAGGAGGCTCATTTGATGTTAAGCGATCAGTACCGTCCATGAACATCTGCAACACACTAGAGGGTAGGTGCGTTGCTGACCTTTAAGAAAAAAATACGCTCTTCTCTTGCAGGTTCCCAGATGGTTGAGCGAAGAAGAAAATGTCTTCTAAATGGTGTAAAGATGATTTCAAACATCGAGGCGGCAAGGGTAGAATTTCGAGTTTTGTCGCCATGAAATTACACCGGCGGGATCAGTCCAAGCAGTTCCTCAGAACATTCCCCGTAATAGATGCGATTGAAGTTGCAGAGTGATCCAACATCTCTACATAGTACCAAATAAGATAAAGCCGCACGGAATATAAATGAGGTCTTACACGCTTACTTGAATAGGTAATTATTATTAAAAATCAGCTTTTTCAAACAATCGTATCAATGATCGTTATCATAAGCGAACTCGAGAGCGGACGACAGTAAATTATATATACCATCGAAACCCGGCCTTCCAGGGCAATAATTATGAATCAAAGAGAACAGCCAATATGTCCGAACGAAATAAGCATGCACATTCGCCGTAACGATGCCCATTTAGTTTTGATTGGCGAACCGCCCGCGGTGATTGAGGTTATTTTTCAAATTACTAAAAAAGGGGTTTTATTGTACTGTTATTTTTCAACGTTATCAGTCAATAAGCTACAATTTTTACATATATTTTTGAGATATGATTGGTCGCTACTATTGCCACAATTGTCGAAAAGTGTCAGCATGGAAGTCACAGCGTCGGCAGGCCTCTTACTAGGTGGACTGGTGACATACAGAGAGACGACGGCACACCCCTGAATACTTACATCGCATGATCGTTCCCGGAGGCAATATTTAAAAGAGACCTATTTCCAGCATTGGACATCTATTGTTGACGACGACGACTTCAGCATAAATATAAGTTATTGCAAGAACTTTGTCATTTGTTTGAGAGATAGTGCTTTTTTTCTATACTATTAAATACAACAGAAAAAAAAGAGAAGATATGATTCGCAAAAAGTACAAAAATGACGTTCATATTTAACGAATAAACATAAAATATAAAACACGTGCAAAATTGTTACATCTGTAAACTTAAGAGCGGTAAAAGTGTCCAAACAAAGTCGACGTAGACTAACGTTTATACTGTGATTTACATCAATAATATTGAATAATTGAAGCCTCAATTGCTCAACTGTAAAAGGGCTTACTCCGCTCCGTTAACGGGAGAGTCGCGGGTTCAATTCTGACACCCCTGGGCTGTTGTCGTACCCACTCCTAGCGCAAGCTACGAGCTTATTCGGAGGGGCTATAGGAATATTACTAATATCTTCAATAAGCATAGCTTATTACTTTATAAAAAAGATATAAATAAAAAAAATACCCACAATTTAGCTGTTTATATACAAACTATGTGTGATTTAAAAGAAAGAATAAGAAAAAAGGGACAAATCCTTTTTTCGTATTTTTTCGGCCGTAATCTTGTTGGCCATATATATTGGCATAAATAAATTAATGGTAAACACTCAATGGCCCCATTAGTCCAGAAACACATACTCAGATCGGAACCGAAACTGCGACCCGTATAGCTTTAAGGCAGGCTCGCTACCTACGCACCACAAGGCCACAAGGTAAAAAACTGCTTTGTCAGTTACATGGACAAAACTTCTTAGCTTCAAGACAAATATTTTAAAAGTATAAGTAACATTTATTATATCCAAGCGTTTTAATAACCGCGCGGTTAAAACGCCCGCCTACGAACATCGTTTGTTTTACCGCTCGCAATTAAGCCGGCTGAGTGGTGGATTGTCGCGGAAAGAATTGTTTTTTGTTTCACACAACCCTTTATGATGTAAGTGAGAGGGATGAGGGAACGGTGTGGAATGCTAGACGTGAGGAAGAGAAATGTTTTTTCGAAGCACAATTCCAGAATGATGGAAAGTTTTTTGCGATTTCGCTTGTAATATTTTACTCTAACATTTGAGATAGTTTGTAAAATTATTAAATACTGTACAGTTCTTACTTAAAATCATGGCATTTTTTGAGTCTGCTTATTAGGCTAATCCAAATTTTGCTGATTATTCGTTTTTATAAAAAGCAATTAAAAAGGCAAAAAAACAACAAAAAAAATTTTTTTTTTTAAATGCTACATACGCAACGGCATAAGTTAGGATAGTGAAATCCTGTTCCGGGGGTCCGAAAACATACACAACCTAAAGAACAAACACACCAGAACACGTGACTGTATGGTCAATATAAATATCTGCTCCGAGCGGAAATAGAACCTGCAAGCTGTGGAGCTTGAGGCAGGTTCGCTACCGCTGCGTCACAACGTCGTCAAATTATCTACAAAATGTAAATCTAATATATAAAATTCTCATGTCACAATGTTCGTTCCCATACTCCTCCGAAACGGCTTGACCGATTCTTATGAATTTTTTTATGCATATTCAGTAAATTTGAGAATCGGCTACTATCTATTTTTCAAACCCCTAAGTGATAAGGGGTGTCCACCCCAAAATTTTTATTTTTATTTTTTGGATAAAATTTTTATTTTTTTTTTCATTATGTGGCATTGAAAAATACATACGACCCTAAATTTTCACTTTTTATCACCAACCCCTGCTTTTTAATAGCCTTATTAGTCAATCAAAAACTTTCACCGGGTAGAGGGCGCTGCTATCGGGTCCCAGATTTCTTTTCGGGGCAGGACAACGTCTGCCGGGCCCGCTAGTAAGTATATATTAACACTAGAGACAAGGCACCCAATTTGTTATAAGTTACGTATAAAGACATAGTCAAGCAATTTCTTAACTGTATTAGCCAAGTTCGATAGATACATCAAACTTTATACCCTTATTAGGAAGCCAAAGATTACTTCCATCAAAAACCCACTAAACTGATTACTAGGTATTTGTCGGCTCGTGACAAGATCTCGACAACATGATGAATAGCTTTGTATGTTAAATTAATAAAACAGAGGTCATCCCTAATATTTAATTTCAATGCTAGAGCTAGCTTTAGGATAGGTGATCTGGCTCAGTTGGAGAAGGACGTCGCACGAAATATCGGAATCTTCTTTTTCCTAATATTATTTCCACGTACTTACTTTTTACAAATATCTATCTGTGCTAGTCTGGGTGTTTGTTGGTCGGCCCGACGTGTCTCGGAGAGCACGTTAAGCTATTAGTTCCCGTTGCTATATAATAACATCAGATAATAATCGTTGATAGGTAATCTACTCTTATCCAAAGATTACTGGTGAGGGTTTTGGAGTAATAAGTAGACCCTGAGTAAATATAATACCAGAAATAATGGTAAGAAGAAGAAGAATTAAATAACCCGTAGCATGCCGATCAATATTTTTTTAAAAATAATTTATGCATGCATAAACATTAGTAAGTCAAAGTACAATACGATACTAATAAATAGCGGGACTAAATAATAGCTGCATTAAAACCGATGTCCCACTGACCGAGGACAATAGTAATAATTGTACAATATACATATAAGGACTTCTAATAATTTCAACGTAATTACTGCATAGACTAATTCGTGTTATTGTAGCTCGGACGCATCACAAAAAGATATAATCAGACGCTATCACGAAACCCTTGTTGCTATCGTTGGAATTTAGATTCCATAATGTTAGAAACTATCAGCGCTATGTTAAATTTTTCGTAAAACATGTGGAGGGAAGAGAAACGATACCCCTCCAACAACAATTGCTATTGGAAATCTTTATTAGGCTTATATAAGTATGAAATAATGGCACTGAATTAACTGGAATCGGTTATGAGAAGGTTAACATATATTAAAATAATTATTTATATTTTAACATATCATTAACGACGTTGTGGCGCAGCGGTAGCGAACCTGCCTTAAACGCCACAGGTCGCGGGTTCGATTCCCGCTCGGAGCATAATATTGTATTGTCCATGCAAGCATATTTTCCGGTCTGGGTGTATTTGTCCTTGTCATTGTGAATGTTTCCGGACCCCGACACAGGATATTACTATCCTAATGGGGGCCGTTGAGTGTGTAGCGTTTGAGTGTGTAGCGTTTATTAAAATAATTATTTTATTCTGGTTTTAAATAAAATATTAAAAATTTATAAATGTGTTTAAAAAAAAGTATACATTAAAAACAAGTAAAAACTAAATTCAAGTCAAACTTTAAACTTATATAATACAACCACATTAAAAAGGAAGACTTACATATTTTTTCTCATTCCGTTTTGTGTAATTAAGAACATTATTTATTCATATTTTAAGATTTTAAATGCAGTGCCGCAAAGAGCATGCCAAGTTAAACTCTATTCACAAATCAAAACAAACAATGTTCTGTGATAATGCCAATTCGTATTACTCGTAGACATAAAAACTAACTATTTCAATCAAGTCTCGATTATTTCCGCCAAGAGGGTGCATATCACTGTAATCTAAGGAACCCTCGTTACAACTGCATTTAAGATTCTCATTCATAAATTCTGTTGGGATAATCTCTGTAACACCAGAGATTATTCCACCAGTGCAGTCAGTCACACTGGTGGTAGGTCTTTTGTTGCAAGAGGTACCACTGCAGTGTCAAATATTCTGCCGACAAATAGTAGTGCTTAGGCATTATTGTGTTCCGGTTTGAAGGCACTGTAGGCTAGTGAAATTACTGGGCAGAGGAGATTTAAGAACTAATATCTCGAGATTGGCAACGCGTGAGTGGCACTTACTTATGGTTCTGCTTTTTGGCCAACTTATAACATAAATAAAATGAATAAATAAATAACGACATTTAGAAATCCCTTGATTTACTTTTATATTTTATTTTTTGTCTCGGCAGTTGGTAGACAAGTATACAGTCAGCCTGATGATAAATAATTGCAAGCTAGTAAGCTTGCGATACTTGAAGTATCACGTACGCGTTTTGGAAAGGAATAAATGGGAAGGGATCGGAAGGGAATAGAACGAAACGGGAACGGAAGGTGTGGGAGGTTAGACCTTCTGCACTCTAACTGACGCACGAAATACTCTAAGAGGGTAGTACTTCCCCGGTCGATCCAACCGAGCTCTTCTACTACTTCCTTCTCCTCCTCATATAAAAGCGACCTATAAAAACTGATAATTTATTGAAACTAATTACATATTTTGGAGTATATTGTGAAAAACTTGAGAGAAAAAGACAAAGCTAATATAATTAATGTAAAAAGTAAGAAAAGTTGAAGCCTCAATAGCTCAACGGTAGAAGGGCCGACTTCGCTCCGTTAACGCGAGAGTCGAGGGTTCGATCCTGACCCCTTGGGCTATTGTCGTACCCACTCCTAGCGCAAGCTTCGAGCGTATTTGGAGGGCAATAGGAATATTAGTAATGCCTTGAAAAAGCATTGCTAATATTCTTTAAAAAATAGCAATATAGAATTAACTGCTAAATATGAACACAGAAATACGTGATGTATTCAAAGCAGTGTAACCAAAAGAGGTATTAAAAACTGTTCTGTATTCTAAGATAAATGTTTTCGTACTATTTAGGGATTCAGGGCGGGTTTTGAACTAAGCCCTGGATGCGAGCCAATTCTAACTTGAAATTGATCTTTGACTTTCCAAAACTTAGTGATTTTGACTTTAAGTTTGCTATTGGAAATTTTTCAATCGAATAAGAGACTTTAATTAATGGTTTTTTAAACCTAAGTTATGATATAATAATAAGTAATGTATATTATTTCTTTATTTCCTTTTAGTTTAATATTTTTTTCCTAATCCTCCTTAATAAAAAAATTTACGGTATTAAATTCTTGCTACTCCCAGCACAAATGGGCCGGCGCAACAGGGGAGGTACTCTATTACGTACTACCGTCCCACGTAAAATTACAGAGAACTGTTGCGCTTCGTACGATGAGTGAGGCCCAATCTTCCACCCCTCTGTTCCTTCTATTTACACTTCTCATCCCTACCTTGAGTAGAAAAATGATGAAAGTATGTCACGAAATTTAAAAAAATCTTCTTAATTTATTTAACATAGTTATATTTATTTTTTCCTTATTCCTTAATGTATATCAATTCATCCGGGGAAGTCCTACCCTGTCACATAATATTGACGTAAAAGAATACCAAGGCATGAGCGTGAACACCATATCTTGTATTCTTTCGGCGTCGGGATGTGACGACCCCATCGCCCGCTGTTGGGATAACCTCTGTCACAGCAGAGATTATTCCACCAGTGCAATCAGTCACACTGGTGGTAGGTCTTTTGTTGCAAGAGGCCGGCTAGGTAGGTACCACCGCAGTGTCCAATATTCTGCCGCCAAATAGTAGTGCTTAGGCACTACTGTGTTCCGGTTTGAAGGGCATTGTACGCTAGTGAAATTACTGGGCGAACGAGATTTAAAAACTAATATCTCGAGGTTGGCAACGCGTGAGTGGCACCTACTAATGGTGCTGCAAGCGCTCATAGGCTGCGGCAGCCACTTACCATCAGGTGGGCCGTATACTTGTTTGCCAACTTCTAACATAAAAAAAAAAAAAAATCTTCTAAATTTTACTTCTCAACATCCATCGCTTTTCTACCTTATATCTTGGAAAAGAAAAACCGTCACTCTCAAAAAATAACAACCCAAACAAAATTGAACTCTCAACTCTTGGCATTAAAACTACTTTTCCAAAAACTACGCTGGAACATGAAATATCCCACACATACATATTATATGTAGTTACTACATTCAAACTTAGAACTACGAAAATTTCTAAGCATATCCTAAAACTTTATATATTTACGATGTACCGCGGTACAATACATTGTGGCACACTACGCTACTTGCATTTGTTACCCTTACGCCACTTAACAGGTGAACGTGTACACTAAATTACCTTAAACACATCTCTACGTATTTTCCTTATCCGGGAGCATAAATACACTGTTATATCGTGCTTATTTAGCGTATGAGAATGGAGAAAAGTAGCTTAAATGATGACACGAATGAAAATATATGTTTAATATAAGAAGTCAATTTAATATGACAACGAGTTAGTAAAAACTACAGTCTGTTAGTTGTTGTCCTTTATTATAATCACTTATTTGAAATACTCAAAATTGTTTATGAAATTATAATAGCGAGTACAACCAAACGCTTTTCGAGTCATCTTACAATTTTTCCAGCCCAAAAAGACTCCGCACTGATATCACTGCAAAGGTTTGAAGGACTGTATCTAGTAAAATTACTGGGCAAAGGAGATTTAAGACCCCATATCTCAAGATTGGCAACGCGTGAGCGACACCTACAAATGTATGGTGTTGCAAGCGCATATGCTACGACAGACTCTTACCATCAGGTTGGTATTTAATCAATAGCTATATAACATCTTTGTTAACCTTTTAAGTAGTAGTGTAGAGCTACCAATTGGAGGTAATAATATAACCAACTTTTTTATGGCATAATGTGATTGAAGCTCAAAAATAAATATTTCATAAAAAACAAAATACATTCTTCATCAAACAACATAGATTACTTGTATCAAACTCTATAATTTTACGCATTTTCAAATCCAACAAAATGAAATGTCAGACTAATAAGTGACATTATGAACCCATTTTCATAATGACCCTGTGACATTTCCCTTTCAAAAACGACTAACAAACAAGGACAGCATAAAATATTATAAAGAATTAAAAAGAGACAGCGAATACGTCAGAATTGGCCTATCGTATCTGGTGATAAAAATTCTAGCGGCCGCGAATCAAATGGGTATTGTGATTCTAACACTGCTTGTTCACAGTTCCTATCCGGCATCCGGTAATTACCGGGCCGGATCATCATTATTACCTATGTGTATTTATGCATACTTGTTTTTGGAACGAAGTTCCCCAACGTAATGGTAGTAGTTACGGGTAGTAAAAATTAGTAGAAATCGTCACGTAACGAAATGCCGTATGCTGTGTGTGAGCGTGTGTGTATCGAGTCGACTACAAGCAAATGAGCACACGCGTGAGTGAGTGCGCAATGCTTTTTCAAGTCATTACTAATAATCTTATTGCCTCTCCAAATAAGCGGCACTATGTGGTTACGTCAATAACCTAGGTGTCAGGATCGAACCTGCAACTCTCGCGTTAACGGAGTGGAGTCGACCCTTTAAGCGTTAAGCTAGTGAGGCTTCAGCATTTGTGCACTTGTGTGTTGTATCGCCTATCAAAGATTTTTCCAAATTAAAGCAGCTTGGGCAACAGTCTCAAAGACTATTTATAGACTGTACTCATATTTATTACATAGTAAAACCAACTGATAAAGAACTACCAATCCTGCAACATCAACTTATCTATAATTCTTCTTTACTACTTCGATACTATATCAATTAATCTTATGAAGGAATAGATAAGAATAGAAATTGGCAATTCGAGTACCTATAAAATAAACGCTGCACACTCAACGGCCCCCATTAGGATAGTAATATCCTGTGTCGGGATCCGGAAACATTCACAATGACAAGGACAAATACACCCAGACCGGAAAATATGCTTGCATGGTCAATACAAACATATTATGCTCCGAGCGGGAATCGAACCCGCGACCTGTGGCGTTTAAGGCAGGTTCGCTACCGCTGCGCCACAACGTCGTCAAAAAGTCGTCGTCGTCGTATAAAAGTCAGTTGACATCCCTTAAATAGTCTTAAAATTGTGTGTGACATCCGTTACCGGATTGGTACAATGCACAGGCAGCGTACGCGGCGTCATTTTAGCTTGTACCGGTGAATTTACATTTATATGAAGGAATCGCTCAAGTTGGTAGGCAGCCTACCCACAGGAACATCCCTTTGAAAAGCTCGCTATCAACATCGGATTGAAATCTATGTGTATAATAAAATCGTAGATGTTTTCTTGGTTCGTGGTTTATATTTTTCAAAAATTGAATAAAAGTACATTAGTTACATACACAAAACAATTTTGGATAGAAAAGAGATGCTAGCTAAAGATAGCTCAGTGAAAGTAATAGGAAAATAATTTTCATAATATTATGTCATGGTACCATATAGCGATGCAGCTCAGTTTAGGTCGTCATTAGAATCGCAATAAGAGTTTAATTGTAAGCCCTCATCAAAGGACATAGGACATCATATCACAAAAGGAAATCCTTAATCTATTCATATAATAATGTGAAAATGTATGATGTTCGGATGTTTGTTACTCAATCATACAAAAATGGATGAACGGATTGGGATGAAATTTTGATAAATTGAAAAATTTTAAGAAAATAGGGGATGAATGTTTGTATCCAGAAAAAAATGATTTCTATTGCAATAAAGGTATCTCATTAAAAATCGTTTTTCACGCGGGCAGAAGCCGCGGGCAAAGACTCGTTTGATATAAAATTTAATTCTTATTTTCATTTTATCTTAATATTCTTATAATTAAATTTTAATTCTGACGACGTTGTGGCGCAGTGGTAGCGAACCTGCCTTAAACGCCACAGGTCGCGGGTTCGATTCCCGCTCGGAGCATAATATGTTTGTATTGACCATGCAAGCATATTTTCCGGTCTGGGTGTGTTTGTCCATGTCATTGTGTATGTTTCCGGACCCCCGATACAGGATATCAATATCCTAATGGGGGCCGTTGAGTGTGTAGCGTTTATTTATTATTTATTTATTTTATTTAATCTTATTCTCATTTAATTTATTAACATTTCCAGTTTCCACACATCTTTAACTAGATGTAAGTGATAACAAGAATGGTTGGAAAACAGAAGCACTGAGAAATAGGACGTCTACCGTGTCAAAAGACCTCAGAACAAAGTATATTTTGTCACAGGCGAGAGTAGGATGTGTGTGTTTGTGTAATGCGAGTGAAAGAGACGCAATATGGTGACATTGTATGTGAAACTATCATGGCAAGTGTAACGAAGACGATGAAAGTTTATTACATTTCGTTTGAGTATATTCTTATGAACTTGTAGCTGTTTTAAATTGAATATATACTACCTTCTCCTGTCCCAGTCCTGTTGCATTTCGTGCGATGAGTGAGAGCACCGGAGGCCCAATCGCCTACCCCATCTTTTCTCTTCATTTCTTCCTTCGTTTTTTTTTTTTTTTTAAAGAAAAGGGGCAAACTCTTGACCTCCATCGAGCGCGGACGCATTGATGAGGTCTACGGTGGAGCGAGCTTACTCATAAGAATCCTGTATACTCGCACCTTGAAGGTTCAGGTTGTATGTGTTCGGGAATATAGACGCCGGAAGACCATTCCAATCCCTGGCACATTATGAAAGACGATTGACAGCGTTTAGTGCGAATGATGGGTATATCGACCAGATATGGATGGTACCCCCCAGTGCGCCAGGTATCCCGGTAATAAAATGGAGATGGTGGGATGAGATTATGAAGCTCCCACACTCTCCGAAGAGTCTATAAACCACCGACAGACGAGCGACTTTACGACGATGACTAAGGCTATGCAGAGATGTTTGCACCAAACTTTTGTCGCTATCAGTCGTTTGGCTCTGCGTTCCACAGAGTCAAGTTCCTTTCTCATCCCTTCTCACTATTTCTTGGATTGGCAACGTGCATGTGATCCTTCAAGCGCTCGTTCATAGGTTGCGGTAACTGCTTACCATAAGGCGGACCGTATACAAGTTTGGCAAACGTCATGATATTAAAAAAAGTGTCATGAAAAAACGTATTTACTCTTAAATATAACTTTGACATCAGATGGTGAGTGTCAGCGCCAGGATCTAAACCCCATTCTCTCTGCTGTCTCTTATTTGAGGTGGCACCTCACAGTTCCTCTGGTACATAGACTTAGTTTCTGTATTATGTAATAAATACCTAATACTTACATATAATATTTAAAGGCGTCGGGATGTGACGACCCCATCGCCCGCTGTTGGGATAACCTCTGTCACAACAGAGATTATTCCACCAGTGCAATCAGTCACACTGGTGGTAGGTCTTTTGTTGCAAGAGGCCGGCTAGGTAGGTACCACCGCAGTGTCCAATATTCTGCCGCCAAATAGTAGTGCTTAGGCACTACTGTGTTCCAGTTTGAAGGGCATTGTACGCTAGTGAAATTACTGGGCGAACGAGATTTAAGAACTAATATCTCGAGGTTGGCAACGCGTGAGTGGCACCTACTAATGGTGCTGCAAGCGCTCATAGGCTGCGGCAGCCACTTACCATCAAGTGGGCCGTATGCTTGTTTGCCAACTTCTAACATAAAAAAAAAAAAAAAAAAAAAAAAATATAATACATGTACCAAAATATAAAAACATCAAAAATTAAAAACCATTCTTATGCAAATATAAAACATATTTATAAAATAAAATCCTGGAAAATTTTAATAAAAAGACAGCAAAACAACCCGATCCCAGCCTATTACGATCTTTTCACGTCACGCTGAATCCTGTCGCAGGGAAATAACCTTTATTTCCATCAGATAAGGGTCGTGTAAATACTAAACGTTGTATTGTTGGAACACAATAGGACGGTACCACAAAGCGATCTGAACAATATGGAATGACCCTGCTTTGTCTTGTCGGCCTAATGAAGTTTTTGTGTGCAAAAATTATGTGCCCCGTATGAGATATTCATTAGGACCCTGACTTACATGTGGAAGATTAAAACTGTTGTGATTTTTTTGGTTATTTTTGTCCCTTTTGGCCTGATGAGAACTGTTGCTTTGCAGTTATTGAAAGTCAGACTGCGCGTATAACAAGTGTAACACTCTAAATATTATCATGATAGTTAATAATTATTATTAGACTTCAGCATTGATGAATAAAAACAAAATTAACAATTCTTAGTTTGAAATTGTTTATTTTTAATAACCTTTACAGTACTTACCACGTAATATATATACTTTTTTTAATAATAATAATAAACGCTTCACACTCAACGCCCCCATAAGGATAGTTATATCCTGTGTCGGGGGTCCAGAAACATTATACAAAGACAAGGACAAATACACCCTGACCGAAAAATATGCTTGCATGGTCAATACAAAAATATTATGCTCCTAGCGGGAATCGAATCCGCGACCTGTGGCGCTTAAGGCAGATTTGCTACCGTTGCGCCACATCGTCGTCAAATTAATATATATGTCGCATACCAGAAGTGAGGTTATTTAAAAAAATATTTGCAGAACCGCTGAACCTATGTAGATCATCGGTTCTGCTATGCTTTTAAGCACAATAATAGCAATACGCTGCATATCACATTTTGATTTTAATTATTATGAGATTAAGTAAGGCAATTTGATACTAAATTCACACATATTTAAACAACAAAATCGTAGGAATGAAAAGCAAGTAAAATAATATTACAAATTTTTAATAAAAGTGCCATACAGACTACTTACAGAGCTTGTGGCCGAAGACGCAGGAGCAAAAGTGATTTCACAACACAAATCATTTGCTATTTAAAGCGTTCAACGGAAGTTGATGTTACAACATATTTTAAAAATATCTAAAACTATTTCTTACATTCGTTTTTGAATAATCTCATTACAAAAACAATATTTCAAAATTGCTTCGATTTTTAATAATTTTTTCGAAAATACAATTACAGGCTGCCAGTGACATGATCAAATAATTCGTATTCGCGCCGACATATATAATTATATTTAAAAATATAATTATATTTAAAAACATTAAGCAGTTTAAGCTACAGAGCTTGGCAAAGAAATAGACCTAATATTATATATATCGGAAAACACTATCCTCTTTGCTCTAAATGCCCAAGCATATGTGTCAAAAATATTAGACATATTAAGTAAAAAACATTTATAATTTTTTCAGTTTAACTTCACATTTACATTGCAAATTAATATATGCCGCCATCTTGAATTTCATCTTTAACCGCAAACAATTAACTTAATCGAAAGGTTACGAGGGCTGTGAAGGTAATAGGACTTATTTTAATAAAGGTTAAAACAACCCCAAGCTTATTTAGGTTAACCTGCGTCACGTGTCGAAGGGACGACGGGCCATGAAATAATATCCCATCTGACATATGCACCGACCCTTACTAGGGGCTGTAATTAGCTCCAGTTGTTTTTGTTTGTATATTTGATTGATTTTATGATTGGTAATGAAAAATTTAAATGCCTCAAGGCTATTTCCACAATATATTGAGGGTCTTTTTCAAACATGTAAAGTACCATCTTTGGTAGTTTAACTTCGCCTGCGCTGTAGCAATGCAACTGCCGGTCCCAAGTCCGGATAAACAAGAAGGATTCATTGTTAGGTTAAGCACCTGATATGGTAAAAAAAATCCTTTGGTTCAGAAGTGTAATACGAGAAATTCCAGTTTGTTCAAAACTATAAATCTAGTAATCCTAGGCATGATGTAAAGGATAAACTTGCTTAAAGATAAGCTTACGATTTTGACTATGTTGAGGAAGTTCTAAGAGCAATGGGTAACATGAAGAATAAAGGTCAAAGACAGAGCATAATGGACAATCATCGTAGAGGAGGCCAAGATCCACAAAGGGTTGTAGCCCCATAGAATGTAAGAAGAAAGTATTTTAGGTAGAAAAGCCGACCGTGGGCACTGACAGTTTACGTAATTCATCTACAATTCATTTTAGTCAGTCATTTCAGACATCACTCCCAATTGCACTCACTGATCGTTAAGAAGTCAGGTTCTTAAACAGCATTGGACATGTACTGAGTATCATCTCCGTGCTTTAGAATATACGTAAAAAGTCAATCCCAACTGTTGATTCAAGCTGATAGAAAATTTACGATAATTCAAATCATAGTTCTATAAATTTAGGCAACTTCAACAAAATATCTAACCGCACTATCTGCACGACAGAAAAAAAGACTCTTCCTCATTATAATAATTTCAAGTTCAAAGGGAGAGTCTTAGAAAAGAGTTTTTTTCTTTCATAAAGTCATGTGTGACAAAATGTCATCACATTAAGATACATCTTTTTTGTTTCATCGGACGCTAAAAGGATCAAATACTTTTGCACACCATTTCAGTCTAAAAGAAAATTCAAAGACATTTCATTTTTTAAATGATGGTAGTATGATATACATACAACATAGTATCTATGCTAAAATGGAAAACGGTAAAGAGAAACCTGCATGTTGTAAACGTAATTCTAAGACATGCATAATATATTATAGTGGGACTTACTTAGTAAGGTGTACTCACAAATCGGTAAACGATCAGGGTTAAGCAACTTTACGCGCCATCAGTCAATAGATGGGTGACCGTCTGACCGCATAGTGTGTTTTGCACTGAGTTTCTCCGTGCTTTAGAGGGAATGTAAAACATCGGTCCTGGCTATTACCGGCTGGTCAAAAGCCACTCGAAAAGAAGAAGAAAGGCTTAAATGTGGTAGGGCTAAAACGCCTCCCACGTTAGCTACCATCATACATACGTTGGTAAAAAACTCTGAAGTGACTTCTCGTCAGCCGTGTTTCGAGGTCAGCCAGCCTTCAACCAGTTACATCTAAAATGTGAGCCTTTAACCCGTCTGTCCTCTAACATAAACAAGCTAGTTTAAATAAGCTCATCATTATCTCAGCACCGCATGCCTAGGACTTCATCAATTTTCAGCCGAAAAATCGAAATTATTTTGTGTATACTTCTCAATATCTTCCTGGTGGTAATGGTTCTTTGGGATCATCTTATAAAAGTTGATATAGAACCCGACTCCAAAACTTCAAAAAGCGTATACCTATGCCTAATAGTTTTAATGGTTGAACCTTATTTTAAAAATTACAAATTTTATGACATCCTTTGACTTGACATTACATATTCCATCTATTAAGCTATAAATACAGTCCATCTTATCAAAGGCCACTACCCCGTATTAGGACAAAACAAGGCAATGTGAAATGAGTCGCCTGTGTGAGGAATATGCGATTCAACATCAGAGAACAGCACATTTCAATTTGGGCAAACCGCGTGCCTAAGAGAGTGCAGGATTAAAGACCCGAATTGAACGAGGAGCTAATATATAATTCTGATGGATGTGGCATATTCACATACAGATACAATTATAAGGATGATTTTTTTAAAATTTAATACAAGTAATTATAATTTGTAACTTGTATAGAAATAAAAATGCAAATTATATTATTTTTTGCGACCTTGTTGTCTCCAAGATCAAGCATGCTCGTCATAGGAATTATATAGTGCTTTAGCTAACTTATATATAAAATTATAGATAATGTAGAAAATAACATGTTTAACATATTAAAAACTATAAAACTCGTTCGATATTCGGAAAGGATTCGTACAACATAACCGAAATAAAATAGCGTATGACTAAAAACGATCCTTTGCTTTTGAAAGGAGACTATTTATGGACAAGCTTCCATAGTACATAGTAAGTCTATGTATAATATAAACAAGTATTAAAAGAATATTACATAATAAAATTTGGATCCTATGTACAAATATGCCTATAGCATTACTGTGAACGAACGTTGTTCATCAACTTAGAAAGGGAAAATATAAAAACAAAACCACGTAATATTGTATTAACTATCACATTTATTATTAGTTTAATATAAACACCCTAACACCGTATCGTACCGACTTCGATGTCGAAATAACGAATGACCGGGCATATCCCCGACCACCCGCTTTTATAATCTCATTCCCACCAATCCACTTGCTTATGATTGGTCGTTGAAGATTGACAGTATCGCGGCCAATCATAACAACTACTTTAATTCTGATACTTTACAAAATGTATAGCTATTATATTAATCCAATCGATATATTTGAATATTTATAACAATATATTTAAATATTTGTAACATTACTGTCTTCACTACCGTCAATAATAAATGAAACTGCGGAAAAATAAATAAATTGTACATCTTGTTCCTGAACAAATGCAGTAGATAAAGAAAATACTCTACCAAAAAGAAAATAAGATATTTTCTAGCAAATCAGATAATATTCCGTCTCCATTTCATTATGTCCATATTTCGTACATCCAAATTGATGTACACTCTTGATATGTTAATTCGTTCACTGAATAAATAATTCATTCGTTAAGACGTATCGCTCAGCGACATTGTTATTCTCGACTAAAGCATTCACAATTCCTGTCTTTATCACATTAATTTAAGGTTCAATTCTCCGTGTAATTAATTAGAATTTAACGTAGGTAGAAACAGTGATTTATACGGGTTGCTAAATGAATCATTTTGGGCGCTATCGTCATGTTTTGTACTGAGATCGCAATTAGAAGGTAGGCGGTTTTAAATGAATTGTCTTACGAAATTTGCGGTGTATATTCTGTAATTTTAATGAGCTCCAACGCTGTATCGAGTTCAGAATTGGGTGGTTAAATATTAAACTTAATATAAGACAAATATATTATTGTAATCGTCTCTAACTGGTTTTGCGAGGTTGTTACAAATTCAATTAAGATGTGAATATTTCAAGAAGAAATAGTCGTTCAATAAACGTATTCGAGTATAAATACTAACAATGATAATACAGGCCTAGATAGACCTGTTCGATTCTAATCTATTACTGTTCGAAATTTTATTTTGGGCAGGATATAATATCCTATAAATTGTAGATGATTTATTTTTTACGCAACATTAGATTCTCTTAACCTTTGAGGATACCAATGATCCAGTGAAAAGTATAATGGCGGAAAATGCAAGTTCAAAATGGCGCCCGGTGACATATTGGCGAGCACTCAAATGCGACATTGACAGAGCGCGTGGCGACGCGGCACCCATTTTGAAACATTCGGATACTCTCCACAATTGCAAAAAAAAGGTTTAATAAGATCAGGTGGCGTTGAAAATTAGGTGAATCTTATTCTAATATTTTATTTCTATAAATATTATATAGGAATCATCATATATTTTTCAATAAATGTTTTAATTATAGTTACACTAGAATCTGCCCGCAGCTTCGCCCGCATGAATAACATTTTCTTTTCATCCCCTATTCCCTACTGTTATTTTACACCCTTGAGGGTAAAACTTTTTCAAATATTGAATATTATATTTATTTATATTGAATCAACAACCTAACAAATAATTTTCAAGCTTCTCCCTTTCAACCCTTTTTTCGCATTAAAAAGTATCCTATATCCTTTTTCAGGCTCTAGACTATGTGTATACCAAATATAGTTTAAATTGGTTCAGTAGTTTTAGCGTGAAAGCACCACAAACAGAGAGAGTTATTTTCGCATTTATTCTCATAAAAAAAATACTTACTTTTATACTACATAATTATGGCGCATGTTTTCAAACACAATTTAACAATAGCACCGCTCAATCAGCAAAGATCGCTCTGTATTAAGCCGCAATCGCGTCAATGCCTTGTATATACCATCTTGGCCATATTAACGGTAACCATTAACAGCTTTGATAATTAATCCAACTAACACACTACTAAGCTTGAATTAATTGATTCACGACAGGCAGACCCATGATTTCACACTCGGCAATTTGTCATCAGACTATTGTCGGGATTACAGAGTTCCAGCTGTCAACAAAATGAAAAGGTCGGCATCCTTTTTGAGGAATAAATTTCAACGATTTCCCCTCTAAATTAAATAATTATAATTTTTTACTTATACATTTCGATTTCACGGCATTGACGTACGTTTTTTTGTATTATAGAATTGTTTATAAACTTCGTGGCTAGGATGTCGGCTCCTTGTATGTAGTCCGAAGGTCTAGGGTTCAAAATGGGTACTGCAACTTTGTGTTCTCAAGTGCCTAATTTGGTATTTCCTATTTATCACGTGCATAGCGGTGTACGAAAATATCGTGAGTCTGTCTGCCATAGAAGAAATTTTAAAACACATATATCCGCCTATCCTAGTGGTGGCTCTATGCTAGCTGCAGGGCTTAAATGCCCGCCTGGTTTACGTTACGTTTGGTGGTACGTTGCTGAAAAACTCGTAAAATTACTGCTCGTCAGTCGCGTTTCAATGTCAGGCAGCGTATAAATAGTTGCATCGTGGCAGTACATGATCGGCTTTTGCTGTTCACTTTCTGCGACTTTATCAACCACCTTCACCTTTGGAATCTACTTCCACTTACCATCAGTTGGAGTAGAGTCATCGGCCCTCCCACACTAAATAAATAAAAAAAGTCTCCCTATCAGTTAACATTGTATCTCTATGTCACTACTATTACTTTGAACACGGGTCACAGTATCTGCTCGCCGAACAGAACACTATACGTTTGCCACCTGTATGATATAAAAAAACACGTATATTACATGTAAGCTTCTTAAAGTCGTAGTATCTTTTATTTGAAAAGGGCTGATAGTCTGACATTTATTCCCAACTTTCGATCGAAAGGTTAATTGGCAATTAGACTTAACAAATAACATATATCGGCTCAGATAGAAAATTGACGTGTAAGTTCTTGTTAAATTTGATTATGTTCGATGGATGGTTGCCCATCTTGATCCTCATCAAGATTGGCAGATGGTCACTTCGCTTGGACTACAATATCTTTACGAGAATTATTTATTTGAATAATTAGCACTTCAATATCATGTGGACTTGACGCAGTTCTTTCGATTTCGTACTTTATTCTACGGTCGGTCTGCCTGGTGGTATGCAGTGATGGCAACCTATGAGCGCAAGCGATAATTGAAGTGTCACATACGAGTTGCCATTTCAAGGGATAGGAGAGAAGGGATGAGAAGAGAAAAAAGGAAAGGAACAAAGGGGATGGGAGATTGGGCCTCCGGCGCTCTCACTCTTCGCACGAAACCGTACTCTGATAACCTTTCAGGCATGAAAAAAAAAAAAAGTAATCCGAGGAAGCCAGCTTACTCTTAGCGGCTGATTTACGCCAAAATTCTGTCAGATAGTAGTACTTCCTCCCTGTCGAGCCGGCCCATTCGTACTGGGAGAAGCATTGCTCTACTACCACTATACCCCACTTCTATTCTCATATAAAATTTGATAAAATATCATATGAATTTGAACTAAAACCGGGTTACTAATGAGAGCAAGTCTATAATTTATACATAGTATAAAACAATGAATCGTTTTAAAAATTAAGAAGAGTAAATACGAATGTCCAACGTAGACCTCATCTATGCCTTCGCGCTCGATGGAGGTCAAGAGCTTGCTCATTTTAGAATAAAAAAAAAATGCTATTTTTATGTTTCTTATTGCATTAATATATTCACTTATTATATCAGACCTCAATCCGAGACCTTTCATTTTCATTTATTAAGCTATAAGAAAAATATACACGTTATAACAAATATCCCCAGTAAAATAAGGTTCTTATCAAGTAGTTAAGGCAACATCTGTTATAATGAAATTTCGCCGTTAAGTAGACACTTGAACTTTGAAGAACTTGTAGCCCGATTGAGTTGAATTACTTCAAATTATTTTTTGGACTTGACCTTTTTCATTATGAGAAGCTTTATTTAACTTTTATTTTGGTCTTAAATCTTCGTGGTACAAAATTTCTAATCATTATTGAAATTATTGCAGGTTTTTTTTTTTTTTTTTATGTTAGAAGTTGGCAAACAAGCATACGGCCCACCTGATGGTAAGTGGATGCCATTAGTAGGTGCCACTCACGCGTTGCCAACCTCGAGATATTAGTTCTTAAATCTCGTTCGCCCAGTAATTTCACTAGCGTACAATGCCCTTCAAACCGGAACACAGTAGTGCCTAAGCACTACTATTTGGCGGCAGAATATTGGACACTGCGGTGGTACCTACCTAGCCGGCCTCTTGCAACAAAGACCTACCACCAGTGTGACTGATTGCACTGGTGGAATAATCTCTGTTGTGACAGAGGTTATCCCAACAGCGGGCGATGGGGTCGTCACATCCCGACGCCTAAAAAGAATCAGCATTAATTGCTGGAAGTTTTTACACATCGCGATTGTCACCTGACCTCCGCAACCCAAAGGGGGAACCAGTCATTCATTCCATAGGAAGGAAGTACGTAAGAAGAGTTAAAGATTATCATCCGATGTTATGATAACAACCGGAACCGACAGCTTAACGTAACGTGCCGAGACCGAAACAGATATAACAAACATCTGCCGATTGGGAATCGAATTTGCGACAGTCGAGGCTTAAAGAAGGCTCACTACCAACTGTCAAGGTTGAATGCGTCAGCGATTCCCCACTATTTCGTCAGCGACGTCCCACTATGGCGCTAGATGGGACCTTGGTAGTGTTAGTTGCAGGCTCCGAGTCCCACATTTCCTGCGTCATTACAACCGACGCTCGAGTGCGTAACTGCATTTCCCCAATTAAAAATAAAGGCTCACTACCAGTACGCCGCAATGTCCTTCAATAACAAACTACACTCATACGTTAAACCAACACAGATATTTATATAGAGTCAAGCAAAATAAACCAACCTCATAAATATGGCTAGCATCAAAACAGTTATTATTTATCTAACGCTCTTATCTCAAAACATATATTATGTATTAACATTCTGTATGTCTGCCATTTGTCACGCTCACCGACGTCTCTCTTCATAAATGTTTCATAGCAAAAGGCACAATACTTCTTGGGGCCTTTTGGGAATGCTTAGCGTTTCGATTTTCGTGCTACAGATGTATAAGATGATTTTTTATTGTGAGAACCGTTCTGTTAACTCTGAGAAGTATTTTAAAGACACCGTATTATTTTACTTATAACTCAAACGGTAGCGGTTTTCATATAAAATAAAGGGAAAAAGGACAGGAAGAGGAAAAAGAAGGAAGAGGTGGGAATTTATATAATTTGTAACACCAAAGTACATGCATTGCATTGCCGCCCTTTGAGATGTAAGTTTGCTGATTAACATCGAAACACGCCTGTCGAGCAGTCACGTCACGAGCTCCTCACCAACGTACAGCGGCAGCCTACAAGGCACTTAAATCGCACCAGCAAGGGATTACTAGTAAAGGATTGGTGAAACACAAATCAGACATTGAAAACTTAAAGATTCATGCCCGCATTTGAACCCGCAACCTTTAGTTTCTACGTTTTGTTTAGACCTCCTACCTACCCTCAACAACGTATTCTATATAGTGGTAGTAAGTTTCAATAATGTTGAATTTAAAAGAAATAATAAAACATAAGCATTACATCATTATAAAATCCATCCGAACAGCCTCATTAAACATATATAACTTAACGACAGTAGTAAAATAATATTTATTACAACAGGATATCCGTGTTTTAAGATCGCCACGCTCACTAGATCTTGTACCGCGATGTTCAATGAGGAATTCCTTCAATTCCGCCGAGCGGAACATTTCAGAGCAAGACGTAAAAATACGTCGTTCTGAAGTATAAATTCAATTTTCAAGTAACACGCTTTTGAGGTATTTTTTTCACAAGTCTAGGCACAGTTACTTTGATCCAAAGTTAAATCTCTGTCACAACAGAGGTAATTCCACCACTACAATCAATCATACTGGTGGTAGGTGGTACGCTACCGCAGTGTCAAATATTCTACCGCGATGCAGTAGTGTCTTTGACATTACTGTGTTCTAGTTTAGTTTAGTTAGTTAGTTTAGTTTAGTAGGCTAGTAAA
Source organism: Hestina assimilis (assembly GCA_023373885.1). Classification (NCBI taxonomy): domain Eukaryota; kingdom Metazoa; phylum Arthropoda; class Insecta; order Lepidoptera; family Nymphalidae; genus Hestina; species Hestina assimilis. The sequence goes on along the minus strand of CM041754.1, from coordinate 15,261,920 downwards.
ATTACTGGGCAATGGATATTTAAGAACCAATATATCGGGGTTGGTAGCGCGTGAGTGGCACGACTAATGGTGTTGCGCGCGCTCATTGGCTACGGTAACCGCTTACCCGTGGGCTGTATGCTTACTTGCCAACTTGGTAACAAGAAAAAATTAACACTCTTATCAAGACAACATAAATATTTAATGAATGGTTATATGTTTAGATGTTTGTTTACTCAATCAGGCATAAACCGCTTAACGGATTGGGATGAAGTTTAGCACATAGATAACTTATTTATATTTATGTTTTTCCTACCATTCAATTCACACATCAAAACAAAATACTTAACTACAAAGGTCACTATTGTTATGCAATTTTGTTCCATGTAAAATTCTTTCATTAAATGAAACCAAGAGAAAAAAACCGCCGCCTCTTCCGAATTAAGGCAATTTTTTTACGCCGGATAAATTATTCGCTTTCTTGCTTTTGAATTATTGAAATAATCCGTTTGTATGGAGCGGAGTTAATGACCTTTTATAAATACCTCGGAATTTGAAACGAAGGTAAAAACGAGCATGCCTCATACCTTAATGTAATGACGTCATAAATTATTCAGATGTTCTGTTTTAAGAAACGTATTCTATTAGACGATTTGTAAAGTGAAGTTTGGGCTTTATAATTACATCATAATAACAAAAACGTTTGAGAAAGTAATAAGTAAATTCCACATAAAAGTATAAATCAAACTCTACACAAACTCAAAACATTATACAAAAGCCTCAATAGCTCAACGGTTGAAGGGCCGACTCGGCTCCATTAGCGCGAGAGTTGCTCGTTCGATCCTGACCCCCTTATTATTATTAGTAATGCCTGAAAAAATATTCTTTATAAAATTTAAAAAAAAAAACTCTTTACTCAGTCTTAACGACTGAGTAACTTTTGAATGTAAGAGGTCAAATTTAACACTCCTGTATCTTACACGAATGAAGCACCTAAAATACCATATCGAATAATTGGATCCCATATAAAAAATCCAATGCCTCTTTTACCCCCTTTTTCGACAAAACGCAGCCTATAACCCATAACAATCTATCATAATCAGTTCAGCGGCTCAAGCGCGAAAGTGTCACAATCAAAGTCACTTTCGTATTAATTATAATAAATGTAAAGGCACTGCAGTATATTTAAAAACTACAGCCACCGAGTTCATGTAGCATTTTCTTAATTAGATACATTCATGCTTTACTTTGAGCGCTCATAAAGTGCTTAATTTAAAAATGAATTACTAAAAGTGAAAAAGCCATCCGATTTAGAAATTTAAAATATTTATATAATCCCACTTTAAAAAATAAAATTTCTGAAATTATAACCTTGATACTTATTTTAGCAGCTTTTTGTAGAACCTTATTGTTTCTAAATGACTCGACCTGATGACCTGCTACCCGATACAGTGTTGTGGTAGGCCTTTTATTGCAAGAGGCCGGCTAGGTAGCTACCGTCACAGATATTGTACCGGAAAGCAGTAGTATGTTTTGCATTACTATGTTTCCGTTTGAAGGACACGGTAGCTATCTCGAAGTTGGCAACGCGTGATAGTCTAGGCTACGACAACCGCATACCATCAGTTGGGCCGTATTCTTCCTTGCCGTCTTAGTCGCATGTTTATTTGCCACCTGGGATGGTAAAAAAAAAAACAAAAACTTCAAACTTCAATCTCATCTCACTTCCTACTATAACACTAAACACTAAAGGTAAAATCAAGCAATACTTGACAGCGAGAATTCTTTACAAATTAATCTTCGTTCGTCGCAATGAATCGTTCCGGGACTTGCAAGAATCTTTGACTTCTTTCACTTTACTTGCAAGAATCTTTGACTTTTTCAATCGAAAAGTCCAATCGCCCTCAATAACGCTGCAAACATTCACCTCTAGTAGTTCCATTGTGGAGTTAAGATCTGGACCTCGCGCATTGAATACCTTGAATACAATTTTTTTTTCTTTACAATTGTGTTCAGGAAATATAAGCACAATAATTTTTCATTTTATTGTAAACATCTTTATGTAGACTTAATACAACGTCTTTTTGCGTCGTCCGTCTTTTAATACATACTTTTAGGGTCCCTTAACCAAAAGAAAAAACGAAACCCTTATAATTTCGTCACGTCTGTCGGTCCGTCTAAGCGTCCGTATATCATAGTTCACTGTGATATCACTTTTCAGTTTATTTCCAGAAACTTTTGAACTATGACATTAAAAATTCTGAATAAAATTGAGGTTGTGGAACATCAAAAGCATTTTCAACCACATTTAAATTGAATAGATTTACAAATTATTGCTGTTGTGGTGTGTTGGTTGCGAGCTTGCGTTTAGCCGCGACAGTTGCGGGTTTGATTCCCGCTCGGAGCAGATGTTTGTATTGTTTAATGTTCCGGTTTAGGTATGTTTGTCTTTGTCCTTGTATGTATTTCCATTGCCGTTGCCGTTGAATGTGTAGTGTTTATTTACTTATAACTTATAAGTATAATTCTGATGAAGTCATAGCCATCAAACAGTATATAATAAAAATTATACACCTTAAATAACGCGTTCATAAACTTTCTCACGAGTCTTAAAATACCACATTCCTACCGCTGGACTTTCCACCAAATGTTAAAGAACAAGAAAGACATTTACCCGAATAGGACCCTCCAATCGAAAACTATTTGTCTCTGTTTATTGGGGTCCATATGATTAACGGGTTCCCAGAGACACGTCCGGCTGTAATAGCGAGACAGTCACACATTTGTCCACGACTACGGTGACGATTTTTCATATTACCTCGAATAGATGTTCGATTATTTTGGCGCTTTTTCTCATGATAGATACAATAATATTTCTGGGGAAACCATTCGTCTATTTAAACAGGTAACAGTAATTCACAATTGAGAAAATACTAATGACTAAGTATAATAAATATGTATAGTAAAGTAGAAAATAAGCCGTGAACCGTATCCGCCTGATGGTAAGCAGTCACCGTAACTACTTTCATAGTAGTTGGGGTGACTGCTTGCGCTTGCGATTCTTGAAGTATCCCATACGTGTTGCTATCCCAAGGGATAAGAGGGAAGAATTCAGAAGAGAAAAAGGAAGGACACAGATTGGGCCTCCGGCACTCTTACTCATCTGTAACAGTCAACTGTACTCCGCTACTTTACGCCAATTTCCTGTGAGAGGGTATTACTTCCCCAATCGAGCCAGCCTATTTGTGGTGAGAAAATCGTGGCTCTGATACTACTGAAAAGTTTTCAACATCTTTAATCATAATAAGAGTTACATGAAATTTAATCGTAAATTTTCGTTAATAGTTTATTAATAGTTTTTGACAGCTCTTAGGCATAAAAATTTTCCCAATCAAACTTAAAATTTATTAATTAAAATACAATAATTGTAAAATCCAAAAAAAATTGATTGTACTTTTTAAATTTGAATACGTGGTTTAGGCTTCAGAAGTTAAGTCTATAAAAGAAATTACCCTAAACATTCGTCCTAATCAAAACGCGGAACTCTCCCGTCTCCACAGTACGTGCTCCAATACGTACTTGGCCAGTAATTATTAATCATCTTAGTTAAATTAGATTGCTTGTTACCACGATGCACAAAATACGCAAATTGCTACCACTATTATAAACGAGTCAGCAATTTAGTGCGTCTGAATTTGCATGCACTAGTCAGCCACACTAAACCTATTACTTTGATGTCGAAATAGTGACGGACTCATTATCGATAACCTTCTTCCCAGAATTTGACTTGTTACTAGTTTTTATTATATATCTATATAATAGAGCGATTGCCAATTGCTCCCCGCAATCCTAAGGGCGAACCAGTAACTCATTGGATAAGACCAAATTACCTATCAATAGAAAATATTCTACGAAATAAATATCGATTGATAAAATAAAATTCGTAAACTTTTTAACTGTCAACATTTTTTGATTTTATAACGAATTTCAATAAAATATCACCATTCATAAATATAAAAGAATAAACAACTTACGTCACGATATTATATAACGTAAAAATTGGAACTCCTGACCGTTGAATTACAGAAAACCTCTGTTAACAATTTGTCGTAACAAATTCAGCCGATAGAATAAATAAACCAAACATACATAAGACTTTACATAATAAAACAAAACTGAATAAGTAATATCTAAAAGAGATACGTACGTATCAAACACCGATGTAACTTATCGTAAGATGAGGAACGACAGAAACTTTTAAAGTGGTTAATTAACAATTTATCGGCTGCTCTTGCTCTCGAGAACGTGAGACTGTGAAACGTATTCCACAAGAAATTCACCGAATCGTTTCAATCATTTTCAATGTATCAGTGAATGAAATGGTACAATATTTTATTTTTAGTACTGCGGGCGATCGTAGTCGAAATTGTTTCAAATTTTATTTGAGCGTAACGAATAAATACGTAATTATGTCATGTTAAGAAATAACGATGTAACTCAGTTTTTGGCATGTTTTAGTTGTCATTTGAATCGCAATAAGAATTAATGGTAAGCCCGCTGATCGTTTATATTTGTTATCGATACTAACAAACGCTATCTCGTATCTAACGAATAAAATTCTTCAACTGCTATAACGCATTGATAATGTGCTACGTAAGATTGTTACAAGATTAGCAAAATTTTTGTACAAAAACAGCAAGATTCTAGTACAAAATTGGCCATTTCAGACAATAATATTTGAGCACGAATATTTCCACACTAAAATATGCACAAAACAAGCAATTCCACATAAAATAGCACAAAAGTTTGAAGTCCACGTATTTAATTTAATTCAAAATTGTCAATATTTTACAAACGTATTGTTTTTTTAATTTCTATTCAGTTATCAAATGAATAATTTCATATTTATAATTACGAAACTGCTATTAATTTAAAACTTGAAAAACTATCACTCATATGAAATATTATAGTAAAAGGATATATACTTTCGATTCTCAAAGACCTATTAAAGATTAATCAGTTCCCTATAATCGATAAGTGCATCGACACGTACTCTTCACTAAGTATGCAAGGTAGGAAAGCCCTTAGCCTAGTTGCGGTGTAGCGCCTCTCGTCACGCCCTTAACTCCTGATACTTTCATACCTGCGCTATACTCCCAACGGCTCATGATACCCTGGTAGCCTGAACGACATTAACAATAGCCAGTCAAAGAGAGACCTAGCACTTAGGCTTGCAGCTACGGCGTTATGTTCTAGCCTCTCATTAAGGACTTTAATTCCTTACATAGCAAAACGGCTTTGAATTAGGCGGCTCATTTATCCGAAATCCTACATGATAAGGTCAGTAAATTGATATCTGTGAACGTGTTATTACTAAAATCAAAAAACGAATAAAGATATTAATTCAACCACATAATTGTAAAACCCATTGAGAAAAACATTAAAAATATTTTTTTAAATCCCAGAAAAAACGGTTTTCGCTGAATGCATTTTAAGAAAAGGTTTCAACAATTATGACTGTTATACACAATGAGCTTGCAAGATTTTTAATTAAACAGTGCTCACAAGAAGTTTGGGAGAGCAAAACGCTTCGCACTGGGCACCGAGTGTGGTGAATGAAAACGTTAGCAGTCTGCACAATCAGACTAATTGAACGGACTTGTATTTGTGCATCATTTCGCTGTGTTAGCACAAGTGAAGTGTTTATTTAAATTTCTAGTTTGAGTACCACTCATTCCCAGCTCTTACCAGATGTTACGTTGTTACTAGATCATCATCTATCAATAGAAATATTGTGTTAATTTGCAGTTTGATTATTATGAGTTAATATATAAATTCTATTGAATGACTCACCCTCTTGTTGTCTCGAAACTTCAGCCACCCGCTGATGACACTGTTATCAACGTCACAGCCTTCCTCTTCGTCCAACTCACGTCTGACAGGCAAGGGTGATCCTCCAGGACTCTCAAGTTCTCTACGTCTCATTACCGGAGTACATTGCTGAGATAATCTTCCTTCATTTACCATGTCACTTCTCCTGCCAAGGACAGGAGTAACGTTAGCCGAAACCCCACCTAGAAGACCACGTCTTCCCATAAAGGGACTTTCCCACATCGGTTTTTTGGTCTTGCATTCTGAATGGAGACATAGAGAATCGAAATTAGCGAGTTCAACTGATACTCTAGTTTGGAGTCCGCTGGGGTGAGTCGTTAGGATCGTCTGCTTAGCGATACTGCAGCCATGATGGTGCACTTCGTCTCTTCTCTCCATTATGGTTGCGTGCGTTACACCATTAGTCGGTCACGCGATCTGCCCCAAGGGCCCTATTCGTCAATAGTCCTGCCGTCATCTGTAAAGAAAACTACAAGTTAGATATAGTCTTACTTTTTAGAGGAGTGTTTTCAGTAAACACCGAAATTTTTATGTAGTCTTAGATAGAACTTTATTATTTTTAATGTTTCAACAATTTATGTCTAAGGAAAGAGATAAGTTATCGGAAACGGAATTTAGTTTTGATCATAAACTTTAAATATTACAACGTGATTATAATTCAAGTACTAATTATATTGTATAAGTGTGCTTGAGGTATATTACAAAAAGTAATCAGGAATTGGTACCATTTTCAACAAAACACTTTAAAGCAATCCGGCTATTAAGTATTCTCTTTCCTCCTTAGAGCCTTGTCGAAGATAGTATAGATTATTCAAAATGGCACCCAGAACAACTTGATTAAATATAAAGGACCTTTTAAACAGCAATTAAAGACGCGAAAAGACAGTATATTCGTTTAGGCTGGTCTTTATACTACCCTCTTACAGAAGGGCTTGGTAATTGACCGCTTTAGATTCGGAAAAGGCTTCTGCAGTAATATAACGGGGCATAGATAGACCATTTGTTACGAAAACGCGTTTAATCTTTGAAATGTTGGAAGGAAACTCATTTCGGTCGGGAATATTGTTCCTTAATGATGTTAGGAATGATGAAGAGTCAAAGATGAAGGTTCATAGAGAATTATTGCGATACCTTGAAATATGTGTAGTGTTTATAGTACCCACTGATACTTTGCACACTTTTTTATTTTCATATATTTCGTATATAACGTTAGATATGCGTATTATTATGCAACTTTAAAACGCAGGATGCATTATCTTTTCATAATCGAATAAAGCTAGCGTATGACTAAATTAATTTCATTTGTCTTAGTAAATAAGAATCTTTGGACATTTTTTCTGTATGGAAGGCCCAGTCCTAAGTTCATATTATATATAGACGACGACGTTGTGGCGCAGCGGTAGCGAACCTGCCTTAAACGCCACAGGTCGCGGGTTCGATTCCCGCTCGGAGCATAATATGTTTGTATTGACCATGCAATCATATTTTACGGTCTGGGTGTATTTGTCCTTGCCATTGTGTATATTTCCGGACCCCCGACACAGTATATCAATATCCTAATGGGGCCGTTAAGTGTGCAGTGTTTATTTATTTATTTTACTAGGTCATTAAAAATCAGATACTTGACACAATTATTTTTCTTCGACACAAAAAACAAAGAAATAGTCGCAACAAAACTAATGAACGTTCAAACGCCATTACAAACGATAATCACCATGATTACTGTCACGCTAATGGCCTCAAATGAGCCTATGAATAAATACTGGCTACTGTTAAGGCTTGGCTACATAATTAGAAATAGACTGGACTCACTACTACTAACTTACGAGTGTAATAGCTTTTTCTTAGATCTACTTTTTAAACCACAAAACTATTAATAATAAGAAGACATAGAGATTTTGGACCTCAACAACTTTCACTCAACGAAGGGAATACAACAGTCTTCTATGTATAATTGTATATGTATATATATATATATATATATTATACCCTGTTTCAAAGGGTTCGGAAAGACACACAAACAAGCACAGACACACCTAGACCTGTATGGTCAATACAACATCTGCCCCGAGTGGGAATGAAACCTTAAGGCAGTTTCACTACTGCTGTGCAACAACGTCGTCAAAATCTATTATGTTTAAATTAGCAATTCTTGTATAGATATATACTTGTCGGAGTTTAATTTATTTATCATATTAAAATATAGACGAAAGAGGTTGTAGTTTTAATATAAAGTGGAGCTGGTTGACATCTGTCGTATCTGTCATGGTGCGTTTTTATGAATAAGGAATCATGGATGGACGCACTTTTATTTTTGAGGCACTGATTGATGAAATTACTAAGGCAGATACGAACATCAACCACGTATATCCTAATCTAGCGGATTCTCCGACATACATATACATATATAATCTGAATCTCGAAAACGGTTCCAACGCTTTTCATAAAACTTTGTATGCAAGAGGTTTTGGGGGCGATAAATCGATCTAGCTAGGATTCATTTTCAGATAATATCTTTTTATCCGTGTTTTCTCGGTTCGAGTCCAGATGTCTCCAGTTCGATTATTTTTTTTTTTTTCTTCAACTTCCTACTATTGCGAGACAAACTATTACTGGGGTTTATTTGTCAACGCATCTAATTCGTATCTAAGTATATTTTCCGATGAACCCAAAAAAAAATACAAGCTGGGTCATCCAAGTACTTTTTCATTATGATTCCAATAAACATAATTCTAGGGTCAATATAATTATATACTTCAACTATTCCACTTGTAACTGCATTTATTCTAACCAACTAACAGAACAATGTGTTCCTGAATGTGTGAGCCCTTAGTATATGGGGTCATGAATAATTCACGACATAATAGCTTATACCGTTCTGTAGCTGTTTGTCAGTTCGTCCGAGCGCTCACCAATTATTATCATCACGTCGTACCGAGTAAACGATACTGGTGTTGTAATCAATATTAGACTGGTGCATATTTTCGTAATTATTTCGATTATGACAGCTGACAGGTCAATGACCGAAAGTATTGTAGAATAGTCACTGCACGCGGCTTCGTCTGGGAGAATAGCGTTTTAATGAGGTACTTTATAACATCTATTTTATTTATTTCTATACCAAAATTGTGGAGTGGTTGGAGAGTGAAAACAGACAGCAGACAACTAGAGTTACTTCACATTATTAATAGAAGTCTACATCGAAGTTCAAATGTAGCTAGTTTTTTGTAAATCCCACGGAAACCTAATTTTTTTTATTAATATTAATAAAAAGTAACTTATGTGCTAGTCCAGATAACAATCTACTTCTGTGTAGTTTCATATAAATACGTTTAGCCGTTTTTCAATGATTGAATAACAAAGATTCATAAGTCTAAAGATCCGCAAATAAAAACTTTCAAATTTATTATATTTGTAGATACTAACAGAGCTAAATAAAATCAAACACATATTTAAAAAAAAAAACTAAGTTGAAAAGGCACGAACCTGCTGAATCTGTTGTGTTCTATAATATAAAAAATATTGGAACATTTATTAATAAAGGATCTTGACAAAAAATAAAATGGAACGAAACTCATTTAACGGATACACGTGATTAACAAACTCAATCAAAACTCTTTATTGCATCGCGTTATAAATTCGAAAACAAATACAGAATTAACACGCTATCGGATTACACTGCATTCACTTTAAAATATCCAACTATAAATTGTTCGGATTTCACGTTCGTCACATTTCCTTTATTTGCGCACGAGTAGGCGTTATTATCAATCCACAAAATCTTTATTCAAATTTCGTTTAATTATTATGTGTATTTTTAAGTGTAGCTTAAAAAATATTATCAATTTTTTTTTAATTTCATGACGGTTGGCAAACAAGAATACGGTCCGCCTGATGCTAAGCAGTCACGGTGTCCTCTGAACGCTTGCGATACTTGAAGTTTCACAAGCGTGCTGCCAACCCAAGATATAGGCAGGATAAAGAGGGGGTAGGAGATTAGTAGTTCTCTAGCGCTCTCGCACCGGTCGCACAAAAACACAACAGTACTCTATTACTTAACACAAATTTCCTGTGAGAGCATAGTACTTTCCCGGTCGAGCCACCCATTTATGCTGGGAATCACAATGTTTTTTTATTATATTATGTAATTTTCAAGATAATTAACATATTAAGTTTAAAAAGTAAAGTTTTTTGACAATATTAAATAACAATTTGCACCGAAAATGCGTGAAAAAAAATTAAAATAAATCGTCAATAGATTCAGGAGATTTAGCGCGACATTTCGAAAAATATCGCTTAAAGAAGTTAAGTTAGTTAAGTTCGCTCAAGAGTTAAAGTTCAGTAGAACAAAGAAAAATTAAGTTTATCTATCGAAATGGGTATGGCTAAGACCGCTGTAGAAATTAGCTCCACTAGGAGCAATTGCAAAAAGTGTTAGGTAAACTATAGAAACGGTAAAATCTTTCTCCGAATCAGTATAATGAGCACTGTGCCTGAGCTGTACTAATACAAGTTCATTACAGATAAACAATATTTATAGACAAGATAAAAATGTCCTAGTAACTAGAAATTGAAAAAGAAAGAAAATAAACAGGTAGTTAACGTTTTGATCGCTTGGAGCTTTTACTCACTTTGAGGAGTTGCGTAATTAGTACCAAATTTATATTGGACCACTGTAATTTATAACATCAAAACTGTTTCACAAAATGAAAAGATACCGCTATTCATAAATAAAAATGTGCTCACAAAAAATACGTCAATAGACCAAGCAGTTATGCAGTGTTACTCAAATAGGTAATAGTGTATCTCAATCATTAGGACACAATAATGGCTGCACAACTTGTATATCTGTAGAAACTTGTAACAAAGTTCCTTCAAATCAAGTACCACATAAAGGCATCGATCGAACACTTAAGCCGATGAAAGTTACAAGTTTGTCTAGAATTGACTAGTCTATAGGTCTTTGCCCAGCAGGCTTTGTAACCGTCACGATGCGAACCGCAGGACGAACTTATAACGATACTTGTTTAACTGTTTAAAATATTGAACTTAAATGGAAACCTAATTTAAAGGGCTTATCAGAATTCTAATATTGTAAATTCGTTATTAAGTTTAGGATTTGAAGATGTTAATTTTGTGTTCAAAAAAGGAGATTGCACAACGTAAAACCTTTGGAAAAAATTTATGGCGACAGTCCTAATCTAATAGTCCCTTAAAGACACGAAAAGCACAAGTTTACCAAAATTCAATCTGATCTATATTTAGGTCACTGGAATAAATTCTAAAGATCTCAAAAGAAGAAACACATTCGAATCTAACAAAGAGATAATTGAAAAGATAAAATATATAAATCGTCCTCTCGAGTACGTACCAATGTGGCGAGATTGTAGTTAAGGCACGAGTAATGGGTGCGAGTAATAGTTTGGTTTGATTGTCTGAAGAAATTAATAAGAACGTTGATTCTTTTAACAGAAATTAAAAGATTGAGGAAATATTTACTTTTATTTACACTTAAATCCATCCATGCAATTGCAAAAATGACTAAAAGATTTCAACGACTTTCAAAGATAGTCTTTCATTTAAAGAAGACTAAATAAATCGTATTGTTAAGGAACGTTGCTGTACTATTATATTAATTCAAAAATGGTAGATATTATTTAGTTGCTTAATATTTAATTTACTCGTAATTATATATTTATTCTTTCATCATTTAAAATATTACTTAAATCTAGCATGAGAGTGATAGTTAACAAAAGACATTAACAATAATGATTCATATGACGTAACTCGTCAATTCACTAAGACAATTACCACTAAAAATGCAAGGATAGTTAAAACCTTGAAATCAAACAAACTCATAAATTCCAAACGAAGACCAACAGTTTGTAAGAAATGAAGACGTTTAAGCCACATTGCACGAAACCGATCGTAACAAGGCAGCCGTGCAATGAAATGATCCGGTAACAATCGTATTGGTTTAGGACGAGCACGGTCGACCTGTTCCTTGCTCTGTTCCTATTATCCTTGTTTACGCCGATTTCATTCCTCATTTGAGGTATTCTAACCGTGATTATTAGTGGTTTATTGGTTCATTTGCTTTGTTTCTTTATTTAGCTTATATACGAATACCCCGTATATAAAAAAGAAATGTCAGAATTGCATTCAGTTAATTGCGCGCGACATTCACACGCCACAGTATATACAATCTTTAACTTTAAGGCAGCAAGGCTCTAGTGCCATATGTATATACATATGTGCACTCACTTGATGTGTGTGTACTCACTCGATGTTGAGTTTTGTTCAATGATGTTCATAGGTGAGTTCAAGAGGCCTAAGCATCCACTCTATTCCTCAAATTTTCCTCTTTATTGGCTCCTTCTCCTTTCCCAACACACCTTGTGGCTAATGACCCCAGTTTAAAAGTTTTTTTTTTATATAACAAATGTAGGTTACACATACTGCTAATATCAGCTAGCCCTTGGTCCATTTGTGTATCACATTTTTAATTTTTTGTCTCTTGAAAGCTAACGATAAGTGGCTATGCGGTAGAATATCTGACACTGCAATGGTACCCACCTCGCCGGCATGTCGTAATGAAACGCCTATCAGGCCTTTGTTTCTAATTTTCTTATTACATGTATATAATTGAATTTTTGATCATTTTCCTAGCCATTTAACATTTTGACGACGTTGTGGCGCAGCGGTAGCGAACCTGCCTTAAACGCCACAGGTCGCGGGTTCGATTCCCGCTCGGAGCATAATATGTTTGTATTGACCATGCAAGCATATTTTCCGGTCTGGGTGTATTTGTCCTTGTCATTGTGAATGTTCCCGGACCCCCGACACAGGATATTACTATCCTAATGGGGGCCGTTGAGTGTGCAGCGTTTATTTATTTATTTATTTATTAAAAATGTGAGACGCTCATAGCCGAGTGCACCCGCTGATCGGTAAACGATCGGTAGGTTAATCAACTTTAGGCCCGGTCAGTCACTAGATGGGTGATCGCGTAGTGGTATTTCAACCGAGCGTCTCCATGCTTCGGAGGGCCCGTAAAAAGTCGGTCCCGGCTGTTGACAATTAGACAACAGTCGATAAGTCAAGTCAGAGGCCTACGGGCGACCTGAACAACTCTGACACTAGGTTGGTCACTAACCACTCGATAATAATAATAATTTTAAAAATGTAAATAATATATAAGGAAATGTATTGCAGGTATAGAACATAGGTTCAAGATTCATTTCATATTAACTCAGCAGGCGTATATGCTTCAAAATTAATGTGCAAAGCGCCACAGACAGTAAACACATGTACTAACTGGCAATGTAATGCATCAACTACACCATATATTAGATCTGAATTTGCCACAAACTATATTACATTAATGGGTGTGACAATTGTAAGGCTTATGATAATAGACCGATAATAATACACATAATACATGGCGCTCCATCCTAACCATTATCCCGATATTTTGCCCAGGGTCTGCTTATTACTCTTATCCGGATTTGACAGGTTACTTTTTACACAGAGCGATTGCCATCTGACCTTCGCAACCCTAAAGGCGAACCAGTAACTCATTGGATAAGAACAAATTACCTATCATGAGTTAACGATCGTTATCAGATGATATGTGATAACAACCGGGTCATCAGATGTTGTGATAACAACTTATCGTGCTTTCTGAGGCACCCACAACAACAACACAAACAGATATTTATAGCAAACATCTGCCCCGAGCGGGAATCGAAACGACGTTTGTACGAGTTTTTGAGCGGGTTTGTACGTGTGGGTCTCCCCACCGTGCCTCGGAGAGCACGTTAAACTGTCGGTCCCTGTTGTTATCACATATCATCTGACGATAATCGTTAACTCTTAATAAGTAAATTGCTCTTATCCAATGAGTTACTAGTTCGCCCTTAGGGTTGCGGAGGTCAGATGGCAATCGCTCTGTGTAAAAACTAGTAACCTGTCAAATCCGGATAAGAGTAATAAGGAGACCCTGGGTACATAAAATACTGGGAATAATGCTAGGACGAAGAAGAGTTAGTCTTCACTGAAACTGTATAAAACTCGGTCATTCATTCTGTACTAAATAACTCTCGTCAAAACTCTTGATCACATAAAATCTTGTGAATCTTATAACTAAATTACGCTATCTAAAGTTAAATTTTCATGTTCAATTCAAGGCACATTTCTTTAACTGTTGAGCTTAGCGCCGCACGACTGCACAAGAGTTTAAAATTAACTTCCTTGCTAAACTTAACCCGGTTCTAACTTCATGTTAAACTCGCTAACTACACTGTATACGTTAAAATCTTAATAGGCAGTGAGATAACGTTTGTAAAGATCTCGTTGCGAACTCGTGGTTGATAAAACTTTATGCTAGAGTTGTTAACAAAAAAAGTTACACGGATTTATTTTTCACATCATTTAAAATTTTAAATTACGAAATGACTTGTATTATCTATTGAATAAAGATCATTTTGATTTGATATTGTTATAACTTTTAATATTTCCTGTAAAAATTATAATTAATAATAACAAAAGGTACAGAGTACACACTCAATGACCCCATTAGGATAGTAATATCCTATGTCGGGGGTCCGGAAACACAGTCAATGTCATGCACAAACACACCCAGCCCGGAACACATGCCTGTATGATTAATACAAATATTTGTACCGACCGTTTAAATGTGATCACTGCATCCAAAAGCAAATATGGCTTAACCGATAGAAAATGTAGATTCTAATTTAAGTGTAAAGATGTAGGCAGGTACCTCTAAGTTTTCAATCTTTTATTGTATATAAAATTAATCTTGAATTTACGATGAAGGAAAACATCCAGATGAAAGTTGCATTAATCGGACAAAATTCTAAGAATGTTTTTGTCAACCTTAACAAGACAGGGGGTCTTCTTCTTCTTCCTAGCATTATTCACGGTATTTACCCGGGGTCTGCTTACACTCTTATCCTAATTTGACAGGTTACTGGTTTGTACACAGGGCGATTGCCATCTGAGGTTTGACAACTGAGCCGAAGTCTTAGCGTGCTCTTCGAGGCATGATGGAAAGACTCACAAGGACAGACGCCCAGACCGAAATAGACAATAAACATCTGCTCCGAGCGGGAATCGAACCCCAGACCGTCGAGACTCAAAGCAGGTTCTCTACCAGCACGCTACAACGGTCATCTTAACAATAGAGGTCTAATAGTAACAGGCTATTAGATATCTAAACTAAGCAAATAAATTTCATTTAATTTCACTTTATTCAAATAGTAGTTGAAACTGATAGTTGTTATTTTCAAACAATTTCATTATGCATAAAAACTCAATTATGTTTGCGAAGAACAGGATAAACGAAATAATAAATTAAACAATATCTCCACTTGAAACATATACAAATTAATCACTCACAAATCACATCAACCAAAATAATTTAACGACAAATAAAGTCATACTCATTACAGATAACAAGATAGTTTAATCAAATGATTTATTTATAAAGTGTAGATGAATCCCTCAAATAAACGGTGAATCGAGTGACCAAATTGAATTCCAGGACCGCGTAATAGAATATCGATCCAGTACTAAACGGTCAAGGTACTTTGATATGGGCATCATGTAACATTCACGGTTTGGAACAGCCGGGTAAGCCGGCTAGCCTCTCGTTAACACGCCAGATTATATCCGGCTATATGTATGCAGAACGGTGGCTTGGATTTGGGGTCTTTATTTACGCCCGGCTATTGGTACATGTAAAGTGGAATTGATTGTTCCAACCTCACACATAGACCTAATGCAGCTGCCAAAATTCTGTGCTTAGTTCGGTCTAATCATGTTCTATGGAATACCGATTGCATTATAATTATTAACCCCAAAAATCCATGCACTAATAAATTTTAAATGCTCACCAATTTCAAAAAGATACATCTAATATATAAAATTCTCGTGTCGCGGTGTTTGTTACCAAACTCCTCCGAAACGGCTCGACCGATTTTCATAAATTTTTGTGTGCATATCGGGTATCGGGTCTGTCTGAAAATCGGTCAACATCTATTTTTCACGCCTAAATGTTAAGGGAGATCCACCTTATTGTTTTTTTTTTCACGATGCGCGACGGTTGTGACTTGCTGGTCGCGAGCCTGCTTTGAGCCTCAACGATCGCGGCATCTATTTTCGCATGGAGAAGATATTTGTTACAGATATCTGGTTCGGTCTGGGTGTTTATCTTTGTGGGTCTCCCTACCGTGCCTTGGAGAGCACGTTAAGCTATCGGTCCCGGTTGTCATCATAACATCCGAATGTGTTGATATGTAATTTGCTCTTATCCAATGAGTTACTGGTTCACCATTTGGCTTCCGGAGGTCGGATAGAAATATAAGTGGATGCTAGAAAGAAGAAGTTAACGGACAGTAATATCTCTAGTTTTTCTATTGATTGATCACGATCATTTTTTTCTATCAGACAGGCTCCTTTGTGACTTTCATTTAAAGGAACATAAATAGATTTAAGCATAATATTAAAGGAAACGGAGCCCAATTTAAAACTTGTGTTCGTTAACTAACCCTTTCCCAAATCTTGATATATTAATCCCTAAATTATCTAATTACTCGTAAGCAAAGAACAAGTCAACTCTAAGATTAACAAGGCGTCCCTTCTGTTAACAAGTTGAGGATTAAAGGCGTAATGTATGTTGCGCCTCGGTATCTACTAATGTGATTAATCTTTGTTTCCTTATTAAAAGGTTCTTTAACTATTTGTATTATGTGCATACGTTCTTTATTAACACATCATAAATAAATAACACTCAACACATTCAAAGATTTATCGAAATCTTTGTATTGGATGTTTGAAGTTTTTATATACCTTAATGGTGGCAAACAAACTAATAGCCCACCTGTCGCCTACTCAAACCAAATTAAACCCACAATTATCTTCATTAAAAGAAGTTCGATGCGGCTGCGCTAAAACAATACTCACTTACCAAAAACATAGACCAGTTTTTGGCAAATAAATCACTGGGAATATAAAAAAAAACAAATCACGGAATTCGGCAAATTTCTAATTGCAATTCGAGCGTGTCACTTTGAGAAAAACCTTGAAGTATCATGAATTCATGATGTCTACAAACAGGCGCTCAGCCTTCCTGATGTTAAGCAAACCCCGCAGTCTATGGAAGCTTGCAACAACATTATTACGCACGTGTTGCTATTCCATGATAATACTCGAGGGGCGAAGAGTAGCAGCACAGATTCTTGGCCTCCAGCTCTCTCACTCATCAAACTAAACATAACCGGATACTGCTAACTTTAAATTATATTTACTTTACATCCTAGCCCTTAAACAACTAGTATTATCATAAATCATCAAAATACGATCAGACACATGTATTTACTAAGTGTATTTGCGAACGACCGTAAAGTGTCATCAATACCGCTTGATATAATTAATAGTTCGCTTGTTTGTTCGGGATGTTTGCGCTTTGCATTAAGCAAGCATTGAAACTAACAATTTAAGGTTGTAAGTACTAAATTGATCGCTGTTAATATTCACATATATTACAGTAACTGGAGAAGTCTCACGCAGTATCACCGTGATCTAGTAGTATCAGTACTGTTGGGTTTCGTTCAATAAGTATTTTTTGACGTCATAACGGTTGACAAAGAAGCATAAGGTTAAGCAGTCACCGCAACCTATTAACGCTTGCGGTACTTGAAATATCACTTTCAGACATGGTCGCGTGGCCTACCCAAAGGATAGGAGGAAAGGGATGACAAGGAAAAGAAGTAAGGGAGTGGGAGATTGGGCTCCCAGCGCTCCATCTCACACCACAAAACTCAACAGTGCTCTGTTACTTTACGGCGATTTTCTGTGAGAGGTTAAAAATTTTCCAGGTCCATCCAGCCCATTTATGCTGGGAAGGTATGGGTCTACTACTAAAAGCTAAGCTAACATTGCCATTCTTTTCCTCTTTTCCCTCAAACCTCCCTCCCTTGTGTTGCCGAAACGCTTGTGATGAGTACGTAAGTTTAACACGTGCTACCAGTTACCAATTACTTGTTAGACCACTTTAGGGTTATAAGCTTGTTCACCAGAACTATGTTATTAAAAAAATCGATCACCGTTCTAGTAGCGAACCTGCCTTAAACGCAGATGGTCGAAGTCCCGCTATTCGTTGTAATTACCTGAAAGCTTCATTGGCAAAAGTGTCAAATACTAAGACCAGATAGAATGAAATAGAAAAAACTCACTTGATTGCAAGTAATATTAGTGCGCATGTCGCATATCTTTGTAACAAATATCAAATAAGCGCATGAATAAATGAACGGATGGAAGAATAAACGAATCCAATAAATGAATTGAAAAATATGGGACGTCTAACCGCACGCGAAGTGGGCTTTAGGGTTGCCTACTAAGATTATATTATAGCTTATTTTTTTGACAAATATTTGACACATAGTAATTTGAATTGCAGTTATTATTTAAGCCACGTATCAAAAATGTACTTGTCTTTTACTCTGGAGAGCTTAGTTAGTATAATCTCTTAAAACACGGCTTAACACTAATTGCGAAACACAAAGCAAGTGAGAGAGAGAGAGAGATAGAGAGAGCGAGAGAGAGAAAGAGAAGAAAACATTAAATTTTTTAAGTTACTCATTAATTAATTATTGTTCTACATGAAAACAAATTATTACAAAAATATTATAGGACTATTTAATACTTTGAAGATCAGAAATAAACAAGGAATATAAACACTCACACCACGACTATAATCACTATATCCTATACAAATTTACATAGTAAATAGACCCGGGGATCAAACCGAACCCATCAGCAAACAATTTTAAATACATTTAAGAAAAATGTAATTAATAAATCTTATATTTATCTCTTTAACCACTGTGGTAATCACTGGTCTTTTGTTGCAAGAGGCCGGCTGGGTAGGTACCACCGCAGTGTCAAATATTCTGCCGCCAAATAATAGTGCTTAGGCATTACTGTGTTCCTGTTTAAAGGCTACTGTAGGCTAGTGAAATTACTGGGCAGAAGATATTTAAAAACCAATATCTCGAGGTTGTCAACGCGTGAGTAGCACGTACTAATGGTGCTCTAAGCGCTCATAGACTACGGTAACCACTTACCATCAGTAACATTAAAAAAATATATATTTTTGCACAAGCCGCCAACCCTAAAACAATCGTTCTCGTTCTTTTTCATTCCACGTTCTGTTACAGTTGTTAGTTTTAGTTAACTAAAACAGCGCAGGTGCGTTCAGCCAATGGACGGTACTTTTGTTATTTTTTTTTTCAAAAATCACTTCTACCATGCGTTTTGGAACTGTTTGGATATAAAATAATAGACGTGAGCTGACAAAACAATGTGTAAATCGTTTTGCGTCACTATTTACATTTTATATATGATAGTTCACTGACGTGGAGTTTCGATTCAAAATCCTAAAATTCCATTCTCTTCCCATATTTATATTTTGGGAACACGTTTCCACTAACAGCTGATAGATTTATAAGAAGTTATACGTCGACGCTTTGCATTGAAAATTAATTCTTTAACAGCAGTTTAAAACCTACATTTGGACGCAAATAAGCAATACCATGTCAACCGACAAAATTGATAAAACTGAGTTATAAATGCAGAAGTGTCGGTAAATGGCTGAAGAACGTTTTTCTCTAATATTTATAGGGTTTTAAGCTTTAAAACTTCTAAAAAAGCCATTTTTAATCATGCAATTTATGTATTATGTTAGACGTTTTGGGTTACATTATACATGCAGTTTGTATACTGAAATTGCCGAAAACTTGACCAATACATAAAAAAAATCATATAAAGCAAGTTGTACAAAATTTTCAAACGCGTTTTTCTCGAAATGACATTCGTGTGGGTTGACATGGTATTGCTTATTTGCGTCCATTTATTGATAGTAGTAGAGCCCGAGTAGTAGAGAGTAGAATATGTTGCCCCACGCATAAACTGACTGCCTCGATCACGGCTAATTTAGAGTACAACTATAACAGAACATCAGAGTAATGTATCAGTATAGTGTTGCGTTTCGTGCGATGAGTGAGAGCGCCGGAGGCCCAATTTCCCACCATCTCTGTTTCCTTCCTTTTTTCCTTCGTCGGTTTACATAATGTAGTTAAGATTAATTGTATTGATCCTACAACTGTTCCAATCTATGAATACTATTACAACCCTAGGATATTCTGTGTGAGGGTAACACTTTTCCACTCGAGTATTCATTTATGCAGAAAATAGGAAACTTCTATTTTTGTGTACCACAAATTTAATACAATATTTATCTAAGCTATTGTACATACTATCATAAGTACAGTTCTTCATCGTTACAATAATTTGCACCGTAAGCTTTCGGTTTATTATAAATCTTGTCACGGATAATTTATATCGAGTTGTCGGGTGAAGATGACGTCACATGTAGCAATACTTCCAGTCCGGCGGGCAGGGTTATTACGATTTTCTTCCAAACCACTGCCCACCCCACAATAACCCATTAGGTGACACTTAATTGAAACATTCCTAATTAATTCTTCGCAATCCATTAATTTGGGGTAAAATATAGAGGAAAATTGCAAAAAATATTATATAACTAATGATAGTGATACATTATAACATCATCGACAGCAATGATTGTATATTTATAAACTCTATTAATATTATACAAATTGACTTTTTTAAATTTCATGACGATTGCCAACCAAGCATACGGTCTGCCTGATGGTAAGCACGCAAGCGTGCCCGGGACCGAGATCCGCTGGCCATCGGAGTGTAGTAATTATCAAGTTGCGTTGGTTCGTTCTGCGAGAGTTCTCGTAACCTGACAAACGCATTGAGGTCGGTCACCGAGGAGGTTTTAATGGGTTCCCATAACGTTCCCCTTGTCATGGAAAACCTCCACTATCTGGTTCTCCTCCCCGGGACGCCCAGTATCTGGTACCAGATTTTCTTCCCAATACCAAAAAAAAAATCGACGACCGCTTACTATTCAACCACCATACGGTTGTTAGCCACCTTTATGGAATTAAATTCTTAAAAGGTTTAAACATCCAATATAACATGCAAAAAGTTTTTACTTTATGATTGAAACGATAAACCATACAAGCGTAAAACTTAGTTCGATCGTAGTTTAATATACAAATATATTACGCTGGTGTATATTTCAATAGAGAAACTTATATTTCCACTATCCAAACTAGAATTTACTACGAAAACAAACAATTTCGGAGTGATATTTCAGTACCTCGACTCACAAAGAGTGGTTAATTAGACCCGCATAAATCGGTCCTTCTAACGAAGCGCCTAACACCGCAAAAAGAACATTTAGGAACAAGATTTAACATGTGAACGTTTGTGGTGCCTTTCTGTTTGTTCATCGACACGATGTGCGTATATTTCTTGTCTAATTTACCCTCATTTACCTTACCTGTTGGGATAACTTCTGTCACAGCAGAGATTATTCCACCAGAGCAATCAGTCACACTGGTAGGTCTTTTTTTGCAAGAGGCCGGCTAGGTAGGTATCACCGCACTGTCAAATATTCTACCGCGAAACCAGTTTTCCAGTTTGAAGAGCACTGTAGGCTAGTGAAATTACTGGGCAAAGGAGATTTAAGAACTAATATCTCGAGGTTGACAACGCGTGAGTGGCACGTACTAATGGCTCATCGGTTACGGCAACCGCTTCAATCACGGCAAACAGGTGAGCCGTATGCTGGCTCGCCAACTTAGTACCAAAAAAAAACAAAAATAAATTTCAGACTGTGATTGAAGGTCCAATTTAGAAGTCCTCTTCGTAATTATCGAAGACAATACACAGTTTGTTAAATGATTTTTTATATGGATATTGTTGTTACTTCTAAGGGCCTTGACACTGTCAAACCGGGTAATAGGACACAGCCGTGAAAATAAGATAAATCTCGCGGCGGCTGAAAGCTGAATCCTTAGGGTGCCTCCTACAAGGCCAGACCTAATAAATGTACTTAAACATATACAATTTTCTCCGTTTAGTTGCGTTCGCAATTAGCATTTCTTTATTTATTAATGTATTTACATTCAATGCTCAACTTTTTTTAATCAACCAAGGTTGGTTCAAGGCAACATACTCCTTTTTTTAACTCTCTTATTTAAAAAGGTATTATTTAATTCAAGTAAGATTTTTTTCAAAACAAATTCAGATTAGATTCAAATTAATTTCAACGTTAACTTTTTTTCTGAATGGGGACTGTTTCCACTTTAGAACAATAATTTATAAATTCTTTAAAACGAATATTGTTTTTTGAATATAGCACACAATTTTTTTTTGGTAAAATAAATGTTATTTTTCTATCTGTTATAGTTATGTTGTACGAAGCCCATTTTATCGTATTTTTGTTCATACTTTTGTCACGAAACTCTGTCGAACAATCCTCCGCAGCATTCCTTATTAACTAGTATGTATATTTTAAAAGATTATTCCCTTAGCGTTTCACCTCAAACGATAAAAAAATACAATACACGAAGATCATAATTTCTCCTCTATCTGATCCGAGTGCTATGAATCCAACGTTTTATTGAATGCAATATGAAATTATAATTTTTTTTTATATTGCGGAGTGAACGTAACTCGTAACAAGAAATAATTTTTCCTTGTATACTTTGACGGGATATTGGAACCAATGTTGGTTCATATTAATATTTTATTGGTGTATAGTATTACAATATCGAAAAATCTATGCGTGGGGATATCCTATCCTACTTCCTACTATATCCTACTAATATGATTAATTGGAAAGATGGTATCTTTGGATCAAATCGCAATCACGAAACGGAACTAAGCGGATTTGGATGAAATTTGGCATAGTAAAAGATTTTTATTTGGACAAACAAAAATGCTGCGTTTACCGAGGCTCACTACCAGAATGCCACAATGGTGGTCTACGCACGCAACGCAGTGTACAGATATCTGAAGTATAATAAATACCGTATAAATGTCGGTCAATTCCCTCACGACCGACTGTAACACGATGTTTTCTATAAAATCGATACAGAGAATTGAATGCGTGCTGATAATCGATGGTGAAATGCAGCATGCGTGATACGTGCCCCTTACGGTGGGGGCTTGATGTATTACTTGTTGATAGCTAAGAAAATATCATTACACAGAAGCTACACTTTAAATCTTAACAATTATTAGCTTTGGCTTTTTGCGTCACCTCTATGGAATTAGAAATTTTCAAAAATGACTCATACGACGTTGTGACACAGCGGTATCGAACCTGCCTTAAGCGCCAAAGGTCGCGGGTTCGATTCCCGCTCGAAGCAGATGTTTTTATCGACGATACAGCCATGTACTCCGGTCTGATTGTGTTTGTCCTTGTCCTTGTATATGTTTCCGGACTGGAGTGTGTAGTGTTACTTGCATGGTCAATACAAACATATTACGCTCCGAGCGGGAATCGAACCCGCGACCTGTGGTGTTTAAGGCAGGTTCGCTACCGCTGCGCCACAACGTCGTCAAATGTATAGACTCCACATGTGCTGTTCAACGTCATGACTCGACAAAAATATTTTTTATCTCTGCACCAATTCTGAAGTAAAACACACGTGGGTCTAACAACTAACAAAATTTTCAAAATGATTTAAGTACTATCTTCTTCCCAGCATTATTCCCGGTACTATACGAGTATTTACCCAGGGTCTGCTTGTTACTCGTGTCTGGATTTGACAAGTTACTGATTTTTATACAGAGCGATTGGCATCTGACCTCCACAACCCTAAGGGCGAACAAGTAACTCATTGGATAAAACCAACTTACTTATCAAGAGTTAACGATTATTATCAGACGTTACATGATAACAACCGGGACCGTCAGATTAACGTGCTTTCCGAGGCACGGTAGGGAGACCCACAAGACTAAACGCCCAGAACGAAACAGATACTGCCCGAGCGGGAATCGAACCCGCAACCGTCGAGGTTAAAGGCAGACCCACAACGCCACAACCGTGTCATAATGATTAACTATATTTGAAGAATAATTAATTTCTAATTCTTTGAGGACAAGTTTCTGACTTCGCAATACATATTTACCCTATACAACAAAGAATCTAAGCCCTGATTTACGTCAGATAAAAAAATGTTGATATCGCATGGATTTAACACGTATATAAAATCTGACCTTATAACCGAGGCACGTAGACCTTTACAAAAAAATAGAATACCTCACGTGAAACGCCAAAGAATCTACATCAACTAATACAATTTTGGAACACGATAGTATTAACCCTTATTTTTCTCGTGTAAGCCTTTTTGTGCTTTATATACGGACGCAAATAAGCAATACCATGTCAACCCACAAAATTTAAAAAACGGAGTTATATATGCAGAAGTGTTGGTAAATGGCTGGAGAACATTTTGCTTTAATATTTGTAGGGTTTTAAGCCTTAAAACTTATAAAAAGCCATTTTTTAAACATGCAATTTATGTATTATGTTAACGTTTTGTGTTATATTATATACGAAATATGTAGTTTGTATAATTATTTTTTGTGACAAAAAGTAAAATAACTTTCATAAATGTGAAATTGCCAAAAACTTGACCAATACATAAAAAAATCATATAAAGCAAGTTGTTCAAATTTTCAAACTTGTTTTTCTCGAAATGACATTCGTGTGGGTTGACATGTTTTTGCATATATGCTTTTGCAAAAGTATATAAATTTATAAAAGTATTATTTTACGTGGATGTGAATTGACCCTGAAACAATCTATAACTTTATGCTTAAATTATTTAACATAGAGAAATTCATTTTCTTTATATAACCTTTTCTTATCGGAAGCCTACGTCATACAAAGAACAAACCCTCCAAGTTTCAGGTCTCTACGATCAGCGGTTTAGGCTGTGCGTTGATCCGTCAGTCATTCAGGACAAAGCCTTTTATATATATAGATATGATCCAGCCACTCAAGATGTTAAGCGTGATTAATACTAGTAATTAACCAATTCTACCGTACTATTAACTGATATTAACGCCGATGATCAGGACGTTGATAATAACTCTTCAGGCATTAAATGCAGTATCAGCGTTGTCCCTATGGCCTCTTCAGTGTGAAGAGCACGTCTTGTTATAATCGTTAGCCAGTGGAAAATTTAATCCACTACTTACTTATTGGTTGTATTTGGAAATTAATTATCAAATATTTCCTAATAATAAAACATTTTCTTATTCAATTTTTACAATACAATAAATAAACGGTACACACTCAACGGCCCCCACAAGGATAGTTATATCCTGTGTCGGGGGTCCGGAAACATACAAGGACAAGGATGGATGGAAGGTGCATGGTCAATACAAACATATAATACTCCGTGCGGGAACCGAACCCGCGACCTATATTTATTACAAATATTTTTTTATGCCGGTTGTCAAACAATCATACGTTCCTGATGGTAAGCAGTTACCATAACTCAGGAAAGCTTGCGATACTTGAAGTATCACATGCGCGTTGCCAACCCAAGAGATAAGACGGGAAAAACTGAAGAGAGTTGAAAGGTTGGGAGGTTAGGCCTCCGGCGCTCTCATTCATCGCACGAAACGCAACAAAACCTACTGATATTGTTACTTTACGCCGATTTTCTGTGTGAAAGTAGTACTTTCCGGTCGAGCCGGCCCATTTGTGAGAGAACCATGGCTCAGCTGCAACAAAAACTTGAACAGCGTAATATAACCAACTTCATTTTACATTAAAGATATTTTAGTTTCATTTAATCCAAATCTCTAATACCCACAAAGTAAAAACGACCGAGTCAGACGGAATCGAAGTGACTCGCGTCCAAATAAAAAAGTATAAAACGCTCCAAATTGGAAATATCCCAATCCCGATAGAAAGAAATAGGTTTTTTAGAATGAAAATTGATTAACTATGAAATATAAGAATGTTATAGTAATTTTTCATTAAATTGTATTTTACTTTTTAGTGTTTTGCCAATTTCTTTCCGACAAAAGAATACCGACTTCAAAACTAAAATGCAAAAATAAAAATTTCTACAACAGAAGAGGCTGCTCAGTAGAACACATAAGGCACCAAACTGTTTTTATTACTTCTCCTTCCTAGTAGTTACCCGAAGTCTGCTTATTACTCTTGTCCAGATTTGACAGGTTAATAGTTTTTACACGGAGCGATTGCCATCTAACCTCCGTAACCCTAAGGGCGAACCAGTAACTCTTTGGATAAGAGTAAATTACGTACCAAGACTTATCGATTATTATCAGATGTTATGTGATAACAGCCGAGACCGACAGCTTAAACTGTTTTTATTTCTATAATTAAAAAAGAAATGGCTAAATTAAGAAAGTTTTTTGTGTAGACCATTGTGTCTTACAACTGAAAAAGACCCTATCCACCAAAAAGAATAAAGATTGAGAAGTTGCCTCCTACCAACTATTCTGGGTCGATTTTATTGACAAAAATCTGTTACACAAAACATCCAGCGCCCTGAATATTATCTATCATTAATCTGACACAACGTTTGAACAATTATTGTGTTATGTTAATATTTAGTCTATTCATTGGGCGATTTAAAACACTGTTTGCCTCTATTTGAATAACTGAGCCATTTTTTTTTAATTTCATTACGGTTGGCAAACAAGTATACTATTCGCTTGAAGATAAGAAATCACCGCAACTTATAATCGCTTGAACTTTGAAGTATCATATACGCGTTGACAATCTAAGGCTTAGGAGGAAAAGGATGACAAGGGAAAAAAGGAATAGACCAGATGTGGTGGGAGATTGAGTCTCCGGCGCTCTCACTCATCGCATGAAACGCAACAGTACCTACTGAAACTGTTACTTTACGCCGATTTATCAAGTTACACAATATCTCTGATATTTTGAAAATTCAAGAATCTTTTTGGTTATAGATAGAATCTAACATTTCAAATTTTTGCTTTACTTCGCCAAGTTTTTCATTCAAGTCGTTTAGTAGCCACGTAAATACCTCACCAGCTCCACTACCGCTCTTTTACTGAAGAAACGGATTCGATAATTTAATGCCTACGCTGCTCATTGCGGGTAATATATACTCCCTCACAACGTTTTCTTCCACCGCAGTTTGATACTGTGGAAGTATGACGACGTGAGAAATGTCTCCAACACAACGGGAGTATCCTTCGACCAGGCGGGTAATATTGCCTGGCGGATCGAAGCCCTGGGCCAAAGCCCAACGACTTACGTTGGAAAGTTGTATATATATCTCAAGAGCGTAGGAAACTTTGATAGCGCGATTTAGGATCGTGACGTTCGTTGATCGTCCATATCGTTGCGTAGTATGCCCTGTAGGTGTCGTTGTAGCTTGATGCGACATTGTGACAATCTTGTCTTTCTATTGCGTTACGTCATGTTGCGTGTAGATGTCGCTACAATACTAACTTAACTACTTGAAAAAGTTATCTGGTTGGGGAAGTTTATGCGTTACTACTGGTATCTATCTATCTATCTGCATGCCCTATCAAATGCTATCTATACTTCTGGTGATTAAAAATAGCAACGTTTTTTATACATATTTTTTAAACTGCAAATGAATTTTTTATTTAAATGTGTGCTTTTGAGTGTATGCACGGCCCAAACTTCTACTCCTCTCTGTCTTCACCTGGAAAAGGTACTATTCTGCCGTTTCAATTTCAAGTGGTTAGGTACGAATATATCGCTAGTGGTATGGTACTATGTAGGGTATTGGGCCACGGTTGTTTACCACCTTCATAGTAAACAAAAGAACTTTTACTTATTTTAAAAGTATACACCGTTTCATTTGAGCTGTGCCAATGCACATGTGCAAATAAGGTTTGTTCATTCTTAGAACCCTGGTAAGATGTTACAAACATAATTGAATGGAAAAATTATATCTAAATAACTTAAGTATTTATAAAAAACAACACAACGACTTACAGTAAGTAAACAATACAACCTACATACATAGACTGTCGCAAAAGTTTCTTGTGTCAAAGTTATCAAGTAAGCAATTAGGTGCTTAGTCGGGAATCGATACTGCGAATGCCTTTGCAATACGATACCGAAGCCTCACACCGCTGTCTGTCTATTCCGTAAATCATGTGATATGAGAAGTAATGCTTGCGGTGAAATAGATATGTATCTTAGTGGATAAGATTAAGACTCGGTTAGATTTACGTAACATTAAGTTATCAACTGTTTAGTATTCGTGAAAGTTCGATTTTTTAATGTGAATAAGTTTGGTAGCAAGAATACGGAACACCTGATGGTAAGCGGTCATCTTAGCCTATGAGCGCTTGTAGCACCATCCACATACCTTATCAAATACCACTAATGGCAGATTTAATATTCACGAAATCGCTATACTTTGGATACAGAACACTGAAAAACCGCATTTCATACCTTTTTAATTCCCTATCAGCGGATATACTATGTATGTGAAACTAATAAACTAATAAACTAATGTAATGTGCAATAAAGGTCTACCACCATCACCACCACCACCACCACCACACCATACCACCAACATACCACCAGTAGGTATGTGATGATGTGAGATAAATATATAAAGACATATTAACCAAAAAAGAAAGGGTTAAAATAGTTTCAAAGACTCTACATATATTTCTAAAGAACGCGTCTCTTAAGAATCAAGCCATTGAATAAAAGTTTTGAAAACGAGATGAAAATCTCTTAAGAGACGCTTAATATATAATATATTAAAAATATATCTTCTTCATCCTAGCATTATTCCCGATATTTTTATGTACCCAGGGTCTGCTTATTACTCTTATCCGGATTTGACTGCTTACTAGTTTTTACATAGAGCGATTGCCAACTGACCTCCGCAACCCTAAGGGCGAACCAGTAACTCAACTCTAAGAGCAATTTACTTATCAAGAGTTAACGATTATTATCAGATGTTATTGATAATAACCGGGACCGACAGCTTAACGTGCTCTCCGAGGCACGGACCCACATGGACAAACGCCCAGTTCGAGACAGAAATTTTAACAAACATCAGCCCGAGCGGGAATCGAACCCGCAACCGTCGAGACTAAAGGCAGACTCGCTACCTTCAACGCCACAACGGTGTCAAAAAAAAATTAAAAAATATATATAAGGCTATTAAAAATATAACGTTCCGAGCCGGTGGTAGAATTTAGTTCCAAGTCAAAGACGAAGGGCAAATTTTTCAGTATCGAATAGAAATATTATTAATTTATTTCGGCTTAAACTAATATTCCATAAAATAAATTAAATTTTATACACACTAATAAATGTATTTATTTTTGTTGTCGTCAATACTTAAGATTATTTTATAAGATTATCTTAGCCCCAAATTTTATTCATAGTCATAAAAGTGTCTTTAAAAGCATCTTTATTATGTATATATATTTTATTAAAAATTAAACAACCTAACTTTCAAAAGGAAATAAATTAATTTAGTAAAACAAAATCTTTTAATATTTTTTTATAATTCAGTTTCATATTTTCAATAACAACACACTAAACTGAAAACTCTCAAACTAACAATAAAAAAATTAACCACCAACAACTTAAAAAAATACAAAAATTTCAATGTAACAACTTTCAAAATTAATATATAAAAACCCCATACGTATTTTGTACTTACCAAATAATATAAAATGTATTTTCACACAAAATTTGTCACTCACACCGAAAACAAACTATTAAATCACAAGTTACTAAACGTGCATTCACAAACAAAAAAATTTAAAAAAAAACACTTTTTAAAACAAAAAGTAATCGCCACAGGAAGTATCGCAAACTTAAATTACGTGCAACCACCGAATTTAGTACGATAACGGTCTATATCAAAGACATCTACCCGCCACGGGATCGCGACGAACACTGAGGAAGGATCGGAAACAGCCCTTAGTTTTCCGCGCCAGACAGAGAGGGTTGGTGAGGGCGAATGTGGGAACGCGAAGGGGGAAAGGGAGGGTATAGGAAGTTGTAGTTACGTCTCCCACGTGGTACGGCGCGATGCGGTCAATTGCAATGCTATATGCGGTCATTGCCATAGTGTAAGCTTTTCTTTTTAATAGTCAACATAAATCATATTAACAAAAAATAAATAAAAATATTGTCAACCCTAAGACCTAAGATGTTTCAAAATTAATTGTAGGTCACCACAAAGTGTACATTTAATCCGATCAACAACGACATTTTCTTTCGTTACTTGCTTTAAGTGTCGCAAAGTTCGAATGACAGTCATTGTACTAAAATATAAAGAACAATAAGCCGAGACTTAAAAAGTATAGATTAATAAATAAATAAACGCTACACACTCAACGGCCCCCATTAGGATAATTATATCCTGTGTCGGGGGTCCGGAAACATTCACAATGACAAGGACAAACACAACCAGACCGGAAAACATGCCTGTACGATTAATACAAACATCTGCTCCGAGCGGGAATCGAACCCGCAACCGTCGAGGCTTAAGGCAGACTCGCTACCCACAACGCCACAACGGTGTCAAGATTAAGCATTATCGCATTCATGTTATGAAACAAAAATTTTTCCTGAAGTATTTCTTTACAATTTTGATGACTCTTTGACCAAAAGACAATGAACAATAAATAATTTTCTTATAAGGATCACCATTTTTTTTTGTAACCATAAGGTTCACATAGCAGGAACCTGCAAGAAAATACAGCAGGTATAATAAGTTAAGCCTCATTCACAACACCGCAGGCTTCCTTAGAACATAAAACATCTGCAGTACAACACATAACTGTTATGGAATCGCCATACATATTCCTGCAAATCGTAAAACGGCCGCATAACATTATAATAAAATAAGGATATTTAAGACATCTATAGTAAAGACCCTAGAAAGATATCTATAGTAAAGACCCTAGAAATATATCTATAGTAAAGGCCTCCTAATAATTCTAAACACAAAAACTGTGAGTTATGAGAAATTTAGTTTTAATTTATTAAATACTAGCATCTGAGTTACAGCAAGCAAGGACACGACTAGGGTTACCACTCGTACTATATAATAGAGTATTGTACTTTATTTTGGGTAATTCTACTCTATACTTAATGGGTAAAATAAAGTACGCGAAAATACTTAATTTTGCTATATCTTTCTTGGTTTTTCGTAATTTTTACTGCACCTTAATGACTTCAAGGAGACTGATGATAATTTTTCATACTTGTATAGATAATTTCGTATTTTAAGGTCTATTCCTGGGACATTAGCATTCACAGATACGAGCTTCTTCTTTGAAGAAACACAGTTTCTCTGAATTTACTTTTTCTTTTTCTTTAAATGAGTTATACTTAATAAACCTTCCCAAAACTTTTTTTTTTTTTTTTTATGTTATAAGTTGGCAAACAAGCATACGGCCCACCTGATGGTAAGTGGCTGCCGCAGCCTATGAGCGCTTGCAGCACCATTAGTAGGTGCCACTCACGCGTTGCCAACCTCGAGATATTAGTTCTTAAATCTCGTTCGCCCAGTAATTTCACTAGCGTACAATGCCCTTCAAACCGGAACACAGTAGTGCCTAAGCACTACTATTTGGCGGCAGAATATTTGACACTGCGGTGGTACCTACCTAGGCGGCCTCTTGCAACAAAAGACCTACCACCAGTGTGACTGATAGCACTGGTGGAATAATCTCTGCTGTGACAGAGGTTATCCTAACAGCGGGCGATGGGGTCGTCACATCCCGACGCCTTAAAACTAATAAAAATATATTAAGAAGAGTAAAAGAAGAAAATAATAGTCTATGATAATTACTTTATTTTGACAGTATGTACTTTATTTTCCTAACTTGAATCACCAATGTACATTAATTCTAACAAAAAAGGTGGCAACCCTACACACCACACACGTGATTTTAAGCGTTTGTCATAGCATATTAGCCCTTGCAACACCATTAATTTGTATCATTCACGCATTTTCAACCTCGAGTTTTGTTCTTATATCTCCTTGGCGTAGTAATTTCACTAGCTACAGTGTCCTTCAAATCGAAACACAGTAATGTAAAACACACTACTGCTTTGCTGTATAATATTTGACACACCTATGTTATTATGTTTCGAAGGCTTGTACTATTCCGCTTGAATGTTTTTACGCGCCCATGAGACAGTAAAATAAATAAATACACTCATGACCATCTTTTTCTTATTCCAGGGCACTTCCTGACTGGCCACTGTCTTCTCTACCTGATCCAGTCTTCGAGGAAGAAAATACTACTCGCTTGCAACGCTATAACAGCATAGAGCAAGCTCGCCACCATTTCTTGTGACGCTGGCAGAACGAATACGTCAGAGAATTGCAGCAGCGATCCAAGTCGCGTACACAGAAGTGCAACGTAAGTACAACAGCAAAAAAAACGCTTAGACATATAAGACATATAATATAGGATGAGTTCCATCGATAAAAAAAGCCATAACAGCCACCAATCAAGTATGGAATCAGGATTTTAAAGGACGAGATAAACCTTTGATCGGCGAAGCGTCCCGTCCCTAGCACTCCACTGACCCTATTACCAACTATACTTGAGCCGACCCATGGGGTGTTTTTCAGGGGATTTATTTTCATTTTCACGGGGCATCGGTGCTGGTAATAAGGTGTGGTGATTGCTAAAAGTTAGGGTTCCGTATTTTTGTATTTAGTCAATGACTCTAGAAGGCAAAATTTTGAATATCAAAGTTATTTATTTTGCTAGTCCCCAAAACACAAAACATAATAGTATGTACTCATAACGTAATTTTGAACTCAATAATAACGCGTAATAGTCGCTACATTTTGAGGAGTCTTTGATTAGATAATTACGAAAAGCATGGAACCATTAAAAACTGTCTGTTTGTATCGGCTAATCTCTGCGGCTGAAACGATTTTAAAAGGACTTTCACTGGTAGATAGGTAGTTATTATGAGTTCGCTACTTTTATTTCAGAAAAAGAATTACGGTAAACTAACTCACAAAACAGTCAGTGTCCGTTTATGAAATTCGCTAAGAAATATAAGTTAAATGACTTAAATTTCTGTCTATTGTTGAATTTATTATCTAACATAACATAGAAGTGTCAACCGTTAACTCGAGATTCTGACCTCCTGGGGCTCCTGGATCTATTGTCGTCACCACTTCAAGCACAAACCATACGAATAGTATAAAAATACAAAAAATGAATTAGAAAATCATTGCTTATATTCCTTCTATTAAAAAATTAAGAGTATTTAGTCAAAAAGGTGGAAACCTAACGTCATCCAATATCATACTATAAATAACGTTATTTAACTTTAAGAGGTTACCTGACGCGAAAACGAATAAGGTATATAAATTTGACATGTGTATTAGTCTATAGCATCGTAGCTCCCAAAGGAATAGACCATTTTTTTTTTGTTTGAAAGATGAATTAGACAGGAGTACTTCTAGAATGTGAGTGTGTGTAGCTATGTTTAATAAAAAAACGGTCCATGATAGCTGCTATAATGAATTTAAAATTCAAAATGGCCGCCACCACAAAATGGCGAATGACATATCTTTGTTGGGGGTTACTTCAAATTTTTAATTTAATTTTGTTTATTTAACTTATTAAACCCGTATTAAACAGCAGTTAAAGTTTCAAATTCCAAAGAACATTTTCGCAAATCATTATAAAATGAGGATATAAATTTAATCTCTTTACAATAATTACGAAGTATAGATATAAAAGATCACCGCAAAATCGAAGTTGAATATATTAAACTCAACAAGAGGCAAGAAAATTTTATTAATATCCCGACCCTTCAGACTCGATCCCTTCGGCGAGTTTCGCAACGAAATAAAAATAATAACAAGTCAACTGCAAAGACAGGGTTTTTAAAAGTTTCTAAACAGAGAATTTCCTTCGCGACGGCAGACAAATAATCTTTGTTTTGTTTGAAATAAGAAGAGTTACTTTATACCGCGTTTAGACAGCTGCCTTCGAAACTTCTGCTAAGCTGAGAAATCTTATGCTTTGAATTCACAAACGCGTCTAAGGGCGACCGCGAACTGACTGAACACTTCACACATACCAGCAAGACCGCGTGCAAACTTTGTAACTAAATGTCAGAAATAATTGTATTGCTGTAAAGTATTATTCATATGCATAAACTTAGTT
This sequence comes from Hestina assimilis, assembly GCA_023373885.1. Lineage (NCBI taxonomy): Eukaryota > Metazoa > Arthropoda > Insecta > Lepidoptera > Nymphalidae > Hestina > Hestina assimilis. The sequence goes on along the minus strand of CM041754.1, from coordinate 15,227,894 downwards.
ATGCCGGCGGCTCCACGCGTAATTTTTGTATTTTATAATGTTTTGATAGTTCAACTGGAAGCGAACATTTTCCTAAGTTAAAATAATTCTATATGTTAATCCGAGTAATAAGCTATGTGTGTACCAAATTTCATCCAAATCTGTCCAGGGGTTTTTTCGTGAAAGAGTAACAAACATACATCCATCCATCCATCCATCCAAACTTTCAATTTTATAATATTAGATAGATTATATTTAATAAGAATACTTTACATCATTACTGGTTTATTTTGGTTACATCTATTTCCTTTCCTTCCTTATCCTTCTAGACTACGATTGACCTGTGATTTGGAGCTGTGATTCGTGAGATTCTGTTCTGTGATATTAAAGATCTCATTAAAGTGTCATTTAGAACCATCAGGTGTTTTAATCCAGATCTTCGAAACCCAGCACGTAACAATAGCAAGCTTCTAATATAAAAAAAAATAGCATAATAATTTAATAAAACTGAAAACGCTGTTAAAATTTAAACGTGTTTTTTTTTTAAATCTCTTTGAGTAATTGTTTATTCGGTAAAGTTAGTACCAAAACTTTTTAATTTTCCGACTCGCTGTCAATAACAGTTGTGGCTACTAGCTTGTTTCACTACTACTAAAATAGATTAAATTAGACTTTTAAGCTAATAATATATTTTTATTTTACACTAGCATCTGCCCGCCACTTCGTTCTTACATTTTTCGATAATTCCAGAGGAACCAAACATTTTTTCGGAGTTAAAAGGATACTATTTGTTAATCCAAGTAATACCTGTTATCTGTGTGCTAAATTTTATCTAAATCGGGTTAGCCGTTTATACGTGATTGAGTAACAAACGTCCAAACATACAAATCTCACATTTATGATATTAGTAGAATTAACTATAGATACGCATCTATAGTTAATTCTACTAAAATCATTTTTACAAATTTAACCATTGGACAGCTGTCGCGTTGCGTCGTTTAGTTTAAAAATCATAATCTATAAATAAAACAATTAAAGGCATTACGTTCATAATTTAACGAAATATGAAAAAAAAACAGGACAAAAAGCGCTTATAATCAATAATACTCGAAAACGCTTAGTGCCGCTGTCAAGGCCAGTAGGGTCAGCAGCAATACACATTCCGAAAAAAAATTAGAAAAATTCCTGAACTTTTAAAAAAGAAAAACTTGCTTCCAATACTTTGGTTACAAAGTTTTATATGTTTATGTATATAGCTTTGTGGAAGAAAAGATAGATATAGATTGAGCGTGTGCGTGAGAATATTCCACAAACTAAATTCTTCACATAACGCTTCGTGTATCGTGTATAGAAGTTCGTTCAGACGTTCTTCTGAAGTGTTTATGTCTTAAAGAGCGACAAGAGGAAATTAATTATGATTTTGAAATTATAAGAAGTGAAAAAGATAATGATTTTATTGTTGAAAGTACATTTGTTTGATGCATTTTTTAGGCTGCCGACTGTTGTGGCGCAATGGCTCCACTATTGCTTAACCAGCTTTTGGCGCCAATAGCCGTAGCTTCGACTACTACTTGGAACAGATTTTTGTACTGATTTTACTATGTCTATGTGTGTTTTTTTCGGTGTGTTATAAGTTTTTAATTTTGATCAATCATAAACCCCATACTGTTAAAAAAATGGCACGAAGGCTTGTGGAGGTCTGTGAATAGGTCTGCAGAATATACATTCAATTTTAAAAAATGGGACTCCAAGATAAGGAAAGATCTTTTAAATATCATTAAAACTGGTGACAATCGACAAAGGTATCGAGTGCCATAACAGAAATAAAAGAAAAAATTACAGTAAAAGATGAAATCGGCTGAATGGAAACCTCCTTTTCATTTATCCGATATAAATTTGTCTAAAAAAATTATATCAAAGAAAATCCGTAAGATGTCCCGTGTCGAAGAAAATGTGTATTCTATCTCGCTCTCGCAATGATCTCTTTCCTACAACGCCGCCAACTAAATGAAGCAATCGCGTGTCCGAGGTCCATTCCTCATAATCAGTCCAAAGGTATCCGTATAGAGTATGATATTTTTATAAATTCTTAGTTTTAGGTAATAAATAATTATTTATTATAACATTACTACAAATTATCAATTTGATGACATTGTGGCGCAACGGTAGCGAGCCTACCTTAAGCGCTAAAAGTCGCTGGTTCGCTTTGCGGTGTCAATGTGGGTTCAGATTTTTTGGCAACGGTTGGCAAACAAACATACAGTACGCCTGATGGTAATCAAATATCGCAAGCGTTCATAGGTTGCAGTGACGTGACATCAGGCGGCTCTAATGCTTGCTGGCAAATCTACATGATATAACAAATAATGATAATTTAAGGGGAAGATGGCGAATAATTAGGTAATTAATTTAGATACTTGTTTTTATTTATCATTGTAATTATTTAGACTATATAAGCGAGCGCAAATAAATCATCTAACTTCCCAAACCACTGATTTTTTTAAATTAGGTTAACAGAATTAAAATGATTCTGATAATAAAGTGTACCAGCATCACATTGAGCTGTATAATTATTCCAACGCGACTAAGCTACGGCCGACCGCTGACGTGCCACGGCTAAAAACAAATTGCACTAAAGCGAGCTACAGCGTTTGTCATGAGAATGCTAAACGAAATTTTGTCGTGGTTTTATGTTGGTCTACTTCCTGTATACCTTGCCTGTAATCAAAAGTCCTGTCTAAGTCCAGGTCTCGTAACCAATTTAATTTTTCCTCAAAATTTAGTTTTCTTAATAACAAATCAAAGAATTAAAAAAATATAGTTTGCAATTATTAATTAATTAATAGTAATTGTATTTAAAGTTTTACATAGTTAAGAAATAACTAACACTACTGTTAGCCAAGGGTAAAATGCTGGTCATAATTAGTTTAATTAAAACAGCATTTTAAAAGCGGAATGAAAACTTAAAACAGCAGGGTTATTATAACCACATCAGCCTGTATCCACGGTTGGGCTACCGGCGGACGCTGACGTGCGGCGGTTAAAAACGAATTACGTAGGAGCACCCTGTAGCGACATTAGTCATGAGACCTGCACCGCCTCCTTCTAGTCTAGGAGAAGCAAGTGAAATTCATATATATGTCAGATACGGAATATGTGAATAATTAATACGTTTGTGTTTCGTTCAATGAGTTGAAAATTCTTACATCCTCTTTTTTCCTTTTTATATCTCCTTAATTTTTTTAATAACCAATTGGCTAGCGATTCACTGTTATCACAACTAATGTGAAGTGTTGATACTGGCTAAGGTGGAACGCGTTTGCCTAAAAGATGCCTATTCACTCTTGATTTGAAGGTACTTGTAGATGGTGGAGAAGACGGAGGTGGGCAGGTTATTCCAGACCTTTGCAGTGCATATCAAGAACGAGGAAGAAAAACGTTTCGAATATGTTTTGGGTATATTATATACTATGTAGTGCACACCCTTCCTATGCCACGCATTCTTGAAGTGAAAAGGTGACGGGGAATAAAATAAAATAGTTCCTATGCACACTCTCCGAAATATCTTGTAGAATAGCGACCTACAGGTTGGTAATAATTGTATCAATACATCTACTATCAATATATTGTAGTCGCTTATATACGGACGGACCATTCTAATTTAAAACATTTGTAACATAATTAAAAAATATCACTCGGTTTCAAAGATGATATCAATTCCCTTGAATAGTGAATTTTGCAATTAAAATATACAATATAATATAACAGTGAAAGACACTGTGTGCTTACAGAAGAACAAAAACAAAAATATCTGAAGTGTTATTTAAAAAACATTATTAATATAATAATATTCGCAAGATCCTAGACTATAAAATCTAGATGTAAGTAGTTATTAGATTTAACATATTTTTCGTGGCTACTTTGAATAACAAACAAATTAAAACGCGCTACCATTAGGGAATTGTTAAGTCATTTTTAATTACGTTATATATTCAAATTCCGACCATCAGAAACTATAGCTTTGATTATAATAGAAATATTGGAAAAAGTTACAAGCTGTTGTATTTTTAGCAGTATTCTTCATAAATCTATTTGTTCATTTTCTAAGTCAGTGCTTTTTTATGTTGCAAGTTGGCAAGCAAGCATACGGTCCACCTGATGGTAAGCGGTTTTCGTAGCCTATGAGCGCGCGCATTAATAGGTGCCACTCACGCGTTGACAACCTCGAGATATTGGTTCTTAAATCTCCTTTGCCCAGTAATTTCACTAGCCTACCGTGCCCTTCATACCGGAGCACAGTAATGCCTAAGCACTACTATTTGGCGGTAAAATATTTGACATTGCGGACCTACCTAGCCGGCCTCTCGCAACAAAAGACCAGTGTTACTGATTGTACTATCACATCAAAGATTATTTCACATCTTTGATGTGATAGATATTATCCCAACAGCGGGCGATGGGGTCGTCACTTCCCGACGTCGGTGTCTATCGTCATTCAAACCTAATGTTTCTTAAACCTAACCTAACCTCTAATCATTTAGCGACCAAGAAGTATGCTTGACATCGCGCCCTCAGTACATGGTATGCTCAACAGTCATTCGACAGAAAAATAATTTGTAAGTATTTATTACAGTTCTCAAACTATAATATTTGTAACTAAAAACAAACTTTTCCTTAAACATATAGTTTGCTCCGACAAACATTTAATATAGTCAGAGATAATTATGTTATTCTCACAAACACCTATTCCAAGCGCGTTGACAGAACGAGCCAATTTCTAGCATTCTAATTGACTATAAATGTGAAATCTACGAACCGAGAATTTAACAATTGGCCAATATATAACACTACGAGGTATCACTGAGAACAAGAGACGACAATTATCATCCTCAATAGATCTGCAGTTATATTGCCTAAGGTATCTTGAAATATCATGAATGTTTTAAAAGACTTTACAGATAGTTTCCACCTACAAAAACTACTAGGCATAATATTATTATAGAAGATAAAACCTTACCGTCAAAATAAAATAAAGCCATAATTATTGTATTCCATGATACACTTGTTAAGTTATGATTGTAATCAATAATAATTAATATATTATTAATAATTGTATCTTTTCTTCAAAATTATAAATTGAGCAAAAAAAAACTACATCTTACACCAAAATATTTTACAATATTCGAAATTCTGAAGAGAAAAACAGGCTCAAGATTGTGTCAACCGGTAGTGTTTTATGGAATAGCAGAATTTGCCTGGATACAAGCTTTTCAAATGTTAATTTCTCTCCTAATGACCCCTTCTTTTATCTCCTCTGGCCTCTTGTATAAAACCTAAGAGGCCGGAAGTATGCATGTATGTTATACCACGAACGTTTTAATATTAATGAAGTATAGGTATTTGGAATTACAAATAGATACTTCAATTTTATTTATTTGTATAGATATATAGATTTAAATTATAATCGAATGGAAGGAAATAGAATGACGCTATACCGATTAAGTACAGTTAATTGCAATATAGCTGTGGTTTATAGGTGTGGAGTTCGCATTTAGCGGTGTCACACCTTTGAATATTTAATATTAATGTGAGAATATAGTGATTAGTGTGAATACCTATGTAGATATATGTGATTTTGAATATATAATAGGTAAACGCCTTGACTTTGATTTTTAGGCACCAAAACAGCATTTGTGGAGTTTTCTAGAAATCGTCAAACGCTGTGTGTAAATGGCTTTTAAAAGGCCTGATTGAACCATAATTTCTTAGTTATATAGCGAGTTATGCCATTGGACTAATCAATTTGGTTTATAAAGCTGCACATGTTGCTTAGATGACGTCGCAAATCTGTCTGAGTAACTCAATTTTTTCGAAATGCAATATACACTGCAAGTGCATTGTTCTATGAACTCGGGTATCATGTAGCACTTACGTCTTCTGCTTCCTAGCATTATTCCCGGTAGTATATCTACCCAGGGTCTGCTTATTACTCTTATCCGGATTTGACATGTTACTAGTTTTTACGCAGAGCGATCACTATCTGACCTCCACAACCGTAAGGGCGAGCCAGTAACTCTTTGGATAAGAGCTAATTATTATATAACAAAAGCTAACGATTATTATGAGATGTTATGGTAACAACCGGGGCCGACATCTTAATGTGCTCTCCGGGGCACGGTGGCAAGACCTACAAGGACAAACGCCCACACCGAAACAGATATTAATAAATTTAATACAAACATCTGCCCCGAGCGGCAATCATACCCGCAACCGTCGCGGCTCAAGGCAGACTCACTACCAAAACACCACAACGTTTTCTACGTGTAAAGTAAGTGTAACGGTCCACTTGGGTATTTAGTTATATTTTTTCGACAGGATACCGACAAATACAACATCAATTTATGGATTTATTATATGCAAGGGCGCTTGCTTACTCCGAGAATCTTTCTACGTCTATACACTATTTTGCATTCCATACCTATAGTGTACTGTCACAGTCACCCGTTACGTCACAGTCGTCATGTCACGGTCGTCACGTCAGGCGTCAGTCACGATTCGTCACGCGGCACGTGGACTACCGAGGGTATATTTAATTTAGCGGGTGTAGGATTGAGTTGACGGCGACATGTGATATTGAAATTCAATACCAAAGTATGGGGATTACGATACACTAAGGAATAAAAACTGAACAATATAAATAACTTTCAAATAATATGTAATGTTACTAGTTAGTTACAAATAAATTGATACGATTCGTTAGCTAATATGCAGCTGGTAGTGGAGGCCTTTTTACTGGTGTTAGGCCTTTAATTGTAAAAGGCCATCTAGGTACCACCACAGTGTCAAATATTCTACCGCGAACCAGTAGTGTGTTTTTCATTACAGTGTTTCGGTTTGAAGGACACTATAGTTAGAGAAATTACTAGGCACAGCAGAATTAGGAACCGATATCTCGAGGTTGGCATCGCGTGAGTGACACCCACAAGTGAATGGTGTTCCAAGTACCTTCAGAAAGGTTGCTTGCACACTTGCTTGTCAAAATAGTCGCATACAAAATAACCTAATAATAATGTTGTAAAAACCTTCGACCAGATCTTGAGTCTTGCAAAACTCAAATCTACAAAAATACAAGATCAAAACTATTCGGTCTCGATCTACAAACGTCTATTGTAGAACGTGTTCCATAATTTAGGAGTCACCTAAACTATGCAACCGGAATGATCTTATCCATTTTCATAGTGCTATAGAGATATAAAAACAATGAACTAGAGTCTGGTTGATTGTTTTTATATCGGCATTCTTCCTTGATAACTTCCTCTTTGATGTCGGTTAAAAATAGTCCCTGCTAAATTAAATAAACTTTTAAATTTTAATATACACTAGATAAATGATTGAAGATATCTTTCTTTGTTCTCTCTAAAGCTCTACGAACTCTCTACGAACCCCTCGGAGCCGCTACAACGAGTACACTTTATACGTTTTCTATTTGACAGAAATATCTGTAATCATTTTAATGACGAAAACAAACAAAGCTTAACTATTGGAAACATTTATTTCCCTCACAATACATACGGAACAATAGAAGCATTATTCACTCTAATAATTACATCACGGACTATCGCGAACGCATTAAGCGTTAAAACTTTAAATCATAAATAGAAACTAATTCCTATATTTCATTCGGAAGTAAACATGTTATATGACAGGAATAATATAAAATAAACCCTATTCGTATAAAACATAAAGTTGTGTATTTATTGATAAGCTAAACCGCAAATAAGTCCACAATCAAGGCTCTTAATTGTCACTATTCAATTAGCGGTAGGTTTCATTTGTTCGTGGTCCAGCGTTGGCTCAAAACTACAAATCAATAAAATCGATGGAATATATACTTTATGATTATCACAATAAGAGCTATGGTTACAAAGCGGTGACATGTGTATCGCATTGAGCGAAATTAATAAGGTTTAACAAGTTTATCCATGCGTAACTCACTCTACAATTTTTTATTATATTTCTCTCGTATTGATTACCGTGAAACGTCTATACTTTACACTAACATTATATTCTAATTAAAGTTACCAGCCTCGATGTGTAGAGTACTAAAAATGCTATTATAACAAAGCGAAACGAAACACGCATGATGTGGTTTTCTTTAAAATGAACCTTCATTTCATTTTAAAGAAAATAAAGCTAGTTAAATAATTCTTCTTCCTAGCGTTTTTCTCGGTATTTACCCGAGTTTTGCGTATATTCTTATCCTGATTTGACGCCTTACTAGTTTTTACGCAGAGTGATTGCTACATGACCTTCGCAACCCAAAGGGCGAACCACTACTTCATTGTATAAGCGAATTACCTATCAAGAGTTAACGATTATTATCAGATGTTATGACAACCGGAACCTAAAGCTTAACGCGCTCACTGAGGCACGGTTGGGAGACCCCAAGAACAAACGCTATTTAAATAATCAGTAATATATAATAAATAATAGTAAACCATAATTTAGATGAAGTGTAGTTACACCATTTATATCATTTTTCTTAAGAATAACCACAACACTTTACACTTTACACTTAGATTTAAGAAAATTCATTTCATGAAAAAGTCAAAACAAATCCAAAGTTGCATTTATTACCCGTATAATATTGTGGTAGATTTCCCCAAGAAACCATCATTCATCACTCTAAATGCTAGAATATTAAATTGCTGTAACACAATTTTAAAGTTTTTGTCTAAGATATATTTAAGGCGTCTAAAATGTAACTAACCATATAATTAATTAAATTACCATAACATTATACATATATTCCGTTCTAAATTTTTAGTGTTTCCTCCTTATCCTATCCCCCCTCCTCAGATGGCAACGGTTTCGCCTTTGTTATTGCTGGGAGTCATAGTCTGTGGCAAGTATCAAAGAAAATTTCATTTCGGCCATAATATCTTATATGTCAAAGTTAGCATTGTTTGCACACGGCCAACCTGATGGTAAGCTGTTGTCGGAGCTTATCAGCGTTTGTAACACCATTAATTGTATTTTAAAATATAATCTGAAATAACTGATGACTTAAAACGCTTCTCACATTTAATAACAGTATAGACGAAATATTTCAAGAACGTTCGATAAAAATCTTCAAACCTATCACAAATTTATCCCGACTCCATATTCATAAAGTTTATAAAATTAAACATTTCCGAAGCTCGGTCGGAAGGCGAAAGCAAAAATAAGATAATCCTTTTTCGTGGCATCAAAGCGAATATTCACAACGTCGGTGTTGGGCAAATTCAATAAATAATCAGCTGTCGAAATCGTCTGGTCCAAGCACAAAATATTGTTATTTTGTAACACGTTTTATGTCACTAAAATGGCAAACAACACCCAAGTCTAACACTCATTCGTTGGTAAAGACGACGGTATTCTATGGATGCTTATAAGTTCAGTATCAAATGCATATATTATTTGTTGATAGTGATGAGCACACCGTCAGGTATTCTGATGATCTAAGCCAGTATGTCCGGCGTTGGGATGTGACGACCCCATCGCCCGCTGTTGGGATAACCTCTGTCACAGCAGATATTATTCCACCAATGTAATCAGTCACACTGGTGGTAGGTCTTTTCTTGCAAGAGGCCGGCTAGGTAGATACCACCGCAGTGCCAAATATTCTGCCGCCAAATACTAGTGTTTAAGCACTACTGTGTTCCGGTTTGAAGGGCACTGTACGCTAGTGAAATTACTGGGCGGACGAGATTTAAGAACTAATATCTCGAGGTTGGCAACGCGTGAGTGGCACCTTCTAATGGTGCTGCAAGCGCTCATAGGCTACGGCAACCACTTACCATCAGGTGGGCCGTATGCTTGTTTGCCAACTTCTAACATATAAAAAAAAAAGTATGGCCAGAGTCGGACTTAGAGCAGGATATCTTCGGCTACAGCTCCGGGAAAACCACAAAAAAGTCTATCCGTTCTGTGCCGGTTCCATCCGATAACTTGTAATTCTTGTTCTTGTTTATATTTATATACATAGTTATGTTTGTTATGAGATTTAACTCGGTTTTACAGTAATATATTTACTAAACGAAATGACTGATTAATTTTATTTGGAAAACTCCAATAATAATTAGTAAATATTTAAAATGCTATTAAAAAAAGTTCACATTTTTACCAAGTCTCATAAAGATTACCAGCGGTTACCACATAACGAGACGCTCAAAATTGAGCACGCACACTGGTCGGTAAGTGGTCGGTTGGGTAAGCAACATTAGGCGCGGTAGGTCAGTAGATGGATGGTCGCATAGTGGTATTTCAACTGAGCGATGTCGTGCTTCAGAGGGCACGTGGTAAGTCGGTCCCAGTTGTTATCAATTTGACAATAGTCGCAAAGTCAAGTCGTCGTGAACAACTCGGACACTAAGTTGGCCATTAACCACTCCATAAGAATAAGACCACATAAATACTGAACTACTCAAGTAGATCTTAAGCTCTAGTCAATAATCGTTTACCTAATAAACTACACTGGCCACTTCCTTCTTGGACCGCACCCTACAAAAATCCAACAAGTCCATCGTATTCAATATCCGTTGTCGGGTCTAACTCGCCTGCCGTGTGCAAATGACGTATACCCGATTATTTTTATATCGTCCCGAACACGCTGCTCTTTCACAAGATTATGCCGATAATGCTTGTTTTAATACTCGGCTCTGCGGGTCTCCTTTGTGTTTTTTATTTTCGAATTTTATATCGCTTAATCCAATAAATTTTATATGTTAAAGAGTTTTGCTATTGGTTGCGTTTCATTTACAAAATAAACGTACGTATTCATGAAGAACGTAATAGATATACGGTTAGGTATACAAATTACTTATTTCTATTTTTATTAACATTATCACGGTATTTTTCCCAGGACTGCTTATTATTTATTACCATCCGAAATTACGAAATTATAAGGATTCCGTTTTTTTGCCATTTGACTACGAAACCCTAAAAAGATGCTATTACTTTTTAACTTTAGCTGAAAACTACAAAAGGAAAAGCAGCTAAAAACTAGACTTACGTGACATTTTTTGTGCATGTACGCTTCCCATCAAGAAAATTACTTCACAGTGTCAAGCGTCTTGTCGTTCAAGGTAAGGTGGATCGACCAAATAAAGTCGGCTATTGTTGGTCTTTTAAGCGCACCATACCCACCACTAATCTGGATAAATGGCGAACATTCTTGAGGCGAACACCTCCCCCGATCTGCTGCGATACAATATGACGATCACGACCGCTTTGACAAGATTGTCGACAAAGGAGAAGGTAGGCGATATTTTCGGCGTGAACTGATTTTGATTCTTTGAATAAGGTATATCTTTGTAAAATTTATGATTATTGAATTAAGAACTCTGAAGATATAAAATGGAACTTCTTAATATATAACAGCTTATTAGCTATGACTACCGCAACTTTATTTTAAGGGGTTCTGTACCCAACGGAAGAACGTAACGGTACCAACGGTACCCTATTATAAGGCCTCCGCTGTCCGTCCTTCCGTTAGTCAGCGGGCTGTATCTCACGAACCGTAATAGTTGAAAGTCGCAATTTTCACAGAATGTGTATTTCTTTTACCACTACTACAACGTATATTAAAAATGAATTAAATATTAAAAGTTTGATATTTTTATTCTACGGTGCTACAAAACCCTTTCTTCAACTGCCTCAACCTTAGAGCTGAATAGAGTCAGTTCGTTGTATTTCAAAACAGTTTGAAGTTTACTAAACAATTATAAATTTACGCCTATGTCATATCCATAAAGTTATGTCTACAATATCGATTAGTTCTTGACGAATTTCGCACCAAATCAATTTAAATTCAGACATTAATGGTAAGGTCGCTTCGTCGGGATATAGCGATGGCGCTTTAACTAACATTAGCATCGCGTTTCAACCAACTAGATGCAAGCAATTTACGTCCAATACATCTCACAAAGACCGGGTTGAAAAAGGTTAAAAGGTAGAAGACCATAAAGGAAATATTAATATTCACAAAGGGTTAAAAGAAAAAGTGAAGTCCACGTTTTGTACTTATACTTTTGCCGAAATAGATTTTTGCTATCAACCCATTAGCTATGAATGAAAAGGGAAAAGGGGCTTACCATTAATTCTTATTGCCATCAAAATGGCGACATCAATGAGTTACATCATTATTTTGTATCATGACATATGTCATATAAAATTTGAATCGATTTACTACCAAAATTGAATAGAATTGACGACCTCGTGGCACAGCGGTAGGAAACCTGCCTTAAGCGCCACAAGTCGCGGGTTCGATTGCCGCTCGGAGCAGATGTTTGTATTGACCACACAGGCATGTTTTCCGGTCTGGGTGTGTTTGTCCTTCTCATTGTGAATATTTCCGGGCCGCCGACACAGGATATAACTATCCTAATGGGGCCGTTGAGTGTGTAGCATTTATTTATTTTAAAACAAAAACAGTTAAGTACAAAAGTTAATAGTAAGTCCGTTGGAACATTAAAACCATTTATCTTTTATTCGTCCATATCCGTATCCATTTTATATTATACTAACTGTAACCGCGACTCCGCTCGCGTTATAGTACTTTTGTTTTATAATTCTCAATAACCCAACTTTTTCCGGAATAATAAGATAATAAGCTATCTGCGTGCTAAACTCCATCTCAATCGGCTTATCCGTTTATGCGTGATTGAGTTACAAACATCCAAAAAATTCCAAGTAGAGACACCCTACAATAGGTTTTGTTCATATTCCCGGAATCTAATATTTTTCGGAATAAAAAGTATTCTATCTATCACATTTATAACATAATATTGAAGCCTTTGAAGCCTCAATAGCTCAACGGTACAGGGGCTGACTTCAGTCTGTTAACGCGAGAATTGTGGGTTTGATCCTGACCCCTTGGGCTATTATCGTACCCACTCCTAGCGCAAGAAACTAACTTATTCGGAGGAACAATAGGAATTTTATTAATGCCTTAAAAAGCAATGCTCATATTCTTTAAAAAAAATAGGACAGTCATAAATTACATCTAAAAAATCGGCTTTGCCACTAATAAACGCATACTTACCCTCATTACCCCTCCCATGTGATACCACCCCATCTAGATAGTTCCACGTAATCAGCCGACTTTGATCTCGCTACGTCGCGATCAAAGGAATCATTCGCCAATTACCAACGTGTGCTTAAGGCTCGATTTTGCCTCCAATAACGGGAACACGGGAATGCCTACTATTCCCCATTGTGTTTTGGGATCGTTTTGATTGATAGAGCAATTAGGGTAACTATTTGGTAAAGCTGTTTATGGGATATAGAAAATCTTTATCCGAATATAACATACAAATTTTCTTGATAAGTTTATTACAGTTTAAATTTAAGTAACATCCTACTGTTGCGTTTCGTGCGTTGAATAGGAGAATGAGAATGCTTCCCTACTGTACCTTTCCTTTTTTCCCATCCTCATCCTTTCCCTCCTATCCCTTGGGTTGGCAACGCGTATGTGATACTTCAAGAATCTCGCGCATTCATAGGTTGCGGTAACCCGTCATGACGTAAAAAAACCAAAATTTTTGGAGCATGATTCGCTGTAGACGAGGAGCAGAGGGAATAAAGTTGTCGCGAAGTGATAGCAAATATGTTTAAGCACCAAAGGTCACGGGCTCGATTCCCGCTCAAAGCAGATGTTTGTATTGAAAATTGTTTATTTATGTATTAATACTACATCACATTGATATTCTGTGTGTATTACCTCGTTGGAGCCGATCCTTTCATTCAATCACTAAGGTGCTATTAAACACAGCATAATGCACAGTAAAAATAATATCAAACAGAAATTTATTTTTAAAAGTATAAGCTTTTATACTCTTTTCTACTTACGAACTAATGAATACCCCATTTTGAGGAAATCTCCAAAAATTCCATTAAAATCGCATCCACAGAACCTCTACCAGTACGTAGTATGCACGTTTAAACTCCATTCGGTAAAGTGCTTTTTTCATTCGTGCTCCGTTTTGTAAACACTGCACCTACGTACAGATACGTCCTTTGGATGTATCTATAGTCAAGGATTTCATTTGCAGTATGTTTTAGTAATATTCATAGTAATGCTATGGGATGCAATGTATACTTGGCACTTGTAATGGAAAGAAGAATGGGCTGTCTCGACTGGGGAAGTTCCACCCTACCACAGAATATTTTTATCTGTACTGACAGGTTTAGTTCAATGAGTGGGAGCGCCGGAAGCCTAAATCCTAATCCATTAATATCCTCTCCTATTAGTTTCCGTTGAGTTGCAGACACGTTTGTAATACTACTGGTATTAAGTGTCTATACGTTTATAGGTAAGTAGATGCTCCGTTTTAAAGGACACTGTAGTTAGTAAAATTACTGGGCAAAATAAATTTAAAAACATATATGTCGAGGCTGGCAACGCGTGAGTGACACCTACAAATGTATGTTGTGGCAATTCAATGGTACGTCAATCTTTTACCACCAGGCGAGCCGTATGATTGTTTGCCACCTTTTTGCCGTACAAAATGCTTATTATTAAGATCAAGTAACACTATATTACTATTGTTTATATGTATAATATGGTAATGTTATATTTCAAAATAAAACCCTATAAGTTTTTACGTAGCCGACTATAAATAGGCGCTCAGAGCGGGGAGGCTTCGATGCTGAACTGAAAGTGAGGCAATTAGGAGATTAAACCAAATACTTAGTACTTTAGCTTTCAGTATCGGTTCGTTGTACAATACTTCGCTCCGGAGGTTTTTACATTATAACTTTGTAACAAATATAATTTACTAGCTGCGCCCGCAGCTTCACTCGTTGTTTAGTTAAACAAGCAAACGAAAACAAATTTCTCTTTATTATTGTTGCTGCTTCACCAATCGCATCGCCCGATCGCACTTTCATTCTTTTTGCTTTTGCGGCTTTCATATAGCGTATCGTAATGTTATATAGCCTCCTCAAGAAATGTACTCTCAAATGCAAATAGAATTTTTCAAATCCGGCCAGTAGTTCCAGAGATTAGCGCGTTCAACCATACAAACAAACAAACAAACTCTTCAGCGTTTTTAATATTGGTATAGATTGGTATAGACGACAAAATAGAAAATACAAGAGTGTAAAAATAATTATCTAACTTTTTAATGCGTACTGAAGAATGAGAAAATAGGACATCTTTTTGGGACTTCTAAATGTAATTATTAGTAATTAGCTGTGCCTGCCCTGCGACACCTTGTGAATCAAGGAATAAACAAAATATAATTTTCATATTTTATTTGGTGTGTTAATTGTGAGACCGGCTAAATGTCATCTGTCGAGCGCATGTGCGACTCTTGCTGGCCCAAAATATATCCCATAAACAGGCCGGTTTAAATAGCTAAAAATCCAAATAAATCTTATAAATTGCTTGACGTGAAAAGAACTTAAATGGAAAGACGAGAGTTTTATAATGTCTAGGTATACATAACCTGAAATAAAGCCTCAATAACTCAACGGTAGAAGGGCCGACTCCGCTCCGTCAAAGCGAATATTGCGGGTTCGACGCTGACACCCTTGGGCTACTGTCGTACTCACTCCTAGCGCAAGCTTCGAGCTTATTTGGAGGTGCAATAAGAATATTAGTAATGCCTTGAAAAAGCATTGCTAGTATTCTTTTAAAAAATAATACAGATTGTAGAGACCAACATTTTAATGGTATTCAAACAAAACTTCGTACGATTCGTTCATACAGGGATATGATGTTCTCATAAATTAACCGTATGAATATGAAATGGTGGCCATAAAAGTAATGGTCGGTATTGTTGTCACCGGCAGAGCTATAATAAATCGATGTCCGCTGTTCCGTCCGTCCGTCACATACGGGCATAAACTATACATTTAGTTCAATATTAATTTGTGATAATGATAGATATTTGGACGCAAATAAGCAATACCATGTCAACCCCACGAATGTCATTTCGAGAAAAACGCGTTTGAAAATTTTGAACAACTTGCTTTATATGATTTTTTTAATTTATTGGTCAAGTTTTTGGCAATTACAGATTTATGTAAGCTATATATATGTATGTATTTATGTAGTATACAAACTGCATATTTCGTGTATAATATAACCCAAAACCTTTAAAAATACATAATTGAAAAAATGGCTTTTTAGAAGTTTTAAAGCTTAAAACCCTACAAATATTAAAGAAAAATATTCTTCAGCCATTTACCAGTATTTTTTTATTTAATTCCAATTTTGTGGGTTGACATGGTATTGCTTATTTGCGTCCAATTATAATACACAATTACTATTACATGTAGGTATATTACACAAGTACGCGTAGGTGATAGAAAAAATAAAAATCCTTAGTTTGAAAATCATTTTAAATAAAAAAACTGTGCGGTCGGGGCACCACCGTCAGGAACGAAGTTCCTTACGTTTTCTCTTCAACTCCGAATGTAATTCGAAATGAAATCTGTATATTTCAATAGTTTATATGATAAAAAGGTACAAGGACGGAGAGAGAGTTGCGCACCCGGCTACGCACTCACCTGCTCGTTTTTTTTTTTTTTAGAAGTTGGCAAACAAGCATACGGCCCACCTGATGGTAAGTGGCTACCGCAGCGTATGCCCGCTTGCAGCACCATTAGTAGGTGCCACTCACGCGTTGCCAACCTCGAGATATTAGTTCTTAAATCTCGTTCGCCCAGTAATTTCACTAGCGTACAATGCCCTTCAAACCGGAACACAGTAGTGCTTAAACACTACTATTTGGCGGCAGAATATTGGACACTGCGGTGGTACCTACCTAGCCGGCCTCTTGCAACAAAAGACCTACCACCAGTGTGACTGATTGCACTGGTGGAATAATCTCTGTTGTGACAGAGGTTATCCCAACAGCGGGCGATAGGGTCGTCACATCCCGACGCCTTAGACGTGTGCTCATTTGCTTTTAGTAGGCTCGATTTATACACCCACACACAGCATACGGCATGTCGTTACGTTACGATTTCTACTAAATCGCACTAGTAAGCCGCGTTAAGAAACTTCGTTCCAAAAATTATTATTAGATAATCAAATATAAAAGGTAGTTCTAGCGTTATTTATCATTCCCAAAGTGCACCCCTTCGCTTAAATTATAATGATTGGACTAGTACAGACTGACGGACAGACGTCGTTTATTTATTAGTGAGACTGACGCGTAACTGACGGATGGAGCGAACCCACCGCAGCACACGCGTTATATTTATTTATATGCTTATATGAATATTAGGAGTCACGAGAAACAAATTAAATTACTTAGTGTATGTATTATGTTAGCATTTTTTTACACCTCAATATATTTTTGGAGTTTACTCTTTAAGAATCGATTTTCATATTGGGCCCCGATATGTAATTATTTTATGAGTGATGAAAGGTGTGTTGCCTATTGATGAGAAGAGAGGAAGCGGAAAGGAACGGGAGTTTTGGACCCCGATTCATATAAAACCGGCCAAGAGCGTGTCTGACTTGGGCCGTATCTCCGTAGAATAAAATAAGCAAATATATTTAATATAAGAATAATAATAATAATATCTATTACAGCAAAAAACGACAAAAATATCATGTATTTTGTATGGTACCCCCTTTATTTTATTATTTATAGTATTTAACTGTTTAATGTTGTAGTGGCAACAGAAATACATATGCTGTGAAAATTCCAAAACCCTACTTATTACAGTTCGTGAAATACAGCCCGCTAACAGATGGACGAAAGAACGGACTTACGAACGGACGGTCTACAGAGGCTTGGTCATAATAATTATAATACAGAGAATAACTTCTCATGCCCATATATTTCACCTTTGTCATAGAGAATAAGTGATCACTATTTTGAAAATATCAATTCTTCCCGCGTCCTATTTTCTATGTCCTGTCCATCCATCTTGTGATACTTTTTGACCGCATAACCTCTACCCATTCTGCCCGTGTGACAGCACCAGATTGCCTGCAGCAACATGGAGGAGCATCATAAATGGATACGGTATGTCGCCGCGCCGATTCATCACTTAATTAAATAAGCATAGATAAGTCATAAAATTATTACGTAAATTCTTATTGTGAATTTACTTCATTGACATTTGCAATAAAAGCCATTTATTTAAGAATTAAAAAGAATTCAGATTAAAATTTGATCCTGGCAGCCTTTAATAGTATTTTCGAAAAAATTATTAAAAATCGAAGCAATTTTGAAATATTGTTTTAAAATATGTTGTAACATTAATTTCCGTTGAACGCTTTATAAAGCAAATGATTTGTGTTGTGAGATCACTTTTGCTCCTGCCTCTCGACCAGAAACTCTGTAAGTAGTCTTTATGTCACTTTTATTAAAAATTGTAATATTAATTTACTTGCTTTTCATTCCTAAAATGTTCTTGCTTAAATATGTGTGAATTTAGCATCAAATTACCTTACTTAATCTCATAATAATTGAAATCAAAATGTGATACGCAGCGTATTGCTATTATTGTGCTTAAAAGCATAGCAGAACCGATGATCTATATAGGTTCAGCGGTTCTCCGTTTTTATTTTAAATAACCTCACTTCTGTTATGCGACAGGTATATACAGTAAAACCACTAAGTTACTTTTCGAAAAGTACCACGCTTGTCAATTGATGTGAAAATAATGAAAACCAACATTAGCACTAGAATACACTAGAAAGACCATTAATTTGTAGGTGTCACTAGGGCGTTGCCAACCTCGAGGTTCTTAAATCTCTTTTGCCTAGTATTTTCACTGGCTACAGTGTTCCTCAAACAAACATAGTATTATAACAAAACACTACTTTGCGGTAGAATAGCTGACACTGCAATGCTAGCCGGCCTTTTGTAATAACCTTTTATTACTACTAGAAAAATGGTAAAGGTTTGCTCAATTTTTCATATTATACAAATAAATCAAAATAATTGTAGTAGTCTTGTAATAAATAGTTGTAAAACTTAAAATATTTCACAATACATTGAAATTTTTCAATGTCAAATCTTTTTTGTCAACATTTACATTAATTTTCCGAAAACACTAAGTAAAAATATATAATTTAATGTATATTATGTAATAATATTTTTGTATTTATTAAGAATATTAATAAAATAAAACCACTCTAAATACCGTATCCATTTAGCACCTGTGCGCGCGCAACGATGCAGTGGTTAGGAGTAATCGAGAGCGGCGCCCTGACGAGGGTTCCGCACGTTAATGCAACCCGTGTTCGCGAAAACTCATGCAAAGTACTACTCATACGTTGTCTCGCTGCTTACACCATTATTTTACAAATACTGTTTATAGAAAAAAAATTGTCCAAGTTCGTACCGGACGCGTTCTTAAAGGAATAGAACCCTTTAAACCACCGTAGAATAAAAACATCAAGTTTGTTGTAAGGGAACCCCTTTTATCGTTAGTTTTTTTTTTCACGACTCGTGGGATACATCCCGCTGACGGACAGACAGACAGACGGACAGTGGATAGTAATGAAAAACGATGTATATTTTTAAGTTCCTAACATTGACGCTTGTGTTGAGGTTGTATAATGTATTTCCGTGATGAGGATAGAAATGTGATGATTAGAAAATATTACCTAAGCAAGAGATCTTAAATTTTTGTTCATTTAATTATGTATTTTATTACACTAATTAATTTAAAGAACGATGTAGTTATAGGATTCAATCTGTTGATAAGATAAAAATGTGATAAAAAATCTTTAAATAAGAATAAAATATACATTGATAAGTCTGTGAGTTGTTACATGAGCAATTCATAAGAAATACCAACATGGCTATTTAAATACTCACTTATAATCGAATTTTACAATTGACGACCGGTGTGGCGTGCTGGTAGTATGTCTGCTTTGATACTCGACGGTCGTGGGTTTGATTCCCACTCGGAGCAGATGTTTGATATAAATATGTTTCTGTTTGGGGTCTGGGCGTTTGTCCTTTCGGACCCGTTTGTTATTAATATCTTAAAATGATCGTTAACTCTTGATAGGTAATTTGCTCTTCCATTCATTATCCAATGAGTTACCAGTTCGCCCTATGGGTTGCGGAGGTCAGATGGCAATTGCCCTGTGTAAAAACTAGTAGCCCATCAAATCAGAATCAGGAAATCAGGCTGATACTCTTATCAGCACACCCTGCGTCAATACCGGGAATAATGCTAGAAAGAAGAAGCCGTATATTACAACCGTAGCTTCCGGTTCAAAGAATATTTCAGAATAAAAGGTCTTATCTCTCAATCCAGGGATAGACTACCTATGTAGTCAATTTTTTTATTTTTGTACATACAAAGACTCTGCTTACGATTTTATTATATGTTATACAGATTGCCCAATTCTCAACGGAACTCCAAAATTCAAAAAACGTAAAGCCACAATACTTCATAGGATGACATATGATACCGCCAAGATTTATCGCTCTTGTGACAATCGGGACAGGATCCTTACCACACTGCGACTGGCTTTTTTTACAATACCTGGCTCTTATGCAATATGATGTTGACTACGAATTAATTTTAGTGGGAATACTATTCTAAATTTTGAACTTCACCTTCTAATCTTAATTTAACGTGCAAATTATAAGTTACAAATTGTCTCAAGACCATATAATAAAGGAGGGTGATTTTAAACAACGATTACGCGTAATAACACGGTTATAAATATCGTGAAGCCACTCCAGGTAACCCCTCGACCTGCACCGGGACCAGAGCGGACTGTGAGGCACAAGCGACACGCTAAACGCTAAACGCTAGCTGGCCACGTGGCCAGCAACGGCCTCCGGCCAACAACAATAATTACTGTGGAAGGTATGAGGTATGAAATGTCCCTCAACACAATGGGAGGATCCTCCGACCATGCACGTGATATTGTATCGGGCGGCGGCGTTTGAAAGTTGTATATATACTTCAGTTTCAAATGATCAAATTATATAGATGATAATGATCGCCGGAGACTCATACACTCCCTCTTTGTCCCCTTCTTTTCTCCTCCTCCCCTTCAGAAGTTACTAATGGTGTTATTAGTGCTTAAAGACTACAATAGCTTTCCATCAAGTAGTTTGTAACCTTATTTGCTACCTTTTGTTGGGTAAAAAGTATATAAAATTCGTTTAGTTTTGAGATCAGAAAGATAATTTGGTAATTACAATCGTATTTTTTGTTATCACAAAATGTAAAGAGATATTGATAGCGATAACATTATGACGTTCGTTGTGTGGTAGATAGTGATTGATTGTTATATCCTATATTTGAGGCAAATATAACTGTAATACTTTTAAGAAGGCTAACGTTTTGTAAGCATAAACAAAATATTAATATTATTTTTATGTCATACAAAAAAGAGGCAAAACTGCCTATCGCCACTACCTAAACTAATATGATTTCACTTTTTTAATTTTTGTTATTAAAGGGTTATGTGATTTAGGGTCTGACTGGTTCACTTGTCTTCTCACTGTACCATAAGTGAGCAAGATGGCTGTTAATTGTGATTCCTTTTTTCCTTTCCAACATTTTTTCCAGGTTTTCCCAGCACACTACCGTGTGGGGTTCTTCAAAGGAAGGTTGAAAACGTCTTTAAGGGCAACACGCATGCGATACCTCTGGAGTAGCATTAATAGTTCATAGGCTGCGGTGATAGCTTACCATCAGGCGGGCCGTACATATGTTTGCCACTATCGTGGTATAAAACAGAAACTTACTGGCTCTTATGATAAAATTACAAGAACCATTCTTTTTTTTTTAATTCTTTAGATCTAAGATTTGTATATTTAATATATATGTAATGGAAAAAAAATAATAAAAGCAATCCGAGGAAGCCAGCTTCTTCGTAGCTTCGTAGCTCACTACAGTGACGTTTTTGAGAACTTGCATTTAGCTAAGTGATAATACAAAATTCTATAAAAAAATTCTATGAAATTAAATTTGTGGCGATTATTTATTTATCCATTTTTTTACTCGCTTACTATTGATATTAATAAAATAAAAAAGGGAAATAAAAACTTTTTAATTTATGTCAATATGGTAGAGGAGCCCACGATGCTAAATGGGGATTTACTCGAGCGTTGTAGAGACCTATTGGGATGCAAAGCTTAGATGATAAGAAGAAAAAATGTTATATGATATATACCTTTACATCGGTGGGGGAAGCGGCTATAGATTTTTAAATATGTAAAAAAAACTGTTGCATGGACATCCTCGAGCGCGTCAGATATTGATAGCATCAATGCCCTACGTATTTTTAATAATGTACGTATGTTAATCTGATCGTTTGCATGATGCGGGTGGTTGTATTTAAGGGTTGAAAATGAAAAAATTAATCGAGCGCGTCAGATTTTTCTAAGGGAGTGTTAAGTGCACCAAAAAAAGCTCTCATTCACTAATCTGACGATTTCGATGGGACTTCAACTGGCGGTCATTTTCATAATGTGCAAAAAAATTCGCCTTTTGAAATACTCAAGCGCGTCAGATTAAGATATATGTGGTTCATTTTTATGTTCTAAACATACTGTCTCATAATCTGACGATTATCTAGAAGGATTCGCCTGATCTGACAAAAAAATTAGAAAAACGGTTCACCTTAAAGGCCATCCCTGCAACTTCCCGCTAATTCCATTCCTGGGCGCTTAAAATTGTACTTATGATATTTTTGAGCTCAAAATATAATTTATGTGATATTTTGAGCTCCTGAATTCAAGAACTAATATTAAAATTTTTAATTTTTCTTAGCGGGAAGTCAAAAATTTTTTCTCAACTCAAACTCAAAATATTCTTTATTCAAATAGGCTTTTAAGCGCTTTTGAATCGTCAAAAATACAGTCTGTTATGTCCGCCTAAGTGAAGCTACTGCCGATTCGGAAGGTAGATTCTGCAGAGAAGAAACGGCAAAAACTCTACAGTTACTCTTTTCAAAATAATCACATTACATTTGTCAAATGTACAATTAAGATATATATCCCGCATGAAACTCAACGTATATTAATTCCATGCCACATTATCTGCAATATATTCATTAACGGAATAATAAACTTTATTTAGTAAACACCGCTTGATATAAGATTTAAATTTCATAAGTGGTAGATTCAAAATTGTCTGCGGAATTTTATTATAGAAGCGAACACCTTGCCCCAAAAAAGACATACTCACTTTGTGAAGCCGAAAACTTGGTGTAACAAGTTTATCTTTTCTTCTTGTATTAAAGCAGTGTCTGTCACTGTTTGTGTCAAACAAATCAACATTTTTATGAATATAAAGGATATTGCTAAGGATATACTGCGAAGCAACCGTCAGTATGCCTGCCTTAGTAAACACATCCCGAAGAGAGTCTCTAGCTTGCAAATTATAAATCGCCCGAACAGCTCTTTTTGAAGAATAAATACAGTCTCAATGTCTGTAGCATTACCCCAAAGTAATAGGCCATAAGACATAATACTGTGAAAATAACTGAAGTAAACTAATCGAGCAGTATCGATATCACTTAATTGTCTAACTTTCCTAACCGCGTAAGCAGCAGAGCTGAGTCTTCCTGCAAGGGATGTTAAATGAGAGTTCCACTGAAGTTTTGAATCCAGTGTTATTCCTAAAAATACTGTATTATCAATTATATCAAGATTTGTATTATTCATACTTAAAATAAAATCTTGTTTCTTAACATTTGGCATTGAAAATTCTACACATTTTGTCTTCGCCGCATTCAAAACTAGGTTATTTACAGTAAACCATTGTTGTACAAGCGATAAAGAATTGTTTACATCGTCATAATTATGCTTATTCCTGTCAACCTTAAATATTAGGAAAGTATCATCAGCAAACAATACGATATCACATATACTGTTTACATAGAAAGGCAAATCATTAATGTAAATCAAAAATAGAAAAGGGCCTAGGGTGAACCTTGTGGAACGCCCATTTTTAGTACAGATCCAGAAGACTTTATTCCATTAATTGATACCTGTTGTAATCTATTAGATAAGTATGAGGCAATGATTTTAAGAGCTTTATCAGTGACACCGTAATGGTTCAATTTATTTAAAAGCGTCTCGTGTACAACACAGTCAAAAGCCTTAGACAAGTCACAAAACACACCAATCGCATTCTGTGACTTCTCCCAAGCGTCATAGACATGTTTTATGAGCGTCACTCCAGCATCAAATGTAGAGCGTCCCTTGCTAAAGCCATATTGTTGGTTGTGAAAAAGGCTATTTAAATTGAAATGAGATAGAAGTTGGTTAAGTAAAATTTTTTCAAATATTTTACTTAATGACGTGAGTATGGAAATTGGCCTATAGTTACCGGGATTAGTTTTATCGCCATTTTTATAAAGTGGTAAGATTTTACTGCATTTCATAAGGTCAGGAAAACAGCCCGCATCTATACATTTATTAAATATAAAAGCCAAATATGGAGCAATGCTGTATATTATATTGTTTATTAAGTGAACTGAGATACCCCAAAGGTCATGAGTTTTTTTAATATTTAATGTTTTAAATGTTTTAATAATATCTATTGCATTAATAAGTTCAAAGGAAAATTTTGCATGGCATTCAGAGACATTATTTTGTAATATTTTCAAGGCCTCAGAAGGAGTTGATCTTAAATTACAAGTTATCTGTGATGGTATTTTGGAGAAAAATAATTCAAATTCATTTGCTATTTCTAGTTCCGTATTCACAATAGCGTTATTAATATTTAGTTCAATTGTCTCTTTTTGTTTTGTTCTTCCACATACACCATTGATAATGTCCCATGTTGCCTTAACCTTATTTTCTGACTTCATGATCTTATATTTAATAAATTTGGATTTAGCACAGACACACACTGCCTTAAAAACCCTTGAATATTTCTTAACATATTCCAAAAAACTTGAGCTCTGATTCCATTGCCTCATACTATATAATTCATATAATCTATTTCTGCTTTTATATATACCATCCGTTGCCCAATCAGAAAATTTTATTTTTATGTCCTTAAATGTACTTTTAGTTTTAAAAGACTTTTCAAATTTATTTACAATTAATTTAAAAAATGAAGTATAAAGAACATCTGGATCATGCACCGTCAAGTTTAACCCAGACAATCCTTGAGCCACAGTACCCTTAAAGCAACTGACCTTATTACTTGTTATTTATAGGCCTATATATGATTTTTTGTTTATTTTTAATAATATTATCATTGATAATGAATTTGAGGCCACTATGATCTGAGCTTATATTATTAATTATTGACTTATCGGACACCTGACAGCGACAAAAAACATTATCTATACATGTCGCGGACGTTTTTGTAATTCAAGTGGCTTCAGTGAATATGTTTGACAGATCAAAAGATTTGAATAAATTTATTAGCCTAACACCTATTGATGTCACTTGTAATAAGTCGACATTGAAGTCACCACAAACGATCACAGATTTATTACTCTTACAAGCCAGTTTGAGGGTATCTTCCATCACAGATTCGAATAATTTAAAGTCCCCAGAGGGGGAGCGGTATACGCTTATTATAATATAACGTTGAAGTTCCACGCAGGATAATTCAATAGTGCGCTCGATAGAGAGGAAACAATATCAGATCTACATTTATTTACAATGTCATTTCTTACTAAAATTAGTGAGCCTCCACGAATAGAATTCACTCTTACGAACGAACTTGACAAACTGTAATTTTGAATACTAAGAGAGTCATCTTTTCTCAACCAATGCTCAGTCACACATAATATGTGCACATTAAAATGTTCAAGAAACAATTCTAGTTCACATTCTTTGCCACCTAAGCCCTGAATATTTTGGTGTACAATAGTAATGTTAGGGAGCTTAGGTTTTGTCTCATTGACTAGTTTAAATTATTAATAATGTCAATATTATTATTATTATTATTTATAATTACAGAGTTTACCTGCGTTATATTGCATATAACGGGGTTTAATATATTATATGCTACTAAAGTAGCAATTTGTTTTTTATATTTTAAGGGCAGGTACATTGTATCCTTTGTCAACTTAAATCTATATATAAACTTATTAATGTCAAAAAATAAAAAGCCATCACTATGATGGAATGTCATGTTATATAAACATAAATTTAAATTATATATTTTTTATTCTGTGCATCTGATAAACTGTGTGAATAAGGAAATGCACTAATTATAAATTTACAATTTGTTTTATTCTGTATAACTGTTAAGTTTTCTATATTCTTTATTAATTGTGTTTTTGTTAATGATAGACTGTCACCGTGCATTATGAAAATCACACTGCTTTCATCTAGATGCATAGAATTTATTTTATTTATATGATACTGGTAAGATGCTCCAGGTGTACATGTGTTAAAAACATTATTTGCATGGTTATTTAGGAGGGAACCAAACCCTTGACCCAAGCTGTCACTTAATACAAATATTTTCTTATTATTTATAAATTTGTGTTTAGGGTTGAGCAATTCATTATTTTTGGCAACTGAACTATTTTCATCTTTTTGATTCAAAGAGTTGAGCAGAAATACTGGTTCAGTGCTTAGAGAGGCATCACTTGACTGTTTTGGTTGCAAACAATCACACATATTTTTATTTGACAGAGATTCAAACCTTTCCAAATTGTTATTCGATAGCTCAATTAAATGATTTGTAGCAATTATATGCTCTTGTATTTGCTTTTGAGCCATGTCATACCTCTCCGTTATGTATTGAAGTGACCTTTCTAAACCAGTAATTTCTGCATGGAGTTGATCAACGTCCTTGACATATTTTATTCTATTATTTTCTAATTCTTTATTACATATTTTAATTTTATTTATTAAAGATTTACGTTCCTGCCTCTTGTCATTCACATATTTGTAACTGAATTTAGATTTCATTAATTTTTTAGTTTTATTGATATACCTATTTATTTTAATATATTTTTTCAATTTATTATGAGAACTAAAGTAAACATAATTACTATGACATGAGTCATCTTTAGTAAGATCAATTGTAATAGGCTTAATCTGGTTGGCAACGAAATCGGAATTACAATTCACCAATTCATTATATAAGCTCTGAGTCTCATTATTACACTGAGTCTCCTTGACTTTTTCTAATTCAATAATTGATTTTCTCGCCTCGTTGAGACTAAGTTCCAGGTGTGTAATGTGACTCAGTGCTCTTTCATGCTCATTGCTACAATTATTGAATGAGTTAACAATTTCATTAAGTTGATCTCGCTGAGCTGTAACATCTGAAAATTTTTGAAACAGACCGGCGAGCTCATTCTTTAATTCTGAGTTTTTACTAATAATTTCTTTAATTTCTATTTCGCTTTCCTCACGCTCCTGTAGAAGTTGGTTACATAATTCCTTTGACTTTTTTAATTCTTGAAGAGCTATCTTCAGTTTTGACTCGGTATCCTTCAAAGATGCTTTACGGGTCATCACAGTATTTTCCATTTTGTTTAAACTGAAAAAATATTTTACTTTTATAGGACTATTGGTATAATAAATAGTTTATGAAATTACAGACCTAGGTATAAGTTGCAAAGGAATACAAAGTCAGTAGTTGTATTTTAGTAGTACTAGTAGTTTGGGATATTATATATTTTATTTTATTTAATATTACTAAATAAAATGAAATTAAATTCAATTAGCGTATGTACAGTGTAAATAGTATAATGTCTGTGGCAGAGAAAAGTTTACTTCTGCAACTTTGCTTCCAACTTGTCAAGCAAAGAGAGACTGTAACAGAGCCAAATGTGAGGATTGACGTAGTTCACGTTATGTGAACTTTGTAAAGTGTTTGCTGTGTGATTGTAAATTGCTTAAAGTAAATACTCCCCGGTTTTGTAAAAATTTGAAGTTGCAACCGTCGCGCCCGTTGAAGTTTGACACTCGTTTGTATTTCTTCTTAGTAATTCGGGTTTGAGCGATTCTAATTCCACACAAACACTTATTGCACGTATATAAACGATTTTAAACACAATAATTTGATTATAAACTAATAAATTACAATTTCGAATAAAATTTTATAATTCTTTTAAATCCTTAAACTTAATTAATTGAAAAGATCAGGAAATAGCATGCAATTAAATAAGTGTATGCTTTTTAGTAGAATAAATGTATTTATAAAAAAATACTTAAAAAAGCTTAAAATAGTTTAATATTTTATATTTATTTGATTAATTAATCATCATCTTCATCAGAGGCATTATCTCGAAATAAATGTTAACACACTTGACAAAACTAATTTATATTTTAATTTGTTTTTTAATAATTTATTATTAAAGAGCTAAAACAACCGTGAGCGAGTGTACTAAACCCTGCCCCTTCATACCGCATACGGTTGAGACCCAAAAACGTGTTACTGCGCAGGGTTCAAGTTACATTTAACAGACTATACCACGTGTCTTTATGATCAGCTGTGATGGCGTCATGGCAGCAGAAACCAGAGTGGGGACGGAGTGAGAGAGTAATAGATAGAGAAGAGTGAGAGGAATAGAAAAGCGGAAAAGGAAATGTAGGCATCACGCAACTGCACGCATTTAACTTTATCGACGAATTTTTGTGATTTCGGCTTGCGGAAATCGTCAGATTATATATTTTACATTATTCTTGAATTATTTCCTTCAAAATAAAAAAAATTTAGCTACGCTCGAGAATGTCGAGATGACGTTTTTTTACAACTTTTGCCCTCCCTTTTTTACGTCACTCTCAAATTGTCAGATTAGTGGAATATACAATTTTTAGGATGTAATTAACTCACCCTACCTTAATCTGACGCGCTCGAGAATTTCTGATGGTCAATTTTTTTACTAATCTGATCCTGCTTATCCTTTACGGGCGGCCTTATATATGGGCCTCATGTGTTGTGGAAGGTACTTAACCGGGTACAAGGTATCCCCTGTATATTAATCTGACGCGCTTTAGTAAATCCCGAAATCCCCGCTTGGGCTCCCCTACTATAGTGAAGTGTTACAGTTTTCTTAGTCAATTTTTATATTAACTACATTTAATCTACTATATATAATTCTATTATAGAATTAATAAATAAAAAATAAATAAATATGAGGTAACTATGGCATAAATTTAGGATGAAAAATTGAAATATATTTATTTATTGAATTAATTAAAAAATTATTAACACAGCTATTAAGCTCAGCGTGCTTAATATTCTTTAACGCTGATCGCTTGAACCTTGAACCGTACTCGATGTACCCTTACCCGGTTTACAACGATAATTCACTCCATAATTAGCACTCGTCGTATTCAACAAAAATGTCCACTTTTATACCGTTTTACACAAAATTATTCTTTATTTATAACCAACCGTTTTAATCTTAACAGGGATCTGTCTTGGGCCACGGCCTCTTCATGGTCGTTTTGTAAAGGCTGATTTTAAGAGGTCAAATAAATATTAAAGCGTTATGCAAAATGTTTGCACGTTCTCAATTTATTTTGGATAATATTATAATATCAGTGTGATTTGATTATTAAGGAAAAATTTTGAACATTGTACATATACAGTAATTATGTCACTTAACAATAATTATTCCTCTTTCAGTACAGGAGGAAAATTATTTTTAAGACACTTTTTATAGTTTTTAATTGTGAATAAATTGAGGTTCGTTGGTGTGTAAGTGCACTTGAGAAAGTCTAAACTGGTTCCTGGGAAAGAAAAAATGGATAAGTTGCTCAAAAAATTAAAAATTTTGAAAAATTTAAAGTTGGCTTTTTTAGAATTTCTGTTTCAGCTTACAAAAATTTAATTAATATTTTCAAATCAAATGAAAAAATCATAATAGGCGAAATTTTAAAAGAATCATTTTGTAAGTTAAGTATTACTTTTTTTGTTTGCGATGCAATTTAACAAATAACATTTATAAGTATAATGTCCCATATGAAAATAATTATTTATTGAAGTAAATCAAAGTTATCACACTGATAATGCAACTAACCGATAACCGTTAATACATCACAAGATTAGTTAAGAAATGAAGTCGATAATAAAAGTATTAATATTAAATAAATAACTACATATATTGATTTAAAAATTTATTTGTAAAAATAAATTACATTTACACGACAAAACAATAATACAATTTAAAAGCTAAGATTACCAAAAATAAAATTGCCCGGGGCGTTGGGATCCTCAGAGTTGAAGAACTCCTTCCAGCGCTCCTGAAAATCATCCCAAGTTATAATGCTCTTGCCATTGGCGGCCTTATCGAAGGCAGTGTTTGCGTCATCCTTCGCGAGACCAAAAGACGTGTGAACTGAGACAAACTCATCACGATCTATTTCCCCATCACCCGTTGAGTCCTGGATGTGGAAGATAGCCTTGCAGTAATAAGCTTGCCAGTCGACTGGTGAGTCATCTTTGTTGAAATCTGACCACAGTTTTATCCACTCATCAGCGGTTATCTCACCGTCCTTGTTCACGTCTGCTTTTAACAGCATCCCCTGCCATATTTCGAGCATGAAACTTTCGGCCTGTTTGTACTTCTCATCGCCAGCTGCCCATCCTTTCGCTTTGGCAAGCTTTGCGATGGATTGCTCGAAATCGGACTTTGTAACGGTACCACTGCCGTCAGCATCGAAGAAGATTTTAAAAACGTATAGAAGTTTCTTCCTTCTGAAATCGGACACCATCTTGAACGTTTTCTTTATTTTAGAGCAACCAGTACTGACGGACCTTATGGTCGAGGGTGATATTTATAGTGTTGGGAAATCGTTGATTAAAGATAATTTTAATCTATTAAACTGTATGATGATCCACGTCCATTTATCAAAGGTAGTACATACAGTGCGAATAATATTAATCGAACTTTGTAAAGATAACACTTTAATTAGTAATTATTATTATTATAATACGATTAAGTCATTCAAATCTTACAAATTACATGTACCTACTTTTTGAATTTACTCAATAAATAAATAAACGCTACACACTCAACGGCCCCCATTAGGATATTGATATCCTGTGTCGGGGGTCCGGAAACATACACAATGACAAGGACAAATACACCCAAACCGGAAAATATGCTTGCATGGTCAATACAAACATATTATGCTCCGATCGGGAATCGAACCCGCGACCTGTGGCGTTTAAGGCAGGTTCGCTACCGCTCCGCCACAACGTCGTCAATGCTAAAATTTTAATCAATACAAATATCTCAGCAGATACAATTTATGTCATCTCCTTACTAAACAAAGCAGTACGAACAAATGATATCCAAGATTGATATTAAAACTTATTTAAGACAGTTACTCGTATCCCGGCGTGGGATGTGACGACCCCATCGCTCGCTGTTGGGATAACCTCTGTCACAGCAGAGATTAATCCACCAGAGCAATCAGACGCACTGGTGGTAGGTCTTTTGTTGCAAGAGGTGGGCTAGGTAGGTACCACCGCAGTGTCAAATATTCTACCGCTAAATAGTAGTGCTTAAGTATTACTGTGTTCCGGTTTGAACGGCACTATAGGCTACTGAAATTACTGGGCAGAGGAGATTTAAGAGCTAGTATCTCGAGGTTGGCAACGCGTGAGTGGCACCGACTTCATTGTGCTGCAAGCGTTCATAAGCTACGGCAACCACTTACCGTCAGGTGGGCCGTATGCTTGTTTGCCAACTTGTAACATAAAAAAACGTATTACAAAACTTATTTGCCAAGCGGATGGAGTAACCTGATTGATTACTTTCACGCTCTCAAAGATATCTTTGTGAACACAATATTTTTTTTGGTCAATTAATTTATTGTTCATTGTGGCTGGTCTGCCGGTGGCTTCGCACCTTTACACTAGTAATCTATAGTAACATTAGTATTCAAGCAATGAAAATAATATATATTAATTTAATAACAGACTAAGCTTTTTCAAACTCCCAGTTATCGTATTAAATCAAAACACACCGTTGTGGCGTTGTGGGTAGCGAGTCTGCCTTAAGCCTCGACGGTTGCGGGTTCGATTCCCGCTCGGAGCAGATGTTTGTATTAATCGTACAGGCATGTTTTCCGGTCTGGTTGTGTTTATCCTTGTCATTGTGAATGTTTCCGGACCCCCGACACAGGATATAATTATCTTAATGGGGGCCGTTGAGTGTGTAGCGTTTATTATTATTATTATTATAAAACAAACACTTAGCAACATATATGGTGGCAGATTGGAACTCACTACGATATGATTAAAAAATGGTCATATAAAGTTGAAGTAGAACCACAAGGAACAGTGTAAAGCGTTAAATCGGTATCGCGTAATAGAATCCATGAGCAGTAAGCACCCATACGCGGTGTCTCGGCCGCCCTGACGGATAGAGCGCATCCGTCATGGTCGCTTCCACGCCCACGAGACGGAATTAGGAAACTACATTTTAGGATACGGTATATAATACACAGATGATTGTGTAACACGTTTTTCGCTACGGATAAAATTTCTGAAAGTATTTAAGTTTATATGGCAACTATTTAGCTCAATGTTTTGTTAATTTAATCATCGTTACTAATTAATTTGAGAAATAAAGAAAATACTACAATCTCAGCTCATCCATACCAACAAATGATTTTATTTACGCCACCATATTTTTTCATGCCTGATGGTAAGCAGTCACAGCAACATTCGCGTTGCCAACCCGAGAGATAAGAGGGGCGGGATGGGAAGGAAAAAAGGAAAATGCAGGGAGAGTGGAAGATTGGGCCTCTAACACTCGCACTCATCGCACGAAACGCTACAGGATTCTGACTTACTTATCGTAGACCACGTCTATTGACAACACCAAAGGGGGAGGAGGAGGAGATGAGCGTTATGAAGATATGGAGGAGAAGGAAAAGAAAAATGATACAGAAGATTCTATGTATACAGTCAGGGAACGAAGCGCAACAATATGACTAATAGGTGTAAGGTATGAAACAATTGGTTCTACTAATGTAGATTTCAGTAAGGTTTTTTTAATAATAAGAAAAATTTTACATACAAAAATAGCAAAGCTTTTGTTCCTGTCTAAACGGAATATTCGCTTACCTATTATTATAGGACAAGTTTCTCACATCTGGACTCAAGACTAATGCGATAAAAGAGAGTTCTAATGGCTATAGGGAGGGAAGACGGCACGCCACTCATTTGCCAAATTGTCTGGGATTATAGAATTTTTTTATATCGTTTTCTGCAATGGCCGTAATGCATTTTGCGTTCACTCTATAAAATCGTGAAGTCTACGTTTCTCAGGCTCACTATTTAACCTAAGTTCAAGATTGGTTTTTTAATTATTTTTTTAATCATTAACCATTTTTTTTTAATCATTAACCACACAACCAATGTTACATCATATACAATTCAATGCTAACTATATTTACAAATAATTAAATCCCGCTGAATCGTAATCCCGATTCTTCGGGCTAAAAATGAACCAGCCATCTGTGAAGGCAATGAGTCACCTGTGGAAGCAATGAGTCTAGGCGTAATATCTTTTAAATTATGAGTGACATACTGTAATAGGTACAAAGCAGTAGTTTGCACTATGAAAATGAGAGCTAGACAATCAAAAAATAATAATATCACTATATG
The DNA here is from genome assembly GCA_023373885.1 of Hestina assimilis. NCBI lineage: Eukaryota > Metazoa > Arthropoda > Insecta > Lepidoptera > Nymphalidae > Hestina > Hestina assimilis. The sequence continues at coordinate 15,194,366 of CM041754.1, read as the reverse complement.
AAGTCAACGAAAATTGATACCAAAATAAACTTAAATCTTAGCAATTTATTATCATTTTTGTTATTTATTTCATAGATTTAAATGCCAAATACAAATTAATTATTACAAAATCATACATTTATTTCATTTCACTTCCATACTGTTCTCATCATTTCCAATTTAAACTAAATCAAGAATAATTTCTTCATTTTGATAATCCAAATTCTGCTAAATCCAAAGTCATCTTAGAAGCTCGATTTTCCAAAAATGAAGTTTCCGGCAGCGTTGGGGTCTTCAGTTGTGAAGTACTCTCTCCACAACTCTTGGAACTCAGTCCAGGAAACGTTGGACTTTCCCTTGGACATCTTTCTGAAGGCAGCAAGGGCATCATCCTTGTTTAGTCCAAAAGAAGCGTACACAGAAGAGAACTCTTCACCATCAATAGAACCATCACCACTTGCATCTTCAAGTTGGAAAATGAATTTGCAGTATAAGGTCTGCCACTCGAGGGGGGCAGTTGGGTTCTTTGCGTAGTCTTCCCACATCGTATTCCATTCGTCAATCGAAATTTCACCGTCTTTATCAGCATCAGCACGACCTTGTAAAGCGTCCCAGATCTTCAGTAAGGTTGCTTGTACCTCTTTCTGTTTAGCACTGCCTTCAGTCCATCCTCTGAGTTTACTGATGTTTTCAATAGCTAATTCGAAATCCTTTTTATCGATAGATCCACTGCCATTCCTGTCAAAGAACGATGTGAACACATGGAGAAGCTTCTTCTTTCTGAAATCGGACACCATCTTTGTTGCGTTTGAGATGCTTTATCAAACTATGTGGTCATGATTCCATCGCGATAGCTTTTATAGCGATTTAGTCACTGCAGATAGAGATTTTTTTATCAGTGCTTGATAGAGCCAGATGACGTTGATCATCGTTATCATCTTTCCTATCTGCCTGCATTGCAGCTTGTGTTTTTCTTTAGATAAAACTGTACAGAGCAATTCAAATGTACTACAATAAAAGCTAATGTTTTAAAACTTAAACTGTGAAAATCATTATATGACTTTAATGATGGGGTAATTGACGACCATTGGGCCTGCTCGATGACCAGGGGTTCAAACCCCGTTTGGGGTAGATATTTGTATTGATCTTCCAAATATTCATTTTGGTCTGGGCGTTGTGCTTGTCGGTCTCTGAAGTTTTTGAAGGGCTTAACAAGTAGAATACTTTGCAGTATACAAATTTCAAATTCAAAATGGCCGCCGCCACAAAATTGCTGCACAAAATTAAAATGTTTAATATTATTAGCAAATCTTTAAAGAATTATAATTACAACTTCTCTTTTAATTATTCTGTTACGTTCAATATTTAAACAAGCGCTATCATAAAACAACATTAACAGTGTGTATAGCAACAAAGAAATTGCTTTTGCAAATACAAGAAAAATCATTTAACATAATATGATATTTTTCGTTGCTTACCAAATATATTCTTTTTATTATCATCAATCCTGGTATTTTTGCCCAGGATTTGCTTATTTTTCGAATTCGGATTTGACAGGCTACTACTTTGTACATAGAGCGATTGTTATCTGACCTACGCAACCAGTAACTCATTGTATCCGATGTTATGATAACAACCGAGACCGACAGCTTAACGTGCTCTCCGAGACACGGTGGCGGAACCCAAACGGACAAACGCCCAGACTTTAGTCATATATAAAACATAATTTTCAAACAATATCTATTTATATTATAAATACCGAATTAGAATAGCTATTGTATTTTAACGCCGTCTCATCTACCCATATGTTGCAGGGAATTAAGAATTAAATATTTAGTACTAAATATGACCTAAGCATATTTGTATCGTAACTGAACGAGCAATTAGGTCTTAAACATTCTGGACAGTCAAAGGTTTATAATTGTGTATGTATCTAAGTGTGTCTATTTGTTTAACAATAACTGGGAACAAGTTAAACCAATAGTTTTGAGTACTCAGTATGAACGTATGAAAATCATGAAGGTTTATTAATTAAATCTATACATAAATAAATACAATTGTAGTGTCTGTTTGTAATTCCAAACTACCATCTTTTGATTAAATTATTTGACCAGTTTTTCGTCTAAAGAATTTTGCGACACATTACCATCATTCCCCGTGAACATGATTTATATAATTGTAAGTATTTGTAAATATAGTCATTGAATTGCAAATATGTTACAATAATCGACATACAGTTTTAGCATATGTAATATTATGTACATTATAATTATTATGTACATATTTGCCGCGCCCGGAAATCAAAACATCGCAATCTTTTCAGTTATCAGTAACTGTAATCTGATTATACTTTTTAAGGAAAATTATTATTTTTTGACATGATGTTGAATAAAACGTTCAGTGGTCTAAGCATCTTTAGGCGCAGTCAATTGATCGTCTCTGTGGTTCATAAGGCACATAGAATGTAAGAATATTTTAAGTCAAAAGCCTGTATGTACAGTCCAGACAAACAACTTATCATATTTATACTTATATAAGAGGATCTTACCGCCAAATAGTAGTGCTTGGCCATTACTGTTTCCCGGTTTGACTATACTGTACGCTAGTGAAATTACTGGGCAGAGGAGATTTAAGAACCAATATCTCGAGGTTGGCAACGCGTGAGTGGCACCTACTAATGGTGCTGCAAGTGCAACCACTTACCATCAGGTGGCTCATGCTATTTTGCCAACTTGTAACATAAAAAAAGGAAGAATTATTTTTTCTTTGGGCATTTTGGCAACATTTTGATAACAAATAAGCTATATACACTCAACGTAATAATAAGACTTGTATTATTTTATGTGTTGTGTGTGGAAGTCTTAAAACACATAAACACACAGACTGGAGCAGCTGATGCTTCTCTTGTATGATCATTACAAACATCTGTCCCGATCGAAAATCAGATTGTTTGTCTATATTTAGCATTTATAGTAAAATATGGGTTATCATTTACATTTATAATATGATACTATTAATAAAGTGAATGAGCTATTTTAAACCTTTCTATGACATACAAATTAGATCAAGATAACTAGACTAGATAATTATACAGTACAGCTATCTAGTAAGATAACAATTATTAATTCATCAAACGAATGACGCAACCTTCTAGCGTAACAAAACAATTAACTATTTCTTATCGATATTATCTTGATTAATTATATAATACTAGCGGCCCGCTCCGGCTTCGCACGGATATAAAATATATAGCCTATGTCATTCACTGAAAAAATGATTAAAATCGATCCATTAGTTTTGATTTATTCATTACTGCCCGTGGCCCGCACGCGTTAAATGTAACTATTTACGACATCACATTACACACAGCAAAAATTATTATTTTTTGGTTTTCTACATTATTTAATGGATGTTATTATACATATAAACCTTCCTCTTTAATCACTCTATCTATTAAAAAAACACATCAAAATCCGTTGCATAGTTTTAAAGATTAAAGCGAACATAGGGATATGGGGACAGAAAAAGCGACTTTGTTTTATACTATGTAGTGATGATGATAGTATTTGTATTTGTCATAATGCTTACAGCAATTGCTATACAGATCACGGCTATGCCTCTGTACCGGTTTCTGCAGTGGACCGTAAGCTTGCATGCTAGCTTAGATACAAAAAAAAAAGAAATTTATAACGTACTTCAAAAATATTGATATCAATACAGGTTACTATTGGTGAGTTTGGAAACCGCTGTAAGCGATAAACTGATAAAGGACTCCAGAGATACGAAACGGTAGTCCTTAAAATATAAGAGCTATTTGGCCACGACAACTTTATTGTTTTTTGCCTTTCAACTTCAACTTATGCGCTGGAAATAACCTTTAAGCATTTTAATGCTAATTAAAGGGACTCGCCACTCCTATAAAAATAAATTTGATTTAAGCTTAGTAACTTAATAGTAGTAGAGCCATACTCCCTCCCAGCCCAAATGGTCCAGACCGACCGGTAAAGTACACCCCCTCACAGAAAAGCTGCGTAAACTAACATCACTGTTGCGTTTCATGCGATAGGTGAGAGCGGCAGAGACCCAATCTCCTACGGCCGACCCTCACCCCTGTTCCCTTCTCAGACCTTCCATCCTATCCCTTGGGTTAGCAACGCGCTTGTGTCTGCTTACCATCAGACAGACCGTATGCCTGCTGCCAACCATCATGACATAAAAGAGCAATCAAAAACGCTATTAACCTCTTCTTATCGAGTGGTTAGTGGCCAACCTAGCGTGAGAGTTGTTCAGGTCGCCCGTAGACCTCTGACTTGACTTATCGACTATTGCCATTTGTCAGCAGCCGGGACCGACTTTTTCGTGCCCTCCGAAGCACGGAGACGCTCGGTTGAAATACCACTATGCGATCACCCATCTAGTGACTGACCGCGCCTAAAGTAACTTAACCTACCAATTAGTCGGTGCACTCGTCTATGAGCATCTCTCTTATATTATATTAATCTCTTTAACATGATAACTTTACCGTCTTTCTATGTTTAATTAATACAATATGTGCATTATAAACACATACCCATCATAATGCGCACTATAATAACACATCGAATAATTTTAGAAAATAATAACACGTCCAGCAGAGAATGTTCTCATATGATTAAGCGTTCCAACACATTGTGCAAAAAGAAAAGGCTTAAATTAAAAACAACGTACACATATCCTTTAGTAATTCTTACCCTTAGGGCTTCTAAGAACTCTTTTTTGTTTCCCTCCCTTCGTCTGTGTTGATGTATTGCTGGAGCTTAAGTTCGGACATCTTTGAAATAGAACTGTAGCTAAAAGTATTATTTTCATTTATAATATAACAAATGTAAAAGTTTGTATGTTTGAGTGTTTAGATGTGTAGATGTTTGTTACTCAATCACACAAAACAGCTGAGCCGATTTGGATGAACTTTCGCAATCAAATTTATTATTTTTATGATTAATATATAGACACCGGCGTCAGTGCAATCAGTCACACTGGTTGTAGTTCTTTTGTTCTAAGAGACCGGCTAGGTAGGTACCATCGCAGTGTCAAATATTCTACCGCCAAATAGTAGTCCTTGGGCATTGCTGTGTTCCGGTTTGAAGCACTGTAGACTAGTGAAATTACTGGGCTAAGGAGATTCAAGAAACAATATCTCAAGGTTGGCAACTCGTGAGTGGTGTTTTGACGCCCATAGGCTACGGCAACCGCTTACCATCAGGTGGGTCGTATGCTTGCTTGCCAACATATAACATAAAATATATATAATTATATACAGTACTTTTTATTGCGTAAAGTATGAGGTTTCTGTGGAATTATCAGAAAACGAGGCGAATTCACATGTAAACTCGTATAGCTGTGTCTTATGGAACATTGTTTACATATTTACAAATGTATTTTTCTCTCTGGAGCTGATACTAAGTTCATCGTTGGCATTTGCTAGTTATTTTCATAAACAAAATTATATTTTATTTTGTCGTGTTTATAATGACGAATCAGAGATATTTCTCAGTCAAGGCGTTGTCATTGTGACTCTTTTTAATGTGTACATACTGTATATGTACAATAATCTGGCGAATAAATTTTTGCTACAAATAAAAATCAAATATTAATATAGGAAATAGCCGGCTTGCAGTATTAAACTAAGTCCCACGCCATTAAGTTCGCCATAAACCGTTGCTCGTTACACGCTTACGAACTGACGTTATGAAGTCATTAACCATCATACCAAGCTTTTACAAGAAAACCTTATATTAAAATTTCATGTGCATGCAATGAAATTTTATTAAAAAACTAAATATCCGATTAGGATACTATTTTTGTTAGTAATTTGTAAGTTTTCGGCGTCGCGATGTGACGACCCCGTCGCCTGCTGTTGCGACATCTCTGTAACAGCAGAGATTATTCCACCAGTGCAATCAGTCACACTGGTGGTAGGTCTTTTGTTGCAAGGGGCCGGCTAGGTAGGTACCACCGCAGTGTCAAATATTCTACCGCCAAACAGGCATTACTGTGTTTCGGTTTGAAGGGCTAGTGAAGTTACTGGGCAAAGGAGATTTAAAAAGATATATCTCGAGGTTGGCGCGTGCGTGGCACTTACTGGTGTTGCAAGCGCTCATAGGCTACGGCAACCGCTTTGCCATTAGATGGACCATCAACTTCGTAACATAACAAAAAATTCTATACAAACAATAGTCCCGATTATCTGTTTTGTGTCAAGGGTCCTTATAACTGCAGAGGAGACTTAAGAACTAATATCTCGAGGTTGGTTACGCGTGAGTGGAACCTACTGATGGTGCTGCACCGTGGCGCACGACCGGAGAAGTACTACCCTCTCACAGAAAATCGGCGTAAAGTAACAGAGTACTGTTGAGTTTTGTGCGATGAGCCTCAGAGGACCGATCTCCCCTCTCTATTCCCTTCCTTATTCCTTTCTCAGTCCTTTCCTCGGGTCGGTAATGCGCATGTAATACTTCAAGTATCGCGCGCGTTCATAGGTTGCGGCGACTGCTCACCATCAGGCGGACCTTATGCTTGTTTGCCAACCGTCGTGAAAAAAACCCAGATCATAAGCCAAGTGGTTTGCATCCATAAGTTTTCATGTTAGTTGTAGTACCACTACGTGCTTCTCAAATATCAAATATGAAAAACGAAAATTTCATGTATTTTTTTATATGGCTACATTTTAGAAAATTACATTAAAAACCTGTATAAGTATTTAAAAAATCTAAATTAATCTAATAAACTCCAAAGGGACATTCATGTGATAATAAAACAGCCTCTAAAGAACCATCAATCAATCTTATCTCATACACAAAAAACCATAACGCTCTTAGTAAATAGCAGTTTGAAAATTGTTTATTAGTATTTATGGAATGAAAGGCCATTAAAATGTTGGGTTACAAATATTGTGGGAGTTTGATAATTAACTTGTGACGTGATAATAAACTTTGTTTAAATACTAACAAAATATTAAGGTAATAAAAGTATTGATATTTAGAAAAAATAAAACTGAAAGATATCTCTTAATTGAAAAATCAAAAATTGTAAATTTCAAATCTTAACAACTATTTTTAAGGGCCTTTGTGACCCTTAGACACCGATAATTCTGTATATCTGCAAAAAAAAAATTATTAAGTTATAAAAATCTGTGAAGAGAAAAATTGCAAAATAAAACATCACAATTTCTTTCGAGATCATTTTAAATTTTCACGCTGAATTAGAGACAAGCGAACTGTAAAACTTTAAAGAATTGTAAAAAAAATTAACTTTATTTTGATTGTTAGAAATGGTTTGTAATTTTACATTGATTTCTTTTTCATTTTTTATTATTATGTGTTTTTATGTTTTATATGCTCATTTACAATACACAATCTAATGAGTCTGTCAAAACCGTCTGTGATATACAAATAATACAAAAATCTAGTGTAATAAAAGAGCATTATACAATATAAATATTACAATTGAGGAATAATATTTGAATGCCCCTCAAACTTCTCTGTCTTACTATATTTTTTTCTTTTCTTTCGATGCCTTTTTTCTAGTCAGGGCACTGGTCAAATTGATATTAATATTAAATGACAAACCCCGATCTGCTGTAACGATATTAAAACCGGCTACGGCTTCTGAAATTATATTTTCCCTTTTTTATATCTTAAACGTGGTAAAAGTGTTCTAACCGCCTTACTATATATTTCCTTTCTTACTATTCCATATTTTGACCATTTAAGTACCTTAAAATAAATATATTTATTGAATAGGACGACGTTGTGACGCAGCGGTAGCGAACCTGCCGTAAACGCTGCAGGTCGCGGGTTCGATTCCCGCTCGGAGCATAATATGTTTGTATTGACCATGCAAGCATATTTTCCGGTCTGGGTGTATTTGTCCTTGTCCTTGTATGTGTTTCCGGACCCCCGACACAGGATATCACTATCCTAATGGGGCCGTTGAATGTCCATCGTTTATTATTTATTATTATTATTATAGTAAAACTAACCGTAATTTATTTTAACCTTAATTAAATTTTATAATAAATATAACAACTTTATTATAGAGCTTTATTCATAATTATGATTTGGATAATCTGGAAGTAAAAACAACCAACTCAAATTTAAATAAGTGAAACTTAATAAAGATGAAAAGGCGAGATTACCTTCCATAGCAAACTAAATGAAACCTCATATATTATCATACTCATACAAACCCATACAAGTGGAGACAAACATGCCTCGATATTGTAAATGTAACAAAACCTCCGAACAAATGCCTTACATTTGATATTTTTCTTGGCACAGATGTTTCGAGGACTAGATGTGGCCTGTTATGTGTTACATATTAAAAGTGTTACAAGAAAAAGTGCAAGGCTATTCCACCTGAAAAGTGAAAATTACTCCTATTTGAAAGTTTTTTTGTCTCAAAGAAACCAATGCTCATAACTCAGTTTCCTAAGTATGTATTAAGTGTAACCCAAGGTGATCAAACACATAATGGCAACCTATGGCTTAAATATATCAGTTTTTCTACCTAGTTTAACTATTGAGACTTCAAAATAATCACAGACTTAACAACTTACAGTAAACTTTATAATAATTAGTGATATTAGATTTAAACTAAGCCTTACATAATATTCAGTAAAGAAGTATACTGTGTTTCGGTTTGAAGAACACTGTTTTTTTTTTTTTTATGTCAGAAGTTGGCAAACAAGCATACGGCCCACCTGATGGTAAGTGGCTGCCGCAGCCTATGAGCGCTTGCAGCACCATTAGTAGGTGCCACTCACGCGTTGCCAACCTCGAGATATTAGTTCTTAAATCTCGTTCGCCCAGTAATTTCACACTGTAGCTAATAATGAAATTACTGGGCAAAGGAGATTGAAGAACCAATATCTCGAGGTTGGCAAACGCGAGTGACACCTACTTACAATGTTGTAGGCTACGACAACCGCCTATCATCAGGTGGGTTGTATGCTTGTTTGCCAACTTAGTAACATAAAAACACACAAAACGTAGCCAATAAAGACTCGAAAAATTATCCCAATATAATATAACATAATATGCTTTTACAGAATAAATCATAGCCATTTGAAACACTACTTTAAAAAAATTGTCTCATCCAGTGTCGTATATCCAGTGCATGTATTATTTTCAAAAGTCCACAATGCACAGCCCGCCGTAAGACGACCTCGTTACAGACGGCTAATCCGGGACCGTCCCGTGCGCTTCGTCTGCATCCATTGCATAAATAATACTATCTACATAAATGTAAACTACTATCTCACTAGTTTTATTCATCATGGTGGACTATAAGGTTTTGTTTATTTTATACTAGCTTCTGCCCGGGGCTTCACACGCGTGAATAACTATTTTAAATGCGGCAATTTTGTATAGTGCAAATAATTGTCTCTCCATTTAATATTTCATCCCCTATTTCTTTCCTTTTTATTGCAGTAAAAGTAGCATATATCCTTTGCCAAGGTGTAGTCTATCTCTGTACATAATTTCCTCAAAATCGGTTCGGTAGTTTAGGTGTTATAGCGTGACAGACAAAGTTACTTTCACATTAATAGATTATACTACCCTCTGCCAGCGGCTTCAACCGCTTTCTACTTTAATACAAACTCTGGTCCCCTTTATAAAATTCGAATTTCATATTTATTTATATCGAATCAACTGCCTAAAAAAATAGTTTCAATCTTCTAAATCTAAAAATGACGATACTTCCATACTTTTCATCTCCCCTTTGGTCGCATTAAAATGTAGCCTACGATCTTTCTAAGGCTCTCGACTACCTGTGTATTGAATTTCATTCAAATCGGTTCCAGTAGTTTTGGGGTAAAAGCGCAACATACAGTAAGAGAGACAAAGTTACTTTCGCATTTATAAATATTATTTTTATATAGCAGGGATTATATCCAACCTTCAGCAAAATTGCTGTAGTTTATATTTTTGGTAAGTTAATATGCTAAAGACTAGTAATAAACTAACAATTTAAAAAAAAATACGTACTGCACTTTTTACTAATTCAGTTTTTTTTTTTAATTTAAGTATCAACAAACACCAGAATCCATTAACGCTCGTATTACAATATTTGTTGTAAATATAAGTCGTTATAAAAACCGTACCGTCGAAACGTTTAGTCTCGTTGTCGCTCTTAAAAAACTATTAAAGAACCTCACTACAACAAGACGACACGACGCGATCGCAATGAGATAGATTGTAAAATTTAAAGTATTAATTGTGTTCATTGAGTGTAATGTATGATGTAATTTATTAAATTAATTCCGTAAATAAATATAAATTATAAAATGTATAGATAAATAAGACAGACTAAATTAAATTAGTTCACCTACGAAACACTACTGTTAATAATTATGTATTATATAGTGTATTTATATGACGACGTTGTTGCACAGAGGTAGCGAACGTGCCTTAAGCGCCACAGGTCGCGTGTTCGATTCCCGTTTGAGTTCCGGTCTGGGTGTGTTTGTCCTAGTGTATAATTCCGGACCCCGACACAGAATCTAACTATCCTAATGGGTTGAGTGTGTTGCGTATATTATTATAATAATATCGTATCTGAATCGTATACAATATATTTAAACAAGACTACGATCCGAGGAACGCATTCAGCGCGTTATTTGAGCAATCATTGTAGAACCATTCTGATAATTACAGTCCTACTGTATTTAATGTAGGGAGAATAATGGACGAAACAACAATTGCTCGCTGACTTTTATTGACTTTATTTTGCTGTTTTTATTTATTTACTAGCTGCCCCGCGACTTCCTCGCGGAATGTAGTTTTGATGATCCCACGGGAACCCGACATTTTTCCGGGATAAAAGCTATGTGTGTACCAAATCTGTCTAGTAGGTTTTGCGTGAAAGTAAGTAACAATCATCCATGCAAACTCATTTCAGATTTATAATATTTGTTAGAAGATACATAAGAATGTTAATTGTGTGAATTTTGGAATGTAACTGCTTATTTAAAATCTATAATACTAAATCCGTCTTATCATTAGTTCATTATTAATAATTAAGTAAAAATTTATTCATATTAAATTATATTATTGACTAGGAAGGTCGCATATTGTAGACTATTTATGTATATTTTATAATATACATTTAATTCATCTAACATTCATTCATTCATAAATTACGTCGCAATTAAAGGATCCACGAAGTGTGACATTATGTGACAAGGGGTGGAATAATTCCTAAATGTCATGACATCACTTTTCAAATCTAATATATCTATACATGTAAACATGAAAGTTAAACAGATTCAGAAAAACTGGAACATTTATCAGAATTTGATAGTAACAGCTATTTTAATTAAAACATTTGTAGATGTAAAGATGTAAAAAACATGTGACGTCACACTTGGGACACCGTTGTGGCGTTGTGGGTAGCGAGTCTGCCTTTAGTCTCGACGGTTGCGGGTTCGATTCCCGCTCGGGCAGATGTTTTTAAAAATGTCTGTCTCGGTCTGGGCGTTTGTCCGTGTGGGTCTCCCCACCGTGCCTCGGAGAGCACGTTAAGCTGTCGGTCCTGGTTATTATCAATAACATCTGATAATAATCGTTAACTCTTAATAAGTAAATTGCTCTTATCCAATGAGTTACTGGTTCGCCCTTAGGGTTGCGGAGATCAAATGGCAATCGCTCCGTGTAAAAACTAGTAACCCGTCAAATCCGGATAAGAGTAATAAGCAGACCCTGGGTACATAAAAATACCGGGAATAATGCTAGGATGAAGACACTAGGGAGGGAGGAGTCTCACAAATGTGACGCGCTATGACATGGACGAGAGGTTTGATAGTTTATGGATGGCTCATTGCTGAAACGACATTCTCCATATGCAAATATGAAATTATTAATTAAAAAGGACATCCTTTTTAATTAATAATTTGAAGGACTCGAAGGACTAGAAAAAAACTTTTTTAAAATATATTTTATTATAACTTTCATACAATATTAATGTACATTAGACATCATTCGATTACAAACATACAATACACAAAAGAAAATAGTCAAATAAAATGATTGCTCGAGAAATTAAACAGAAGCAACGTCTTTGGATAAACGTCATATTACTCAATAAATTGTTAGAACACCTTCAAATCACATACAATGGAATATTTACATAAGTTAAATTAACTTTAACATTATTGTAATACAGTTCAAAATCATTTAACTTTATCTATAAAAAGCGTTGGACATTTTACTTTTATACAAAAGTAAGTTACTCGATATATGAATTAAAATATTGTTATTAAATAATAAAATTGATTTAATTTTAATAATTAAGTAAATATAATAATTTAATACAATTTTTTTATCTATCTATATATGATCGTTTTATATTAATATGATGGTTTAGAAAGATTCTGGTGAAGTTGATGTACAGAGCTAAGTTAAGAGAACTAAGTTTTTAATGAAAGGAAAAAGATTTTTAAATATTAAGCAGTTATTTTATTTCTAAACGAAATAAAAAAGGATTTTTAGTCTTGTTAAAAACAATAAGGTTTTTAAGTTCAATTAATACTAACTTAGTAGCTTGTTCCACGAGTGGGTATAGTATTATATAGTTAGAATATATAAAATATAGGTATGCGTTATAACATTTTAAGTCCCTAACACATTTTAATCCCAACTTCCATCTTTCAATGACCAATAATTTACCATCTTTATTAACACGACTTACATCGACTACGCACTGCTCGGATCCGACCTCGAATAGGCGTTAAAATATATTCCGTTCCTAATATACGTCAATTAATTTTATAAAATTCACGATTACTATATGATTACAAAAATTTTTTGTTTCACTAGAAATCAATTTCGTTATCAAAAAGCCGTCTAGTTTATATGAGGCAGTACAATTATGTATGGATGTGTAGTCGGATGCGAGTATGTAAAAGTTTATAGTTACAAAAATTTTGAAGTGAAACTTCTTTATCGGCGTTAGCGTTGGCTTATAAAATTCACCGTCACGTTTTTCCGTTAAGCGTTATTTTTCTCTTGTCCCTACCACGGTTGATTCGAAGAGTACTTTCTCCAGCGGAGTACGGATAGCATGTAATAATTCTATTACAACTAATGAAATGCTGTAATAATCTTAGTAGTAATAAGGTAAAATGAAATAATTGTATTATTTGTATTCATGTCTATGATAATAAAAGCCTTTTGTTAAATTTTATCTAATTTAACTTTGTTTAACCAATTTCTTTAAAGTTGCATATAGTAGATCATTTTTCCGAAAAATAAAGTCATAAAGAAGTTTCACTTGTAACTTGTGTACACTAGTATACGCCCACATTTTTTTAGCTTCACCAGATATAGTCGTAGTAGTCAAGAAGGCCGTTTAGTCAGTAGGCGGCGGCAGGCGGCGCGGGCGCGCTCACCGCACGCGCGCCTGCAGCTGCAGCGCCAGCTGGCACAGCACCTTGAGGCCGGACAGGAAGGCGGACGCGGCCGCGAAGTCCTCGCCCGCCGCCAGCGCCGCCACCGCGCCCGCCGCGCGCGCGTGCTCGCCCGCGCGCGCGGCCGCGCTCGCCTCGTGCAGCGTGCGCAGCGTGGACGGCGACAGCTGCGCGCCCGCACCGTTACACGACTTCTTACCGAGTGCTTAGTTCGATTGTCAACAGCCGGGGTCGACTTTTTACGTGCCTTCCAAAGCACGGAGCCACTCGGTTGGAACACCACTATGCGGTCACCCATCTAGCGACTGGCCGCGCCTAAAGTTGCTTAACCTAACCGTCGTTTACCGATTCGTAGGTGCACTCGGCTATGAGCGTCTCATTACGTTACACTACTAATTTGGCGCGTCGGCTAGCTAATTTCAAATAGACGTGAATATTTGTATTCAATTACTAGTAGTAAAGCTCTTTTCCCAGCAGAAATGAACCGGCTCGGCAGTAAGTACTGTTGCGTTTCGTGCGATCAGTGCGAGCACCGGAGGCCCAATCTACCACCCCCTTTGCACTGTTCCTTTTTTCCCTTCTCATCCCTGCCCTCCCATCTCTCGCTTTGGCTACGCGTATGTGATACTTCAAGTATCGTGCGCGTTAATAGGTTGCGGTGACTGCTTACCATCAGACGAACCGTATACTTGTTTGCCAATCATTATGAAATAAAAATCTACTCTAAAAATATATAGCGTTCACTTTTTTGTATTCAAACTTTAATAATATTAAATATAAATATAAATACCCTATTTTCACGAAGCATATCGTATAACGTTTCGAGCCTCCTCTGGACATCTTCAAGTTTTCTCTTCATTTGCTGCAATAAATTTTTTTTTTTGTAAAATACCAACTCTATCAACGACTTTAGAGCATATGACAAGACAAAAATTTCTTTTTTATATTTTAAGTCATCGCAGAAATTATAAATTATTATAAACTAGCAAAGTTTTTTTTTATGATCTCACGGGAACCCAACATTCTTCCGAGATGCAAAGTATCCTATATGTTATGTAAAAAGCAATGTGTGTAACAAATTTCATCAAAATTATCCAGTAGTTTTTGCGTGAAAGATTACCAATATCCATTTATCTAAACTTTTACGTTTTTAATATTAGTTAGAATATAATCTGTGAACCAAATAGCTAAAAAATCTAATTTACTCCTACCCGAAATTAAGCATTGATCGCAGGTTCGATATCCGCTGTGGGCACATGTCTGCGGGGGCTCACCTGGCTGCTGGCGCGCTCGGAGCAGGCGGCGCGCAGCTCGTCGAACACGGCCTGCAGCTCGGCGTGCTCGGGCGGCAGCGGGCCCTTCGGCGCCGCCCCGGGCGCGGGGCTCTCCGCCTGCACACACACCCACTGTTGAGATCCACCCTTACCCCCGGTTACTGTGTAGTCAGGTTTCAGACTAGCAACCACTTTTCCAAAATTACGTGCATTTTTTTAACAAAATGAATTTAAAATCTTTAAGTACTCAATATTGTTACGGAGGACCTTATTGCCAGGGACATAAGGTTCTAAATTGATTTTTACTGTCTCCGTCTTTTCTCTTAAGTACGTACACTCTAAAAAACTACAGAAACAACCTAATATAATACTGCAAAATTACGTCCAAACACAAGGTTATAGATGATTTCTGAGTGGCATCAAAATAATTTAGAGCTTAATGAAAGGACGACAATCTAGATTCACGTCTTTATTATAAATGTTTTAAATCTTATAGTGGTTGGTGGAACGCATACACACATTACAGTAATAAAATGTTCTAAAAATTATATCACACTACACCCCTACCCCTTTGTGGTATTTCGTGATTTTTCTAAATTTCAAAATATACTAAAACTCCTAAATATAGTTCCATACAAAGTAAACAATTTTTCCTTTTTAAAACATAATTAAATAAGAAAAAAAAATAAGAGACGACGACGTTGTGGCGCAGCGGTAGCCTGCCTTAAACGCCACAGGTCGCGGGTTCGATTCCCGCTCGGATCATAATATGTTTGTATTGACCATGCAAGCATATTTTCCAGTCTAGGTGTATTTGTCCTTGTCATTGTGAATGTTTCCGGACCTCCGACACAGGATATTAATATCCTAATGGGGGCCGTTGAATGTGCAACGTTTATTATTATTATTATTAGATATATTAGACAAAATTCAGATTATACATAATTATAAATTATTATCTACCCAAAACATACAAGTCGATCATAGGAACACAAGCTAACCTGTGCAGGATATCCGGTTTGCGCTGCCGGTGGAAACTGTCCTTGGTACTGTTGTTCAGCATACTGTCCCGGGTACTGTTGCGGTTGTCCAGGGAACTGACCGGGCTGATCAGCATATTGACCCATTTGACCCGGGAACTGACCAGGCTGGCCAGGGAACTGATTCTGCTGCCCGAGCTGCTGCTGCTGACCAGGAAACTGGCTCTGCTGGCCAGGGTATTGTGGTGTTTGGCCAGGGTACTGAGCTTGCTGGCCAGGATACTGGTTGGGTACTAATGGCACGTGTTGGGGGGGCTCGACGCCGAAGAGTGGGTGGGTGATGGGGGCTTGCTGCTGGATCTCTTGTTTGGGCTGAAATTGTAGTATATTATTTTAGATCATAACTTTTTATCATGTTAAATGTAACTTGAACCCTGCGCAGTAACACGTTTTTGGGTCTCGACCGTATGCGGTATGAAGGGGGGCGGGTTTAGTACACTCGCTGATGGTTGTTTTAGTTCCTTAAAATAAATTATAAAAAATTTAATTAAAATATAAATTATTTTTGTCAAGTGTGTGAACATTTATTTCAAGATAATGCCTCGACCACAATCAACTTTAAGGAGATGGGAGAGAAGCATGGTATTTGAGGTTTATAGTTATTTTGTAAGAAAATAATATACCTAATTCTCTGAATAATACTGCGGAAGTTACGAAGAAGTCTGTCTCACTATTAATAATGTACATTAACTTTTTTTATATATATAGGCACCATTTTCCTATACTATTTATTTGTTTTGTTGTATTTTAGTAATTAATAACGATAATAAATAAATAACTAATTGAATTTAGAAGAAATAATAACTATATTATATACTTAATTCCGCACCTGAGCAGAAGGGGCCATTTTGGTTCAAGTTACATTTAAGGAACTATAAGACAATATTAACAGAAAAGATGTTAAGTGATGGTATCAAATAACTGGATTTTTAAAATAGATTATGGTACAGCAGGAGTTAAGGTGACTACTAGAAACAGTGACATGTCTTTTATAAATATAATGAGAATCACTATATAACATATAATTTCACATTGAAGAATTGCCTCTTGTGAGACAAACTATCAATATGGTTAGAGGAAGAACTATATAGAAGAATAATATAATTACAATATATCCATACATAATTATTCAATGATAAAAAACACAAAAAACATGACACACGAACATAGACTTACTATATAAGTATATAAGACCGACCCTGTCATATAGACAAAATGTCAAAGCCTTGTTGGTGCCACTTCATTCATTCAACGCCAACGCAATTTGATATTCGGTTATGATTTGCCCAACATAACCGAGTGAAGTTAACCTATGAATAACTTCACTCTGTTGCAATGGTTTTAAAGTAACGAAGAGGCTTTGTATATGGTAAGTCTGTGCAGGAATGATAATGAAGAAAAAACTCGCAACCCAAAACTCTCTCAAACGCTGACATGCTTTTAATACCACATCTCAATTCTCAACCCGTCTACCTCCAAATGTCTCCTATTGGCTATAATGTGCGTCCACTGGCGCGTGCCCGCGTGCAAAGGGGACATGTCCTCGTGGCCAAATTGCTGAATCACATTTTAGCCGTTTAATATTTATATTGTATACATCTATAAAGTATCCCCATCGATTTACTTATTTTCACCCCCAAAAAAATTGTGCGGTCGGGGGAAGAAGTTCCTTACGTTTTTTCTTCAACTCCGAATGTAATTCGAAATGCAATCTGTATATTTCAATAGGTTATACGATAAAAAGAGGTACAGAGTCAGAGAGAGTTGCGCCCCCGGCTGCGCACTCACTTGATCGTGTTCTCAATTTTTTTAAGATATTGGTTTTGAATCTCCCTTGCCTATTAATTTCACTAGCATACCTTCAAACCGGCACACAATAATGTCTAAGCACTGCTATTAGACGGTAGAATATTTGACACGGCGGTGGTACCTACCTAGCCGGCCTCTTGCAACAAAAGACCTACCACCAGTGTGACTGATTGCACTGGTGGAATAATATCTGCTGTGACAGACATTATCTCAACAGTGGGCGATGGGGTCGTCACGTGGCGACACCGTATTTACTTGTAGTAGACTCGATTCACGCACGCACACGCAGCCTACGGCATTTGGTTACGTGACGATTTCTAAGTCATCCTACCCGTAGTTGCGTTAGGGAACTACGATCCAAAAACGGTTAGGATAGAAATATATGATTTTGAGGGTAGAAGAATTTTTTTTGTGGTTTTGTACAATTTGATGAATGTGTTGAACGTACCAAGTTAATCAATCTACATAATAGAAATTATTTAAGGGATTTCTCGAAAATTAATCCCAAGAAGTAAAAGGTTTGTGTGCGTAAAAGTAAAACATATATTTTTTAATACATTATTTCGAAATATTTTTCGGCATTTCGACTAATGTATGCAGTATTAGGAAAGTTCTGTCTCGTACATTTTTAATTATAAACATATACAAATATTTTGAAATGTGTATGCAATTTTTTTACAACCAAGTGAAAAGATATCTTCAAAATGTAACTGAGCAGCCCGAAGAGGTTGTGTGTGAGTGTTTTTGTATGATAACGAAAACGTTGATTAATGAATCAGTAAATAAGAAATATATTTAATAAATCAAACAGAACATTAAACATACCTTTGGTCTAGTTGTCATCATCGGGGGGTCATTCCACCCGGGCGCTGCGCCGGCTTCGACACGGGGAGGAGGAGCCACCGCGGGCTCCGCCGGCTGGTAGTAGCCACCGTTCATCGAAGGGTTTAATGGTGCTGGATTTAATGGGTTTAACGGTACTGGGTTTAATGGATTTAACGGTACTGGGTTTAATGGATTTAACGATGCTGGGTTTAATGGATTTAATGGTGTGGGGTTTAATGGATTCATGGGATTAATGGGAGGAAGATTAGATTGACTGAGCGGTTGTTGACTGATCGGCGCAAAGTTATGGCTCGGAACACTCGCGGCGCTGTACTGATCGGGGAGGGGGCTGTTGTAGCCGTATGAGGGTTGGGAGGGGTTGTTGAAGCTGTACTGGTTATACAGGGGAGCGGATTGAACTGAAGGATCGACTTTGTATTTGGAGCGACTCGTGATCCCACCTAAAGAACAAAAAATATATTAACTCCTGTTGTATTTTGATACAACTAAATAGGTTTTTTTATCGATGTAATATTACATACCGGGTTGTGAAGATACGCTGGCGGGTCGAGGCGGGTGAGTGGTCGCCTGCCAACTGGCCGCTTCTTGAACAGCTGCTGAATATCACAATTATATCAAAAATAAATAAAATGTGCCACGTGAAGTTTCCTAATATCATTTGTCAAGATCAATGACATTTGGTAGGATACCAAGCAATCTCATGCCACCCCTTGCACACCATTTTGCCCCCCGCTCCTCTGTATCACCCTTTGCCACCCCACACTCTTTGCTACCCCTTGCCATCCTTTGCTACCCCTCTAGCCGCTTGGATGGTGACGCTAGTTTACCCTTAAATGTTTACTTATTCCAATATATAGAATCAATATGTTTTCAAACCCTAATTCTATAGAGTTTCTTGTGTAAAGAACTTTTTAAAAGTCTACTTGAATAAAAGTAATTTTGATGAAATATCTATGATATGTGATCGTGTTACCGGGCGGGTTGTACGCGCCGCTGACGTCACCGTAGTGCCCGCGCGACTGCGCGTGGCCGCTCAACGCGCGCGGGCGCGCCGCCGCGGGCTGCTGCTGGCCGGGCGCTGGCTATATATTAAAATAGAATTTTATATATTGTAGTGTGCACCTAAGCTAATAATATGTAAGTCATATTCCAATACCATGCAGTCATTAAACGTACTTCCAACCGTTAAGACGTTGTTTCATTAATTCGTTCCTGGGCACAACAATACATGGCGACCCTGCCAGTGCGGTGTGCGTGTGGACTGTACTACACGTACACCGCCACTACACTTTTGAAGATTCCAGGATAACCAAAAAAGTGGTAATTCAAATTTTGCAAACTAGATGGAATACTATAATAAATTATATTTAATGACGAAAATTGGAAAATCTATGAAAATGCCGTCAGAAAGTTATATTTATAAAGAGTTTTAAGACGATAAATGAAATTTGGAAAATATATGAAGAGGCAATGTGAAAATGTTATCTAAGAAAAGGTATAAGAAGAAACTGAGAGATAGTAAGGTCTACTTCTTCACGAAGGTTTTAGCGAAATAAGGAAGAAAAAAAGAAGTCAATTTAATCAGTGAGGTGTGAAGTGCATAGTAAAAATAAAATCAAGTCAGAGTATAGTGGAAAAGTGAGTGATGTGAGTGATCAAAAGTCAGTACCCTTTTCTTTTCTTACTGAATTGGTTAAAAAGACATTACTTAGAGACAATAAGCACATTGTTTATAATATCTTGTAACTTAATATGGTAGGTAGCTCGCCGCGTTCCAATGATATTTGAGAGCATGTCGCGTCGGTAAGTATTAAGGCGGCTTCAGACTAGCTTATTATATTTTATTTTTGTGAAATGTCTAGTATTATAAAAAATATATAATGATTAAATTTAATTAAAATATAAAATAAGGTCCTAAAGAAAGAACAGTAAGAATTTAAATTTTAAAATAATAAAATAATTAATTAATGTTAACTTTTGATGTGTGAAAGAATTTTTTTGAAATAAATTAAAAAGAAGGAAAAGAGAGATATTGATACCATTTTGTGTGGTGCTACTTTTTTGTGCTAAAGAGTTCGATAAGAATATAAAGATATTGCTGAAGTATAAATATAAGAAAAAGTGTAAAATGGAGAATTTCGATATAAAAACGGCATGTACATTGTTACCTGTTATGACAGAAAATGAGGATGTCACAAAAGAGGTGATAAACAACATCGAATTTTACGATTCCATGTTAAAAGCTGACGACAAAAAGTTTTTAATTAATTTTGTTTTAAAATGTCGCCTTTCTTCTAGTGCTAAATTAAAATTAGCTCAAAAATATGAGAGTGTAAAGTCATTAGTGAGTGACATGAAAAAATTTTTAGTTACTAAAAAATCATCATCATCGATCCTAACGCGTTTACAGTCAATAAAACAAAACTCTAAATCAATTAATGAATTCGGTAGAGATATTGAACAACTGTTTGTTGATCTTACCATTTCCCAGGCAGATGGAAATGAAAAATGTTTAGAAATTTTACGCCCAATAAATGAGAAATTGGCAATAAATAGATTTTATAACGGTTTGAATAACAAACGTATAAGCACCATTATAGCGGCCCGTGACTACAGCTCTTTGAAAGACGCCATACGTGCTGCAGAAGATGAGGAGGTAGAATCGTCTTTTAGGTCAACGACAAGCTATAGATTTCAAAAAAGACATCAAAGAGGTAAGGCTTTTTATTATAATAATAGATTTTCCTCTAGTCCCATCCAGAATAAAAACAATGGTCGAGGACAAATTAATAATCGTCGTCCCTGGCCCCAAGTACGAACCTCACGGTTATACCATAGTCAACCTACCCACGATACCACATACAGAGGTAAGTACCGTAAAATTAATTGTAACTTTAATAGAAATGTTATGACGCGTAACAATTTAGATAATTATTACAGGGATAATACTAGGGACTCGTTTTATCATTTTTTTGATCCTAATTATATATTTAATTTTGGTTGTATTAATAAAGTAATTTTTTATGTAAACAATAATCCGTTCAACTGGTTATTAGATACGGGTGCGTCTTTATCTGTTATTCAATCAAATTGCTTATGTAAATTTAATATTCCTTTTTACTCCGAGGAAATTGAAATAAACGGTATTGGAGGAAAAATAATATCAAAAGGCTATGTATACTTAGATTTAAAAGTAAAGGATAAAAAATTTAGGCATAAGTTTTATATTTTTGACAATTTACCGTGCAAAACAAACGGTATTCTAGGGCAAGATTTCTTCAAAAAATATAACTGTATTTTGAATTTTGAGAAAAATTACTTAAGTTTACAAACTAGTAATAATGAAAACGTAACTTTGAATTTTGAATTAACGCGAAATGCGCGAAATAATTTTATTATAATACCAGCGCGAAGTGAGTACATTTATTGGATAAAAACTAGTAAAAAACATGATTGTGTCGTTAATTGTCAAGAATTGTGTGAAGGTGTCTTTATAGCGAATATCATAACGAGACCAGTAAATGGTAAAATGCCTATTAAGATATTAAACGTTAGAGAGCAGGATGTGTGTTTAAGTTATTTTTCAATAAATACTAGCGAGCTTAAGGACTACACAATTTGTAATTTTAAGAAAGCCGAGATAAATTCTGATAGATTAAAGAAATTATTTTCCGTTATAAATTTAAAAGGGCTTAATCACGAAGAACAGATATCGATAGAAAATATATGTGCTAAATTTCCAGATATTTTTTATTTACAAGGCGATAAACTAACTACAACTAATTTGTATGAACAAAAGATTCAATTAAAAAATAACAGTACTCCAGTTTATACCAAGCCTTATAGGTTACCACATTCGCAGAAACTCGAAATCGATAATCAGATACAAAAAATGCTAAGTGACGATATAATTGAAGAATGTAGTAGTGAGTGGTCGAGTCCACTACTGCTAGTACCTAAAAAAGTCGATAGTAATGGTGATAAAAAATTTAGAGTAGTTATTGATTATCGTAAAGTAAATCAACAGATTCAAGATGATAAGTTTCCCCTTCCCAACGTAACCGAAATATTGGATTCTTTATCCGGGGCAGTATATTTTTCTCACTTAGATTTATTTTCTGGGTATTATCAAGTAGCATTAAATAAAAACAGTAGGAAGTTAACAGCTTTTACAACTAGCACTGGTCAGTACCAAATGAAAAGACTACCTATGGGTCTTAAAACTAGCCCAAGTGCTTTCAGTCGGGTGATGACGGTAGCTATGTCTGGTCTGACATACGACAAGTGCTTTGTATATTTAGATGATCTTATAGTTTTTGGACGTAATTTAGACACACATAATAAAAATTTACTTGATGTTTTTAGCAGGTTGCGTAAAGTTAACTTAAAATTAAATCCGTTAAAATGTGTATTTTTGCAAAAAGAAATATTATATTTAGGACATAAGGTTTCAGATAAGGGTATATTGCCGGACCCTGATAAAGTCAAAGTGTTAAGAAACTTTCCTAAGCCTACTAATGTAGATGAAGTACGAAGATTTACAGCATTTGCAAACTTTTATCGTAAGTTTATACCAAACTTTGCACAAATAGCATATCCACTAAATTATCTTTGCCGTAAAGATATAGTTTTCATATGGACTGAAGAATGTGAAAGAGCATTTCAAACATTAAAATACGCATTAACGTCCCCCCCAGTTCTTCAATATCCAAATTTTTCAAAGGATAATACTTTTATATTAAAAACTGATGCATCTGGTATTGCAATTGGCTCAGTTTTATGTAACGGCGATGACAAGCCTGTAGCTTACGCAAGTCGAAGTTTGAATAAGGCAGAAAGGAACTATCCTACTATTGAAAAAGAGTTATTAGCATTAGTCTGGAGTGTTAAGTATTTTCGACCTTATTTATATGGAAGGCATTTTAGAATCCAGACAGACCACAAACCGCTAATTTATTTATTTAATATGCGTGATCCTTCCAGCAGGTTAACGAAATTTAGACTTTGTCTTGAAGAGTATACTTTTACTGTGGAATATGTGAAAGGTTGCAACAATGTGGCTGCAGACGCATTGTCGCGCGTGATTGTATCGTCAGATGAACTGAAAGAGATGTGTGAAAAGGTGATGAATGTAATGACAAGAGGACAATTGAGACGATTACGTGATACAGGACATGGCATGACAAATGACAATACGTTGACTGATAATGATGACGATAAAGATGATTCGAGGACTGATCACCCAAGAATCGTCGAAATTCTTAAAAAACCAAATTATATTATTGAACTATCTTTAACGACTAAAACTAAACTGAATAAACTACGGAAAAGCGGTCTTATTCAAGCCGAATTAAATGAATTTGCATATGTACCGAATGATGGTAGTATTTATTTCGTACCTTCTTCTCAATCGCTGTCTACGCGAGCCGTGTTAGTGAGAGATTTAGGGTTATTATGCGAAATGATAAAAATAAATGAAATATGCATTATTAAAAATGAAGAAAATAAGAAATTTATTGAAAGGTTAACCAAAGAAATAATGAAAGCTCCAAAGTGGTCCGGACCACGATTATGTGTTATTAAGGGAGTAAGAAGAATAAGTAATATTGATGACAGACGTGTCATAATTAACGACTTTCACCTATTGCCCACAAGTGGCCACGCGGGTATTAGGCGAATGGTTAATAATATTAAAAAACTTTATTTTTGGCCTTCTATTGAAAAAGATGTTCGTGAATTTGTCAACAAGTGTGAAAAATGTCAAAAGCAAAAATATTCTATTAAAACTAAACAACCGATGGTTGTTACTACAACTGCCAAATCAGCTCTTGAAAAGGTATTTTTAGATATAGTCGGTCCTATTGGAAAAGACGACAATGATTATGTTTATATTCTGACATTGCAATGTGAGGTAACGAAATTTACAGAAGCATATCCATTGCAACGTAAAGATTCAGTTACAGTAGCAAGAGCATTTGTAGAGAATTTTGTACTCAGATATGGCATACCAAAAGAAGTGGCAACGGATCGTGGTTCAGAATTTATATCTTCGACGATGACAGAGGTATGTAAATTATTGCAAGTATCTCAGGTAACTTCAACAGCTTATCACCACGAGAGCATCGGTGCGCTCGAGAATTCTCACAAGACTATGGGTGCGTATTTAAGGATTCAGTCAGAGAATAAAGTTGGTTCATGGAGTAGTTGGTTGCCATACTGGTGCTTTGCATATAATAATACAGTACATTCAGAAACAAAGTACACACCTCATGAATTAGTCTTTGGAAAATTATGTAATATTCCAACTAATTTAAGAGATGAATACATTGAACCATTATACAATACGGATAACTATCCCTTAGAACTTAAGTATAGGTTAAAAATAGCACAAAAGGATGCTAGAGAAAATTTATATAAGAGTAAGTTAGTAAGAAAATTTTATTATGATAAGAATGTTAATCCAGTTAGTTATAATAAGGACGATTTAATTTTAATCAAAAATGCCGTAAATGACAAAACTCAGAGCATATATTTAGGACCATATAAAGTAATAGAAGATTTAAATGTTAATGTAAAAATATTAAAAACGGGAAACAGGAAATTATTCATAAAAACAGAACTAAATTGTTTGTGTCATAATAGAATGTATGAAAAAAAAAAAAAAAAATTGTATTCTTTTTTTTTAATTTCTATGGGGAAGGTGTAGTGTGCACCTAAGCTAATAATATGTAAGTCATATTCCAATACCATGCAGTCATTAAACGTACTTCCAACCGTTAAGACGTTGTTTCATTAATTCGTTCCTGGGCACAACAATACAATATATTACATGTACATATAAATAAAGTAGCGTACGAATTACACGAACATACAAATAAAGTACAGATGGCCACCTACCATATGTTATATGCGCTTAAAATGCAATTTTTGCACTCAAATGTTATTTTTCGACTACCACCCTACTACACTCGTCTCTCCTCCACTGCGGCACTCACCTGCGCAGCGCTGGGCCGGCGCGCCCCCAGCGCGGCGAGCAGGCGCTCGTGCAGCTCGGTGGAGGCGCCGTGCAGCGCCGCCAGCGCGCTCTGCAGGCAGCCCTGCGCCGCCAGCCGCGCCGCGTACTGCCCCAGCAGCGCCTCCAGCCGCCCGCCCGCCTGCGACACGAGCACACGGGTGAGCGTCGGCCCGCCGGCCGGCGGCGCGCGGGCGCAGTGTCGGCGCGTCACCTGCACGGGGCGGCCGCGCGCGCTGCCGGCGGCGCGCAGCACGAGCGCCAGCTCGGCGCGGGCGGCCAGCGCGCCCACGTCGCGCGGCGCGTCCCGCAGCGCGCGCGCCGCCAGCGCGTCGCCCAGCGCGCCGCACACGTAGCACAGCGCGCCCGCCGCGCGCAGCGCCGGCTCCGCCTCCGCCGACAGCCGGTCGCCGAGCATCTCTGCGCGAGCAACACACTATCATATATAACAAGCACTACGATAGCTATATCGTGTGCCGGGGCTCTCGAAGCACACAAGCCTTAGCACGACCAATAGACAATAGAATAATATAATCCACATTCTAAAATGTTTCGTGTACGCACCGCAGTAGTGCGCCAGCGCGTCCCCGTCGCAGTGCGCCACGAGCGCGGCGAGCGCGTGGCGCCAGGCGGCGGGCGCGGCGCGGCGCAGCAGCGCGTCCCACTCGCCGCGCAGCAGCGCGCCCGCCACCAGCGCCACCGGGTCGGCCGCCGCCTGCGCCAGGTGCTGGCGCTGCACGCGGTACAGCAGCTCCTGGCTGCCTGGGGACGTCGGGGCCACGTTAGCGGCGACACGGACCGACTCCGCGGAGACAGTGTTATACACAAAATACGATAGCATCGTGCATCATCCCATAAACTTTATATGTAAATTTAAATTGCTTAATTTTTATATTGTATCGACTGTCTGAACTGAACTGAATGAAATTGTTAATTTTCTTATTTTTTTACAATACTTAAAAATTAAATGAACACCGAATAAAAAAATAATAGAATACTTACCTAGGGAGGCAATAATGAGCGCGTCCGATATACGTTTCGCTTCCAGGCAGTGCTCCACCGCCTCCTCGAGGTTGCCGCACACCAGCGCGCGGCAGATCAGACTCGCTGGATCTGGGAAATATTATTACTAGAATAGCCCAGTGGGTATAAAACGCGGACTTTGTTACTGGAAGAACAGAGTGTAAAATCTTTGACCAGGTGGGTAATATTGAATGGCTGACGTTCAACGCTCTGTACAAATGCTTAACTGCCCAGAAAACTTCATTTGCACGATACATACCGAGTGTCGTGAATTCTTTGGACAAGCACCACTTTACAGTGATAAAAATAGCCATAAAGAAACCCGAATATCTTGGAGAAATTGAGACATTTACATCCTAATTCTTCTTTAGAAAACATACGACCTTTACCCACTTGTTCTTCTTATCCAAGTCACTGGATATATGAAACTGTTACTATGTATTATTACAATTAACTAATATAAAAGTAAAATTACCATTTCCGCTCGGTATGTTGACGTTAGTGACGGTGGACTCCAGGTCTATACTGGCGAGCTTCTTCTCGATCAGCGTCTGAGCGTCCTGAGAACATTACCACACTGTTCTAATATCGTTATAATGTACACCGCACATGCAGACAGGGCACTGGACGAGTGTTAGCAAAGGGCAAATATGATGCCCTCTCAATCATATTTAATTTTCAAGGCACTACTAATATTACTATTGCACCTTCAAATAAGCTCGTAGCTTGCGCTAAGAGTGGGTACGACAATAGCCCAAGGGGGCAGGATTGAACCCACGACTTCTACTTGAGCTATTGAGCCTTCAATATTAATTTGAGCTTACAAAATAGGGTTCAACTCAAGAATAAAGAAAAAAAACTAAGAGACATTAGTATGAGAAAACAAATATGTGTACATATAGAGTAGTTAAACAGTGAAAAAGTGTTGAAGGAATAAACTAATTCAAGCGAAGGTGACCAATCATTATTGGGAAAATATGTCAAAAATTATAGTGGCAAAAATTTTGCAATAAATTCGACTGCAATGAAATTTAGATTTAAAATCTTGAGCGAACTTAGATAGATAAGACGACAACGCAAGATAGAATGTCTTGGCACCAAAAGATGTTAAATAACGAGAAAAAGGCCAATAAATAAAATAGTTTATTTTATCTTAACGACCCGTCCTTACATCGAAAATCTTTAGAGATTTCAACTTTTTAATTTATACAGCTATATGCGATCAATTTTGTTCGTACACAATTCATGCTCCTATTCAGGTTATCAAAGAAATCTACTGCTAATTTTCATAGTTTTGCAATCAGTATTTCCAGTAAGAATTTATAAAAAAAAAAAAAAAATAGTAGTATACAGTTACTAAATATTGAAATAAGCAATACTAATTATTTGAATTAATTACAAGATGTCTTGAGCATTATAACAATTTTTTACATATAATATTGGAATGAAAACTTACAGACAGGTCGGTGCTGGTGTCTGTGGATAGTTCTGCTTCGGTCTCGGTGCTTTCCCCCTGTTGTTAGTGGGGAACAGTTTGGCGATCAGTGCACAGATAGTGATGAAGCATTCTAGTTAGCACTTTAGGAGAATTCCCCAGTTTTAAGTATTTAGTACTACGATACAAATGTTAAGAGTTTAGTTAAAAATAATAAGAAAAATTAAATTAGTATAATTATTCAACTACAGTCCCCGTCTCGAGAAGCTATAATTTTTAAAATAAAAAATTTCTACTACATAACGATAATGCAATTGACAACAAAAAAATCGAAATTCAATCAACTCAAAGTGACATAAAAGTAATAAGAAACTTATTAGTAGGGCTGTACAATTAAGCCGTCCAAGCCGGCTAAAAAAGTTGGCTAAATTAGCTAGCTAGCTATTAACAACTATTACAAAACTAATCATAGGATCAATATTTAATCTAACAAATTAACCAGAATACAAAAATTAGCCGTTAGCCTATTAGCTAAGCTTAACTAGGTTAGCCGGCTAAATAGTCGGCTAGTTAGCTAAGCTAATGTCGCTAGCCGGTTAAATTTTTTTGTCGGCTTGACCGGCTTAATTGTACATCACTACTAATTAGCAATTTTACTTGGTCGGGTAATATGTTAGCGATATAAAGTGCTGTTATCTTATTTGACTCATGGCACGAAAACATTTGGGCCGACATTTTGGGTTAAGTTCACGCTCATGTGTTCGTCTCAGATTGTTTGTGTTGTTTTCGCGGTTGAGGTTATTATTTCTTGTTATTGTTAATTTTGTTACTTTGAATTAGTAGAATATTGTTGTTTTTGTTAATTATTGTAAGTATTACTGTTATTTGTTACGACTTATATATTTTTTAATTGGTACAAATATTACCAGCCCCTGAGTGTATGTTTACAAAATTTGGAATTTCTCTTGACGGGAACCATATAGTGATAATGAAATTGGTAATTAATAAACGAAAATTACAGAAAATTTTAAATTAAAATTAAATAGACATATTATTAGAAAACTTGTATTTTATGTGTAAAGCTTACCCGACTAAGTCCCGCCGTGGCTGGTTCGCTATTCGCAACTTGACTCTTTAATTTCGAAGAGATCTCGTCTTGCTTAAAACCTGTACAGTGAGATGATGTCTCATATTAAGAAAAAAGTAATATTCAGTTTTTAAAAAATCTTTTCCATATAAAATAGCATATTGAGGACAAACATAGTTAATCAATACGTAACATTATACACCAAATCCCAAAGCCAGACCGACGACAGGAAGGTGATGCAGATTTAATCTGTCTTGTGGTTTGGAAGTCATATACACAAAAAAATTCAATGGGAATCAAATCGGCGTTCACAGATATTAATTAAATATAAAATCTCATCCGTATTGTCTAATTCTCGTCGTACTCGTAGTTACTAATTATAAACAACAGATGGCGGTAAACATTTTTTTAAAGTAAATATCGATTGCAAAGTTTCTTGGGGGTTAACGTAATTTGTATCAAATCCAAGATTATAAATAGCACCTAAGACAGTGGACAAACGATTTAAATAAAATTATATGTCTTGCTTTGTTACTGTAAGTATAGATTTACTGCACAAACCCTGAGGAATAACAGGAAACGAGGTAAAATCGATAGGATTGCCTCACCTAACAGGTTGAGTATCTCGCTGCGGTAGGTGGGCAGGAAGTTGGCGCGCAGGAAGAACCACGTGAAGCGCTCGTGCTGGTCCGTCGCCGCGTCGCCCTTCACGCGGCAGTACCTAGCGGGGATGTACAGGGACACTCAACGAGCAGACGATTATATTGATTGATGGCTTTATTGTAACTGTCCCTATGTAATTATACAATGGTTGGGAGGCATACACACACTACAAGAACACAGCTATTACTGTCTTGAATCAATTTTGAGCCCCCTTGAGGGCTACTCGGGAACTACTACCCCTGGCCGACGATAGAATAATTTTGGTAAATTTATTCAATACAAATTGTATTCTTTTATAACAATATTTCATTAAAATATTACTTAACGAATAGCTGAAATAATAAGCTTTTAACAAATACAAACAAAAATGTAACGATACAAAATTTCAATTAAAAAGAAAACCAAATAACACAAAAAATTAAATAAATAAAACTTAAAAACTCACTCAGCTAGTTTCTCCGCAGCGCCGGGCTCTTGGCTGAGAGTGAGTCCTATAACTGTGTCCATTTCATACGCTTTCTCTACTATTTCAGGTTCACTTACTACCTAGAAATTATTTTTTTAGGCGTTATAATTTAAAGGCGTCGGGATGTGACGACCCCATCGCCCGCTGTTGGGATAACCTCTGTCACAACAGAGATTATTCCACCAGTGCAATCAGTCACACTGGTGGTAGGTCTTTTGTTGCAAGAGGCCGGCTAGGTAGGTACCACCGCAGTGTCCAATATTCTGCCGCCAAATAGTAGTGCTTAGGCACTACTGTGTTCCAGTTTGAAGGGCATTGTACGCTAGTGAAATTACTGGGCGAACGAGATTTAAGAACTAATATCTCGAGGTTGGCAACGCGCGAGTGGCACCTACTAATGGTGCTGCAAGCGCTCATAGGCTGCGGCAGCCACTTACCATCAGGTGGGCCGTATGCTTGTTTGCCAACTTCTAACATAAAAAAATAAAATAAAATAAAATAAAATAAAACATATTAACTACACAATATTAACTACACAATATTTACAGATATTTTTTTACTTTTATTTTAACAACAAAAATTTCAATACCTGACTAATATAAACTAATTTCTGTGGTCCAGCTTCCTGCGGGCATTTCTCGAATGTGACTAATTTCCCGCCAAACTGAAATGTGAATTTTTCAAAATGTAATTATACAATATACGACTCTGCTTGGTTTTTGTGTGCACGTGTGCGTGCCTGCGTACATGTGTATTCGTGCATACGTGTATGCATGAGTGCATGTAGGTGCGTACGTGCCTTTGTGAATGTGTGACCGCATAGGTGTGTGCGTCATCTGCGGCGTGGGGATGCGTGCATGTATGTACGTGCGTGCGTACAGGCGCGTGTAAGCGCTGGCGACTGAGTGTGTGCGTGTGCGTGCGCGCTCACCGCGAACTTGGCGGCGGTGGGGCGGCGCAGCCAGCGCGGCGCGGCGGCGGGCTGCGCGTGCGCGGGCGGCGGCGCGCTGGCCTGCACGGCGGGCAGCGCCAGGAACGAGTCCGCGCCGCCGAACGAGTCCATTATGTTGTTCGCGTTGCCACCGCCTTGCTGTCATAGACATACTATATTAAAACATTTTGCATATTATTTGCGCATTAAATCATTTGATATTTCAAAAATCAAATGTGGGTAGAAACGAAACAAAAGTATTTATATATTAAAGACGTACGTAGGAAGATAACAGAGTACAGGGTACGTACCGCGGGCGCGCCGGCGGCGAGCAGCGTGTGCAGCGCGAGTGAGTGGTCGAAGGACGCGGCGGCCAGCACGCCCGCCTCGCGCGGCGCCCAGCGCACGTCGAACACCCACGCCGGCTGCCGGCTCAGCTCCACCACCAGCTCGCCGCCCTGCGACCACCGCTCGCTACAGCCCACTCGACAGCGGGGGCACGAGCGACTCCTCTACCCGCTCTTAGCGAGTTATATATAAACTACAATAGCATGCCGCACGCCTCCAAAACACTGTTTCAATGTACATAGTCACATCCTCATGGAACAATTACTTTGTAGTTGTAAGCATTCGTCTTTAGTAGCAAGTTGTCAGATTTGTTGATTAACTAATCTTAACAAACTGTAATAAATAACGCACGTATAATTTTGATAGAGTATGTCACACCAGTAATAATTTTTATTTAATGATGACATTAATCGAGCACCAAATACATGGATTTATATTTTTACGCACACATGCGTTGTAAATTTTACAAGAATATTCAGACTTTTAAATTTTGGAGGGCTATGTTATCGTATATCGTATATAATTATTAATTATGTAGTTTGTCTGTTAATTTAATGGTCGGTAACCGCATAATGGCATCCCTTTTACGCATTTCTGTGTTTTAGTCAGGCAGTCCTGATTATTACACTTGACTTGAACAACTCTGTAATATATCAATGTTAAGATCTCTGCCAAAGCATATAGCAAACGATACCGGCTTGGTGTTGTTGGGGTTCCAGGCGAGCAGGCGGCCGTCGCGGCCCGCCGACAGCAGCAGGTCGGGGTCGTGCTTGCTCCACGACAGCGCCAGCGCGCCCTTCTCGTGCCCCTCCAGCGTGGCCAGCGGGGACGCCGCCAGCCTGCGCACATGGCGACCGTTAGGAGCTGCGAGTCACTGCGGGCGAGCAGTGACGACTAGGGTATAAGTACCTGAGGTCCCAGAGCTGCACGACGGGCGCCTGGTCGTCCTCGGAGGCGATGCACAGCTGCGTGGCCACGCCGGGGTGCCACGCCAGCGAGCGCCAGCGCGTGCGGAACTGGGAGTCGCTGCGGACATCACGCTTTTACTGTCCTCTCTGACTCTAGGGCTCTCAACGAGTAAAGCCGACTACACATGCTTGGCAAGCAACGGAAAACAACCCTCAAATAAACATATGTGTACATGTATATTTGCCTGGTAATACCTGTTTTTGTTTAGCAATCAAACATGTGGAGCTGGCTTTAAACAAACTAATAAGAGGGACATGGTTTATTAACGGGCACTGCAGGCACATAAAATGTGAATACCTTTTCCAGACTACCCACACTAAATACATCAGGTCAATAGTCTATTCATAATAATTTGTAACATACCACAGCACAATGATCAGCTAAAATCAATTTACAACACAGCATAACCCTTGACAGATTCAAATTACTAACCTTAATTTCATAATAGGTTCATTTTTTCTTAGATCCCAAACTAAGCATCTGGTAGCGAATGTGGAACCCAGAATGTGTTGTACCTGAAACAAATATATAAATATCATTAATAAAACTATTAAAGCTGAAGATTTTACACAGACTTTAAAATTTTCAATTATTTATTTTTTTTTATTTTTTGGCAAACAAATAGGTGAGTATGATGGTAACCAGTCACGGCAATCATGCAAGCTTGAGATAGTTAAAGTATCACATGTGTGTTACCAAGCCAAGGAGTAGTCGGGAAGAGATAGGTGGTGAAAAAAGGAAGGGAATAGAGAGTGTTGGAAATTGGGCATCCTGCTCTCTCACTCATCTATACCTATAAAAATGTCTTGTCAGACAAACCACTAGAATGCATTCATTTTAAAGGACTTCATCAATATCATGTAGAGCTTGTCACAGTCTTGTATGAAAGTTCGCATTTGTGTGTAGTCAATATTTACAACAAAAAATAGAATAGATATATAAAATAAAGTACCTGTTGATTCCAAGCTAGCCCTTGTACATGGTCATACGGCTGACTCCGGGTGCCGGGTGCCATCGGCTGGCTTGTGTTGTTGAGGTCCCATATAAAAATCTCGCTGTCTGACGCTCCAGATGCTAAGAGATTCTTCTGATATGGATTTATGTCTAGTGATGATACATGACCTGATAAAATACAGACAATGTTATATTAAAAAGGTCTAATTTACATCTGAAATATATGTATTCAGGAAAATATTTCAAAAATATTATAGAGACTCATATAAAATATTAATGAGGATGCATTTTCTATTGTCAACAATTAAATTTATTATAATGTTGAATGAAAATTTCTATACAAATTTAAAAAATGTTACAAAGACTACAAGACACTTTTTGTCTATTTTGCACATCAGAAAATATTAATTTTATATAATAATTAGTAGAGTTTTGCAGTTTTGGGTGCAAATAGAAAAGTTGGCCGGGGAAGTATTCAAATTTTATTAGCTAAATTCATACTGTTGAGATTTATAAGATTTGCATCAGACAATCAAACTCTACACTTTCTGCCTCCATGGGTTATGGCTATTACATTACATTTAAACAGCCTTAAACCAAGTTAAGGAGCATAAGGGTTCAAAATATCAACTGTACTCATAAAAGTCTTACATGCATTTGTTTTTAACAAAAAAACAATAGTTTCTGTGATAAGGGAGCTTATATTTTAATGACCGGAGATAACTGCTGGCAGTCCCTTATCTATAGTTAGTAGTCTGTAACCATATTCATTTAGCAAATGAAAACACCAATTTATATTCTACATATGAATTATATAGTTTTTTTATAAAGAATATTAACTATGTTTTTCAAGGCTTTATTAATATTTCTATTGCTATTGAGGCTTCAAACTTATATAAGTTACCGTATATAACCAACATTTCATCACAATAAATAATTAATATAAACTATAAATGTTTATGGGAACATTTTAAAATAAATTAAAAACATCCTGCTCAACTTCTAGACAAAATAAACATTATTAAAATTTAAATTAAACAATGCCAAGTTAATTCATTAATAATAATTTTGACAATTGTACAAAATGTTATTTTTGTTTTTATACTTGTTTATTTACCACAAGCAAAACCAGTTCCTTAAAAAATAAATTGAACTGGTTTGCCTTAAGCTTCTATCAAACATATTATTGTACCATAAGATAGCAAAAAGCTATAAGTATAGTGTTTTATTTTTTTCAACAGCCTTTTTCTTTTTGCTTGTATGTACTTAAGCAATCAGCAGTGATTTTCATTAGTTTATTATAATCTTACCATTATGTTTAGAGCTGCTACCAACAAGTGCATCGCTGGCATTGTTAAGGAGTTTTTCTGCACTGTAGAACTCTAGCAGACCTCCATCACATCCGCCAACTATCACTCCCGTTCCTGACCAAACTATCTTCTGAAACCTGTGAATGAAATATAAAATAGTGTACTTTAGCCTCATATATAACAGAATATAACTTTTATACAATTAAATATTTGAATTTTTAAAAGTGAAATTTTAAAGTAGTATGAGAATATTTCATATATTGATTTTTAGTAACTTATTATGTGTCATATTTATAATAAATTTAAGTTTAAGTTTTCTATAGATATAAAGATTTTTTTATTAGTAATTACTATTATCCAAATCATGCACAGGTGGAACAGTGACAAGAATATTAGCAATCCGGCTGTATTGCAATGCTGATACTTTGGGTATATTTTGATTATACTCAGTGTGCAAAAAATAACAATCCCTAAACTCACTTGTGCTGTGTCTGTATACTAGATTTAAGTTCGAATTCCAGGCTAGGGTCACCCAAATTAAGTGAATGCAGCTCCAAATAAGAATTCGTGCTAAACGTTGCATCAACTTGCTGAGCCGCAGAGCCGGTCGCTATCATCGTCGGATAGTGCTCCAACGGCGACCAGCTCATATTGACCGTCCGCTTTAGCTCCTTGATCTTCATCTTGATACACCAATTTCACTAAAAACTGTTAAAATCTTTAAAAATTTGAACGAAAACACTGAATTATGTCACAGCTTTTTGAACACGTCAGAAGACGTAACTAAAGGAATGACGTTAAATTTATTCACTTTATGAAATTGCTTAGGTCTGAATTATTTTTTTAAACCATGAAACTCAGCAGATTTATTGATAAATTGTATTATTTACCATAAAAACACCGAGTTGGCACTTCCAACGTGGCTGACGTAAATATTTCTTATTTGACACTTTTGACAGCAATTTCAAATGACGTTCATTGACATAAAAATTGTTTTAAAAATTAAACAGACTATACATACGTATATAAATAATTATTATGTATTTAAATATACCTTATAAACCTGATGACTTACCTGACTCTGGATTTAATCTTAAGCATTAACTTACCTACCTATCATAATTATTTTGAACTATATATTTTATAGCTCCAAAATATTTTTCTAGAGTTACTTTTGGTATCTTCATATGAAATAATGCTCAAAATAAAAGATGAAAGAAAAATATTTTAAGAGAAAAGAAGAAAGTCAATGTCACATAAGCTATTTTGAAGAATATTATATTTTTAAAAGAATAATTATATAATATATACGACTCTTTAGCGATAATAATGTAAGCGATTTCAAGCATACCCTTTTAAATATATTTAGCCGTCGGATAGGTATATCCGACACTTGTAAACTATATTAAGCTTAAACTTGTGTCCACTGAGCCTCCCGGTATAAAATTCTCTAACCTGGCTCTGGTCATTTTTAATGAATAGATTGCTCTCGGGGATGTTTGTATTAACGTTACAGGTATGTGTTCTGTTCTAGTGTGTTTGTCTTGTCTTTGTGTGTGTTTCCAGATCCCCGCCACAGGATATCACTATCTTAATGAGGGCCGTTGGGTGTGTAGGTGTAAAAATATTGTTATTGTTGTATAATACTTTACCATGCCCATACCTTGGGATTAAGTATGGAATTAAAAATATTTGTAAAAGTCTAATAAATATATAGAAATAAATTTTCCCAATTATTGTATTATCATAGCTTACATACAAATAATAAGTCATACATCCGAACTTATTAAATTGAGTCCTCTCTCAACTCTCTTAGCAACCCACATCAAATCGAATCTAAACAAAGCACCCAAACCACCCCCCAAGGCTTCTAAATTCAGATTTTGCCATCCCCTGGGCCAAATCCTAGCTACACTCATATAAATGTTATCCCTTCCAGTCTTTATTGACTCCCCAGCAGGTGGTTAAGTCTTGTTACCATAACCACTTGTTTCATAGCAATAGTTTAATCGATTAAAGTACATTTTTTTAAGAAACCATCATCATTTTTCCTTGCCCAGTAAGAATGCCAATTGTAATGACAAAAGAGGAATGGGCTAAGATAACCCGATGGACGGAGGGTTCCAAAGAAGATCCTGAGGCAGTCCGTCGAAGGAACTACGTGAAGTACCTGAACGAAGCCAGCCAGGACATGACCAAGAATTGGCCTAATTCTTTAGAGGTTTCATAGTAACTGGTGTTTGATTGACTACACTATTAGTTTTTGCATTAGTTACAGATAGGTATATCATATCCGATCCCTTGAACAAAAAATAAAGTACTAGCAATGCACAGCGGCTCTGCTCGCGTTTTTTGATAAACCTCCCCAAAAACACAACATTGTTTTATCCGGGATAAAAAGTATCCTATGTGCTAATCCAGGTAATAAGCTATGTGTGTAGCAAATTTAATTCAAATCCGTGGAGCATTTTTTGCGTGAAATAGTAACAAACATCTATCCATCAAAACTTCCAATATTAGTATAGATAAGAAGGCAACATATAGTAATGAATTCGTACAGAATGTGAACAAACGTAACGAAGAGTTGCGACGGGCCCGCATCGAGGCGGCCGAGCAGGCCAACAGCAAGTTCTACAAGCGCTACATGCAGCGCAAGAAGGAGGAGCAGGCACGGCTGCTGCACGACGCTAGAGATACAATGTTCAAGAATAAAGATGCACCTAAAATGCTTTTACGGTATAAATTATATACAGTAGTTGTTAATTTTTAGAGTTCCGTACCCAAACGGTGCGGTATCCCTTTACTAAGCCTCCGTCTGTCAGCGGGCTGTATAAAAGAAATTGAAATGAAATGAAATTTAATTTCAAAATGAAATCGTGTCCTCTTACAACAAAAAAATAATAATAAGTAAGTAAATAAACGCTACACACTCAACGACCCCGCATTAGAATATTGATATCTTGTGTCACTTTATCTTTTCGTAATGACCTGGCCTAAAAATTAAGTTTGGCCAGGAAAATAATACTCTCACACAATATATCGATAAAAGTAGGCATGTTTTCCGGTCTGGGCGTGTTTGTCCTTGTCATTGTGTACGTTTCCGGGCACACGATATAACTAACCTAGTGTTTTATTTATTCAACAGTGCGGTAATAGAAACAGCGATACAGAAGGAACGACAAGAGCAGATCAAGTTCAAGCAACATCTCCATGATAAAGCTACGGAACAGAAAAGAAAAGACGATGATGAGATTATCAGGAAAGCTAAGGAGTGGCACGACCTGATGGCTCTCAGGAAACAGAGGCGCTTCGATGCTAACAAGCAACACCAGAACGAGTTGGTGGACCAGTAAGTAATCTTAAACTTCTTGTTTCCTAGCATTTTCCCGGTATTATATCTACCCAGGATCTGTTTATTACTCTTATCCGGATTTGACCGGTTACTAGTTTTTACCCAGAGCGAATCCGACCTCCGCAACTGTAAAGGTGAACCAGTAGCTCATTGGATATTATCAAATTACTTATCGAGAGTTAATGATTATTATCAGATGTTATGTGGCGAACGCCCAGACCGAAAAAGATATTTGTAAGATATAAACATCTGCCCGAGCGGGAATCGAACCCGCAACAGTCGAGTTTAAAGGAGGACTCATTACCAATACACGGTAACGGTGTCAAACTTAAGCTAACTATTTTAAACTTCTTGTAAATGGACGCAAATAAGCAATACCATGTCAACCCACACGAATGTCATTTCGAGAAAAACGCGTTTGAAAATTTTGAACAACTTGCTTTATATGATTTTTTTAATGTATTGGTCAAGTTTTTAGCAATTTCAGATTTATGTAAGTTATTATACCTACTTATTTTCACAAAAATAAGTATACAAACTGCATATTTCGTATATAATATAACCCAAAAATGGCTTTTTAGAAGTTTTATAGATTAAAACCGTACAAATATTAAAGAAAAATATTCTTCAGCCGTTTGCCAACACTTCTGCATATATAACTCAGTCTTTTCAATTTTGTGGGTTGACATGGTATTGCTTATTTGCGTCCAAATATGGGTACGTATATGCTGATGACCACTCTGGGGTTGGTTAAGCTACTATTATAGTTGAATCTTATGATTGCCGATTAAAATTCTGCTATCGCAAACATCTGTTGTTATTTAATCTGATTTATATTTTTATTTCTCAAAATGTCTATGGTTTTAAATCTCAAAGGCAATAGTTCTTACAGAAAGGTTGTATATAAAAATCCACATAGAAACTACTTGGTGTCAGCACAAAAATGACACCCAACTTTTATAAGAAATCTAGAAATCAACACTGTATTACTCCGTTACACTATTTAAAATTTCATTTATTTAAATTTCTAAGTTGTTGATAAAAAATTCTGTACCTATGTAAAATGTTTGTTTTCTATGCGCGTTTAGAGCTCACGAAGTATCGGAACGTAATCGCATAGAATACGAAACGGAGTTGAATCTGCAGAAGATCGACAATATAAAAGCCGAGGAACAAATGGATGCAATTAAGGAATTTGAAGAAGATTTCGTAAGACATCATTCATAGAAATTTATTAACACAAGTATAAATATAAGATGGAGTTTTACCAGCTCAAGCTTAAGAAAATTTTGACTTCCGGCTATTTTTATACTATACGAGCAAAGGGTTTGTATCTAACTTCCATCCACTCAATTCACAGTAGTAGCAAATTGAGTTCAGAACATAGTCGGTGGCAGTGGAAGAGGTTCTCGACCAAACGTAACTAATATATAATAATTGTTGTACTAGCAGAGCCATGCTTTTCCCATCTCTTCCTTCTCGACCGGGGAAATACTACCCTCTCACAGAAAATCGGCTAAAGTAACAGTATCAGTAGATACTGTTGCTTTTCGTGCGATGAGTGAGAGCGCCGGAGGTCCGATCTCCCACTCTCTGTACCAATCCTTTTTTTGCCTTGTCATCCCTTCCCCTATCTCTTGCGTTGGTAACGCGCATGTGATACTGCAACTATCGCAAGCGTTCATAAGTTACGGTGACTGCATACCATCAGGCGGACCGTAGTCCGTTTGCTTGTTTGCCAACCGTCAAATAAAAAAAGTATGTCAGTAACTATCTATTAAGGGTGAAATGAAATATTACCAGATTTTAACATAAATTAGGTACGCTAACATAATATGATATGTTTTCAAAAACCAGAAAGCAGCAGAGAAAGCACGCATCTGGTCGGACATGAAGCGCTCGCAGGAGGAGGCGGACGCGCGGAGACGCGAGCAGGCGGCGCGCGACGCGCTGGACCAGGGCCTGCTGGAGGTGCTGCAGCGCACGCGCGCGCGCACCGAGGCGCGCCGGCGGCTGACTGAGAAACAGGTGACGGCCGACGGGGATACGTAAAAAATAATCATAATTAATTTTAATTACAAACGAAATCTTATAGCGACATTAAAAATATTAATGATTTATTAAATTATTAACATCATTATTTTCTAATTATAATTTTAATCAAAGTTCCCTATTAGAATGTAGGATGTGAATAGTGTACTATGTCTCTTAACTCTATTCAACAATAGGTGTTTGGATTTACACTAGTTTGAAGTAAATGGGCAAATATTTAACTTCCAGATACAAGAGGAGAGGTTGCAAGTATTACAGAAGATAAGTGATGCGCTGGAGTCCGGAGACGCGGCGAGAGATGAGGAAGAGAGGAAACGACTAGAGAAGGCTATACGAGAGAAGGAGGCCGCGTTAGTATTTAATATATAAAGATGCAAAACATTTTTTTTTTTAATTTCACGTGCATTATATCTCGACGAGAGAGATATTTTCACAATCAAAATTGAGTCAATCCATATAGCGAACCATAACTTATATTGTATACAGTAGCTAGTGAAATTACTGGCTTTACCTAGGAGATTTAAGAACTAATATCTTGAGGTTGGCAACAGTGACACCTATAACTAAAAAGTGTTGCAAGCGCTCTTAGGCTACGACAAACGCTATCAGATGGCCCGTATCCATGCTTGCAAATTTAGGCACATAAAAAATTTGAAATGCTAAATGTCAATGTTTAACTAACTT
This sequence comes from Hestina assimilis, assembly GCA_023373885.1. Classification (NCBI taxonomy): domain Eukaryota; kingdom Metazoa; phylum Arthropoda; class Insecta; order Lepidoptera; family Nymphalidae; genus Hestina; species Hestina assimilis. The sequence goes on along the minus strand of CM041754.1, from coordinate 15,153,685 downwards.
CAGAGCGCAAGCGCGTCGCGAAGCAGACGCTCGGAAGCAGGAAAAGTTCCGGCAGGAGCGCGCCGACACGCGGCGCCAGTTCCTGCAGCAGGAGGAGCAGCGCCTAAAAGACTTGGACACCATGCGGCAATGGGAACTCATGAACAGGTATGGGCATCTAACGAAGAACTACCAATAAAATAAAAAAGTCCATTTATATATTTTCATTCGCAGTAATTTTTTATATTATATTAATATGTCTAAACGTATACATACATATTGTATTGCTTGATTTAACGTTGATAACGTTAATGATTTTCCCTCAACCAAAAAAAAACATCAAACTAACAATTAGGTAAAGTAACATACGAACGATAGAACGAAAATCAGTGAATTGAGAGGAGTTGGTATTTCGACTCCCTTTATGTATTATGGCATTTTTACGATTTATCAAATTTTTGCAATTAGGTTCAAGAATTTGGAGATATATGAAGCGTTCCAGGAAAAATTGAGAGAAGATAAAAAGCGTAAAGTGCAGCAATATCGAGAGGATATCATCAGGCAATGGGTTTGCGACTCTTACTGTTGTTTTTTTAAATACTTACAAAATAAACTTTTGTTTAAAATATAAAATGTAATTTAAAATTCAAAATATACTTTTAATTTAAATTTGAGGCACAACAGAATGTGTTAAGATACTTAATGATCTCATCGCCAATTTAATTTGAAATAAATGAATGTCTGTGTCGTGACGTCAGCACGAGCGCGACGAGCGCGAGACACGCGAGCGAGCGGAGATACGCTACTTCTACGGCGAGCGCGCCGAGAACGAGCTGCGCGCCGCCGACGAGAAGCTGCTGGCGTACGGCGCCGCGCTCGCGCAGGAGGCGCGCGACCACGAGCGTCCGCCGCGCCCGCTCTACCGCGCCCTCGACGTGAGACGCTCTTTTATGACTTATTTAAGTTCCTAAGTTGACAACCAAGCACATAGCCCACCTGATAGTAAGCTTTTGTCGTAGCCTATGACCGCTTGCAACACCGTACATTTGTAGGTGTAACTCACGCTTCGCCAACCTTCGCTTTTGCCTAGCAATTTCACTAGCTACAGACGGCTACGGTGTTCTTTAAACCGAAAAAAAAAATGAAATACTCATACTTTGAGATAAAATACACTGCGGTGGTACCTACTTTGCCACCTTACCATCTGACCCAATTTCAAGTTCAAGTAATATAATAAAGACCGCAAGATGATACTTAGCATGGCTATAGTTTTAATTTATTAATGTAGAATAATTATAATGAAAGGAATTTTAAATAAGCTTTGTGAATAAACTTTCAGCGTTACTGCAAGATGTACCGGCTTTACCCGATGCCGGAGCTGCCGGACACGCTGCAGAAGCACTTCCCTCACTACGCGCCCGAGGACCGCTCGCAGGCGGGGGCAGCGAGGGGGATCCACCAGGAGAGACGGACTGACTGTAAAGGTTACTTACTTTTATCTTGGTTTAGATGCTCCGTAATTGCCATTCAAGAGTGAAAAAAAAATAATGATGTCAAAAACTATGATAGATTATCAATTTGTCATAGAGATAAAAACATAAAATATATATACATACCTATTTTTAATCGCGCGCTTAAAGATCAAATCAGACAGCGCTTCCCCGGCAACCAGGAAGAACTTCGTTCTTGGTAATTTTTTGTACGTTTCAGACATGGAAAAAAATTAATAAAAGTAATACGAGGAAGACAACTGAAAAGAACTACATAATTTTCAATTTAACCCATAAATTGCCAAAAACTTGACCAATAAATTAAAAAAAAAATCATACGGTAAATCGAGGTATAACTGGCCACTTTCAATAACTGGCCAGGTCTCCTTAAAACTTTCAAAAATAAGAAGTTGGATAATCAGAATCTGTCTGTTTTCATTTTGTAATATTATTTATACTATAGGTTTTCATTTTAATTCACAATTGCTTTTCCATTATTAAAATATGCTTCAAAAATTATCGTTTTCTATCGACAGTCGGGAAAAAGTATGTATTCGTGCGATTATATTAACAAAACAATAAAAGTTAATGATCATTTAAAAGCAAGTTTAAGATTTTATATGTAGAGCCCTTTCTAATTCATTTCCAGCCGGGGCCATCGACCTCGAAGGCGCCCGAAGTGATGGAAGACGACACGGACAATTATGCGCGAAAGGGACCCGCTAATGGCATGCAGCAGCGTGAGACTGAGGTTTCTATTATATTTATTTATAAGACTGGAAGATGACAGATAGACTAAATGTACAGATAAACAGCAGAAGGATATGGCATAAGAGTAGACTTACTACATACCATAAACATTGAACAGGCACTTTTATACACACATAATGTCAGATTAGGTGGTGCAACTTCGTAAAAGCAACGAAATGAAGTTAGCCCATAAGCTATCTTCATTCCTTTATGTTGCAAGCTTGTTAATCTAACATTTTGTCCTAATGGCGTGGACAGACTATAGTATATATTACCTCTAAGCATACCGACCGACTGATTGAAGGATCTGTACAAAAGTTTTTTTCCCTTTATATGATATGGATATCAGATTAAATCAATAAGGATTACACAGACTAGACAGAAATATCAATAAATTAACTATCCTTGTTTCAGAATGAATGAGACGTCCCTGACATCGCTCGCACAGCGCGAATGAACTTAATGAACAAATGAAACTACTAAATAGAAAATAATCATTTATTTATCATTTCAACTTCATTTTTGTAATGTTTTTTTTTATTATTATTTAGAGAGCATTATGGCACCAGTAACAACGATCGTGACTAGATACATGTGATGAAATTTTATTGTGAATACAGTATGTAAATCGATGGGACATGTGTTTCACTTATATAATGCTCACAATAAAGATTCAATACTACAGTTTAGTTTATAATTCTACTTGTCTGTTCATATAGAAGTTTAAAAACACAAACTTAGCTGATATTCAAATTGCAAGTATACTTATTTAAGAAATTAAAATCTATTTTTTGTAGTAAATTTCATTGATTTCTAGTGGAAAGAATATTATAACGCGTTATAGACATGCTACGGAAATTACGATAGTAAGTGCAATTGATCTGAAGATAAAAATATTTATTTATTTAATTTCTTCTTCTAGCATCATTCCTGGTACTACACGAATAATTACCCAGGGTCTGCTTATTACTTTTGTCCGGATTTGACAGGTTTTTACAGAGAGCGATTGCCATCTCCGCAACCCTAAGAGCGAACCAGAAGAGAAATTTACTTATCAAGAGTTAACGATTATTATCAGATGTTGTGTGATAACAACCGACAATTAATTATTATATTTTTAATTTATAAGTAAATACACAAAAATATAGCACCTAGGAGGTGTTACGTGTCCACACTGATACATTGATTTGTTGACTTTTTCGTTCATAACTTCTATTTAAACAGATCGTACACATTTCAGACTAAGCCGTTCGTATTTTATCAGTATTGTGAGTATTTAATTAACTTAGATATAATTTAGCAACTAAAGCTAGCTTACTCGAATCTTTGGTCGCGTTGAGTGTAGTTGGTGCGGTGGAGAAATGATGTCAAATGTTCGTCAAGTCAACATGGAATTATAAACACAGCGTTTTCGTAATACTTTCGTTACCTTTGGCTTAAAAAGTATTGTCTATCGTTTTAAAAAAACAACGTTTGCTATTATTAACTGATAATTTTTAATCTGTGAAACTTTTTTTTCTAATATTTACATATTACAATCGTTAATAATAACAATCGCTTTACAAAATATAATTCTAAAATGTCCTGCTTAAAAAATCGGAGCCATTTATAAAAAAAAAAAAACAAAATAAAAAAAAAAAACTTAAAAATATATATCATAAAAAATCCGTAAATAATTCTCTCGCGTACATATGAACCTAAAGTCGTATGGCCCCGAATGTCGTGGAACGTTCGTGTCGGTCGCGTCTCGTCTCGTTAAACCTAACTTAGCCTAGCTTGTACTGTCGTGCCTAATATATATATCAAATTTACAAACAAACATAAGAATCTAAAATAAGATATGGCAAGGCTTTGTGCATAATTCGAGGTATGTTACTGAACTTTTTATCTACTTTAACTATAAGAAATTTTAGAATAAACAGTTTTCGTTATTTTCACTTTGTCAATAATAATTTTTAGAATCACCTAAACCTAAATCCATAGAAAAGTTCATAGTTTCGTTTGAAGATCCGTTTAATTATAATACAAATCGTTTATATAGAATCCGTTACAGACAAAATCTTAGGAATTTAATTTTAGTACTAATTATAAAAACATTGTATATAATATATAAGGCATTATCGGACGTGAGGTTCTATCATAGCCCACTCGAACATAACAGACAATAGGCGGAGTGGTCACGTACAATACTACCTAGTCTTGTAATAAATAAATTAAGTAACACAATACATAACTAATACATTCGTTTTGGCACTATTCTATCTTAACATTACTTCATGAGGAAATGCGTTGGGAAGAACGCCCGCAGTCGCGGACGGGATGAGCGTCTAATAGCCACGTGGTCATTTAACCAATAAACATTATGCAATTATGAATCAGAATTTATAATTCACTTGTGCTTTTTGTGCTCGAATTTAACAAATACTCTGATAATTCGCCTCCATTCATTCATCTCGTTAATTTAATCACAATAATGTCAATAGGACATAAGCAGCGTCTTCGCGTCTACTCATAACCTCTTCTAAGGCACAAGGAACTGAGTCCCGTTAAAGCTCGCGACTACGTGCACGTGTCCCGGCGGGCAAGGGCGTGTCCCGGCGGGCGAGGACGTGTCCCGGCGGGTGAGGGCGTGTCCCGGCGGGCGAGGGCGTGTCAGGACGTGTCCCGGCGGGCGAGGGCGTGTCCCGGCGGGTCAGGACGTGTCCCGGCGGGCGAGGGCGTGTCAGGACGTGTCCCGGCGGGCGAGGGCGTGTCCCGGCGGGCCAGGACGTGTCCCGGCGGGCGAGGGCGTGTCCCGGCGGGCGAGGGCGTGTCCCGGCGGGTCGGGACGTGTCCCGGCGGGTCGGGACGTGTCCCGGCAGGTAGGACGTGTCAGGGCGTGTCCCGCGCCGGGTCCCGCGTCGCGCAGCTGAGGCGGCGACTGACGGCGTCCAGCTTGTGTAGGTACGGAGTTGCGTCGCCACGCGGGGAACTACAAATATAGAAATACTTTTTTATTGAGTTGATAGAACTCCCATTAATGGAGGATTTATGGAGGTAAATCTACAATAAGCGATAAGTTATAATATGTAATATAAAAACATGCGTCCAAATTGATGTTGTGATCGCGAGTCTTTTATTTTAAGAAGTTTTTTTTCTATCTGTAAAGTTCTTAATTATAATAAAATTTATTTAAACCATCATAAATATATAATGTCAGAACTAATAATATTAACAATTACAATCAAATAAAATTATTTAAAGATATATTTTCATTTAGATTAGGATTTATTCCTTATTTAATAAAAAAAAAATTACCTTAGTACAAGATGTTCGTCAAGTGGCGAGCTAGCACCAAAAGGTAATCGTTGAATTGAGTCAGGCACTGGAAATATATCACAAGTATATATATATATATATATATATATATATATATATATATATATATATATATATAAGTTATAATAAATATTTAATAACTGTCTTCTCTATGTACTTGAAGAGAAAACTTCGATCGTTTTTAAAAATATTCTGCCTCAAAGTTTATATGGAGAAGAAGTGCAGAAATATATTATTTATGTATAATAAACATAATACTGACGACGTTGTGGCGCAGCGGTAGCGAACCTGCCTTAAACGCCATAGGTCGTGGATTCGATTTCCGCTCGGAACATAGTATGTTTGTATTGACCATGCAAGCATATTTTCCGGTCTGGGTGTATTTGTCCTTGTCCTTGTATGTGTTTCTGGACCCCGACACAGGATATCACTATCCTAATGGGGGCCGTTGAGTGTGCAGCATTTATTATAAAAATAAATAAACATACAAATAGAATAAATGAAAAATGTAAGTGTGTATGAGTCGTTACCGGACGGCGAGCCGGCGAGGCGCAGCGGGCGCGCGCGCAGCAGCGCCCGGCGCGCCGCGCTCGCGCCCGCGTCGCGCTCGCACGGCGTCGACGAGAACGAGCCCGGGGTGCTGAGTTATTAAGGGCATACTATTAAAATTCGATGAAATGAAAAAAGTGCACGAGAATGATACAAATTATATTAGTCCGTGTTAGTACCGCTTGCTTATTTTTTTACAATAAATAGTGAATAGGGTGACCAGTCATTTAACTTCAGATGCAAGTCAGTATATGGATGGGTGACCAGTTAATTAACTTCAGATGCCGTCACACATCCATATACCGATCGCGCCTAGTGTCGCTTAACGCAGTTATCATTTACCTATTAGTAAGCGAACACGGCTATGAGCGTCTTTTAATTTAATTAACATCATCATAAGTATCAAACTACAGTCAGAGGGAATTTTATTTTAAATAAAAATAAGATGTATTGAAATATAAAATCGATTGGCTAAAAATCGTCTCACCCGGAGCTTGTCGCAGTCCGGCCGCAGCAGCGCGGCGGCGGCGTGCGCGCGCGCGGCCTCGCGGCGCCGCACCAGGAACGACATGCGCGACGCGGCCACCACCGCCAGCGCCGCGCACCTGCGACACACTCACATTCTAAATACTATAACCTATACTGATTTATACTAAAATCGCATTTTGAATTAAATTAAAGTCAAAAACCACCAACACTATTTAGTGTCAGAATATGTTTTGAAAATTCTGTACTGTAGATTTATTATTATATTATTAAGTTAGAGGTTAACACCGCATTCTATCTCCTTTTACAAAAACTTTCAACCGACTATATCTAATACTCGAAAAATCTGACCGTTGCATTAAAAAATGGTGTGTCCTCTGTGTGGCGCCCCCCAGTGTTAATTGGCGGAACTACAACTCACTTGAACCTCTTGAGCCCCCGGCTGGCGGGCTCGGGCGCGGCGCGCGGGCGCAGGCGCCGCTCCAGCTCGGCGTAGCCCGCCACCACGCGCTGCAGGTAGCGCTTCTGCCACACCAGCGCCTTGCGGCAGCTCTCCAGCCGCACCCAGCGCCCGTGCAGGTAGCGAATCTGAACACGAATACACATCACTTAAATACAATTATAAATTAAACATAATTATGTGACAATGAGACAAACAAAGGTTACACACTGAAAATATAACTTGGCCTGAAAGAGAATAAATAAGATGAATTTACAAAATTCTATTAAAATTTAGTTCCAATGGTATGTCTAGGTCAAAAATAAGAGAACAATTTCACATCTAATGGTATAATACGTACATTCATAAGGGTTTATGGTTTAGCAATAAAACAGAATTACTTGTATTTCATGACCTCAAAAATAAAATAAAGTCGAAAGCACAACAAATTCTTCTATTGTGCGGCCGCAGCTTTTCAAACTTTCAGACAACAAAAAATAAGTTTTTATATAATTTATTTATACATTATAAAAATATTCAAAAAACGAAATGTCAGCTTTACGTTTGTCAAATTCGTCATTATTATGTCCGCGTAATTATTTTATACATTTTTTTTACACTAATACTAATTAATAATGAAACTTTAGGATCAAAGTTAAATATTAACGTAAACAATGGAGCCGTTCAAAGCAGACGGGCTCAAAATGCCGAGTATGGTGTAAGTCGCATAGTTTTTATACAATAAAATCACCTTCAGAAACTATGTTATACAATTTTAAAAACATATAATTTTGAAAACTTATAGAATGTGCGGCGACCACCCGTCCTTCACCAAGACGGAGCTCAACTTGAAAGAGTTGAAGCTGGTCGAGAGCAAAGAGAAGGAGAAGAAGGCCATGTCATATGCGCGCATTTCACCGACTGTAAGTTCCAAGTTTTCTATCATTTAGACAGATTTTTTTGTTGGCTTTAAAGCTTAAACTAAAGGGTTTTTAATCGTTATGGTTGATTTAAAATTTTGAATGTTTATTTATAAAAATTTCTGCAGTCATCTCGCACTGAACGTGAGAAGCCTTCAGATGGGTCCCGGCCGGCGTCCGAGCACGCGCTGCGCCCCGCGCCCGCGCCCGCGCGCGACGCGCAGCTCGGGCACAGGGAGCTGCTGCAGGGTGCGCGCGACCCTTACACACTCTGCTGCACTGTGGATGTTTGATCACTTCATTTATTTTCATCACTTTCTAATCCAGGATGTCAGCCTATTTATTTCACTTTAACGATAGGGTCAATCTTTGGTGTTTTACATTATCCATTCATTGGTTTAATTCGTGTTATCTTGGCTCCTTGCTAACACATCATACATCGAGTACCACATCGTATCCTTGCTGAGATGCATTTTATCTGTAATTGTATTTGAGTGCAGTAGACTAGTGAAATTCCATAGTGCGTGTATCTCTATGGCTGTCCGTCCGCAGTGGCCGTGGGCAGTTTCCGCTGGCCGCCGTACCTGGTGGTGTCGTGGCTGCTGGTGCTGGCGGCGGCGCACGCGCTGCACGCGCTCTCCGCCGCGCTCGCCACCGCGCTGCCGCCCACGCGGTAGGCCACCCACGTTAGAGTCGTTTCCTTCTATAACCGTGTCGCCCTCTGACGCGACGGCTGCCCGCAGCAAGCTGTGCCAGTGCTGCCGCGCGCTGACGGAGGCGAGCTGGCGCGGCGCGGGCGAGGGCGCGCGGCGCGCGCGGCCGGCGGCGCTGGCGGCGCTGACGGCGCTGCTGTACGCGCTGCTGGGCGCGCTGGCGGCGGCGCACGCGCTGCTGCGCTGGGCCGTGGAGCCGCTGGGCGCGGCCGCGGACGAGCGGCTCGCCAGCGGGCTCGTCACCGTCACGGACTACGACGACTTCGACGTGAGCGTCAAGAGCGACGGGAAATAGATACCGCACGTGTCACTATTGTGTCGATAAAAAATGTCTCCGTAACATGTTTTACTAAATTTACAATAAAGATAACACTTGGAAATGAATTTTTATTACATAAAACTGAACAAAACAACTTATTTAAGCAAATTACAACATAAGAAAAAAATTTATACAATCTAAAATATTTATTAAAAAATACTTGTAAACCAATAAAATGTAATTCGTTGTTCTCGTAGGATCGTACGAAGAATTGTCCTCCTCAAAAGCGACTCACACTACACCTAAAACTAAACAGTATCTTAGCTAACGTACATAGATACACAGCATTCGGCTATTAAGTACGTCACGTTTTAAAACTATTGGGAAATGATGTAATGTATCCTATTATTCCGAGGGGTTATACTAAAAAAGTTAAATTTTACAAAATACAATTGCAGTCAAAGCTGCTATAAAAACAAGTTTTACTTCACTTCAATATACTATGTATTGACAAGTTACATTACTAATCATCCAAAGGTTGCTAGCTCTAGTCTACGACCGCCTGACGTCATCATTTTCTAACTCGGGTATTCAGTTCTTCCGTGTCGTTCCCGCGCGAGCTACGTAACGAGACGGAGACGCCCCGCGGGCAGCGGCGACTCACGGCCTGCTCCTTGTCGCCGGCGGGCGCGCAGTGCGCCAGCTGCTCCCGCAGGCGGCGGTTGTCGGCGCGCAGCTGCAGCAGCTCGGGGCTGTCGGCGAGGCAGCGCCGCAGCGTCGCCATCTCGCGCGCTAGATCGCTCTTCTCGTTTTCGATTTCCGTCTGCAATTATGGTATTTCATATTCAATCTTAAGTAGACTTTTTGAAAGGACTTTTGAATCGTTAAGCGCTACCGACGGTTCGGAAAGTTGATTGTAATGAAAAGAATAGGCAAGACACCCAATTCTTTAAACATAGAAAGTTTATAATTGTTTTACAATTATTACAGAATTCGATTTCTAAATAAGATCTTATTTATATTCCCAAGCACTTTATCGGACAAATTTCCTCTACCAAGTAATAAGGTTGACAGTGATATGACATCATGTGTATAACTTAAACATGTAGTAAAGAGAGTAAACTTACAAATGTATCAACAGTTCGATTCTTAGTTAAGGCAGACAATTTCTTCTCGAGCTGTGCGACCGTCTCGCTCTGCGTGTGTAGCAGCTCCTTCGTTCGCACCAACTCTACACCCGTTTCATGTTTTAATCTGTAAATTATGTATGAGTTACAGTAACATAACAATATTTAATATACTAAATAAAAAAATAAAAAAACGATGTATAAAAAATATAGAACACACACACACACACACACGTACCCAAGCACAGCCACAGAAACACATGTGTGCATGTTCAATATAAACAAATACGCCGAACGGAAATTGATCCCTACAAGTGTGCCGGCCCACCTGCGCAGCTCGGCCAGCTCCTGCGCGGCGCGCGCGGCGGCGTGCGCGCGCTCGTCGCGCTCGCGGGCGGCCTGCGCGCGCGCCGCCGCGCCCGCCGCCTGCAGCTCGTCGTTGCGGCGCCGCTCCAGCGCCAGCTGGCTGCGCAGCAGGGCCGCCTCGCCCTTCAGGCGCTCGCTCAACTCCGTCTGCGATACGACAGCACATTGATTAAACCGAAATACTTTTGAAATAATCAAAACAAAATCTTCAAATTTATTTAAATAAAAAAATAATTAAAAACAAGCGACGATATGTTCCGAAATGGCCATCGTATAAGATATAGTAACAAAACTATAGTGCTTGCGGTTGGGTTAGGTTAGTTATATAGAGCGGTGTATCAGAAGAGCGTCGTGACCTCCTGCCGGCGGCGCTCGGCGGGCTCGGGCGCGCGCTGCAGCTGCGCCAGGCGCTGCAGCAGCTCCTGCTCGCGCTCCTGCACCTCCAGCTCCGACTTCATCGCGCTCTCCAGACGACGCTTCAGCATCTCGATCATACTCGAATCCTGGTTCTGTCGTAATCATTTAAAATAATTATTGTTTATAATATATGTTTTTTGATTGTCCACATAAGTTCAAATTGAATTTTAAAAATTGAGATATCGTGGAAAAACTATGTTACGGGTTCGATTTTCGGTCGGAGCAAATACGTCTGTATTAGCCATACAGGCATGTATTCCAGTCTAAGTGTATTCGTCCTAGACCTTGTGTATGTTTCCGAGCCCCCGACACAGGAGACCATCCCGTTGGAGGCCGTTGAGTGTATAGCCACCTAACGTAGGCAATAAGCAAGCGCCGTACGTGCAGCGTGTCGGCGGCGCCCCTGTGCGCGTCCAGCAGCAGCGCCAGCCGCGCCGAGTTGTCGCGCTCCGCCTCCAGCCGCAGGCGCGCCGACTGCGCCTGCTGCGACAGCTGCTCGCGCGCCCTGCGCACGGCGACTCATGTATACCATGCCACGTGATTACAGACGACAGGGGTGAATAAATAATAATTTAAAGGCGTCGGGATGTGACGACCCCATCGCCCGCTGTTGGGATAACCTCTGTCACAGCAGAGATTATTCCACCAGTGCAATCAGTCACACTGGTGGTAGGTCTTTTGTTGCAAGAGGCCGGCTAGGTAGGTACCACCGCAGTGTCAAATATTCTGCCGCCAAATAGTAGTGCTTAGGCATTACTGTGTTCGAGTTTGAAAGGCACTGTACGCTAGTGAAATTACTGGGCAGAGGAGATTTAAGAACTAATATCTCGAGGTTGGCAACGCGTGAGTGGCACCTACTAATGGTGCTGCAAGCGCTAATAGGCTACGGCAGCCACTTACCATCAGGTGGGCCGTATGCTTGTTTGCCAACTTCTAACATTAAAAAAATACTAAAACCCGGACGAGATAAGGGACAGCCTCGCGACGTCTGGGTAACGTTTGAGATATTATGGAGTTTGCAGTCAGCTTTACAAGCCTCTTATCAAATCAGGAAATTCCAATGAAAGATCAATGAGAGTAATCGAAACTGAAATATATGAAATACTGAAATAAGAATTTTGAAATCATGCGCAAAAATATGGACAGGGCAGAGGAAAGAACTCCGATAAGTGAGCATTAAATTTACGCACTTGTATAGTGTAGCCTAATTTTTAAGCGACAGAAAAGGCTGTGATCTAAAACTGTTTTCACCATTCATTATGTCACCTAAGCATTTGGTCTTATGCTTGTACAGGACAGGACGATCGAATATTATGAGCTCGCTAAATAATCATTTTCTAATTAAACAAAGTTAGTATTCGACAAATATTTAATCTGTAAACAGAGTTGGACAAAAATGTGTTCCAGAAACAACAGAAAATCAGTGTTATAGAGTGAATCACCTGTTCAGCTCGGCGATGAGCGCGTCCTTGTCCTGCAGGCGGCTCTGCAGGCTGCTCAGGCGCAGCTCCAGCTTCTCGTTCTCGGCGCGCAGCCTGCCGGCGCGCTCCGACGACGACGACTGGATCGAACTAGTCGATCGACTGCGAATTACATATTATATACACGATATAATAATCTGAGCTATATGTTTTAAGCAAGGCCAACATTAGTTCGAAATAATTGAAAAATAACGCAATAGTTAATGTCAATTTTTTTTGGTTAATTATTTCGTTTGGAGTTAGTAAATCGTAATTGACAGGTTATTTTACGCATTAGAGCATTAATTGTCATCGATTTAAGTCGGTAATTATAGTGCAAAATTTCTATGTGCTAAATACGAGGAAACAAAAAAAAAATCTAATTGGTTAACATATTAGATTTTTTTGTTTCAAGTCATTGATTTAAGTAATGCAACTTACTCGGATGTATTTAAGGCAAGTCTAGGGACGTCCTCGCGCTCATCACTGCTTGCAGATAATATCTATACAAAAAATTTTGTTTAAAAAAATATATATATTAAGTCTGAATGAAACTTGAGTACATATAGAAAGCAATTATTTAGACTTTTATAAAAGTACAATATAGAACGCGTAAGCGGTACCGGCAGCGCTCACCTGGTCCGCGAGGCGCTCGTCCAGCGCGCGCGAGTAGTGCAGCGTGTCGCGCAGCGCGCGCTCCAGCTCGGCCGTGGGCGAGCGCGCGCCAGGCCTGCGGACGTGCACACTACCGGTCACTTGTTACTGACCTCGCCTACTGGCCTTGGCGGCACCGAGACCCCGACGTGAAGAACAAATAGCCCTCGCGGGGGCTCAAAGTGTGCGACCGTGCAGGTACACAACACTATGAAACGGGGAACTATTCTGACGAAACTATGAACAATATTAGTGTTCATAATGTTGATGGCATGCTTTTCTCACCACAAATGGGAAGTACTACCCTCACACAAAAAAATCGCCATCTTCCATCAAGTCGCTCGTCGTTGTGCGTTTATAAAAAAATCTACTTAATTTATAAGAATACCCACTGATAACATACATAACACCAAATATATACATGTTTGTGGGCTACACACATATATATTTGTGGTAAGCTACCAAAAAGGCCTTATTCTCTACATCGTAAAATCAAATTAAATCCCTTACCTGTCATAAGCATCTCTTATATTCATAACTTCCGTTTCCAATTCTTGACATCTTTCGGCTTTTTCTCTAAGTTTTTCTTTCAGTTCACTCACATTGGACTCCTCTCGCAATCTAAATAAAATTATATAATGTTTATTATTATAATTACAGCAACACCAGCTTACCACTCAGACAGCTTAATTTTTATTGTAATCATTTAACACATATTTTTGACATCAAATAAAATGTATTATTACATACTAGGTCCACAAAAACAAACTGCTTATCTCTCTTCCTAGCTGAAGAAACCTATTACCACATACACTCAACTGTGGTTAGGAACTACGAACGTCACTTTTGAAATAAAATTTGCGTTCATCTTTCATAAACATTATACAAATAAATAGTCGATAGAAAAACTGAAACAATAAATAAAACAGATAAGAACGCTGGCAGACCTGGCCACGACGTGTTCCAGCTGCTGCTCCAGCTGCCCCTTGTCCGCGGCGAGCGCGCGCAGCTGCGGGCGCAGCGCGTCGCGCTCGGCCGCCGCGTCCGCCAGCCGCTTGCCCGCGTGGCTCGCGTCCGTCCGCGCCTCCGCCAGGTCTAGCTTCGCTTTCGCCAGCTCGAAGGCCTGGAGAGGATAACTATTTGTTATAATGGAAACATCCATAACTACCTTGGTGTTTCCAAATAAGACTTTATTTGGATAGTCGATGCCACAAAAATATTAAATCAATCAAATATAGACACGAAATTTAGCATAAAGTTACAAAATACCAAAATATGTTTTGAAATAGCAGACCCGTCAAATGTTAATCAAAATGCATAATCATTTGTATTGCAAATACAAGTAATGATATATAGTTATTGTAAAAAGCTTACCTTATCATTTAATTCCTTCTTGTGAAAGTCGAGCTCGTGCTGTAGCAGCAACACCTGCTTCTTTATCTTCGCCAATTGCTTCTTGTCACTGCTGGCCTGTCGGTCGGGCGACTTCTTCTCCTCGCTCTTGTTCCTCGGCGAGGGGCTCCTTGACGCCATCTTGAGTTGCTCCTTCAAAGACGCTATCTCATTGTGATAAGAATTCATATCCTCGTGGAGGATTTCTATTTCAGTTTCCTTATCTTTTAGTTTATCATTTAGGAGCTTCAGTTCGTCTATCCTCGATTTTAAGTCGTTGTTAAGTGAATTAACTCTTTCCAATTCACTTTCACTGTTTTGTAACTTTAGAGAGGCGTTTTCTTGATCTTTTTCTAGTTTACTGAGCTTTAATTTTAGATCTTTGTTGTCGTAGCTGAGCTGATCGTTCTCTTCTATAACTTTAGCGATGTCGCGATTCAAAGTGCCAACGGAGTCCTGCATTTGGAAGAGTTCGTTAGTTTTCTCTTCCAGTGCTTCCTTTATACTCTCCACTTCCTCGTTCTTATCATTTAACCTTCTCTGCAAGTCGTCTAGTCTATCTAAATGTTGATTCAAACTGTCGATCTGTTGATTCTTGTCTGAAACTAGTTGTTCTAGTTTTTGTAACTCATTAACTTTATCTCTTAATTGCTTGTTTTCAGTTTCGTACTTCTCCAAATTGGCATTTTTGGTTTGAAGTTCATCGATTTTTGTTTCTAACTCTGTAATTTTATTTGTCAGATTACGTTTCTCTTTCGCCAGTTCAAGTATCATGTTCTCTCTTCGTAATATATCCTCCTTCAGTAAATGCAGATCGTTTGCTTTCTCTTTGCCTTCTTGTGTTAGTTCCATGAGTCTTTGTTCGAGAAGTTTCTTATTTGAGGAGAAATTTTCTAATTGGTTTTCATAAAACTTTTTATCATTTTCCATTGTTGCCATTGTGTTCTCTAAAAGGCCTTTCAATTCCTCTACTTCCTCTTTCAGAGCAGGGAACTCACAAAGTTGTTCCTCAGCATTCTTTAACTCTGACTTGCAAACTTCCAATTCACTCCTAGATTTCTTTATTTCATGTTTTAGTTGCGACAGTATATCGGGAAAATTCTCTTGCTTTATATCTAACGTGATACCTAACTCTTGTAGAGATGTAAATTCATCTTGTAATTTATTATCCGATGCTTCTAATGAGAAATTAATCTTTTTCGGTTCAACGCTTAAGTTTTTACTATCACTGACGTCCCTGTTAGGATACATTGAGCAATTATCTGGTATGTTTTGGGTTGTAGAGTGTTTGACGCTGTCCCCGAATTTATCAATCGTTCCAAATAAGGTAGTCTCATTAGCATTTCTTTTATATCCATCGTTTTGTGTGGATGTTAGCTGTACGGGAAGAGAATCTGCGCGTGGAGTGAAGTTGGTCCCGTCTAAATGATCAACAAAGTCTACATTCAACGAGCTCATATAGGGTCGTTGAACTTCGGGCGGTAAAGTTTTATTAAAATTAGTTTTGTCTTGATACTCGTTCGCGTTTATGCTCATATTGTGAGCTTTTAATTCCGCTCTACGCATTTGTAGGTCCTGTTCATCGAACTCTGATATAGACACGATATCGCTGAGTGTTCGCGCCGATGTTTTAGCCTCTACAAGTTCACTTCTCTGGTTCTGTTCGTCTTCTAGTTTGAGCGCTGTGAATGAATCATAAAACGAATTAGTCTTGAGCCCAGTCTAGACATATCCGTCGTGCTAACTGTAGTTAACCTAAATAGAAGCAACGAAACTTGGATGTGATCCAAGCAAATATACTCCAAGTAAACATTGAAACCCTTATACATATAAATCTTAACTAAATATAGCCTCAATTACGTATTTACTCGTAAGAATTTTGGAATATTTGAAATGATTTGGTGAACATTTATGTTGTCAATTTACAAAGTGTTTTTCATAATTTTTCATAGTTTCTTTGATTTAAGTATGCGACTATAGCGAACTCTGATAACTGTAGATAGTGATTTGACCAAGGGAGTCAAACACACAACACCTTGGAGTCTTTACTATTATGCCGATTAAGAATTACGTCATCAAAATTTAGTCATTGTATTATTGTCAGATATCTATTGTTATTCGTTTTATTTACTATTAAAAATTTGTTATTATTTAACATTATCAGTACTGTTGCTTTTCGTACGATGAGGAAGAGTACCAGAGGCCCACTCTCCCACCCTATCTGTTCTTATCCCTCGGGGCGACAGTGCGCTTGTGCTCCTGCTACACGCCTGTCAGACTACCAACAGCCGTAACATAAATCAACGTTACCCATAATGTCGTTGAACTGCTGCTCCCTCTCGGCGAGCGCCCGCTCCAGGCCGCGCGCGGCGCCCTCCAGCTGCGCGATCTTCGCCTGGGCGGCGGACAGCTCCCGCTCCAGTATTACTACTTTGTCCTTTGGATTTGGACCTGCTAATCAAAATATTTATATTTAAAAAAAAATTACACGAATACGATAAGAAAATATGATACTAATACACGTAGCGTAGACTAACTATTTACTACAGACCGGCCCGGAGATATACACTACATGTCGGAGTCGCTGGTGCTCCTGCGTAAAATTGATCGATCAACGCGACGAAACGAAGCTTCACAAGCTTGCAGCATAATGCTCAATAAGATAAGCCTCAACAGCTCAATGGTACGAGTTCGATTCCGACCCCCTTGGGCTACTGTCGTACCCAATCCTAGAGCAAGCTATAATCTTATTTGGAGGGGTAATGAGGAATAATAGTAATGCCTCAAAAAGCACTGATAATATGCTTTAAGAAATTAGGAAAACATATTTTAAAAAAAAACTAATGAAATTAGCGTTCCAAGATTGCAACATAATCAAATGAAGTAATCTTGTAAGTAACTTCATTTCCTTTCATTGATGTTGAATTTACAAACTAACACCAGCAAGTCCTTGGACCTATTTATAGTATATAGTAGGTCTACGTTACGTAGCTTTTTTATTAGTTAGTTTTTATCCATGTTTATTTACATATATAAAGCGCAGTTTGAAGCTAAATAAAAATATACATACATGAATTTCCATAGAGTGTCTGTTGCTGATCACCGAGTTTATCTCTCTCGCCTAAGCTTTGTTTTAATCGAGTCAATTGTTTGTCCTTTGTTTCCAATTCTTCCTTTAACCGTTGCACCTGAAATGTGGTTTTAAAGACATCAGCTAATTATACACGATAACTAATTTTGTTGTATTATATTACCGTCTACGTGTTTAAAACACGTTGTCCGAAATTTGCAACATGAATTAATGCCTTAAATCAGCTAAATAGGCAGACTTATTTCACCATCCGCATTTTTGCGTATTCGTTCTTATTAAATTACATTTGCATGTACTCGTATAATTTAAAGCAATAATGTAGAGCATAGAGTATTATCTAATTGAAATATGTATTACAGAATGAGAGCGAAAAATTGGTCGTCGAGATAAATGTTAGAGATATAACATTTACTAAACATGAGTGCGATTTTTATTTCATTATTTTTTAAACTATTTATCAATATTTATTGAACGAGGATAGCTAGGTAGGCACCGCTACAGTGTCAAGTAATATTGTGTTTTGCATTACATTTTTTTAGTTTGAAGGAAATTGTAGCTAGTGAAATGACTAGGCAAAGAAGATTTAAGCAGTAATAATATCTCTCTAGGCTACGACAATCGCTCACCATCTTGTGTGTCGTATGCTAGCTTGCTAACTTTGTTAAATGTAACGAGGAGTGCGCTCACCTCGGCGTGCGCGTCGTGCAGCTGCACGGAGAGGTCGCTGGCGGCGGTGTGCGCGAGCGCCTCCGCGTCGTTGCGCTGCCGCTGCAGGCGCGCCGACAGCGACGAGATGCGCAGCGCCTGCTCCGACATGCGCGCCTGCAGCACGTCCCGCTCCGCGCGCACCTCCTGCGCACCGCCACGCTTACACCCTGCTCGGCCAGCACTGGTGGCCCGGGGTGCACTAGCCTCTCACAGATAAGCGCTTGGTGCTGTTGTGTTTTGTGCGATGAATGAGAGCACCGCAAGCACAATGTCCCTCCCCCACAAGTGCGCACCGGACATGTTATATTTCAAGTATCGTGCGCGTTCATATGTTGCGGTGACTGCTTACCATCAGACGGACCATATGCTTGTTTGCGTACCCTCGTGACATAAAAAAGACAATACCGGCACTGCTCGACGCAGAAAAACCTGGCAAACACTATAGGCAATTGCCTGATCGAAAGATATATCACGCGAGACAGAAACTAGAATCTTGATCTATAAAACATTTTTACTTAAAAGCCTTAATTTATTATGACATTTTATAATGAGACATTATAAACATAATGAAATGCACAAAGTAGGTTAATGATATGAGCTTACAGCAGACCTTCCGCGTACGTTTTTATCATCAAATTTAAACCACGTCTTTGTTTATTTAACTTAAATAAAGACTATAAAGAATTAAAATTAGAATTCTAAAACTTAATTTTACTGTCTTTATTAGACGTTGAATTTGTATTTTTGTACTAAACAGGTACCTCTATCGCTAAAGACTAACTTGTTTTTGTATATTTTCACTAGTTAATGAACAATGCGCTGACCTATATATTTAACTATTGTTTACTAATTTTCACTCCCGGCCGAGGAAAACCATCGGTTATCCCGCTCAGTTAAGCAACAAGTCGTTAATACGCTCAGCGAGTAACCGGCTCGGTTAGACGCCGAGCTAAATATATCACCCCGGCCCAGTTTTCGCAAGAAAAGTCCACTAAGATCATTGGATCAATCGCTCAAGAACAAATTAACAAGATATAGCGGAGTCAATGTTATGATGTTCTAATTTAGATTTAATATGCGAGGATTTACATTAGGCAGGCGTTAAAAAAAACCGGAGCAAAATGGAAAGAAATCGCTCAAGACATCGATAAAATTAATTATTTAGAAGAGGCCTATACCTGAGAGGAGTTCCTGCTATTGACCTTATGTGTTTGTAAATAAATATGTGTGATGTTTGTACGTAACAGGAAATAAAAGACTTTTTATTTTATTAATTTATGGATTGCAAGCAAGAAGTACTTCTTTTGCAGTATGTAATAATCTATTTCAAGTCTCTCGTCACACCGTCTACACATGTTAAAGATTTTCTTTCCTTATTTTAGTTTAACGATCAATTTAGTACATTTTTTCATTTCAACCCAACGCAAAGTATATGGCAAACAAGCTTACCATCCGCTAGACGACACGCTTATCGTCAGAGGAAGTACCCTATGCTACTTACAAAACTAACAGTATCGCGAGCCTGTTGCCGACCAAAGGGAGGAGCGATTGGGTTGAAGCTGGCCATCGGTATTCATGAATCATTAACTCACATAGCTATCTATCCTCTAAAGTGAAATTCTCTCAACGCTTAGATAATTGTAAAAACATAAATTGATGTGTACTTTTTAAATAGATTTGCAAATAACGCGTACATATTGTTGAAAAGCATTAACAATAGCAAATTTGGGATTAGTCATCGCTTGTTTTGTGGCTATTTTCACATTTTAGCCGTTGTATAAACATTATCTTTGCCAAGTGAAATTAAACAAATCCCGTGGACTACAATATATGATATGTACGACCGCTCTGTACCGATACAATAAGAAGTATTACTTTAACAAGCACACAATACAGTATTGCAATTTCTGTTGCGATGTCGTGCTCTTTAAATTAACCAATATACTCCTTTTATTAAGCAGATGCTGGCAAAAGATGTAAGGTCAGCCAAGGTTAGACAGTGCTAAGAACACAATTACTTTTGTACGACAAATTTTACACTATATTTTCTGTAAATACGATTATATTGACGCATTTTGACAAAGACGAATCTGCAACTCTTGAATTCATGAGAATAACGCCCTATGAGAATAGCCCCGTTCCTAATATTTTTACGAGTCAAAAGTACGACAGGACTCAATAGGAGGATTGAACTCAAACGTCTACTAAAAAACTAATAAAATAAATTATACGATATTTTTATATCTGTATGTGTACGCTTTCTTAATTTTTCGAGACTTGTTGCGCGTCGACCGATTACAAAGGCAGACATAACAAAACCCGTTGTTTAATAACAAAACGAAGATAGTTACAGAGTCTGAGTGTAGTTCGTTAAACTTCCGTCGACGATAAAATCGTGACATGATACTTTTCGTGTCACAATAATTTATACATGAATTTATTTGTAAGCGAAATGTTTCTTTTCTCTTTTCACAGTATATAAAAAGTTAATGGACTTGTGAATTTCGTCATATTTCGAACAAAGCGGGTATTAGATTGAGCTTTATTACAATTTAGATTATTATGTAATTAGCAGATTAGTTACGTAAGTAGCAGAAGCGTTTCGTTCTTTGAATGTGGTCACCAGAGGTCTAAGCTTCTACTCTTTTAAAGGCGTCGGGATGTGACGACCCCATCGCCCGCTGTTGGGATAACCTCTGTCACAACAGAGATTATTCCACCAGTGCAATCAGTCACACTGGTGGTAGGTCTTTTGTTGCAAGAGGCCGGCTAGGTAGGTACCACCGCAGTGTCCAATATTCTGCCGCCAAATAGTAGTGTTTAGGCACTACTGTGTTCCAGTTTGAAGGGCATTGTACGCTAGTGAAATTACTAGGCGAACGAGATTTAAGAACTAATATCTCGAGGTTGGCAACGTGTGAGTGGCATCTACTAATGGTGCTGCAAGCGCTCATAGGCTTCGGCAGCCACTTACCATCAGGTGGGCCGTATGCTTGCTTGCCAACCTCCAACCAAAAAAAAAAAAAAAAACTCTGTTCCTTTACTTAACCTCCTCTCTTACTCCCCAGCGAAGTCGGAAACGGAAGGGGCCATAAGACAAACGGTACGTTTTGTTTGGCAAGATTTAATGACTAAAATAAAATAGTTATCATATTTGTTTGACACACACACGTTGTTTAGACATAGAAAAACTGTTGTTGTAATAATCGCAGGGCTGAGGTACTAAGTACATTACCGCTTATATCTGAGAACCAGTAAAACTTTTACTATAACCCTTTAACGACTTTGCCTCTCGATACACTAAACAATAAAACCGATTAACTTCGCCAACAACGTGAAATCGCGTCGATCGAAGTGTTTGTTTGTGTTCAATGGCTAACGCTTTTAAGTGACATGAAAAGGACGGGTTTCTCAATTCGATTTTATATTCCTTCAATATATACTTGTATATGTCTGGGAATAAGGACTAATGGGCCCTCCTAGTCAACTAAGTAACTAGTACGAGAATTTAAAGCTTACATCGCGATTTATGTATGTAAATTATTTTCGTGGAGATTAAATAGGTGTTTCTCTTTTAAAGAATGTCCTTTATGAATTTATGTTTAGAGACTTTAACCAGACACTATATTTGTTTTTAAATACATAACAATAATTTTCATTTATATTTTAATTTGTGTCGTAAGAATTTTGTTTGGTAAATTAAAGATATGAAAACGACTAAAGATTTTTCGATATTTTTGTAGAAATTTAAATTTTTTGACAATGAAGTTTTTCATTTGTATAAATAGGTATAAAAATGTAAGCAGATATTAGAAATATTAAGAATCGGATATATTTAGCTTTCCCATCCAAGAAGTTAACGAGCATGCTCTAGCCAATAATACTCCTATGCGTAACAATTTTACGACATTGGAAGATATTATATTTTTATTTTCACAATAACCTTCGTACTCTTTAATGCAAATATAAATTGTATACGACGTACAACATACAAATAGCAACAAACAGTATGAATACTAGACTTTTTTTTTAATTCGTGCATGTCAAATAAGAGTCAAACTCACCGTCAAATCCGGCAGGCCCATTGTAAAGTACTTCCTTAACTGAGTCCACACAAACATCACATGCGTGATCGTGGACGAGATCTAGGCCTACATCACACCCACACTAATCACGGCTTGTTAAGAGAAATGGTCACATTGTGAATTACGTTGTAATGATATGATGGCGAGGAAATGGAGATTTTTGCGATACGAGTGTTGGTAATAACCTTCTTGCAGCAAAACACGCTTTGGAACATCCGAGCGGACTGAAAGGCCGAGCGCTACAGCTGTACGACGCGTGAAATTCTGATGTTGGAATACGTGAAAACTCGAGGCGGCATATACGCGTATTTAAATTAATTAAGCTTTGTTTTTAGTTCGGTTTACAAAGTAATTCTACTAAGAGTTTAAAAGATTTTGGGTAAGTGGAACGCCAATTTGGATTTTTAGGATTTGCAATCGATTAGGTTTTTGCTAAGACCAAACTAAGTAATTTATGTAACTATTTAAAATTTTACTTTTATATATATTAAATTAAATAAATATGTAAAATAAAACAATATTACAAATAATTATGGTAGTAGTGTTTGTCGTATTATAGTGTTTAGTTACAGAAAAAAAAATCAGAACTAAAATAGTTCACGTTTCCTAGTAACGTTTACGAAGCCGATAGCCGATTTTATATTTTTTCCTAGAAATATAACAATAAATAAAGTGCCTTCTCCATAAATTCTCGCTCGGTACAACATTTTTATATATTTAGATCCCTCACACGGACACGTAGAGCACGTGTATAGGTGGTGCATGTGTGCGTGTTGTAATGACACGTAGGGCTGGCCTGTTGTTTGGGCGGTTTGCGCTTATGCTTGTAAATAAAAATGTTCACAAGTTACTGCTTTTATACGATGTTGTAAAAGACTTTTAATCACTTTTGGAATTTTAACGTATTTTGACAACTGTTGACTCGTACTTAAATCTTTTCCCGTTGATCATTCTCCATAAGTAAAAAATAAGTATTTAAGAAATGATTATTCCTGGTTCTTCCCGTATTTACTGTACTCTTAGCTTGGCTTGTACACTTCTGTATTCTGCATTGACGGGTTAATAGTTTTTACACAGAGAGGTTGCCATGTAACCTCCACAACCCAACGGGCGAACCAGTAACACATTGGATAAGAAAAAAATACCAATACAAGAGTTCAACAATTATTATCTGATGTTATGACAACAAACGATAGCTTAACGTGCTCTCCGAGGCACGGTGGAGATACCCGCGAGCACAAACGCCCAGACCGAGACAGATATTTATAACAAACATCTAACAGACATAATTATAATATTCTGTATTTTAGTAACTGAAAGATCCACACCAGCCCTAAGTGCCCGTCCAATGAGGCAGATAACAAAAACTAGTGCGCGAGAGAGTTAATGCATTAGGGTCGATTCGAGATCATACAAATGAAGCGAGCCGAGAGCCGGTAGTGATTCACCGCGGTACTTACAAATATCAAGATCATGAACATCATTGAATACTTTCAAACAGACGAGCTATTTTAAGAATAAACAAATACATATATTTTATAGGTGACCTAATGGAAGTAAAAAAAGTGGCTCTTATAGTTACATAAGAACCGACTAAGTGGCCCGACTAAGTTTTAAGCCGAGATGGCCCAATGGATCAAAAACGTAGGCTTTAACTAAAGGTCACGATTTCAAATCCGGGCAAGTACCTCTTGAGTTTTCAATTGCTTAATTTGTGTTTTCAATTTATCTCGTGCTTAAACGGTGGAAGAAAACCTGCATGTCGTGGAAGAAATTCTAAGACATGAATATGATGTTGGTAGGGCTTAAAAAAGTCCACCTGGTTAGATACCACCGTAAGTTGGTGAAAAACTCGTCAAGTGACTGCTCGTCAGCCGCGTTTCGATCACAGCACGTATAAGCATTTGTATCCTAAAAAAAAGTCGGCAACACATCTGCATGCTCTCTGGCGTTGCAGATGTTCACGGCGGCAACCGTAATCGCTCAACACCAGGTGAGCCTCCTGTCTGTTCCTTACCACCGTAGAATAAATAGTCAAATATATCGATTCTTGGGATGAGATTGATTTTATTATTCGTAATGATAGCGGCTATAGAAATACACAACCTATGAAAATTCCATACGAAACAGCTTACGCTATCAAACTAAACAGAATCAATCACCAAAATCCTATCTCAAATGAAGACGCAAGAAAATTGTAATTAAAAACCAATTTGTTTTTGTAGTAAACATTTTAACGTTAAAACTTTTCTAGCATTAAATAGAATACAATAGGTTTAATAACCTCGATTCTGAAATCGTGATATTTTCGTGATCTTGCAGCGAGAGAAAGAAAAACGCGGTGCCGTCGGATACATCTGAATGAAAACAAAAATAATATCTTTTATCATCGGCTCTTTCGTAAATGACGCAACATCGCGGAAAAACCGTCTACGAGATCGAACACAAGTTTCTTGTTTCACGTGTTCAATTTTATATTATATCCTATTTTAAGATTTTATATAATTTTTATTATATTTTTAACCGTTCGCATTTTTCTTTTCTTGAACGAAATAAAAACCGGTAGCCGAAGGCATGAAAGTTTTTATATCATTACTTAGGATTGTTCGTCAAGCATTTATGATATAATCATAAACAATAAGAATGCTGTTTATAGCTAGACTAGCGGCCCGCTCCGGCTTCGCTCGGATATAAAATATATAGCCTATGTCATTCACTGAAAAAATGATTAAAATCGATCCAGTAGTTTTGATTTATTCATTACTGCCCCGCACGCGTTAAATATAATTATTTACGACATCACAATTAGAAACCTCAAAAATTATTATTTTTTTCTCCACTATTTAATGGATGTTATTATATAAAACTTCCTCTTCAATCACTCTATCTATTAAAAAAACCGCATCAAAATCCGTTGCGTAGTTTTAAAGATTTAAGCATACAAAGGGACAGATGAAGATGGCGACTTTGTTTTATACTATGTAGTGAAGTACAATACAAAAAAGTTAAAAACTCAAAAGTTAACTCGGAATGAAATATTTCTCAGCCGTGCTGATTATTATCTATAGAATGCTAAATTAATGTTGGATATTTTCTATAAGAAATGATTGATCCAAATATACTTAATGTATAAATAAACGCGTTTTGCGGTCGTCAGTTTTGGAAGCCAAAAAGTTTATTGCGCGCTAAGCGATGAAGTGTAAAATGTAACGAGAAACAAAAGTTAAGAATTCCATCGGAATATTTCGAGTCCTTTGGCGCCGGAGTGAATTAAGCAGTTCGACATGAAGCCAACACGAGAATATTTGCGATACGGTGACGAAGTGTACATGTGAAATAGATATCGTCTGGAGAGGTGCCAGCGACACCAAGGTCGCGGAGACGTGAGCTACGGCAGGATGTGGCTAATACACCTAGTGGTAAAATGTTGTAGGTGGTCGATGAAATTTCATTTGAGAATTTTTGTGATATGGTATTATGACGTCATAGTAACAAAAAGCAGTTTTCATGTTAGTGGATATGTAAATATAAACGGCTCAAACGCAGGTTCATTCGGTTTAGGTACTGACAAGCTTCGGACTCATCGGAGGTTCTTGTTCAGTGTGAGATGAGTCGCGACTGCGAACGTAGCCTCTCGTCCTGATGAAGGATCTCCGATTGAGCCGTTTAAATTTGACATTAAGTGTATAAGGCTCACGATAGGTTTAATAATTGAATGTTAGTGGATACTGTAAGACAACACCGGTTGCATACCTGCGCGACGTTCGCGAGCTGCGCGCGCTGCATCTCGAGGTCGGCGATGCGCTTGAGCGCCGCGTCCTCGGCGCGCTCGAGCGCGTCCAGGCGCTCCCAGGCGCGCGCCAGCTCGGGCGGCGGCTCGGCGCGCGGCGCGGCGGCGGCGGGCGAGGGCGCGCGCAGGCGCTCGCGCAGCGACACGTCCTCCGTGCGCTCCGAGCCCGCCGAGCCGCGCTCGTGCGCGCGCTCCACGCGCCGCACGCGCGCCGCCAGCCGCTCCTCCAGCTGCCGCGCCTGCCGCCACCGACCACCGTATACCACCCGTTCGATGCCCATTCGGGGCACATGTTTACAGTAACCATACTGGCCATATGCTATAGCATCTGAACCAGTTCCAGGCTTGCGCAAGATTTATGCCATCAATGAATGTAGAATTATTGCACAACTTGTCGAATACTTCGGAGTTTAAGTCATCGAGGTTTATTTTAATCCAGAATTAGATACTGTTTCATATTTGAAATGATAAAATAAAACTCCTGTATTGCAATTATTAATATTTTCATAAATATAATTTTTTTAAAAATTCGATTTTGTTTTGGAAGAAAAAGTGAAAAAAAAATACTTCCGAATTATAGGATTTACTTATAACTTGACTTCTCGATATATAAGAATGACTAAAGCTCTATATTTTAAATCTATTTGTCGGTTTGTGTCTTGTATTACACAAGGTTTGACCTTGTGTAATGAGCACAAAACGACAAATTCGTAAATTTTTTTTACATACAAAACACTCCCTGCCAAAGGCAGGTTCGCTACCAGTACGCGACAACGGTTGTCAAAACGAAAGACTTAAAATATGTTTAAACCAATAAATTCACCCCAAAACATAAAAAAATAAATAATAATAATTCTTTTCTCATAATCCTTAATATTTCTGTCAAAAAATGGAGACTCAATTTGCAAGGATTATCTTCTATAAAGCCTTATCATACAATCCACTGTCGTGTAAAACGGTAAATAAAACTTACAATAATTATAATAGCCTTTAAATGGCGGATAATCGTAAGTTATAATACGTAAAAGGCCCTAACCTGCTCGTTAATCTTCTCCAGCAGCTCGGCGTACCGCTCCTCGTCCTGGCCGCACTTCACGCACACGGCCTCGACGGTCTCGTTCCTCTCGCTGCGCATGGACTCCAGCTCGCCGAGCAAGGCCCTCATCCTGCTGTCCCTCTCCTCTATCGTACGTTTCATCCCCTCCAGCTGTTCCAGCACCTCCGCCTCGCGAGCCGTCTTCTGCTCCAGCTGGCTTTCCAGGTTAGCGATGATGTCTCTCAGGAGGGATATCTTCTCTTCGGTCGCTTTGAGCTTCTCGTCGGCGTCCGCCTTCCGCGTCTCCAGGTCGGTGATCATTTGGTTCATGTCACGTGCTTGAGCTTCTAATTGTTCCACCTAGATGAAGATAGAAGTGAATAAAACTGTGCCTCACAGCGTTTCGGTTATAAATACAAACACTTCGGATAGTGAAAAGCAGCGTGTTGACAAATGCAGGGATACTACTAAAAAGATGATTTAACTTTTGGTAAAAGGTATGTTTTGGGTAGGTCTAACGATGAATACTTCAAAAACTAAAGCCATGACAAACGCATCCGAAGACACTATCATCTTAAATGGCGAGCCGATAGAATATGTAAAAGAATATACATATTTAGGCCAACAAATATCAACCACCGATGTAATGTCAAAGGAAATAGACACTAGAATCGGAAATGCATGGAAATGTTACTGGCGGCTAAGAGAATTAATGAAGAATACGGAAATAAAGACGTCCGTCAAATCAAAGTTGTACAACACCTGCGTTCTACCAGTCCTAACATATGGCTGCCAAACTTGGGCACTCACTAAGGCGCAAAATAAGAAACTGGAGATTTGTCAGACAGCAATGGCAAGGAGCATGCTTAATATAAAGAAATTAGACAAAATAAGTAACAAAACCATCAGGAAAAGAACAAATTTAGAAGATGTAATAACGAGAATAAGAAAATTAAAGTGGAAATGGACAGGCCATATTATAAGAGGCATTGAGAAATGGAACAGAAACCTTATATTCTGGTACCCAAGAAATAGGAAAAGGAAACGAGGTAGACAGTTCCGAAGATGTGAAGATGAAATAAAGACAATAGCAGGAAAACTTTGGACTAGGAGAGCCTTAAACAGGACAGAATGGAAAGAAATGGAGGAGGCCTTTGCCAAAGCTGGGCAAACAGACAAAGTTGTCGGTGTCGTCGACTCTCCAGAGTCGTAAATATAAGACTAAAATTAAATTGTAAACTCATAATATGTCTGAATAAAGGCTGATATTATTATTATTATTATTGTTGACTACGTCGCCTAAAAACTACGTGGCCGCCGTAATACGACGAATAATAAATATTGTTTAGAATAGGATTAAAATAAGTAAATTATGTGTACGTAATAGATAAGTTACTCCTGCCTTTGTAAATATTATTTTATATCATTATGTATAATATGTTCAATAGATAAATAGATTATTATAGGGTTACACTTGTATATGCATGCCAACGGACCTGACTCAACACGTTGAGACAGGTTCAAGAGCGCCGGCCAATCAGCATTAAGTAGAAATTAAACGATCAGAAATCAACATTGCGCTGATTGGTCGGCCAATAAAACTACCGCGACAATGCTCGCACTAGTTGTGAAACCAATATAACATATTTATATAATGACTTTTGTATCACCGTATCGCAGTCGGATTATAACAGTGAATAAAGAACGAGACGTATAAAAGTTGTATTTCTTCAAACTCCGAACCAGCACAGCCCGGGAGGGGAAACCTGAACGCCCGAAACAAATCCCTGACCGTTACAATTGGTCCTTCTACGACGGATTGGAAAATTGATATCAAGAATTTCAAGAATTTGAAGAAATTGAAGAAAAGAAAATGCCCATCGTACGTTCGAGCTCACCAACGCGATCAAGATCTGGAAGAGAAGATTCTACGGAAACTTCAGACTGGTCGATGAACACGCCCGCCACGACGGAAACCGAAGCGACCACAGCATCAGTGCCAGCATCAGGTTCAGCTACCTCGTCGGTTGGACGAATTACTCGCGCCGCCGCCGCCGCCGCCGCGACCGCGCCTCCGTCCGCCGCCGCCACCACCGCCGCCTCTGCAAGGGACGCCGCCTCGCACCTTGCAGTGGAAGGCTCGAGACAGACCGCCGCCACCTCGCGTATTGTGACCACCGCGCCGCGCCTTGCACCACCGCAGTCCGCCGCGCCTCCGCCGACCGCTCCTGCCGGCAGAGCGCGACCCTCTGCCTCGCGTACCGTGACTACCGATGTCGCCCCGCGTGCTGCGCCTGGTGACACCGCTCACGCATCGACCGCGCGCCCGTCTGTGAAGAAGCACGTCATGCCCGCTCCTGAACCTATGAAAATGAAGAACGTTGGAGGAAGAACAGTTCCACCGTGTGCGTCTTCAGAAACGGTGATACCGCAATCGAAGCAGACCGCCACCAGATCGACCAAGTCGACGAAAAGAAAAGAAATGGAAGCCCGTCTGGAATTGCAGAGAAAGCAATTGATAGCCGCGCAGAACGCCGTCGCCTTGGCTGAAACAGAATTAGAGCTGACTCATTACCAGTCAGAAGAGGAATTCGACGAAGAATTTGAACTAGACAAGTCAGCGCATGTCGAGAACTGGGTAGACCACACCACGGTCTACCTAGATGAACCCAATGAAGCAAGTAAGTGCGAACCTTCAATAAAAAGTGATATGAAAGAACTCGCGGAAGCCATCATCACCGCCACGAGGTCAAGCCAGCCCACTCAAGTCTCTGCCAAGACATGGGACCTACCCGACTTCGGTGGCTCACCGGAAGATTGGCTACCGTTCAAGCGAGCCTATGAAGAAAGTAAACCCCTGTGTACCGACGTACACAACATGGCCCGACTACGAAAAGCAATCAAAGGCACCGCGAAAGAATCTGTACGAAGCCTGCTGTTCGTAGCATCGGACCCCGAAGCCGTCATCTCTGCACTGGAACGGAGGTTCGGAAGACCAGACCAGCTAGCACTATCCGAGCTACAGAAGATCAAAGAACTGCCACGAGTCGGTGACACGCCGCGAGACATATGTGTTTTCGCTAGTCGTATTAGCAACGCAGTGACGACCATCAGTGCTTTAAATAAACCACATTACCTGTACTCGCCAGAAATGGGCAAGTCCATTATAGAAAAATTATCACCGATCTTGCGTTATCGATGGCTCGACTTCAACGCTAGCACTGGAGAAGATGAACCGGAATTAGTGAAACTCAAGACGTTCCTAGATCATGAATCCGAATTATGTGGCACATATGCACCGCCGGAAACGATGACAGCGAAGAAAAAGCCTGACAAAAGGTATCCTGTGAACACAGTCAACTATGAAATAGTCGCCGCGAATCAAGACACCTATAAGAAGTTTTGTTTTCAATGTGAAGGCGAACACTGGCTCACAGAGTGCTCCAGATTTAAAGAAGCCGCAACCGATGAACGGTGGGAAATTGCGAAACAAAAGAGACTATGCTTCCGCTGCCTACGCCGACGGCACCTGAGAAACGACTGCAGAGGTCAACCTTGCAAACGATGCAAGCGTCCTCATCATACTATGCTGCACTCGGAGCCGAAGACAACGACGGCACCGCCCCAGCAGCCAGCCTCGTCGAACAGTCAAGAAACTGAAAAGAACGAAATTGTGAAAACTGTGTACGCAACCGCTGACGGAACGAGAGTGTACCTGAAGATGATACCAGTGGACATATATGGTCCGAGCAGATCCGCTCGCATCCTAGCCCTGCTAGATGAAGGGTCTACAGTCTCTCTTCTGGACGCCAACGTCGCCGCCCGCATCGGAGCCACCGGCGAAGAGACTCCGCTCATACTAGAGACAGTCGGTGGGAAGGTAGTCGAGAAAAAGAACTCTCTGAAGCTGAACCTCAAGATCAAAGGGGCACACAGAAGAGACAAGAGAACTCTCACCGGGGTACGCACCGTCGAAGGGTTATGCCTGTCCGCGCAGCACATCAGCAAAGAAGAAATAGAAGGCTGCAGCCATCTGAAGAATAAAATCAACGAACTCTCCTACGAAAAAGAGAAGCCGTCACTCCTGATAGGCCAGGATAACTGGCACCTCATAGTTTCTCGAAAGATTCTGAAAGGAAAACGCAACGAACCTGCCGCTTCACTCACCGGATTAGGATGGGTCTTGCACGGATCCTGCACGGGAAGCGCCGCCGTATCTGTCAATTATGTCAACCACTGTCGAGACGTTGACAAAGAAGAGAAAATCGAGAATCTCATCAAGCAACACTTTGAACTGGACTCGATCGGTATACGAATACGACGCCCTAGCAACGACGCCGATCAACGAGCCCTCACCGTCCTAGATGAAACGACGAAACAACTGCCTAAAGGAAGATACGAATCTGGACTGCTATGGAAAACGAAAGAAGAAACACTGCCGAACAACTACGCTCAAGCTCACAACAGACTCCTGGGCATCGAGAAGAAACTGAACAAGGATAGAGCCCTCAAAGCGGATTACGAGAACCAAATCAAGAAGCTGCTAGACAGCGGATACGCAGAGAGAGCTCCGCTATCCTCTACGCCAGGACGAACCTTCTACTTGCCACACTTCGCCGTCGTTCACCCTCAGAAGAAGAAGATGCGCATCGTGTTCGACGCCGCCGCCAGATTCGAAGGGAAGAGCCTGAACGATGCACTGCTCCCAGGACCCGACCTACTCCAATCACTCTTTGGGGTACTCTTGCGATTCCGAGAGGGCCCTGTAGCAGTCGTCGCCGACATTAAAGAAATGTTCCTACGAATCAGCATGAGGAGAGAAGACCGCGACAGCCTTAGGTTTCTATGGCGAGAAGACGAAGGAAGAGCGAAGCCTAGCGAATATCGTATGACGTCAGTGATCTTCGGCGCAGCGTGCTCGCCTGCGACCGCGATCTACGTTAAAAACCTACACGCTCAGAAATATGAAAAAGAGCAACCGGAAGCAGCCAAAGCCATCGTCAGACATCACTATATGGACGACTACCTACAGAGTTTCGAGACGATCGAAGAAGCAAAGCGCGTCGCAACGGACGTCAACCGGATACACGGAGCGGCCGGATTCGAGCTATGCCAGTGGGCAAGTAATAAAGAAGAAGTCTTAATCGACTTGAAGAAAGAAGAGATACCTACAGAAAAGAAACTCGGACACGAAGAGAAGACACTCGGTATGAGATGGAGCGTCAAAGACGACATACTGGCGTTCAACGTCGGGCTGAGAAACACTCCGCTTGAAGTCAGCAGAGGGAATAGAGCACCGACGAAAAGAGAAGTCACCAGCGCGGTAATGTCGACGTTCGACCCCATGGGACTCGCAGCTCCTGCCCTCATCAAGGGAAAGAAATTGATTCAAGATCTGTGGAGAACCGGGATACAATGGGACGAGGCCATCACCGAGGAGCAAAGAGAAGTCTGGAATCAGTATATGGAAGACATAGCGACACTTCAAAGCTTAAGAATCCCCAGATGCCTGACGTCGGGTTCGAGAGTCGGAGAGATACATACCTTCGTCGACGCCAGCGAGAGCGCCTACGCTGCAGCAGTATTTTGGAGAACTGTGACCGAGGAAGGGGAAGTCTGCGTGCGCCTGATCGCAGGCAAAGCCAGAGTAGCGCCCGCTAAGACCATCTCTATACCTCGCCTGGAACTACAAGCCGCGTTGCTAGGAGCGAGACTCGCCACCACCGTCACCGAGGAGTCCGACCTGGAGATCACATCTAAGGTCTTCTGGTCGGACTCAACCACCGTCCTGCAATGGATAAAGGCTGATCCGCGTCGCTTCAAAGCATTCGTCGCACACCGGCTGGCAGAAATCGAGGACCTGACGAAGCCATGTGACTGGCGCTGGGTTCCTACGAAAGAAAACCCGGCAGACGACGCTACTCGAGACCTAACACGAAGATTCAACGACGAAGTCAGATGGTTCAACGGGCCCGCCTTCCTGTATCGACCGAAATCCGAATGGCCGGTTAAGAAAATTGAAAAGGAAAACGAGGAAGAGGAAAGCTTGAAAGAAAAACGGATGACCTGCGCAGCAGCAACCATAATCACGGAAGAACCGATGATTCCAGACCCAGCCCGATTCAGTTGTTGGTCGAAGCTATTGAGAACCACGGCTC
Organism: Hestina assimilis; assembly: GCA_023373885.1. NCBI lineage: Eukaryota > Metazoa > Arthropoda > Insecta > Lepidoptera > Nymphalidae > Hestina > Hestina assimilis. The sequence goes on along the minus strand of CM041754.1, from coordinate 15,120,498 downwards.
GCCTATTCATGTTCGCAGAGAAATGTCGACAGAAGAAACGAGATAACAACGCTATAATGGGAAAAATCAGAATATACAGTCCACTAGAACGAGAACATTTGTCGAAAGCAGAAAAGGCTCTTATAAGACAGAGCCAACGAGAGTCGTTCCAGAGAGACGTCGCTAATTTAAGTAAAGGAAGAACAGTAGAAAGCTCTAGCCGTCTTAAGAATATCGACGTGAAGCTAGACGCCGAGAACCTGCTACGCCTCAACAGCCGCACCGGAAAAATAGAAAACTATGAGAGAAATCAGAACATCCTTATCTTAGATGGCAAACATAAGATCGCGCAGCTTCTCATCGAGCACTACCACCGACGTCTTCATCACGGTAATCATACTACCGTCGCGAACGAGCTCAGACAGAGATATTGGATTCAGTCCAGGCCTTCGCAACGCAGTTCGTCGAGTAGCCCGTGAGTGTCAATGGTGCATCGTAAGAAGACAGAAGCCCGAAACGCCGCCGCTGGGTGACCTGCCACGAGAACGCTTGACCTACCACCAACCAGCGTTCACGTGCGCCGGGGTCGACTACTTTGGCCCCATGCACGTGACCATCGGCCGGCGCCACGAGAAGCGCTGGGGCGCGCTCTTCACATGCCTAACAACGAGAGCGGTACATCTAGAACTGGCGGCATCACTAACTACCAGTTCTATGATAATGGCGTTGAGACGGATGGCCGCGCGAAGAGGAACCCCACGAGTAATTTATAGCGACAACGGAACGAACTTCGTCGGGGCCAATAACGAGCTCAAACAAGAGACCCTGAAAATAAAGAAGGAAGAGCTTAGAGAAGCGGCCGAGAAGGAGGGCATCATCTGGAAGTTCATTCCTCCGGGCGCTCCGAACATGGGGGGCGCCTGGGAGAGGTTGATACGGTCAGTGAAGACGGCGCTTATCGCCGTGCTCGGCGAACGCAGCCCACCTGAAGAGGTCCTGCACACGCTCCTGATCGAAGCGGAACACACAGTAAGCTCTCGCCCGTTGACGCATCTAAGCACTGAGCCATCGGACGAAGAAGCACTGACCCCCAACCACTTCCTAATAGGGAGGTCTAGCGGGTTGACCATGATGGGGCAGTACGAAGACAGCAACCTCATAGGGAAGCCAGATTGGAGGACGGCACAACGGATGGCCGACCACTTCTGGGGTCGGTGGCTCAAAGAGTATCTCCCCACGCTAATGCCACGACGACTGAAAGGAAGAAAGACATCGGAATTTCATCAGGGCGACGTCGTGATCATCGCAGACTCTTCCTTGCCGCGCAACACGTGGCCGCGAGGAATCATCGAGACGACGTTCCCGGGACCAGATGGAAGAACCCGCGTCGTCAACGTAAGAACAATGGGCGGAGTGCTGCGGAGGCCGACGTCAAGGCTGATCCTCGTGACGGCGACTTCGCAGCCGGAAGATGGAGTGCCCGGATCTTCGTGCACTGGCGGGGAGACTGTTGACTACGTCGCCTAAAAACTACGTGGCCGCCGTAATACGACGAATAATAAATATTGTTTAGAATAGGATTAAAATAAGTAAATTATGTGTACGTAATAGATAAGTTACTCCTGCCTTTGTAAATATTATTTTATATCATTATGTATAATATGTTCAATAGATAAATAGATTATTATAGGGTTACACTTGTATATGCATGCCAACGGACCTGACTCAACACGTTGAGACAGGTTCAAGAGCGCCGGCCAATCAGCATTAAGTAGAAATTAAACGATCAGAAATCAACATTGCGCTGATTGGTCGGCCAATAAAACTACCGCGACAATGCTCGCACTAGTTGTGAAACCAATATAACATATTTATATAATGACTTTTGTATCACCGTATCGCAGTCGGATTATAACAGTGAATAAAGAACGAGACGTATAAAAGTTGTATTTCTTCAAACTCCGAACCAGCACAGCCCGGGAGGGGAAACCTGAACGCCCGAAACAAATCCCTGACCGTTACAATTATTATTAAAAGGTATGTTTTGGATTAGACTGAATTGACTGGATACTTGGAATTCCAAAAATTAGATTCAAAAATACAACAAATGGAAGAAAACAATAGTACAATAATTGAAAAGATGATGATTAATGATTATATTGTTATTGCTACAATCAAACCATAACCAAGAACTAATTAGAATCTTTAAAACATATACTTATAATTCTACATAAAATATATAATTCATAGGTTTATTTGTATCTACCCATTTTGTTCAAAGACAATTAAGTTCAAAGAAAGAAAAAGTATTTTTTTTTATAGAATTTTTCCAAAAACTCTGAAATGAAAATTATCTTTGCACAAATCTGTCTGGCAATACTATTAACTGGCAATACTATTAATACAATTAGATAGAATGGATAACTGAGAAATATAATTATGGATAGAGGACACTCTACAAATTTAAGAAACAAAAAATTTCAGTGCTTAAGTGAAAGCAAATTTGAGTGTGAGTCCATTGGCGAAGTAATCTGTGGTAAACTGGCACAACTAAAAGCCATTATCCTACGAATTGAATATGACACACACCTTATAACATCAACGTTACACATGCACACTAACTAAAAATTCGCTATTGAGTTGAGGTTGGTATCTTCTATCCATAACTTAGGCATAGATGTATGAGGACATTGCGTGCAAGCCTCGGACAAACTTACATGTGCATCGTGCTCTCGACAGTTGCATTGCGGGAGACGTAAGCAGCGGATCTGGACACAACCCACAACCAATTCAACACGTGCAAACGAACATCTCATTTCAAAATCACTAAACTGTCTAACAAGCGGGTACCGTAGCCTATACTCGCGTGTACTAGAGGTAGAAGTTTGGGTCTATAGCCAACATAGAAGCCCTTAAGTAGTAGGCCTTTCTGTTTTTAAGTTTGATGACTGTGAACATTAAAGCCCCAAATTCCCATCTTCTTGTGTCTTTTGCACATTACGAAGGGAGAGGCCCTTCACCGTATTTCAGATAGCAATACAATGTTGCCTCGGGTGTTGCCAGTTGAGATAGACTACGGTAAACGTTTTTCATTTAGCTATACATACTCTGGTTTATCATTTATAGCTGTAGTGCCATTCTGTATGCTATATTTCTATTTTCGTTTGCACATATTTTGTTAGTACAATACAAGACATTGCTAGTAGTGTTAACTTATCATATAAAAGATTATTTGATTTCATGCCTTTATTTAAATTAATAAATAATGAGTTAATTTTACTAGCAATATTTGATTACATTATATATTTTTATTAAAACAAAACAAGATAGAGAAAAGTGTTACATTTAAAATATTGTTATTAGAAAAATTATACCTATGTAAAAGTCATAGTGTTAAAATCCAAAGTTCCAGATATATGTAATCACACAAATTTCTTGTATTCAGAAGATCTCATGCAAATATTGGTGCAGTTTGGAGTGTTATTGTTAATTAATCTACAAGAAACCCTAAGGGGCTTTACAAACTAGCGTTCAATATGAGCGTGGAAGTGCTTTTTTCAAAGTGCGTATAGGCACGTCATTTACTACATAAGCACCTCGTATGAGCTTTAACGCTCTTATAACCTCGTATAAATAAAGGCGAGTTACGAGACACTCGATTTCGTCTTTTAAAATCGAAACGATTATACACGCTCGAAAAATAACGCAAGTCTCTAGCCACCCGCGCACGGACGAGCGCGGACGAGCGCGTACCTCTGCGAGCACGCGCGCGCCGGCCAGCAGGCGCGCGGACAGGCGCTGGTTGTCGTCGCGCAGGCCGCGCAGGCGCGCCGCGAACTCGTCGCGCTCCGCCTCGCGCTCCGCCGCCTGCTCCTCCACGAACTGCCGCGTGGCGCGCAGCTGCCGGTTGGCGGCCTCCAGCTGCGCACGGAACACGCTATCACACCACTGCACCATTGCAGTCGAAACGACTCCGATAGGATCGGGCGGGAAAGGCTCGCACACTTTTTTAAAGAATATCACCAATTCTCTTTTCAAGGCATTATTAATACTCCTATTGCCCTCCAAATAAGCTCGAAGCTTGCGCTAGGAGTGGATATAACAATAGCCCAAGGAGGTCAGGATCGGACCCGCGACTTTCGCGTTAACGAAGTAGAATCAGCACTTCTACCGTTGAGCTATTGAGGTTTTTAGGTGCTAATAAAATATCTACCTTATGTCATTCAAACAAAGCTAAAAATACTCGCTTTCTTACTGAATAAAATTTTAATGTCATTATTACATACAAAGACTGTGCGTTAAGCGACATTAGGGGTGGTCTGTACGGATGGGTGACCGGTTAAGTAGATGCAGGCACGGTCGGTATATGGATCCCACCCATCCATATACTGACCGTGCCTGAAGTTACTTCATTAGTCACCTACCCACGTATTGACCAGCCTTGAAGTAACTTAAATGATCACCCATCAATTTATCGACCCCGCCTGACGTTAATTAACCGACCGACCGCGCCTGTATCTACTTAACCAGTCACCCATCCATATACAGACCGCCCCTAATGTCGCTTAACCCACAGATGGTTTACCAGCTAGTGAGCTAAGCCGGCTATTTATTTATCTATTTATTTATTTATTTATTTGGAACAGTAAACAGTTACACTATACATTTTGATAACATGTGTTGATTTTTTGAGAAAAAGTAACAATAATGTAACCCACAACACTATCCACATTTAACTTAAAATAAAATAACAATAAATTACCGCTAAGGGTTTTATCAAAATTACAATGTGCAGCAAAAGTAATTACTAAATAATAATACACAAAATAGAAATTGGGTATTAATGTGCGAGTATTTGTGCTATTGATTTTTTTAATTATTTACATGCAAATACATCTACATCTATGAATTGTTTATTGTACGACTGCAGCATTCGGCGCATGGGGGACCGAAGACCTGCGTTCGTCCGACAGCGTACCTAATGCGAAGAGGCATCCTGCACGCGTTTTTCTTTTATTAACAGTTCTGGGTACTACATAACAATTTATTTTAAGGTCAATACAATCAAAATAATTGTTAACGAGTTTGTATAATGTAATGGCTACTCAGTAATCTCGTCTAGATCGAAGGCTTAAAAGGATGTATTTATTTAATAATTTAGTGTATGATAGGTTGCGACCGTAACATTTGTAGTGCATGCTATTATATATGCATATAAAAATTTATATTGAACCTTTTCAATAGTGTCAATGTACTTGTTGTAGAATGGATTCCAGATTGGCACGGCATACTCTAATTGAGATCTGACCAAAGTGTCATACAAATACAGATATGTTGATGCGCTGAAAGTGCATTGAAGTCCTCATTATGAATCCATATAACTTGTAAGCCTTATTGACAATATTTTCAGTATTAAGGTTAAAATGCATTTCACTGTCAAGTTGTAGTCCCAAATCTCTAAGTGAAGTAACGTTCCTTAAGGGAGCATTACAAAGGTCATATATGTGTGAAATGATATGCTTATTTTTAGTGAACCGTGATAAAGCTACACTTAGAAATATTCAAATTAAGTTTATTGACATAGCAATACTGCGTAAGTCTATCCAAGTCTTTTTGTAGCATTATGGAGTCTTCAGCAGTTTTAATAGATTTGTAAACCTTCAAGTCATCTGCGTACAATAAGAATTTGGAATGGTGGAAACACTTTTGGATGTCATTTATGTAGATGATAAATAACAGAGGCCCCAGAATGGAGCCCTGTGGGACTCCTGAGGTAGTATGAAAACTATTAGATTGATATCCGTTAACAACGACCTGTTGGGATCTATTTGTAACATATGAAGCAAACCATGCACTAGTTTTTCGAAAAGCATAGACAACGCTGACAAAATTGATATAGATTGGTATTGCTGAACATCATGTTTAGGTCCCCCTTAGGTATAGGGGTAATGTTTGCACTTTTCCAGACCTCTGGGAATATACCTTCAGCCGAAAACTTATTATAAATTAAGCACAGAGGCTTGCAAATACATTTAGCTTAATGTAAGTGTGAGCGACTCTTAATGTAATTCAGATTACCAATTATTACAAAACAAATAATAGGATCAAAATTTATTCTAATTCTCTTAGAAATCAACCAGAATACAAAAATTAGCAGTTGAGCTGGTTAGCCGTTAGCCTATTAGCTAAGCTAAGGTAGATTAGGCGGTTTAATTGCCGGCCAGTTAGCCAAGCTAATGTAGCTAACCGGCTAACTTAGCTAACCTGATCAGCTAGCTAGCTAGCTAATTTAGCTAACTTTTTAGCGGGCTTGCCCGGCCTAATTGTACAGCCCTACTACATACTATTTTAAACTCTGTATAAAAGAAATAAGGTTCATATTTAATAACAATTTCATTAAGTATATTAGAAAGTTTTCTAGATAGCTTACCTCGGTCTAATGTTTTTGAGATGTATAAATTTAAATATAGCTATAAAATGTACAAACTACAAAAATAAATCGTTGAATACGACTACTATAGTAAATATTGCGAGGTATCGTAAGCAACACCAAAAGAAAAAATCAGTGTAAAAGCTTCGCTCAAAAAAATAACTAGCGCCATCTTTTGTTGAATAGCAAAAAGTACTGTTCGTAAAAGATCTTCATTACTGAACATAAACTCCATTACAATACAACATAAAAACAACCTAATCAATCGATATGCATGTAGCAAATGTGGCATTATCATTATAAGGTAAGTCAAAAGAAGGCGCAGGTGATACTGCGGGACGAAGCTCAATTCATTTATAAGTCATTATAATTATCACAAGATGTTATAATATGAATTACAAAATCTAAATATATATTTTAAGAAAATCTTGGTGCATACTTTCAAAACAAAAAAAAATAGAAAACTAAAATAATTAAATAGCGCAAAATACCTTCTCACAGCACGCGCTGTGTAAAAGCGAAGCCCGTTCCTGTGCGAAGCGTGTTGGAATAATATATATATATTTATAGGTATTTCGTGAGATATCTATTACAGTAATTGAAATTGTGAAATAAAATTCAAATCGTACTTGTTTGCAAGGCGTTAATGTTGATTGAAGTAAAAGCGCTAAATAATATTCACACCAAAATAAAAAATTACATTGTGCGGCTGGGGGACCTCCGTTAGGAACAAAGTTCTTTACGTTTTTACTTTAACTCCGAATGTAATTAAAAATAAAATCTGTCTATTTCAATATATTGTATGATAAAAAGAGACAGAAATAGAGAGAGAGAGGGAGGGAGGGAGGGGAGGGGAGTGAGGGGGAGAGGGAATAGAGATAGGGGAGGGGATGGAGGGGAGAGGGAGAGAGGGAGAGAGGGAGAGAGAGAAAGAGAGTTGTGCACCTGGCTGCGCACTCACTTGCTCGTGTGCGCATTTGCTTGTAATAGGCTCGATATACACACGCACACATACACAGAATACGGCATTTCTTTACGTAATGATGACTACTAAATCGCACTACCCGTAAGCCACGTTAAGGTACTTCGTTCGTAAAATTAAAAGACTATAATTATGTAAAACGTTGCAACAAGTAATGTGCACCCAGTGACACGGTACCTGCTGCTGCAGGTCGTCGCGCTCGCGCAGCGCCAGCTCCAGCTCGGCGGCGGCGCGCGCCAGCTGCGAGCGCGGCGACGGCGCGGCGTCCAGCGAGCGGCTCGGGCCCGCGCCCGCGCCCGTGCCGTACCTGCGCGAGTTACATTGCTAGCTTTCGTTCCGTTCATCGTGAACTTAGGAAAACCCCAGCGTTTTGTCTACATGGATGAACCTGTCTATAGATTTATATGGAGTATGTACAACGCTAATCGTCGCACATTATGTTACACAGTGTCAGCGTTTACAATAGCACACGTTGTTCCAGTATGTATTAATTTAGTTCACGTTCAATCGCCAATCGGCTAGCGACAGCGTGAAACCACTCGAGCATAACTCTTTTTTTTAATACCTCTCTGTACGACGACCCTTACGTTTTGGTCCTTCGAGTCGGATATAAGATAACTTCTATTTTCCATTGATCGTATTATAATTAGTGTGCCCATGGCATTTATCTGATAGTCTGTGCAAGCGGCACGTACCCCTCGGCGATGACGTCGGAGGGCCCGCAGTCGGCCAGCAGCTGCGCGATCCTCAGCGCGGCCGCCTCCAGCTCCGCGCGCAGCGCCGCCTCGCGCTCGCAGCCCTCCGACAGCGCCTCCTCCAGCGTCTGACGAAGATAGTTTATAAGACTATTATTGAACGATATCAAACAAAAAAAAAACATAAATTGTAACTTCTAAATGGCTACCACACGATAGGTTACTTAAAAAAAAATATATACCTTTCTTTGCAATTCACAGTTTTCGCAAGTTTTTGAATTGTCGTCCATCTCCTGCACGAGCTCGGTGATCTGTACGCTCGACTCCAACATGTTAGAATCTCGACGGCCTCCTGCCGATCGGTACAAAAAAAAGTTACATTAATACATGCTTTCAAATCAACTATAATAAATAATTAAATAGGGGAATGAAATTTTATATTTATCTTAAAGTGTGTATTTGTAGTACGTGCAAGGTGAGAGTTTATTACGTCAATTTGGCATCTTTAGAAATTTCTATTTAATATTATAGAAGTGTTTAGTTTTTGTGCATTTATCCGTAACACAGATTACTCACTTTGGAAAGCCACCAAAAACCTGAAACGGCCCATTCAACACACTTCCCCTATTAAAGAAATAAATGGCAGGTGGGCTGCTAATAATGAACAGAAGGCAAAGAGGTTTGCCAAATACTTGGAAGGTATTTTCCAACCGAACGAAGGAGAGATAAATATTCCTGGATGGAGCGGGATTGCACAAGAGGAATTAGAGATTAGATTAACCACAACGACAGAAGTGGCTAAGGAGATTCATAAACTCAATTTAAAAAAATATCCTGGATATGATCTAATAACATGTGAGATATTACGTGCTCTTCCTAAAAAGGCATTAGTTAAGCTCACCACCATTATTAACGCACCATTCAAACTCAAGCACGTTCCAGACTTATGGAAAGTTGCAGAGGTCATGATTGCAAATGTCATGAGAATCATGATTGCAAAACCTGGGAAACCAGCGTATGAAGCATCATCGTATAGACCAATTTCACTATTACCAATATTGTCAAAAAATTTTGAGAAACTCTTCCTAAAAAGACTAAAACCTGTTTTAGAAGGAAGAAAATTGATTCCAAATCATCAGTTTGGCTTTAGAGACAAACATTCTACAATAGACCAAGTTCACAGGATTACTAAATGTTCTACAGTATTCCTGGATGTAGCACAAGCTTTTGACAAGGTATGGCACAAAGGCCTTATCTTTAAACTGCCAACTATGCTTCCCAAGCAATTTTCGGACATCTTGGAATCCTACCTAACAAATAGAACGTTTAAAGTAAGACAAGGAGACGCCTTTTCTGAGATTAAAGAAATAAAGGCTGGTGTACCACAAGGGAGTGCCTTGGGTCCCATCTTATATCTGTTATACATCAGCGATATTCCAGAGCTCCAAAACAATACTTTTGCGGATGACACCGCCATCATGGCAACTGGAACCACTCATGAAGAAGCAGCAAAAAAACTTCAAACGACTGTAAATAGATTTTACGACTGGAAAAAGCAATGGCGAAATAAATAAATGAGAGCAAGTCTATTCACATTAACGTTAGTAACAAAAAGCCAAATTACCATCCAATACTTATAAATAACGTAGTGTTACCATATGAGAACCCTGCTAAATATCTAGGCATGACACTTGATGCAAAGCTTCGCTGGAAAGCACACGTCAAGAAGAAACGTGAAGAATTGAACATTCGATAAAGGAAAATGTACTGGTTACTGGGACCCAATTCTGAACTGTCAGTACAAAATAAAATCTTGCTGTACAAACAGACATTAATGCCCATTTGGACTTATGGTATACAGTTATGGGGATGTACCAGACCGAGCAACATTGAGATTATTCAAAGATTCCAAAATAAAGTACTCAAAGGCATCGTTAATGCTCCTTGGTACATTAGAAACAAAGACCTTCACAAGGACCTTAAGGTGGACTTCGTAACCAAAATAGTACAAAAATATGCGGAAGTTCATGAATATAGGCTTCATCACCATGTAAACGTTGAGGCCATTCAGCTACTTGACGTTACGGACACAATTAGGAGGCTCAAAAGAAAAAAGCCTTTTGACCTTGTGTAGTGTTTTGGGAAACAGTGGTATATGATAGTGACAGTGATATGTGACAAACAGAATTAGTGTAAGTGCTATAATATAATAATATATATATAGTTGATAATAAACACAAGAACAAAGTGTCTTCCCCTAAGTTATTAGAGACAATAAGATACGTGTTATTAACGCGGTCTTAGAATAGCTTAGAGTATAAGTTTAGGTTAAAGTTAAATTACTTACTAGCCATTAAGGCTAGATTGTAATCTTATAAAGTACATATCTTTTTATATGTACTTTATCAATAAAAAAATGTAGTCTTAGTTATGATAGTAGCAAGGTAGCAAAGAGAGGAGCAATCTGGACTGACCGTGTGCGGTGCGCGTGGAGAGCTGCAGCAGCTCGTGCGCCTCATCGCGCAGGCGCCGCAGCGAGTGCTCCAGCTCGCGCTTGATGTCGGCGCTCACGTCGCGCTGCTGGCGCAGGAAGCCCAGCGCGCCCGCCCCGTCCTCGCCCAGCGACTGCAGGATCGCGTCCAGGTCGGGCGCGAAGTGCACGTGGCGCGAGCGCTCCGGCGAGCGGCGCGGCGACGAGCCCCGCCCGTCTAGGTCCAGCGACCTGGAGGTGAGATTGTACGTTTTGCTTTAGGATTTTCCTACAATAAAGGAGAGTAGATCTTACAAAACCCGAACCCATATAATTTTGTCATGTTTGTCTGTCGGTCCATATGTCACAGTTATTTAACTCGGAGACTATTGGCTCTACCTATACTAATTTTAGTAAATAGATATATGTACTTATTCTATACACCGCTACACAGTTTTCCAAATTTTCTTAAATCTTAATCTTAAAATGTATAAAAATTAAGCGTTGCAGTCCATACATATGAGATTTAAAAAAAAATCAGCGTATGGCAATATGTGAGGTGCCTTTGGACAGGCCCTTCAAAATCATTAGTTATTGAGATATTATTGGCTCCTTATTGTGACCTTCTCCTCCCCCCCTCCTCTAACATTTGAACTATGGCATTTAAAACTCTGGAAATATTTTAGGATGTAGAACATTAATATAACTTTCAATCACTTCATTCTTTCATACATTTATTTTGAAGAAGATAGATTTAGATATAAAAGTTTTCCCATAATTCTTCTATGAAATTACCAACTTATTTTATAGTCGACTTAATTCGTTAATAATAATTAAAGTTGTAAAGATTCTCATCATCAGGCTACGGAACCCTTAAATTTCTACTGTACTTGGACCACCACTCACTTGACCGGTATTGTTTTATATATAAATCACTAAGAATATTATGATACGCAACTTGCAATAATCCTTCGCCCTCAAAACATTCTCATTCAACTAAGTACAACCGTAAGTATAAAGCACCCGTCATGATACTAAAACTCCTAACCATAGATTTAAACCCTAAATAAATTGTAAATGTGTCTGTAGGTGAGATCTAAAGTTAGAATTCGCGCGTCTCTTTAATGCTATCTACATGTTGGGATGTTGCAGAAAATTAATAACCCGGCAGGCTGGCTCGCTGCCAAGTCCTATGCACGTCGTATAATGCAGGCTTTCCTAGAAACTCGGCGCGAGATATAACAGGAGTCGGGATGCAAGACAACCAATTTACATTTCAATAAATCTCGCCGTGTTTATATGAAACTCAAAACAAACATATTAGTTATTTCACTGCGACTGTACGCTGTGTTCAACAATGGTGGATAAATAAGAGGGTCGGCTCTTAAGAATTTGTAAAGAAACTACAAAAATAGTAATATATCCGGTGTAAAGGATTTACATCAAAAAATACTTCAGGGCGAACTACTAATATAATTTTTAGACAAATAGGCAACAATCATATGTGACATCGATGTCATTACCACTGTAAACTTTCTCATACACTTATACATTGAATAGTTTTCAAGACAAATAGGTAAAAATAATAGTGTTATACGTTACTAACTGGTCATGCGATGCGAGCTGCCCCAGCAGGTGCGCGAGCACGGTGTTGTTGAGCTCGTCCTCCGCGCTGGCGCAGTACGCCACCAGCTGCGTCACCGCGCGCTGCAGCGTCGCCGCCACGCGCTTCAGGCCGTCCCTTTAACGACATTTTATTATTGTTATGCGACGTAGTTGTAAGCAATACAGTACACCTGATGGTAAGCGCCATTTACCTTTTGAGTAGCGCACTTATAATATCAACGGTGAAAACATCTCATCAAATGGGTAATACGCTTACATGCCACAATTGTTGTGGAAACATGGAGATAATACAACATGTCTTCAAAAGAAACGCACAGCATCTTCAAATATCATACGCTGAAGGCAAACACAATATGAAGCTACAAATTACCTCTCCTTAGTGACCTCTTCGAGTTGTCTATTCTGGTCGAAGCTGTCGTTTCTTCTCTGCCGCCATTTATCACCATCGGCAGGCGACACCTCGTCGCGGACGCTCGACAACTGTGGACAATGGGTTACAAGCTTACAAAAGTGTAGAGAAATTTGGGGACCTTAAACTTGACAAGACTTCACAAATTATATGAAACTAGCTTCTGCCCAAGGGTTCGCCCGTTCGCTTGAATAACGTTTTGTTTTCATCCCCTATTCCCTATTGTTATTTTACACCCTTTCTTAAGGGTGTGTAAAACTTTTACAAACTTCGAATGTCATATTTATTGATATCGAATTAACAGCCAAAAAAATAAGTTTTAAGCTTCTAGTTCTAAAAATTACGACACTAGCATACAAATTTTCACCCCACCTTTCAACCCCTTACAACCCTTTCTTCGCATTAAAAAGTAGCCTATGTCCTTTCTTAGAATCTAGACTTTCTGTTTGCCTAATTTCATGTAAATCGGTTCAGTAGTTTACAGACAGAGTTACTTTCGCATTTATAATATTAGTAAAGTATAAAATATAACATAATTATTATATTATTATAATTATAGTAACTGTAACAGAAAGTTGATCTTTCTGACCAAGATCTACTTATTAAAAAAGATTATTATCACACACATAAAAATATAAACTATGAGCTTAACGCTTTTAGACGTATGCCCATTTCTTTCAATTTAGGTCTTACCTACAAGCTCTTTCATTTGAAATAATATTAACTTTCATTTTAAAATATTGCATGAGAACATACATTATTAATTTAAGTGCAATTAATCATTATGATATATGAATCACATTACCTTCAGTGACTTAAGATTTTAAGGTAAAATTACCACATATGCAAATGAACATACCAAGAACCTCCTCAGCATAACCATGTTGTGGTTTTTACATCTTGATTGGAAGAAAGACTCACTGATCTTACATATACACTAGCTCACTTTACAAGTGTCCAACGAAGATTTCATCACAAAAAATAATACAACATTTACATCATCATTAAATTTACAAAATCATCAATCTAAGCATCCTTAATATCATATAGTTGACTGGTCAAAAAATAGAAATACTTGAATTTTTTATGTGTTGCTACATTTAGATCTGAAATAAGTTAGTTCTTTCCTAAATGTTACTATTCATTCCTAGATTTTTGGATATGACCTGAATGTGACACGGTGAGTAATATATTAAAAATTTGAAGTATAAACATATTTGTACCGTCTAAATTGTTAAATTTTAGCAACGGTTTATGGTTTATGATTGTTTTAGTTTGATAGATATTAAATATCTATTTAAAGCAAATTAGGGCTAGTTTAGAGCAAATCTTTATTAGAATCTATCACAATATAATATGTTGATGAAAACTTTTTAGATATGCCTATAAGAACGCCTACTTTGATGAGCTTCTAAAGTGGAAAAGTAATAATTTCTAAACTTAATTTAATAACTCGTCTTTAATTATACTATAGCCTAATCGAGTAAAGAGTACAACCTTTACATCTGTTCTCAAAGCGACTCAAGGCATTTTAGACCTCTGTAACTTTGTTGTAAATAAAGCAGGAAGTTGGAATTTTTAGTGATAAAGAGAACTCACTAAAACTAGATCTCTAATATTGATAGGTCAATATAAAAGTAAAATATAGTAATTGATTAGATAAACAATTTATAGAAAAGTTGTGGAATAGGTACTTCTGTAGATACTAACTAAAATAATTCACTTGGTTTTATATGAGATCAAAACTTTATCCGAAGAACTGAGGTACGAGACTTGGCATTTTTACATTTTTTTGTTGTTGATGGGATAAATAATTACAATAGCATTTTATCAACATTTACGTTCAAGTTATTTTTAGTCTGATTATTAGCAAATGATTCAATCATGTAACCGCAAGAAGGAAAACTTTATTGGAATAATACTGTAATCGACTTACCTAAAGTATTTAGCTTGTTATTTAAGCCATATGTCAAAGGAAACCCTTTAGAATTAGTTAGTGGTATATCTACCTTTTAGTGGCGTACTTATATAAATCACAACATTTTTTACGCGCTTCCTCAAAATCTCTAAATATTAAACTGTAGGATAATATCAAAGGTCTTTCTATCATTTCTTTAAATTTGCAAGGTTGTTTTTTTTTGTAATTCAGATGTAACAGGTTATTGTTCTCTTCTGAGACACCTGGTACGTTAAATCTATTACTAACACTTTATGATATAATAATTACCAAATTTATCTTCAAAGTTTATAATTATATATTTCTGAGCTTTTATTAAATACATGCAAATACAATTTTCACTTTAACGAATTACTTTGTATTAATAAGAATTAGAAAACAATCAAGATAAACCACTTACTATTAAGGACATGATTAAAATGTGGGTAGTTATAAATTTCACTTCTAACAAAATTTTTAATAACGAAAACATCAACTTCAATCCAAATTTATTCTATTTAAAAATAATATTTATTTTAAATGATTAGTATTTAAGTTGGTTTAGTATATCTTATTATATTCCGTACATTTTTAATAATAACAAAAAACTTTTGGATTATTTAGATATACGCACTGGTTTTAAATCTGCACTCCATTAATTAGTTTGTAACATCAGAGACCCAGCAGGAAACTGAACTACGTAAACAAGTAACAAAATAAAATCCAGCTGCGCCCAGAAATAAAGCCGGTGGAAAAGAATAACAACCATGTGTGGCCCATCATGCACTTGTTGTTCAAACTGTGCCACTGAGGCATTTCTACGACATGCTAATACAGCATCTGTCCCCATTTAATAAGCGATAAAATTGCTTGCATAATTTTGGCAAGAGATTTAAGTTACCTCGTGTACTTTGAAGACTTTTAGAACTTTGTTTTGTAATAACAATAGAGTTTAAAATAGGATACCCATGACAGTTTAGATGCATTTATCGCGTTTAACCTATTTCGAAACATACACTGAAGGAATAAGGTTTGTTTTGGATCGTAGTCTCTTTCACAAGACATGTCGGTGATGACAGATATATTACAGAGGATTTGGTTTGTGTTACAGATAAACATGTGTAAATAATTTTAATGAAACAACGAGAAATTTTCATTAGATTGATAGATCAATGGCACCTGTTCAGGAAGAGTTACGATTGTAAGAAAAATAATCTTTGAAGTCAACGTACAAATGCTACATCGCTAGGTTACAAGAATTTTTTATATGTTATGATTATTAGGAGTTTCAAAGATATGTATTATTTTTAAGCCGTAATCGTAAAAAAATATAAAATCAAACTTTAAGGCAGAATTTTTTTTTGGTAATTCGCCCTTCTCTCTCTTAATAAATCAAAATAATAATAAACACAATTGAAGCGATAAGGTCACGTGTTTCGTTTGTTTGATGTTAGAAATCCCGTTCGAACCAGAACATCCCCTCTTCCCCTTACGCAATCGATAACAGAGGGGTACAGAGTTTATGGGACGCTAGACACTTTACAATATTAAATTAGGGAGATGAGAGTAGCGGAATATCGTTTAAAATAAAATCGTAACGAGAAATATCAATGATTTATTGTTTTAAAAACTTATTCGAGATCGTTGACCGTTTAAGGGAATTGATCTCAAGACGTGCCAAGTTTGATGTTGGTTAAATCTTTGTTTAAAAAAAAAGGCATATTATAGATTTATTTTTTCACCGTATTTTTATATAAATATTCTGTCCTTTAATAAACATTTATATACATATATTTTGCTTCGTAAGCAAAGGCGTTAACTAAATCGAGTTAAAAGCTCATCAAGTAGGAACTAATGTACCCGTATTAGTTGACATAAGTTAAGCAATATTATGAATGTAATGTAGTATATTTTTCACAAACACTGACTTTCATTCAAGAAAAACAAGCAAATCAACGCATGTGGTCACTGACAGTCACTAATATTTTTAGACGCCGCACTAATCATAACACTAATGAATAACGGTCAGCCTCCTTTCAACTTAACGAGCACTTATCACCGATTGTTTTATTGCTTATTCACTGCAATCAAACAATATATGTGAACTGGTCTATTAAATTAGACCCTATATTTGTAGTAATAGCGTCCGTGTGTTTAGGTTCGCGCGCACGCAGTGACGTCACACGCACGTAGTACGTACGACGCGAGCAACGGTCAGCGGCAAACTGAAGTCGTTTGTTTATAATATGGAATTGTATCCTCGAGCGAGTTGCAGCCGTGTTATCTTTTTATGAGTCTTCTATTAAGTTGCATTAGTTACAATGTTTTAATTGATCACATTGTCATATTTTTTATTTGGAAGGCGACAGAGAGGAGACAGTTCGTGAGGTCATCATTCTCATTACGGTCGTCGGTTCGTCCGTGCTTGGCATCTGTTTTTCATATCAAAGTTATGACTGTAGTCAACGATAAGAAAGGGTGCACAAATGTAAAAAATAGTGTAACATTTTTAGAAAGGTTTATATTAAAAATTGGTGAAACAAACGCTGTACACATGTTATGCCGCATCCGTATTTGTCTTTTAAGCCTTAAAAATTGTGAAATATCCGAAATTATTTTAAAATTTCAGCTCAGTATTTCTTCTTTAGATTATTTTGCACAACACATAACAACAACATTCAGAGATTATTTCATTTGTGCACAATTTGCCTTCATAAATTATAATTTGTATGTCTAATTTTTCATAGAATAGCCGTTTGTTCCCCTGGCTTGTTTGCTCGGGGATGAGTTAATGTTAATAAGGATATACTTTAAACGATAACGGTCGCAGCTTTCACCATGTCACGAGGTTAAGCCTAAATTATGAGCCGCCCAACAACTGGAAATGGTGCCTTGCGTTTCATTAATCCAGGATTTAGAAGGAAATATGAAGTATGAATTATTAGGCTGTATTTTTGGAAACATGATTTTATGATTGTTTATAATATTATCAAAGATAAAAAGGCGAGTTCTACTTTCTTTATTTTTAATATATTATACGTAAATGACAGTTGTCGATGAAATTTATTTAAAAAAATGCTCAGATATAAGTTTTCCATCAGTAGATTTATATTCGCGTATAAAACCCTGAACCATATTTTTAAGTTATACCTACATGACGTATTACGCATCGGCCAGATTATATTCAAATATTCGCGGCCTAATGCACCTAAAAAGTTCGATCTGTATGATTTGATCTTTCCATCATCATAATCCACTTCTTCATTCATCACACTTCATCTCGGACAAGGATAAGACGAAATGACATCCCAACGTGTCTGTGAAGTTAGCATCTCAATTGTTAGAATCTCAAAAAAAACTTCAGTTCTAGTAGCATCCAGCATAGTTCTACAGTTCTAGATAGGTTTTAACAATAGTTCAGCCATAATCTAGATAGTAATATCTGAAAATTAATATAAATATCTGAATCTGATTGTAAAATCAAAAACGTATTTTGGCCTAATGAGATGCTAACTTCGCAAAATGCATCTTAGCATCTCATCGGATTTGGATTCTTTGACTTCTCAATAATTAAAATCCGAAGAGTTCTACATCCTCAAGAAGTTTTAGCAATAGTTCTAGCCATTTTAGTCTTAAAATCGCAATTTTAATGTATGAAAAACCAACTTTTTAAGATATATCTTATTATTAAAGTGAAATCTGGGTCAGATCAAACCTTCATATGATGGACAAAACTATCATACACGATTTTTAAAAAAGTTCTACTTCCTTGACCAAAACCACTAATTTTATATTTTTTTAATGAAAAAAATCGAACTTTTGTGAGATGCTGGGTTAAAATTTTGAGTTCTGGGTCAGGTCAAGCTTGAACATGATAGGTAACGATGTCCTACACGATGTTCCACAATAGTTCTTAAAATTAGGGTCAGAACTCAAAATTTTAACCCAGCATCTCACAAAAGTTTGATTTTTGTCATTAAAAATTTTTAAATTAGGGTTTTGGTCGAAGGAGTAGAACTATTGTGGAACATCGTGTAGGACATCGTTACCTATCATATTCAAGCTTGACCTAATCCAGAACTCAAAATTTTAACCCAGCATCTCACAAAAGTTTGATTTTTTCATTAAATTTTTTTAAAATTAGGGTTTTGGTCGAAGGAGTAGAACTATTGTGGAACATCGTGTAGGACATCGTTACCTATCATATTCAAGCTTGACCTAATCCAGAACTCAAAATTTTAACCCAGCATCTCACAAAGTTTGATTTTTTTTCATTAAAAAATTTTTAAAATTAGGGTTTTGGTCGAAGGAGTAGAACTATTGTAGAACATCGTGTAGGACATCGTTATCTATCATGTTCAAGCTTGACCTGACCCAGAACTCAAAATTTTAACCCAGCATCTCACAAAAGTTCGATTTTTTTCATTAAAAAATTTTTTAAAATTAGGGTTTTGGTCGAAGGAGTAGAACTATTGTAGAACATCGTGTAGGACATCGTTATCTTTCATGTTCAAGCTTGACCTGACCCAGAACTCAAAATTTTAACCCAGCATCTCACAAAGTTCGATTTTTTCATTAAAAAAATATAAAATTAGTAGTTTTGGTCAAGGAAGTAGAACTTCTTTAAAAATCGTGTATGATAGTTTTGTCCATCATATGAAGGTTTGATCTGACCCAGATTTCACTTTAATAATAAGATATATCTTAAAAAGTTGGTTTTTCATACATTAAAATTGCGATTTTAAGACTAAAATGGCTAGAACTATTGCTAAAACTTCTTGAGGATGTAGAACTCTTTGGATTTTAATTATTGAGAAGTCAAAGAATCCAAATCCGATGAGATGCTAAGATGCATTTTGCGAAGTTAGCATCTCATTAGGCCAAAATACGTTTTTGATTGTAAAATCTAGATTATGGCTGAACTATTGTTAAAACCTATCTAGAACTGTAGAACTATGCTGGATGCTACTAGAACTGAAGTTTTTTTTGAGATTCTAACAATTGAGATGCTAACTTCACAGACACCATCCCAACACAATGTTGCCAGCGAGAGAAATTAAATAGTTTTTTCCTTCAGATCTTTAAACATAGTGATTAGCACTAGGCTCATTGAGCCTAGACGTAAATACCATCTCGGACAAGGATCTACGTATAGTTACGATAAAACTTCACTTAAGGTAAGTTCGTTTAATCTTGTAATTATATGAATTATATCACGGACTACCAATAATATGTCCTTACCATCCTTATGGCTGCGGATTAATAACGGCGCGGCTTATAACGATACTTTAAGTTTATCTTTGATCCAATTACAAAGTTTTTCTCAAAACATTATAATAACTTTCAACATAAAACATAACATTTTTAAAGTTTAAAAGATAATCATTCTTAAAACTCATGACTCAAGTTTAAAAAGCTTTAAGACTTTTCATACAAAATTCTTCGTAAACTTTAATTTGCTGCAGCGAACATCCGGGCACATTATAAAAAGACGAACACACGCAGTGCTAGCAATATACAGAGAAACGGCATACTGGGAGGGATCTACGCGTCTCCCTTCTGATTTATAAGGGGTGGCGATTCGATTTACTTATTTTTAATGAGGCTCAGAATTAGTTCCGACTATGGGCTTTGTTACTTGAACAAAATATAGTTTACTGATCTCCGGTCTTTTATTGCAAGAGGCTGGCTAGGTAGGTACCACAACAATGTCACATATTCTACCGAAAAGCAGTAGTGTCTTTGGCATTAGTGTGTTCCGATTTGAAGAGCAGTGTAGGGTAGTGAAATTGCTGGGCAGAGGAGATTTAAGAACAAATATCCTGAGGTTGGCAACGCGTGAGTGACACCTACGAATGGTGTTGCAAGCGCTCATAGGCTACGGGCTAAGGATCATATGCTAAACGCTTAACATCAGGTGGGCCGTAGGACTGCTTGCTAACTTAGTAGCCTAAAAAAAATGTTATACCTACGTGAAATGTTTACTTACTTAAACAACCAGTCAAAATAAAAGGTTACCACAAACCCACAACTTATCCTGAAGGGCTCGAAATCGCCCCATAAAACTGTGATACCTAATTATAGCACCCTGACATCCTGTCTTACAGGATTACTGATTCGACGCGGCGTCTGCGACTGCGTTCCTAATTAATTTATTAAGTTTACATTTAACACATGTTTGACCTAATTTATCGTAAGGTTAACAATAACGTCAAGAATGCGTCTAATACAAATATAAGGCCTGAATTATCAGTACTGATACGCAGTCTATAGAAAGTAACTATTGTAAATGAATTAATAATTCCGATTTCGCAAGTCTAACACTGTATATAACACGTTACAGTACTAAACAGCCGTCTGTGTGCTGATGCAAGCTTAAGCGTGCTTACGGATGCTCATAAGTGTGTCCAAAACCATCCAGCATTCAGGTTGGCGCTGATAATTGTAATGCAGGACTAAATCGAACCTTGTTTTACATTAATAATTAATGCAATAATCTAATGTTAGGTATAACATGAATAAGTTAGTCTTATAACTATTTTTATACTCGTATGTACAATTAAATTCAGTATACGCATTTTATGACTTAGTTCTCGAGGGGCACGAACAGTTTATTCAGCTACAGAAGCGGCACTCAGTCTGTTTATGATTGTGACAAAGGAACGTGTACTCAACCACGTCACGTGAGAACCTTTGTCAGAACCACTGGAGTGCTGTTCCGACATCCTGTCGTAACCCTTATGTAGTTTATAACAGTTTTTCTACATATTATGTGAATTTATTTATATAGCGATGTTCAACAATAACTTTAAAATTTTGCCTACTAGACATATATTATACTGAAATGAAACGTTATTACAACGAAGTTCATTATTGACTAGCTTCTGCCAGTGACTTCGTTCGTGAGAATAACGATTTTAATGCAAACTTTGAACCCCCATTTCAACTCTTCAGGGATGGAATTTTAGATAATATTAAAACACTAGTTCATTTATCTTTAATTGTTGGCCAAAAAACAAAGTTTCGTGTTTCTGGTTACAAAAATTATGTACTACCCTAACAAACTTTAAACCCATTTTTCAACCATTCATTGTTAATATCTTTGACACCGTTGTGGCGTTGTGGGTAGCGAGTCTGCCTTAAGCCTCGACGGTTGCGGGTTCGATTCCCGCTCGGAGCAGATATTTGTATTAATCGTACAGGCATGTTTTCCGGTCTGGTTGTGTTTGTCCTTGTCATTGTGAATGTTTCCGGACCCCCGACACAGGATATAATTATCCTAATGGGGGCCGTTGAGTGTGTAGCGTGTGTAGCGTTTATCTTTATCTGTAATTTTTGAACGAAAAGTATTATTATCCTTGTTTCTTGCTTCTAATTAAAAAAATGACAGACTTCCATATAAACTTTAACACCTTGACGGGGTTACCGTTAAGGGTTTAATTTCGAGAAATACTTTTTGAGTGCTCGTTTACGTTTTAGAAACAACATCTGTGAATAAATTTAGTTTTCAAGGTCTAAGGTAAGCTAGTATTTAGGCTGGGAATTGATATTATGTTAATCATGTCGTCTCCTTTATACATACCTATATGTATACACTACATCCGATTTTTTGCAGACGATTTCCGATTTTTAATTTGTTTTAGCGTTTATTTATGATTACATTACTTTATTTATTTTTTTATTTTTTTGTACTAAGTAATACATAATAATCTAGTTTACTCTGTAATATTTCAGTTTCGAAGATATATGTAACAAGGAAGTGCATCGATCAGACATCGGTATGCGTCGAAAGTTCGAAGAAAACCGTAAACATCGTTAATAAAAGCGCAGTTAAACTTTTAGACGGTACTAATTTTTATTGATGAAAACAGATGTACTGTTTCACATTTACCTACGTTCATTTATGTGTTTACACAGATAAGTATCGCACACTTGATTATAAGCTTATGTTATATACTTTTACTTGATCAAGATTATAGTGAGACTAAGCGACATAATTGGACGCAAATAAGCAATACCATGTCAGCCCACACAAATGTCATTTCGAGAAAAACGCATTTGAAGATTTTGAACAACTTGCTTTATATGAATTTTTTATGTATTGGTCAAGTTTTTGGCAATTTCAGATTTACGTAAGTTACTTATACTTATTTTTACAAAAAATAAGTATACAAACTGCATATTTCGTATATAATATAACCCATAACGTTTAAAATAATATATAAATTGCACAATCAAAAATGGCTTTTTAGAAGTTTTAAAGCTTAAAACCCTACAAATATTAAAGAAAAATGTTCTTCAGCCATTTACCAACACTTGTGCATATATAACTCAGTTTTTTCAATTTTGTGGGTTGACATAGTATTGCTTATTTGCGTCCATATATTGTATGTTCTTTTAACAGCTTCAGATAAACATTGTTTTTAACCGACTTCAAAAAAGTGGTTATCAATTCAACTGTATTTTTAAGGTTTGTTACCTTTGATTGGATAAACCGATTTTGATTATACTTGTACTTTTATATATTATTTATTTATGTTATTCTACACCAGAAGTCGGTGCCATATGTGGCGATCTTATATTTAGCACCGACTTATATTGTAAGAAATATTTATTATTTTCTTTTTCGTTTTGAAGTCGGTATTTTTTTTGTTAACTACCATATCTTGGGAAACATTCTTTGGCAACGGGATAGCGTTAAAGAGCCCTTCACCTGAATGAAAAATGTGTTTGCCCACCTGAGGGAAATAACAACCTTTTAAATTTGATTGGCTTCTCACACTTGCCAATTTATATTATTCGGTGATTACTTCATATATAAAAGATATTGAAATAATTAGATCAAATTGAGCTCTAGATGTGGGGCAACGTTACACAATACAACCATTTCTTCGTGCTTCGGTAAAAGCACTACTTAGGCGCACTCAAACCTACGAGCTTGGAAGCGTATAATATCAATTAGTAGGTCATGCTCACGTAATAGAAGACGAGTGCGGGATACAGTCAACGAAAAAAACCTATATGAGCATATTTTCTTTTATTTTATAACATACAAATATTTATTTATAAATTAAGTACATAAGTTTCGTCGTAAAAATGGCATACTTTTTCATGATTTTTTAAAATCTAATAGTTTATGTATGTGTGTATTAAAAATATTAATTTTCGATATTTAAAATAATATTTATGTTCTTTATTAGTTATAATAATCCACAAAATAAATTCTTCAAAACTGCGTACGAATATATTTTTATTTGTAACATCTTTTACTTCGAATTTTGGGTATCGAATTATTTATTTATTAGAAAGAAACCCGTATTAAAAGTAATGACGCCGACTGTACCGCAATTGAATGAATTTAAAATTACAATTATTATCTGTATTGCTATAATACTCGGCTCCCTATGAGGGTAAACATCTGGCTGTTGTAGGGCAGGAGATAACATCTACAGATGTTTTCACGTTTTTAATGTACTTTTCTTACCAAGACTGTTGTAGAAGCATACTCAATATATTATTTAATGGATTTTATATATTTATACCCTTTGCTTACTCATACTAAAATTGTTGCAGAAGTGAGTCTGTACTCTGTGGATAAACTCAAAAAAATCTAGGATATAAAACTACTGGATGGATTTCGATGGAACTTTTTATATTTTGAAAGATTGTTATTATGCTTTAAGGTTTGTATTTATTTTCATATCGAGCTAAGATAACGAACGGAAACATATAAATAAAACCACATATAATTCTAGCCCTCTGTAGACCTGGACGTAAGGTGGTATCACACGTATAGGATAAGAGTTAATAATAAAGTTATAATAAAACAACTATGGTTCGCCATCTGTATCGTTATTACATAATATATAACAATTTGTCATAACGCCTACACATGCAAAATATAAATAAATAAACGCTACACACTAAACGGCCCCCATTAGGATAGTTATATCCTGTGGCGGGGGTCCGGAAACATACTCAAGAACAAGGACAAACACACCCAGACCAGAAAACATGCCTGTATGGTCAATACAAACATCTGCTTCGAGCGGGAATTAAACCCGTGACCTCTGGCGCTTAAGGCAAGTTCGCTACCACTGCGCCACAACGTCGTCAATATAAGAAAAATAATAGTATAGATGAGTTCAAATAGATTCTCCGTATTTATTTTTGATAGAATTATTAATGTATTTTTACTAAATTCAGTAACAGTATGTTGTTACTCAAGTAGTTTTCAGAAAAAAAAGTAAGTATACATATTATATATCAGAAAAGTGCATAAAGGCGATCACTAACAACGATATAGGATTTGGGACATGTCATTTTAATCTCGGAACATAGAATTTTATTCCACAGAAGTGACATCGACCCAAAAATGGCATTTTTAATAAAGCTGACCTAATTATGTATGTCTATTTTATTATTTGTTAGTGTTTTGCCTTTAAAACGTTGGCGAAGGTGAAATAAAATTTTCAATTGCAATTCTTTTCATATTTCATCAATTGCAAAGCAAGTATTTATAAGAAATCCTAGTGAGCACTAGTTGTAACGGCCAATGTTTTAGTGTCTGGGTATCCCATAGATACAAATACAAACATTTTTTTATACCAAAAATTTGGAAAGAAGCGCACAGCTGATTATAAGCGGTCGCCATACAGGCGTACACGAGTAGCTCAATGAACCCACCCATGAGGTTCCCACCAAGGGCCTCCTCCGAGGCGCGAGAAAGAACAAAAGGAAAGGATAAACAGTGGTGAGGTTTTAGTATGCCACTTATCTAAATATTTGTGGTGAACGTTTACCACTTCTATCGCCCTCTCAGCTCACACTAACGCCGGGTGCACTACCGCGACATTTGATTAGACGTCGTAGTGAATACACGGCGTCGTATAATTAGCCCACGCAAGTTCAGTAACCTGCGCGTGCGCTTCTACGCGATAGCTGCATCGCTTTCAGTATGACAGATTGCAAAAATAACATAAATAAAATATGTTTACTTTAGCCCAACAATTTGCACTGCATTATAATGAAAACAAGTTTACCTCATTATATAGACGACGTTGTAGCACAGCGATAGCGAACCTGCCTTAAGCACCACAGGTCGCAGGTTCTAATCCCGATCGGAACATACGTGTCACGGTTTGGGTATGGCCTCCAGATCTGGATATAACTATGCTATTGGGGCCTTTGAGTGTGTAGCGTTTATTTATTTATCTCAACCTTCTTGTTCTGAGTACGGTATCTATGTATTACTATAATACAACGACTTGAGAATAAGTTGGCAAGCAATCATACAAGCAATTGTCGCAGCTCATGAGCTTGCAACACCATACATTTGTAGGTCTCACGCGTTGCTTGCCTCGACATGTTGGTTCTTAAATCTCCTTCGCCCAGTAATTTCCTAACTACAGTGTCTGTGCTGTGCTTTACGATAGAATAACTGACCTACCAGCCAGCCAGTGGTATCTACCCAGCCAGCCTCTTGCAATAAAAGAAAGTCAGGTGTATACGTATCACAATGGTAGCAAAACAAAACTAGTATTAATAATGACAAAAATATACTAACATATATTTACCAAAAGAAAAAGATCAAAAATCGTTAGACGCCATCTAGATTTAACGTTTACTCATGTGAGGGGAATGCGAGGGCGGTATTTATACCAATGCCATAGATTTATCACTCGCATCTATAGTAAATGACGGTGGATTGAGTCGTCTCGTCGCTCCTTCAGCATTGACTTTTATTGCTACAGACACGATCTTATTAGCGATATGTTTCAATTCGAACGTCTGATAGCAGTATTGAAAATATAAATTTTACAGATCGTTAAGAAAAATAAGTTTTTTTTTTTATGTTAGAAGTTGGCAAACAAGCATACGGCCCACCTGATGGTAAATGGCTGCCGCAGCCTATGAGCGCTTGCAGCACCATTAGTAGGTGCCACTCGCGCGTTGCCAACCTCGAGATATTAGTTCTTAAATCTCGTTCGCCCAATAATTTCACTAGCGTACAATGCCCTTCAAACCGGAACACAGTAGTGCCTAAGCACTACTATTTGGCGGCAGAATATTGGACACTGCGGTGGTACCTACCTAGCCAGCCTCTTGCAACAAAAGACCTACCACCAGTGTGACTGATTGCACTGGTGGAATAATCTCTGTTGTGACAGAGGTTATCCCAACAGCGGGCGATGGGGTCGTCACATCCCGACGCCTGTCCGAAGTCGTCAAAGCTCGAAGTCTAATATATACATTGGAATTAGAGTTTTAGACACTTTTTTTCATGACCAAGTTTCGTATTCAATTTACGGCTGCCATTTACGCTGTCACAGCCAGAACAGAAGACATCAAAGCGAAGAAAAACCAATACTTATATTATTATTTGTGTAGTAATATTTAATTTCTTGGTTTTGTTAATTAATTTAAATTACTTTTTAAACACTTATTAGTTATACTTTTTTGTTAACTAATCGAAATATCTATAAACTGTTATAAACGTTAAAGGATTCCCACGATACAGGCTTGTCTCGTGTGGGTTCCAATAGATATTGAAATATTGTATAACAGCTTTTTGTAATAATAAATAAATTAATTTAATTTGATTATGACAATTATTATAATACTTAACTTATCGTAACTTAGTGCGAAACTAAATTTTAATTTTCCTAATGCGACACACATATAATTTTTAAGTCTTCACCTACCTCATTGTCGGCGGGTTTCTCAGCGTGTATGCGGTCGCGCAGCGCCACCAGCTCCAGCGGCCAGCTCGACAGCTCCGCGTCCGGGTCTGATAGCAGAACCTGTAGAATTTACGCCTATTTTAATATATATATTTTTACTAGATAACAAATAGCTAACCTAAAAATTACAATATATACTTTTTTGTTGATATATTTATAGCACTCAGAATTATATGTTGTAGATTGTACTAATCCTTATAGGACTAATTATAGGAATAATAGGCGATTAAAATGTGCCTTTCAGTCTTTCTGATTCTTCGACTTGTTGGATCTTTTATGTGTATTTCTGTTCAAAGTATATAGTTAGACTGCATTGTGATTGCTGGTATTTATATTGTCCTGATACGATGACGTACATCCGGAAATATATGAGTAATTACCTTTTTGAGACGCTTATAGCCGGGTGCGCTCAATGATCGGTAAAACGATCCGTGCGTAAACCAACTTTAGGCGCGGTCAATCACTAGATGGGTGATCGCATAGTGGTATTTCAACTGAGCGTCTCCGTGCTTCAGAGGGCACGTAAAAATCGGTTCCGGCTGTTATGAATTTGACAACAGTTGTTAAGTCAAGTCAGAGGCCTACGGGCGACCCGAACAACTCTGACACTAGGTTGGCCACTAACCACTCGATAAGATGATTACCTTTTTAACGGGAATTTCACTGGCATATAGCTGATGTTATTAGGAGTTACAGTTAAGCAACGTTTATTTTATAAAAGGTTAAAGAGAAATCGGCAAACTTCGCATACGGAGCCGCGGGCATAGCTAGTCTATGATAAATTAATACGTTTATATTATTAGACAAAAACGCAAGTCATTTAAAATAATAAAATTTCGAACATTAAAACGAGAAATTATGTCTTTTTTTTTACACAAACTGGTATTTTGTTATATTTTGTTATATTTGCAGTAAAAATCATACGACTTTTTATTTAATATCTGATTATCTGTTTAACTGCAATTTGATTTTGATTCAGAATAACGAGACTCTTTAATTAGTAGTCTCGACTTTTTGATCGCTATGCCTTTACGTTTTTTATTAAAAAAATCCCGTAACACTATTTCAAATTACTTTATTTATTTATCATTAAAACCAAAATATCGTTTCAAATTTCGACTCATTAATATTAACTGAAACTTTGTATAAGCATTACAACAGCAGGTGGGATTCAACAATTTCAAACAAATTTAAGCAACCTACATAGTTAAGTTAAGCAAATAATTATTCGCACTTGAACGCTGACATCTTGTATAGGTATGCCTGTCAAAGATCTGTATAACTAAATGGCATTCATAATATTAATCAGAAGTTTCGAGATAACTTCAAAAGACAGATTATGTTTAATGAAGAGTCAGCCCTTTGTATTTATTTAGCCTAATACTTCAAATGTCTTCGCTCGGTGTAGATGTTTGTATTGACCATACAAGCATGTTTTCGGGTCTCATTTGTCTTGTCATTGTGTATGTTTCCGGACTCCAGACACAGGATATTACTATTCCAATAAGGGCCGTTGAGTGTGCAGCGTTTATTTATTTATTTAATGTTTTTTTTTGCATTAAAATTAGAAACAAGATATAAATTTGATATCCTTTTCCCCTACAATGATGGGATTCCTAGGAATCTTTCAGAGAGAAAACTACATTATCTCTGAATAACATATGCATGTGAAAATTAGATTTAGATTTTTTCAGCTTGTTTGTTTTCACTTTATAGAATCGAAAAATGTTAGAGAAAATTACGACTTCGGTTTTCGAGATTCAGTTTATAAAGCTACAAGTAACATAATTTATGCAGACTGGGTGAGTCAAGTTGATACATATAATATTTAAATCAACATGATGATTCACACATGCGAAACCGAGAGCAAAAACTAGTCATCATAGAATTGATAAATCATTAGAGTATACAATTTTTTAACAAAATACACTGCAGTTATTTAAGACCTTATACTCATACATAATGTTATCTGTATCCTACAGACGTCATTCTTCTATAATATGTACAGAAAAAAATAACTTACAATAATATCTGCCATTACTGATAACACAAAACAACACGACACTTCACTATCAGATCCAAAAAAAATATAAGGAAACCTAATAATAACATATATATAATTATAAGCAATGTAAGCACACTACCAGTGTACAAGGGAATATAGAAATAAATATAGGTCGTTTGACCCCTCCACCCTTATCGGCTTCTGATTGTGATGAAAACAAACAAAACCATTATAAATTATTTTATGACTTATCACTATTGGCATAAGAGAATCATTAGTGATGTTTACACCGACTAAGTGCTCCAATTAATAAATTAGTTATTGTCTTTTGATTTTTGGTAATTGGCTTTGATTTTATATAATAACATTAATGAATAGTAATCAATATATATATATAGAAATCCTTAGTAAATCGTTAACTTTATAAAAGCTATTTACAACTAACATCTGCTAGTTAATATATAGCAAGTTTGTATGTTTGGCTGTCTGTTACTCACAATCACGCAAAAACAGCTCAATGTGTTTAAATATATTATAGATTGTTGCCTGGACTAAGACATAGGACACTTTTTATGCTGGAAAAATTTAGGTTTCCGTGGGATTATGAAAAATCGTTTCGTAGGGCGTATCCACTTGGAATTATGTTTAGATGTTTCTTACTGAATAAGGCATAAACGCCTTGACAGATTTCGAATGAAATTTAGCACAAAGATAGCTTATTATCTGGATGAACACATAGAATATTGTTTTTAACTTACTTTCATGACTAAAAAATTGTACGGTTTCTATGGGATTATCAAAAGACATGCTACAGGATGTATTCAATTGGCATTCGGTATATTGTGTGTGTGTGTGTGTATAGTGTGTGTGTGTGTGTGTGTGTGTGTATGTGTTCTATTCTCTCTGGAGCCAATTCTAAGCTCACCGCGGACCAAGTCCCGCGCAGATGCTAGTAAATAATAATTAATCAACGACGTTCACCACGTCCAATTGCTTTTTATGCAAATAACTATTTGACGACATTGTGGGACAGCGGTAGCGAACCTGCCTTAAACGCCACAGGTCGCGGGTTCGATTCCCGCTCGGAGCATAATATGTTTGTATTGACCAAGCAAGCATATTTTCCTGTCTGGGTGTATTTGTCCATGTCATGGATTATTTAACTATATAGTAAGCGATTGTAAGCGATCGACATTCACACCAACCATTAATACCTAAGTCGCTATATTAGGTCTTGATATGCCTATATATGAATAATACTATTTCGAATTTTAAGATGATAAAATTTTATTATTAGACAAAGATTATTGTTTCGAGACAGCATGGTCAAAAACCGGGTCAATCATGCGAAAAATGTCACTTGATTTTGGCGAGATGCCAGTTCAAGTCGTTTGTATTTCAAAACGAGTGCGTTCACTTCGACGATGACGGTACTCTATATAACTATAATTAGATAAGTCGGAATCATCATCGACTCGTTGAGAGGTAGGTACCTTTTTAAGAAACTTCAAACAAAACTGATAATTATATTTTATTTGTAACTTTTTTTAACATCCAACAGTACAGAGCGTCCTAAAGAAAAATATGTACATTCATTTAAAAACATTGCCGTAAGTCTCGGATAGTCTGATAAGAAAATAAAGAACTAGACTAATAAAACTTTTCGGACAAATAATATTTATTTTGTAAAGGATACATTATATCATATTTATTTTGTAGAGATGTAATAATATAAGCTTCAATAGCTCAACGATAGAAGGGCCGACGTAAACGCGAGAGTTGTAGTTTAGATCCTGATAGTGAGCGTGCTCTGAGCCTCGACGGTTGATTTGATTCCCGCTCGGAGCAGATGTTTATTATAAATATCGATTTCGGTCTGGAGGTATGTTTTTATGAGCCAAATCACAGTGTCTTGGAAAGCACGGAGTTAGGATGTCGATGCTGTTTTTTATCATAACATCTAGCAATAATCGTTAACTCTTGATAAGTAATTTTCTCTTATCCATTGAATTACTGGTTTGCCCTTTGGGTTCCGGAGGTTAAATGGCAATCGCTCTGTGTACAAACTAGTAACAAGTAAAATAAGGATAAGAGTTTAAGCAGACCGCAGGAAAAAACCGGGAATATAGTAAGAAGAAGAAAAAGTTACATCTTGAAAAAGCATTCCTAATCACTACATAGTATAAAACAAAATCCTTTTTCTGTCTCCATATCCCTATGTTCGCTTTAATATTTAAAACTACGCAACGGATTTTGATGCGGTTTTTTTAATAGATAGAGTGATTAAAGAGGAAGGTTTATATGTATAATAACATCCATTAAATAGTGGAGAAATACTCTTATTTTTGAGGTTTCTAATGTGATGTCGTAAATAATTACATAATTTATATTATAAAAAAATATATTGATTTTGTAAATTATTTTTAACCGTGATAATTATATTTAATGGTTCATATAAAGATGCGAAACAGTTACGTACCATAAGCGTAGAATCACTACTAAGAATGTCGTTGAGATTTACATTACTACAATGTAACTTCAGGATCAGTCTATAATTAGATATTGTAAAAAACGATAGAATGATCGCGGGTACTAACCCTCTACTAATATAAATTTGAAAACGTATGTTTTTTACTCAATCCCACAAAAATTGGAGAACGTGTTTGGTTGAAATTTTGTACACAAATATTTTATTACGTAGACTTACACATAGTTGCATGGGATACTTTTTATCGGGTAAATAATCGGTTCCTGTGGGATTATCAAAACACCTACACCTAAAGATCGTATTTACTTAAAATTTTGTGTACATTTATTAATAATTATTTACAGGCAAATGTTTCATTTCTATGTGGAGCCAATTCTAAAGTCAACGCGGACGAAGTTGTGGGCAAATCGTATATTTCTAATTTTCATTTTATATCCCCGGAGTTGTTGGTAGTTGTAGTTAATAAAACTATGTGGTCCTATCTAACAAAAAAATCAACCTCTCTCTGTTTTTTAAACGAGCGAACAAATAAAATATAACAGACGAATTGATAACCTCTTCGTTTTTGAAATTGGTTATAACTCATAACTCAGTTTGATTGGCATCAAATATTAAACACCATAGATTCAACCACTTCATTTTCCTATTCTGTCAGAAGTCAAGAACAGATTTATGTGTGTTTTCGTTACTTTTGAGGAACAAAATCATAAAATTAATTTTGATAATACAGTACTTACTCGTTTTAAACACAATTGTAGATTATACGGCATAACTTTCACATTTTTATTTAAAATCAATATCACAACTATAATCTGTACAACACAAAAATATAGTCACTCAAAACAGTTAAAAATATTATTATACTTTAGAAAGTCACATATAACAACATTCAAAACGGAATCGTCACAACAACTAAAGAAAACCGGACCTTGCTCTATTTCAGCGATCCGAGGGAGAAGGGAACCTCGATTTTATTAATGATTAACTTTTTAGACACTGGCGGCTTTCCAAACTATAAGCGTAGGCCTGACGCTTAGGTGCGTTACACACTATTTAGTGACGTGAATATCGTCATAGTATAAACTGCACATTATAAAGAAACTAGCGGCCCGTTCCGGCTTCGCACGGGTATAAAATATATAGCCTATGTCATTCACTGAAAAAATTATTAAAATCGATCCAGTAGTTTTGACTTATTCATTACTGCCGGTGGCCCCCGCACGCGTTAAATGTAATTATTTACGACATCACATTAGAAACCTCAAAAATATTTTTTTTCTCCACTATTTAATTGATGTTATTATACATATAAACCTTCCTCTTCAATCACTCTATCTTTTAAAAAACCGCATCAAAATCCGTTGCGTAGTTTTAAAGATTTACGCATACATAGGGACAGAGAAAGCGACTTTGTTTTTATACTATGTAGTGAAGATGATTTTTTCTTCTTATCTTATTTATTATTTAGTAGTACAGCCATGCTCCCAACATATATCGGTCGGCTCGACCGGGGAAGTACTACCCTCTCATAGAAAATCGGCCTAAAGTAACAGTATCCGGAAAGCGACGTAAGCCCAATCTCCCACCCCCTCTGTTGCCTTCCTTTTTCCCATCTCATCCATCCCTCCTACCTTTTGGGTTGACAACGCGCATGTGATACTTTAAGTATCGTAAGCGTTTATAGGTAACGGTGACTGCTTACCATAAGGCGTACCGTATGCTTGTTTGCCAACCGTCATAAATTAAAAAAGTTAGGATGTCAAGAAAAAATCGCTTAATACACAACACAAATCTCAACAACTTCGCTTATTAACAAACTGTTAAAAAAATTTATTAAACTATATATATGTAGTAGTAGTATATAATAATCAATGTGTTTCAAGAAATAAGATAATAAATCTAAATTATTTTTACGAAAAAAAAATTAACTAAAGTTGTCACAGTAAAGAGTGTCTAGGTGTTTGCGAGTGGTAATAACGCGTCCTCAATACATTTGGCAACATTATTTGTTCCGGGTGTAACGCACCGTGGGCAACGAATTAAATATCCTAGCATCTTTTCTTTATATGCTAGGTTAGACTTAAGTATATGTAGTTAATACCACGTTTATATGGAATATATGCTTATGTCGTGACAGTTGGCAGTGACCGCAACCTATCAACACTTGAGATACGTGAGGGTAGGATGGAAGGGGTGAGAAGAGATAAAATAGAGGGTGGGTAATCGGGTCTCCGACGCTCTCACTTATCGCATGAAGCGCAACAGGACTGATACTATTACATTACGACGATTTTCTGTGAGAAAGTAGTACTTACCAGGTCGAGCCGGTCCATATGTGTTGAGAGGAGTATGGCTCTATAGCACACAGAATATCGACGTGAAGTGACAATGTCAGTCTGTTCTGTTGCATTCTATTCGATAAGTGGGAGCCCCAAAATCCCAAGTTCCCAACCCCCTCAGTCTTCTTCTATTTCTTTTAGTTTGTGTTACCCATTTTATGATAATGCGCACGATGTAGTGTTACTGTGAACATGACCTACAGTAACTACTTATCATAAGGTACTCGCCACATTAGTGTTATAATTCTTTAACCTTTTACGGTTGGGTAGCGAAGATAAAATTTAGTAAGCTTTAATTTAAGTCTTAATGATCTTTCTCAATAGAATACAGTTTAAACTAAGTCGAAACATTTTTACATTCTACTATGAACATTTTTATTTCTAAGCGTCCAAAAAACCATATTAATTTATAGAATATGAGACACTCAAAAGCCAATTTTACATTGATCTATGAAAATATTTACTTAGCCTCATTCAAAACTCTTTCTTTCTTACAGTTTTAGATAAATGGGTCAAGAGTTATTATCTCGCGTCCTGATTCCATTCGACATATTTATTACCAAAATGTGCGATACACTACCAACGTGTCCAATGCTGCGGTCCGACATCCGTGAATAACATACATGTCGTAATCAAATTTTAACATCCATGTCGCCGATTTTTTATACAATATCTTGAATGTTAGTTTAATTTTAATCACTGGACACAATCAGGAAAATTATGATAAGTACCTAATTTTTAAATGAAGCTTAAAATGCTATTTAATGGATTAGGCTTTAACAAGCCTTTTTGAAACGTAAAAGTAACAAAGTCTTGTGTTTAAGTGACTTTAGCTGTTCTATTTTTTTTTAAAGTTCTTG
Source organism: Hestina assimilis (assembly GCA_023373885.1). Taxonomy (NCBI): domain Eukaryota; kingdom Metazoa; phylum Arthropoda; class Insecta; order Lepidoptera; family Nymphalidae; genus Hestina; species Hestina assimilis. The sequence goes on along the minus strand of CM041754.1, from coordinate 15,085,536 downwards.
ACTCCCATCGAGATGAGGCCTACGGTGGAGCGAGCTTACTCATGAGAAGCCTGTGTACTCGCACCTTGAAGAGGTTCAGGTTGTATGTGTTCGGGAAAATGAACTTATAAGCGCTTCAGTTAGTATTTATGTTAAAAATTATTGTAAAATTAAAATAAAAAAAATTAATGTGTATTCTTATTATTTATATAATTGTTCTATACTTTTATTTGCAAGCATTATGATTACCAATACAATATTGTCCACAGGATTTTATTACTTGACAAAATATTTACATACCAAAAAAATAATGTAATTGCTATATTCATAGTTTTTATTGAAAAGTGCGTTATATAAGCAAAAGCAATATTGATCTAGAGTACTTGCAAAGTATTTACAAATATTGTCCAACATTTCTTGTATATCCGGCATCGTGCGGCGTCCGGTGTCGGATCTGAGCAGTGTACACTCGTCGTTTACGTATATACAAGTGTTTACGTTCTATCTGTTAGTCAACGCTGCGGATGGTTGATATTATAAATATTGACTTAATATTGGCGCACTTGGCTATTGAACGCGTCATAAAAATTTACGATTTTCATTCGATCTATGTGGGATTGTTGCGGATTTGCGGCATAAAATACACGGTTAATTTTAATTTTTTTACTTTTTGTTTAGAAATAAGGTGACATCTAGAAGGTGGCTGGATACCGAAAGCCCAAAACAAAAGTGCTTGGAGAATGTTGAAGGAGGCCTACACCAAAATGGTTGCCCAAGGTTTTGTGATGCTAATGATAATGATGATGATATCCTTATCACACCTAACCATAAACGATACAACCATTCGGTTGAGAAAATTTATAAACAGTTACTTTTGCACAGAATTAGTGTGTATATTTGCTTTATAGTGCACATGTACATGTAGTGAGAGTGTGTACCGACCTGCAGCTGTTCCTGCATGTCCTGCAGCACCTGCCGCCGCACAAGCTCGTCACGCGCCGTCTGCTCGCGTCACGTCACGTCGCGTCACGTCACGTCACGTCACATCGCGTCACGTCACGTGTTTAGTCACACACGAGCGGTTAGTCGCATTCCAGCATGCACCAGAGATACTTTGCATTAGACATGGGAAAGTGTAGGGAGAGGCGAGCTGCCCATTCAATATTTTTATTAAAATTTATTTTTGTTTTACTATTTCATGAACAGCTCTATCAAAGATATATTTACACATATTCATGGGCGTACGCAGAAATTTAAAAAGAAGTGAGTTTACAGCTTCGTCTAAGAGACAAGCTAACATAAAATCAAAAACTGACAAGCAAACGAAACCCACACTGTTGACATTTTGAATGCAACATGCTTTAGGGCGTTTTTCAGACTAGCGTTTCTTTTTTTCGCACGTTTAGGTCGTTTACGCTCTTACACACTTCAAAAACCGAGCTTATTCCGGTGTATGTACTCGAACCTGTGGCGAGTCAGTCAGCGAAGACATTAATTGATTCAAAAATTATTACGCACTTATACGGGCTTATAAGCGCGTCAATTCTAATTTAATTTATTAAGTATTTAAAATGTAAATCTACCACTGTATATCATGTTGGTTTCCTATCAAATAAATAAATTTTAGAGTTGTGCATATGATAAAAGACGCTCCTATAAGCGTTTCAAAAACGCTAGTTTGACTGCACTCTTACGTGTTCTGATTTGAAACGTGCGGTTTCTTATTGCAGTATTACCTCATCACCGCAATCAAACTGGGAAACTACATCCGTAGTTTCAAGAATATATTATATACATTTCAAGTTACAGTGATTCTATTGTCTAATCCTTCGTTAGAAGAAATACTGAGCACGACCATGAATACATAGATTTATACATAACTAAAACACCAAAGAATTCAGAGTAAGCATTTTTGGGAAAGATTGTTATAATAACATTGGTACATTTATTTACAGTGTCGTTTTAGCATAGGAGGTATAACTCTCTCAATATAAGTTGAACCATGCGGAATAACACATTTTTGGGTCTCAACCGAATGCGGAATGTATGAGGCGCGTAACTATAGCAACGCGGCGACGCTCGACACGATTGGTACACTCGCACACAGTTGTTGTTTTAGTTCTTTAAAAATAAATTATTAAAAATTAAATTAAAATATAAATTATTTTTGTCAAGTGTGTGAACGTTTAATTTCAAGATAAGGTGTCATCCCAAGAAGTGACAGTGATTAAAAACGTACATTTACTAATTTTTTCACACCTTTTTCTATACTATTTATTCTGTGTAAGTAATTAATAAAGATAATGAATAAATAAAGACTTGAATTTAAAAGATACAATAACTATATTATATAATTAATTCTGTTTTACCACTTTATAAAAAAACTATTTAAATAAGAACAATCAAATTTAAATAAGAACAATTTAAATAAAATCAACATTTTTGTCCGATTGTACCTGCGCAGAAGCTGACATTTTGGTTCAACTTAAATTGAGGGAACTATACCTTTAAAGAAATATATGTAAAGTCAACTAAAATTTTCTAAGAGAAAAAAAACTAAAATTTTCTAAGGACTGCTATATTTAAGTTGACTATACAATTGTCTATGGACAGAGATGCAGGGACACCGCCACACTGACATGACATGTAATAATATGGAGGCTGACCTTTTCCAGTTCGAGGTCAATGTCCTGTTGGTACATAGGGACGGTCACTTCCGTGTTCTCGGTTGTCTGTATGTGCGCTTTTAGTTGGGTTATCTGGGAAAGATATATGTCATTTATTAAGAATGAAGCCTCAATAGCTCAACGGCTTAACCGACTCCACTTCGTTAACGCGCTGCGGGGTCTATCCCGACCTACACTCCTAGCGCCAGCTACGAGCTTATTTTGACGGGCAATAATAATACTAGTAATGACTTGAAAAAGCATTGCTAGAATTCTTTTAAAAAAGTTATATATTCTGTCTCATTCCCTCCTTTCCTCGAGTCGGCAACCCACTTGTCCCAATCGTCTGTAGGTTTCGGTAACCGTTTACCATCTAACGGACCGTATGCTTGTTATAATTAAATACATCGAATATCATTTGCATTGATCTTATTATATTTCACAGTCCGATTACATAATTCAAAGTGCATTCTGTAAAGTAAAAAAGTTCTGTTCATTAATTAGGAAAGTATGAGTCAAAGGTCTATGTTTTTTATCGAGCAACTTTATATGGTACTTTGATACCAAAAAAACTATTAATAAAATTTTTAGATGTCTTTTAATCTGTTTGTTTCGGCTAATAGCCTGCACCGCTGGACTGGCATTAACAGTAATTCCAGTGATGATGTTACAAGGAGTAACTTAGGCTACCTTTATTTTAGAAAAACAATAAGGCTTACATGGACTTAAAAGATTTAAATAAGTCTGTAAAAATAAATAATTATGATTTTCTTTTTTAATTTCATGACGGTTGGCAAACAAGTAGCCTCAACCTATGAAAGCGCGCGCGCGCGCCTTTTACATGCGCGTTGCCAACCCGAGAGATAAGAGGGAAGGGAAGAGAAGGGATAAAAGAAGGGGGTGGCAGATTGGATCTCCGGCCCTCCCTCTCATCGTACTACTTCCCCGATCGAGTCGGCCCCTCTGTGGTGGGAAACCATGGTTCTACTTCACTGAAAATAATTTGTTGTTACTGAAAAACTATATACTCCTATACTATTGTTAAATGTACCTGTTCCTCTAGTGAAGCAATCGTTTCTTTATGTCTCACTTGTAGTTCATTTATATATGTGATGTGTTCTGCTTTTAATTCTTCCACTTGTTGTTCTAGTTTCTTGTTTGTATGTTTCAGTGTGTTCTCCGTCGGTGTAGACGTCTGCTGAAAATTAAGATAATAGATACATACTTGTTACATATCTACAGAAGGAAACTTGGGCTAGATATTAAGAAAATTAGTTCAAAGTCTTCACGTTGCTGTCATTACAATACCTGAAGATTTTTTTTTTTTTATGTAACAAACAGGGCAAACGGGCAGGAGGCTCACCTGATGTTAAGCGATCACCTGAAGATTAATGCATTGAACCAGAGGTTTAAAAACACGTACACTGGAAGCGAGACTGGTTTACCAACTTTAAGGTTATGGCCAATATAGAAGATTAAAGCATTCAACCAGAGGTTTAAAAACACGTACACTGGAAGCGAGACTGGTTTACCAACTTTAAGGTTATGGCGAATATAGATTATTTAAAGCAATTGTTCCATGGATTTCGGGGTTTTTAAGGGCAGAGTGCAGAAGGAGGGCTATACGCGAAGCGATACGAAATGTGGTGATCCATTCACAAACTTATCGTTTATTGACTAGCGAGTTTAAAGCATGTAATGTTATTTTGAGTTTAAAGTATGTGTTATTGACACTGACATTAAAATATAATATTAATCAATATGAACAGTTTAATTATATAAGTGGCTAGTTACCTCTAGGGGCAGTGCGGAGAGGTCGACAGACCTCGTGCGGCGGCGCGCATCGCCGGCTGCGGGGTCCGGCTCGGGCTCAGGGGACGCGCCGGAAGACGCGCACGCCCGCCCGCGCCACACCTCCTCCGAGTAACTGACCAACCAAATTATATTATCAATATTATATTTATAGCATTTTCAGGGTTCCTTGCTTAATAAAACCTTCGTTGGGTTTTGTAACTTCCCCGTTACGCTGCTTGGATATCGTCAAAGGCAAATCCAGATAGAAATATATCTTAAAGAAAATCGTAAAGACCGGCATAAGCAACCTCATTGCCTCTGTGCTCGAACAGTTTCTTTTGACTTTGCAGTTTTCAGTACAAATTGGCATACTCGACAGAAAACAAATTACCCTCACACAGAGTATAGAAATGACGTAGCAGTATTGGTATTGTTGCGTTTCGTTAGAGGTCCAGAATCCTATTTCTCTTTTCTTCGTAACAAGTATCATCGCAACAACCAATGCTGTCTCCAATTTTGTTAATGAACATAGACTACGGAAAATGCTTGCTTCTAGAAGAGATGTCACATCGTTAGATGGTCAATTTTTTGTATATAAAAGAAGAACAAAACGTAAAGCTTACCCTTTAATCCTTAGCAGCAAAACAAACAAATTATAATATTACATTGCAAAGAACACTACGTATACAAGTAAATTTATAATTTAGAAACAAGACAGTTAATTACTCACCTGCGCTCCATATCACAACACTTCTTTTCGAAATACGTCCTTAAATTTTCCATTTCTTTCTCATGTTTGGTGCTAAGCTCCTTCCTCAATTCATCTATATCTACGCTGCCAGCTTTGACAGACGACAGCAGCTCCCTAAGTCTCCGTGTCTCAATTGTGTAAGCCTGTTTATCTTGTTTCAATTGCGTCTCCATTTCCTTCAAGTCAGTGTCATATTCTACCCTCATTTTACCTATTTCGTCACAGAGCACCTGAATAATGCTCTCTCGTAATTTATTTCTCAAATTTTCTTCTATATACCCTTCGAATTTATTTAGTAGTGTCGTCAGTTTAGTCTCGAAACCAGTTTGGAACTCGTCTGAGGAACCCGATGAGCGTAGATCAGATTTCGAGTAGTTAATGGTGATTTCTTCTCTATCCATATCCTTTTCACCATTTGAACTCTGCAGGGACGCTGTTCCGCTCAAAAGGGCTGAATAAAACTTCGTACTATCGTCTTTTAGCATAGTTTGGTATTTGATGAAGTCGGATAATTGGGCTTTCATTGTATCGTGGTCGGATTGAGATCGTTCGGCTGCAACGTGTTGCAGGTTTTGTACTTCGTTTGTGAGGTGCTCATTGTCATGTCTGAGGTCGTCTCGCTCGCGAACCGATCGCTGCAATGAGACCGTTAGTTCCTCGATTAGTTGGTCGCGGTGTGCTATAGCCTCCTCCAAGTGCACAAGCTGAAAGGACAGATAAGCATATAACATTCATGAACAAAAAAAGCGGGCATCGCAAGCTATTTACAAATACTTGCTTTATGTTTTGACATCATTCAATAATCTTTCAAATAAAATATATGAAATAAATTGAATTAAATAATATAGAAACCATAAACAATCGTAAAATGTCATCAGCATTTATTTGACAATTAATTTTTCAAACTAAAAATCAATACAGACTATGAAATTAATCAAATATATATTTAAAAAATAAACCTTACAAAATAGTTTTTACACACTGCAAAAGAAATACAAACTTGTGTACCCTTTAATTCCACAGCTCTATGAAGTTAATGTAGTTTACTAAATATAAAACATAATAATTATGTGTATTCATTGAAATTTTATTAATAATAACAGTATTTTTAGCACTATTTTTAGCATGCAGTTAGTTTATGCAATCAAACATGCAAACAAAGTAAAATTATAAAATCTTTAATTAACAAAATCATTTTTAAAACAAAATAATCATTCAAATTACCAACAAGCGAGTAAATACTTTACAGTATAAAATACTAAAGGTGCAAACATAGAATGCAATGGAAATGACAAATAATAGACAAAGAACCACCACGGCATAGACCAAGCAGACAATAAAACACCCACAAATAATCAATACCTTTACGTGATATTCTTCACATATAGTCTTATAGTCTGTGGTCAGCGTACTGAAAGACATTGTTTCTTCAGGAGCAAAAGACTTTGGAGGTGTTGCTCCCAAACCATCTTTAGATTTTTCCTTCGTTTCATCTTCAACAGTCACTTCTTCAACTAAAACGTCCTGTTCAATTTTGTCACTAACCAAGCTCGCTGTTAAGGATGTTTCCGACTCTTCCTTTTTGAGGGATATTGGTTTATCTTCAAATACCTCTTCAACTTTAACCCCATCATTTGCAACAACAAGACAAGGAGATAATAAATTTTGAAACACTGGTAATGGTTCTAACGTTGGTCCTATAATGGTACCACCATCAGGTGGTGGGCCAAAAATTATCTTAGCAGTTTGTAAAGGAAACTTGGGTGCCCCTTGCCCTCGGATATCTAACTTTATCATCTCTTCAGAACCAGAACTACAATGCTCCAATGATTGGGGTCCTAATTCAACAGGTGAATTTGTTTTCTCCTTATTTTTGTCATCTTTTTCTATAGAGGCATTAGAATTGTCATTCAAAGAATCAACATATTCACTTCTAGGCGATTCTTCAGGTGTTTCATGTTGATTAGACAAAATGGATTTGCTTTTCTGTACATCTTTGGAGGTATCTGAGGATAGTGCGAGTACCACCGGGCTCTCTTCACTTATATGAATATCTGACTGGTTGACATCTAAATTCCATGAACTATGTGGGCTAGAGTCTTGTTGATTCGGACTAACAACATCCTCATTTAATAATGGAATATTTAAAGGATTTTTTGGTATCTGTTCAACATTAGTTTCAACTTTGTGTAAGTTATGAGAAACTGAGTGCCCAGTTTCAGATTCTGTGATCGAGTATTCCACTTTGAATGGAATATGCTCCGATATGGATTCTGTTCCACTAGCACACTCAGCATCTTGAGAAATGTCTTTTGAATTTTTCTCTTGGGCTTCCTGCGTCGCATCAGTTTCAGAGTTCGTTTCGGCGTCTAATACAGTATCTAGTGTGGGGATCTGCTGGGAATGAACAACATCCGGAAGGACATTCTAAAAATATACAAAAATATAAATAAATCTGTACAATTTTGATATTACGATAGACAAAAGTTATACGAGTTTAAATCTGCAGATTAGTAGAGATAAACATGAAACACTTATGAAACGGCTACGACTTGGAAATTCAAGATACTTGAGCTTTATAAATTGTAACGTTTTAACTTTAAAATAATATTATTTGCGATCATAGACGACGTAGCTTTTACAAGGATTCAAATAATGTTAGCTTACCTTAATTTCCGACGACTGTGGCAAATCTTTTTGGCTTTCATCCATTATTTAACAAATTCATATTAAAATCGACACTGTAATTCATAAAAAAGTCAGTAAACTAGTCGTCAAGACGACGTTTTTTCAAACAAAATACAACATAACAACACAAGCGCCACCGCCATTTAAAAGTGAAATTTGAAAACGTTTCTTGACTGTTTTCAACTTCTCATAATTATTGTAAACATTATAATGAATCTGTATTTCAATTTTTTTGATAAACTACTAACACACTAAAATTAAATTAAAGAACATGAATTCTATTATAATACAAAAATCTATAAAATTTCTTATTGTTATGTTGTTTATATCTTAAATATTTTTATATGCTATATTATAAAAATATACCTTATATGAAATATTACGTGAAATGAAACTAAATCATACGTATTTTTTGTATCGGGCTCTTTTTTAAATTATATGCCTACTAACTTTCTTTGTTTATTATATTTATTTATTCTATTATGTAAAGTTAGACCCGCCTAGATATTTTGGGAGCATGTTGTTTTGTTCATAAATCTTAAGCAATAGTTATGATTCTGAATCCTGACTCCTATGGAGCTCCTGACACTGAGACTGTACTGTATCTGTGTTACCACCAGTCTCACGATTATGTTTAAGGGATATGAGTCGCCTAAGTCAAATGAAATAAATAAAAGCAGACAACCCCTTAAATATTTATTTTATTCTGTTTTTCAGTATTTGTTATTATAGCGGCAACAGAAATACATGATCGTGAAAATTTCCACTGTCTAACTATCATGGTTCATGAGATACAGCCTAATGAGAGCCGGACACACAAACATTCAGAAAGACAGACGTACTGACAGCGGAGTCTTAGTAATAGGGTCCTGTTTTACCATTTGGATACGGAAACCTAAAAACGAACTGATCAAATGGAATACCTAGGATATTAATTTAAAAAAAAACAACAAAATATATTATGTTACAGCTTTATTACTATTTACAAAATGAATATTTTAATTTTCGTCTTTAAATTTGTATGTAAAACGTTATTACATAAAAATATCAATGATATTATTAAAACAAAAAGCATAAATACTAATGCATAATACAAAAAGCATAAAAACTTTTAACTGAACGCGAGTATGACTGTAAACTAAATTTCTTTTAATTTTTTCAAATTGTTTTACAATTACGACTAAGTTTTTTTAGAATTTCGTTTTATTATTTGTGCGAATATAAAGCCCATAAAGATATCCAATAACGCTCCATAAAACTAAAAGAATAAAGTTTTTTTTTAAAGATCAGAAATAATCAATATGTACATCCGTACTAAATTTATTCTTTATTTATTTTACTTTTTTATATTGATATTGTTATATAGGTATCTTAAAGTAAATAAACAACATTATATACTGGGACCCCTGTTGGGCACCGGAAGTGTAGAAAAGAGGAAGCATATTATACTCGTATTTTAGTATAAAAAAAATTAAGTAAGGATTATTCCACATATATTAATAAAGCAAAATTGTATGAACGATACCATATAATGGATACATATTCGTATACATAAGTAATAATCCAGAAAAAAAAGGTTACATTGTATTTTACTACGCGAAAGCATAATGTTATATGGACGCAAGTAAGAAATACCATGTCAACCTACACGAATGTCATGTCGAGAAAAACGCGTTTGAAAATTTTGAACAACTTGCTTTATATGAATTTTTTTATGTATTGGTCAAGTTTTGGCATATTTAGTGTACGGTTAACGTACAACATTTTTATTAGTATATAATTTGGCCTACATTATACCTATAAATTATACCGTCAGCGCAAATATTAGTGAGTTGACCGAGCGAGCGACGCGGAATAGCATTCAAACCATATATCTTTGTAATAACTTAATAAATCATCTATATAAACCTTAATATTCCGCGTGGTCAATCTCCAACACCTAGCACATCCCTGGATCATACATTTTGGTCCTTCGAGCTTTGAACGGTGTCTGTGTTTGGATTTTCTTTAACGTTAGCGATTCGGTACGTTGGCTTCCCACAAGCGGGTCTCACCAACTGTATTGAGAAGGCGCAAATAGCGTTATTTGAGGATCTGGACATTGGATACCTATCCTTCTGGACTAGTGACCACGGCTTTACAGCCACACCTACAAGTTGCTGTCAGAAGAAATACCAACAGCTTATCTTAAAAAATGGTTCAGGATGTCGAAGAACTCATCAATCACCAAGAAATTATATTCAACGAATTGAAACAAATTTGTAAGAATTACAAAAAAGACAGCTCCGTCAGAAAAAATCTCACCTATCTAAATGACCGTCTTTCCCGTTTAAACGCTGCATGGGAAGGATTTATTGAGAATCACCAACACCTAGAAGAATTAGGAATAACCAACATTCAATATTTTACAGACGATGTTTTTAACTGTACTAAGAGGATGTACGAAGACGTTTTACAAGACATTTTGAAACGAAAAGCGGAGTTACCCTCCACCTCAACTAAGGAACCAATACCAGCAGCTCCGGCAGAGAGAAAACCATTGCCTAGGTTTGATTTTGAGGGTATTAACTTTCATGTGCCTCCTCGTGAAACGAGCGAAGCTAATATTATGCAACAAGATATCTTACGCCAGCAGTACTGTAATTTTAAAGCTTTTGAGCATACGCTGAATAAAATTAATATCGAGACCACCATGGAAAAATGGGAATTGGAGGATAGCTTAAACATTTTAAAAATTAAATGGGAACATATCGAAAGGGCGAACTGGGAACTCGACTGTATATGGAAGCAAGAAGAAGATTCGATATACAAGCAAAAATATGACGCTGTGGAGAATATTTATGACGATGTACGAAAGAAGCTGCAACATAAAATCTGGGATAATGTGCATTATGAGAAGGCAACACCAAAGATAGAAATTCCAGATTTTTATGGCAATTACAACCAGTGGCTCTCTTTCAAAGATCTTTTTATGGAGAGTGTGCATAACAACCCGTCACTCTCCAAAGCTCAGAAAATGCAACATCTGAAAACGAAACTAAAAGGTGAAGCTGAAAAGCTGGTCCAACACCTGGGAATCAGCGCTGACAATTATTCCTCATGTTGGGAAATAATTACTCATCGCTACGACAACAAAAGATTAATATTCACCTCATATATGAATTTACTTCTAAATCAACCAACAATACAACAAGCGAGCGCAGCTAATATAAGAAAGCTACATGATGTAATACGAGAGTGTCTGAACGGGTTGAGTAATATGGGATTAGATATAACGAGTTGGGATCCTATGATTGTTCACCTTTTATCGCAAAAGCTAGATAGCTCGTCTTACAATGAGTATATCAAAGACCTCCAGGACCCTAGAGATTTTCCAAATCTGGAAGAGTTTACCAAGTTCCTAGAATTAAAGTTTATGGCGTTAGAAACTTTGCAAAGGAATCATCAACAAAAATTTTCCGTTTCCAACAAAAATATGACGTCATATAAACCTCATAGCAATGCATGGCCAGTAAAACAATATCATAATTACATGCAGAGGTCATCGCACTTTAACAAGTCATCAACTGGGCATAAAACATTTGTTACTACGGCTCCAACGTGCCCAGTGTGCAAAAAAGAACATGCGATAATGCGATGTGACAAATTTATGTAAATTATTTTACTTATTTTCACAATTAATAAGTATACTAACTGCATATTTCGTATATAATATAACCCAAAACATTTAACATAATACAGAAATTGAATTATAAAAAATGGCTTTTTAGAAGTTTTAAAGCTTAAACCCTACAAATATTAAAGAAAAATGTTCTTTAGCCATTTGCCAACACTTCGGCCTATGTAACTTTGTAAGTTTTTTAAATTTTGTGGGTTGACATGGTATTGCTTATTTGCGTCCATATATGCTTTGTTTTTCTTATAAGTTTTTGTGTAGTTTATATTTTGACTCGATTTAATTCACATTGCGATTAATACATATAATTATATCATACAAGGTTATTACTTTTACGGTTACAATAATTATATCTGGCACTATAAGTTATAACAATATATCTTTAATATAATATTTCCTATCTGATAAGTCACTAATTAAAGAGAGTTGAACTCTCACAACTGATTAGTAACAATTACGTATCAAAAATAATCCAATTTAGCGATCTATTTTATGGAGTCAAAAATAAATATTTTAACGCTAATTACCACACAATTTTTTGTAATGATACAAAACGCAGCACCAAGCATGATACAAGCGCACCTTAAAAGCTAATGCATTTTTATAATTAAATAATTTATACATTTTTAACCAAATATAGCAAAAAGATTATAAAAGTGTATTATAATAAATTATAAAAACTCCTAAATCATATAATCATCTTTGAAATAGAAAAAAATTTAAGTGTTGCCACAATTAACAAAAAAAAATAAAGCCAATTAATTATTCCATAAAATTAAATAGTCTCAAATTTAATACAATCGACCACTACACTAGTCGATCCGAGTTTCTTAAGTCTATTTAAATCAAAAAAATATTAAGTATAGATAAATATTGTCTAAATATCATTTCAAGCACTAGTCTTTATATAATGGATAGTGGTATTATGAACTGATATTTAAATTGACGTTCATATGAAAGTCATAACTGCCATCATAAAGATGCGAGATACTATTGAGTGTAATTTGGTAAAAATAGTAAATGTCCGATTACTCAGTACTCAAATTTCTTCGCGTGGTAGTTGCCCATGTACGCTGGAACGAAATAATATGTCCCTTAGTTAAATCTAAATTGTTTTGTCCCATAGTATCCTCTATCCATAATATAGAGGCCTTTTATATATTGTCTTATAACTATACAAAGAATTGACAGTATGTAATTTCTAAGCTCTGATTTCTAAGCCCTTCAATACGTTCGCACTTCGGTTCCACATTTCTAGCAGCAGTACCATAACAATATGGTGGCTAGATGGCAAAATGTTACGGGTCACCCAGTCAGAGAGCGCCGTGAGCACAGAAGGATCCTAACATTAAACAAGCCAAGAAAAATAAATTTAAATACTATTGAAATTAAAAATACTTTGTCATTTGTTGAGCTTCTTTATATTGTAGGAGGAATCCCATCCGAATTTGGCACGGGCCTGAAACGGTTTCGTTACGCCACTGTCTAGATGCGATGAGTGAACGTATAGATGGCGCTTTTTAACGGCTTAGGGTTCTATTGTTTTCATTTAATATTGCGCTTTTTTTTCTTTATATCTAACCAAACAACACGTAAGTTTTGATATTTCTACCAAATATAAACAAAACCCAAAAGCATGTCTTGACATGCATTTTCTTCAACATTGTACACGAGGCGCTATGTATGCAATGTTTGTATAGAGTAATACATTTACTTATTAATCAATGCCATATCACGTACAAATAGCGCCGCGTGCAAAATAAATTCAACTATAAAGCTTATATATCTTATATTTAAATATAATTTTTTACTTTAATTTCGCCAAAATTGACCGCTAATCGCAAAATGTAACTATGAATGGAGAAATACATAAGCCTATTTTGTACAACAAGCAAATTGTAGTTACTTTATTATAAATTGACTAGAAATACATCAATTTAATTTGCAACAGCTTGTCTAAGCACATACAATTTTAATGTACGAAAATATTTTGTTCTTTTTTTTAAATTCATTAATTCGCAACTATTAAGCATAGACCCAGAGACTAGATCTACATTTTTACAACTATTCAAAATAAAAGTTAACTTTTGTTTTCAGCAGTACTTTCGAGTTATTTTATTCTCTAGAGCCATACTTAGTACATAGTAACACATCAAAGCTTTTTGATGATTTATTCATGATTACATTGAGGACGTTTTCAGACCAGCGTTTAATACCAGCGTATAAGCTCTGTTTTCGAATCGCGTTTAGATTCATAAGAGCGCGCCTTTTACATAACTAGTATTGACGTTTAAGCACGTCAATACTAGTAGATCTTATATGCGTGTAATATTTTTTGAACAATACGAGCATTAGAGTTTTAAAAACCTATCTTAAATTAAAACAATTATACGCTAAAAAAACGCTAGTTTGTAACCGCCCTAAATATGACAATAATTTTATTTATTTAAATTTTAAACTCTCTTTGCTTTTTAGTTTATGAACCCCTGATATGTGAACACACTGAATTATAAAATTTAACCTTAGCATTACTATGAATTAGCATCGACAATACGATGACATCGTCAGTGTTAATTCACAACGCGAGACTGCCTCTGACTAAGAAACAATTGAATCCTTCCCACATTCATTAATACATTGCAAGGTTGTTTCTACATGACTATAAATATTAATATACAATCGTCATCACGCACGACTATTTCATTCTTTAACAATATACTGGTTCTAGAAATTTTCAAACAATTTGTATGACAGATAAATAGAAATTCGTGTCAAAAACTTGTTTTGTATCTAATAAAGGTATATATTTTATATTTTTACTAAAAATAAACAACATAAAATTTTTCAAAAAATATATTTCTTTGTTATATAATACAATAATTATATTACCTATGTATGTAACATCTGTGAACAACGCTTAAATAAAGTGGGAAGGTTCTATGACTCCAATTGTTTCCTATCATAAAGCAGTTTGCTCAATACAAAATTAATTACAACGATTTTTCTCACAATATGAGTTAATTAAATAATCTAAATTCTTAAGTCAATCATACATCTAATACAATAATAATACACAATGACAAAAATTACTTATGAATATTTATGAAGGTCAAGATACGATTTTCATAAAATATGGGATTTAACAAAATACATAACAAAAACTATTTAGTTCATAATTTAAAATTATTCATAATCAAGGTTTGTTATAATTATAATGTGAAATAATTAAAAAAATTTTATACAGATACTATGAATTGAAATATCACATACAAGCTTAGATTTATTATAAAGATAGGGACGGCTCTTCCATACAAAAAAGTTCAAATTTGCAGGTAATTTCTTAAATTCAACTTTTATGGATTATGTTACAAGCTTGTGATTCTCACTTCATTTCATTATGTTGCATGCTTGTGACTAACATCATTTTGTTGCACCCATGTTTAATTTACGAAGGAGCACCAGTGAGTATTTGACATTTCGTTTGCATGGAAGGACCTGACCATATACAATAAGTCTATCCATCCAAGTGTTAATTTAAGACCTTCATAAAGATCCATAGGGTATAAACAGCAAGCACTTAAGAATATGTTACAGCCATGCAGGAACACTGGGTGCCTAGAGCAATTATTATCAACTTGTTCCATCATACTGCTAAGCTGGAAGTCATATCATCGAACCCTGGAATATTATACATATCAATGTATTTTATGTTATAAAAGTAATAATAATATTTTTTATGTATGTTACTTTTGAAATTTATCATTTATGCACTAACTAGTTAGCAGTGCCCGTAACATTGCTTGTTGTTTGTTTAGCAAATTTTTTTCAGACTAGGAGGCAGGGTCTCCGACGCTCTCATTCTTCGCACAAAACACTACAGTACACTGTTACTTTCCACTGGTTTTCTGTGTTGGAAAGAGCAAGGCTCTACTACTAATAAAATATATACATATTTTCGTATGATGCCGGAAATTACTATTATTATGACTGAGCACTAAAACAAAAAAAATTGTAAATGAACTGACCAGCTGGAACACTTAGCATGCTATGTACACAAGTGATGCAGTCAGGTAGCTTCCTTGTCCTCATCTTCGTCTTCCTCTTCTTGGGCCATCAATTGGCGAGCCAGCTGCAAGGCCTGGAATAATTAAAAAATATCAGTAACCAAAGACAATTTATTTCATTTATATTTTTAGGTCATTTTTATAGTAATTTAGAGTTATTGTTTGTTAGCATTTTTTAAAGTAATTTAATAAATTATTAAGATCACTAAAATAATTTTTTGTTTGGAGTTATTTAAATCTTTTTTTTATTTTACAAATAGAACAACACACACTTCATATTCATTAGTACATTATTAATGTATATGAAGTTAAGCTTAATTTTATTCATAAAAAGAACTATATTTTTATGATCAGTAAAAATAATGAAGTAATAATTATTATATTAAAGCAAATATATAACAGCCATTCAAAAATTATTGACTTAATAAAAGATTATAATATAATTTGTAAAGGCTAATAATAGTTATTGATGTGAGTTCAGATAACTTTTATGACATCAAATATATGTCAATTTATCGCTATACTAACAATAATAATACAGCAAAGTGAATCATATAACAACAGAAGTGTATATGGTATTATTTATATTGTTATCTTCAGCGAATCACAAATACTCTAAATACAATAAATTCCATTCTATAAGTACTCAAATAAAAAATACAGAAAAGAAATAGGACTTATTTTTGGCTGCTTATATTAGAATTTCTATCCCTTGGTTATATCATTAAGAGAAAATAACATATTTAAAGAAGTAAAGTAAGTTAATAACAGGAGAGTATTACCTGAAATTCATTATAGTGGATTTTTCTCTTCTTCTCAAATTCTAGTCGTTTTTGCCGCGCTTCTTCAGTCTCCTCCTCGTCGTCGCTTTCACACGCTTCTACACATTTTGGTGGCTTATTCATACTCGCGGCTAGTTTAGCTGCCAAGATATTTGCATCCAACTCGTCTGTTGGTTCAGTGGCACCATCTACGGCCTCAGAATAAGGTGTCTTCGGTTCGTCTATCTTCATATGTCCATAATCCTTATTTGCAGGATGAAATGTTTCCATTATATTCATTTCATCAAACCTCTGCTCTTTTGCTCGCTTACTAGTCGACGGCGTCCCATCCTGGTTATCAACACTTCGCGATGTTTTCAGTATACCCTTCGAGGGCTTCTTTTGCAAATTTTGAGCCATACTTATTTAAAATTGCATTATACTTGGCGTAAATTTACTTCAAAATATTTATAATTTTTTTTTACAACTGACAAATGCACCGACTGATTTTAATTTCTATTCAATATCAGTTGCAGTTCCACAGAGATCAGACAGCACTTGAGTTCTACCATTTTTGACAGCTTGAATTGCAGACTATAATAAGTATAATTACTTATTTAAATTTGATTTTTTAACATCACTTAACTTTTGGGAAAATAATTCCGCAACACTAGCATTATATTATTAATAAGTTATTAATAAAATTAAAGCAAAAACACCTAAAATTAATAATCACCGATCATAATTTTATAAAACTATCATATACAGTCATCGATTGATTCTTTAACATTTAATATAGGTATGTCTGAATTTGTTAACATAAATATATTTTCCTAAAAATAATTAATTATAATGTTTTATATGTTGTAGGTCCGTTATTTACCATAATTGATTATATTGAAGAACGGAAAGTAAATCATTTATGGAACTTTGTCTGACATATGACATTGACAACTTGACAAGAAGTTGATGTTAAAACTTAGAACAGCTGATCTTGTAAACAAATTGTTTCTCAAATTTTCTTTTACTTTTTAAAGTTATTCTAAGGAATTATAAAATGGTTGAGGACGCTAGTTTAAACTTAAATAAATCAAAGGTACACATCAAATACTCACTTCATATTAGTGACATAATTAAATCTCTACTAATGAAACAAATTTCGCTACTTTTTTATGTTCAATTTTATTTATCCTACTTATAAAAATGCTTTCAGACCAAAACTACTCGTCCGAAATCGGTATACCTATGGACGGAGGCAGATGTTCAGAAATGGCTACGTCGGCACTGCAGCGATTATTACAATTTATACTGGGAAAGGTTTCATGAAGTGAGTATTTATATTACTTAGTAAGATTATATATGAGATGAGACGCTCATAGCTGAGTGCACCCGCTGATCGGTTAACGATCGGTAGGTTAAGCAACTTTAGGCGCGGTCAGTCACTAGATGGGTGATAGCATAGTGGTATTTCAACTGAGCGTCTCCGTGCTTCGGAGGGCACGTAAAAAGTCGGTCCCGGCTGTTGACAATTAGACAACAGTCGATAAGTCAAGTCAGAGGCCTACGGGCGACCTGAACAACTCTGACACTAGGTTGACCACTAACCAATCGATAAGAAGACTTAGTAAGATTTAGTTTGTAATATGAATTTGTAGCTTAAATTCGTTTAACCATTTGTTTGTTTTGTGATTTTGTTTTTAGGTATACATATAAAAAAAAAGATCCTAATAAACATAAACTTCCTAATAAACACAACACCTTGTTGTATTAGCTAAATTTAATAGACAGGGTTATCAATTTGGCTAAGATTTTTAATTTGTGTGTGTAGATATGTAACGATAATTTTGTCGTTTTTTTAATCAATTTTGTCTTTTTTCTTAGATAAGTATTTAGGTAGGGAACCCATATAAATTTTTAATGTATTTATTGCAATATCAAAATTGTTTTTGTGTAGGTGGTTAATGTTGGCTCTTCTGTTTTTTTTTTTGTTAATAACGTAGGTATGTGATATTTTCCTGATTATATGCTCTTAATATTCAAGGCCAAATACTCAAAGACGTCTATTACAACAATTTAACAATTGTTTCATGTACATAAATAATTGTTTTATTACAAAATTCATTTTGTATTAAATTCAACAAAAGTTGCATTAATTAACACAATACAATTAATTACTAAGTTTTATTGAATGAATCTCTAATATTAAGAGATTTCATGATTTATTATTTTAGTTTTTAAGTAAAAAACCAACATGAGCTATTCAGATTATAAGTTCCTTTTTAATTTCTTGTTGCAGCATGATATAACAGGCAGAGCGTTGGTCCGTATAAACGACAATACACTGCTTAGGATGGGAATAACAAACAAGGAACATCGAGAAGCTATATGGAGGGAAATACTAAAACTAAGACTGAAGACGGACATTGTTGAAATTAGGGACTTAGAAAGGCGTCATTATTACTTTAACTATGATTTATGATTTTCAACAAATCCCTTGGAGGAAAACCACAATGTTTCCATTAAAACCATTTTGCCTATTTATCTCAGAACAGAAATTAATATTAAGGTATAGCCTCAATGGGCTTAGTAGCTTCGTAACTGAAAAGGTGTATTATTTGTTTATAAAAGAAATGATATCTCATTTGGTAAAATCAATCACAGTGTAAAGCCAAAAACATGACCTTGTGAGGTAGTCGGGTACCAGAAGATAATGGTAATGCTGCTGCCGGTATTTTATTTACCCCGGGGTCTACTTATTACACTTATCCAGATTTGACAGGTTATTAGTTTTTACATAGAGCAATTGACATCTGACCTCCGCAAGCCTAAAGGCAACCCAGTAACTCATTGTATAAGAGCAATTTACTTATCAAGAATTAACGATTTTTATCAGATGTTATGTGATAACAACCGGCACCGACAGCTAACCGTGCTCTCCGAGGCACGATGGGGAGACCCAAAAGGACAAACGCCCAAACCGAAACAGATATTTATAACAAACATCTACCAGAGCGGGAATCGAACCCGCAGCCGTCGAGACTAAAGGCAGACTCGCTACCTACAACGCCACAACGGTGTCGGAAATTAACTAACGATATAAACGGCCTAAAACGAAAAATGGGTTCTTAATAGATTATTTTAAGTAATTTTGTATAATTAAAGAATATTAAATGAAGTTATATTATTAATATATGTTATGTATCTGTGACTGATTTTTATTTTTATTTTCCAAAGATTTTGCTTTCGTTTTCATCCGCAAGGAATTAAAACAATGTTTAGATGCTATGCGGTTTTATCATTATATTTTCGCCACTCGCCACTAGATAACTATAATATTTATTAAGTTTTAATGATTTAATTTTTCTTAAAATTGTTTAAGCTGTTACGGGTAGTAGTTCCAGCAAACAATTACACTTTATCTTTTTTAGAATAGCATTTCATCCATGTTGCAAACTATATACACGCAGTCTGATAGGTACTACGTGAGCTTTTGACGGACTAAAAACACTATTTTCATCAAAATAGTTTGCTTAGTTCTAACTCGTAAAATCTACACGAGGAATTAAATGATCTGCGTACATAAGCTCCCCCAAACCATCGAAATAATTCCAAAGAATCGACGGCACATTAGCACGGCCGGATTTGGGGGAGACAACTGGGGCGATAGCCCCGAGGCCTCCACAAAACAGGGGCCCCCACAATAGTGACTTCGGAAAAAATCTTTCCGAAAAAACCAGTGAACACTTGTAAACATATTTTCCGATTATATTTAAATACTAAAATAATCTATTTGGTTGCAAATTATTTTTTATTGTAAAACACGAATGAAAAAACTTGTTCTTTTGTTTTAAAAATAATTAGGGCCCAGGGGGCGTCCACTGCTTTGCTGCCTCAAGGCATACAGACCTCTTAATCCGGCCCAGCAACATTAGTACGGGGAAGTCGCCGACAGAAATGACCTAATTAATAATAATTTGCAAGTGTGCATCAAGAGAGGATCAAGTCGAGACCTCAGGACTCTCTTGGTTGGGTTTGCCGGGGCCATTTGGTCCCGGTCGGTGGTGAGGATGACAACCTCGTTAAAAAATCACATATTTGTATATATGTATTATATGTATTAGTATTTATTTATGGCGGCAGTAGGTTGCCGCCCCAGACGGAGGCCGAAAGGGCCGGACGCGCAAGCGTCCTGGTGTATTATATACTTTATTTATGTATAGTATGTATTATTATGTATGTATGGCGGCAGTAGGTTGCCGCCACCGGTGGGCCCCTCGGGGCAAGCGCCGGGGCGTCGCGGTGGTTTGCTTCGGTGATCCCGCGACGTCCCACTATGGCGCTAGATGGGACCTTGGAGTTTTAGTGGGTAGGGAGCTCGGCTCCGAGTCCACACACCTCCTGCGCCATTGCACCCATCCCGGCGCTCGAGTGCGTAACTGCATTTCTCCAAGTAAAAAAAAAGGATCAAGTCGAGATGGCTCAGTGGATCGAAAACGTAGACTTCAACCGAAGGTCACGGGTTTAACTCCGGGCAGGCACCTCTGAGTTTTCAAGTTCAAGTTCAAGTTGACTTCTTAATTTGTGTTCCAAATTTATCTCGTGCTTAACCGTGAAGGAAAACATCGTAAGGAAACCTGTATGTCGTGGAAGCAATTCTAATACTACTGTACTAGACTATACAGGTGGTAGTGCTTAAAAGTCCCGCTTGGCTAGTTTTTCACCAACGTATGGTGGTACGTTGGTGAAAAACTCATGAAGTGACTGCTTGTCGGCCGCGTTTCGAGGTCAGCCATCGTAACTAGCTGTATCCAAAGGGCAGCAACGCATCTGTATGCCTTCTGGTATTGCAGATGTTCATGGGCGGCGGTAATCGCTTAGCTTCAGGTGAACCTTCTGTCCGTTTGCCCCTCTGACATAAAAAAATTATAGTTCGTGCTTAGCGAACGCTTCACTATAAATCTTCCGGCAAACAAGTGACTACACATGGTGTGCATTCATTCCGAGGTAGAATCTCGGCGGAATTCACTGGTGGTAGGTCTTTTGTTGCTAGAGGCCGGCTAGGTAGGTACCACGGCAGTGTCCAATATTCTGCCGCCAAATAGTAGTGTTTGGGCACTACTGTGTTCCGGTTTGAAGGGCATTGTACGCTAGTGAAATTACTGGGCGAACGAGATTTAAGAACTAATATCTTGAGGTTGGCAACGCGTGAGTGGCACCTACTAATGGTGCTGCAAGCGCTCATAGGCTGCGGCAGCCACTTACCATCAGGTGGGCCGAATGCTTGTTTGCCAACTTCTAACTTAAAAAAAAAAAAAAAAAAAAGACTAACGTTTTTAAAACTATTGCCCTTTGTAGACTAAAGTCTCTCATCTACGCAGGCTCTTTACTTTTCTTACCTTATTAATGCTTTAAATTTTAATTCATAATAATAGCAGTTAACCTGTATACACGGATGGTTTTCATTCTAATTGTTCCTCTCGCGCCCTTATCCGCCTTCTTTACACTTACGTAACATTTTCATATAACTACAATTATAAAAGAAATGCTTGTTCTGTATTTTTCTTAACCCTGAAAGTATTAAAGATTATCTTCCATGTAAGATGGATAGCAGGGCTTCTCGTTGCTCGCCTTTAAATAGCATTATTTTCTTAGGCAATAACTCACTTTACAAGTGGTTTTTCCTGTATAATATCGTCAAGTTTGTTTTTAATATTGATAAATCGATTGAAAATATTCAGGTAAGGAAGATACTCATTATTTAATTTAAAAAAAAAGTCTTATTTACCTGTATTCCTTGTTGCATATTAATGGGATTATTGAAAGATAAGGGCATTTATTTTAATAATCACAATTTTTTTCTTGATATTTATGATTGCATAACACGTTTATAATGAGGTGCAAACAAGTGCAAAAAAATTTTCACTGGTGGTAGGTCTTTTGTTGCAAGAGGCCGGCTAGGTAGGTACCACCGCAGTGTCCAATATTCTGCCACCAAATAGTAGTGCTTAGGTACTACTATGTTCCGGTTTGAAGGGCATTGTATGCTAGTGAAATTACTGGGCGAACGAGATTTAAGAACTAATATCTCGAGGTTGGCAACGCGCGAGTGGCACCTACTAATGGTGCTGCAAGCGCTCATAGGCTGCGGCAGCCACTTACCATCAGGTGGGCCGTATGCTTGTTTGCCAACTTCTAACATAAAAAAAAAAAAAAAAAAATGGAGATCAACAAGGAATCGAAATAATTTTGCTATGTATTTCTGAGCTATAATTAAATCAAGGTAGAAGCTAGAAGTTGGTTTCAAATGAATTAAAAAATATATTTTGAACAACTAAAATGTAACCGTATTAAATTTAAAATTTTAATTGCCGCCGCGGACACGGTGAAATGCGGATAATATACGGCTTAGTTTACCAGCAATTTTCTTGCTAAAATCCGATAATTTGCGTTGGTTCATTTTCGCTTTGCGCTTTCTTCATACAGCCCTTACATAACGGCTGTTCCGTTATCCTACGTACGATGTATGTTTGTGCCATGGCAGACAGCGGATCTCACGTGCACTTTCACTGTATAATTCTCAATTCATGCTCCCGAGGGCTGCACCGTAGTGTTACCTCGGGAGCATGAATTAGAGTTTCCTGTAGTTGTACTTACCGACATCCGAATTTCGTGGCAGAGACTAACGGCGACAGTCCCTACTTATCGTTCTTCATATGCTTTGCATACCTAGCCCAGGTTAGGTCTAAGCCTTAAGACCGTACCACAGCCCAACGTATCCCTTGAGGGCCTGACAGTGTACTAAAATTGGCAGAGCCCTAGGACCTACGATGAGCAAACCAAAATGGAAAAAATACGTTGATGAATTATTAAAAACACCATTGGAGCTATCAAAGTTTTATAATTAGAAATATTTTGTATTATTGTTTACAATGTACGTACGACTTTCTAAATGGAATGTAGTATAGGTACTGCCATTAATTGTTTTTTGTTCATATAGATACGTGACATGCATCGATCTCATTGTTGTGCCAGAAATGTTTGTTTTGGTTCAAGTTACTTGAATGCGAGGTTTTCGTAAAACTTTTTCATTTGTTTTCCTGAATGACGCGGCATTCTCCGTTAATTTTAAAGTTATTTCGTTATTTTAATTAATTTATTTCTTTGCTTATTTAGTAATTTACCCCAGCCACATACGAAAATGCAAAACACTAAGAAATAGAAGATAAACTTAAAAATACTAAGACTTTACATTGTTGAATCCTTGATTAAATGTCATACGTCAAGAGAAAACGCACTTGTGGGTATTTTAATTCGTCTATCGAAATTAATAAAACTTTAATAAAACTCTCTACCTCCCTAATATCTTTACTCACATCTCCACCAGTACTGTCCAATAATAGACAACATAGATTCCGATTGTTCCGATTTTGGAATAGCCTTGCCGATTGCTTATCTATTAGTGACTAATAAGAGATCAATTACTTTCCTTTAATTTTTGGTGACGGGGAGAAAATCTGTTAAAGTCATGGTGATCACTCTAATCCTCTTCGGTGGCCGACGCATAACGAGACACCAATTTGTAACGCACTGTGATCCGCTCGTGGCCAGTGGAGATGAGTCCCGGGTTAATACCCCCGCACTTTCCTGGCAAGTTTGCGTGGAAGTCGGGACCGCACTATTTGCTGCCCTGTTCAAGGCCGCTGATCAGTCCAATTAATAACTCAAACCAGACAGGTTTTTGGAATAGTTGTAGCTAGAATAAAATAAAGAACGTTCGCGCAATGTATGCGATGCAGTATTTGTCGGATACCATAAGTGCATCAGCACCTTTATGGTAACTACAATAACATAACTCTGCTTCCGAACTAGTACATCATCATCATCACAAAGTCACGAAATACAAATTGTGTTAGTGGGCGCGACAGAATCAAACGGCTTTTTTTGCATTTCCAAAAGTAGTGTCCGATGTACTTTAGCGATTCTTGATCAGATATTA
Organism: Hestina assimilis; assembly: GCA_023373885.1. Classification (NCBI taxonomy): domain Eukaryota; kingdom Metazoa; phylum Arthropoda; class Insecta; order Lepidoptera; family Nymphalidae; genus Hestina; species Hestina assimilis. Next base: position 15,061,161 of record CM041754.1, on the reverse strand, counting down.
ATTTGAACAAAATATTCACGCATTTCTCTTTCAACTTACGCCAGCGATTGGAGTCTGTGGATATCTAGTTAGTCGCGCTGAGCAGACGATCCAAAATAGCCATTTTAATGACCCTCCTTTGTTTATTATTCTTCCTGCCGTCCGTCCGATGAAGGGGTTTATTACGGGACGACCGGGACGCTGAGATAAATATAATGTCAGGTCAGATAACACGAAATTTTTACGTCAAATTTCGCCATCTCTCTAACACGGCATTTCATTTAAACACTATACCTACTATGACAAAAATAAATGATTGAATATACTATAGAAGTTTATTTTTATTTACACTTTCCAAATGAAATTCATTAAATATGTCTTCTACATTCATTTATTGGTAATATACATTGTTTTTAATTACGTTTTAATAAATGTTTTGACCCCCTGTAACAATATATCTACAGACTATATTTACTTATTTACGTATGGCGATTTCCACGTAATATACGAAGGGCGTTTGGATTTATGTTATAATAAATTATAACAAAACTTCAAGTAAAGTAGACGTTAATTGCGTTAAACGTCTTTCGTGAAATTATTTGGACTCCGAATTATTTGTTTTCAAACCATAATTCAATGTCTGCCGAGCGCATATTGCCCGATAATGAGAAAACTAACCAACCTTAACTTTGAAATAAACTTTAGATATTTGTAGCTTTATGATTAACGTTTTAGACAACCAATTAGCCGAGACTCGTAATCGAAAATGAACTTTATGTACGTTGGCTTCGATACGAAAAAGCGACGACGTTAAGACATTTAAACCATTTGGCATGTTTCTGATGCCAAAATCCAAGAAATATCTTGCAATTTGCAATCGCCTATGGTTATTATGAAATGAAAGCGACTTGTGCAATGTGCCGATCAGCTGACGGATAACAGACCATTTGATAATGAAGAGCTAAAAAGCAGTATTAATAATAGTTTATGAATGAACGGTTGTAGGGCACAAAATTCAGTGGCTCTTTAAAACAGCTTCTTCCGGAAAATTTTGGATAATCGCCCAGTCTTTTAATAAAATCCAACCGATAAGCCGTCAATTCGATTGTGTAGTAATATTATAAGAATAATTACTTCGGATGGATAATCCTACCCTATCCTAAACCTAATCCTATGTCGGATTAGAGCAGCGAGCAGCGGCCTTCCTCAGCACGGGTTGCCCTGCCTTTTGGATGTTAAACTTTATTGTGTCAAGTCCCCAGTCCGGCATAGTTATCCGTTGTGCGCGGGATTCGGTCGTGCGCGCCATTTTTTAAATTATAACGCTATTGTTTTCAAGCGAAGTTTTTTAAATTATTTGACAACTCATATTCTGATATTTGTTCATAATTTTATTTTAAGAATTTATATTGTGGAGTTTTTTTTCTTCAATTTTAATAAGGTTTGTTGTGTTTTTTTCTTTTCTTGTTTTTCATAAATTGTCATATATAATGATTATCTCTAACTTAAAAATATATTTTTTTAAATTTAATCTTAATATTTTCGTAAAGATTTATCTGTATTTATATAACAAAAACTTAACCTTAATAGTATTTAGATATAATAAATAATAAAATTAGATATAATAAATGAAAACCCCAATCAATATTATTTCATTCTTAGTTAATGATAGTAGATTACTCAATTCTTATTTTTATTTGATATTTACTTTTCACTTAATTCGGAATTAATACTTATAACCAACAACATGTAAAATGTTTAGATATCAATACAAAATAATTTAAAAAAAAACGTGTCATTAATAAAAAAACAACGAGCAAAATGAACCTTACATTTTATTATAATCTCATCTCATCGCATACATTAGATTACTGACAATACAATATCGGATGCGTTCATCTGTTACGCTTCGAGGATGCCAAGTTGATCGCGATTTGGACGCGCCCGTGATTTATCGTCGCACGCGTACAAACGTCTTTAGAGACGTTTACACTCGCTCTAAAATCGATTTATTTGTTTAACATTTCAATTTCGTTGTCTTATCTGTTTTGATCGATTGTAACTTATGTGTTGGGTACTGTAATATGGGAATCTAGCAATACTAATAGTTGAGAATATATGTACATAAGTACGGCACGGAAGAACGGCAAATTGTAGTAGGGCAACATTTAAGAGGTGGCAAAATTAGAACTTTTAATAATCGGTGATAAAACTAATTTTACTTGCACCAAAAAAATTGATAACTATTAAATTAACAAAAAATTAAAAAAACAATTTACTTCATTCCATGTATTTTGAGAGAATTCATTTAGTCTTTATAATATCTACTCTTGGTGCAACACTTTGCAAATATACAACTTTTTTTGATAATTCTACTAGCCTACAGCAGATCGTACTAGATTTTAGCCGCGTCCAGACAGATTGCATCTCTAGATTTATGACCATCGTCTCGTCTCTAAAGCCGTGATTATACTAACCAAACAAACATAAAATTATACAATATATCATTTTAAAATAGTCAAAGCAAATGTTTTTATTGTTGACTGTACTAGGTCGATACTGTTGCCAAGAGATTGCATCGTTGTGCCTCGCGATTTATGATCATAGAAGACACGAATCTTACGACTGTAAATATCACTGATAAAATACAAATAAACTTAAATTGTAGGAGATATTTTCAATCAAATAAAAAAAAATTATTAAGAACTGAATAAAAAAGAGGGTAAATCATTTTTAACTGAATAATAGAGTCAGTATTGAGTTTTCGTATTCTTGCGTCCCTCTTTAGTAGGGACAGTGGAAAAATCTGTACCAATATAATGAAGCTGAAGAGTTTGCTTGTTTGTTTGGTTGAACGCGCTAGTCGCTAGAACTACTGATCGGATTTGAAAAATTTTTTGTATATTTGATAGCACATTTCTCGAGCAACGCTGTATGCTATATAACACCACGATACGATACTTAGAAGCCAAGCAATAAGATAGAAAGTGCGGGTGGAAGATAACGTGCGGTTAGTTGGGACAGGGCGGTCTCATCCGTCGGAAGCGAAGCTGCGGGCACAGCTACTAATTTATATAGCAATAAACTCATGCGGACGAAGACGCAGCCGAACCTTTGAGAGTCCCGTCATGGGGCAGTTGTGTATAAAGTATTGTGATGACCAGTAGATTTAGTGGCAGAAACACTTCTTAGATTCTCACCCGAGTCAGATAATATCAGGGGTTGATGTGATTGAATATATATTTATACTAGCATATGCCCGCGACATCGTCCGCGGTGATCTTAGAATTGATTTCAAGGAGAAATGAATCTTTTATAAGTAAATAATGTTCCTTAAGACATATCTATATCGAATTTCAATTGAATACGTTCTGTAGCATATTTTTTGATAATCTCACAGGAACCGACATTTTTTTTCGGGATAAAAAGTATCCCATGTCTCAATCCAGGTAACAATCTTTATCCGTGTCAAGTTTCATCTAAATCCCTTCAGCCGTTTTTGCATATTTTTTTATGTGAGACAGGGCAAACAGGCAGGAGGCTCACCTGATGTTAAACAATCACCGCCACCCATGAACATCTGCAACACCAGAAGGCACGTGCCGACCTTTAAGGAAAGAATATGCTCTTCTCTTGAAGGTTCCCAAGTCGTATCGGTTCGGAAAGACCACCGGCGGAAGTTGATTCCACAGAGTGGTTGTGCATTATTGAGTAACAACATCTAAACATGGGTATGTTTAGATGTTGTTACTCATGTCATAATATTGACATTTAATATATTAGTGGGTTAAAAAAAAATCTTGTAACCAAACATTGGGGCCAACATTGATCTTCTGAAAATATTAATGTAAACTCAGGTTTATTCTCTTCGTGTGTCAGATTACCCGCATGTCTAGACATATAGGCCCTCCCGCACTGCTCTAACGGCTCTGAATAATTACATTTAATATAACTGTGCAAATTACTACACTCCTACGTATAGCGTATTATATGTAGAACTCACATCATGTGAGTTCTACATATAATACGCTTTATTACCAATTAAATTGTCATTAGGTGAACGAAATACAGAGATATATAACAACGTTTGTAATACTAGAAACGACTTTAATTGATTTTATCCTATCCTAAAAATATTATAAATGCAAAAGTTTGTGAGTATGAATATATTGATGGAAGTTTGTTACTCTGTCACGCAAAACGGATTTGGATACAATTTAGTACATACATAGCTTATTACTTTGATTAATATATTTACTGGAAAAATCTAGTTTCCGTGGGATAAAAAACCACGAGCGGAGCCGCGGCTACAGCTTGTTAATAATTATTTTTGGTTATGATAAATTATGCATTATTCAGTCCGATGAAGCCAGGTGACAATCTAAATAAAAGTACCGGTCAAGTGCGTGGTGGACCACGCATACTGGAAACTAAAGAGTTCCGCAGTTTGAAGTAGAATCCGCAAAAATAAGTTGGTCATTTCATAGTAATTAATAAAAATAATATGAAAAAAACAAAGTTATGGCTAAAGTTATTAATCTCTATCAACACGTCACAGAGGTCGTCAAATCAAAGATTAGAATCATTAACATCAAAATTAACGCAAAGATTATCTTTTTTATATCCACGCGATCGAGTTCTAGCCAATGTTCCTATTTCATATTACTATAAATTTTCCTTACAGTGGAAAATTTTCTTTAAACAACAACTTTTCCACTATATTATATTAGTCAGATCTATATCTGAAATACGAAATACAATATAAGTTATGAGTATAGTGCAATATAATTAGGACTTCTTTATATCTTTCATAATACAGGATGTGACACGATAGAGTATGTTGTAGTTTCAGCTAAAGTGATTCCGCATTTCGATTTCCGATTTAGTATTGATCAAACAGAAGTATTCTTTAGTCGGGGTATGTAACCATCTATGCCTCGGAGAATACCTTAAGTTGTCGGTTTTGGTTTTTATGGCATAATAATTTTTAATATTGGGTAAAGTCTTCTTCATCCTAGCATTATTCCCGGTTTTTATGTACCCGGGTCTGCTTATTACTCTTATCCGGATTTGACAGGTTACTAGTTTTTACACGGAGCGATTGCCATCTGACCTTCGCAACCCTAAGGGCGAACCAGTAACTCATTGGATAAGAGCAATTTACTTATCAAGAGTTAACGATTATTATCAAATGTTATTGATAATAACCGGGGCCGACTTAACGTGCTCTCCGAGTGCACGGTGGGGAGACCCACACGGACAAACGCTCAGACCGAGACAGAAATTTTTTAACAAACATCTGCATTAATATTGGGTAAAGTAATTACTTTTATTCAGTGAATTATTTGTTGGGAAGGTCTCTTAAAAGGTTAGGTTAGAATACACAAACCGGCAACATCACAATAATACTCGGAAAATGGTAAGAAGAAAAATACCATTTATAATTAAATTATCATAGTAAATCATGGTGAATTATAACCCTGTTTCACTGGTATTTTCTCCCATTATAAACGTCCTTATAAATTTTTAAGCAATTTAGAGTAACATCACGTTTGGAACGTTTAACGACATTTTAAAACACATAAACAACGCATATGTTTATATAATATACATCACCGTGTTATTGTATCATAGTAAATCTATCAAAAGGCAGTTTTATAGCTTATTTTATTATAATAAAGTTATTAATTTCTTTTTATAATTACTTTGTTATTTCTCAATTTATGTTCATCTCTTGCTTACAAGGGATGCAAAATGACAGAAATAAAATTTAAGGTGTAAATGTTTATTAAAATTCAAAGATAAACATTTTAACGTACAAGTTTCGGTTGTGATAATAAATAATTGGATTTGATTCGGGGTTCTGTCTTCATTCCCGATGAATTTCTAAGCCATAGTCCGGCTTCGCAGTAGGCAGTTCCCGTCCAGTGACGTTATAAGGGGCAACAACAAGAAACGCCTTAAAGATACTGTGTACCAGGGGCACAGGTGAAAAAGGCGATAAATATAAAAAGTCCATCTTTTAAGATCCGCTAAATATGCAATGAATAAAACTAAACCTAATCAGCTGAAAGATTCCATTCAGGACTTTTTAAGTTAAAGCAATATATCGTGGATATTTAGATGATTTAGTATTTAAAACATTTTTATTCTCTTAATAAATTGTATTTAAAAACAAGAAACAATATAATAGGTTTGTAAACATTTTACAAATAAAGTGAGGTCCCACAACATAAATGGTGGTTTAATAAAGATAAAAAAATTCTTAACATCAAATATAATAGTCCATATTCTCAAGATAATAGTCGAGTCATAACCACATAAAACAGCTGTAGTGAATCAGATTCTTTGAAAAATTATAACCGGACTCATTTTCATTAGAACTGATATTATTTCAAAGAATTTTATGCACATCCGGGACTTAAGAGGCATCATTCGTTTTCATTAATTTAATTGATGTGACGTCCGAATGCAATTTTTATTATGCAGTAGATTTTATCTAATATTTTTATTCACTTTATTATCTATGCTTAGACAAATTTGTTTAAAGTTTCCTAACAAGCTATATTTTATCATTAAGTATATGATTGCCAAGATAAAAGAGGCGATTAAAGATTTTAGAGGCGTTGGGATGTGACGACCCCATCGCCCGCTGTTGGGATAACCTCTGTCACAACAGAGATTATTCCACCAGTGCAATCAGTCACACTGGTGGTAGGTCTCTTGTTGCAAGAGGCCGGCTAGGTAGGTACCACCGCAGTGTCCAATATTCCACCGACAAATAGTAGTGCTTAGGCACTACTGTGTTCCAGTTTGAAGGGCATTGTACGCTAGTGAAATTACTGGGCGAATGAGATTTAAGAACTAATATCTCGAGGTTGGCAACGCGCGAGTGGCACCTACTAATGGTGCTGCAAGCGCTCATAGGCTGCGGCAGCCACTTACCATCAGGTGGGCCGTATGCTTGTTTGCCAACTTCTAACTAAAAAAAAAAAAAAAAAGATAGAATAGTCAGTTGTGGAAACATTATATTTTTTACTTTTTTTACCGGATCTCTAAAGTCAGAGCTTAATTTTGAATTTAGGAGGTGAAGAATTTGCCTTGAAGGTTATGGCTACAATTTTCTCCGGTTTTTGATTAGGACTATTATCTACTCTTATCCAAAATTTGTCATTTGTAAATTTTAAAAGATATCATAAATTTTAAAATAAAATATATTACAGGACTAAATGAACTAGTTACTTTAATAATAATCAATATCCCAATAGGTGTGCCTATAACATTTGAACAGTTCCCCAAATTTCTCGCAGAACCCATCTCCAAATCCAGACCAATGGGAAATACTAGAAAATGTACAATCTGCTCACAGTTTTTCCATTTCATTCATTCTTTCATAGTCGAGGAATTTATGTATAAAAAAAAAAACAAACTTAAATTCCTTTTAGACGTAGGTTAAAAAATAAATATCAAAGTCGTTTCATAGAAAAATAATACAAAAAAGAAACTTTGTAATAATTTATTATTACTCACGATGAGGAAATATTTATGACGACGTTGTCGCGCAGTGGTAGCGAACTTGCCTTAAACGCCACAAGTCGCGGGTTCGACTTCCATTCGGAGCATAATATGGTATTAACCATGCTAGCATATTCTCCGGTCTGGGTGTATTTTTCTTTGTCCTTGCATGTGTTTCCGGAGCCTCGACACTGGATATCACTATCCTAATGGGGGCCGTTTATTTATTAATTTTAAAAATGTATTAAATACTGAACATAAATCTCAATAGACATCTATGATGTTTTAGAGTTGAGTACATTTCATCTCGTTCTATTTCTACATTTCCTAATAAGTCTCGAGCAAAGTAGGGAATATGTTATCGTAGCTTAGTAACGCAGATAATTCAAATCAAAATCTGCTTTGAATAGTTGCCAATATGTAAATAAACCGTTCTCTACAGAAATATGGCACAACAGCGGCAATTTCCAAGACTTCATAATCGAATATTGTAAAGCTGCTAATGTGGCTGACTCGCGTTACGCATAGAATGTTCTGAACTAAGGCGCTGAAAAAATAAATTAAAAATACTATACTAAGAATATATTAAATATAGGTATCTGTACTGTTGTAATTAACAGGAGGCCCAAGTACTAATCCTATCAGCTAATCGTTTCTCCTATTGTCCTTTTCGCCTACTTCCTTGCGCCAGCAATATACTTCTGACACTTCTGGTATTGCCTGGCTTTGGCGATTAATACTATAATATCCAATGGTAAACATAGTTATGTTAAGAATTACCTCAAAGTAACTGTGACTCTTTAATAACAGCTCAAATTCAGAAAGAAAATCAGTTTTTTGTTGACTTACGAATTTCGATATTTAGGCCGATGATGTGAGCTCCATATAGTTAGCGGACCATTTTCTGAAATTTGACCTCTAAAGTATATGGCCTAATTGGTCACTAATTGGTCATAATTGGTCAGTATATATGAATAATTGGTCAGCACTCTGACAAAAGTTACAAACATTTTAAAATTTTAAGTTCACAAAAAAATTTTGGCGGAGCATTTGAATCCTAGACACCAGATCTAAGGTGATTTAAATTGGTCACGTAATGGTCATAATTGGTCACTAGGTCACAGTAATTGGTCAGCCTTGTAACGATCAATATATCACAAAATATCCTCAAATTGGGGTAAAAATACCTTCAACACGATTATAGTGATACACATTTCGTACACAGTTCATACAAAGTCCATTCAAGGTTTTTTCATTTGCTAACACTCTGATCTTAATTGGTCACAATGTCACAGTAATTGGTCAGCCTTGGAACGACCAATAAATCACAAGATATTCACACATTCGGTGTAAAAATAAATACCTTGCACACGATTTTAGTGATACACGGCTTGTACACGGGTCATACAAAGTCCGTTCACAGTTTCTTTAACTGTTCACACTCTGGTCATAATTGGTCACTAAGTCACAGTAATTGGTCAGCCTTGAGACGACCAATACATCACAAAGTATTGGCACACAGTGCATAAAAATATCTTTTACTGCATTATAGTCATAGCTGGCTCGTAAACAGTTCATACAAACTTCATGCAAGGTTTTTTATGTGGTAACACTCTGATCTTAATTGGTCACTACGTCACAATAATTGGTCAGGCTTGGATAAATATTTATATCAGAGTTTACTCGCACATAGAGTAGAAAAATACCTCGCACAAGAATATAGTCATACACGGCTTGTACACGGTTCATACAAAGTCTATTCAAGGTTTTTACCAGGTCATACTCTGATCTTAATTGGTCACTAGGTCCCAGTAATTGGTCAGGCTTGGATAAATAATTGTATCAGAGTTTATTCGCATAAAGAGTATAAAAATACCTCATACACGAATATAGTCATACACGGCTTATACACGGTTCATACAAAGTCTATTCAAAGTTTTTTAACTGGCCACACTCTGATCTTAATGGGTCACTAGGTCCCAGTAATTGGTCAGCCTTGGATAAATAATTGTATCTGAGTTTATTAGGATAAAGAGTATAAAAACACCTCGTACAAGAATATAGTCATACGCGGCTTGTACACGGTTCATACAAAGTCTATTCAAGGTTTTTTAACTAGTCACACTCTGATCTTAATTGGTCACTAGGTCCCAGTAATTGGTCAGGCTTGGATAAATAATTGTATCAGAGTTTATTCGCATAAAGAGTATAAAATACCTCGTACACGAATATAGTCATACACGGCTTGTACACGGTTCATACAAAGTCTATTCAAGGTTTTTACCTGGTCATACTCTGATCTTAATTGGTCACTAGGTCCCAGTAATTGGTCAGCCTTGGATAAATAATTGTATCAGAGTTTATTCGCATAAAGAGTATAAAATACCTCGCACACGAATATTGTCATACACGGCTTGTACACGGTTCATACAAAGTCTATTCAAAGTTTTTATAACTGGCCACACTCTGATCTTAATGGGTCACTAGGTCCCAGTAATTGGTCAGGCTTGGATAAATAATTGTATCAGAGTTTATTCGCATAAAGAGTATAAAAATACCTCGTACACGAATATAGTCATACACGGCTTGTACACGGTTCATACAAAGTCTATTCAAGGTTTTTACCTGGTCACACTCTGATCTTAATTGGTCACTAGGTCCCAGTAATTGGTCAGCCTTGGATGAATAATTGTATCAGAGTTTATTCGCATAAAGAGTATAAAAATACCTCATACACGAATATAGTCATACACGGCTTATACACGGTTCATACAAAGTCTATTCAAGGTTTTTTAACTGGTCACACTCTGATCTTAATTGGTCACTAGGTCCCAGTAATTGGTCAGCCTTGGATAAATAATTGTATCAGAGTTTATTCTCATAAAGAGTATAAAATACCTCGCACACGAATATAGTCATACACGGCTTGTACACGGTTCATACAAAGTCTATTCAAGGTTTTTACCTGGTCACACTATGATCTTAATTGGTCACTAGGTCCCAGTAATTGGTCAGCCTTGGATAAATAATTGTATCAGAGTTTATTCGCACATAGAGTAGAAAAATACCTCGCACAAGAATATAGTCATACACGGCCTGTACACGGTTAATACAAAGTCTTTTCAAGGTTTTTTAACTGGCCACACTCTGATCTTAATTGGTCACTAGGTCCCAGTAATTGGTCAGGCTTGGATAAATAATTGTATCAGAGTTTATTCGCATAAAGAGTATAAAAATACCTCGTACACGAATATAGTCATACACGGCTTGTACACGGTTCATACAAAGTCTATTCAAAGTTTTTATAACTGGCCACACTCTGATCTTAATTGGTCACTAGGTCCCAGTAATTGGTCAGGCTTGGATAAATAATTGTATCAGAGTTTATTCGCATAAAGAGTATAAAAATACCTCGTACACGAATATAGTCATACACGGCTTGTACACGGTTCATACAAAGTCTATTCAAAGTTTTTATAACTGGCCACACTCTGATCTTAATTGGTCACTAGGTCCCAGTAATTGGTCAGGCTTGGATAAATAATTGTATCAGAGTTTATTCGCATAAAGAGTATAAAAATACCTCGTACACGAACATAGTCATACACGGCTTGTACACGGTTCATACAAAGTCTATTCAAAGTTTTTTTAACTGGCCACACTCTGATCTTAATTGGTCACTAGGTCCCAGTAATTGGTCAGGCTTGGATAAATAATTGTATCAGAGTTTATTCGCATAAAGAGTATAAAAATACCTCGTACACGAATATAGTCATACACGGCTTGTACACGGTTCATACAAAGTCTATTCAAAGTTTTTATAACTGGCCACACTCTGATCTTAATTGGTCACTAGGTCCCAGTAATTGGTCAGGCTTGGATAAATAATTGTATCAGAGTTTATTCGCATAAAGAGTATAAAAATACCTCGTACACGAATATAGTCATACACGGCTTGTACACGGTTCATACAAAGTCTATTCAAAGTTTTTATAACTGGCCACACTCTGATCTTAATTGGTCACTAGGTCCCAGTAATTGGTCAGGCTTGGATAAATAATTGTATCAGAGTTTATTCGCATAAAGAGTATAAAAATACCTCGTACACGAATATAGTCATACACGGCTTGTACACGGTTTATACAAAGTCTATTCAAAGTTTTTTTAACTGGCCACACTCTGATCTTAATTGGTCACTAGGTCCCAGTAATTGGTCAGGCTTGGATAAATAATTGTATCAGAGTTTATTCGCATAAAGAGTATAAAAATACCTCGTACACGAATATAGTCATACACGGCTTGTACACGGTTCATACAAAGTCTATTCAAAGTTTTTATAACTGGCCACACTCTGATCCTAATGGGTCACTAGGTCCCAGTAATTGGTCAGGCTTGGATAAATAATTGTATCAGAGTTTATTCGCATAAAGAGTATAAAAATACCTCGTACACGAATATAGTCATACACGGCTTGTACACGGTTCATACAAAGTCTATTCAAGGTTTTTATAACTGGTCACACTCTGTTTATAATTGATCAATAAGTCACAGTAATAAGTCAGCCTTGAGACGATCAATACATCACAAGATACTCGCACATTGGGTGTAAAAATACCTTGCACAAAATTGCAGTCATACACGGCTCGTGCCCGGTTCCTACAAAGTCCATTCAAGGTTTTTTATTTAGTAATACGTTCATCATGAATTGTAACTTGGGCACAGTAACTGATCAGTTTTGAATCGACCAATATATCACAAGATATCGGCACGTTAGGCGTAATCATACCTTGCACACCAATATGGTCATACACGCCTTGAACAAGGCTGACCAATTACTGTGACGTAGTGAACAGTTAAGATCAGAGTGCTACCAAACAAAACAACTTCGATTAAACTTTGTATGAACCGTGTACAGGCCGTGTATGACTATATTGGTGTGCGAGGTATTTTATACTCTTTATGCGAATAAACTCTGATACAATTATTTATCCAAGGCTGACCAATTACTGGGACCTAGTGACCAATTAAGATCAGAGTGTGACCAGTTAAAAAAACCTTTAATAGTCTTTGTATGAACCGTGTAGAAGCCGTGTATGACTATATTCGTGTACGAGGTATTTTTATACTCTTTATGCGAATAAACTCTGATACAATTATTTATCCAAGCCTGACCAATTACTGGGACCTAGTGACCCATTAAGATCAGAGCGTGGCCAGTTAAAAAAACTTTGAATAGACTTTGTATGAACCGTGTACAAGCCGTGTATGACTATATTCGTGTGCGAGGTATTTTATACTCTTTATGCGAATAAACTCTGATACAATTATTTATCCAAGGCTGACCAATTACTGGGACCTAGTGACCAATTAAGATCAGAGTGTGACCAGTTAAAAAAACCTTGAATAGACTTTGTATGAACCGTGTATAAGCCGTGTATAACTATATTCGTGTACGAGGTATTTTTATACTCTTTATGCGAATAAACTCTGATACAATTGTTTATCCAAGGCTGACCAATTACTGGGACCTAGTGACCAATTAAGATCAGAGTGTGACCAGGTAAAAAACCTTGAATAGACTTTGTATGAACCGTGTACAAGCCGTGTATGACTATATTCGTGTACGAGGTATTTTATACTCTTTATGCGAATAAACTCTGATACAATTATTTATCCAAGGCTGACCAATTACTGGGACCTAGTGACCAATTAAGATCAGAGTGTGGCCAGTTAAAAAACCTTGAAAAGACTTTGTATTAACCGTGTACAAGCCGTGTATGACTATATTCTTGTGCGAGGTATTTTTCTACTCTATGTGCGAGTAAACTCTGATATAAATATTTATCCAAGCCTGACCAATTATTGTGACGTAGTGACCAATTAAGATCAGAGTGTTACCACATAAAAAACCTTGCATGAAGTTTGTATGAACTGTTTACGAGCCAGCTATGACTATAATGCAGTAAAAGATATTTTTATGCACTGTGTGCCAATACTTTGTGATGTATTGGTCGTCTCAAGGCTGACCAATTACTGTGACTTAGTGACCAATTATGACCAGAGTGTGAACAGTTAAAGAAACTGTGAACGGACTTTGTATGACCCGTGTACAAGCCGTGTATCACTAAAATCGTGTGCAAGGTATTTATTTTTACACCGAATGTGTGAATATCTTGTGATTTATTGGTCGTTCCAAGGCTGACCAATTACTGTGACATTGTGACCAATTAAGATCAGAGTGTTAGCAAATGAAAAAACCTTGAATGGACTTTGTATGAACTGTGTACGAAATGTGTATCACTATAATCGTGTTGAAGGTATTTTTACCCCAATTTGAGGATATTTTGTGATATATTGATCGTTACAAGGCTGACCAATTACTGTGACCTAGTGACCAATTATGACCATTACGTGACCAATTTAAATCACCTTAGATCTGGTGTCTAGGATTCAAATGCTCCGCCAAAATTTTTTGTGTGAACTTAAAATTTTAAAATGTTTGTAACTTTTGTCAGAGTGCTGACCAATTATTCAAATATACTGACCAATTATGACCAATTAGTGACCAATTAGGCCATATACTTTACAGGTCAAATTTCAGAAAATGGTCCGCTAACTATATGGAGCTGATGATGTGTTATATTTATTTACATTTTTGACGAAATATGTAGATTCTAGACGTATTCGTCAAACTTTGTATTATTTTAAAGTGATTATAATATTTATTCCAATATTTGATTATTTAAAAAATAAAAATATTAGCAATACTCTTTGCTTTATTTATTAAAAGGAAACAGTTAAATAAAAATATTCACAAAAAAGAATTCAACAAAGTAGATGAAAAATGAGATCAACAAATTATTTGACGGAATTCTTATAAAACTTTGTTTACGGGGCAATACTTCATCTTGTTATATTTTTCATGTTTCACGAATGATGGCCCAGTTTTTAAAAGCGTCGCCGGCGCCATTTTTAATTAAGATTCTGGATCAGATCCCGAAATCTAACAATGTCAACGCCAGTCTTAATTTAAATTAAGACAACTTTTAGAATTATATTAGGAAAATATTTTTATTATAGTTTATTAGAAAATTTAAAAGCTTGGTGGGCAATAAGAAATTATGCTACTAATGTAATAACAGTACTTTTCCAATATTACGTTTATTTGTGTATTGTATGATATTGGTTAAGTGTTCGCTTATAACAAACATATTATTTAAGGCCTAAGTATTTTGAATGATTAGGCCTTATTACCCGACTCTTCCTTACTAGTAAATAGATTAATTATATATAAACAAATAATTAAAATATTACAATAAATGTGAATTAACAACGGTAAGACAACTTACAATTCAAATCTTATTTGAGTGTGCACCGTTTATTATGTTTATTATTTATTATTTCAACGTGGAATGGATAGATAACGGGACGTAGGACCCCTTTAAATATTCTTATCACTAACTCCCTAGTCCATGTGTTTCTACTAGTGTAATTGTAAAGCTTAGGGTCTAATTATAACAAATAGGTATCTGCTCCTAGCGAGAATCGAACCCGCGACGGTAATCGTCAAAAGCAACATTGGCGGTGAACGATCACGCTTGACTTTGTTTACAGTACTTTGATGTTGGTTTAAAATAGATTTTTGTTTCAGATCCGTACGTCTATTCATCATGAACAAAAAGTCCCATAAAAAAAAGGTCGGTATCACGTTTTTTACCAAAACTATAAACAATGCTGTGATCTTTAAAATAGATTCTTAAGATCGCAAAATGTATTAACATTTGAAACCCGCATTTTGGTATTACTCATACAGAGAAGCTATTTGCTTCATTTGTATAAATAAGACTATTAAAAGTTTTTGATTTTGTTTTGGTTTTTACGGCAGTAGAACGATGCTCTTCTCAGCACAAAAGGGCCGGCTCGACCGTGGAAGTACTACCCTCTCACAGAAAACCGGCGTCAAGTAACAGTATCAGTAGGTTTTTTTATGTTAGAAGTTGGCAAACAAGCATACTGCCCACCTGATGGTAAGTGGCTGCCGCAGCCTATGAGCGCGCGCAGCACCATTAGTAGGTGCCACTCGCGCGTTGCCAACCTCGAGATATTAGTTCTTAAATCTCGTTCGCCCAGTAATTTCACTAGCGTACAATGCCCTTCAAACCGGAACACAGTAGTGCCTAAACACTACTATTTGGCGGCAGAATATTGGACACTGCGGTGGTACCTACCTAGCCGGCCTCTTGCAACAAAAAGACCTACCACCAGTGTGACTAATTGCACTGGTGGAATAATCTCTGTTGTGACAGAGGTTATCCCAACAGCCGGCGATGGGGTCGTCACATCCCGACGCCTGTCAGCATTTCGTACGATAAGTGAGAGCGCTGAAGGCCCAATCTTACACTCCTTCTCATTTCCTTCCCTCCTACTCCTTGGGTTGGCAACGCTCATGTTCTACTTCAAATATCGCAAGCGTTGATCAGACGGACCGTATGCTTGTTTGTCCACTGTCATGAAATGAAAATAAGGTTTTTATCAAATATGATTTGCTAATACTGATAATGTTTGTATCAGTAAATATATTGTTCGAAGTGAAATGCCACCATAAATTCAATCATTAATATTAGTAATAAGTTTATAGTTTCTGAAACTTGTTTTTTTAATTGATTAATGTCTTTTTTTTTTAAGTATATATTATTTATAACTTTCATACAATATCATATTTAAATGTAAATAATAACACAGCCACGTCAGAAGTATTAATTAGGGTGTCATTGAAAATCAGTATTGGGTGAACTCGGGTCACCCAATGTATGCTGCATGACACACCTTTTTGGGACACAGCATTGTTTTTGGAAAAGACATCATAAATTTTATTTATTTATGTATTTACTTTTTTTGTTTGGTTCTTTTTTTTCATAATTTTCTTTGTTTATTTACTAAGTTGTTTCTTTTTTTATTTAGTTATAGTAGTTTTGTAAGTTATTGTTAATTTTAATTGTTTTTTTTTTTTTTATTCTACGTCTGTCTTTTCTTTTAACAACCATGTATTGTCCCAAATAAATTACTTCTTTCTTTCTTTCTTTCTTTCATAAATATTACCAAAAGCACTTTGTGAAGCAGGTCATGATCATTATGATGGAACAGCATAACTATTGCAACAATAAACAATTAAATTAATCTGTGCGCTAAGATTTAAACGCTTCGTGTGTCAAGCACCAATGGCATGTTGGCACCGATGGGCGTTACAATACCTAATAGATAACTTTGTCTCAAATGATGGTACATTTTTATCGATGGTTTATTTAATGATAATAATAATAATAAATGCGACACACTCAACGGCCCCCATTAGGATAGTGATATCCTGTGTCGGGGGTCCGGAAACACATACAAAGATAAGGACAAATACACCCAGACCGGAACATATGCTTGCATGGTCAATACGAACATATTATGCTCCGAGCGGGAATCGAACCTGCGACCTGTGGCGTTTAAGGCAGGTTCTCTACCGCTGCGCCTCAACGTCGTCAATCTTATCTATTTCCTTTCCTGTGAACTATATTTTTGATAGACATACATAATTATAACGGAAATATATTGTGTTGCAATCAATTGTCGCTTTCGGATTTCACTTACAATTCGAATGGCGATTTATTTTAGATCATATTTTCTTAAGTCATACAACTTATGACGCATATTAATTTCTTAGGTCAGTATTCGGTAGGATTTAAAATTTGTAATGCTCTATCGTACTTTTGAGACGGAAAATTGCATAAGATTACAAAATGTAATTAAATAATTTCTTTATTTGATGTAACTATGTTGGCATACAACTGTACGACCCGCCTAATAAAATAAATAAATAAAGTCCAGAAACATGCACAATTTAAATGTCAGTACAAACATAATTATGCTCCGTGCGGGAATAGGACCAGCGACCTGTGGCGCTTAAGGCGGGCTCGCTACCGCTGTACCACAACCTGATGGTAAGCGGTTGTAGTACCATAAAAGTGCTTGCAACGTCATTCATTTGTAGGTATAACTCACGCGACAAATGACCTCGAGATATTGGTTCTTAAATCTCCTTTGTCCAGTAATTTCCCTAGCCACAGTGTCCTACCAACCAAAACACAGTATGCTGGTTTATGGTAGAGTCACAGACACTGCGGTGGTACCTACCTCGACGGCCTCGCGCAATAAACGGTCTACCACCATTTGCTGGTCAATCTTAAGCTTGAATTCGGGTAAAATATTAAAATAAATATTTCAGATAATATTTCGAATCGCCCAAGAGATTTTCAGATGGCAAGATCGTCTATTTCGAGTTGGCAAGGTTTTTGGCAAACGCGAAAGTAAATCTAATTTGCGTAAAATTACATATTCACAAATGTGTTTGAAGTTCATAATTAATTATGTTTTTCATTTATTATTAAATTTTACCGCAATATTAATAATAACACGTTAAAACTACGTCTTTATCTATTTTCTGCCTCATGTTTACTAAGTCTCTTTTATACCACCATGGTACAGTTACAACAGTAAAGACGTGTGTTGGTAGCGAGCCTGTCTTAACTTTCGACGGCGTGGGCTCGATTCCCGCTCGGGGCGGATATTTGTATAGAAATTGCTTCGGAGGCTTGCTTCGGAAGGCGCGCTAAGCTGTTGATTCCGGTTGTTATCTTGTTATCATTACATCTGATAATAATCGTTTGCTCTTAATAAATAAATTGCTCTTACCCAATGAGTTATTGGTCCGCTCTTAGGGTTGTGGAGGTCAGATGGCAATCTGTGTAAAACCTAGTAACCTTTAAAATCTGGATCAGAGTAATAAGCAGAGCAAATCAAAACACCTGGATAAATGCTAGGCAGAAGAAGAAGAAGGTGCAATTACGACAATGAAATCGCCGTACGTAAGTACTTGAGCTGACGCTGGGATTACCGAAAGTAGAAGAAACCCACAGGAACGCCACAGGTGGGAGTTTAGACGACCAGCTTCAACTCTGAAAGTACGGATATTACAAATTTACATCAAGATTATCTAAGAGGGTAGTGGACATGAGTGTAGCCAGCATTTGGTCTATGAGAGGGAAAAATCTTAATTTAGGGTCTAAAATAACCGTCCAAAATACCTAATATTCGTATATTTCTCAGTTTTTAGCAAGGTCCACGAGGGGGCAGCTATCTACTCCTTACCTACCTCGCTACGTCCACTAGTAGATATACTGTCCTTCAACTAAATTACAAGATCTTTGATATTTTTTAAACTTAAAAGTAGAGCATCGGATTTGTCGCTCATGAATTTAAAAATCACCCAATAAGTGAGTCTGAACGATAAGAACTTTTTACGAAATGAGCTCGTGGCGGTTGAGGTCGGTTAAGGTTCCTAAAATAGACCAATATTGAAAATGTGTTTTTGTAAATGATACAAATATTTACATATAGAGTTATACTATTTATTTTTAATTGTGTGTTGTTGGCGTTCAAAACGATCTTTGTTTGACTTTTAGGATAATAAATCATCCTTATTCAATTTGAAAAACAGCTGTGAAAAAATGCAGCTTTCTAGGTCCAAGGGTTTAGGCTGAGTATTTATAAGTCAGTCAGGTCTTCTCTTGAAATAATAGACTACGGACTCATGGACGGTTGTACAATTTCTAGACCACTTTGAGCTAATTTGCTTACAGCGGTTATGTAAGTGTCCCAAGGATTATAAGATTATAAGTGTATTAGAGACAAAGCGTCAATAATTTGTCTCGCTGACAGACAATCGACACGGCGTCATGTCCTACATATACGGTATGGAGCCGAGCCAATAACTGCTCACTAGATCCATCCTGATATTACATTGCTTTGTTGAGCGAAAATCACCAACCACTCATGACATCGAGTAGAATGTAGCCTCACTGTATAATAGTAGGTTTTGGCTTTAAATACACTAAGTACACTTCTTCTTTTTAGCATTATTTCCGGTATTATACAAGTATTTACCCAGGGTTTGCTTACTACTCTTGTCCGGACTTGACAGGTTACTAGTTTCTACAGAGTGATTGCCATCTGACCTCCGTAACCCTAAAGACGAACCAGTAACTCACTCAAATTACTTATCAAGAGTTAACGATTATTATCAGATGTTAACAGCCGGGACCGACAGCTTAACGTGCTCACCGAGTCACGGTGGAGAGGACAAACCGAAACAGATATTTGGAAGATCAATGTAAACATCTGCCCGAGCAGGAATCGAACCTATAACCTTCGAGGCTAAAGGCAGATTCGCTACCCACAACACACTATTACAAGTCGTTACTAATATACCTATTGCTCCTCTAAATATTGTTGTAGCTTGCGCTAGGAGTGGGTACAACTGTAGTCTATGGTGGTGAGAATCGTACCCACATTTGTTACGGCTGTTAAACCTTTTTTACTGGCTACTTGCCAAATTGGTTGACGTTTATGACTCCTTTTCCTTCCTTTTTTTATAAAACCGTAGAGTAAATAATAAAATTCATTTCTAAAACAGATATCATGCTAGCTTGAACTTGTTTTAGCTAACTTGTATTTAATAGTCACTGTAGACATAACAGTTTACAATAACATAAAATACTACTTACGAATCTAAAAAATTATAACTAGTTCACATGTTTAAACCCGTTTCCCGATACCCTGTCATCGCCTTTGTCATGTATTGACGGACATGTTTGTAGATTTAAGCAGAAATCACTTTTGTAAACATATCAGTTGACGGACTAAAAATGAACATTCATTTACGAATTACGCATCGTTTTACTTATTAGTGTTACATGAATTTTACAAATTTTTCAGTAATATGACGAATAAATATCCCAACGGTGGATAATCTGATTTATAGGAGACAGTTTTAGTTCTAAGATGAACTATATATATAACGCAAGTTAAAAGAAAAATAGCTTGGACTATCTTATCGATAGTAGTTTTAGTAGTACTAGAACCATGCTTTTCCCAGCAGAAATGAGCCGTTTCGACAGGGGAGTTACTGTCCTCTCAGAGAAAATCGGCGCCAAGTAACAGTATCAGCAGGTACTGTTGCGCCTCGTGCGATTACATGCCGAAGGGCAAACTAGTAATTCGATAGTGGAAGCTCTGGAGGCCAAATCTCCCATCCCCTCTGTATCTTTCCTTTCCCTTTTCATCCCTTCCCTCCTATTCTTTGGGTTAGCAACGCGCATGTGATACTTCAAGTATCGCACGCGTTCATAGGTTGCGTTGACTGCTTACCATCAGGCGGGCCGTATGCCTGTTTGCCAACCGTTATGAAATACAAAAAAATCGAAGAGAGAAGTACTTCCTACTCTTACACAGAATATAGATAACATGTAGCAATACCTGTAATGTTGGTTCTTGTTTAATGAATGTGTCCCCCGGAGTCCAATTATAAAGCCTACTTTCTTTCCTAACTCGGTTGTTATCCCTTGGATCAGTGGTACTGTTAATGTTTTCAAATTCATTGGTTTATATTGTAGTTACTACTTACTATCAGACAAGCCATACACATAATTTATGGGCCTCGATCTAAAATATAAAATAATACTGGTTAATCAAAAAAAATCATACAGTTAGGTACTAAAATTTTTATCTCAAATCTATATAAAGATATTCGTAATTTATAATATCCGTAAGTTTATTGTTTAGAATACCGAATGATTTGTTTGGGGTTGTAAATCAATCAGTTTAGATCGTAAATTTTTTATGTCTCAATTATTAATATGTTTTACTTGAAAACCTTCCAAAAATTACAACGTCTCGGCTCTGATTTCCGTATCACATCCTGGAACACATTAATATATTCTTAGTAAAGCATCTGGTCCGCTACCGTACCTATGCGTAGTTCATTCGGAAAAGCCAAACAACGTGTCATTAAAGCCGTTAAGAAATCATTTAGACTATTAAAACAAACAACTTCCTGTATTCCTAATATCGAGTTATTAATTGTTTTATTAAATAAATATAACGATAGCATAAGCAATGCTTTCATTATTTCGTAGTGAAATTTTTAAATGTTTGAAATTATATTTTCATTAGTTATATTGTAACCTAGCTGTCTCCGGGGTTTCACTCGCTTTACTAGAATATTTTGAATATCTCACTGGAATCTAGTAGTATACCGAGATAAAAATCATCCTGTGTTTGTCCTTGTGCCAAATTTCAGATTGGACATCAATGCAGGTTATAACATCAATAAAGGTTTTTTTATGTTATAAGTTGGCAAACAAGCATACGCCCCACCTGGTGTTAAGTGGTTGCCGTAGCCTATGAGCGCTTGCAGCACCATTAGTAGGTGCCAAACAGGAGTTGCCAACCTCGAGATATTGATTCTGCCCAGTAATTTCACTAGCGTACAGTGCCCTTCGAACCGGAACACAGTAATGCTTAAGCACTACTATTTGACGGCAGAATATTTGACACTGAGACGTACCACCAGTGTGACTGATTGCACTGGTGGATTAATCTCTGCTATGGTAGAGGTTATCCCAACAGCGGGCGATGGGGTCGTCACATCCCAACGCCGGTAAAAGGCAGATCATAGATTAATTAGTAAAAGATCGAACCAGACACTAATAAGTAAAAGACAATACAAACAGACATAACGAAAATACATATTCATATTATAATAAAGTTATTATTAATATAATTGACTCCAGAATGAATTCATTAAATTTTATTATCTCCTGGAGTTTTGGTGTTGTCGTAACTGACACTACGCGTTCATTTCGAGATTACTTGTGCAATGTTCGAACACTGATGTTGTTCTTACAATTCATTGCGATGCCGGGGAGATAGAAATATTAGCTTTACTGATTTAACTCGGCCCACTTTGAAACTAGTGCAAGGATACTGGCGTTGTTTATAAGAAAAAATACCATCTTTAGTAATGATAAATCAAATATAGAATTATATTAGTAAAAATATTAAATATTGTCACTTCATTAACTACATGCGAACAAAAGGCATACTATTCCTAAATCTATAACTATTTTCTTGGGACTATAATTACTATTATCTGTTTCACCTATGATATTGAATCAATTGAAAGTATTAATTGATAAAGCACCTTATTTTATTTCATGGCGGCTGGCAAACCGAATCGTAATTCAGTTAATGGTAAGCAGTCACCGCAACTTATGAGCGCTTGCGATACTTGAAGTATCATATGCGAGTTGCCAACCCAAGGGACAGAACGGAGGGTATGAGAAGGAAATAAAGAAGGGAACAAAGAGGGAAATTGGGGCTCCGGCGCTCTCACTCATCGCATGAAACGCAACAATACCTACTGATTCTGTTACTTTATGCCGATTTTCTGTGAGAGTAATGTTTATTTAAATCCGGTAATATTAAAGAAAGTAACGTTTTGAACTGTGTCCAAGTAGTTACGACGTGGACAATAGTTTCGTTTCGTATTTAAAACACCAGTTAAATCACTGCCAAGAAAAACCCTCGCTATCAATAGAAGAACAACACAGCTGCGGAAACTTGATCGTTTAGTGTTTTAACACGACAATTTAGTTTTTTATTTCAGTAACAGAAATTTTTGAAAATATTTCATATTGTAGAAAATATTTTACGTACAATAAAATAAAAAAGTGTCTTACAAATGGTGTTATGTACAGTAAAACATCCTAAATCAGAAATTGTTTCACATTGATTTGGCTTCTAGATGAAATATAAATAAAGATAGTTTTAAGTAATTATAACGCTCATATCCGAGTGCACCGACTGAGCGGTAAACGATCGGTAGGTTAAGCAACTTTAGGCGCGGTCAGTCACTAGATGGGTGATCGCATAGTGGTATTTCAACCGAGCGTCTCCGTGCTTCGGAGGGCATGTAAAAAGTCAGTCCCGGCTGTTGACAATTTGACAACAGTCGATAAGTCAAGTCAGAGGCCTACGAGCGACCTGAACAACTCTGACACTAGGTTGGCTACTAACCACTCGATAGTAGAAGAAGTAATTATAATATCCAGTTTATAATAATGTGACAATGATATCTAGACATAAAGTTTACAATGGTCTATTTTGGTGAATTCGAATAGCACTTGGGTACGGGAACACGCGTCAACATAATATTAATAAACTAGTCTTGTTTAGAGGACAAAGTCAAAGGTGATGAAGTCGCCCTGATAGGCGTCTGACTTGATTTCTCCATAGGCTGAACTTGCTCATATTAGCTTTCATAACATTTTTAGTACAATTGAATTTATTGAAATTGAATTTTAGTCTGTGTTTATGTTTTGCCTTTTTTGTGTACATATTGCTAAAAAATCTAAAGTATATACATATACTAATATCATACCCATAAATAAAACTTAATGCTATATCTTAAACAGTCTGAAAGGGTACTTATAATCTGTAAAGTTATATTAGTACTTCTCAAGTGCCAATAAAACCTACCCGTGCCAAACTAAGGTCTAGTCTATAAAGAAGCAATTTAGATACAAAAATTATTAAAGGAAAAAAGAAATTCGATGACCATTATTTTAAGAAAATTACTGTTCTTTCAACGCCCGTGACTAACAGTTCGATCTCAGATCGTGACAGATCCGTACACGCATATGTTTCGACCTTGATGCTTTAGATGTGGGTTTGCCCACAGTACCCCGAAGAGCATGTCAAACTGTCATCTAACAGTTTTTGGCTGATAGCACCCGATGAATAATAATAATAATAATAATAATGATAGCTCTACTTAGAAAAATTATTGAATTTCAACGAAGTACTGGTTATCATACAGCAATCGCTATGTAGAATAATTATTAAATTAGTAACATGTCAAATCTCTATTAAAGTAATGAACGACCCTAGCAATGTGCCGGGAAAAATTGAGGAAAAAACAAATACAATGGTACATTGTACTAAATCATAGCGCCGGGCACCGTTTAGAAATAATAAGAACTTAAGAGATCATCGATCAAGAAAAATAATTTCAGCTCCATTAATTGACCCAATTAAGCGGAGCTTACATTTTGAATGGATAATTCTAGTTTTTATGTATCAGCCTTTTTCAACAACAACTACAGAACCGTAGATATAAATAAACCTTATCAGAATTTGGTAATAAAACATTTTAAGTTCCAATATAAAGTTAATCTTAAGTAACCTTAGTAAAAATTGTAATTTATTATAAATAAGATATTTTGCGTCTTCTCGTGTAAGCAAGCCGGGCGCAGCTAGTATATGTGTAAATAAAAAAAAAGTAAAAATGTAACCAATATAAAACAATCCTAAGAATCCATTTCACGGTCGTATAAATCACTGACAGGGTTACGAAACCGATTTTTACATGGAGCCAATGGCTCGTGCCAATCATCGAGACAGCAAGTGGTAAACAGAAATACACCTAGACACCGCCTACCACAACCAAACACTCATTCATAACACTCATACGTCACATTCCACCGTCCGCAGACGTGGATGCCATTCATAAAAAACTATCGTATAATAACATTTACCAAAAAAATTACGAGTTCATTCCGATGCTGCGGTGCATTTTTTGCGTAAGGAATCCTTCACGTAATTTATTTATTGTTGATAATGAAGATGATTATGTTTTAATTTTACAGCAAAAACGTCGGACCCGCAACGAGGGACGGAACAAGGAGAACATTATTGAAGATGTATCAAATCCAAAAGAAGATGCTGAGCCTCAGATCGAGCAAGAGAAAATTAAAAATGATTTATGCTATGAGATCAAGCATTCAGACGTAATGGGAAGGTGAGTGAGTGAAAATAATAAATCATCTTTCGCTGACAAATACATTTTTAAATATTTTACATACAGAAATCTAAACAGCAGTTTTCCTAGGAGTAAATACGCAAATCGAACTCAAATTTAATTTAAGATTAAAATGTATTTTTTTGGAATAAAAAATCTTATTCCAGATACATAGCAGCAACTCGCGACATTAAGCCAGGAGAGGTTATCATTGAAGCGCCGGCTCTAGTCGTGGGACCATGCTCTGGTTGTGGACTCATTTGCCTGGGATGTTATCGGGAACTAGATGAAAGTACCTTAGCAAAGTGAGCAAAATGCATTTAAAGCATTTGTATAAAATATGTTACATTTCGAACGAAGTTTAAATTTACGCAAAACCAAAATGCAACTCATATCAGTATAGTTAGGAGGTACTGGAATATAATTACAAATTTTCCCTATTTTGAATACATTTTGGAAAAGATTTTTGAATGGTCCTAAATTATAATAATTTAATTCAATTGGATTTATCTAATTTAGACTACAAGGACGGACTATTTTAATTTTCTTTTTAATTTCTTTCTATAGGTACTATTTTTTAATTTTTTTTATTTATTGTAGGTTCGCAAAGAAGCTTACGGTCTGTCTGATGGTAAGCAGTCATCGCAACCTATAAACGCTTGCGACATTTAAAATATCACATGCGCGTCGCCAACCCAAGGAACAAGAAGGAAGGGATAAGAAGGGAAAAATGGAAGGAAATACAGTGTTGGAATATTGGGTCTCCGGCGCCCTCACTCATCGCGCGTAACGCAACAATACAATTACTTTACGCGGATTTTCTGTGAGAGGGTTGCACTTCCTCGCTCGAGCCAGCCTATTAGCGCTGGGAGGAGCATGAATTCTAATACCGTTATCGTTATTCATACCGTTCATTTTGTTAACATTATAGTAAAATACTGTTTGATCAGCTCATATGCAAAGCAATATTTGAATCAAAAAAGCCTTTATATTATAATTAACACTATATTTTTCCACTACAAGATGCACAGGTTGCAAATGGCCGATGTGCAGTAGCTCGTGCCAAGGGCTGGGCAAATACACAGGTCATTCTACGTACGAATGCGAGATATTGAAATCTGTCACGTTGGACTACAGCAATATAGAAGATTTGAAGGACTCGTATCAAGCTCTAACACCTTTGAGGTAATGTTCTTTTATTTAAAATCTATACACATGGATTAAATTTTGAATTTTTGAAGCCTCAATAGATCAATGGTAAAAGTGTCGACTCCACTCCGTTAACGTGAGAGTCAAGGGTTCCATTCTGACCTCTTTGGGCTGTTGTCGTACCCACTCCTAGCGCAAGCTTCGAGCTTATTTAAAGGGCAATAGGAATATTAGTAATGTCTTGAAAAAGCGTTGCAAAATAAGCATTTGTCTATGTCTGTTTGGCTTTATTATCTTAATTTTTAACTGAGTTATTAAAGTCAGGTAGGTATAGGAACCATATATATTTTTTTTATTTAAAAATGGGTAAACTCTTGACCTCCATCGAGCGCGGAGGCAAATTATTATATAATTATAATATAATATAAATATAATTACAATATAAGAGAAATTACAGCCCATTTATCTTCAATGATATATTACGTGTTGTAATATTTCCGAAACTCTCAATATTAAAGCTAAAAGTGAATGAAACAGTAGGAAACTGTTAGTTTTATTGATAAGTAATATTAAAACACCTCAACCGTTATGCGTTAATCGTAAGATTTGAACATGGCTTCGCGACCCTAATAGGTCATTTTACGGTTGGACTATTCGGGCTAACTAAATTGCCTTTAATGCCGAGACGCCTTTACATTTATTTATGGCCATATTTCTAACAATAACCTCAATTGGTCAACGGTATAAGGGCTTGTGACGTGACATATGCTCACCTCTGGAACTTTTATCGAACATACTTCAAGTTAAAGGCTTTCTTAAAATATTAAGAGTATCCTGAGAAGATCTACAATATTTATCAATTTTTTTAGTTATCTACTCGTACAATGAATTTGAAAGAGGGTGTTAATATAATAATTAGGGCATTCAAAAGTTACGCAAAATTTTCTGACGAAATCTAAAAGTTCTATATAAAACTACGGTGTTTTATGGCCTTTTTATAACCGAATGTACTGAAACAAGTTTAAAGTAAACCTCTATTAACGCGATAGTAAATAGACCGTACATTATCACCTTTCGTTACAGTATAAAACCGTAAGCCAATAAATCTAATCTACGTCTTAATAATAGATAAACATTACAAGATTTATACACAAATACATAAAATCAAGGAAAATTTAAGATGGATTATATCCGTCGAATATAAATCATTGTTTTTGTTTGAATGAAATGATAGATCTTCTCGCGAATCGTGCAGCAATATTGAGGCCATTCCCATTTTATTATGTTGCTAGATGATCTCACTTATATTCTGATCCGATATCCGGCATACATATTTTAATATGCTTATTTAGAGTACAAATTTTGATGCCTCAATAGCTCAACGGTAAATAGCCCAACTCCACTCCGTTAACGCGAGAGTCGCTACTATCGTACGTACTCCTAACGCAAGCTTCAAGCTTATTTGGAGGGCAGTAGGAATATTAATAATGCCTTAAAACAGAATTGCTAATATTCTTTAAAAAATGTGTATAAAGTTTCATTCAAATAGATACTAAACGGGCACAAGCCCTTCTGGTCATCCCTCTTATTTAAGCTTTGACAGGTTACCTCATTGGATAGCCATAGATTGCTGTATAATAACGAATGAGACCGTCAACTATATCAGTGTATAAATAGATTTGAATTGTTTTTTCCAGGTGTTTGTTATTGAAAAAAGAGGATCCTGACAAATGGGCAGCGGTGTCTGCGATGGAGGCTCACAATGATATTCGTCGCGCGAGAGGCGATATCTTCCCAATGAATGAGAGAAACGTCGTTCAGAGGCTTAAGAAGTGGGGCCTGGAGTACGACGAAGAGGAAATACACACAGTCTGTGGTATATTGGAGGTAATTTTTTCATTAAATAGAAAAATAAAAGCTACACACTTAACGGCCTGTGCCGGGGTCCGAAACATACCCAATGATCAGGACAAACTCACCCAGACCGGAGCACATTGTTGTATTGACCGTATGGTCAATGTATACGTATACATACAGCGGGTATCGAACTCACGACCTATAGCGCTTAAGCCAAGTTTTTTACCACTGCGCCAAAACGTCATCAAATCATTGTCGATGATTATATTTTTGTCAAAATGCCCCTTAGTGAGACTTGTCTGATATTATGAAGTAAAGAAACTTAGTTACTAAAAAAGTAAGATAATTGAATACAAAAACTAAAATTAAATTATTCAGAAAAAATAGTTCTGTGTAATTCCTAAGAATGTAAACCTTAAAATGTACTTCATTCACTTCAGGTAAACGCATTCGAGGTGGGTGGAAGCGGAGCCAACGCCCGCGCGCTGTACGACGCGGCGTTCCTGCTGGCGCACGACTGCACGCCCTCCACCACGCACACGGACGCGGAGTGTCGCCCCGGACGGCCGCTCACCATCAGAGCCTCCATACCTCATAAAACCGGAGACATCATATCACTATGTTATGCTTATACGCTTCAGGTAATTATTCATGTAAATTATTTAGATGTAAATTAAGTAGCCTATGTTCACGAGTTACAAAAGATTAATGGCCCATCTCCGATGACGTCCTTAGTCGTGGTTCGGCTTCGCAGGAGGCACCCTAAGGACGGAATCAAATTTGAGTAAGGCGTAAAGGCTGTCCTTTTTACACGGCCGGGTCTTTAACCTCAGCTCCCCCGCTCGGTGACGCTGTCAAGGCCATTAGGGCCAATAGCAATATACACTCCGAAAAAAGGTTAAAAATAAACAAATGAATAAATTAAAAACATGGATAAATTTTTTTTTCGTTTGCCAGGGTACCCTAAAACGGCGAGAACATCTAAGGCTGAGCAAGTTCTTCGAGTGCTCGTGTGCGCGGTGCGCGGACCCGTCGGAGCTGGGCACGCAGGCGAGCGCCTTCCGCTGCCCGCGCTGCGGCGCGCGTGTGCTGCCGCTCGAGCCGCTGCGCGCCGCCGCGCCGTGGCGCTGCGACAGCTGCCGCTACGAGATGCCCGTCGGCGCCGTGCAAGTGCTGCTCAAGAGGTCAGCACTGAAAAGAACGTAGCCTACATGCTTACGCAACATAATCTGTACTTAATTAAATTCCTTGGAAAACATAATAAAATTTAAAATATTTTATAATTTTCAGTTCATTAACTGCAACTGGCTTTTTTAAACTAAAATAAAATTATAGCTTAAAAGGGTTCAAGGTAAACTTTATAAGATAACAATTTAAAGTTATTATTATTTTAAAAATTCTATGAGCCAAAAATATTATTATTAATGCCTGCATATTTTATAAAATTACTGGTTAATTAATTGACAATGTTTAGAGTACACTGTACCTATTTCAACTTTTTTAGATTAACTGAAGAATTTGAGCAGATCGACGCCAACGATGTCACCGGCTTTGAAAACTTCCTCAACAAATACCGCAACGTGCTGCACGACAGCCACTACCTGTGCCTGTCGGCGAAGCACTCCCTCAGCCAGCTGTACGGGAAGGTGTCGGACTACATGATACACGAGATGCCGGAGACGTTGCTGCACAGGAAAGTGGAGATATGCAGGGATCTCATGAAGGTGTTCGACGTGATTGAGCCCGGATACTCGAGATTACGAGGTGAGAAGATTTCTTTTCATCTACCATTTAATTATCCTTATTCTTACTTATATTAAAGAGGCGAAAGTAGCTCCATCTGTATGTCGCGCTTTCACGCTAAAACTACCGAACCGATGTAAATGAAATTTGGTACACAGATAGTCTAGTGCCTGAGACATAGTCTACTTTTTAACACATAACAGGTTGGTGGGGTTTGGAACAATTTTTAAAAAGTTTTAATGAAAATTGTATATTTTAGGCTGTTGATTCGAAATAAATAAGTATGACATTCAATGTTTGTAAAAGTTTTAGGCAATCTTTTAGGGAATGAAAACAAAACGTTATTCACGTAGGTGAAGCCGCGGGTAGATGCTAGTTCGTAATCAACAAAACTACTGGTATTAAAATATGAAATTATAGGAAAACAAATACATTTCGTAATGATTTTATAAGCTTTTCATATTATTGAATAAGAGTAGTAATGCCTACGAACCCTACCTACCTACTAATATATATGTTTTATCAATATCATTAAAAGAACCATTAAAAAAACATATTTATTGTACAGGTATTACATTATACGAACTACACGCTCCGCTCATGGTGCTGACAACAAGGGACTTCGAAAGAAAAGCTATTACAAAAGAAAATTTAAGAAATCGATTAAAAGAAGTAAGTGACAGTACATTCCTAATAAAATCTTGTTTTTTTCATATTTATTAATTATTATTCTACATGAATAGTGTTAGGGTAAAGCTTTTGACTCACTAAGACTTGTCGATATTATTCTTTATAACTTATTATAAACTATAAATATGCACACGGCCTTTCTAACTTAATTACGCCACCTTATATGCTTAGTAGGAAAGAAATTACGAAAAAGATAATATACTCTAATTTCCATTACCAGTCATTTGTCTGATTCACTAATTCATATAAGTGAGTAAGTAAGTCATACCGGCGTCGGGACATGACGACCCCATCGCCCGCTGTTGAGATTATTCCACCAGTGCAATCAGTCACACTGGTGGTAGGTGTTTTGTTGCAAGAGGCCGGCTAGGTAGGTGCAACGACCACAGTGTGAAATATTCTACCGCCAAATAGTAGTGCTTAGTGGGCATTACTGTGTTCCGGTTTGAAGGGCACTGTATGCTAGTGAAATTACTGGGCGAAGAAGATTCAAGAATCAATATTTCGAGGTTGGGAACCCGTGTTTGACATCTACTAATGGTGTTGCGCGGGTTCAGAGGGTACGGCAACCACTTACCATCAGGTGTAATATACAAAAAAAGTGATCCATAGGAATAAATCTCTAGTGCCCGTTTTTCACACAATGCTTTAGCATAGTGTGAGTTCATGATTTTCTTTGCCCCGACAGCGACCAGAAGAGTGTCATGGGATAATTAAAGCCATCAGCCTATCAAGCGTCAGACCATTTCCTATTAAAATAATATCACGCAGTAGTTCTATATCAGGCAACGCATTATGTGTAAATTAAATTGACCGTTTATTAATCTTGAATTGTTGATGTATTTTTCAATATTGGAACCTACAACTATCAGGAGGACAATTTCTTCTTTTTATTTGAGTCTCGTCTTTGTATTCCAGATAGTAGGCTACTTGACTGAGTCAGCGTTAATCTTAGGCTTCGAGCCGCGCCACTCGCCCGAGGGTCTGATGGCGAGCGCCGCGAAAGACGCCCTCAAGAAGATCAAGACATGGGAGCATATCATCGGGAAAATATCATGATTGTTTTAAAAAAATGACTTCTAGTTTCATGTTTATATTAATAAAAATATTTTAGTATTATGTGGATTTATTTTATAAAAATATTTATACAACATTATATTTTAATGTACATACTGATACTGTACTGAGAGGAACATACCTCTACTAGCATAAAACTATATACCTACCTACTTGGTATAAAATTTTTGTCTTGAATATTCAATTAAAAGTGATGGAGTAAGCTTAGACCGTCAGTCACTTTCAAAAAATAATAGCAAAAATATGTCCACAACATAATGTGTATTGAAATAAATCTTTACAACGAAATTCCGTGTTTCTACTACAAGATTCTTAAGAAGGTGAAGCGATATTCATACAGGACAGCTTTTTGGACAGCATTCTACTACCGGGACACCATTCGCACTGCGAGGTGCCATACGGCATACCACCTATATCTGGTTTGGTATTTCAACTACCACCCCAATAATTTGTAAAAGTTATCAGACAAAATACTTCCGCCCGGTATTAATAGCATCCAGACTGTTACTTTAAAAAGCACTTTATACCACCGTGGGTTTAAGGAGCCAAGCGGTTTCTGAAGACTATGAAAACGCTTGGAGAAACAAGTATCGCCATTAGAGCTAGAAGCTTGAAACTTATTTTTAAGGCCGTTGATTCAATATAAATAAATATGACATTCAAAGTTTGTAAAAGCTTTACCTTCAAGGGATTAAAATACCAATACGGAATAGGGGATGAAATTTTGTATGGAAATATGTGAGGTTTATGTGAAATGTGAATGTTTTACACGCGGACGAAGCCGCTACCAGAACCTAGTATAAAATAAATAATAAAAGCAAAAACAATTGAAGCAATCAATTGAATTGTATAAGACACTAGCGGGCCCGGAAGACGTTGTCCTGTCCCGAAAAAAAATCTGGGACCAGATAGCAGTGCCCCAGCTGAGTATAATTGTGAAAAGAAGTGACACTGGTGAAAATTATTGAATTACTAATATCGCTATTAAAAATGGGGGTTGATGATAGAAGGATTGGATGGTGGAAAATTTAGGGTTAAATGTATTTCTTAATACCACATTATAAAAATATAAAAATATTTTTTTTCTCAAAAAGTGAAAAAAAAAATGTGGGGTCGACCACCCTTATCACTTAGGGGTATAAAAAATTGATGTTGACCGATTCTCATACATACCCGGTATGCAAACAAAATTTCATCAAAATCGGTTAAACCGTTTCGGAGAAGTATGGGAACGAACATTGTGACACGAGAATTTTATATATTAGAAGAAAGATTAGAAGAAGATATATCTAATCTTACATATATGGAATTTGATAGTTTGTGTATATACTACTTTTCCTCCCGGCAGACGTTTTCCTGCCACGAAAAAATTGGAACCCGATAGCAGCGCTCCCCACTGGGTCCAATTGTTAATATAAAACATTCTCAAATCGACTCGAAATACACACAAACAAAAACATCAAAATCGGTCCAGCCGTTTAGGAGGAGTTCAATGACATACCGTGTGTATGTACATTAGAATTATATATATAAAGATATAGTTCATGTCGTATGTTTGTATATACATACATTCTGAATTCTGAAATACACACTGCACGGTATATCTATATATACTGCGCCTCATGTTTCAGATGGCTGGCAGTTTATTTTTACCGCAAATCCAACGTGCGAGCGCAGTCTCGAATTGTTTCTCGACTCTAGAATTTAATCGTGTACGAAATCAATGTGAAATACAAATATCGTGATATATATTAGAGTTCTAGAATTGACTAATATATTTCCTTTATTATAAGGTTAGTATAAAAAATGAATTTATTAAAATAGGAAATAAAATAGCCGGTAGAACGAGGCGTAATAATATGGAAGAAATATTCCTAAGTTTTTCTTTGCGTAAACGAAGAGTTTTTAAAACCATGGGATTATTTACCATCTAAAACCATTTTAGATATCATGGCTGTTCAAGAACCATGCGTAGTGTGTTCAGTTCCAACAGAGCACAAGTGCTCCAGCTGTCAAGTCGTCCACTACTGCTCACGTGATCACCAGAAACAACACTGGAAACAGCACAAGCACCAGTGCATCCCTGTCAGGATCAAACAAGATTCGAAGTATGGACGGTATCTTGAAGCAGCGAGAAACTTTAAACCTGGAGATGTTATTATGAAAGAAGCGCCTCTCATCACTGGTCCATCCCAGGTGATTATCTTTTGTATTACGTTAAACTTCTGTGCTGTAATGTAATTCTTCACTTGAATCAAAAGTCTTAAGTTGAAACTAGGTGCGCCCGCGGCTCTTCTCGGGTAGTGTACCGATTTTTGTTTATTGCACGGAACCTTTATTTTTTTCTAAAATAAAAGCTACTCCTTATAAAATAGCTATCAGTAAAAGTCTAGTTAAAATCGGTTCAGCTATTTCAGAGATTAGCCGAAACAAACAGATAAACAGACAGATAGATCCGTCTATTTTTCTCTATAAAAAAATTAAATTAAATATTGTTTTTTTATGTAATTACCGTGTATACTTTCATATTCAGTGAATAGCTGCTAATTTGGAATTACAAACATACTTCAATTTTATTTATTTGAACTAGAGTCTTTATTTCGAGTATATAATTTTTACTTCCTACTAATTTTTACTTTACTTTGTATTTAATTTATATTTCTCAAACAATGTTTGTTGTAGATTACTCCACCAGTTTGTTTGGGATGTTACAAATTGTTAGAGGAAGGCAAGATTGTGTCGTGTCAGAAGTGTGGCTGGCCTTTCTGTTCAGAAACGTGTACTAAGAACATTGTGCACGTACCAGAGTGTTACTATACACAGCAAAGAGACGAAAAGGTATGGATTTTTACCATTAACTTAGGACTGACCCACAGAAATAAAATCAGCCAAGTGCGAGTCGGACTCGCGCACGAAGGGTTCCGTACCATAATCTACAAAAACGACATAAAAATAAAGTTTGTTATATCAGAGCTTCTTTAAATATTTATTTTCTTCCGTTTTTTAGTATTTGTTGAAAATT
The DNA here is from genome assembly GCA_023373885.1 of Hestina assimilis. Taxonomy (NCBI): domain Eukaryota; kingdom Metazoa; phylum Arthropoda; class Insecta; order Lepidoptera; family Nymphalidae; genus Hestina; species Hestina assimilis. Next base: position 15,026,386 of record CM041754.1, on the reverse strand, counting down.
TAAACTGTCTATCTATCACGGTTTATGAGATAAAGCCTGGTGACCGACGGACGGAGATTCGCTGGTGTTACTTCGTAAATTGAACACAAACGCAACGTAACGAAGTTAGTCACACAACTATTTATTCTATTATATCGCAAGCTCGCGGCAAACTTTATTTCGTTGCATCGATATTTAATTTACGAAGGAGCACCAACAAGTATGACATTTTGTTTGTATGGAAGGGCTCATTCATATATAATAAGTTTACTATTTTTACATTGGAGAATGCTTTTGATTATATATTTGAACAAAAATGTTTCATTTTATTATTAAAACAACGTAATTTCAGTACTGTATTAAAAGGTTGTTACATGGTCTAAGTTTTTTAATTACTTGACTCACCTTAATTCAATTTATAGGTCTCTATATCTACATTCGGCGTACCACATCCAAATTATCAGTGTATCACTGTTCTACGTTGCTTGTATCAGCGAGATAACAATGCGAAGCTCTGGGCAAAGCTCCAAGCGCTCGAATCACACGACGAAGACCGCAAAGGAACGGATAAGTGGGATAACGATAGAAAAATGATAGCCGAATTTATTTGGAAATTTTTTAAGTTGGATGGAATCTTCAATGAGGCGGAGATTATGAAGTGTTGTGGAATTGTACAGGTATGTATTTTAGTAATAATAGTTGGCAAGCAAAAATATGGCCTACGTAATGGTTAGCGGACTTTGTAGCTTATAACCGCTTGCAACACCATTTGTAGGTTTCACTCATGGGTTGCTAACCTCGACATATTGGGTCTTAAATCTCCTTCATCCAGTAATTTCACTAATGGAACACAGTCATGCAAATGACACTACTGCTTTGCGGTACAATGTTTGACATTGCGGTGGTACCAACCTAGCTGGCCTCTTGCAACAAAGACCCACCACCAGTGTGACTGATTGCACTGGAGGAATAATCTGCTGTGACAGAGATTATCCCAACAGTGGGCGATGAGATCGGACAACCTTAATATAAACCTCCTTTGTCCAGTAATTTCACTAGCTACAGTGCTCGTCAAACCGAAACACAGTAATGCCTATGGTCGTATACCTGACACTGCGATGGCACCTATTGCGATAGCACCTACCACCACTCCAAGATGAACCTCATAAAAAATCAGTACCTTCAATTTTCAGATTAACGGTCACGAAGTGCCTCTCATGGAGCCAGACTTCGTCGCAGTATATGATAAGATATCTATGGTGGAGCACAATTGCCGTGCCAACTGCAATAAGAGTTTTACATCTGACGGAAGTATTGTAAGTTAATTATAATCTTTGCTCGACTTGGCGGGGCACTGCCGTGCCTCCTGATATTGGATTTATTTATATTTTTTACTTTAGAGTCTGGCCAGGAATTATCGCATAGCTATCTTTAATCATAAAATGCCATTATTGTGATCTGCTTAGTTGACAATTTTCTAAACTTAACTACATTTTATTTTGAGGTTCACTGATCGATCACCAGTATGAATATACTCTTTCTGTGATTTACTTAAAAATCAAGAAACTTCTTGTCATATTATTAATGTGACTAAAATAAATATTTCTACAGATTCTATCTGCAGGCGACAATATAACATCAGGCTCGCACTTATCCGTTTCCTACACGGATTCATTATGGGGCACTGAGGCTCGTCGTCACCATCTCTCTGACTCCAAGTTCTTTGAATGCTCCTGTGAGAGGTGCTCGGATGTAACTGAATTTGGGACCATGTTTGACGCTGTAAAATGTAAAAAGAAGTAAGTTACAAAACATTTTTTAGTTTAATTCTAGTTTCTGTAGTTTTAAATAGTAGAACTCAGCTAAAAGTACTAGAGCTCTTCGCAGTACAAATGGGCCGGATGCACAGATAAAGGACTACCTCCTCTGAGAAAATCGGCATGAAGTAACGTTACGTTTCATATTTTTTTGGTTTTTATTTTATTTTAGTAGTTGACAAACAAGCATACGGCCCACCTGATGGTAAGTGGCTGCCGCAGCCTATCAGCGCTTGAAGCACCATTAGTAGGTGCCACTCACGCGTTGCCAACCTCGAGATATTAGTTCTTAAATCTCGTTCTCCCAGTAATTTCACTAGCGTACAATGCCCTTCAAACCGGAACACAGTAGTGCCTAAGCACTACTATTTGGCAACAGAATATTGGACACTGCGGTGGTACCTACCTAGCCAGCCTCTTGCAACAAAAGACCTACCACCAGTGTGACTGATTTCACTGGTGGAATAATCTCTGTTGTGACAGAGGTTATCCCAACAGCGGGCGATGGGATCGTCACATCCCGACGCCTTTATATTACGATGAGTCAGAGCACCGGAGGTCCGATCTCTTACTCCCACAGTTGCGGTCCTTTTTCCCTTCTTATTCCTCCCCTTCTATCCCCTATGTTGGCAACGCACAAGTTATACGTTGAGTATCACGTTCGCGGTATCAGATTGCGGTCAGCATGAGGAACGGAACGGTACGTATGCTTGTTTGCCAACCGTCATAACATTAAAAGAACCGTTGCATTGATCGATTAATACCTATGTTTCAGGAACTGTAAAGGCTATTTACTACCGGACACATTCGTGCTTCCAATTCTGCACAAGACCAAATCACCGGATCCAAATAGTAGAGGCTTGGACAACAAATTCTGGAAATGTAACAGCTGCAAGGATGAAGTATCCGATGCAATCATACAGCAACTGTTGCAGGACATCGGTAGAGAACTGAGCGTTATGCCAAAAGGAGATCCAGATGCTTGTGAAAGGTTAGTGGATAAAATGTATAATAATCTGTCTCTCTCTCTCTGTCTCTCTCTGTCTCTCTCTCTCTCTCTTTCTCTTCCTGGCTATGTATACCACATGGTGGAGGTCAGTAGTCCTTACTCTATCTCTATCTTCGACATCGATGTCGGAAAGCTTGCACTCCCTCATGTCCTATAATACTACATCTCTCAACCTTGTTTTCGGTTTACCTCTGGATCTACGATCAGTGATAAAACTTCTATCTACACCAAAGTATTTGATTGAGTAGAATATGTTGCCGTATAATCGCCAAGTTTCACTCATAGTTATACAACTTAAATATGCTTGCATGGTCAATACAAATATAATATGCTCCGAGCGGGAATCGAACCCGCGACCTGTGGCGTTTAAGGCATGTTCGCTACCGCTGCGCCACAACGTCGTCAAAGACATTAGACATGAAACGAAAATATTGCTTATGTTACTTTTTCTTCACAATATGAATATGAAATTAGATAAAGATCAATAACAAAGAATGAATTTTGAGAAGCTTACACCAACATCATGATAAATTAACAATATCTCTAAAAAAAGTATAAATGATAATCCTATAATCATTCAGTCGTAAACGTACACATTACTATGAAATAAGACTAACTTACTGCGTTTATTAGATAAAATAAATAAAAAATACTTGCTAACGTTTGTACTTGGATTTTGTTTTAAAGCTCCTTCTAACGAAAGAACAAAATTATAGAGAGTCCTTGGCAATATTTGAGCTACTCGAGTGTAGTAGAAGAGGCGTGCTTTTCCCAACACAAATGGGCCGGATCGACCGGCGAAGTATTACTATCTCACAGGAAATCGGCGTAAAGTAACACTAAGCGTTCAAAAGTTGCGGTGACTGCTTACCATCAGGCGGACCGTACGCTTGCTGGCCAACCGTCATGAAATAAAAAAATACTTACTTTTCCAAATCTTTACCTGTATTAAGGATAGGATAACTAGGTATATCTGTCTGTATTCATTTCTTTTCTCGTTTTGTTTTTGCATAGGATATGCATACTTGAAACAGTTTATTTTATATTTTTCAGATTCATCAACCATTGCTGTAACTATCTTCATCCCTCTCACCACTATATGACGGATGTGAGTCTCGCTCTCGCGCAGATGATTGGTCAGCAGGATCAACAGGGCTTGGCTGCAGTTACAGATGACCGCCTGGTATTGAAGACTCAGCTGTGTCGGAAAATTGCCGATTTATTAGAGACTTTGGCACCAGGTAGGTCTTATTTTTAACTTTCTTCATTTTATACGAATACATGTCGTGTTCAAAAGGGTGCATGAGCAACTTTCACGAGTGATAGTTTCATAAAAATATGACATTCTTTCGGTAGACCGAAGTAGTCTTATAATTAGTTTTAATTAATAGTTATAAATACAGTGATTAATAATTGATATCGTATGTTAATAAGTGTTCCTTCCGAGCTATTCTATTTTTTGACAAATTAAAAGTTATCAACACACTAATATCGAGCTCCAGAAAAATAAAAGAATGTTTAGAAAAATTTGCAATATACAACATTGCAATAATATATCGAAAATAATGAGTTATGCGGGTGTGATTGACTGTGAAAGTTTACGAAAACAATACTTTAAATGCGTTTTATAACTTTTTTTTATGTTATTAAGTTGGCAAGCAAGCATACGGCCCACCTGATGATAAGCGGTTACCGTAGCGTATGAGCACTCGCAACACCATTAGTAGGTGCTAAGCACGCGTTGTTAACCTCGAGAAATTGGCTATTAAATCTCCTTTACCCAGTTATTTCACTAGCCTACAGTGCTCTTCAAACCGGAATACAGTAATGTCAAAGACACTTGCTTTGGGGTAGAACTGACGCTGCGATGGTACCTACATAGCTGGCCTCTTGCAACAAAAGACCTATCACCAGTATGACTGATTACACTGGTAGAAAAATCCTGCTGTGACAGAGATTATACCGGGCGGCGGGCGATGGGGTCGTCACGTCCCGACGCCTATACTAAAGACAATAATAAACTGCACCAAATCCTTCGCAGAAATAAGCGAACCCCATAGTTGACTCCAACATTTACAGTGTATTTATGTTGTTATTTTCAGCTGAGGCAAGACTGCGTGGCTCCGTACTATTCGAGCTGCACGCTGCTGTCGCGGAGACAGGACGCAGGGAATCATTAACTGATGGGCCTATGGTTATGCTAGGATATATAACGGTAATTTTTATTATTTAACCTCAATTTCAAATAATAACTAATCTTAGTGTATATATTGTATGAAACCATATTAAAACATTTATATTATACGTAAAAAAATTGACTTTGAATTGGTACAGACAATTTAAACTTTAATACTTGAAGTATTAAAGTGTCATCTGCAACATGAAACGAAAATTGGCAGCTGTTTCTTAATTTTTTCTTTGGTTCAGTAGATAAACAATTAATGACATAAATAAATAATTTAATTTAAGGTTGTCGCTACTGAATTATAAACTAGAAATACATTTCGAGAGGAACACGTATTACATTAATGGAATTACAAATTGTGTATAAGATATAGATAATTTTCTGTATGTTGATCAAGATATTTTATTAATAAGTTTTTTTAAATACATAAACTACATCACAGACATATTAGTGTCGTGAAAAGATGTTTTAAAATTAACACTTTATACCGGCGTCGGGATGTGACGACCCCATCGCCCGCTGTTGGGATAACCTCTGTCACAGCAGAGATTATTCCACCAGTGCAATCAGTCACACTGGTGGTAGGTCTTTTGTTGCAAGAGGCCGGCTAGGTAGGTACCACCGCAGTGTCCAATATTCTGCCGCCAAATAGTAGTGCTTAGGCACTACTGTGTTCCGGTTTGAAGGGCATTGTACGCTAGTGAAATTACTGGGCGAACGAGATTTAAGAACTAATATCTCGAGGTTGGCAACGCGCGAGTGGCACCTACTAATGGTGCTGCAAGCGCTCATAGGCTGCGGCAGCCACTTACCATCAGGTGGGCCGTATGCTTGTTTGCCAACTTCTCACAAAAAAAAAAAAAAAAACTAATGTATATAAGAACTTCAACAAAATTATGCTTACGATTTGACGCTCGTAAGCAGAACTTGCTTTAGAAAGAGGTTAGGTAACATGAGGGTCACATACCTAGTGTTATCGTGTTGAATTTTGTTGTTTAAAAAAAGTTACTGTTAAGACTTTTCAAATGAAATAATGGTAGATTGCAGATCATATAAATATTAAGTTAAACAAAACAACACTAAGAGAAAGCAAATCTATTTTAATGCAGAATTAAAATAACTAATGTGTTCTGATCAACAGGAATCACGTAAGATTCTTCTAGAAGCAGCAGGTCTATTGGCCCACGAGCCGCCAGAGCTACCCGAGGGTATGCTCGGTCGGCAGGCTAAGATCAATCTGGTGCAGATGGACGAGCTCATCAGGAATCTATCAGCAGCCCTTCCGTCCCCCTTGTAGTGCAATATATATGTTTGTTTATTTCTGAGTTATTTTATTATAACCTCACGACGAATAGGAACAATTTTGTTCAACCTTCATATTTCAGAAAAATGTATCTTCGTCTTAAGCGATTCTGCTTATTAATATAAATTTAAAAAAAAAGCTATTTGAAAGGTTAAGTACCAGTTTTTTACCTCCGCAATGCGAACTCGACCACTCACCTCGATGGATAAAAACAATTTAATACATAACAAGAGTAAAAGAATATTGGAGACCAGCTTTGATAACAGGCACCTCAGGCTAATATCTGCTTGTATGGTCGAAACAATAATGCCAATTTTATGGCCGAAATGCTCAAGTGGTTGTCAACATTGTAATTTTTTATTATAATGTAAAAAGAAAAATCATCATGAAATAATAGAAGAGAAATCCATAAATATGATTATCATCTAAGGTATAACTATAAAAACAAAACAATCGACGAAGTAAATACATATTTACAGGAATTAGTAGTAAAACATCACAACAACATAATAAACCGCTTAAAACCGAACAAACAGCAATACGAATAATATGTATTATAGATGTGTTTGTTTACTTAGTGAAAGAAATAGAAGGTACATTTAATTTTAAATCGATTTACGGAGTAGATGATGGTCAAAATTTCGTAATAATAGACATCCAAAACTAATAGACGTCCTACTGACTAAGCCCATTGGCGTAGTCATTTAGTGCAGGGTTGAGCAAAATCCTATTTTAGGGTCAATGAGGAAGAGGGATGGTCAAAAGATTTTTTTAGTAGTTATTAGTTTTCGCCCAAAGAATCGGGATTGCGATTCAGCGGGAAATGCAGCTAGCATCCCAGCCACTATTCCCATTGGACTTGATTTGTACAGTTTGTTAATTATTTGTAAAACTAGATAGTATAGAATTGTAAATGTCTTGTAATAATTGTTGTAAATAAAAACTACAACTTTAATTTTTTTTTATATTCTGGCATTTCTTAGGATTTAGCAACGTCCTAGGTGTATTCTTGGCCTTAATACCTCAAATTCAAAAGACTAAAGTCTTTAATCAGTGCGTCAGTGCCAGTCTTGACCTACGCTTCCGTAGCTTGGACTCTGATACTGGGACTAGTTCATAGGCTTAAAGTGGCAATGCAAGCGATGGAAAGGGCTGTACTCGGGGTTTCATTGCGGGACAACATTCGAAAAAAAAGAGATCTGGTAAAGAACTAAATTAAAAAACTAAAACTGCCCCTTCTATCACTTGGACTTCAAAGGTGAAAATTGTTGATACTATTAATTTTCGTAAATATGACGGTTTTTAGGCACTGGGCTTGTCACCTTTGTCGTAGAACCAATGGCCGTTGAAGCAGACAAATTCTAGTATCGGGAACGCAAATCGGTAAGCGCAGTATAGGACGCTCCCGGTGAGCTTATGACTTTAAGAAGGCAGGTGGTGTTGGCTGGATGAGAACAGCATAGGCTAGAATGTTGTGGCACACCTTGGCAGAGAACTATGTCCAGCAGTGGATAGATAAAGGTTGAAATAATGATAAAGGGAACCAAACTGCCCCTTCTATCACCTACCACTACTACGGACTCTACCATAACACATCCAACAAAAAATAAAAAGGAAAATCTCCCCAAGATGGCTGGTCACCAGGGGGGCAGTAGACCACAACCCTCCAAAAAATAAAAGTAAAAATAAGACTAAAATATATATAGCAACTTTTAACGTCAGATCATTAGCAAATGAAACAAGATTAATAGAATTAGAATACGCATTATCATCTATCAAGTGGGACATCATAGGTATATGTGAAACTCGACGACAAGGTCTCATAATCGAAGATAGAGAAGAATATCGACTCTACATGTATGGTGAAACAAAGGGAAGAAACGGGGTAGGATTTCTTGTAAAAAAAAAAAAGTCAAATTACAGTACAAGACTTCGTAGGAATATCGGAACGATTAGCACTCCTATACGTTAATATGTACGGAAAATACTTCACAATAGCGCAAGCATATGCACCCACTTCAAGTTCAAGTGAAAAAGAAATTGAAGAGTTCTACGACACTTTAGAAAAAGCAATGGAAATGAGTTCACCCAGGCTAATATTACTGGGAGACTTGAACGCAAAAATAGGACAATCAAAAGAAGGAGAAGATAGAGTGCTGGGCAAGTACGGCTACGGAAAGAGAAATAAAAGAGGTGAAAGATTTATAGAGTTTTGCCTTCAATTTAATCTCAAAATAATTAACACAATTTTTAAAAAACCGTCAAAATTACGATGGACGTGGAGGTCGCCAGACGCTGAATTCAAAAATGAAATTGATTATATCGCTACAAATACATCACATATAATAGAAAACTTTAGTGTGTTAAGTAGTGTGAAACATCCAAGTGATCATCGACCAGTCAGAATAACAATAAATATTAATACTAAAAAACAAAATAGAGCAAATTTTTCATCAAAGCCACAAAAATGCATAGACTTCACAAAATACAAATTAGAACTTTCTAAACATACATTCATAAATATAACAACGGTACAAGAACTGTACGACAACATAGAAAAAGCTATAACACGAAGTTCTATCTACGCAAAAATCGGTAAGAAAAACATAAGACAACAAGCTATTATTACTGAGGAAATTAAAACACTTAAAGAGCAAAAATATATATTAAAAAATAAAGAAAATAAAACAAGGCAGGACAAAAATAAACTAAGCAAACTGTATATAATGATACATAAAAGATAAAAGCAACATAAAAAAGTTTAGACTAAATATTATTGAAAATTACTTACAAAAAACTGGAGCAGTCAAAAAAGCATATAAACAATTAAATATAACAAAACAATCAATAACTCAGTTAAGTCAGCAATCAGGTTTGCTAATCACAAATAGAAACGATTTATTAAAAATGGCAACTAATTTTTACAGCGAACTCTACAAAAAAGATGAGAAAACAGTAGACTTCCTACCCACAAAACACACAAATAGGGATTCGGTACCAGAATTTCAGCAAAATGAAATAGAGTTCTCTCTAGACAGTCTGAAAAAAGAAAAGTGCCCAGGGCCAGACGGCATTACAAATGAGATGTTAATCTTCGGAAAAGACTTCTTAGCAACACCACTAACTATACTATTTAACTTAATACTGTTAAAAAATGAAATTCCCAAACAGTGGAAGTGCTCGAATATAGTGCTGCTCTTCAATGACAAAGGCAAATTCAATAATAATGTTAAGGGCCGTATAAGTTCTAATAAATAAATAAATAACTAACCGTGAAAATTGTAGTTACTAAATTTCGTAAATGTGACGGAAGCTTAAAAAAGAAAAAGAGGCTTCTAACGGCTTAAACACAGCTGGTAGTTGACAAACGATCGGGACTTGATCTCTAGCATTAATTGCCTCTAATGCACTAATCATTTCATAAAATAAAACGTTATTATTAAATATATTTGTTATTTTAATGCAATCGTATAAGTGTCGTGCACAAATACGTTATCTAAGCTAATATTATAGAATGGAAAAATTTACTTGTTGATTTGATAATTATTTTTAGATTGTGTTCAGACTTAGTAGTAGTAGAGCCCATCACAAATGAGTCGGCTCGACCGGGGAAGTACTACCCTCTCATAGAAAATGGGCGTAAAGTAACAGAATATTGTTATGATTTGTGCTATGAGTGAGAGCGCAGAGGCCTAATCTGCCCTCGGATCTCTTGCGTTGGTAACACGCATGTGATACTTCATGTATCGGAAGCGTTCATAGGTTGCGGTGACTACTTACCATCAGGCGGAGCGTATGCTTGTTTGTCAACCGAGACGTTCAGACTTAACAATCTACTTTTATTATTTTAACAGCAATTTAAATTGTTACAGTTTGTGCAAGAAAGCAGTCTCTCTTGAATGATTTTTACCTATTACTAATTTTGTATTGGTATAGAAAAAAGTAGGAAAAAATTGTTCAACGCGTATTGATTCTGATACAAACAACTTATCTATTGCGTCGTGTCCACACGCGCATTGAAATCTCGTATCAAGCTAACTGTCATGTGGAACTGGTCGAATGTTCTGATTCCGAGAATCAGCTCTGGCCCAATTACGTATCGCGCTCACCTGTCAGCTCATTCCTCGTAACTGGTTTGAGGCTAAGGATTCGGGGTCGTATATCCGCACTATCTTTAATTGCTGATTTGTATCTCGTTTATCGGATGAAAGCAATTCATAAATCGCTAAATCGCTTTAGCGTACGATTTATTTTTTTCCTAATTTATTTTATCGTCTTGAATTACTTTCAAATGAAAGTTATTGTATTTAAAGAAAATTTTCTGTTTATGTGAATGCCCCTAATTTTTTTTTTTTTAAAGAATGTTAGCAATGCTTTTTCAACGCATTACTAATATTCCTTTTGCCCAATAAGCCAGCCCTTTTCCAAATAAGCTCAAAGCTTGCGCTAGGAGTGGGTACGACAATAGCCCAAGGGGTCAGGATCGAACCCTCGACTCTCGCGTTAACGGAGCGCAGTCGGCCCTTCTACCGTTGAGCTATTGAGGCTATTGTTTATTAAATTGTTTATTAAATTACAACTTCCAAATAAAATTTGATTTGTCTATTTTACAAAAGTCTATTGTATATCTAAGATGCTACAATTCACAATTTCAGTGTAGTTTACTTCTAAGAAAGAACAGTAAAAAAATAGTAGTCACTCTTTAAAAATTCTTTGTATTATATAATTGAAGTGGAATTAATTTTAATAACCTAAAAAAAATAATTATTAAAAATAATTATTAAAATCAACTTATAGTGTACTATGTTCATGTTTAGTAGTCAGTTTAGTGTTCCATGTTTTTTCTTTTTTTTTTTTTATGTTAGAAGTTGGCAAACAAGCATACGGCCCACCTGATGGTAAGTGGCTGCCGTAGCCTATGAGCGCTTGCAGCACCATTAGTAGGTGCCACTCGCGCGTTGCCAACCTCGAGATATTAGTTCTTAAATCTCGTTCGCCCAGTAATTTCACTAGCGTACAATGCCCTTCAAACCGGAACACAGTAGTGCCTAAGCACTACTATTTGGCGGCAGAATATTGGACACTGCGGTGGTACCTACCTAGCCGGCCTCTTGCAACAAAAGACCTACCACCAGTGTGACTGATTGCACTGGTGGAATAATCTCTGCTGTGACAGAGGTTATCCCAACAGCGGGCGATGGGGTCGTCACATCCCGACGCCTTTAAGTCGGTTTAAGGTCGGGAATGCACGTGCATACCATACATACATTTTCTGGTTTAGCAGTTATTCATGGGCAGCGGTAATCGCGTCATCAGATGAGCCTCCTGCTAGTTTTCACCATCTGCCATAAAAAAAAACTTTTTATCATATAATCAGGCGTAATTTAAAAAGTATAAATAAAGTCAATCATTTTTCGCATTCGCTCCATCTACGCATCGCACAGCGTTTGTCTTATCAGTTATCAGAGATCAAATAAAAATCATTCGCCATGTGTGGTATTACAATAAAGCCTTTTACGGCGATAACAGAAACCTGTTCGGGGCAGATATTAACATTGACCTTACAGATATTTCAGGCTGTATAGACTCGCTATTCCTCTAAGCGTGTATTTCGAACCTCGTTAATTTTTAAAACATCCAATATGAATTGTCAATTAATTTTTGTAGTATTATTATTGTTAAAGAGTAACTATAAGATTACGCATTATTTTAAGGGAAGACGGTAGAAATACATTCAAACCAATTTCAATTTATGAAACTAATCTTAATGATTGCGTAACTGATTTAAAATTATTTCATAAAGATATTTTCAAACATAATTTCAATAACCTTTACGTCATAAAGAGGCAAACATCTCACACCTTAAAACGAGAAGATTTCCAAACAGCGACGTCGTTTCTTGACTACCATAATGAAATTATCATATGTAAACAAATGGACCAGTGAACAGCGCCTTATGCAAAGTTACAGTCTAACAGAGAACTTCACTACGATACCGCACAACGACGCGAGTGAAAATAATTATAAGAAAAGTGAAACTAAAAACAAAATCGTAGTTTAATTAAATGAAGAAATGGGTTAAATTATCATCAAGTTGTCGATAGAGACATTTTATTTATGTCAAATGAAGTAAAACGTGATGTTTTCATTAACAAGATGATAAATATGGCGTTTTTCATTTTTATCAAGATTTTCCAATAAGTTGGTAAGTCCGATTTTCTTACTTAGCTTTTTAAATATGAATGTTTGATTTGAATATTTAAGTGCTGACGTCAATAAGAAGTAACAGTTTGTGAAAAATAGTCTGGAGTTGTGTATACTGTAAGTGAATTGACGCTGTTGGTGAATTGTAACTGAATAAGGAGGACCTAAAAGTTTTTAAATAGAAGTGAGTATCTTCTTTTAAATAGAAATTTAATTGATGTTAAATAGTTGATAATCTTGAAAATGGTTGTTTTTATTGCTGGTGAGCTCAGGGCAGATATGTCCTAGAAGGTGACGGACATTATTTATATGGTTGGTACATATTATTAGGTAGATCTGCAACATCTGCTCTGTGTAAAATTCAATAATAAAATAAATAAAATACCAGTTACTCATGCACAATATAAGTTAGTGTTTCATAGAAATTACCAAAGACACTGAACAATAAATCTATGTTTGAACAACTTGCTTTATATGATTCTTTTATGTATTGTCAAGGTTTTGACAGTTTAAGATTTATGTAAGTTTTTGTTACTTATTTTTACAAAAATAAGTATACAAACTGCATATTTCGTATATAATATAACCCAAAACGTTTAACATAATACATAAATGGCATGATTAAAAATGGCTTTTTTAGATGTTTTAAAGCTTAAAACCCTACAAATATTAAAGAAAAATGTTCTTCAGCCATTTACTAACACTTCTGCATATATAACTCAGTTTTTTCAATTTTGTGGATTGACATGGTATTGCTTGTTTTGGTCCAATTATGATGAGCTAAAAACAGATACATGTCTAGATACAAGCAGGTACATATTATTAGGTAGAACTGCAAAATCTGCTTTGTGTAAAATTCAATAATAATAACAATATCTGTTACTCATGCACAATATAATTATACGAGTATCCGGATTTAACAGGTTACTAATTTCAAAAGACACTGAACAATGTATGTTTGCAGATGTCTGACTCAAAATAAAATTCTTCCGTAAAAAAAAACTACACAACATCTCTTATATATAATTTAATTTTCGTCGTAAACATGCTCTCCCAAACATAGTGAGGGACAAACACCTAGACCAAAACAGATATTTGTGTATATATAAAATCAGTGCAAACATCTACCCCGAGCACGAATCGATCCCGCAGCCGACGAGACTAAAGGCAGACTCGCTACCACTACTCCACATCGGTGACAATATAATCCTTAACTATATTGATAGCTTAAATTATACATCAGTTTCTCTTCTTCCAGATAAATCTTGAGCAAACAATCGAGAGATGAGGTTAGCTCGTACTCTATGGCTGATGTTATGTTACGCTCAATACGCTAAGTGCAACATTCTGGAAGAGTACGAGGAGATTTCCCGCAACATTCTTTACCCTCCAGAAGATATAATTGCTAATGCTCTTCCCATAGAAGTAGGCAAAGACCAAACGTCAGGTTGCATCTGTAGGAGTACGAAAAATCGGAAAGTCTTAGTCTGCTTCGGTAACTACGAGTGCAAGAGATTCCCAAAGGTATTTAAATATATTTATTCGTTTAAGAATTCATAAATAATAATACTAAAAAACACCCGTCACAAAACAAGATGCTTATAGTTCCTTAAATGTAACTTGAACCAAAATGGCCGCTTCTGCGCAGGTACAATAATGGACAAAAATGTTAGACAAAAATATTGGTTACGTCTTATTTAAATCGATTCTTTATAAAGTGGGAAAACGGAATGAAGTATATAATATAGTTATTATTTCTTCTAAATTCAATTAATTATTTATTTATTATCGTTATTAATTACTTAAATAGAATACAACAAATAAATAGTATAGAAAAAAGGTACCTATATAAAAAAAAAGTTAATGTACATTATTAATAGTGACACTTGACAAAACTAATTTATATTTTAATTTATTTTTTAATAATTTATTATTAAAGAACTAAAACAGCCGTGAGCGAGTGTACTAAACCCTGCCCCCTTCATACCGCATACGGTTGAGACCCAAAAACGTGTTACTGCGCAGGGTTCAAGTTACATTTAACAGACTATACTTCTATTTCGCCTTTTAAAGCAATATTCGATGAATTCTACGAAATCACAACATAAAGATAAGATTATGTTATACGTCACGATTTTTGATTGTTTCTCCGTTGTGTCGATTTAATTATTTAATTTACCAAACAAACATATGGGCCGCATAATGGTACTTGAAGTATCAGATGCGCGTTTTCAACCTGAAGGATAGAAGGGAATAACTAAGGAGGGAAAATAGAAGGGAAGGGGCGGGAGATTGGGCCTCCGGTACTCTCACTCATCGCAAGAAACGCAACAGCACCTACTGACACTGCCACTTTGTTTTAGTTTCAATTAAAATTTTGCTTGTGTGTCTCTATTATTGTTAATTGAATTGTAATAATTTATTTGAAGATTGTCTTCATAAATCTTATGACTATCGCAATTTCTTTATGCTTCCCTTATCTTTACATACGCCTAACCTGTTGCTACCTTTCTCATTTACTATCATTGCATCAGCGTCCCTGTGACTTGTTTATTTATTTAATAGGAAGCCAACGTTGTATACAAGATGTTCCTTATTTCTATAGTACATTCTTATGTGTCTATGACCAACAATTGTGTATCCCAATTATTGGCTAACTTAACATGCATTTAGTATCTTTGTTTTGTATTTAATTTATAACAATCTTAATTAGACTGAATCTCAAATAGTCTAAATTTATCTCGAATATTCTTTACTATCTTACAGTTCTAGAACAAACCATCTAAAGTAAATAAATCAGCTGAATTAATTCACTGAAATGTTTTCAGCAAAACATTTTGAACGTAAATATGTTTATGAACAATAACATGTGGAAAATTCTATAGTCTTGATCCATATTATGATTGTAAAACCTTTTATTATCGTAATTACTATCACCTACATTCGTGTTTACAGCTTTAGTATTTATTTTCTATAGAACAAACCTAATATAATAAATTTTTAGCAATGGTACAACTGTATGAACAATAGAATTGATGAGTATATTAATGCTGATACCATTCATAATGCTTTGCTACTTTCGTCATGAAAACGCCGAGCTTGACCGGGAAGGGATTATTTAGTGTTGTGTCACCGTTCGACAAACTCAATATTTTTATGCCACGGTGATAAGGAACCCTTTCTGCACGAAAGAGTTCAGAGTTTCTTTTTTATAAAGTATAAATGATAAACCGTAAGGTTTTTGCGTTGCGTGTTGTTTTAAAAATCTTTTCAACCTTCCCTTGAAGTACCCCAGGTTGTTGGGAAACCTCGGTATGGAGCTAATTCCACAACCGGAGGGTTCAATGGGGGTCAATGGACTGTTCTCTACGAGTCTGCAGTCTGTTTCTTGTCGTGTGTGTGTATTTAGTATGTTGACAGAATTAGTTTTACACTACAATGTTTTTTTCTCGATAGCTTAACGATGAAAGGGCCGATTCAACTCCATTAACGTAAACGTAACGTAAGTTATAGATTCGATCCTAGCCCCGTCCGGCTATTATCACATTGGCAATAGGAGTGTGAGTAATGACTTGATAAAGCATTGCTAATGTTCATGGCGACGTTGTGGCGCTGCGGTAGCGAACCTACCTTAAGAGCCACCCGATTTCGATTCCCGCTCGGAGCAGATGTTTGTATTGACCATACAGGCATGTTTTCCGGTCTGAATGTGTTTTTCCTTGTCATTATGTATGTTTCCGGACCCTAATACAACATAACTATCCTAACGGGGGCCGTTGAGAGTGTAGCGTTTATTTTTTTATTCTTAAAAAAATGTTTACATTAGGTGTGCCTGAGGAGCGTGTAAAATAGAATTATTATTTCCATTTTATAATATAAATAATATATAATTTGACTAAGTATGCTAATTATACCGACTGAAGTCTGAAACTGAAAGTCGTCGGTTGAGGGCACATCTGAATCGTACAAACCACGACACTAGAACTCTCCATTTAAAGATAAATCGTATTGTAGACAAATTTGATATCGTGAATTTTTTTATAGGTGATTTATAATAATGCAGTGCATCAATTTCGTATAATTTATTTATTTATTTTTATTTATTTATTAAGTCAATATAATGTTCACAATATGTTTTATACTAAAGTCTTACAAATCCTGACAATTGGTTTGACTGTAAGATCAGTTAAAATACATAAGTTATATCTAGCCATATAAGCGCCTCAGAAGCGATTCCGCTTGATCCTTATCGTCTCTGTTTATTAACGCCACATTCCAAATTGTGTTAATTTCTGTGTCAATTTCAATTCGAATATTATAAAAATAGCAGTAGAATTTAACTGGTAGTAGGCTTTTTATTGCAAGACTCCGTCGCAGTGTTAGTTATTCTA
The DNA here is from genome assembly GCA_023373885.1 of Hestina assimilis. NCBI lineage: Eukaryota > Metazoa > Arthropoda > Insecta > Lepidoptera > Nymphalidae > Hestina > Hestina assimilis. Next base: position 15,009,498 of record CM041754.1, on the reverse strand, counting down.
CCGCAAAACAGTATATATATTGTGTTTCGGTTTGAAGGACACTGTAGCTAATGAAATAACTGGGCAAAAGAGATTTAAGAACACCTACAAATGTATGGTGTTCCGCACACTCATAGGCTACCACAACCGCTTACCATCAGGTGGGTCGTGTGCTTGCTTGCCAGCTTATTTACATTAAAACAAGATGCCTTCCAGTTTTTACTGTATTTAGGAATAATTTACATAAAGAACATAAAACCTAAAATATATAATTTTTATTAAAATTTATTAGTTAAGCTGATACTAAAAGTTTTACTTTTTTCTATCACGATGGTAGCACACAATACGGTCAATTTAGCGTATGAGTAGTTGCAGTGCTAGTTGGTGCTGCATCTCTGTTACTAACCCAAGAAAGTTGAAAGGTGAATTAAAAGCAAAAAGGGGACTGATGAATCTGAAGTTTGGCCTGTGGTACTCTTTACACAATTTAATTTTGATATTAAATTTGTTTTTATTATTTGTTATTATTGAGGCCATAGAAATACGCAGTCTACGAAAATACCAACTACTGATCTATTTTTCATGAGATATGGCAAAAATCCTCAAAAGTATCAACTATCAAGTATCTTACCAAAATTACTGAACCAATTTAAATGAAATTGAGTACACAGATAGTTTAGAGTATGAGAAAGGACACATGCTACTTTTTAATGCAAAAAAGGGTTCTAAAGGGTTGAAAGGATGGGATGAAAAGTTGTATGTAAGTATAGTAATTTTTAGAGCTACAAGCTAGAAACTTATTTTTACGCTGTTGATTCGATATAAATAAATATGACATTCAAAGTTTCTAAAAGGGTTTGGAGTTTGTATTAAAATCGTTTAATCACGCGGGCGAAGCCGCTGTAAGAAGCTAGCATTATATGTAGAACTATCGTACGTTTTTTTCACGCTTCAGAAAATCCATTATTATAATACGAAGAGTAGTAACTGTTTAAATAGTGCTATCTAAGAAATACAAAGGCATAGTTATCATTTTATCAAAGTATTGCGTCAATTATTATAATTATAAATCAACGTAGTAAAGAATTTTAGATTTAGACCTACTTTTTACACACTTTACATCAGTTCCCATAAATGTGCCTATACTTTTTTTAAAGACTGCATTATTTTTATATACAACCAATATAACAGCATATTTAAAATTGAATAATAACTATATTATACAAATCATGTTCACGGGGAATGGTGGAAAGAATGCTGCATTTCCCCGCTGAATCGCAATCCTGATTCATTGGGTGAAAAATGCACCAACCCACCTGTAACTTGTGGAGGCAATGAGTCGGGGTATAATATTATGGAAACGACAATTCAACAATGCATGACTCCAGTATTTCTCAGCTAGACGCTTATTATGACTTTAGGCTTTCTTTGAAAAATTTTAGCTTTTTTTAACATATCCAGTTTTTAGGGTTCCGTAGCCAAATGGCTAAAACGGAACCCTTATAGTTTCGTCATGTCCGTCTGTCCGTCCATCCGTCTGTCCGTCCGTATGTCACAGTCATTTTACTCGGAGACCATTGACTCTATCTACACGAAATTTACTAATTAGGTGTATTCCATGAACCGCACAAGGATTTTGTAATAAAATCTTAATATATATATGAATTAAGGGTAGCAGTCCATACATGTAACTGACGATTGAAAAAAAAATTCAACGTATGGCAACGTGTGAGATATCTTTGGATAGGTCTTTCAAAATGATAAGGAGGTTTGATTTTGAGTTTTTTCATTAAGCCAGTAGTTGTTGAGATATTAGTTCTTAAAGTCGTAAAAATTGTGTCCCCCTCTAACTTTTGAACTATGGGATTTAAAATTCTGGAAAAATTTGAGCTTGTAGAATACCACATGAACTTTCATCCACATTTAGTTTGAAGAAGATAGGTCTTCAAATTTAAGAGATATATAAGTTTTTCCCATAACTTTGTTTTTCATATTACTTTTAATAATTACTATGATATTACCAACTTATTTTTGCGGTCGGTTTTAATTCGTTATTATTTTTAAAACCGTTAAGATTCTTCATAACTTTACCATCACCCATTTACGCCTGTTTTCTCGATTTATCCAAGGCATTTGACCTGGTTAATTACGATATCTTATGGCAGAAATTAAAACTCACTGGCATGCCTGAAGAGATCAACATGATTTTTAAGTTTTGGTATAAAAATCAGGTTACTGTTGTGCGATGGTCAGAGAGCTACTCAAGGTCTTAAAGGTTGGAATGTGGGGTGAGGCAGGGTGGCCTGACCTCACCCAAGTTGTTTAATCTGTATGTGAATGCCCTAATACAGAATTACAGACGCTCAGTAGCACTCGTGTCGGATGTCATATTGACGGAGTCTGTCTTAATAACATTAGTTACGCAAACGACATGGTTCTGCTGCGTGCATCTGTCTGTGGGTTAGCAAAACTGCTAAGTCTTTGTGAGAACTATTTCAAACATCATGGCTTAGTCTATAACTGTAAGAAAAGCGAATGCATGGTCTTTCAGGCCAGGGGAAAATCGATTCCATCTATTGTACCTGCTATCAAGTTACACGGGGTTCCACTAAAGAGAGTTGAATGCTTTAAATATCTTGGCCATGTAGTATTCTATGACTTGAAAGACAATGCAGATATTGAGAGAGAACGCAGGGCTTTGTCTGTTAGGGCAAATATAATTGTTCGCAGGATTGCTCGTTGCTCAATACCAGTCAAAATAACGCTTTTCAGAGCTTACTGCACCACATTTTACCCCAGCAGCCTGTGGGCAGACTATACGCGGAAACATTACAAGGCCCTACGTGTACAATATAACAATGCTTTCAGGATGCTAATGGGTATGCCTCGTTTTTGTAGTGCATCGGGGATGTTTGCCGAGGCGTATGTGGACTGTTTTTATACCATTATGCGAAAGCGGTGCACATCGTTGTTGCGCAGGATTCTTTCCAGCTCAAGTGGCGTCCTGAGAGCATTTGTTAATAGAAGTTGTTTGTATGTGAACCACTGCTAACGGATTCACGTGCTGACAAATTAATCCTGTCTTAGGTTAAATAAGTTTTAGAAATTACTAACAAATAGGCGTGAGATACTTGTATTACTAACAACATATGATCCATTGTTGGTCGAAATAAAGTTATTATTATATATATTATTATATAACCATGCTGCGGAACCCTTTAGATTCAACTGTGCGTGGTCCACAACGCACTTGACTGGTAATTTTTAGGTTATCAATACCACTCATTTTATCTAATATTATTTCTTTACGCGACTTCTTAAAAACTACAATGATATTCATTAATTAATTTAATTTAATAATAATAATAGTGTGCTATATTTGTCTGGTCTGCACTTTAAACTGACAACCTAACTTAAGTGAATGATTAATCCACTTCAACAACCACCAATTTTTCTGGCCCCCTTACTATCACCCTATAGGCCTCCAGCGTTCACAAGGAGGCGTTATCGTCCACTTTGAGAAAGACTGCTGTAAATGTATAATTAAAGATTGTTATCAAATGATTATGATAAGAACAGAGAACATCTAACGTGCTAACTTTAATTAAGTTTTAATCAGTATTGATTATGAAAAGTATTCATTGTTAGAGGGAGGGAGCATAATTTTTTTGTATACAATACTCTTACTTTAGTTTTTTCACCAACGCGTGAATTAACTCAGGTATAATATATGTATGACTTAGTAATTATAATTGCTACTTCACATTATATTGTATTCTGTTTACATGACCGACCGATACCGGTTCAATCACTACTTCTTCTTCCTAGCATTATTCACGGTATTTATTCAGGACCTGCTTATCACTCTTATCATATTCGTAATTAGTTTTACATAGAGCAATTGCCATCGGACCTCTGCAATCCTAACGGCGAAGCAGTAACTAATTGGATAAGACCAAATTACCTATCAGATTTTGTGTTTTAACAACCTGGACCGACAGTTTAACGTGCTCTCCAAAGCACGGTAGTCAGAAGCTAAAGGGAGGCTCACTAACAACACGCCACAATAACAGTCAATTCAATACTGTGTTTAATTTAATTATCAAAAAATATGAGTATGACAATGTTATCTTTTTCTTTTTCTTTTAGGTAATGAGACAAAGCGAACTGCTTGTAGTCAGAACGACAGTCTTGCCAGAAGTTCGCGTTGGTGAGTTAGACTCACTTTACTACTTACGGGCTTTGAAGATTGAAGCCAATCATCAATTAAAGTATCTACAGCCTGGATTGTTTCGTAATTTAACTTCCTTACAACAACTCTCTATATCTTACAATACTGCTCTTCACATTATCCTAGAAGGTACATTTCAAGGCTTAAAGAGCCTCAAAGATTTAAGCTTACTCAATAATGGCTTTACAAATATACTGACCGTAACACCAGCATTCAAACCAATGATATTACCGTCGCTGCGGAAATTGGATTTGTCAGAAAATCCTTTAGAAAAAATACCCGAAAACGCATTCGATCCAATGCAAGGATCTACATTGAAAAGACTTGATATTAATTTATGTCGACTTGATTTCATTCATCCTGACAGTTTCTTAAGATTAGAAATGCTTCAAGAATTAAGTATTGGCGAAAATGACTTGCATTCGTCTATAATAGCTGATTTTATGATGAGTTTAAAAAGAAACAATAGAAATCTGACCCATCTCGACCTAAACAGTATGGGTTTTCGTAAGCAACCACCAAGACGTCTCATGGAAGTAATCGCAAATACAACTGTAGAGAAATTAACTTTATCAAATAATCAATTTGAAATTATTTCTGATGATACATTTCCAAAAATGAAACATTTGAAGGTATTGGCATTGCGTGGTGTCAGCGCTATAAAGATCGGGCCGAACGCGTTTGACCCAATTAAATTTCCAGATCTACGAATACTCTTATTGGGTGGTAATAACTTGCCCGGAATCCATTGGAAGCACATATCAAATCAACAAATTGTGTTATTAGATTTGTCGTCAAACAAAGGTACCGCGTCAAATCCTATGTATTATGAAATCGATAGAGGAGCATTTTTGGACTCTCGTGAATTAAAAGTTCTCAATCTGGCTTTTAATAGGATGAAATCATTGTTCGACTATAGTTTTATTGGACTGACAAAACTGAAGATGTTGAACTTAGAAAACGGCACTATATTTCATATAGGTGACGGTACGTTTAAGCCTATGAGGCATTTAGAAATTCTCAACTTAGCTAATAATCCTCTTACTGCAAATGAGAATTTAACAAGTGCTATGTTTGAAGGGTTGAATGAATTAAAAGTTTTAATACTAAAGAATTGTGGTATCAAGCACCTTTACGATGATGATAATATGTTTGAAATGATGCCAAATTTAACTCATTTAATACTCAGGAATAACGAATTATATTTCATAACAACCGAATTATTAAAACCTTTAAAATTGTTACAAGTATTAGATTTAAGTGAAAATCTCTTAGTATCTTGGTGGAAACCATTGTTCTTAGGATCGGGAGTACGACCTAACAGTCTTTACTTAACAGATAATAAAATATCTCAATTCACTCTGAGCATGATTCAAGATATGAATTTTTTGCTAGAAACCAGAGGAAACACTTCCATTCAAATCGAACTTATGGATAATGTATTTAATTGTGATTGTACATCTATGTATGTGCCCTACGCCTGGCTAATAGCTAATGGATCTGAAGCACTCAAGAATTACTTTAGGCATTCAAGTTTTCTGTGCAGCAGTCCTGATGTGTGGGAGGACAGGCGAGTTGCCGACTACCTATCATCTATACAATCAAGGCGCTGCCTGATGTACGAGAAGATAACCAACATGATGTTATTAATCTGGACCGCACCTTCAGTAGTAACACTTATATTACTAGCACTATTAATAGTGTTCATTTATAAGTATAAGATATATATAACATATTGGTTATTTTTAGCTAAAATAGCGTTAGGTAGAAAATTGATTGGGAAATCTGTTGAAGCAGGTGTTCAAGAAATCAATCATAAGTACGATGCATTCGTATCATATAGCCATGAAGACAGGGGGTTTGTTGCAGAAATGATAAGAGAACTGGAACGCTCCCCGCCTTATTTAAAATTGTGTATTTACGAAAGAGATTTTCAAATAGGTGCCTTCATCTCTGAAGCTATACTTGGTAGCATAAATGAGAGTAGATATATAATATTAATAATTAGTAATGGTTTTGCGAAGTCTCAATGGTGCCGGTGGGAGACTCAACTGGCCGAGTATCATCGGTTATTACTTGGAGACGGCACGTGCCACGATCCATTAGTGTTAATAAGAATAGGCAACATTGAGAGTAAATATTTAACGACTACATTAAAGTACTTGTTGAAGACGAAGATATATTTGTCGTGGGACGAACAGAGGTCAGATGACTTTTGGAAGAAATTGAGAACTGTTATTTCTAAACAATAATATATAATTTTTAAATTAATTTTTGTCTTTATTTCTGTATTTTTACTGTTTAAGCAGCTTTCGTATAAAAAAATATTATGTGAATGTATAGCAGTAAGATTTGTTTTTTCTTTTTATACAATTAATGTTCTGATTGACTAAAATAAAATTCTTGAGATCGTATCTACAATTTCAAAACTAGATGCTAAAAATAGGCATTTTTCTAAAAAGACTCGATATGATTAAAAGTATGATTTTACAAAAAAACCCGTTTCCACCTAATTTTGTCGATATTGTCAATTTTTATTTATTTATTATAGTGTTAAGTTAGTGTCTTGTATTTTAATATAAAAATAAGAAATATAAAAAAATCAATGATTTTTAGTTATATAGAGTTGCTTTTTTGACTTATGAATACCTCTCTAGTCAATTGTAACAAGTTCATAAGATAATCCAAATAATGTGAAATACAATAACATTTTATAACCTTTAAAAGCAGACAAAATCGGAAACAGCCGCTAAGATAAACGTGGTACAAACAGCATCGGGGTTTTCCTAATACTAAAACTAATATTGTATAGTTAAATACAATATAAACTGTATTTTATAACTGTATTATAAAATGTAAATAAGAAAACATACACAACGATTCTTGCTAACTAACATGCACATTGCACAAGGACCGTACTTTATTGAGATTTTAGGGTTCCGTAGCCAAATGGAAACCCAATGTCATGTCCGTCTGTCCGTCCGTCCCACAGTCCGTATGTCACTGTCATTTTACTGTAATAGTTGTATTCTATGAACCGCTATAATTATGATTTTGTAATGAAATTCTAAAATATATAAAAATTAAGGGTAGCAGTCCATACATGTAAATGACGGTTGAAAAAAATAATTGTGCGTGGTCCACAACGGACTTGACTGATAATAATTATATTGTTTTACATTAAAATAATATCTAATGTATAAAATTCTCGTGTCACAGTTTTAGTTACCATATTCCTCCGAAACCACTTGACCAATTTTGATGAAATTTAATATATACTATCATCAGGACTCATCGGAGGTCCTTTATCAGGGTGAGTGGGCTACGTTCGCGGTCGCGACACGTCTCGAAACTAGTCGGTGCTTAAACCGATTAAACATGAGTGTGGGCCGTTTAAATTAAATTTACTAGACATTTTTATTTAAGTTTATAATTATGTGTGTGTATCACTTTGAATATGTTATATTTGTGTGTTTGTGTTACCTTGTATTAGGTAATAATTATCTTCTTCTTCTTCCTCGCATTAATCACGGTGCCTTATTATTTTTATCCGGATTGAACTAGTTATTAGTTTCTAAACAGAGCAATTGTGAACCCCGCAACCCTCAGAGTGTACCAGTCACTCATTTGATAAGAGCAAATTACCTAAGTTAACGATGTCATCAGATGTTTTGATAACAACCGGGATCGACAGTTTAACGTGCTCTCCGAGGCATGGTCGGGAGAGGATAAACTACTAGGATAAGCGCCCAGACCGAGACAGATATTTATGAAATCAATCGAACCCGTGACCGAGGAGACTTAGTGCTACATACCAACACGCCACAAAGGTCGTCAGTATTAGGTAATTATTATAATATATGAATATGAGAAAGACACACATACAAACAAAAGGTCTAGACACAGTTCTCTTGAGCTATGTCACGAGGGACATTTTAATAAGGTATTTTCTTGTTCTGTTATTTCAATATGGTCTGTCGTATTATACTAAACTGTCAAAGCATTCACTTTGTATACGTATTCATTTACAAATTTTAACCCAGAACTTTAGACAGATTAGTTAACTTAAGTTTGAAGTATCTTTTGTGTGAATTGAGAACCACAGACTGATGTTACAAAAGATTTTATTTTATTTATACAAATGCTTTATTCGTGTGCACCAATGTACATAAACTAGTCAGAGTACAGATTATCTGGCTGATTTAGTGTACAGGCAATTTTTTATTGAATTACCTTATTGCTTAAACCAAATTCGAGTACATTATAATCATATGCTCTAATTCATGAAATCTCTACTAAGCCATTAACATAATATTAATAAAAAGTCAATATAGATGTTAAGTTGAAGGATTGGGTGTCAAAATTTACTAACCAAAGGTAGAATGGCTAAAATCAGCACCGAAACAAAAGCGGAACTCATTTTAAAGTTGCGGAATCATCGCGGAAAATTCAATTAAAAATTGTGGTTATGAAAACTAGAATTTAAGAAAACGAGAAGAGTGCCTTTCTACCTCTTTATTTTCCGATTAACTGGTGTAGCATTGGCCCGCCACGTTTTAAAGAATATGTAATGTCAGACTTCGTTTCGTACGCTACCCAGTAATCTGCGGAATTAAATAAATAAACAGGAAAGTTATTAAATTTTATAGTAGAAATAACATTTGAAAGCGAATCCGATTTTGTCTCGGGATTAAGTAAAATGTATTAAATATGGCGCCTGGTCGAGAGAAATTACGTGAAAGTAGTGTAGTGTCGGAGCAACTGCCCTTTATCGAGTTTACCTTCGTTTCGTTAGTTTTACAAGACTCTAAAGTTTTATGTTTCACACTTTCTGTTTCGCTTTCGCTATACCTATAGTGAAAATTATTTAATAAAAAGATGGTGTTGATGGTATTTCAGCATCGAAATAATACAGTACCTGGACGACCGAGCTTCGATATTTTCTAAAAATGAATCCTAGCTTGATCGATTTATCGCCCCGAAACACCCTGCATACTAAATTTCATTAAGCCGTTTTCAAGATTCAGATTATATATATACAAGAATTGCTCATTTAAATGTATTAATTAAATTTTTGAGCTCTTGAAGATCTTATTGTTAATGTATTTTACAAGTACAGCTGTATTTTCCAATCAGCTCGACTGATTTTGGAGCCCTCTTAATTTGCTAAACTATAGTCAACATTTTATATTTATATATATATTAACTCTTTATTATTCTTAGGCAATATAAACGTAATTATATGGACGTTTATCGGAAAATTCAAGGAAAAGATAAACATTTCCTTTAAAAGGAGTTCAAGAGTAAAAACCTCAAAACGGTAAGTGCTTACAGTGTAAACACGCAATAAATATTTTTCGAGTGGTCCGTTAAGCAGGTTCGTCTTCGTATACGTGATGTTTAAATAATTGTAATTTTATGATATTGGTAATTGTGAAATGAAGTGGTTTAGCACGTGGGTCACGTCGCGGCCCACTTGTGAGATGCAGTGTCTCTGTAGAAAGCTGCGGGCGCCCCGTCCGCCGCGTCCGAGCGGTGTGCGCGCGCCGCGCTAATGCACCGCCTTTGCTCAATATTTAACTTTCTCAAGGATAACATCACTTTCATATTGTTATTTCATGGCGACAACCGTTTAATCTGTTAGCTTAATAATGTTTATTCAATTATATTATTTGTATACTTTCTTCAATATACTTTACTGTAAAATTCGCAGAATTATATTTTAGCTCATGTGTGAACTTTCTTATCTAGACCTACAATCGTCTATTCTTTCTTAAACTATACAAATACACAATGGGTAAAAAGGAAGTTTTTGAAACTTATGCTGGCAAGACATACTTATATTAACATATTTCGGCTAAAATACAAATACCCAAGAGACACTTGGTTTTCCCTTATCATATAATCAATCAACCATCATATCATATAATCAATAATTTCTCATAACAGTAATCATTTAGGTAAACGAACTAAGGTCCTGATGAAAAAATGTGTTCCTATATATTATAGAAGAAACGTTAATTTAGATATTTTTTCAATATAAACAAACTAAGGAAATGGTCACAGATTAATGTGTTTTCTTCATTTTTCAAAGAGTCAACTTAAGTTATGAATATATTCATAATATCAAGAAATATTTTATATAATTTGAAACGAATTCGTCGTCTTTCGCGGAAGCACACAGACGTCAGCCGCGCATCGCATATGAAATGTTCGTAATAAAGTAATGTAAGTTAGGTGTGACTTAACCACGGATGTGCGACGAATCTTTCAAGTCATAAGGTAAGGAGAAATACACTTGATCCTAATCGTTTAACATTTCCTTTCTAAGAAAATATATAAATTCGCTCCAGACAGTATTTGTATTGACCTTATACGCATGTTTTCTGGTCTGGGTGTGTTTGTCTATGTCCTTGTGTGTGTTTCCGAACTCCCGACACAGGATATTAGTATCCTAATGGGGGCCATTTGGTGTGTAGCGTTTACTTATAGCGGAAAAGAAAGAAGTTAGATGAGGTGACAGTTTTAGTCACAGGAGCTTTTACGGATTTCAAAGGATCATCATCACATCAGCCGAAAGACGTCCACTGCTGGACACAGGCCAACCCCCAGGAGTGCAACAATGACTGGTCCTGCGCGTCTGTCCATCGGGACATCAGTCCACCTTGTTGATTTCATCGTAAAAATTCCTCATTTTTACGCATTTACCAAATTTCAGTTTTTTATTTTCACTTTCTTCAGAGATTTTAATGTACTCGTATGTAGTAGCAAGGAAATACTGCTATGCCAATTGCTAAAAAAAAGAAATCTAGACAGATAGACGAGAAGAAAATCTAGTCCAAAGAATGATAATACGATTCATTTTCATCAAAATAGCTCTTTAGCGATGATTTCTAACCATTGGCCAATTATAATAGCTGAAGAGCGAGTTTCTACGGAAAATTACAATAGAGGTACTACGCATATTGAACGAAAACCAGTTACAAACGAATTAAAACGTCAATTCGGAATCGATATATTAACTCTTCTTCTTGCCATAATTCCCGGTATTATAATTATTTGGCCAGGGTCTGCTTATTACTCTTATCCGGATTTGACAGGTTATTAGTTTTTACACAGAGCGATTGCCATCTGACCTCCGCAACCCTAAGTGCGAACTAGTAACTCATTGGATAAGAGCAAATTACGTGTCAAGAGTTAACGATTATTATCAGATATTATGTGATAACGACCGAGACCGACCCCTTAAGTTGCTCTCCGATGCGCGGGAGACCCATAAGGACAAACGCCCAGACCGAGACAGATATGTATAAGATAAATACAAACATCTGAACCTGCAACCGTCAAGACCAAATGCAGTCCGATACCAACACGCAACAACGGAAAATGGGAACCTATATTAACTATAGATCAGTAAGTCTAGGAACAATTCCGTCATATATCATAGTTACCGTGTCAGTGGTACACACTGAGATAAACTATTTTATTGACTACAAGAATCTCAACGTCGAGACTAGGATCGGCCCGGATATTTACTTTGTAAGCAAACCCGATTAACTGTCTCTATACGGCAGACAACAGGAAGACAGCTATAATGGTTTTTAGGGTTCCGTAGGTAAATGGCAAAAACGGAACTCTTATAGTACTGTCATGTACATCTGTCTGTCCGTCCGTCCATCTGTCACAGTCATTTTACTCGGAGGCTACTGGCTCTGTCTATACGAAATTTACTAAATAGGTGTATTCTATGAACTAGTAAAGGTATTCCATATATGTAAGTGAAGGTTGAAAAAAAAAATTCAACGTATGGCAATGTGAGATATCTTTAAGTAAGTCTTTCAAAATGATAACTAGGTTTAATTTTGGACTTTTTTGATTAAGGAGTTGTTGGAATATTAGCTCATAAAGTCATAAAAATTGTTACCTTTTCCTCTAACTTTTGAACTATAGGATTTAAAATTCTAGAAAAAGTATAGAACATCAATATAAATTTCAACCACGTTTGTTTTGAAGAGGATAGGCCTACAAATTTTAGAGATATATAAATTGTTTCGGTAGCTTGCGGAACCCTTTAGTTTCATCTGCGCGGTCCACAACACACTTGACTGGTAATTATTTGTTATTGTTGTGGAGTAGCCAACCTAGTGTCAAAGTTATTCAGGGTGCCTATATAGCCCTCTGACTTATCGACGTCTATGACAACCGTTGGCGTGTTGGTAGCAGGCCTGTGTTTAGTCTCGAAGGTCGCGGGTTCTATTCTCGCCTGGGGCGGATATTTGTATTTATCTTACAAAAATCTGTCTGAGAACACATTAAACTGTCGGTCCCGGCTGTTATAATAACATCTGATAACAATCATTAACTCTTGAGAGGTAAATTGCTCTTATCCAATGAGTTACTGGTTCGCCCTTGGGGTTACCTTCCAAAACAAGAAAGTCCACACACGTACGTAAACGAAACACCACCATGAAGTCACCCGACCGTATCTACAGACCGCACCTAAGACTGCTTAACTTACAGATTAGTAACTGTTAGTTACTGTCAGCATCGTGACTCAACTAAATTTCTATAAGATTGAACTTTCTGTTCATTTATTAAATCTTGTCCAAGAATAAATAAGATCATCATAATTTCTCATACTGTTGTAGAAAGTAAAAACAAACCATGCAAAACAACGCGAATTTCTACTCATACAAATAATTGGTACGAGATTTAATCAACCTTTCACAAAACTAATTTACCTATAACTAACTATATACATATCATATAAAAGGAGAATACATGACTGACATATCAACGCCCAGCCTAAGCCCTTGGAACTAGAAAGCTGATTTTTTTCATAGACATTGTTTTAAAAGGCATACGAAAGTAAGACACACAGCACTAAACACTTAATCCCTAAGGGGGTTAATAGGGTTTGAAGGTTTGATGGTTTTAATGATAAAAATAATATGTTTAGTCTTCTTGTCATATCTAGTCCTAATATATACGGCGATGGGGTCGTCACGTTCCGACGCGTTAAAACCATTTTTTTTACCATAAGCTTTCAGTATTTTCAGCCAACCCAAATAGTTTTAAGGTACATAACACATAGGGATATCAGTTATCAGCATGAGCTTCTCCAATACCGGTGTTTTATCCAGGGTATTCAGCCTTGGTCAAGCAAACCTCTTTTAAAACTAACGCGGGTCGGCTGTAGACGAAAACAAACTAATTAATAAAAAGTAAGTCTCGACTCAGCCCTGCTTTGACGTTTGCTGGGGCCTTAGGGCGCCCTACTTTGACGTTTGCCAGTATAGCACAGGCGGATAGTTGGGTTTTAGTGGGTTTTACTTAGCTGGACTAGTGGCTAACACTCCCACCGCCGAGTGGTGCGCGTAAATGCGTCAGCAGTGGACTGTAGCATCACAAGAAATAACAAGAAATAAACTCTAAAAATGTCACTGGTGGTAGGTCTTTTGTTGCAAGAGGCCGGCTAGGTAGGTACCACCGCAGTGTCCAATATTCTGCCGCCAAATAGTAGTGCTTAGGCACTACTGTGTTCCGGTTTGAAGGGCATTGTACACTAGTGAAATTACTGGGCGAACGAGATTTAAGAACTAATATCTCGAGGTTGGCAACGCGTGAGTAGCACCTACTAATAGTGCTGCAAGCGCTCATAGGCTGCGGCAGCCACTTACCATCAAGTGGGCCGTATCCTTGTTTCCCAACTTCTAACATAAAAAAAATGTACATTTTCGTATTTACCTATCAAAAATAATAAAACTCATTCAGAGAAAAGAAAAAGTAAATATCAACAAAATACTTTTTAAGATACATTTAAGTACCATATGAATATGAATATTAACGGTATATACAAAACACGTGATTAATAATCTCTACAAAAATGAAATTGGAGTTACGAAATGCATTTATTTTTGAGCTCGGTTATGTCTTCGGTTCTTCTTTTCCCTTCCTAAAGTATTATACAATTATGTATTTAGATAAATACTTTCATCTTCTGTCCATGTATATGTCCTTCTGACTGAACGACTCGTAAACGGTTAGACAGATTGTGATGAATTTTTTGTGTGTGTTCCAGTAGATTCGAGAAAGGTTTAGAATCACAGTTGGAGCCATTAGGGGTTACTGCTATCGAGTCACAGTTTTTTTTTTCGGGGCAAGACAAACTCTGCCGGGCCCGCTAGTATATAATAAAACTAGTCGTTCTGGTCTTTGGAATTAAAAAAAAAAACATTATTTTACTATACACAATATTGAAAATTCAGTAATAATTACATGACATTATTAAAATATCACGTGATAAATATTCGAAATGAATATAAAGTAGAAAGTAGTAGTAGTAGTAAACGTTGCTTGAAAACTCCTTCTGAAGCGTTTAAAAAAATAGTTGCACTTAAACTGGGTAAAATGTTCGGTAAATACAGAGCAATTAATATAATCTCTTAATAAATAACCACTGCTAAATAAATCCTAATGCATTTAATTAGACGACGCCTTTCGATTTTTAAGTAGCTAATCGATTTACAATGGTCGCCTTTGTTTTGGCGCGAGAGAAAACACCATTTTCATTCAAGATATCGCTGCGGGATAACGGTTCGGCGCACGCGCATCGCTGCCCGTCCCCCTCCCGCGCTTCTAATCAAGCCGCGTTAGAAAGAGATAGAGTATACGTATAGACGACTGCCGGCAAATGATTACTCGACTGACCTACTCAATCGTATACACTCTTTCTCGGCAAGGGGAACCTAATTTTTCTATCGCGTGAATTATTAATGTAAGTAAAGATGCTGTTGCGAATCAGAAGCGTGAAACAATTGATATTGTAATGATCAGTGCGAAATTCTTTTACGCAATTGTTTTCTTATTTAATAATCAAAAAAAAATCCTTTAATTTAATTTTCAACTTGTCGTTTAAGCCACCTTACCTTAAATTAAAATAATTAGCTTGTATAGTGAACCAAGTTTACCGTTAATGAAGACATAATTCACGAAAACCAAAATCCATCCGTCAATTAAACTTAATACCAACGTGAACAGTTCGCGGAGCACCATTAAAACAACGACAAGTGTACCGGCAACTTTTCCTTTACCATCGATTTTAAAAAAGTCAACTGCATCATTGCAGTCCTTGACTATGGCATTGCATGCGTCCAGCAGTCGGTGATCAGCCGTGGTGGCGTTCAGTCGCCACAATGTGTTTGCCGAACGCGTGCGCAGTGAAAGTTCGTTAGAGAAATGCGTCTCGCGATCGCCTTTCTGTTTGTGGTGAGTGCTAATTGCGTTGAAAGTGCTAATAGGTTCTGTTAATGCCGACAATATCAAAGGATAGTGCGAATTTTCTTATGTATCCAAGGGAAATGGGTATTGTTGTATATATAAATTTAAAGTTCGATATAGGGTAAAAATTATAAATTAAAAATATGCTCTACATTTTTAATTGAAATAACATTATTCAAATCTTACTACCCCGTGATTTAATGACGGTACATCCCGTTCGTAGGGATCTCGGGATAGAAAGTATGAGAGTGGTAAATTATGTACATTTAAATAAATCCAGTTAAACAATAGCTGAGTGACATTATACACAGACTCCTAAAAAAACCTGCATACATTTTGTTATAATTAAGTTAATTAATCCAAATAAATTCTGCATGCAATTAACTTTTACTCGAATTTAAAATATAATAATTAAGTAAACAGTTAAAAATAATGCATAAAGCAGTTAAACGTAACGAACTTTAAAGAGGCCGGTATTGAACAACGTTTGCCTCATTTCTAACTTATTAAGATAAGTAATTTGTAGATTGTTAAAATATTTACTAGGAATGTTAAGGTTAATGAACCTGTTCTAATAATTAAATACATTAATGACAATGCAAAGCTTACTAATCCAAGCATATACCTACCACAATCAAAATAAAATAATGATGAACTATAACAATAATTATGAGCTCTAATACACAAATTAACATAAATACAAATGAAACAACAGATTTCATAAACTAGAGAAAACGACAAATAATACAATATAAACTTGATTGCAATCAGCTACTTAGACATCTCGGATAAAGTATACAAATCTTCAGCATGACACCCCATGATAGATAGCCTAGCCAGCCGACGAAAGCAGGCCGTGCGGGCGAGCGGCAGTCTACACGAACGTGGGAAGCGGGCCAAGTACCTCGCACCCATTTTTTACAGAACATACACCTAACGAATCTAAATGCAATAAGAGATAAGAAACATCACTAAAATAATATAGATATGGACTACAATCGCATGAAGCTCGAAATGTAGAACGATGATGATTTCTGTGTTAGTAATGCTGTAAATGATATTAGAGAAATTGTTTATGATGTTAATTTACTAAATCAGAACTCAATTAAGTCTTCTTTGGACGATTGTATCTGTGATCTTTAAACAGGGAAAACATTGAAATTAAAAGATTTATAGAGAAAAATATCGCCAACCACAAACACGTAGTGGTTATTGATGTGTCCAAAATCAGTGAAGTTCATAAATTCAGTTCCCGCTACAGAAATATATTCATGATCGTCATACAGATATTTATTTTGGTGCAGTTTGTTTTTGTACTTATGTATGTTTCCGGACACGGGATGTGTATTTTATTGCCCGTCCCGTTGAGAGTGAGAGTTAATTTATTTTATCGGAATTAAGTTCCTTATTTTATAGAATAAGATGCAATATGAATGTAATCAATATACCTAGATAGATATAACATTATGAAGACAAATTTCACTCCATCACATTTAACTTTAACTTAAGTTTAACAACCTTGTTTAAATACAATGCTTGGGCAAAAATTCACAAAAAACACGTTTCACACATAATATTTTACTCATAATATTTTTTTTTTTTTTTTTTATGTTAGAAGTTGGCAAACAAGCATAGGGCCCACCTGATGGTAAGTGGCTGCCGCAGCCTATGAGCGCTTGCAGCACCATTAGTAGGTGCCACTCACGCGTTGCCAACCTCGAGATATTAGTTCTTAAATCTCGTTCGCCCAGTAATTTCTACAGCTATACTAGCGTACAATGCCCTTCAAACCGGAACACAGTAGTGCCTAAGCACTACTATTTGGCGGCAGAATATTGGACACTGCGGTGGTACCTACCTAGCCGGCCTCTTGCAACAAAAGACCTACCACCAGTGTGACTGATTGCACTGGTGGAATAATCTCTGTTGTGACAGAGGTTATCCTAACAGCGGGCGATGGGGTCGTCACATCCCGACGCCTTTAAATATTATTTAATATAGTGACCATCTAAATCAATTGCTAACTACTTTACTGTATCAAAGATTCAAAACGAATGTAGAACATAGAATGAAGAAGCCGTGGAAAGTTTTCAATTGGAAATGCTATAAGGAATTTTCATGAAAACCTTTAGTCTTGGTTTTGATAACCTCATAAAACAGAAATTGATGAAACACAATAGTCCATTAGATCGGACCGTTGATAATATTACTAGAAATCTTTAACTTTGCCCAGACATTTTAGGTTTCCTTTTAAAATATAATCTGTAGAAGTTTGAACATAAACAAAAAAAAAACAAATAATAACCAGATTTTCCGGTTACTGTATAAATGTGATATAAAAACTATACAAAACTCTAAACCAAGACGCAAAAAGAACGTAAAAATCAAGCATTGTTAAAATACATTTGAAGTTTTGAGAAATTTCTTTTTTCATCAGTACAACAATAAAGTATTAGAAATTATCAAAACAAAATTTCGTGATTTATGCTTCTAGTTTTCACAAAAAACTATGAAAATGCTCACCATTACAAAGTTTATGATTTTTAAGAAGAAATTAATAACTATCTTCATAAGGCCCGGACTTATCGATAGAAACAAGATAGGAAGCGATTGCTATAATTCGAACAGTGACGTCACAACCTGCTCCCAAATAGCATCAGTCACTTTCACTCGCATGCCTGTCCATCTGTCCGCACCGAACTAATGATACGGTAACCTCTTGTTCTTTTGTTTCTTATGTAACGTACATAACAGCGGGATCGTTTGGTACATTCTTGAGGAATGTATATTATGCAGGTAACTTTTACATGTAAATTTGTAACTTGCATGTTTCTTGTTTTTATATTATTTTATCTTTCTAAATCTCATTTGTTACTACAACTACAGATTTGTAGTGCTAACTTAGAGCAAATTTTATAAAGTGACGTTTTTGGATTTTAAACGTTATATTTACCTCTTGTGAAACGATGTTATGCTTTCGTATTGGTCCCATCTAATTTTTGGCAATCAAATACTCCAGAACAAGACTGGTCTAAGTATAAAAGCTATTTCATTGACTGTAGACACATTGTTTGTGTGAAGTATGCCTTAAAGCTTTTGAAGTAGCTATAACCTATAGGTATAAAAAAGCAAAAATATTGTATGATAATTGTAACGGTATAGCGAGCACCCACATGCCATCACGTAGCGTGATATCACGTCATCATACATCTCCTTGCTCCACATTACGGGACACCCAAAAATGTCCTGTGATGACCCGCTTTTCATTGAAGCCTTAGTAAAAACACCGACAAGTTTCCATAATTGAATCATTCTAAATTGTGTTTTTTGCAAACCATTAAGTTTCATTTCGATTTTATATTACAACTAGCATCTGCCCGCGACTTCGTCCGCGGTGACCTGAGTATTTTCTCCAGAGAAAAATGAATCACTTATCAGTAAATAATGTTCCATAAGAAACATTTATTCCGAATTTCAATTGAATACATCCTGTACCTTGTTTTTGTGTTTTTTGATAATCTCACAAGAACCGAAAATTTTCCAGGATAAAAATGATCCAATGTATTTATTTAGATAATAACTAACATGTAAAGTGTTTATGCATGATCGAAAGTAGATGCTATGCGGGATAAAAATACAATTTTCTTTAAACAATATTAGCAATGCTTTTTTTTATATATTATAATCTATCTCTGTGCCAAATTTCATCTAGATCCGTTCAGTGGTTTTTGCGTGAAAGAGTAACAAAACATCCATCCATCCATCCAAAATTTCACATTTATAATATTAGTGGGATTTTCAGATTTCGTAAGTGGTAAAACAAGTCATAGTATAATAATAATTAGTCTTCTTTTCTGGGGACGATTTCGATTCGTGAATTTATGACAGCTGCCCACTTTTTCAATTCACTTGTCACTTTTGAATATTTGGAATGCTTGTTGGTAATTTTCAATTAATGGTACACAAATGGCCCAAAGGATAGAAATCGCAGACCTTAACTAAAGGGCAAGATAAGAGGGCAAGATAAAGGACCTGAATGTGTTTAAAGAAATCTCGTAGTGTTGTGGCGTTGTGGGTAGTCTGCCTTTCGCCTCGACGGTTGCCGGTTCGATTCCCGCGGGTCAGATTGATCTTACAAATCTCTGTTTCGGTCTAGGCGTCCTTGTGGATCTCTCAACCATGTTGTGTTGTTCTTATCACATCACATCTGATAATAATCGTTAGCTCTTGATAAGTAAATTGCTCTTATCCAACTGGTTTGCCCTAAGGATTACGGAGATCAGATGGCAATCGCTCTATGTAAAAACTAGTAACCTATCAAATCCGGACAAGAGTGATAAGCAGTCCCTGGGTAAATACTCGTATAGTACCGGGAATAATGCTAGGAAGATGAAGTGTTTAAATAAATCTTGGACAAGTACGTGCATCCGTAAACCAGCGGACTTGCCTTCTCGTCCTTCCCACACATGTACATAAGTAACTGTAGATTAACATAATCTGATTGTGATATAATGTTGTATTAACCATTAGAGTACGTCACGCAGGTTACCAAAAACCAGACGAAAATCTAACCTCATTATGTAACAGTTCAATATATGCTCAGAAACTTGTTTATTACTATATTGACCGGATAACAAGAAGCTTAACTGTTAATTATGTATTGTGTCAATGCTTCTATAGAAGCAGACGAATAATTATTATGAATAATAAACGATTGGCATTATATGCAATTATGGGTGACGTGATTTAAATATTTGGAGATAGTTAATTAGTTGTTCATTCAGTCGTAATTTTCATTTTCACCAGGCGGGAAAGTTTGTATACGAAGAAAAAAACTTATATAAGTACCTATTCTATATTTTATAAACAGATCATTATAAATTATGAAGTTTAATAAGAATCAATACCTAATTTTAAATTCTAGTTTTACTATCTTTGTGTGTCAATATGTTGTTATGTTACACATAATCTTGATTAAAGCATATTAATTACAAATACATGAATAATTCGTTATTAATTAATGCCGTTGTACGACAGCGAATTTACAATTATTGATAATTGAATCTGCAATTCTAATATTTTCGTTGTTAATTTGTCAAAAGATATTACTGAAAATTATGTCAATGGTTTTTGATGCAGAAGAAAATACAAAACATATTCATATATATTATTATTTACTTTATCAACATAGAATCGGCATTGTAATCTTTGCAGATTTCTCAAAATAAATGAAAAATATACACTTTAATCGCCTCACCGTTAGGCGTTTATAAAACAAGAGTTTATATACATATTGTGTTTGAATGTATTGGTCGATTTGTTTAAAAAAAAAACTTTTAACTTGGCATATATAATATCACTCTACAATTTATTTAAATAATTCAGATAGCGTTGATTACATGCACGATTACACACCACCCGCCTCAGAAGGAGCGTACCTTTTTCAAGAGTAGAAAGTGCCGCCTAAAAGTGAAACCTAAGTATTAATTGTATCTTCAATTAGAGTCTGTGGGCGTTTACTTTCGTTCAGCTGGACGGTGGACAGGTGGTCATGTTTCGAGAGCGATGACCTCGATTCAGGTCTAATGAATTCAAACATTTACCTTACGGTTCATTTATCAAGACGCTCACTGTGTCAATTTTTTATTAATCCATTTGAGACAGTTTGATTGATGTAATGGCGAAATTCAGAATAATCATGATCGTTTTATTAGTACAAACGCAGTTGACTGGTACATTTGAATACTGATGTGATGTTAATTCGTTAATGTAATGAAAGTATTTATAAGCATCAAATGATAGGTACAGTTGTTTTCACAACTTTTAAATAACAGACAAATTAAAGTGAAAACTGGACTTTGATGTCTCCTCAACAATCCTTCCTTATATAATACAACATAAACTACGTTTTGCTGGAATTCTTTATGTTGTGCACTTGCACAGCAATTTTACCTAGCCTTAGGCCTAGCTAACTTATAGTATCAAAAATCTACTTAACGTAAATGCTTGCTAGGAAATAATCATGTAAGTCAGACCAACAGACATACAGAGAGATAGTGTACGTTTACGGATGATACGATAATCATAAATACGTCACTTTATTAATAGAATTTAAAGAAAAGAAATGACATCATCAAGCAAAGTTGTAACATGAACTGACATCGTCTCTTATTCGCAAGTAGGTAACATGGACAGCAGCTCATGGCTACGACTACGCCTCGGCGTGTGCGCGGCCCTACCGCTCCAAGCGAGCCAAGCCCGTACCCGAGGTGCCGTGCGACCTGAGCAAGCAGAGCTATTGTACCACACCCGGTAACAACTACCCATGGCATGCAATACGAAGATTCATCCGAGAGAATCAGGTATGACTGTTGAAGCTAAAAATCATAATTTTGATTATCACTAACAAATGCTAGTTCTCTTTCAACATTTTATTTTAATGGCTTAATAAAGTTATGTCGTATTTCGTGACTAGAAACTTTGTAGTGTTTTTAATGTTTCTATTTGGGTTATAGTTAATTATTGTTGTTTTGAAAATGAAATGTATTTGGTTTTTAGGGTCTTATGAGACGAATGTATGGAGAGGAACGTCATATCGCAGTTTTAAAAGCTGAATTAGAAAACTTCATTGATGACGATGATGACGACAATAAAAGAAATGATTTCGCAGAGGATCTTATCAAGACAAAAATGTTGTATACAAAGAAGACCTATGGACGTGCCATGAAAGACAAACCACACTTTAGGCCAATTCAATCCAATGATAAGCAAAAAAAGGTGATAATGATACATTAAAAGTAAAACCTTTAGACAATTCAAACAGTACAAGTACTAGCAAAAGCAGTGAAAATCAAACTGATGTAAATAACAATGAAACGTTAAACGATGATAAGAGCATTTCATATAAAACTAAGCTTGAAAGCATTGCTAATATTGAAATAAATAACCTTGATCCAGACGTAATAACTTTAGAGGCTGTGATCAAACAAAGTATTGAGACCAACAGTATATACACAAACTTTTCTGGCACATCCAAAAGCGAAGCATTGATATCAGAAAATAAAAATAATACAGAACCAAATGTTTTAGCAACAACAACAGAAGCTCTTGTTAACAACACAGAACTTAACGATGAAGTATACGATGATCTAACTACAGAAACAGGCAAAGATGGTTGGAAAAGTAACGCTGACGCCTCAACACTGCCTCCAACTTTATTATTTTCAGAGCATGAAAAGGTAAAAATTGATAGGATTGATACTAAAGAAAATGAGAAAAAGGAAGAGTTTCATCCAAAGCCCGTGCAAGAAACCATGCGTCCTTCTGTCATAAAATTGCGGGGAGCGTAAGTTTTGCATTTCTATCATTAACTTATTGGCATATTTAAACTATAACCCGAATTAGTCTGAGCTGACCATCCGACATAATAGGAAATCTATTGCGTCAGGTTGGTTGACACAATATCGCCAGAATTAAATAAAAAATAAAACAAATTTGGTCTTGTTACAGTAGTTTTGTTTTTACTGTTTGTAAAAATCCACATATGAGACGAATTTAGGATTCGCTTACGTAAACAAATTATTTGACATCAGTTTCGCTGTAAATGAGCTGCTTTTATCTTTTACTAGCGGCCCGCTCCGGCTTCGCACAAGTAAAAAATATCTAGCCTATGTCATTCACTGAAAAAATGATTAAAATCGATCCAGTAGTTTTGATCTATTCATTACTGCCCGT
Source organism: Hestina assimilis (assembly GCA_023373885.1). Taxonomy (NCBI): domain Eukaryota; kingdom Metazoa; phylum Arthropoda; class Insecta; order Lepidoptera; family Nymphalidae; genus Hestina; species Hestina assimilis. The sequence continues at coordinate 14,986,274 of CM041754.1, read as the reverse complement.
GGCCCGCACGCGTTAAATGTAATTATTTACGACATCACATCAGAAACCTCAAAAATATTTTTTTTTTCGCCACTATTTAATGAATGTTATTATACGTATAAACCTTCCTCTTCAATCACTCTATCTGTTAAAAAACTGCATCTAAATCCGTTGCGTAGCTTTAAAGATTTAAGCATACATAGGGACAGAGAAAGCGACTTTGTTTTATACTATGTAGTGATAAAAGCTATGAAAGAGGAAAAGACTATTAACGAACTTTGTTAACAAAAAAAGTTACGTGATAAGTAAATACTTCCAAAACATGCCCACATCCGCTTTACGTTAAATATGATAATATCCATGATGAAGTCATGGTCCAAAATATTGTTATAATAACAGGTTTCCATATTTGCGACATGTCATACTTTCACCCGCTATTAATGAATATGTTTACATAAATAAAGCCGTGAACATAAATATGACATTCTAAGCGTTGTTTTTGTTACCAACTTTCCAGTATTTCAAATTTCTCGGAAGTTCACTATCAAAGAAAAATAAGCGGAACTAAAAATAATTTAACTTACTTATTTTTAATTTTAATTTTTAGTTATGATTAATTTATTACATAATAATGAAATATATTAGTTAATAATAAGCATTTAGGACAAACCTTTGTGGTTTTTAATGCTTTGTTATAATATTTCCACTTTAATTAAAATATTGTACTTAGGTAAATAAATAAATAAATAATAAATAAATAACAAAATTGTACATAAATAAAGATGTTTTGTTGCTTTATTACGGATAGGAAGTTTTAGTATCGAAGAGTTCCAAAAAAATAAGATTGTTGACTCCGGCAGCTTTTATAATTATGACCAACTTATATGGTTATAAGAAAAGGGTATGAGATATGCTTTTAAAAGAAAGTAGACAGAGGGGTACGTTAGTTTTGAATAATAGTATGAAACGCAACTTCCTTTGTGGAGCGACTCCATTTAAGCTCAAAATACCGTGGCGACGCTCATAAAGAAATCATCACAAAATTAATATAAAGCATAACTAATCTGACTAAATTCAGAAAATTATTTTTTTTAAAGTCGTTTAAAAATAATTTCATAAAATTACAGAAATGCTTGTGAAACGAAGGAAGAGATGGCAGCGCCATTTTGGGCGAATAGTACACGCGGCGAGATGCTAGCGCTCCTCAATATGTATCCGTTCGAGCAGTACATACACCTGGAGACCTGCGTGCACAAACACAAGCAGATGTACTGCAGGGAAGGATGCAGGTAAAGCTTGTTTGATAACGTATAAAAATTAAAAGATTACATTTAATTTATTTTTATTATCATAATCAATACTGTAATGCACAAAGTGTGCATAAGGCATGCTCAACACATTCTCTACCAGATAACCATAGGATTTACATTTATGTCCTTACTTAAATTTAAGGATTTCATGGAAGGTAAAACTTTAATTACTAATTACTTAATAAAAATTAGAGTTCATTACATTTTTCACATTACTCGCAAAAATTAAGGATTTTAGTGCTAACCCGCTGCTCCTATCACGTAGTGAACCGATTTTTCTAGAGTATATTTTTCTGGAGTAGATTATAGAGTTTCCTTGCTGATCTCATCAGAATTTATATTATTTCAAGTAAGAACTACAATTTTTGGTTTTAATTTTCTGCAGATGCGAACAACAATTCCGTCTCCATCGCCTCCTAGCTTATGACCCACGGAACGAATGCCGTGGTATATTCGCCGACTGGTTCAAGTTCCCCGCCTGCTGTGTCTGTAAGTGCTACGACGTGCCCCTTGAGTTCCGAGCACGCTCCCCAGGATCCTCCACCCCAATACGATGAGGAGGTTAAAAGACTGATCTACGAAGACGTTGCGAGGGACTGGTATACCATGTCGTATGAGGACTCTGACGATTACTATTGACTTTGGATAAAAACCCAGTACTGTAAAAGTACGTAATTTTAAATACACTTAATAGATTTGGGTTCTAAATAGAATAGATAACATCGTTTATACATTTTGGGAAAGTAAAGATTATTAAATTATTATGTAAGACAACGATTTTTCAAAAACATAATCCTTAATAGATTTTGATTTAGGCCAACGATATTTACCTAATGAAAATTTTTCTTTTGTACAAGTTATGTACTTGTAAATTCAATTACAACTAAAACCAACTGTACTTAAAACACTGTAACTAAAAATAACTGTATACACGAAATTGATTATTTCAAACGTTTAAAAATACGTAAGCCATTAGTTAAGTTTTTCGTTAGTGAAGAGTACAATCAATTATTTATTTATCATTTCGGAGCAATTTAAAAAGATGTAGGTGCCTACTTATACATAATTATTTTAATGCCTAAGTAAAAAAATTGTTTTAAGAAATTTGTCTATTGTCTTATTTATTCTATAATTTCATTAAGGAGGAACTTTGAGGATGTTATTTATTGTATTTGATTGCTTATTTTTTTCATTTTAGAAAAATAAAAAATAAACAACAAGATATAAATATAATTAAAAAGTACGTAATCAATATTTTATAGACGGTAAGATTAGTAAGAATTGATTTTTCTATTAATCATCCCCACCACAGCGAATTTACCTAATTTAACGATTTAATTTATTATGTCTAATATAGTGGTATAGTTAGTCTGTTGATTGTGTTAAATTGTGCATTTAATATTTAGTTATATCAAATACATATATTAATTTATTAGATTTTTAAAATTAATACTTGTTAACAATTTTTATTTTTAACATAGAGTAGTGTATACATAGTTGAAAACAATAAATATTTTCGTTACTAATTATTATCTTTAAGGCTAGTGAAATTGTAAATTAGATGTAAAAATATAATGAATTGTTAGTTATTACTTAGTTATATTTAATTTTTTTAATAAAATTTGATTAAATTCTGTTATTATTTTGACGTTTTCAAATTCTACTATTTAAAGAACCCATAGTACGTGACCCATTCAAGAGGGGAGAGGTGTCTTCAAAATACCCATAGAAGTATTATAATGAATAAATAAAAATACCACGCTTGGTCCCAGTGGCAGTGTGGCGGTCGTTTTTCATAGGTTTATCGTTCGTAGCCAATACTCAACACACTACAATATGGAGTTCGTCAAGGGAAGGTTGAAGAAGTTTTTAAGTGATCGGCACCACGTATGCAATACTTCTTACCATCAATCGGGCTGTAAGCTACAATACATAAAAAAAATCATATAAAGCCAAGTTGTTCAAAATGTTCAAACGCGTTTTTCTCGAAATGACATTCGTGTGGGTTGACATGGTATTGCTTATTTGCGTCCAAATGTGAATAGGGAAAAAAGACACTGCTACATGATTTTTAATACCGTAATGTTAGTCGATATTGATATGTCACTAAACAAGATGGTGGAGTAGTCTCAGATTTTTTCAATGTTTTTTTTTACTTATTAATTTTATTTCCGGAAAGAATCAAATCCAATGAACGCGCTCTTTAGGCTGGTTTGCTACGCCACAAGTCACAACGCTGCGCCACAAATTCATCAAAATTAAAAAATGTTTTGCTGCTATCTTTTATATGAAATAATGAGGCATACAATAAAAGCACAAAATAGGTAGTGAATTGTACGCCATGAAATAGAGTTGATTCAAAATATCTTACACCCCTTTAAACTTCAGCTACTGACGTCTATATTAACTGTATTGTGGATCTTTTGCATTAACTTTATCAAAATTGATTGATAAGCTAGCGCCATTATATGAGTGGCTACAACAAAAAAAAATATAATTATCGTTACCGAGATTTGTATCACTTCTTTTTCTCACTTTAAATAATAATTATTATATTATAATATTGTCACTGTATACCTAGGTACATGATAAAAACAATATTTGTATCAATTCAGTTGTTTTAGTTGGTTTTTAATCACATGGAATATTGCATTTACATAATATAACCGAGCAGCTAGCCTAATACCAAATTGAAATCTGGTCACACTAGTCACAATGATGTAACTTGTGAGTATAATTGTAATCTGTGCTTCATAGACATATAGAATTGTAGATGTGTATCTATGGTATTATCTTATTTATCTATGCTGTGCTGTTAGCTTAGCTGTTTGGCAACGATTCACGACGCTCGTTTAAGAGTTAGGACTTTTGAATATATTATTTTATGAATTGTTATTATTTAACATAGATATAAAATTACGTTTATTTATAATTTTGATGTGTTAGCCTCATAAGTTATTAATTAATTGTAAAAAGTAATCACTTTAGTTTTAACATCGAAATGAATGGAAGAGCGAAGAAAGCTGCGCAGCCAAAGAAAAAGGCTGGGTATAAAATGCCTGCACCTATCCCTGTTGGAGAGGTGATAAATGATGTGATTTCCAAAAAGAAATGGCGCATAGGTCCTTCGATAGGTGTTGGCGGCTTCGGCGAAATATATTCGGCATGTGAACACAGCAGCTCCCCCAAGAAGACCACAAGTTATCCTTTTGTAGTAAAAATTGTATGTTTATTTTTTATAAAGCGCTAGCTAAGAGCTTTATACAATTTATTTTAACTATAACATGAAAAATATTTATTTAAACAGGAACCCCATGAAAATGGACCACTCTTTGTTGAGAAACATTTTTATATCAGGAATGCTAGCAAAGACGATAGTAAGTTAAAATTATATATATATTGTGTCCAATATCTCAACTGTGGTTTTATCTCTGAATGTAATATAAAAAAAATCAGTGTTGGAATGTTTTATAAGTTACTTGAATACTTGTGTCCAAGAGATTGTTTACACCTTTGTGATTTTATACAAGAATAATAATAATTTAGTAATCCTTCAAATGAATTCTTTTCACAAATTTCTTTATATGAAACCACATGAAGTGTCAAGAAACATGTTGCATAATATTTGACTCTCTAATATAATATAAACATTATTCTTTTTTGATTTTTAGTTGCAAAATTCATGAAAGATAAGAAATTAAAGACATTGGGAATGCCGTCTTATTATGGTAATGGCTCTCATGACTTCAAAGGGGAGAAATATAGGTATTTAGTACTTGAAAGATACGGCAAAGATATATGGAGTATATTTAAAGAAGCAGGAAGATCTTTCCCTCCTACCACTGTTTTCCAATTAGGATTACAAATGGTTTGTATATTAAAAACCTTGGACATAAAAAAAAAAAGATTATTAACAATGCTTTTTTTATGACATTACTAACATTCATATGCCCTCTCCAATTAAGCTCTATGGCTGTGCTAGGAGTGAAAGTAAAAATTTGAATTAACTGTTTATAATTCTATAGCAATACTGTACAACATTAGTACATTTTGGATGTTTCATTCATACAAACCTAATAATTAATAAAACATGCAAATCAGTATATTTTCTTACCTTCCAGTTAGATGTTCTTGAGTATATACACAGTAAGGGCTATGTCCACGCTGATATAAAAGGAGCAAACATATTAATGGGTTTGAAGAAAGGTACTGAGAATCAAGCATACCTTGTTGACTTTGGTCTGGCCACTAGGGTGAATGAGAAGGAGTTCAAACCAGACCCTAAATGTGCACATAATGGAACTATTGAATACACTAGCAGAGATGCACATTTAGGCGGTAAGAATATTATCCTTTAATAGCTCTAAGATTATTTCAATTATTAAATTTGTTCACTTGTATGGCATACATTTAGTAGTTATTTTCATTTATAAAAAAACTAATGAAACCAATTTGATGAAATTAAAATGGGACCAATTTTGAATGAATCTCTTTTTTGAAATCGTCATTAATGGCAAAGTCGTGCCATATATTGACGATTTGAAAAATGCATGCAGTTTCATGCTTGACCCTTGGAAAGGGAAATTATTGTTAGTCTTCAAATTTTGAGAATGCCTTTCTAGGCTTTCACCAGTGTTCTAATTCATATATTATAATTACTATTTTATTTAACTTTTTGTAGATAGTAAATAATTGTGATAAGATAATAAATTTTTATCACATATCTTTAACTTTCATGACAATAATAAAAATGTTGATACTTTTAGATACTTTGTATATGAAATAAATAGTTATATTATGTAATCAAATTACAAAATTATAGGCCATTGGGTCTTTGGCTCTTGTTATCCTCAGACATGGATGTATAGTAAGTAAAAGAACATGAATGAAGTTAAGTTGGCTTCACTCTTCGGCACGTTGATGCAACAATGTCTCCATATGACTCTAGTTTTCATGTTAAGACTGTTGGAAGTGCAGCTACATTGTTGAATATTGCAATTTCATATCTTATTCAATACATTGAAACCTATAGATTTTAGAGATTAAAAATATGTCATGTGCTAAACATGCTGCAGCCTCAACGGCTTGATGGATTTTGATAAATTAGGTTTAACACATCTTTTATAATATCTTACTCTTTTAGTGGCAACGATGCGAGGAGACCTTGAGATACTTGGTTACAATATGCTACAGTGGTTGGTGGGGGAACTGCCGTGGGAGAAAAACTTGAAACAACCAAAAACAGTGCAAAGTCTGAAGGAAGCATTCATGAAGAATGTAAGGAGCGAAATAAAAAAACAATTTAAGGATGTACCTGGTGAGTAGAATGATAATGACAATATTTTTGATAATTATTAGTATGATAAAACCTTGCATAAGATTTCAACAATGACAAAACAATCATTTATGTATGGTAAAATAAACAAACTTTATTAATAAAAGTAATACATAGTACATAGAATTCTTATATTCTGTTGGTATTGGTGTGTGTCATATTATCTGTATTTTTAATATTTTCAGATGCCCTGATAAAATTTTTTGAATACATAAATTCAATGAAACCAAAAGATAATATAGACTACACAAAGTGTAGACAGTTCTTCGAAAGTTATCTCAAATCAGAGGGCGTAGCAAAAAGTAGTAAGCTAGAATTCACACAAAACCAAAAACGAAAAACAGCCAGAGTGGATATCTCAAACAGTGAAGAAGAAGAAGATGAAGAACCCACTAAAAAAGTACTTAAAAAGAATACAACTAAACAAAACGGAGAATTGAAATTAATAAGGCGACGCAAGAAAGCTCCTACAAAAGCGACGGCGACTGAAGACTGTGAGAATGAAGAACCAGATGAAACAACAGAGAAAGTCCCCGTCAGGACAAAGAAGAGGAAATCACTAGAGCCTTCTGTGTTGGTCAAAGTTAAAAAGACAAAAATGACGCCGAGAGCAACGCCGCCCGTGAAGAAGAATCACGCAAATATAGGAACGCAGACATCTGCCCAAAAGAAGTTAAGTTCTAGACAAGTTTCTTTTGACAGTCCCATTTGTGAGATCATAGGAGAGAAGAAACCGGCAAAGGGTGTTAAAGTTGGTGAGTCATTCGATTCTAGTGGAGACATATTTGATGATTCATTCACGCTTGAGGGTAAGAGGACGAGATCAAAGAGGAAATTATTGTCAGATGAAGAAGTAACAGTTAAAAGGGTAGTGAGGAAAAAATTGACAACAATCAAACCAAAGTCATCTTGGAAAAACACACCCACTGTTGTTAATGGACGATCACCGCCAAAGTAATTGTGCCATATATTTTAGATTAATTTTATTATTGCCATAATCAGTTATCATTCCCACCAAATGTTGCACAAATAATAAATTTGAATAAACAGTCTTCGGTTCGGTTACTAAGATGAATAGAGAGAAAAAGTATAAAACAACAGAGAAACTTTAGACGTTTACTTAATTTTAAGTAATCCATAATCTTACTTTTAGTAAACTAGTAAATTGTTAGATATTACTCTTTTTTGCTGTATAATATTTTAATTACTGAAAACAAATTTCACTGTATTAAAATAGTAATTGGAAAAAAAAAATACGATTGTTTCGCCGGTTTTTCCGAAGTTTAACGGAACCGGTGACAGAATTTTAGATTAAATATATATAATAATATATTATATTAGTAATCGAGCGGTTTACACGTGAAATCGGTATGACTTACTGTTATATTTTTAATAATACAATCTGATCGACATTGTATCAGTCGATAAACAAGAAAGTTATGAATATTTTTGGCATAGAGATAACAAGGAAATTGAGTAGTTTTTGTAATTGTTAGGAAATATTATTCTAGAGAAAATTATAGCCGAAAAGTGCATAATTCTCTATGATCCATGTGTTGTTTTTATAATGTGGTTAATAAACTATTATGTTTGAATTGTTATGTATGTACGTCACCAATTAATTAGAGTATTAATCAATAGATTTAATTAGTTGTAATTATAAAAATTTACGATGAATGTTAATAGATTCTAAACTTGGTCACTGGAAAAATAATCTCGTACCGTACGGGACTTGTACGTTTTGCCAAACAATATGATATCTAATCACAAGTTAGTATCTATACAATGATCTCAAGTAATCTAGTACGAAGTTTTTCCTGGTCTACGACCTGATTACCAGGGGCGGATTTAAAAAATTTCAAGTTATAAGGTTTTTACAGTCCAACAAAAGGCCGATTACTGGTTAGGGGGCGACGAACTAGCTTTTTTACTCTAGAATACGGAAGTTTGATACTCGAAACAACACAAGTACAATGACAAGTGAGAGAGCAAAGTCATCGGCAATTTTTTTGCAGATTTCTACCTGTAAAACATTAGAAGACCGTCATGCAGAAATCTTTTTGATTTCTACCAGGTAGTAAAAAAAAATCGGTCTCAAAGTTTGCCGCCTTGGGCTCAAGCCTGAATAGGCCTGCTAGTAAATTCGACACTGCAGATTACATACAATGTACACCCACATTTCGTAATTGGGAGTTTGCTAAAATTTTCCTCTTACAGAATAGGAACGATGTCTCTAAAAGTCATCAGATCTAATAATAATTCAGTCTGTAATTATATAGAATTGATTTCGTTGTTTGGGATACCACTTTTTAATTGATGCGGATTATAAATAATGATTGCATTTGGAGTTGACGCTTTTAACCAGTTATGTATTTTTGCTATTTCTATGTTATTCTGTAAAATAAACAGTATTTTAGATATTGATATTTTATTTATGGGAACGGGAGGGTAGTTGAAACAAATAATCAAATCCAAAGCTTTTATTTTTATTTACAATATAATCGTAATATGAAAGTAAACAAATGTAACGTACCAAAAAAATTAGATTTAAAAATTCAATAAACATAAGACCGGCCGCTGCGCCCTCGCGGACCGACTGCGAGTTACAAAAGCTAACGTACACCCTAACTTACACGCGGTGCTTGTGATATGGGCGGGCCCTCGCCTCCCGTGGCGTTACGAGCGGTCAAGCTTCATTATTGACTAAAACACAAAACATTAGCACCATTTGTAAAAAAATATAATATTTTTTCCAAACAACGTAACCCACTCGGTGCCTCCATCGCAGTTCGCCACCCACGGCCGTATCCGGGCAAGGCAGTCCTTGCGCCGTTATGTTTAGATAAGTCGATATCGACTACAATTTTTTTTTTAATAAGCCCTCGTTTAACATCAAATACATCGCCGGGCACTCTCGCACCCGACACAACACTGTTCTAGACGTTACTTAGTTACTTATTCATTAAACATTACAAAACAGCTAATTACGCCGTTACAGGAACATTTTCATGCAAAATTCTATTTAACTTGCAATGGGACTAGTATAGATATTGTAAACTCCATTTTGTCATGACCTCTCTTGTGAGGAGTTCTACAATAACACATTTATGTATAAGTTTTAAATAAGGCCGCATTCACACTAGCTTTCGATGTAGTAAAATACAATTTCTCAGCAATGTAAACGATGCCAGACTCCTTTTAGAATATGCTAAAGTTTTCAACAATAATTTTTCGCTTTGTGACTTTGCCGAGGTGGCTCTATAAACTTTGTGCTAATAAATATATATATTTTAAATATAATTTTGTATATATATTTTAATAAAATATTGTAAGTTGGGCATATTTTAAAAGGAGATTCGTCGGCGATCTACAGCACAAAGATTAACCTATCCTTATATACCGCTCCCGACCAAACTTACGTCTAGTGTACGACTCAACATGTCTTAACTCTAAGCGGAATTAAAGTAAACGTATATACTATGTAGTAATGTATATCTAACATGTTCTAAATAATTGCGAGGTGGCACTAGCTATCTGCGTACTGGCTTAGTCTAACAAGGGGGTGTTTGCGGCGGGGAGGGAGAGGCGTCACTTGGTTACACATTTTCTTATTCTATAATAAGACACACTCCTCTCGAATATATTTTTAAACGACTAGAAAATATATATAATTGACGATTGGAAACAAAACGCAGAGTACACTAAGAGCTTTGCTCTTCGTACAATGTTAGCGAGCGTTTGACGTATTCCCTAATGAACGATTGTTCAAACATTCAATAATTTAAATAAAAAAAATACCTAACACATAATAATGTCACACGTCACAATAATTCAAGTCACACCTCCCCACAGCCACACCTGGCTCAAACTCGGAGCGAATTCTTCTAAAACATAATTCATAAATTAAAAAAAAATGGCTGTGCCAAATTGTACTAAGTTAAAATACCTCCACACCTGGCCAGTCGAATACGCTAAATGAATTTAATTTACAATAACATACTTTTTTGGCGTACAACATGCTTTCAAACCAAATTTTTTTTTTTCAATATAAACAAATTTCTTTTCAAATAAAATTTTTCTGACGTAATTTTAAAGCTTACATTTTATTAACGGTTATCTAAAAACAGGGCAACGTGGCAAAGGAACGTGTCACACTGACTTATCCAATAAATAAAATATATCCTAACACTTCAGTCACTGGGAACGTTTGCGTAACGTTTTCGTCGCGATTTCGTGACAAACAGTTACATAATTATATCGTCAATGGTCAGTGCTCGGTACAACCGCACCGAGCTGACCCGTCGTGCGGGGAGCGGGGTGAGGGGGCCGGCGCAACCGCATCGTAGCACGACGGACTTCGTTATTTACATTTTTTGTTACGACTAGGTACGGGGAGTCCAACCCACCGGCCCAATATTTTTAACATTCAGTTTTGCTGTAAACAGTTTGATCCTTCGGGTCGGGTATGAACCAGTGACGAAGTCCGTCGTGCGTCGATGCGCATGCGCCGGTCACCCTCGCCTCATACTCTGCACGACGAGCCAGTTCGTTGCGCCGGTACCGAACTGTCAGTCGGTGTGAGACATCCCCGCAATCCAATTGTTAATCATTTATTTACAAGAAAATAGGCATCCCGAGTCATCACGGGGTCGTAATAAATAACTTTTTTAATATAAAAATTTGGTGTTAACTCAGTCAGGCATTATTATACAGGTCCCATTACTTTTTATAGATTTTTGATTTTTTTTTTGTTTCGAGCGCGGCAAAAGCGTATAAATCTACCTCGGAACTAAGCTATTTACCAATGTAGGAAGTATTTGAACACATTAGACTAGTCGAATCGCTTCTGTCGGAATGTAACATCCATTTTTATATTTATAGCAGTGTATATTGTTTAATCTGTACTATCAGAGCATCTATTTAATTATATTATATATATTAATTGCACTTTATTTTAAAAAATAATCGGTAAAACCGGCGGGTTTTGATAACATAGTGACGGCTACCTCGCTGCGTTCGCGCAACCAGTCATAATATCTTCGACAAATATTTTAACATATACAACGCATACTACCAGCTATTGAAATATACAATTTAAATCTGCAAATCAATTATTGAATACTAATATATTTTTTTAACATTAAAATCTAAATGTATAAATTTTGTGATCTGTATATACTTTATAACGTATATAAAATCCAGTTGTACGGTAAGCTTGTGTATGCGTTGTAACAGAACAATCAAACTGTATGTATATAATTCTATTATACTACCTATCAATGCACTTTAAAAACGGGAATCTTTCATTAAAAAATATATATCTTTTAGAATTACGCTAAAATATTTTCACATTTCTAAAATTCCCATTTACAAATTCATGGAAAATTCCCGTTCATTTAATATATTCTTATAAAACCCTGGTGAATGCGAAAATGAACCTCTCAAACGGTATGACTATTACTATATTGAGAAAACAAAAATCAATATCCACCATTTTGTTTTAAAATGTCAACATTTTTGCAAAAATACTAGTATAATAAAAGTTAACTTTTTGTGTAAACAGTATTAAATAAAACCGTTTTTGAACACATAATTCACTCGCCTGAGCCTGTACTTTAATGTTGAACGAGCAGAAGATTTTCATTGTTCAAATTTGATTCGAACCACGGATCTTATCCGGATCGTGTCCAATTAGATTAGACAAATATAGAAAAATAACAGAAAAAACCGCTCATCGGCCTCGAAGGACCAAGCTTTAAAAAAATCATCTGGGCCTACTTGGGTGGGGGCTTACCATCAGGTTTAAAGTAGAATAAATCGTACTAATTGATTAAATAAGACTTAACTGGAGACTTATTGCCATAGAGACGAACACTAAAACAAAAATATCTTTAACATTGTATCCATAACATTAACATTTAAAAAAAGTCCAAAAGTTCTTTGAACGTACTAACCTAATTAAAAAACATGGTAATAGATTTATAGGAACAAAATATTAAAACTATATACAGCGCGTTTTACGCGGCAGATTAAAAAAAAACCTTCTGCTTCGCTTTGAACATTTCACTTCAATATACATTTACACCTAAACTAAATCATTAATTGGCAACACTGTATAACATTAAGTGTTGCTATATATAACTTTTGTGACTATATATAAGGCACAGGACAGAATAGAACATGTGTTTACATTAAGGAAATTCTCTTTACTGACTTGTCAGTACTGAATTTATTTATTACATAATAAATTGTAAACACAGGTCTATATTTTCATATTTTTTGTATCGTAAGTCTAGTATTTTGTACGAATCAGTTTCGGATATAGAAATCGAGTAGTGAAAGAAAAACTTACAGTTTATATATTTAGAACAATAAAGGGCAAGCTCAGGTATTAATTTTGCTCAAAGCTTGGCTTATTCCACTTGAATTATGTTAAAAATAATCTCATGATATACATAGTTATTAACAGTAAAAAAATCATAAAGTTTGACAAATTTTAAAACGTGATAAAATTTATCTATACTTAAAAAAAATAGCAACAATTGATAACAGCATAAAAAAATCTTTAAGCGTATAATTTGCAAAATTTCAAATTAATTATAATAAAAAAATAAAATAAAAAGGAGTCTATACAAATGGAATATAGCCAAGTGTGAACCAATAACAAACGAATAACAGCGGTAGAAATAACATCGTGGTAAAAGATTGCACATCGATTCGAACCGAGTACCCTATGGAACACAATAGGTAGCATTATCTGGAACGCGTCAACTGAATCTACTACGTTAGGCCTCGCTCACAACCGTCGCTTCATTGACTAAGGGCAATGGCAGACGCGGTGGGAAATGCGTACTTAAAGGGACCGTCCAAAAATGACGTCACATGGCTTTCATGGTCCTTTTGACCCCTCCCTGTCCTTGTCACAGTTGTGATTGTGTTATAGTTCTCGCGTTAAAACTTTCATATCTTAGATATATTAGATGTCGAACTGTGACGTCACAAAACTTAGAACCCCTCTAACCCCTTGTCACACTGTCGACACACCCACTTCATGTGTGATGTAATTCATGCATGGCCCATAAGTACATTTGAATATTTTATTATATATATATTTGAGAAGATTTTGTTGATTTTTACTTTTACACATTTATTAACTGTACAAGACTTAAATACGTAAATTAACATTATTAATTTATCTTGTTACACTTCAAAGTACCCATTTCCCACACGAGATGTCTCCGTTGTCAATATTTAATATTAATATTTGCTATTTATTAACCCAACACGGATTCCTATAAAAAATTCTACTAAGAGTAGCGCTGTCCTTGTCTTACTCATTATATAAGAAAAGGTAGGCATTACTTTTAGCTATAATGAATTTATCCATATAAGATCCAGGGTCGCCTTGGCTTTAACCGTGTATTTTCTATGTAATTTGAATTATCTTAATGTATACTTAAATAATTATATTCGTGACTATACTACATTTTGAACGTCATCTTTTTAAAACTAAATGTCGAAAACAAAGTCATTTTAAATAAAGATTATTTTATACATTGTACGGTAAGGTAAAGAAAATGCGAATAAATATAAATACGATAATCGATTAATTTAAAACTTTCTTATAGACAAATAAGATTAGGACTGGACTCGTGGCTAACTTCATACTGCCAACCAACTAAAAGTAGCGTTAGCACGATAAACCGTAAACTATAATAAGCATTTGCCTAAATGAGTCAGTCCTATATGGCATACTGATTATAAAACAAAAATGATTTTATAAAATAAGTTTGTACAAAAAACCTTTGTTCGTTCATTGACTTCAATGAATTTCAATGAAAAAAGATTTTTTCACATATTACTAAAACGTCTGAAGTTGTTGACCATTCCGGTTCAAGATGGCGGATTTTTTAGTCCTATTCTTATTTGAAACGGCATTATAATCGTAACCAAATACAGCGAAACGTCGAAACAGATCGTTTTATTTTGGAGAAAATTATTTATTTAATGTTGACCATATTACAGTGGATTTCATGAGTAATGGCTTTCTAAAGTAAATTGCATTTTATGCTCTCAACTGATGTATTACAGCATTGTCCTATACGCCTACACAAGATACCTTTTTTACATTTATATTATCTAAATAAATTGTAAGATGGCGCCAGTTTTTTAAATATGGCTAATATTTGTTGATAGAAAGTTAGTGTCTAAAGTGTACTATTAATTTAATAACTCAGTAATAATAGTTTTATTTTAAAATTAATAATTTTCAAACTTATCTCATTTTTTTTAGAATATGCTATTTAAATGTACTTCGACAAGTCTTCGTGCCCATAACCGATTACGCGTGATATAAACTCCCAAAGTAACTTGAAAACACGGTTTTAAGATCCTCAAAAATAAAGTCTGTTTTGAGGGTTCTGTACCTAAATAGTGCCAACAGAACTGTACGGTTTCACCGTACATTTTTGTAATTCAGCATTTTACGCGACACGCGGCTTAAACCTTCAATAGTTAGTTCGCTCACGGTTCACGATAAAACCGCGCGTGCTCACAACATTTTTACAAGAATTAATCATTTCATTATACATAATATTTTATCTTTTAATAAACATCATACAAGTTAAACATACTTTTACTTTAACAATCTAAAGGTGTGCGAGTTAACATAAAACCGTACATCTTTAAATGGTCCTTCGAGCCGGATTTACTATAATGACTATAATTTGATTTGAATTTTAATGATTTCACAAAACACTTGAGAGTCCGGTTGCTTTTACTGATGAGGAGCAGCTTCAGGCGGAATCGATTGTTCGACCCTCGCCACGGAACAAAGTACTCGCTAGATATCCGATACCATTGATGAGACTCTGCGCCGGCGCTTGTTGCGGCGCGTGTGGGAATGCTGATTGAGCGACAGATTATTATTGTAATCTAATTCCGCGTATTTGAGTTGTAATTGAATTCAAATTACGTCACAATGGGAATCTCCTTTAAGTTTACTGTATTATTTATTTTGTTTATTTATTGTATGTTGTAATAATTCCTTGCCAATACGGATCCATACCATAGTATGAAATTATTTTTTATCTTGATAGCTTCCTCCCTTCATCCTTGATTGTCTTTCACCTGAGTCACATTATATGATCATTTACATAATAATTTATAAAATAATATCCTAAACAAAGAGATGTTATTCATCCTGCGAGGTTTGTTTATTCACAGGCAGTACCGATAACTTAATGATGGGTCGTTTTATGATTCCATTTTTTGTTTGTAATGTAACCACCCTCACATGGCCGTCGGATCCTGGATGTAGCTCAATGACGCGGCCCATGGCCCATTTGCCAGGGGGAAGGTTTGCATCGTTGATCGTCACTATGTCATTAATTTGTATGTTAGGTTGTTGGTTTCTCCATTTACTTCTAGCTGTAAGTTGACTTAGATATTCAGACCGCCATCGCTTCCATACATCTTGAACTATTTTCTGAGTAACATACCATCTCGTACGCATGTCTGTCTCAGTCTCTAAAATAGTATTGTCCTGATTTATGTTTATAAAACTAGAAGGTGTAAGAAATTCTAAGTCATTAATGTCCTCGCTCAACGGGCACAATGGTCTTGAATTAAGAACTGCTTCCACTTGTGCCAATATTGTAGAATATTCTTCGAAGGTCAGTCGCTGTTCCCCTATGACTCTCCGAAGATGATATTTAACACTTTTAACAGCTGCTTCCCACAGCCCGCCTGCTGTTGGCCAGGAAGGCGCATTAAAGTGCCATTCTATTTCCATGCTGGTTAGTTCAGAAATAAAATCTGGATCAAATGTGCGTAATATGTGTTCATACTCCTTAGTTAAAATTTTGCTTGCGCCAACAAAATTAGTTCCGTTATCACAATAGATGTGTCGAGGAGCCCCTTTTCGCGCCGCCATCCTGCGTAGCGCCGCTAAGAATGCTGATGACGTCAGATCTGAGACGAGCTCTAGATGGACAAGTTTCGTAGTCATGCATATGAAAACTGCAATATATCCTTTCGTAGTCTTAATGCCTCTGCCTTTGTTGGCTTTTATCATTATGTGTCCAGTAAAATCGACACCGGTGTGACAAAATGGCTTTGTTATATTGCACCTTTGTGCTGGTAAGTCTCCCATTAGCTGCGATAGCTTGTTCGGGTTTTGTTTGCGACATGTTACACAAGAATGTAAACGCTTTTTTACAGATCTGTTGCCCCCGATTATCCAATATTTTTGACGAATATTAGCCAAGGTTACTCGAGCTCCACCGTGTAAAGTTAGCTTGTGAGCAAAATCTATTATTAAATCAGTTAACCGACCGTTATGAGGAAGTATTATTGGATGAATCATGTCTGAGTGTATGTTCGCTTTTTTCAACCTGCCGCCGACCCTCAGCAGTCCCTGGCTATCATAAATTGGATTAAGTTGTGACAGTTTACTTTTGAAGCTTATAGGTTTGTTTTGTTGTAAGTTACTAAATTCATCTGTGAATTCGTTCCGTTGAATATATTTTATTATATTATATTTTGCAGTATTTATTTCTTGTAATGTAAGGTAAGTTTCTGGTATACATTTTGTTTTTTTCAAGCACTTAATAAATCTTAATACCCACCCAAAAACTCTTGTTAGTTTCTGTAGGCAACTGTATCTTGTTAAAAGGCTGTCAATAATGCTGATGTCACACGTTTTGGCTGTTGTATAATTAACTTGTTTTGTATTTTTGATTTCTTTGTCAGTAGTGAAAATCATGTTTTGATCTTTTTGTTCATTGCACTCTGGTAGCCACGATGGTCCTCTCCACCAAAGTGAATGCTCTTTCAGTAGTTGAGCACTCATTCCGCGACTAGCACAGTCAGCTGGGTTTTCTGCAGATTTAATATATCGCCAGTTCTTTGAAGGCATTATATCGCATATTTGACGTACTCTGTTAGCGACGAATGACTGCCACCGCCCTGGATCACCTTGTAGCCAGGCCAGAACTACCATCGAGTCTACCCAGCCGAAGGTTTGAATATTATAATTAGAGAGACATTCCTGAACCTTGGACATCAGTTTCGCTAGTAGTAAAGCTCCACTGAGCTCTAACCTTGGCAATGAAATGTCTTTACTTGTTGGAGCCAGTCTTGCCTTTCCAGCCACTAAGGAGATTTTGACGTCATCATTACTTACTATTTTACAATAGATAACGCAAGCGTAAGCCTTCTTTGATGCATCACAAAATCCATGTAGTTCCACATGTTCACCTTCTCCTGATGTGCCTAGCCAACGAGATAATTCAAATTCGTTTATTATTGCTATGTCCTGTTTGATATCCATCCACTCCTTGATGAGCTTATCTGGAAGATGGTCATCCCATTGTATATGTGATATCCATACCTGTTGGAACAACAATTTCATTCTGGTTGATATTGGTGACAACCAACCGAGGGGATCGTACAGTTTGGATATATCTGAGAGTAAAGAACGTTTAGTCAGCTTTTTCGTAATTGGTTCCACCTGAGACTGAAATAGGAAAGAATCTTTTTTGGGATTCCATCGTAATCCTAAGGTTTTTGTTGATTCAGGATGCTTAAACTCAAAATCTATGTTATTATTTTGTTTATGTTCTGTATTTTGTATATGTAAAAGTTCTGGAGCGTTAGACTGCCATTTTCTTAGGTTGAACTTCCCCGCCTTTAATAAATTTCTCAAATCATTTTGTAGTTGTACCGCTGAATCTTTGTAATTCGAGCCATATAAAACGTCATCCATGTAAAAATAATTTTCGACGACGTGCGCAGCCTCTGGAAATTTATCTCTCTCGTCGTTTGCCAACCGTCTCAGAGTCATCATTGCCAAAAACGGCGCGGCCTTGGTGCCATATGTAACGGTGCAAAGTTGGTATTCTTTAAGAGGTAAATCTGGTGAGTCACGCCATACTATTTTTTGAAGTTGCTGATCGTCTTCATGAATCCAGATAAATCGAAACATCTTCTCAATATCTGCTGTAAAAGCATAACGGAACTGTCTCCATTTTAACAGCAAAGATTGAAGATCTTGTTGAAGATTCGGCCCTTTCATCATTACGTCATTTAAACTGCATCCCGATGTTGTTTTTCTAGATGCATTAAAAACTACACGAAGTGCAGATGTCGTAGAATCATGACGTAAAACACAATGGTGCGGTAAGTAGCACTCGGGTTTCCGATTACTGTTTGACGGTTTCATATGTCCTAATTCATTGTATTCGTTTATAAATAATTTATATTGTTTTTCAATGTTTTTATTGCGTTGTAACTTTTGTTCTATTTGACGAAATTGCGCAATTGCTGTATATTTAGAAGTTCCTAGTTTTTGTTCGAAATTGTCTTTAAGCGGTAATCTGACCTCGTATGATCCATCATACCGACGTTTTGTGGTAGAATTGTAATATTCAACGCATTGGCTGTCCTCTTCAGATAAATTCGTTGACTCTGAAATATCTTCAATTTCCCAAAATTTCTGAATTTGGTCAAATTGATTTAGTGCAACGTAACAATTTAATGTTTTTACGTTTCCACATAAAATCCATCCCAAGCGAGTTTGCTGCGCTATAGGGACTGATTCATCTGATCTACTGATACCGTCCATTATAATATATGAATATACATCAGCACCTAATAGTATATCCACGGGGCGGCTTAAGTTAAAATCTGGGTCGGAAAGTTGTATGCCTTCCAGATGTGACCAACATGGTTTGTTGAATGTTCTGCTCGGTAAGTTTTTAATAAGTGTACTCATGATATACGCTTCTGTTTTAAATGAAAATTTATTGTACAAAGATGCACATGTTATGTCCGTGACACCTTTGCAGATACTTTCCTTTGCTCCTATGCCCGATACGACCCCTTGACATCGTCTTCTGACTAAGCCCAAATTTTGTGCGGCCTGTTCAGATATAAGGGATACTTGAGAGCCCTGATCAATGAGCGCCCGCATTTGGTGATAGGAACCATCTCTTGCTTGGACCTTGATTTTTGCAGTCGCTAACAAAATTTCATTTATGTTGTTGCCATGTTGCAACACTGAAGTATCGCTGCTTGCTTGTTTGCAACTATTGACGTCAATGGTAATATTACACTTCGGGTTATTGAACGATTCATGTAGCAGAGTGTTGTGCTTGCCATTGCAATCTCGACATCGTTTTTCAGAAGTACAAGGCTTATCTTTATGGTCGTAAAGACAATTTTCGCATACGTTTAATTGTGAAGTTGTTTTGAGTTTTAATTGTGGTGTCATGTTAAGAAATTTGTTGCAATAATATAATCCATGTTTTTCATTGCACAATGGACAAATTAATGTTTTAGCAGAAATTGTATTATGAAATTCTTGACTTGCTTTGTGCGCTGGTAGTGCCTGTTTTGCGGAAGAATTTTGATAATGAAATGGTCTAAACGGTTTAATATTAGATTTTGGGTTAATTTGTACATTACTTGATGGTTTGAAATATTCGTACTTTTTCCTTGATGATTCCAACGTAGTAAATCTATTTTCTAAATATTTCAAAAAATCTGATAAGTTAGGCAAGTCTCTCGGATTCTTTAGCGATTCTAAGTAGTTGTTATGTGACTCAGGATCGATTTTCTGCAATAAAATGTGAACAATCAATGGATCCCAGCTGGTGGTATCCACACCTAGATTTTTAATTGCATTTAAACATTCTAACGTTGTGTCATGTATTCTTTTGATATGGCTTACTAATGGTTGTTGCGTACTTGGTAAATTTAACAACGTATTGGCGTGTGACGTAAATAGTAATCGTATGTTATTATAACGATTATTTAATATTTCCCATGCGGCGGAATAATTTTCTGTGCTTATTGTTAAATGCTGTATCAAACGTTCTGCCTCGCCTCTGAGTTTTCCTTTCAGAAATTGCATTTTCTGAGCGTTTGTAAGAGAAATGTTACTATGTATAGCTTCTGTGAATAAGTCCTTGAAAGATACCCAGCTTTGATAGTCGCCGCTGAATATAGGGATATCCATTTGTGGAGTCCAGCTCTCCTTGTGCGATACTGACCACATTTTTGCATTGATGCTCCGCTTTAACTCGTTGTAAGTCATCTCATGCTTAATAAAAGATCTTTCGTAGGACTCATCCGAACCTTGTAACTCACTATCAATTTCCAAATGTAGAGAGTCTACCATCGACCACCGTGATTGCAGAGTTCTCAGTGCATCCTCTAACTCCCATTTTTGTATGAGAAAGTCTAAATTTATACCTTTTACTGTACGGACAAAGGCTCTGAAGGTTAGATTGCCTTTTCAGCATGTCATCCAGCTTGCTCGTTGACCCTCTGGAGAGTGATGTTGAAGGTTGAGTACCTCGCTCCCACTCGTAAGTCTCTTTCTCTTGCTGAGGTTTGACCTCCGACGAACTTCCTGATATGTTCTTTACATATTCTTGATAATGTTGATTTATGAAGGCTTTAGTTGACTTGTACGCCTCATAAGTCTTGTCGTACTCACCTTTGACAAAGTAGGGATGGGTTCTGCTAGCTTCCGTACAAAGGCGATCATGATTATATTGATAGTCAGACCAGTAGGATTCTAAGCTATCTAGACGTCTTTTAAAGTAATCTTGGGACTTACGTTCCGCGGAATCTTTTTTGATATTTATAAGAATTTTAGCAATAGCTTCAAAAATTTGGTGTTGGGCTTCGTAAATGTTTTCCATGTTGAGTGTAAAATTGTAAGATAAAAGGCAACGATCTTACTTGTTATCTGCTCGTGTGCAGCTGCAGCTTACGTGTATCCACAGCTCCAGTATTCCTGGTACAGTAACCAGGAAAATCCACTGCCGAGGTTCTTGTTAACCACTAACAGTAGCACAGTAACACTGTAGTCTTACAGTCACTTGATAGTTGATAGTTACTGGTTCAACACACGCGGTACGAAACACGTGGTTCACGTTTTTCACTTGCGATGCGAAACCGGTAGAAGTTTGTTGCTCGAAGGACCATTTAAAGATGTACGGTTTTATGTTAACTCGCACACCTTTAGATTGTTAAAGTAAAAGTATGTTTAACTTGTATGATGTTTATTAAAGGATAAAATATTATGTATAATGAAATGATTGATTCTTGTATAAAATGTTGTGAGCACGCGCGGTTTTATCGTGAACCGTGAGCGAACTAACTATTGAAGGTTTAAGCCGCGTGTCGCGTAAAATGCTGAATTACAAAAATGTACGGTGAAACCGTACAAGAACCCTATTAAGCCCTCGCCGTCCATAGAGAGTTGAAATTTTCACAAAATGTATAATTTCTGTTGTGGCTGTATTAAATAAAATTCCAACATAATCCCTTTACAATAAGCTTGATATTTTTATTCTACGGCGGTACGGAACCCTTTACGTGTGAGTGCGACACGGACATGACCATTTTATAATTCGTAGATGTTCAATAATTTGACTGCCAGACGTTTTATTTTTTCTGTCACGTCTAGTCGTACAAGATACTAGCACAAGTAAGAAAGGGACGCATATACTTTGTATCTCACGTCAGCCTATAGGACAAATACCATACTCTTCCTACATTAAATGGCAGTTATTTAAGTAAAGCTTCTCAACTTTTATTACCAGACATGTGTTAATTATGACCCTTATAGCTGCGTAATAGAAATCAAATTCCTTTGAAAGTTTTCGCTTGAACTTTTTTAATACTTCTGTCCGTCCGTGACATTTATTAAGAATAATTTGGCATAAGTTTGCAAGGAGTTCAATTACTGTGAAACATGCCTTATATTAACCAAAATTCAATAGTTATATTGTGTTAAATATGATGTTAAATTTTATATTTGTAAGAAATTAAATTAATAGCATAACTTATTTTACCGATAACGCACGCGAGATATTTTTTATTCTATTCCAAATTATGTCGTTATAATTATAAATAATTTTAATGTATTTTTTAAATGTTTAGCGAAATATATTATCTTTGTATTTTTACGAAGTGAAATATTTATATTTTTAGTATTTTTTTAAAATCTCTTATACAAATTAGTTTGAAAGACAATAGCTGAGATACGACGAGACGAGATGAGACGAGACGAGGCGATGAGTCCACGATGAGAGGCCTCAATCTGTGTGCGGTGTTTGGTTTTTGCGCTGTTGACAGAAAATTTGAGTTTGGATTAATAAATAAAATAAATTAATTAGGCAAATTTAACTATTCAATTTCTAAATGAAAAAATGTAAACGTCTTCTTCTAGGTTATTCTAGTGGTCTTTCCATGTGAGGACTTATAATGACTTCCTTATTGGCCTTTTATTCTTATTTGGACGATCAGATTTGATATAATTATTAAGTACGTATTTAACAGAAAACTAGGAAATGAACAGAATTGGCTGCAGCTCTTGTTCTTTTGGCCGGGCCACATAGCAGTGTGTGTGTGTTTGTGTGTGTGTGTGTGAGATAGTGAAAGAGAGAGGTTTGTTTGTACCATTGAAAATCAGCGTTCGGTATGCCTACCTAACAAACATTGAATGGTATGTCATTTTGAAGCACAGTATGGTAATGAAACATCAATTAAAAGTGTTTATATATTTTTTTCTCTCTTTCACTTTTGTTTTATTGTTTTTCATTTTAGTATTTAAAAAAAAGTATGTTTATGCTGTTTTTTATTCTTTTGTTAGATTATAATTTGATCGTTTTTATCGTATTGTACTATTATCTCGTACCGGCGGCTACGTCGCGTCGGCGGCGTACTTCTCGCTGCGCAGGAAGTCGATCTGCGTGTAGAGGCGCGTGGCGGGCGCGGCCGGCGCGCGGCGCGGCTCCAGGTCCAGCGCCGCGTAGTTCAGCGGCGCCTCTGCGGGCGGACACGTACTGACTACCCGCATACGGGCAGAGGAGCGGGAGCGAAAGGACGGAAATTGGGAACTAGAATGGGAATTTGGACTCCCTGCACGATCCCACTTCCACCAAATTGCAAAGCGGTAGGGGTGTCGTTTGTATCAAATACAAAAGGGATCTGCTATGACGTCACTTCAAATTACTTGAGACACTAAATCCTGCCTTTGAAGATTTAGGTTAGATACCTGGCAGGTTTTACTCAGAAAATATTAACTTAAAATTTTTAAATAATTTACGTTATTGATATCAGAGTCTCGTTATGAGTAAAGTTTTAGAAAAACTTTAGTAACTAAAACTTGGAAACCTACCTCGAATGTCGTCCAGTCGTATAATCGTCTTGTGAGCGGTGGGGTTGGCGGGCGGCTCCTCCGGCTGCGGGCCCGCGAGCTTGACGTACTGCGGCGACGACGACGCCTCGGGGCTGCGCCGCCCGTCCTCCGCCAGCTCGCGCACCGTGCTCAGGTAGTGGTGCTCGTCGTCCGGCTCCGGCGCCGCGTCCGACTCGGGCGGCGACGACGGCGACTCCATGGACATGTGGAACAGCGTCTGCGAGCCCAGCGGCGTGCGCGGCTCGCGGCGCCGGCGCCGGTCGTCGGGCGAGTCGGCGCCGGCGGGCGGCGCGGGCGGCGGCTGGCGCGGCGCCGCGATGGCGATGGGCCGCGTGGGCGCGCGCCCGTACGACATCTCCACGTAGCCGTCGGCGGGCGCGGCGGGCGCGGGCTCGCCCGGCCGCATCTCCACGTAGCCGGCGGTGCGCGGCGACATGGCCACGTACTCGTCCACGTCGGCGCGCCGGTAGTGCTCCATGTACCCGCCGACCGGCGGCGTGCGGGCCATCGTGACCTGAGACGTTACGTCGATACTATATTACGTTGGATTTCAGTAGTAGGAGCTACACGCTTCTCGTAACAAAAGTGAGACGGCTCAGCTCGGAATTCTTCCACCTCAATTCCCTCCCATCCCCCGGGGCGGCGTCGCGCTCGGGCCTACCTTGTTGGCGGGCGAGTTGGAGGAGAAGTCGAGCTCCATGAGGTCGTCGGCGGCGGCGCGCGGGTCGCGCGGGTAGGCGTGCGCGGGCGGCGGGCGGCGCGCGCCGGCGCTGTAGGCGCGCAGGCGCGCGGGCTCGGGGCGCGCGCCCGCCGGCCGCGAGCCCACGCTGTAGGCGCGCGTGGAGCGCTCGGCGGAGAAGTGCGCCGTCGCCGGCTCCAGCTGGTACTCGCTGCGGACATCGCCAGCGTCAATGGGCACACACAGCCGAACGGAGGAGCGGCACCCTCGTCGTGTCCGTCTGTTACACTCACTTTACTCGAAGGATTGGCTCTATCTATACACAATTTTGTAAATAGGAGTATTCTATAAGCTGCTACGTAATTTTGTAGTGAAATCCTAAAATATATAAAATTAAGGGTAGCATAAAGAAATTAACGTATGGCAATCTGGGAGGTATCCTGGCATAAGTCTTTCAAAACGATAAAGAGGTATGATTTAGACTTTTTCGATAAAGTCAATAGGTGTTGAGATTGAGCGCGCGTAGTCACCTGAACCTCGGGTCGGTGGAGGGCGTCCCGCTGCACACGGAGCCGCTGGAGGAGACGAGGCCCAGCGGCTCCAGGCCGGGCCCCATGGGCAGGTAGCCGTCGGGCAGCGCGGGCTCGGGCTCGTCGGCGCACGTGGACGACGTGCGCGAGTGCGCCAGCGAGCTGCCGCGCGTCGACATGCTGCGGAGCGGACTGCGACGGTTATAGCTTCCGCCCTTTTAATGCTATATTATAATCATTGCCTCCCCAGATAAACTTTCATGCCCTACCTACTGGCTTCAAGCCTTTTTCACTATATATTACATTTATTATAACACAGCCGATGTTTTTTCCCAAGGTCTTTCTATGTATCAAAACTAAACTATGAAATTTTATAAAAAACGCTTCAGTGGTTTAGGCCTGAAAGCATAAAAAACAGACAGACGATTACTTCCTCAATTATAATATTAGTATGGAAACAAGGTAGAAAAATACTCTATAAGACATTCTCCCAAACCTAATATTATAGGTAGTGTGATAAAAAAATGATTTACTTTCAAAATTAACATTTCAATTCGAATTTAGAATAGACATGATAAATATAATTCACTTTCGTAATTAGTAATATAAATAAAATCCAACCTTATAAAATCCTTCGACATAATGTCGCAGCAATCCGGCTCCTCCGGAATCCGCGGCGTTGTGGACCATTCTGTTACCGAGTCGATGTCGTCCCGCGACGAGTCTAAACCTAGACAAGATTACTTCTATATAATATTACATAGAATAATAATAAAGATAAGAAGATAAAACTTACAACATTCTTTTATAAAAATATTTTTTTAAATTTAATTTTATAATTTTTAGTACAAAAGATATTTTATGAAGGTCGTTGTTGTATATGCAGAGTTCTTTATTGGATCATTGCAAATTTTTAGCTTTGCATTGTATTTTGCATTACTGTGTTTCGGTTTTAAGGACACTTTACTGCTTAAAAAACTTAATTATGATGAGACTGAAGCTTTACTAGATATTTTAAAATAACATAAACCTAACACCTATCGATACCTATATTTAAAATTAACATGATACATATATTTAAAATTACATGCGTAACTCACACACACACAACCACACACACACACACACACACACACACACTTGATACACGTAATATCCATACATACATTAATAAACAAGATAAATTAAATATAAGTAAGAAATTAATTAGGTAATATTAGTTAAGTATGTCCGTAAGAAATATATTGACTGAAATGCTATGGAAGAGCGGGATCTTCTGGTACAAGTATTGTCATACTTAAAAGAAGATCCCAACAACCTTTGTAATTGTGAAAAGTTTTTGGCATAATAAACATTTTTTCATTTTTTTTTCACTGTAGCTAGTGATATTAATAGTCAAAGGAGATTTAAGAACCAATATCTCTATGTGTCCAACGCGTGAGTGTGACACCTACAAATGAATGGTGTTGCAAGCACTTATAGGCTACGATAACTGCTTAGCATCAGGTGAACCGTATGATTCCTTGCCAACTTAGTCGCATAAAAAATATAAAAACCAATGAAAAAGTTTTCATTCAAAAGACCCGAAAAAGTTTTCGAAGTTTGATTTTGTTTTCATTTGAATATATCGAAGATTATAAATAATAACAAAACTAATGTAGATACCGTCAAGGTCGACGTCTCTCGGCGGCAGTCTCTCCGGCTCGAAGGACGAGCAGGCGCGCGAGGGCATCGTGTCGGAGCGGTTACGCGGCACGATCGAATCTGCGAACAACGCGTTCATTTTAAATTAATTACTATTTTATAGTAAAAAAATATATACAAATGTTTTGCTAAAAATATTAGAGAAAATTTTTGTTTCTTTGTTCACAGATTAGTAACCAACTTTAAAGGGTCAAAACTAATTTATAGTTAAAATTATTTAAGCTATAGCTTCGATAAAAATAAAAAAAAAACAATCTAACGAGTTAAACTTATATATATTACATAAAAAGTAAAATAAAAATATAGAATATAATACTTTATTAAAATCATACAAAGCAAGCGATCACAAACGCACATATAAATATAAAGCACATGCACAGAATGCTTCAAGCTTCTCTTCTATAGCATTTAAAAACTTCAAGCGTCACAACATAAAACATTCAGTGTTGCCAAAACTCAGCATTTCAATGTCGATCTGGCAACATTCGTTAGTAGGGGGGTATGCGATGCAAGTTAGAAGCGGCGTCGTTTATACATACTCTTCGTATGCCCCGGAGATAGTTTCGGAAACCTCTGACCGGTGCTCGCTCGCCTGCCGCATGTCGACCTCTTCGGCGGGAATATATCCTTTCCGTTGACAACCTTACACGACGTCAGAGACTTCTCTAGAATCGCTCTATCTAACTCCTCGCCGGTCAGAGGCGCGGAGCGGGTCCTCATGTGACCGATCTTGAGCGGTTCTTGGAATAGCGAGCAACCGGTCGGCAACGAATCGGTGCGGTTGTGTTTTTTCACCCGCACCGGGTGATCCGGTTGATCGATCGTTAGTGTGTTATTCGGCGGTTGGTTTTCGGCTGCGGAAAATATAATGACAAGTGACACATAAACATATGGCACCAAGCGTCACCCGGTGCAATGATTTGTTAAGTGATATCGGACTATGGTACTTCTACGTACTTAATTATTCCTTGAAAAAAAAGGCACATGACAAAAATAATCTTTACGATTAAACTGTGCTGTAAAAGGCTTCCTCTCTTTTTTTAATAAGAAATAAAGATATATACATGTTAGATACCAGGAGGGTATGGTTTTGAATTGTCCATCGGAATGTCAATCACTGACATCAGAAGACAATTGAGGTCTTTTTCTTAACATGAAATTATGAATAAGGATAAAAAATAATAATTCTATTAATTATATCAATTACATAAAGACTAGCCGGATACCAATAGAATGTTAAAATGAACGAAGATACCATTGTCCGTATTATGTTAAATTATTAAATAAAAATATGGCAACACTTATGTTTATTATTAAAACTATAATTGCCATATTTTTAATTTCATATTTATGTATGTTTTGATATTGTAAAATGATAACTTCACACCGGACAGTACACTGGTCAGACGACCAAAAACCATCACCAACAGACATGCAGACAATATACAACCTTATCATAATTAAATAAATACCAGAATACTTTGACATATAGCATGCTTTGTACGGCTTATATAAATATTTTTATATTTTATTAGGGTTTTTAGTTATAGATATAATAAATACACTATATTAAAATGTCGTTATAGTATTTGTAATCGTTTTGATCTATTGGCAAGAGGTCAAATTCATTCTTCATACTAATTGAAGTTATAATATTAAAGCATTTTGAGCCTTAAATAGCTTTACTGTAGGTCTGATTGTTAAACAGACAGATTCGATCCGGACCCCTTAAATCATTTCTATCCTCCTCACTACTACAAGTTACATGCTTATAAAAAACCAGCATTAATATTATTGGAAAGTAGTTATCATAGCCTATGTTTATACAAATAACAGTGGCATAAGCGTTGTATAATTCCTTAAATGTAACTTGAACCAAAATGGCCGCTTCTGCGCAGGTACAATAATGGACAAAAATGTTAGACAAAAATATTGGTTTCGTTATTTAAATCGATTATTTATAAAGTGGGAAAACGGAATTAAGTATATGATATAGTTATTCTTTCTTCTCAATTCAATTAATTATTTATTTATTATCGTTATTAATTACTTAAATAGAATAAAACAAATAAATAGTATAGAAAAAAGGTACCTATATACATATATATATAAAAAAAGTTAAGGTACATTATTAATAGTGAGACAGACTTCTTCGTATCTTCCGCAGTATTATTCAGAGAATTAGTTATATTATTTTCTTTTAAAAATAACTATAAACGTCAAATACCATCCTTCTCTCCCGTCTCCTTAAAGTTGATTGTGGTCGAGGTATTATCTTGAAATAAATGTTAACACACTTGACAAAACTAATTTATATTTTAATTTAATTTTTAATAATTTATATTTAAAGAACTAAAACAACCGTGAGCGACTGTACTAAACGCGGCCCCATTCATACCGCATACGGTTGAGACCCAAAAACGTGCTACTGCGCATGGTTCAACTTACATTTAACAGACTATAGACTGAAGTTAGAAGTAGTTACGTTGTATGTAGGTTCTTCCATTGACTATGGTGAACATGTACGTTCCGTAAGACCCCGATGATAAGATCACGTTAAGCAATGCTTCATACATAGCACAGACAGGCAAACTACATCGACTTAGCGGCGAAATCGAGGTTTCTTGCTTCGCACGACCCGATGCGCTCACATCGATGGGTGAGTCCATCGACTAAAATGCGCTCTGAGCTCTCCCTTCTTTCTCGATAACGGGCTGAGCTGGAGGCATCTTAAGGAAGGACTCGACTTTAAGGCCTCGTTAAGACTGTCTCTTTGTTACGGTGGCACTGTCAAGGCCAGTAGGGCAATTCAGAAAAAAAGGCACTTTAGCATAAGGCAAGCCGTAGGCTTGTTCACCATCAAAAGATAGAAATTTTGATTGACATAATCCTAAAAGCTTAACTATTTGTTATATAAAGAAGATTTTGTATCTTCGGGTTCCTAGCATTATTCCCGGTATTTAAGCCGGTCAACCCGCGATCGATGTCAAAGCAGGCTCTTTACCAGCACGCCACAACGGTCGTCCATTTTATAATAACACAAATACATTATATTATTATAGCATGCTTAGTGATTAAATTGTTAGTTTATAAATCGTACATATATCTTGTCTGTAAATGTGTTAATTATCGATTTTTTTACCAAGTTTTGAATAGATAAGTCAAAACTCTATCGTAGATAAAAGTTACGTTTTTAAAGAATATAAAGTATATCTTTAGAAGAGTTAAGGAAAAATAACAGAAAGTAATGAAGACCTTAAAGATGAAGTCATAAGTAGAGTTTCTGAACGAAATAAAAGCAAAAAAAGGTATAACAAAAATGAATGAATGATAATGAAAATGTATGTATGACTGCGACGTTAGGACGATAATAGCGAAGCGATGCTTTTTTAGGTACAATGTGAGATACCGTGTATCCTTTGATTTAAGCTAAAATGAGACTTATTCGGACGGAATAAAGACTGGACAAAAGACTTTCTTCGACTGGACATACAGAGGATACAAGGTAAGTGTTACAATGATGGCCACCACAATACCATATCACTGGCGACATGCCTACCGTTCTTGGCCGTCAGTGGCGCTATCGCCGCAGACGAGTCGTCTATGGAGTATGTGGCGGAGGCGCACACGCACTGTACTATACACGAGCCACAGAGGCCTTTGTCTGCAATAGATTAGGCCGATATAACTTTTGAGCGTCAAGCTTTTGTAGTGGCATTCTATTGACAATACATGTCTGTTACGCCACACAAGGTTTTGTAGTGATCATCTGACAGAAATCAATATTTTAGACTTACTAAAACTAGTAACTCTTTTAAAGGTCCCAGAAAGTGTTCACTAAACTTTCTATAAATAAATTAAAACAGTAATAGAACACTTGTGTGGTAAAGGTTATCATATAATTAGTGAGTATATTGAGTACACCACATCTTGAGAATGAGACGATCTCTCCAGGCTTTTCAGCGTTCATTATATATAAATGTAACAAATTTTGATGATTTAAAAAATAAGTTATAGAAAAAAGCACCCCCGAGTTTGTTTCGCCGGTTCTTCTCAGGTAGAGGTGTAATTTTGGAGCCGGTGGTATTATCTGACATTCAATGAATAAGTGATTTTTATTTTAAAAGTTTTTGTATTGGCGATGGCCATCGTTCTGTGTAAATTGACTTATAGAACCCGACAAAGGCCGGGATACTGATAGAGTTCTTATTTGTAGCTATTAGGGTTCGTTTTCGTTTGGCCGTGTGTCATTTTATAGTGTGTGTGCATGTTAACACAAGTGTGACTTACCCATATTAATACAATATTGTTTTTATTATAACGGTAATTATTAAACTAACTACGATATGTTAGTGACAATCTACAATAATCTTTTCAATTCAATATTCAATGATGATGAAATCTCAAATCAATCAAAGAGTCAGGGGTTCCCAAAAGTTTCGAAACCCACGGGTGTTTGGAGACGTCACGAGAGCGTCGCGAAGCGAAATCCTCATATTCATTACATGCGACGTAACTATAAATTACAGGAACCTAAAGTTTAATGTCTACTAATATTAAAAATAAAATAATACTTTATTGAGTAATTTTTTGTAACATTAACAGACAAGCAGCACTAGAAGGACGTCGCAAAAATATTGCAACTCATATAGGGAAACGCATTAAGAACAATATGAAAAGGTTAAAAACCCCTGAACTAAGAAACTTTTGAAAAAGAAAGTCAAATTATAACCTGGTCCTTCGAGTCTGTGAATGTAATTATTGTAATATGAATTGAAAAGATTAGTTTTAAAATCTACGCAGACTAAACTACAGCGACAATGTAAATCATAAATGCGTGTATAATAACTGAAGAAAAAATAACCATCAAATCAGGGAATTTACTATCGAATTACAGTAGAAAATACTGTGACGCTCATAGGCAAGTGCACCCGCTGATGGGTAAACGATCGGTAGGTTAAGCAACTTTAGGCGCGGTCAGTCACTAGATGGGTGGTGATCGCATAGTGGTATTTCAACCGAGCGTCTCCGTACTTCGGAGGGCACGTAAAAAGTCGGTCCCGGCTGTTGACAATTCGACAACAGTCGATAAGTCATGTCAGAGGCCTACGGGCGACCTGAACAACTCTGACACTAGGTTGACCACTAACCACTCGATAAAAAGATAAGAAGTAGAAAATACTACTATAGTAATATCTTTTTTTGTAAAACATACTATAAAAAAGTCTATGCAAAAACTTGATGGTCATTAATATTTTGGTTCAGTTACTAAAGGGT
This sequence comes from Hestina assimilis, assembly GCA_023373885.1. Classification (NCBI taxonomy): domain Eukaryota; kingdom Metazoa; phylum Arthropoda; class Insecta; order Lepidoptera; family Nymphalidae; genus Hestina; species Hestina assimilis. The sequence goes on along the minus strand of CM041754.1, from coordinate 14,954,242 downwards.
TTTATCTTAATTCAATTATCATTAATTATGCCTGACTTTTTCTATTCAACTACATGAATTATTAACAATGTAAAATAAATAATAAAATAAAATAAGCTCCCTCTTTAAGTAATTAAATCATGAACAGTGTACTGTTATTTTATTATAAACAAAAATGGATAGACATTGAAATTTTTTTACAAATTTTTCAATTACAAATCTTTATTAAAAAACACTTATAGGAAGATGTAATAAATCTCCTATATTATGTTAAGGAGTCTAATAAGTTACATATACCCTACATTATTATTCGTTCAGAACAATCTTTTAAAATATCACATTGGTAAAATTCGTCAGAATCAGAAGCATTGTCTCTTGTTAAAATATTTATAAAACTTTTATATGTATTGCTAAAATTTCTCAAAACAGTATAAAGATATTATATTGGTAGGTAAAATTTTGAATACATTTTTTAAATTATTTTCTTATATAATTCAATCTTCTTATACTCCTATTATTATTAAGTTTAAGAAAATTTATATTTATAAGATTCTTACCGTTATATAGTCCCGTTCGCCCCCGCCCCTCGGACAAGCTCTGCCGTCTCGTGGGTAGCGGGTTCGATCCCTCCATGAGCGAGTTCTTCACCGGCATCGAGATGTGATCTTTTTCATTTTCCGTCTCTTTCGCGCAGTTCTTCATTGCACTGGAAATTTGATTGTATGTATTATATGAAATTATTTTTACGCGACTTAAAAAAAAGAAGAGTTTCTCAATACGTATTATTTTTTTTATATGTTATTTCTGTGCTGATATTCAGGGCCGGAGTAACTACGTCGTGGCCACTAGGCAATGCAATTCTAGTTGATCATTTTCATCCGTTTGCAGATCATTCAGTTGACGACGTTGTGACGCAGCGGTGGGGAACCTTCCTTAAGCGCCACAGGTAAGATTCCCGCTCGGAGCAGATGATTGTATTGACCGTATAGTCATGTGTTCCGGTTTGGATTTGAGCCCTGTTATAAATAATATTTACTTTACCACACCACTACCACCTCTTCGAGCATCTGCACAAGAATATATTATGAACTCACTGATATATCGTAGAATGCATGCTCTGAGCGATGTTCGAGTCGTCCGAATGCATCCACAGCTCCCCCGCGCCCGTCGTAGTCTGCCGACCAACCTCCATGTAGAAGAAACACTCTGAGTCACCGCAACTGGAAAAAATATAAAGCAAAACGTTATTCCCAGACAAATTCGTCTTTAAAAGCTTTTCAGGTTGACGAATATTTTCCAGAAACAATATTGTTTTTAATCTTAATAAGTTGGCAAGCAAGCATACGGCCCACCAGATAGTAAGCGGCTGCCGTAGCCTGTGAGCGCGCGCAACACCATCAGTAGGTGCCTTCCGCGCGTTGCCAACTCGAGACATATTATATTAAATCTCCTTTGCCCAGTAATTAGTGACTAGCCTACAGTGCTCTTCAAACCGGAACACAGTAATGCTTAAGACACTACTGTTTGGCAGTAGAATATTTGACACTGCGGTGGTAACTACCTAGCCAGCCCCTTGCAACAAAAGACCTACCACCAGTGATTATATATTCTACTCATAAAGTGTCATAATAAATTAAAATAGGCCATCTTGTCTTTTTGTGATATAAATTAACCGAAATTAGCAATAAATAATAGTAGCATTTATTATATTTTTAACTGAATTTAAATAAAGGATGTTTTAACGTTTGTTACCTAAACTCCAATAAGAGTTTGTTGATGTTATGAATTTTTTGTGCTCGTATTTTATTTTACCTATAATATTTGAGGTTAAAATGAGTATTTTTATACAATAACTGGACGCAAATAAGTAATACCATGTCAACCCACACGAATGTCATTTCGAGAAAAACTCGTTTGAAAATTTTGAACAACTTGCTATAGATCAATTTATTTTATGTATTGGGCAAGTTTTTGACAATTTCAGATTTATATAAGTTATTTTACTTATTTTCACAAAAATAAGTATACAAACTGCATATTTAGTATATAATATAACCCAAAACGTTTAAAATAATACATAAATTGCATATGTATTATTTTAAACGTTTTGGGTTATATTATATACTAAATATGCAGTTTGTGTTTAAAAGTTGTTAAAAAACGGCTTTTTTAGAAGTTTTATAGCTTAAAACCCTACAAATATTAAAGAAAAATGTTCTTCAGCCAATTACCAACACTTCTGCATATATAACTCAGTTTTTTCAATTTTGTGGGTTGACATGGTATTGCTTATTCCAAATTGCGTCCAACTAGACCCCTAGAATTTCATTGCCTAGGCGCCCCGACATGGACAGCTCGACCGGGAAGGACTACCCTCTCAAAGAAAATCGGCGTAATGTAACAGTATCAGTACCTAATGTTCCTCTCCTTTTCCTCTGTTCTTTTTTTTCTTCCCCTCTCATACTTCCCTCCTGCCCCTTAGGTTGGCAAGGCGCATGTGATACTACAAGTATCTAAAAACATCTCTAAACTGTTTACTAACTCCATCATTTACAAACCGATGTTGATGATTCCTTTTTTTTAAAGGATACCTTTAGGTTATTTTAGAAAAAGGTGAAATGCCAGAAGGAGTTCTCTACTCATCCGTTTTCTTGTGTGGAACATTTCAAATTCAAATATTTTTATTCAACGTAAAAAAGCATTACACTTACTAGTTGTAAGTCTGATCCTACCACCGGCTCCAAATTTAAACCTCTACCCGAGAGGAGCCGGTGAAACAAACTCGGGGTTATATATTTTTTAATGTATTTTTTTATGTCAAAAATTTTTACACATTATCTTCTCTGAAAAGCCTGGAGTGACTCTCTCATTCCCAAGGTGTGGTGTCCTCAAGGTATTCACATCATTATAACACTATTGTTCTAACAAAGTCTACAAGCCACGGTGACCGCTAACCATCGCGGGCGGTACACTTGTTTATCACCGACATGGTATATATAACAAAAAATAAACGTAAACATGTTTACCGTTTTGTAATCGCCACACACAAAACTTATTATATAGCTAAATGACCTTCCTCGAAGGATGACCTTATAAACAAATAAATACTTTTTATAATAAAATTTCAACAAGGTTTTATTTACGAATTATTATTTATTTAATTAACAAAATGCTGTCGGAAATTTTATCGATACGGTGACTCTTATATGCTGATTTTATTTTGTTTATTTTAATAAAGATGTTTATTAAAATTGAAATATATTTTCTGTTTACGTCAATCACGTGAGAACTATAAAAATTGTGATTCAAACATAAAATATCTAAATCGTCTTAACCGTTTGTAAGCTGCGATGTCACCGACAAACACACAGGTTAAGCTTATAACACCCTTCTTTTGGGATCGAATTATCAGCCGCTCAAAATAAATTATATGTAGTTAGTTAAATTATTGAAAAAAAAAAAATTGAAATTTTCAATAATGGTTATTATTTAGGAGACTGTTGGGCGAGGACCGGTAGCGAAACTTCCTTGAGCGCCAAAGGTGTCGGGTTCGACTGCCGCTCGGGGCAAATGCATGTGGTTGTGCATTTTCGGACCACCGAAACAGGATATTACTACCCTAACGGGAGTCTTCTTCCATTATTCCCAGTATTATACGAGTATTTACCCAAGGTCTTCTTATACTCTTGTCCGGATTCGACAGGTTACTAGTTTTTACACAGAGCGATTACAGTCTGACTTTCGCAACCCTATATGCGAACCAGTAACTCTTTGGATAAGAGCAATTTACTTATCAAGAGTTAGCGATTATTATCAGATGTTATGTGATAACAAAAGGGACCGAAAGCTTAACGTCCTCTCAGAGGTACGGTGGGGAGACCCACACGGACAAACGCCCAGACCGAAACAGAAATTTTAACAAACATCTGCCCGAGTGGCAATCGAATCTGCAATCGACGAGGCTAAAGAACTCGCTACCACAATGCTACATCGGTGTCAACTACCCTACTACCGTAATGGGAGGGTGCAGTGTTATTTATTTAATGTCGAATTTCGACCACTAGGCGAACATTTATTATACGGTCACCTTCAAGCGAAGAGCGTATTCTTTCCTTAAAGGTCGGCAACGCGCCTGCATGCCTTCTGGTGTTGCAGATGTTCATGGGCGGCGATGATCGCTTAACATCAGGTGAGCCTCCTGCCCGTTTGCCCCCTCTTACATAAAAAAACGGTAGTAGAGCCTCTCTCAGCACAAAAGGGCTGGCTCAACCGGGAAAGTACTACCCTCTCACAGAAAATCGGCATCGAGTAACAGTATCATTAGGTACTGTTGCGTTTCGTGCGATGAGTGAGAGCGCCGGAGGCCCCATCTCCCACCCCCTCTGTTTCCTTCCTTTTTTCCCTTCTCATCCCGTCCCTCCTGTTCCTTGGGTTAGCAACGCGCTTGTGATAGTTCAAGTATCGCAAGCGCTCAAAGGTTGCGGTGACTGCTTACCGTCAAGTGGGCCGAATGCTTGTTTGCAAAACCATCATGACGTAAAAAAACATTAGTTATAGCAGCTTGGATAGATTAGATATAACAAAACAATATTAAGAATGATGTAGAGCTATTGACGATGAGTCATCGTTTTTGCCGCTGATAAATGTGACAAACAGAAATATTATTCAATGTAATTAAAAACATTAGCGACCCGCTATCATATAGTTTTGGTTTCATAGAGCGTTCAAATCAATTTTTAGATTAATAACTTTCAATTGGAGGGTTATTATATTGAATAGTAGTAGAGCCCAATCTCTCACCCCCTCGGTTCCCTTTCTGTTTTCCCTTCTGATCGCTTCAGTCCTGTTCCTAGGGTTGGCAATGCGCTTGTGTTACTTCAAGTATCGCAAGCGTTCATAGGTTGCGGTGACTGCTTACCATCAGGCGGATCGTGTGCTTGTTTGCCAACCTTCATGATAAAAAACCTTGCTTATCCCAGCACAAATGGGACGGCTCGACCAGCGAAGTACTATCCTCTCACAAAAAATCAGTGTAAAGTAACAGAGTACTGTTGAGTTTCGTGGAAAGTACTACCCTCTCACAGAAAATCGGCATCGAGTAACAGTATCATTAGGTACTGTTGCGTTTCGTGGAAAGTACTACCCTCTCACAGAAAATCGGCATCGAGTAACAGTATCATTAGGTACTGTTGCGTTTCGTGGAAAGTACTACCCTCTCACAGAAAATCGGCATCGAGTAACAGTATCATTAGGTACTGTTGCGTTTCGTGGAAAGTACTACCCTCTCACAGAAAATCGGCATCGAGTAACAGTATCATTAGGTACTGTTGCGTTTCGTGGAAAGTACTACCCTCTCACAGAAAATCGGCATCGAGTAACAGTATCATTAGGTACTGTTGCGTTTCGTGGAAAGTACTACCCTCTCACAGAAAATCGGCATCGAGTAACAGTATCATTAGGTACTGTTGCGTTTCGTGGAAAGTACTACCCTCTCACAGAAAATCGGCATCAAGTAACAGTATCATTAGATACTGTTGCGGTTCGTGCGATGAGTGAGAGCGCCGGAGACCCATATCCCACCCCCACTGTTCCCTTCCTTTTTCCCTTTTCATCATATCCCTTGGGTTGGCAACATGCATTTGAAACTTGAAGTATGGTAAGCGTACATAGGTTGTGGTGACCACTTACCATCAGGCGGACCGTATCAGTATGCTTCTTTGCCAACCGTCATGATATAAAAAATCAAATGACAGACATGTGAAGTGCCAACAATATTAATTTTATTCGCTTTTTATATATTTTTGAAGTATTTTTAATACAGGATTTTGCTTCATTTTAATAATATAAGAAAAGATCACGCGATCAGAGCCGAGGGCGCAGCTAGTATATAATAATAGAGTATTTTGTATTTTATGATCTAGTTTTTGCCCGCGGCTTCTTACGCGCGAAATTAAGATGGCAACTTATTTCTTTACCAATTTAGGTCAATGTCATTACTGCAAGCCAATTTTGATTATCATTCTATTTTTTTATGACTTATAAAATTGAAATCTGAATCATAAGTTTCCCCGAATCTTGAACTTTAGAGGAAGGTCGTGGCTAATCTATGAAAACATGATAATCATTTTGTATTTTTAAAATTTTATAATATACAAATTAAGACCTTTTTTAACTTATAAAAAACCGACCAAAAGAGTTCCGTACCATCACTACATAGTATAAAGCAAAGTCGCTTTCTCTGACCTATGTGAAGTTGGCAACCGAGTATGCAATAAAAAAATTTATGTTCGCCATTCGATTGTACCACGTTTGTACCGGATTGTACCACTTTTAAAATCGTTTGTACCTCAAAGGTGTAAAAGTTATGGGGTCCGAAATTATAGTAGAAAACGAATTTTCGATTTTAGGATTTTTGATGATGGCATCTAAAAGAATATCGTTTGTACCTGATTGTACCACTAGCAGAAATAAAAAAAGTTAAGGAATACATTTGCCCGTTACTTATATTCATAACTTATGAAAATCGAAAAATTCGAATAAAAAATTAAAGAAAAGCGTTTCGATTTATATTATTGAGGTGTAAACGAGAGAGCTATGGGTACAAACGATACGAAGATAGTCCTATAAGGTACAAACGATAAAACCTAAGTTTTGCCTACCAAATTGATGGCTAATTTGAAAAAATTTAATTAGCCGAAAAAATGCTTTCCAAATCTTATTCCGTTGGTTTCTTTACGGTATACACAAGATATCTAAGGGTACAAACGATAGAAACTAAGACCTAAGAGGTACAAACGATAGAACCTAGATTTAGCCTAGCACATTCGTCAATGTGCTAAATTGAAAGAATTTGATTAGCTGAAAAAACTGCTTAGTAAATGATATTCCGTTCGTTTTTACGGTATCCACAAGATATTTAAGGGTACAAACGATAGGAACCAAGTCCTAAGAGGTACAAACGATAGAACCTAGATTTAGCCTAGCACATTGATACCTAAATTGAAAGAATTTGATTAGCCGAAAAAATGCTTTCCAAATCTTATTCCGTTGGTTTCTTTACGGTATACACAAGATATCTAAGGGTACAAACGATAGGAACCAAGTCCTAAGAGGTACAAACGATAGAACCTAGATTTAGCCTAGCACATTGATACCTAAATTGAAAGAATTTGATTAGCCGAAAAAATGCTTTCCAAATCTTATTCCGTTGGTTTCTTTACGGTATGCACAAGATATCTAAGGGTACAAACGATAGGAACCAAGTCCTAAGAGGTACAAACGATAGAACCTAGATTTAGCCTAGCACATTGACGGCTAAATTGAAAGAATTTGATTAGCTGAAAAAACTGCTTAGTAAATGATATTCCGTTCGTTTTTACGGTATACACGATATATCTAAGGGTACAAACGATAGGAACCAAGTCCTAAGAGGTACAAACGATAGAACCTAGATTTAGCCTAGCACATTGATACCTAAATTGAAAGAATTTGATTAGCCGAAAAAATGCTTTCCAAATCTTATTCCGTTGGTTTCTTTATGGTATACACAAGATATCTAAGGGTACAAACGATAGGAACCAAGACCTAAGAGGTACAAACGATAGAACCTAGATTTAGCCTAGCACATTGATACCTAAATTGAAAGAATTTGATTAGCCGAAAAAATGCTTTCCAAATCTTATTCCGTTGGTTTCTTTACGGTATACAAGAGATATCTAAGTGTACAAACGATAGGAACCAAGTCCTAAGAGGTACAAACGATAGAACCTAGATTTAGCCTAGCACATTGATACCTAAATTGAAAGAATTTGATTAGCCGAAAAAATGCTTTCCAAATCTTATTCCGTTGGTTTCTTTACGGTATACACAAGATATCTAATGGTACAAACGATAGGAACCAAGACCTAAGAGGTACAAACGATAGAACCTAGATTTAGCCTAGCACATTGACGGCTAAATTGAAAGATTTTGATTGGCTGAAAAAACTGCTAATTTAATGTTATTGCGTTGGTTTCTTTACGTTTCTTTACGCATTTTTTTCGGCTAATCACATTCTTTCAATTTAGGTATCAATGTGCTAGGCTAAATCTAGGTTCTATCGTTTGTACCTCTTACGTCTTGGTTCTTATCGTTTGTACCCTTAGATATCTTGTGTTTAACGTAAAGAAACCAACGCAATAACATTAAATTAGCAGTTTTTTCAGCCAATCAAAATCTTTCAATTTAGCCGTCAATGTGCTAGGCTAAATCTAGGTTCTATCGTTTGTACCTCTTAGGTCTTGGTTCCTATCGTTTGTACCCTTAGATATCTCGTGTATACCGTAAAGAAACCAACGGAATAAGATTTGGAAAGCATTTTTTTCGGCTAATCAAATTCTTTCAATTTAGGTATCAATGTGCTAGGCTAAATCTAGGTTTTATCGTTTGTACCTCTTAGAACTTGGTTCCTATCGTTTGTACCCTTAGATATCTTGTGTATACCGTAAAGAAACCAACGGAATAAGATTTGGAAAGCATTTTTTCGGCTAATCAAATTCTTTCAATTTAGGTATCAATGTGCTAGGCTAAATCTAAGTTCTATCGTTTGTACCTCTTAGGTCTTGGTTCCTATCGTTTGTACCCTTAGATATCTTGTGTATACCGTAAAAAAACGAAAGGAATATCATTTACTAAGCAGTTTTTTCAGCTAATCAAATTCTTTCAATTTAGCCGTCAATGTGCCAGGCTAAATCTAGGTTCTATCGTTTGTACCTCTTAGGACTTGGTTCCTATCGTTTGTACCTTTAGATATCTTGTGTTTAACGTAAAGAAACCAACGCAATAACATTAAATTAGCAGTTTTTTCAGCCAATCAAAATCTTTCAATTTAGCCGTCAATGTGCTAGGCTAAATCTAGGTTCTATCGTTTGTACCTCTTAGGTCTTGGTTCCTATCGTTTGTACCCTTAGATATCTCTTGTATACCGTAAAGAAACCAACGGAATAAGATTTGGAAAGCATTTTTTCGGCTAATCAAATTCTTTCAATTTAGGTATCAATGTGCTAGGCTAAATCTAGGTTCTATCGTTTGTACCTCTTAGGTCTTAGTTTCTATCGTTTGTACCCTTAGATATCTTGTGTATACCGTAAAGAAACCAACGGAATAAGATTTGGAAAGCATTTTTTCGGCTAATTAAATTTTTTCAAATTAGCCATCAATTTGGTAGGCAAAACCTAGGTTTTATCGTTTGTACCTTATAGGACTATCTTCGTATCGTTTGTACCCATAGCTCTCTCGTTTACACCTCAATAATATAAATCGAAACGCTTTTCTTTAATTTTTTATTCGAATTTTTCGATTTTCATAAGTTATGAATATAAGTAACGGGCAAATGTATTCCTTAACTTTTTTTTATTTCTGCTAGTGGTACAATCAGGTACAAACGATACTCTTTTAGATGCCATCATCAAAAATCCTAAAATCGAAAATTCGTTTTCTACTATAATTTCGGACCCCATAACTTTTACACCTTTGAGGTACAAACGATTTTAAAAGTGGTACAATCCAGTACAAACGTGGTACAATCGAATGGCGAACATAAATTTTTTTATTGCATACTCGGTTGCCAACTTCACATAGGTCTTTCTCTGTCCCTATATCCCTATGTATGCTTAAATCTTTAAAACTGCGCAACGGATTTTGATGCGGTTTTTTTAATAGATAGAGTGATTGAAGAGGAAGGTTTATATGTATAATAACATCAATTAAATAGTGAAGAAATACTGTTATTTTTTTAAGTTTCTAATGTGATATCGTAAATAATTACATTTTTTCCGCTTACATTGCAACAAACGCAGGCTGAACCCTACGAGATTTATCAAATAATATATTTTATACCCGTGCGAAGCCGGAGCGGGCCGCTAGTTATCAATAAAAAACGACAAAAAAAAAATCACGTTTGTTGTATGGGAGGCATCCTTAAATATTTATTTTTTCTTTTGTTTTAGTATTTGTTGTTATAGCAGCAAAAGAAATACATCATCTGTGTCCCGTCCCGTCCCGTTTTACCCTTTGTGTACGGAACCCTAATAAAAATCAAAGAAAAAGATCAATTCGTCTTGCGTAACTGCGACTTTTTTGGTAGGGGTTTTCAATCACTTTTTTTAGATAAGACAAATTTTTATTAACGCAAAGTAAAAGTAAGTAATAGAGTAAGAAATAACTTTAAAAAGCTCACGTTCTAATATTCTTCAGCGAATACTCGACGCGCTCCGGTATACCGAGGTCGCTGATCACGTTGTTGTGGCTCTTGATCTTAACCAGCGTGAGGGTCTTGTCGGTGAGGCACAAGTTATACAACCCCTGGATGTTCTTCGACGCGCCCAAGCCTTTCTTCTGCACGTTGACTTGCCACACGTGCTCTGGAAAAATGTTTTGTTAAATTATATTTTATTATATATTCTATACTGATAATGAGATTTTTAATTTTTTTTTTAAAGAATATTTGTAATGCTTTTTCAAGGCATTACTAATTCCTATTGCCCCTCCAAATAAGCTCGAAGCTTGCGCTAGGAGTGGGTACGACAATAGCCTAAAAGGGTCAGGATCGAACGTTCGACTCTCGCGTTAACGGAGCGAAGTCGGCCATTCTACTGTTGAGTTATTGAGGCTTCATTAGTTGATTATTTTCAGATATCTCATCAATCCTAGAACCGAGATAGAACATACATATAATGTTAATTTTGGATCTACGTAATGCGAAATGCGCAAAATTATAATAAAAAAAAGCTAATAATTCAACATTTTTTTTAAAGATTATATTAATATTTCATTTAACAGAGGTGCCAAAAGGTGCTCACCGTTGTCTATGCAAACATGTATCATTGTTTTATTTAACTAAGTCCACTAAACCTTATTAAAGTCCTTTCCTAACCACTAAAGTCTACTACTAACTAACCACTAAAGCCTATTATAAAATTATGATCATACCCTTTTATTTTACATCTTCTCCGTTATTTTTACTATTTTGATATTAAGTAAATAATCTTTGGTGAAGTAACTAAAGGATATAACTAAACTAAATTCTAGTAATCGCAATGGATTACTTAAACTGGACACCGTTGTGGCGTTGTGGGTAGCGAGCATGCCTTTAGCCTCAACGGTTGCGAGTTCAATTCCCGCTCAGGCAGATGTTTGCATTAATCTTACAAATATCTGTTTCGGTCTGGCCGTTTCTCTTTGTGGGTCTACCCATCGAGCTTCGGAGAGCACGTTAAGCTGTCGGTCCCGGTTGATATCACGTAAAATCTGATAATAATCGCTAGCCCTTGATAAGTAAATCGCTCTTATTCAATTAGTAACTACATCGCCCTTAGGGTTACGGAGGTCAGATGGCAATAGCTCTGTGTCAAAACTAATAACCTGTCAAGAGTAATAAGCTTTAGGTAAAGTACTCGTATAATACCGGGAATAATTCTAGGAAAAAGAAGAAGCGATGGTTTACTTAAAAAAGCATTACATAAAATACTTCCGATAAGTTAAATAATAATTACACCTACTTAAAGACGAGTGGTAAACAATATGTAATTATACTGTTATACATTATCTGTAAAGAAATTGAAGTGGTAACGAGTTGAAGGCTCATTTATTTCTAAATTCAATTAGTTATCTTTATTGCCTTTAACTAAGTATCCAACAACATTTCTATCAGTGAGTAATGTGTATTGTTTTAAAATGATCGAGCAATGATTATATATTGAGAAAAGATGTTGTGGCGCAGCGGTAGCGAACTTGCCAAAAACGCCACAGGTCGCGGGTCCGATTCTCGCTCGGAGCACATTTTTGTTCTGACCATGGCGGCATATTTTCCGGTCTGGCTGTATTTGCCCTTGTCCTATCACTATCCTAATGAGTTCCTATCCGTTGAGTGTGTAGTGTAGTGTAGTGAGTTTAACTTAAACCCATCCAAGTACTGACCGCGCCCTACGTTGCTTAACTTTAGTGATCGGACGAAATTCTGAAGAGTTAGTTTTTTTGGTTGAACACGCTAATCTCTGGAACTACTAGTCGGATTTGAAAAATTATTTTGCATTTGATAGCACACATTTCTTGAACGATGCGATATGGTATAATAAAGCGAAAGATTGTTCGTTTGTTTGTTTGACTTAACAATAACTGTGACCACGTGAGCGAAGCCGCGGGCACAACAAGTATGCTATATAGCCGTCCGTAAATGTTACTAATTTACTTCGTAATGTTCACTGAAAGGTTATTTTTGATACAGGGTTTTTTCTCATAGACATTTCAATCAATTATGTAATTAGTAAACATTTGTGGAAAATTATTTGTTGCATTGGTATGAACAACACACTATTCATTGAAAAAATATTTTATTGCACATTGATAATAATACTTTGTTTTTTTTTTTAAAATTCATAAATGTGTAAGCTCCATCGAGCGCGAACGTCCATGAGGTCTACTGTGGTGCGAGAATACAGACGCCGGAAGAGTAATCCACTGCCTGACCGTGCGCATTATGAAAGATAATCGAAAGCGCATATTTTTTTATGTTACAAGTTGGCAAACAAGCATACGGCCCACCTGATGATAAGCGGTTGCCGTAGCCTATGAGCGCTTACAACACCATTAGTAGGTGCCACTGACGCGTTGCCAATTTTATATCTCCTTTGCCCAGAAATTTCACTAGCCTACAGTGTACTTCAAACCGAAACACAGTAATGCCTAAGCACTACTATTTGACGGTAGAATATTTGACACTGCGATGGTACATATCTAGCTGGCCTCTTGCAACACAAGACCTACCACCAGTGTGACTGATTGCAATGATGGAATAATCTCTGCTGTGACAGAGATTTTACCAACAGCGGTCGATGGGGTCGTCACGTCCCGACCCCTAATGCGAATGTTGGGTATATCGACCAGATATGAGTCCGAACCCGCCGTGCACCCAGGCGCATGCATGCAGTCGTATCCTGGTAGTAAAATGGAGATCGGTATGAGATTATGGAGCTCATCAGCGCACTCCCATAGTAGAGTCTATAAAACACCGACAGACAAGCGACATTACTACGGTGATTAAGGTGAGGCAGAGAGGTTTCAACCTACCAGATGGTGCCGTAAGACGTAAATCTCTGTACCAGATTACGATTTGGAAGATAGATTTGGATCTTTAGGAAGACTTTTTACAGGAAAAGAATTTCGATGCGGCAGAAGCAAGTTTCAATAAAATTATTGTGAATGAAATGTACAGTTTTTTCCATCTTTGTTGCATTCGCTTTGTTATTCGGTGTAAGAGACGAAAGAAATGCCCCTCGAAATCAAAAGAAGGAGCTTCACAGATGCCCTTTAGATCACGTCGCTGTGGAGAGATGAAAAACCAACTCTAATCAAAGGGATCATTTAACCAGATGATTTATATTGTATGACGGCCTGCCACCAGACGGTTGATGTTGGGCAGTTATATATAATCAGCTTATCTGCGCGGTAAACTTTGATAGCATGATACAGTATCGTGACGTCAGCCCATTGATATTAGCGTTACGTCATATAGCGTAGGTGTCACTACACACATAACACGACGACTATTGATCTGTCCGTCTGCACGCTTGAAGCTCGAGAACCAATGGTCCAATTTGCTATTTTTAATCAGTTCCGTTCATATTACATTTTAAGTGACGTCAGAAGTCTGTTGCATAAACATTATCTCGGGCTCTTAATCCAGGGTATGAACTATACCTGCCAGGGCGTCATGGTTCTTTGCGGAAGCGACCCCATGATATCCCAATACGGCGATGAAGGTTCCGCTGAATTTTTATGGGTATTGTTGCTGGGCGTTATGGTCCAGAAGGAGGCGGCCGAGAGAGATCGGGAGAGGGCCGATCCTGATCGATAAAGAAGGCGACGGCGTAGACAACCTGATGCCGCAAGCTGTTCCGGCCCCCCAGCCTCTTTACCCGCGGCTATATAAAAAAGCGTGCACTTGGACGGAGGACGCACAGAGTAGGGTACCTGTGCACCCGTGATGAGCGGCCCTGAGGAGGACGGCAATTGGTGTGGTCCCCACTGCCATGCGCACTTGCATTGGAATCACTAATGGCTTTACCATCACGCACCCCCTGGGACCGAGCTCCGCTACCAATCGGAGCGCCGTGATTGTCAGGCCACGTTGGTTTATTCTGCGAGATTTCCAGTAACCTGACAACCAGACTGAGGTCGACAACCGAGACGGTTTTAGTGGATACCCATGACGTTCCCAACACGAAAAAAGGGTATGAACTATACCTACCGGGACGTCATGGTTGTTTGCGCAAACGACCCCATGACGTCCCGATATGGCGATGAGGGTTGCGCTAACTTTTAGTGGGTATCGGCCGCCTGTTAATCTAGACAAGGTTAACAGGCGGCCGAGTCCCAAACTACCACTGGCTAGTGTACTTGACGTGTACACTATCATAAAATGCATTTGTCGGCGAAAACAAAAAAAAGGGTATGAACTATATGCGAGCGAAGTTATAATAAAATTCTCCGATTTTATTGATAATAATCTATAAGCTGTAGTGATGTCATACAAAAACTATTATTCATCAACACCTTACCTCAGTTTCATCGTAACTAACTAATATATTTATTTTATTAATTCAATAAAAGTAGTAATCGTGGCTTGTAAAACGTTACCAGCGCTGGGACTTCCCCAGTTTCGTGGAAGGCGTAAATATTTTTATTTGTATGGGGAGCTGTAGCCTCGTGTCAAATAGCAATTTAGACGATTATAGACTTTATTATTTCGTAAATAAAAACTATTATTAGTCAGATAGGTTGAAGGTTATAAATGCGACAGCGTTATCAGTTAAATGTTGTGGGTAATGGGAAAAATGTATTATATTTTGGCTTTTGAGATGAAAGAAATAAACTTTAAGACTCTTAAATTAATAACAATAGGTTTTGTAAAAACATAAGACGATAAATTTAAGTTATTTAAGTTATTTCTGTTGTGGTACAGTTGTGGTAAAGCTTTCTTGGTCGCGGTTTCGATTCTTGCTTGTTGCAGAAGTTGATATCGAAGGCATGTATTACGTTATGTGCGTTTTCGTGCGGGGATGTTATTGTTGAGTGTTTATTTATTTATTTTATCGCATTATAATTATTGAAATGTATAAATATCTTAGTATGACTAATGTATAAAGCTATTATGACTACAAGTACCTAAAAACAAACTTTGTTTTTAGCACTTTGTTTGATAGCATTTAAAAACAAAAACATCAATTATGTTCTATAGGTCAAATAACAATAATTAAAAACCTAATTAACAAAAAAAACTAGATAATGAAACTGTTATTGGCGCCATCATTATGTTTATGGCGAACTTAACTCGTCCGAGGCTAGAAACTTTTTTTTTTTTTATTTCATAACGGTTGGCAAACAAGCATACGGTCTGCCTGATGAACGCGCGCAATACTTGAAGTATCACATGCGCGCTGCCAACCCAAGGGTTGGGAGGGAAAGAATTGGAGAGGAACAGAGGGGGTGGGATATTGGGCCTCCGGCGCTCTTTCTCATCGCATAAAAACGCAACAGTACCTACTGATACTGTTACTTTACGGCGATTATCTGTTAGAGGGTAGAACTTCCCCGTTCGAGCTAGCCCATTTGTGCTGGGAGGCTCTACTACTTCGAAATTTATTGACTACATTTGTATTTCCAAGTCTTTTAAAATATTTCAAGTGAAATTTTAATGCGACACAATGATACATAGCAACGATTCACTAATTTCATTTGTATAGCCTCCCAATTCTAAGCCATCTGTCTGATAGGAATAAAGCGCATTTTTTGAACTTGTTTAGAATTTGATCAACGGAATATGAAGAGACTTCAAGACCCAGAGCGAGCCGCCCCTGAACGGTTTGATCTTGATTATCTTGCGATTAATCATAATCAAACTATGTTTACATATCAGACCACCATCCATATATAAGGTCAATGACATTGTTGCCTTGTATTCATGGGTATGTTTCCATTCCATCATCTCACTTATTGATTCCAAACAATAAACTTTAAGCAAACATACACTGTATTGTTATGTGATAAAATCGATTTTCAATTGTAAGCACTTAATTAGCTAGTGAGACAGTTGCAACATATTTTGTAATTCATAATAAATTACACAGAAAGCGCAAATTACTATGACAATAATGAAAGTCATGTAAACAAAGTTATTATGTACTTTTATATTGTCGAATCAGTTATTTTAACATTGTTTTTATTCTACTTATCATATGTTTGGGTGTTTGTTAACTCAATCACGCAAAAATGGCTGAACGGATTTAGATGTAATTTGGCACAGATATAGATTATAAACTGGATTAATATAGGATATTTTTATGGTTGCCACCTAAATTTTTTGGGCCAATTGCTGGTCCTTATGACCGCATTAGTTGCAACTTCACTTTTTGACGACTTTGTGATGCAGCAGTAGCGTTAATTTAGTATTAATACCCTATGTCATACCCAGGGTTAAGACAAATGTAACAACACCTCATTCAAAGAAATAGATGTAGGTACTATACATACATTCAAAAATTATAGTCCTTATGGGCAGCTGAGAATATAAAGCCTCTATTTTGATATCCGTTAATAACAGTTCATTCCCTAATTTAACCATTGTAGCGCAATAGCTAGTTTAATTCCCGCTGAGCTAATATGGTTTGTATCTGCCCTTCTACTGTATTCCAATGTGATTTATTATCTTTGTTTGTGTCTTCAGACATTTCTATTCTAATGGAATAATTGACTGTGTAGCATTTATTATAATACTTATCATTAATACATCTATATAATAATTTTCCTCAATAATATTTTTATTCGGATTTACCGTTGCTACAATTTTTATAATCTTCCTCGTTTTCGAATGTTCAAAACATGTATAATATTATTTATAGAATAGTTTTTATATAATATAGATTGTACACTAAGATGACTTGTTAAGGTTTTTGAGAATGATAAGCTACCTATAACTACGGCATCAACTACACCCTCCTTCATCTCATATATTGAAATTAAAAAATGAAGAACTTGTTAACCTTTTCATAGCGTCAGACATCATGGTGATGATCATGGACTGCAGTGATACTAGACTACATGTGATATGGTTGCAGTGTCATAGGGAAAGTGTCATGTGTTAGGGCAGGTCAATTAGGATAGCATAGGCTTGCGTTTACCACAGTTACGACCTTCATCACATGCAATTTTTATAAAATAATTAAAACTGGAATTCACCAAGTGTTAATTAAACATTTGTTCCTAAGGAAAAGTTTATTATTAAATTTTAATCCGAGAAAAAGAAATTCATTCTTTTTGAGGTTTATTAAGTAAACTTTGAACAATTGATTTAACATTTTACAACAATATTTTTATATTATACAAAACTTTTTATATTTTTTATTTTAACATTGACTTAAGTTTTAAATGTAAATACAAATACAAAAAAAAAACAATGATTCTGTGTAAAAACACATTAAATATGCAATTATTCATAATAATAATTATAATGATATATTCTTTTTTTTTAATTTCCTGAACAAGGTGTCGTTAGATTAGTGTTAATCATGAAACTGATAAAGGCTATTAATGAAGTTAACAGGGACCAGGACAGGGGTTCTTAATAGGTGGAGTAGCAGCTGGACGGGTATCTATTTTTTTTAAGTTACAGTTTTTCTTGATTTTGAAATGGATTCCTTTTATCCATTTTGTTGGCATGACTATTTTATAAATAAATAATAAACGCTACACACTCAAGGGCCCCCATTAGGATCGTTATATCCTGTGTTGTGGGTCCGGAAACACGATGACAAGGACAAATACAAACAAACCGGATAACATGGCTGTTTGGTCAATACAATCATTTGCACCGAGCGAGAATCGAACACGCGACCTATGGCGCTTAACAGGTTCACTACCGCTGCGCCACAACGTCGTCGAATTATTTCATGATATTGATTAAATATTATTAATAAGAAATCCTACACTTGGTTACATTGTAAGGTATATAAAAGCCATTGAATTATAGCAAGATTTTAACAACAGATTATCCTCATCTTATCAATAATAAAATTAAATAATTTTATCACTTTGACAATCATATTATTATAATTGTTACTCAAACTTTTAGATGTAGTCAATAAATCCCCATTTAGGTTTCTACTTACAAACGGCAAAACACCATGAAACCATTTTACTAATAGAAACAAAATGAAAAGTCGAAAAGTATAGTGGGAAAAATAAAATAATAGGTGGCTCTCAATACTTAAAAATATTTTCAATATCCGAAAGTCGCAGTTTTCATTTTCTTTTAATTTTATTCAATACTTTGATGTGTAGTGAGGTAAGTCTTGCATTAAATTGTATAAACTTATTAGGATACAAACTTTGTTAGGGCTTAATCACCTATTATGAGTTTGAAATAATCTAAAAAATTACCCTTTATAATTTTTAGTACTATTTGAAATCACAGCCGATTTATAAATTACGGTGTTGTTTTCCTATTTAAATTCCGATTGAAAATAAAGTTTAAAAAAATTATCAAATTCTATAGAAAATTGTGTGAGATAAGACATCAATAGACTGATAAAAGCTAGTCAATTCCGTTCAACCGACGAACATATTATCATCTTCAGTTGTTTTTGACTCTATTATTATTAACGTACATAATTTAATACATATCTAATTAATGTATGTATATTTTGTTGATTGTTTTGCACCAATAATTTTGTAATCATACTAAATTCTTATTGCAGTTGTGCACTGTGATTCATAAATATTCTATAAATAAATTCAATTGATAATCAGACTTACGTATAGGATGTAGGAATTCATTACTGGCATCCTCTGAGCGAAAAAGCTTCAAAATAGCTGTGATCCATGCATGCAGGTCCTTCTCATTCTCCGCCACAATACATAGCTGCTCCTCCTTAGTGAATAATGCTATCACATGTTTTTGTTTAAGGTCCAATCTCCTAGTAATATTGTAACAACTTTTTAGGGGCAGTACACGGCGTGGTGCAGCACCAGAACGAAATTTCTTCTCAGACTCATAATACTCGAGTCTGGCTGAATTCTCTGATGTGTCGGCGCGGAGTACAAAGTACTTCTTCTTCATCGTTTTCAACTTGCGAAGGTGGCCTTGACGCACCACCGCGCCACCCTCAGCCATCGCAGCCATGTCAGCGCCTCCGCATAGGCACTGGCACAAACACAACGGATAACCTTGAAGTTGTTTACGCACCGTGATGAAAGTCACTCGTCTCACCGTCGACGCGACTAAAAATACGTACTATCTGTTTGCAATAGTGCGTAAATAGTAAAGCGCTCGACAAATCGAACGGCGTAACTAATTCGCGTTCTGACAAGTCCTACGAGCGCCATATGATTGCTTATATCAATCAATTACGATCCACGAAAACAGATAACGGCAATAACTTCGCAGCAATGCGGTGCAAATATCAAAATACAACAACAAACGCTTTTCAATCCATAATTTGGTACGCTCGCTATTACACTCGGTCATTCACAGATACACGAGTTTAGAAAGAGATAAAATCATTCATAGTAAACGTAATCCGCACGCCCTTCCGTAGGAACGCAGGGCATGGAAGTCACGCCGTGGTCATGCCTCCGTGCGACATCAAAACAATCAATTTTACGCGCTATATCGCACTGTCACAAAAGCATATAATTTTTATGAATTACGGAATCCAATCAGACGAAATCGTCTCGATGTTATGCACTTGATTTATAAAACTCCTGTATTTGCGCGTCGTTTTTTATTGGTTCCTCGCTATTGCGTGTCATTTATTCGAACGACGATTACGAGAAAATAGTGCCGTATTGGTCGGATACTCTAACATAAATATTTTATGAAAAAAAAAAAATAACAATATCCAACTAACAAAGAATGCTAAAATAGTTACTTTTTTAATATCAACATATAATATTTATGACATTTATTTATCAAATTCAACTAAAAATTCACTTATTATAATAAGAATATGATAACGCTTTATGGCAGCGACGAAACAAATCCCATGTAAAGTAGTATAAAGTAAACAAAAATTTCTAAAATTGACAAGGTTTCTTAATAATCTTTCATATCTAATAAAATAGAAATAACCATTATGCTGTATCCGAATTATTAATTTAATATTTTATCATTGACAACACTCCTTAAATATGTCGTCCTCTTTTGTGTCCGTCATTCATTCATTCATTTACTTGCTAAAAAAGGTAGAGAACAGAAACGGGAAATGTTGGCAAATTAGTACTGATAAATACGTGTAATGGTTTCGTTCTCTTGTTTAAAGCTTATAATTATACAAAACGGTGTAATTTGCATATTTAGTTTACAGGCTCGTGTAATAAAAGATCTGTTTACATTGTGAAAAAAGCATTAACTCCTTTGGCGTGAAAACCATATTCGTAGCGAAAGGAAGAGTTTTTGTGGCGATTTCGGTGTTTTGTATGTTCGGTGATGATATTTATGGACCGTATCGGTGTACAGTTATCTGATATTAACGGATGGCGAAGAAGCTTCTGGCGGATCGTCGCATAATGTCGAATATAATTCGTCCTGTGTAAACAGTAAAGTTGCAACAGCTTACGAACACTTGCGGTTTAGAAGTTTTGCAACCATCATTAGAGCGTGAAAACCGTGTCAAGCACCCTATGAGATTTGGATATTATCAAAATAATATAAATACAAGCATTTTATTCTTATTAGATAATATTTATATTATAAGTGAGAGTACAATGGGCCAAAGATCGTAATAGTGAAGGTATAGCGAAATGTTATTTGTTATCGCATAATTATTACTCAAGTTCTTTTGTAATATAATAATTATATTTCAGACATATTATGGCATCCGGTACATCATCCTTGGAAAGCAATGGGAGCAACGGTAAGATTACTTAATTTTGAATAAATATAGTCAAGTTATTCAGATTATACAATATAAATAAATATGGCATTTGGATACACAAGTCTAGTAGTATGTACAAAAGAAGTTTATATTTAGAATCCAAAAATATCATATCTTGTTCTATTTCAGTAAAAGTCTATTATCTGTTGAATAAATTTGAATATTTATAATAAATTATTTATTTAGTAGGAGACAGCTCAATAATGGTTTTAGACACAATGCTATATATTTATTGAAGTTGCCATTTAATATGTAACATTATGAGACATGGTAAATAGCCAAGTGAAAGCTTTTACAAGTGTTGCTTGTATTTATTTGTTTATCCGCACACTTGTTATTGAACACACCAACTGTTATTTAGTAGTGATGTGTGAATACAGCACGGCTTTATTGTTTCTTGGCATTAATGAGCTTGTCTGAAGAAATAATATCCTTCTTCTTCTTATCGAGCGGTTAGTGGCCAACCTAGTGTCAGAGTTGTTCAGGTCACCTGTAGGTCTCATACTTGATAATATTCGGGACTAACTTGTTACATACCCTCTGAAGAATGGAGTTGCTTAACCCACCCATTGTTTATCGATCAGTGGGTGCACTCGGCTATCCTCACAGTATATTGGCATAAAGTAGCAGTATTTATATAATTTCTTTTGATGAGTAAAGTGATGATGATAGGAGGCAAAACCCATTCCTTTTTTTTTTTTGCACCTTCTGTTATTTTATTGATTGATCCCATACAGAATATACACTTTTGTCACCATTAAAAATCTGTATAGTATAATAAGCAAAAGCAGTATTATTGTACTTAGACAATGTTGTGGCCCAGTGTGTGTGTGTGTGTGTTTTTGTTCGATGAGTGTGTGTGTCTGTAGTCAAATCTTATCTAATTCCTATTCTCTCTTCATCTTTCTTTTCTATATCTTCTTAACTTTTTTCCTACTCCTATTCTTAGGAAGAAAACCCTGGTGTTTTTATTAAACATAGGATGTAGTAATGGTGCTATAGCAAAATACATTCTTGTCAGTTTTTCCATTAGACCCGGAATCAAAGAAGGTACCAGTGTGGGTAATCGGGGTACACCTTGCCAGAAAAATAAGTAACTCCTTGTAAGGGCTTGTAACCATACACTGTCATATTAAGCATGCACGGTTTACCATGAAAGTGCGATTATTAAATATTATTACATTTTATTAAAAAAATTATAAATGCAAATAAACTTGAAGTAGCCTCAAGTTAAAAAGTACTGCTAATATAAAAATAATAAATAATAATAATAATAGTTATATCTTGTTTTGGGGGTCCGGAAACAGACACAAAGACGGGACAATGACACGAAACAAATAACTGCATGGTCAACAGAAATATCTGCTTCGAGCGTCAATCGTGACCTATGGCGCTTAGGACAGGTTTGCTACCGCTGCGCCACAACTTCGTCATACAAATATACAAAATGTGCATTAAAATATTATATCTTTCCTTGTTTCAGAATCTATTGATCCCCGTAGCTACGTAAGCAATGAACGTCACACAAACACACAGATAACGTCAATACCTATACCTATCGAATATGATGTGCTATCATCATCACAGTGCTATGACAAGCCGAACTATACCAGCCATACGCACGCTATGAGCGCGCCGTATGAGTTGGGCCAGTATGACGTCATCAATAAACAGGCCAATGAGAACCTGAAGCAGCAGTGCGAGAAGGCTCTCCACGATCTCAATCAGCTGAGACGACAGCACACGGAGACATCGAGGAGGTGCGAGCATGTTATGAAGGTATGGAGGTATTCCAGTTGTGGTTAATGGCCTCAATCGTGTAAGTACTACCCGGCCAGTATTAGTCTTCTTCTTATCAAGTAGTTAGTGGCCAACCTAGTGTCAGAATTATTCAGGTAGCCCGTTTAGGCCTCTGACTTGACTTTTCGATTATTTTCAAATGTTAACAGCCGGAAACTACTTTTTTTAACGTGCCCGCCGAAATCCGGAAACGCTCAGTTGAAATTCCACTCTGCGATCTCCCATCTAGTGACACCGAGCCGCCAGTGAGCGCTCTCGGCTATGAGTGTCCCAATTAGTAATGACTTGAAAAAACATTACTAATATTGTTTTTTTTTTTAATCCTTTCTTTCCTTCTTTTTTCTCTCCTCTCTTCTTTTGTGTAGGTTGGGTTGTGAAACTACAGGTATTACAAGCGTTTACAGGCTACGATGACCGCTTTATATGTTGGGTCGTATGTTTGCTTTTCACCATCACGTTATTAAAATAAAAAGAATGCATGAACAGAAATTGGTTCTTAGTAATTTAGAAAACAACAAAAGTTTTCATTATACATTACCAGAAGACCTAATTTACGAAAAAATCGGATCGGTAAGATCCAAAAAATTATAATTACTTTAAAGAAATTTGACCCGGTAGCTTAGATGTAGACTAATAGATAATCAATATCGTTGATTCAATAATAGCATGGTTGATCCTGAACACTCGTAAGCATTCCCGATAAATATTTTTACAAAACAGCTCTTACTTCAGAAATTAACTAATAAATAAAAACTTTGAAAACAAAACCTGGGCAAGAGTCACGTTCAAATTCGATATTTTGTTATTCTGAAAGTTGATGACACAGTTGAAACACCTTTTGTGTTGAAAGAATATAATGACTTGCTTTTTAAAATATATTTTCATAAATCACGTCTTTATAACGAAGGCTTTACTTTTCGAACATCTCATTTTCGAAACTTCTTTGACAAAATATAAACGAAGCGAATACTAATTTCCAGCCTTCAGTTTATTCATCGCTCGAGGCAAATCCAAGCTATATGGAGTAATGTTGCTATTCAACGAAATTTGTGTTTCAGAGCTTCATAAATAGGATACTTGACACAGTGACCTATATTTTATTGGAGAGTCTAAAGCCTCGGTGGAAAATATTAGCTGCTTATGATTTTTGTAGGTTCAGAGCGAAATACGTACTTTTTTAAAATTGCCTATTAAAAGTTAAGTACAATATTTAGCTTATTTCTCGAACTTTTGATAGAACTTAGTAACTTTCCAGCCCGCTCGCTGACTACACGAGTTTGAGTGAATTTTATAGTTTATAATTGTTATCATTAGATCTTCAAGTGGGTAGAAAAACGTAGACTTAAACTGAAGTATTATGAAGCATCTCCAAGTTTCCAAGTGATTAATTTGATTGTTCAAATTTGTTTTGTACTTTACGGTGCAGGAAAACATGGTCGGGAATTCCTCGTCTTAAAAAAATTTTTTTAACCAACCACAGTAAAGAACCTTTTCTGAGATTAAGATGCTAATCATTCCCCATAACAGAAAAGTTAAAATACTTACTTAATAGGTTATACATGGGCGTGAAATTAAGAGAGTAAATAAGTAAAATACATTCAAAAGTATTCGTCATCGTTAGGAGTTGGAGTACTTCCGCGGACAGCATCGGGCAGCAATGAATCAGCTTGAAGTTTCCGCACAGGAGGCGAGCAGCCTTCGCGGCAAGTACGGTGACTTGCTCAACGACAATCAACGGTAAACTGACTTAAAATTATATTAAACCCCTAATTTATTCTGTGTTATAATTCAAAAGACGAGGAAAATAATGTATCATTACAATTTTCTGTTTTTTTCATTTTGAGCCCTTCTAGCGACGTCCTAATAGTGGACTGGCTTGAAAAAAAGACTGCTCTAAAACTACTGAACTAAACTAAACTACTGACTACCAACTTTTTTTATTTTTTTATGTTAGAAGTTGGCAAACAAGCATACGGCCCACCTGATGGTAAGTGGCTGCCGCAGCCTATGAGCGCTTGCAGCACCATTAGTAGGTGCCACTCACGCGTTGCCAACCTCGAGATATTAGTTCTTAAATCTCGTTCGCCCAGTAATTTCACTAGCGTACAATGCCCTTCAAACTGGAACACAGTAATGCCTAGGCACTACTATTTGGCGGCAGAATATATGACACTGCGGTGGTACCTACCTAGCCGGCCTCTTGCAACCAGTAAACTAAACTAAAACTGAGATACATATATTTCATGCACTGGCTATGAGAGGAAGACTGAAAGAAAATGTTCGCGCGTACTGCACACTCTTGCTCCTCTTCCGTTCGCCTCTCCCGATCACATTTTTCGTAACGCTGTCGTCACGCATTCTTACTCCCAAATCAAGCGTGCGTAAAGAAGTTTTGGTGTAAAATTTAAACGCCTAACACTCACGATCAATCGGTTTAAGTACCGACTAGTTTCGGACTCATCGGAGGTCCTTCATCAGCGTGAGTGGGCTACGTTCGCGGTCGCGACCCGTCTCGCAGTTCGGTACTTAAACCGATTCAACGCGAGTGTTACTCGTTTAAATTTTACACAAAGTTAATCATGTCTCACGATAGTTTTAATAACTTAAAAAAGTTTTACTTCTAAAATTCAATTTTTAAGTGGTTAAAAAGCGGGGATAGGTAGTATAAAATGGTAAATGTTGCAGACTCGAGCGTGAAGTTCAGCACCTGCAACAGAACAGCAGCGCTGAAGGTTCGGACGCACTCGTGCATACACTCAGGAAATACGAGGCTCTCAAGGAAGAGTTCGATTGTTTCCAAAAGAGGTCAGGACGAGTTTCGGTAGCGGAAACTTCCCAAACGTGCAAACTTTCTAATGTTATTTATGTTTTAGGTATGACGACTTAATAGAGAATCACAATGCTACTCTGGAAAACCATCGAATCGTCCAAGAGGAAAATAGCAGGCTGAAGACCCAGTGCCACGAGTTGACTCAAGAGAGAAATGCTGTTGTATGTATTTCCCTCAATTAGTTTTTAAGACCAATATTTTTTTGACCAGCTAGTCTGTGCCGACAGTAATTGTTACGTGTATCAAAATTTATTTATCTTCATGCTTTTCAGTGTTATATATGAATATAACAAATTTTAAAATTTATTGAAAAAAAACACACCCTATGATTTTATTTCACCAGTTCTTCTCGTGTGTATAATTTTGAAACCTGTATTAGAATCTGACGTTCAACAAATAAGTGCAATGCTTTTTATGTTGACTAAAATAATTGATTTTGATTTTATTTAAGATACGGGAACGAAACGCTTTAAAGCAGCAGGTGGCCAGTGTGGTGAGACAATGGGAAGGTGGTGTGAGGGAAAGAGCTGATATCAAGCGGCTAACAGATGAAAGGAATGCAGCCATGGCCGAATACACCCTTATCATGAGTGAGAGGTTAGTTCAATCACTTTAACTTGCACCACAAGGGAGATTTTGGGTTCATAGATAACTTGGCATAAAACCTATAAACTCTAGATTGTTGCTTGTCATGACGGTTGGGAAATGGTTACCAACTTAATGTATATGAGGGAATGTATAAAAAGGTATAAAGGAAGGGAACAGAGAGGGTGGGAAATTGGGTCTCTGGCGCTTTCAAGCATCGTACGAAAAGCAACAGTACTGATACTGTTACTTTATGCTAATTTAAAAAAGTGGAACTCATTGCCGGCTCACATGTTCCCTCCTTCCTACAATCTGGGCTCCTTCAAACGAGGCGTGAAGCGGCATCTTGCGGGTAGGCAGGGTGAGTGTAGCCTAACACGGTTGCACTTACCATCAAGTGTAGTAGAGTCATCTGCCCTACTTTCCAAATAAAAAAAAAATATCTAAAAGGGTAGTTCTTCCCTGGTCTAGCTCATTTGTGATGGGAGGAGCATAGCTCTATTACTACCATATTTCCTAAAATTGACTGAAATGAAATACATTCATTCACTCATTTATGATAAAAAGGGATATAGTCTACAATGTGTGAGCATAAAATGTGAAAATGCTTAGGGCGTATTACAGGGACACGGTGCACAAGGAGATGGAGAAGCTGTCGGACGACCTGCAGGCCGCGCTCAAGCGGGTCGCCGCGCTGGAGTCCGCGCTGCAGGCCTCGCGCGAGGAGCAGCGCGCCACCGCCTTGCAGGTCAGTGCTGGGGGCACTTCACACTACACGTTAGGGGGACTCGTCACACTCGGCGCACGAACCCAAGGGACGCGGTGCACAAGGAGATGGAGAAGCTGTCGGACGACCTGCAGGCCGCGCTCAAGCGGGTCGCCGCGCTGGAGTCCGCGCTGCAGGCCTCGCGCGAGGAGCAGCGCGCCACCGCCTTGCAGGTCAGTGCTGGGGGCACTTCACACTACACGTTAGGGGGACTCGTCACACTCGGCGCACGAACCCAAGGGACGCGGTGCACAAGGAGATGGAGAAGCTGTCGGACGACCTGCAGGCCGCGCTCAAGCGGGTCGCCGCGCTGGAGTCCGCGCTGCAGGCCTCGCGCGAGGAGCAGCGCGCCACCGCCTTGCAGGTCAGTGCTGGGGGCACTTCACACTACACGTTAGGGGGACTCGTCACACTCGGTGCACGAACCCAAGGGACGCGGTGCACAAGGAGATGGAGAAGCTGTCGGACGACCTGCAGGCCGCGCTCAAGCGGGTCGCCGCGCTGGAGTCCGCGCTGCAGGCCTCGCGCGAGGAGCAGCACGCCACCGCCTTGCAGGTCAGTGCTGGGGGCACTTCACACTACACGTTAGGGGGACTCGTCACACTCGGCGCACGAACCCAAGGGACGCGGTGCACAAGGAGATGGAGAAGCTGTCGGACGACCTGCAGGCCGCGCTCAAGCGGGTCGCCGCGCTGGAGTCCGCGCTGCAGGCCTCGCGCGAGGAGCAGCGCGCCACCGCCTTGCAGGTCAGTGCTGGGGGCACTTCACACTACACGTTAGGGGGACTCGTCACACTCGGCGCACGAACCCAAGGGACGCGGTGCACAAGGAGATGGAGAAGCTGTCGGACGACCTGCAGGCCGCGCTCAAGCGGGTCGCCGCGCTGGAGTCCGCGCTGCAGGCCTCGCGCGAGGAGCAGCGCGCCACCGCCTTGCAGGTCAGTGCTGGGGGCACTTCACACTACACGTTAGGGGGACTCGTCACACTCGGCGCACGAACCCAAGGGACGCGGTGCACAAGGAGATGGAGAAGCTGTCGGACGACCTGCAGGCCGCGCTCAAGCGGGTCGCCGCGCTGGAGTCCGCGCTGCAGGCCTCGCGCGAGGAGCAGCGCGCCACCGCCTTGCAGGTCAGTGCTGGGGGCACTTCACACTACACGTTAGGGGGACTCGTCACACTCGGCGCACGAACCCAAGGGACGCGGTGCACAAGGAGATGGAGAAGCTGTCGGACGACCTGCAGGCCGCGCTCAAGCGGGTCGCCGCGCTGGAGTCCGCGCTGCAGGCCTCGCGCGAGGAGCAGCGCGCCACCGCCTTGCAGGTCAGTGCTGGGGGCACTTCACACTACACGTTAGGGGGACTCGTCACACTCGGCGCACGAACCCAAGGGACGCGGTGCACAAGGAGATGGAGAAGCTGTCGGACGACCTGCAGGCCGCGCTCAAGCGGGTCGCCGCGCTGGAGTCCGCGCTGCAGGCCTCGCGCGAGGAGCAGCGCGCCACCGCCTTGCAGGTCAGTGCTGGGGGCACTTCGCACTACACGTTAGGGGGACTCGTCACACTCGGTGCACGAACTACATTTCATTCCTTGCATGGATATAGGACTATAAGACAATTTTTTTGTTATAGTGATTAAGTTGACAAGATAGCAAGTGACCCACCTGATGGTAAGACCATTTGTAAGTGTCACTCACGCGTTGCCAACCTTGAGGTATTGGTGCTTAAATGTTTTGCTAAGTTATTTCACTAGCTCCCAAAGTTCATTAGCTAATGCTTGAATAATGAAGTTATGATAAAATTTAAATTGTAATTTTTTGTTAGGCTGAAAGTCTGCGGCGCGAGATAGAGTCGGCTCTGGTCGACAGGGATCGCGCCATCAAGGAATGCACCGACTTGAAGACTCCACAAAACACTTCTACACTGGGCAAATCGAGGTTAGTTACAATGTAAAACTTTATAAATTGATAGAATCTCCGCAACCCTTAGGCCGAACTAGTAACTCTTATCCAATCTTATGAGCAATATATTTATCAAGAGTTAATGATTATTATCTGATGTCATATGATAACAGCCGGGATCGACAGCTTAACGTGCTCACCGAGGCACGCTAGACAGACCTACACGGAGAAACGTCCGAAATTTTAACAAAACATCTTCTCGAGGGGGAAATGAACCCGCAATCGTCTAGATTATAGGCAGACTCGCTACCCACAACGTCACAACGGTTCGACTACTTCATACTGATGTAACTTATTATTTCCACAGACAAGATAATTCAGCATATCACCATTTGGGCTTGTCAAGCGGAGTTGGTACTGATGGATTTCTCAATGGACAGCATTCCAACGATCCGTCGATGGACAAATTGCAAGGTTTGTATGAAGTACAAGTTGTAATTAATCTGTTGACTAAGTGGCTGCCTTACTCATAAGATTAACACCCTCTCTTACTTCCACAAATAAGACTACCGGTTCTTTTCAATCCATCAAGCTACTAAGTGTATACACACTAAACACAAACCTGAATCTCCTCGCACTGTGCAGGGCTGGGGGGCCTGGCGGCGGGCGCGGCGGAGGCGGAGCGCGTGGACGACGTGGAGCAGGCCAACCAGGAGATCGAGCGCCTGCGCGCGCGCGCCGAGCGCCTGCAGGCCGAGCTGGGCGACGCGCAGCGCGAGGCCGAGGTGAGCCCCATACCCCCTCCCGGGAAAAAGTTCCAAACGGACAAGTGAGCTGGTTTTACAAAAAAATCAGTAACAGAATCATTACTGTTGCGTTTCGTGTCCCTATTCTCCTATCACATTGAGTTGGCGATGTGCCTGTTACAATTCAAGTATCGCAACCTATGATCGCCGAGGTGGACTGTATGCTGGTGTGCCAACTGTCATGACATTAAAAACTATACTAACATGGCGCACCTCACCAGCACTCAAAACGTTTGAATGTTATTGTGGAAGTCTCGTAACGCATGTGAGTGTAGTGATAAAGCCCTCAAACACATATTTGTTGCTCAACCAATGGCCTCATTTGTGGTGACAAAACAACAAGTGCGGTGTCTTGTGCAGTCGCCTACTTGCTATTGACAATTGATTTAGTATATTTTTATAATAATAGTCTTCTTCATCCTAGCATTATTCCCGGTATTTTTATGTACCCAGGGTCTGCTTATTACTCTTATCCGGATTTGACAGGTTACTAGTTTTTACACGGAGCGATTGCCATCTGACCTCCGCAACACTAAGGTCGAACCAGTAACTCATTGGATAAGAGCAATTTACTTATCCAGAGTTAATTATTGATAATAACCGGGACCGACAGCTTAACGTGCTCTCCGAGGCACGGTGGGAAGAGCCACAGACAAACGCCCAGACCGAGACAGAAATTTTAACAAACATCTGCCCGAGCGGGATTCGAACCCGCAACTGTCGAGACTAAAGGCAGACTCGCTACCCACAACGCCACAACGGTGTCTTTTATAATAATAGTGAATTTTCTTTTTTGGTACCCTAAACCTTACTTCGTGAAAAAAAAAACAAAACACTTATGGTTTTTATTTAATATTCTATAAGTAAAATTAATCTTATTTGAGTACTAATTATTTTATGTTAATATTCTAGGTCTCGAAACGTCGGAGAGACTGGGCCTTCTCTGAAAGAGACAAGCTGTTGCAGGAGAGAGAAAGCGTTAAAGCTCTCTGTAATCGATTGAGAAAGGTAAAAAGCAATACTCACATACAACAATAAATATTGTAATGTTATAGTTAAAGACTATTGTCGCTTGTATAACGTTTATTCATGCCAACTTTATTTGAAAACGTTTTATTCGCGTTGAGCAATTTTTGATACAAAGTAAACCTATGCTTTTGCCTCATCGACATGCTTTAAGTGACGTGCTATGTCACGTGCATATTTGTCACTATTGATGCCACCGGACTGTTGATAATATGATAAATGTAAACGTGAGTGTGTTTGTTTGTTACGCTTTCCCGTCTAAAAGAATTTAGGCGCCGACAGCTTAAAGCGCTTTCCGAGGCATGGCGGGGAGCCCTACCCAGACCGAAACAGATATTTATAACTAACATTTGCGCCGAGCGGGAATCGAACCCGCGACTGTCGATGCTCAAAGCGCACTACTAGCACGCCATAGCGGTCGTCAAAACCAAATTATAGATAATTACATTAAAAAGATTTAATTTTTGTTTTTCAAAATGTCCAATTAGGAACGCGATCAAATGGTCGGTGAACTAGCCGAGGCGCGGCGCCACGGCGGGAAGAAGGACGGCAAGGACCGCTCGCGCCCGCTCGACGACCAGTGCCGCCTCGCGCCGCTCCGGGACTCCGCCGGCGTGCAGGTGAGCTGGAGGGACGAGGAAGGGGCGGGAAATCGATTCCATCGTCAAAAAAATGGAATTCTTTATCGGTATACGTGTTCCTTCATTCTTATATCCTGGGGTCCTTCAAACGAGGCGTGAAGAGGCACCTTGCGGGCAGGCAGGCCGAGGGTGGCTAGTACACTTCGCCTTCTGCAACCATATTAGCCACCTTCGCGTTTGGACTCCACTACCACTTACCATCAGGTGGAGTGGAGTCATTTGCCATCTGGCGTTATTTAAAAAAAAAAAGGGGGAGAAAAAGGGATGGGGTGGGAAGAAAGGTGAAGGTTGGAAGTAATGGGGGAAGAGGAAAGAAAGGAGAGAGAATATAAGGAGGAGGAGGATGTGGGAAGAATAGAAGAAGGAAGTAAAGGAAATGGACAAAGCTCATGAGGATTTAGGCTGATATTTTGTTAAATTTATATTATTTATATATTTTGTAATTGCAAAACGTAATTCAGTCGGGCGAAACCGCGGGAAGGTGCTAGTTGTATATAATGCGCTATATATTTGCTTAGGACTTCGAGTGGGAGATAATCGACGTGGAACTGAGCGGCGTGGGCGCGGAGCTGGGCCTGGAGCTGTGCGGCGGCCGCGACGAGCCGTGCTACCCCAACGACTGCAGCGTGTACGTCGCGGCCGTCAAGAAGGGCTCCATCGCTGATGGGAAGATTAAGTGAGTAATTAACCCAATTTGAAAAAAATATGTTTTTAATATAAAAAAATCAGGACAGTCATTTGGATGAAATAAGCAATACCATGTCAACCCACACGAATGTCATTTCGAGAAAACCGCGTTTGAAAATTTTGAACAACTTGCTTTATATGATTTTTTTATGTATTGGTCAAGTTTTTGGCAATTTCAGATTTTTGTAAGTTATTTTACTTATTTTCACAAAAATAAGTATACAAACTGCATATTTCATATATAATATAACCCAAAACGTTTAACATAAGGCATAAATTGCTTGATTAAAAAATGGCTTTTTAGAAGTTTTAAAGCTTAAAACCCTACAAATATTAAAGAAAAATGTTCTTCAGCCATTTACCAACACTTCTGCATATATAACTCAGTTTTTTCAATTTTGTGGCTTGACATGCTTTTGCTTGTTTGCGTCCATTTAATGCTACAATAAATTAAAAATGACTAAATTTTCATCTCAAGAAAAATTTACAAACTTAACATTAAAATTATAGCTTTTGTTGAAATAGTACAAGGTTCTACAATTCTACATTTAATATATGATTGTGAGTTCAGTAGTGGGTAATGGCTAGTAGGATATGTGAAAGTAGTAGTTTGGAGTGACCGTATTGAGAGTAATTGGTGGTATTTTGATTGAATGTATTTCTGTTAGACATGACATGTAGACATGTAGACATGTGTCACATAAATTAATCGGTTCTGTATGGTACCGGCTAGATATTAGTTGATAGGTCTATTTAGAAGCTAAGTTTTTGAAGGAGTATTGTAATTTGTAACTGCTACTAAATACTTATGTGTTAAATTTCTCGAGACTAATGTAAAAATACTATAACTTTAAAAAATTCAATTGATGTTCTTATGAATCAAAGCCTGTGATTTTATAACACAATTTTAAACTATTTTTGACTATCGAATTTCTTGTCGGCTCTTCTCGGTTGAATTAGCTTTCGAAACCGGTTAGGATGTACTTTTCAAAAGGGTACTTGACTAAAAACGTCGTAATCTTGTCAGGGTGCTGGACCGCATCGCGGAGGCGTGCGGCGTGGCGCAGTGGGCGCGCGGCGCGGCGTGCGCGGGCGCGCTGCGCGCGGCGCTGGCGCGCGGGCCGGCGGCGCTGCGCCTGCAGCGCGCCCGCGCCGCGCGCTCGCTGCTGCGCGTGGCCGGCGCCGGCCGCAGCGGCCTCACGCTCTCGCAGGGTGAGCACACTAAACCTCCTCCGCTTATACACAGCGATTGCCATTTAACTTCCGCAACCTTAAGGGATAGGAGCTTATCACCAATCAAGAGTTAACGATAATTATCAGATTGTATGATAACGACGGGGACGACAGCTTATCGTGCTCTCCGAGGCACGGTCAAGAGACAGACGAAACAGATTTTTTTATCAAAAATCTCTGCTCCCAGAGAGAATCGAACCCGCGACCGTCGAGGCTCAAAGCAGGATCACTACCAGCACGCCACAATGGTTGTCCATACATTCCTTTATTTCGAATTAACACTGATACATACAATTTATGCATATGTACACGGAACAACAAAAATTTAACACTTGAGCACAATAGGTGCTTGCCCTGGAATTTAATCTTTGATATTGGTTTAAAATTTTCCTATCCACTGAGCCATCTCTGTTAAAAAAATATATACTCATATTAATTTATGATATTGTTTGTCTACAGGTATTTTCATAAGTAAAATAGCTTGTGGAAGCGCAGCCGCTAAGGAGGGAAATATATACGTCGGCGACAGAGTTGTTAGCGTAAGTTTATTAATTTTTTTTTATCTTATAGGAATTTGCAAAGCAACCTTGTGATATTTTTAGGTAATATTTTATAATGATTACACTAAATATGTTTTAAAAACAATATTCAATTTATTTATATCTTATTGTTGTCCTTGTTTGTCATTATTTACTCACAACTTGGTTTTGATTGGTTTTATATATTATACAACATTAACATTATATAACTTGCACCCCGTGCGCCCGCTGGTTAATTCAAATAGCGCGGAAGCTGTAATCAAATATATTGGTCAAATCAAATAACATGCGTTCATTGGTCCAATAACATATCGTGCGGTCATTGGTCAAATCAAAGATCGCCCATTCTTTGGTCCAATAAAATATCGTGCGGTCATTGGTCAAATCAAACATCGCGCGTCCATTGGTCTAATAAAATATCGTGCGGTCATTGGTCAAATCAAACATCGCGCGTCCATTGGTCTAATAAAATATCGTGCGGTCATTGGTCAAATCAAATAACGTGCGTTCATTGGTCCAATAATATATCGTGAGGTCATTGGTCCAATAACATATCGTGCGGTCATTGGTCAAATCAAAGATCGCCCATTCTTTGGTCCAATAAAATATCGTGCGGTCATTGGTCAAATCAAACATTGCGCGTCCATTGGTCTAATAAAATATCGTGCGGTCATTGGTCAAATCAAATAACGTGCGTTCATTGGTCCAATAATATATCGTGAGGTCATTGGTCCAATAACATATCGTGCGGTCATTGGTCAAATCAAAGATCGCCCATTCTTTGGTCCAATAAAATATCGTGCGGTCATTGGTCAAATCAAACATCGCGCGTCCATTGGTCTAATAAAATATCGTGCGGTCATTGGTCAAATCAAATAACGTGCGTTCATTGGTCCAATAATATATCGTGAGGTCATTGGTCCAATAAAATATTGTGCGGTCATTGGTCAAATCAAATGACGTGCGTTCATTGGTCCAATAACATATCGTGCGGTCATTGGTCAAATCAAAGATCGCCCATTCATTGGTCCAATAAAATATCGTGCGGTCATTGGTCAAATCAAATAACGTGCGTTCATTGGTCCAATAATATATCGTGAGGTCATTGGTCAAATCAAATAACGTGCGTTCATTGGTCCAATAATATATCGTCAAATCAAAAATCGCGCGTTTAATGATAATATGGTGGGGTCATTGGTCAAAGCAAATATCGCGCGTTCATTGGTCACATCAAATAGCATGCGCTTGCCGGCTTTCTGTAAGACACCCCATCCCTTTTACGAGTCTCACACTCTCGTAGAATTTTAGTATTTTTCATGTATGTATTAAAGTTTTGACGATGTTCTGGCGCAGCGGTAGCGAACCTGCCTTAAGCGCCACAGATTGCAGGTTCGATTCCCTCTCGGAGCAGATGTTTGTATTGACTATACGGGCACGTGTTCCGCTCTGGGCGTGTTTGTCCCGGGGTCGTTGACTGTGTAGCTTTTATTCATTCGTCCGTCTGTCCAGATCAACAACCGTTCGCTGGAGGGCGTGGGCAGCGCGGCGGAGGCGAGCGCGCTGCTCGGCGACGTGCACTACGACTGCGTGCTGCTCACCGTGCTGCGCCCGCTCTACCCCTGCTGCGACCCCAGGAACAGGTGAACATTACCCTATTGCATACAGGATAAGGCTCAGTTTCGTTTGAAACCCAACCCTTCGAATCCTGGAATGAATAACCACCTTGTTGTGTTACTGATAAGGCACAGATTCGAATGGAATCTAAGCTAACCTTGGAATGAGTAATAACTATGTGGCCTTATTGTTAAAGTTCAGATTTGATTCGAACTGAACTGATGCAACATCATTGATAAGTATCTTTATTTTTATAACGATAAGGTCCAAATTCAGTTAAAATTCAACCCCTGGCTTCACCCCAGGAATCTCTGATTGTGATAAATCCACTGCTCTAAGCAATTCCAGGAACAAGTGTTAATTATATTTATATTGATAAGGCTTTTGTTTTGTGGACACTCAACATGTGTAGTCACGGAATATTGAAAAGTGTTTATTATTTTAAAAAATAAGTTCGTTGAAAAAAATGTCTTGTATAAATTTTGTGATAATTTTAAGGCCAAACATACCATTATTACTACTAGAATTTTTTTTGTGAAACAATAAAAAATGTTATCGTTGTGGTTGTATAAGCCACGTGCAACACAATCGTAAACAAATAAACACGTCCGCCGCCTCCCAACAATGCGCAAACATCCGCAGGCTGGCGCCGCTCGCGCCGCCCGACGACTTCGCGTTCCTGCCGCCGCCGCCGGAGCCCAAGGTAACTTTTATTTCTTTATTTAAAACGACAACGTTGTGGTGCAGCGGTAGTGAACCTGCCTTAAACACCGCAGGTCGCGGGTTCTATTCCGGCTCGTAGCATAATATTTGTATTGACCATGCAAGCATATTTTCCGGACCCCCGACACAGGTTATCACTGTCCTAATGGGGGCCGTTGAGTGTGAAGAGTTTATTATTATTTGAAATCAGGCGACAAGACCCATACCTTACAGACTAACATACATATTAAATATTATAAAAACCACATATATAACCAGAATTCTTTATATTCACTAAGGAGTTTTTGATTTACTTTCCTTATGTCTTCGGTAAACCACTTGTGGCCAAAAATCAGGGCTGAGAAAGACGTACTTGTACTTCGTGACAATCTGGAGTAGATACGATTTTAAGTTGGTGTCACGACTCGACTCCAGTCGCTGCAATTTCAGCACCGCCTTCTCGTCAACACTTATTTTCTCGCGCCTAATATATATATAAATCAATTGCTGTTCGTTAGTCTCGCTATAACTCGGAAACAGCTGGACCGATTTAAATATTTTTTTAATTTTAAACGATGAGAAAATTTGGAAAAAATGCGAGGTAAATAGTAAAAGCAATAATTTTATTTTTCATTGAACAAGCAATATTTTTATTAACATCGAAACGGTAATATCAGGTCCCTTCAAATTAAAGAACGTAGAAATTATTATTTATTCAACTTATATATTAATAGAAAAAGTGAATACGGGTAATTCAGCTAATAACTTACTACATAATTAATAATAATAATTAATTTTGTAAATTCGAAGTTCGCCGGGCAGACGTTGTCCTGCCCCAAAAAAATCTGGGTCCCGACAGCAGTGCCCCCTAACTGAGTCTAATTTTGAACAGAAGTGACACCGGTGAATATTTAGGCTATATGTATTTTTGCAGCCCCATCATGAAAAAATAAAAATAAAAAGGTGTCCAAAAATAAAAATAAAATTTTTGGTGTGGACCACCCTAAACATTTAGAGGTATGAAAAATAAAGATTGACCGATTCTTAGACCTAACCGATATGCACACAAAATTTCATTAAAAATCGAGCCGTAACAAACAAACAAACAAACACACCCAGTGTGTTCCGGATATGTGCCTGTATAGTCAACAACCGGGACCGAAT
Organism: Hestina assimilis; assembly: GCA_023373885.1. Taxonomy (NCBI): domain Eukaryota; kingdom Metazoa; phylum Arthropoda; class Insecta; order Lepidoptera; family Nymphalidae; genus Hestina; species Hestina assimilis. Next base: position 14,917,009 of record CM041754.1, on the reverse strand, counting down.
TTTTAAGTGCCCTCCGAAACACGGAGACGCTCATTGGTCACAGCAAAATACGGTTACCCATTGGTTGACTGATTGTGTCTAAAGTAGCTTAACCTGATGATGTAATATTGTACGTCAGGTACACATAGACCACGGCGTCCCGGACTTCGATAGAAGATACGTGTACCACGTGGCAGCCGGAAGCCAGGGGAAGATACACCAGGAGAGGGGTGAGTAACGCACTTTCAAACAAATATTTAACGAATGAATTTTCCATTCCGATACGGGAAATACCCACATGCAATAATGTCCATATGAGAATGAGTGTCGGAGGTTCAGATCCCATCCATATGTCCATTTCCTTTTCCTCCTGCGCGCCACACACAATAACCCCCTTCCCTCCCATTTTCTATGTGTAAGTACAAAACATAAGTATGCTTGCACGTAAAATACGTACAAAGGTAAATTATATCTTGCATGTCACATACTATACTCGAAAGAGATTTATCGACTCATTTATGGTGTTGGAAAATCGTGTCGCTGTGAGTGCAACGTAAAAATTCACTCCCAGCACCAAACGCGCCAAACGCACCAAACGCACCAAACGCACCAAACGCATCAAAAGAGTAATAATTTCGAAATAGGAGATTACCTGTATTTATTGGACCTAAGTAACAATATGGTAAGTTACTTCGCAAAATATCTTTGTAATGACGTCATGAAATAAAATAGTTATTGTATTTTTTTCATTTGTTTAAAAGGTTTTAGATACATTTTACACAATGAGTTTCGTGTTTAAATTATCATTTCAAAGAACACAAAAGAGCATAATAATTATTTCACCACGTTGTGGCGCAGCGGTAGCAAACCTGCCTTAAGCACCACAGGTCGCGGGTTCGATTCCCACTCGGAGTAGATGTTTGTGTTGACCATGGGTATATTTGTCCTTGTCTTTGTGTGTTTCCGGGCCTCCGACACAGGATATCGCTATCTCATGGGGCCGGTGAGTGCGTTGCGTTTATTTATTATTTATGTTTTACTCATAATAATAAGATATTTTAGATTAGAAAATTCTCTTCACATTTACATTTTAACTAAATTGACTCATTTACAAAAAAAAATGATTATTATATGGACGTAAATAAGCAATACCATGTCAACCCACAAAATTGAACAAACTTAGTGTTGGTAAATGGCTGAAGAACATTTTTTTTTTAATATTTGTTGAGTTTTAAGCTATAAAACTTCTAAAAAAGCCATTTTTAATCATGCAATTTATGTATTATTTTAACCGTTTTGAGTTATATTATATACGAAATATGCAGTTTGTATGTTTATTTTTTGTGAAAATAAGTAAAATAACTTACATACATCTTGAAATTGCCAAAAACTTGACCAATACATAAAAAATCATATAAAGCAAGTTGTTCAAAATATTCAAACGCGATTTTCTTGAAATGACATTCGTGTGGGTTGACATGGTATTGTTTATTTGGGTCCATATTAACATATAATTTTAATACTATAGGCTAATTGTGTTTTGATTAAGTATAACATAATATATTAAGTATAATAATAAGAGGTATACAACAAAAACACAACTAAGCCGTTAGTAGGGACGTAACTCTCCAGTGTTATCGCTATCAGATATCGATCGATAATGCTTTAATCATTGATGTTAAAGATGGTGGTGCATTGGGATATTATTTAAATTGATTATCTTTTATTATCTTGGAGGTATTTCAAGGAATACTACGCCATCTGTAACTGCGACATAAAAACATATAAGTCGTACGATTTTCAACAGTACGTGTACTTGGCGTTATGTAAATCTAATAGTTTTTAGTTTTTTAGTTAATTTTTTCGTGAATTTTTCTTTAAAACCAGAAAATACTTAAAATTAAGTTATAGAACATATTAAAATGGAATATTATTTTTATTTCGATATTGTGTTCTCGAAATCGGAATCTACTTAAGTAAAACCGAAAGGTGCAATACTAAATCCCATAAAAATAAATAAAATTGAAGTTTTTGTCATTTGAAATTAATAGCTTTTCACTAAATGCATATGAAAGTATATAAGCAAAATATGAAGTTTGTATACTTATTTTTTGTGAAAATAACCACGCGAGGGTAGCCGCGGACGCAGCTAGTAATACAAACACAGCGGGTACAGTTTTAACAGAGTGTATCTCTAACTTTACCGATAGCCCGTACGATCATAGCTACGCGTGTTGCAGGCGCGTGGGACGTGATCCGCGGGAAGATCGAGGCCGTCACCGGCGTCAGCAAGTGCAAGGAGAAGACTAAGGTGAGCTAAGGTGGCGCTAGTCTAGACGTTCTATCCGGAACCTTTCATCAGATCATTACAAAATTTGACAAACAAAAAATTTCATATTTAAAACAACATGTCTAAAAATCACTACGCAAAGTGCGAAGATATGGTCTAAACATACAAAAATATCAAGTTTTTGTATGGGGATTTAATCTTCAAATTCAATTTGTTTTAGGTTATAGTTTTGTCATGTCCGTCTGTCCGTCCGTATGTTACCGTTCATTTTATCGGAGTCTATTAGCTCTATCTGTACGAAATTTGGTAAATTGGTGTATTTATTATTTGTTATTATAACGGCCATAGTAATCTTGCTCTTTTGTTTTTTCAATCATTTCGCTATGAAGTAACGATAAATGAGAATATATTATAATCTTAAGGAATAATAATAACTTTTATTGGTCATTTGGTTGTGAATCATAAGTACTTGTATATATAAATACATACTATTAAAATTCCAATTATTTATCTGTACAGTTCATGAGATAAAACAAAAACATCAAAAATATCAATTTTCTTGTATGAGGACCCCATTTATTTAAAAATTTTATTTAATTTTTAGCATTTGTTGTTATACTCGCTACAGAAATCCACATTTTGTGAAAGTTTGAACCCTCTACCTATTACGTTTCGTGAGATACGCCCACTGACAGACGGACCCTAAAAAACAAAAGAAACTCCTTATTTTTGTTCAATTATTATGTTTATATATATATATATATATATTTATTATAATATTTGAAAATTTAATTTGACATTATTAATTATTTAGATCGTTTTTAGACAAATCAATGTGTTTTTTTCTCGTGTTATGGTTTTTATCAGTTGTATTGAGATGTACGTGTTTATTTGTTTCAGGTGCCGGAGTCGGACGCTATCGCCGAATTGGATTCCGTTATCGACAGTTATCATGGAAAAACAAGTAAGCGAACTATTATCGGAGGTTCTGTTCAGCTAAACATTTGATATATATACACTAAGCAAGGTGTTTATGTTACTAAAAATATTTTCAATTTAGTATTTTTATGTATGTTGATGACGTTGTGGCTCAGTGGTAGCGACTGTGCCTCAAGCACCACAGGTCGTGGGTTCAATTCCCGCTAGAGGTATTGACCTTACAGGCATGTGTTCAGGACCCCCGAAATTGGATATATCAATCTTAATGAGGGCCTTTGAGTGTGTAGCGTTCATTTATTATTATTATTATTTATATAGTATATATATATATATATTCAACATATTGTTATATAGTATTATTGAAATATGAACCATGTTAACATGTATATTAATTTAACATTAGGTCATATTTTTTTTACAGTCAAAGAAACTAGCAGTGTGCTGAAGAGATCGCGTCGAAAAAATAAGGAAGCACAAAATGACGCGAAAAATGGAGGAACTTGGCCCAAAGCTCGTGCCAATTTTATATTAGAGGATAATGCCACAGGCACCATCGTCCAGCCCCGGTCTAGGAAAGAGAGACCGCCCTTATCTATCTTACTAAGTCCACCTACAAAGCTGCCGCCAGAACCGCAGCGATCGAACACAAATCGGAACTCGAATCCCATACCACTAGGACATGTCCCCCTAACCCAAGTCACAACGCCGGCGAGACATTCTGTATACAAATCTATTGAATCGAGTCCAGCAGTCGAGCATTTTCCAAAACCAGCTCCTCTAGCCATTCACAACCCTTTTGCGCCAAGTAGTATGACCTTCGAGAAGAATCGTACATTGGAAAAAGAAAAATATCCATCAGCGATTACGAACAGGACGTCACCCCGAACAGATTGAGTTTGGTTCAAAATCCTTCAGAAGATTCGTTATTTTACCAACCAGCTATGAGGAATCGGACGAAAAGTCCCCATTCCCTGGATTTCATGGTCAATAAAGGCCCGAACTCCCTCGATTTCGTGACGAGGAAATCGCCGAGTTCATTGGACCATTCGATCAAAAATCACACGGGAAAAGATATCCTTGACCAGTTTTATTCTTCAAAAAAGGCGTCGTCACCGAAAACTGTCAACAAATATCCATCCGATAGTGACAGTTTTGGTCCGGACAGTTTGAACAGCAACGCAAATTTTCCCATGACGGGTACCCTACCTTCACAGTCGCGTCTTCAATCGCAATACTATAGAGGTCCTTTTACAAACTCGAACCCGCATACCTCGAGTCGTTACAACCACTTATCAAGTCCCACGAACATACCCCAGAGCCAATCTGGTGAAAGTATTGGTACTAACTACGATATGCTTTCTTTTACCTCCCACACGCACAACATGTCAGACCTCCAACCGGGGCCTAGAGCCAATCGCGAATATATTCACCACACATACGAGGGCGGTACATTTCCAAGGAAAAAGGAAAATCAAAGATTTCGAATACCCTCAAACCCCAGCGTGACCTCGAAGAACTCAGCCGGTAAACTAAGCACGGGCTCAATAGAGAGGAGCTCAGAGAGAAACTCGCCTATGCCAACATTTCATGTGGAAGTTTTGAGTCCCGGACGAGGTGCTAAGCAACAAGCTCATAAAACGAGGAATTCGATGCCGGAATATTGTGGGTTGGGCTGGAATAAACCATTACCTGGTGAGCTCCGGAGAGTGCATATAGACAAAAGTCAGCAACCTCTTGGAATACAGATCTACTGTCCTCCCAGCAGTGGAGGCGTCTTCGTGTCAACTGTTAACGAGAACTCATTGGCCAGTCAAGTTGGTTTGCAAGTTGGTGACCAACTTCTCGAAGTTTGTGGTATTAATATGCGATCAGCGACATACACGTTAGCTGCTAGCGTTTTGAGGCAGATTGGAAATTCCATTACAATGCTCGTGCAATACAGTCCTGAAAAATACAAAGATGAAATGGAAGTTCCTGGGAGTTCATCTTCTGGAGAGAGTTCTCATGATGAGGAGGTTTCTTTATCAGGGTCACCTACCCCGAGGAACTCGCCTGGTCCGCAACAGTCTTTGAGAATGGACGTACCGTCTACTGATGCCACATTAAGGCAATCCCAGGGTAACAAGGATCTACCTAGGTTTTTGTTGATAGAGATGAGGAATTGTTCGGATTTAGGCATAAGTTTAGTTGGCGGTAACGCAGTGGGAATTTTCGTGCATAGTGTTCAAATTGACTCACCGGCGTACATAGCGGGATTACGGACGGGGGATCAAATATTAGAGTACAATAATGTGGATTTGAGACGAGCTACCGCTGAACAGGCAGCTTTGGAATTAGCAAAACCAGCGGACAAGGTTAGTTTCAGAAATTTCTTGAAATTTATGTATTTCATTAGTAAATCCTTAAACTTAATTTAAAGCCCAAAAGATGGCCCAGTTAATAGAAAACGGAGACTCTAACCGAAGGTCACGAATTCATATCGTGCATAACGGTGAAGGGAAACATTGTGAGGAAACCTATATGTCTTAGGAAATTCTAATTCACAGTGGAGCAGCGTGGTAGTACTACCCCTTAAATACTTCTTCTTAATGGGAGAGGAGGCCTTTGCCCAGCAGTGGGACATTAACAGCGTTTCTCATTACAGGTCAGCGTGCTGGTCCGCCACGACCTGGCGCAGTACCACGAGGTGAAGGACCAGCCCGGCGACGCGCTGTACGTGCGCGCCGGCTTCGACCGCTGCGCCAAGATCACGTCGGCGGGCATGGACTGCGTGGACGAGTACTCGCTGTGGTTCCGCAAGGACGAGGTGCTGTTCGTGGACAACACGCTGTTCAACGGCGCGCCGGGCCTGTGGCGCGCCTGGCAGCTCGACTGCAAGGGCGTCAAGCGACACTGGGGCACTATACCCAGCAAGTTCAAGTGAGTTTCAACATTGTAAATATGACATTGCTGTAGAGATTAGAGTCTACAACGTTTCAATTAATTATTATAACACCAGATTGATCTGTGATTGATTGACTGACCCTGCAGGCTCGTACTCATTGTCTCTCATTTCATGACTTGTAATTCTAGAACTCTAAAGTTAATCAAAAGGATTTAATCTTCTTCATATAATTAGTAGGATGTTGACTTCTGCTAAAATCAGTGTAAATCCATATCTGCAGATATGTGTTACATATAACTACAACTGCCCCTTATTGACACAAATTTCTCCCGAGCTTAATACACTACAGGCATATTCCATCCGCTCAAGAAATGGAAAATAAACCACAAAGTAAAGGTTCAAATTCGTGTGACATAGTCGAATTTATTTTTCTTTTCTTTGGGAGTTTTGTCAAAGTGTAGTAAAAATATTTTTGCTCTACAGGGTGGAGGAAATCCTGCGGCGGTCGACGGGCGCGCTGGACAGCGAGGCGCAGCGGCGCGCGTCCAGCACGGCGCGGCGCTCGTTCTTCCGCCGCAAGAAGCACCGCGACAGCAAGGAGCTGGCCAGCTTCTCCAACACCGAGCTGGGCTGCTGGAGCGACTCCGGCACGCTGGCCGACGACGCGCCGCCGCTGTCCTACCAGCGCGTCGAGCGCCTGCACTGTGAGCCACCCCACCATGCCACCTCTAGCCCCCCCTTTCTACTATTTACCACCCCTTGCCACCCTTGGCCACCGCTTGCCACTTCACTCCTCCTTGCTCCCCTTGGTCACCCCATTTCATGCCACACCTTACTATCCCACCCCTTGTATCCTCACAAACAACGCGAGGTATAACTCTCTCAATATAAATTGAACCATGAGCAGTAACACATTTTTGGATCTCAACTGATTGCGGCAAGAAGGGGGCCGCGTTACTATAGTAACGCGGCGACGCTCGACTTGTTTGGTACACTCGGTCACGGTTGTTTTAGTTCTTTAAAAATAAATTATTAAAAATTAAATACCAAGTGTGTGTGCATTTAATTTTATTTGAAGATAAGAGGTCATCCCAATAAGTGACAGTGATTAAAAATATACATTAACATAACAGTATAATTTTTTAATATACCTTTTTTCTATACTATTTATTTATTTAATTTTATTTAAATAATTAATAACAGTAATCAATAAATAATTAATTGAATTTAGAAGGAACAATATCTATATTATATACTTAATTCGTTGTCCCCACTTTATAAAAAATCTATATTTTGTTTACCACTATTGTCCATGATTGTACCTGCGCAGACGCGGCCATTTTGGTTCATTTTAAATTGAGAGAACTATAATGCTCTTCAGTGAAACGCTTTCCGACTCGCTCTCCTAAGACAACTGCCCAACCGGCGATAGGGAAATTTTAAAAATGTCATGCCATGTATATTTAAAACTATACTTGGACGCAAATAAGCAATAGCATGTCATCCCACACGAATGTCATTTCGAGAAAAACACGTTTGAAAATTTTGAACAACTTGCTTTATATGATTTTTTTTTCATAAATTGGTCAAGTTTTTGGCAATTTCAGATTTATGTAAGTTATTTTACTTATTTTCACAAAAATAAGTATACAAACTGCATATTTCGTATATAATATAACCCAAAACGTTTAAAAATACATAAATTGCATGATTGAAAAAATGGCTTTTATAGAAGTTTTAAAGCTTATAACCCTACAAATATTAAAGAAAAATGTTCTTCAGCCATTTACCAACACTTCTGCATATACAACTCAGTTTTTTCAATTTTGTGGGTTGACATGATATTGCTTATTTGCGTCCACTTATATTTCAAGTCATCTAAAATTCGTGCTACGTTGCAAATAAGATGAACATCGAAAGTTATGAAACTTTTGCCCGCAAACCTGAGGGTTGTTAACTTGACATGAATTTGACAAATGTTCCTGATTATAGCCATATAATATAATTAATAAAAATCTATTATATTTATTATATTGTTTCCAATATTACGTCAATTGATACCATTGTTCAGATGGAAGTCGAAGACCAGTTGCAGTTTTGGGGCCACTGCGAGACTGTGTGGCTGGAAAGCTGGTGACAGACTGGCCGCACGTGTTCGCCCGCGCGAGGCCTGATCCGCGGACTTTAAGGGACCTCGCCGAAAAGGTACCATATATTTCGCATAAAATTGTAATTTTCAAATCTATCTTCTTCCTAGCATTATTCCCGATATTATACGAGTAATTACCCAGGGTCTGCTTATTACTCTTGTCCGGATTTGACATGTTACTAATTTTTACACAGAGCGATTGCCATCTGACCTCCGCAACCCGAAGGGCGAACCCATAACTCATTCGATAAGAGCAATTTACTTATCAAGAGTTAACGATTATTATCAGATGTCATGTGATAACAGCCGGGACCGACAGCTTAACCTGCTCTCCGAGGGGCGGCGAGGAGACCCACAAAGAAAAAAACCCAGACCGAAACAGATATTTGTAAGATCAATGCAAACATCTGCCCGACTACGAATCGAACCCGCAACCCTCGAGGCTAAAGACAGACTCGCTACCCACAACGCTACAACGGTTTCAAATCTATATTTCATCGAAATAAAATACTAATATCATTCTTGAATTTTTCAGGGTATTCACTGCATAGTTGACGTCAGTGTTCCAGTAATAGAGAAACTTCATAAACATCAGATTTATCCGATAATTCTGTTCATCAAGTTTAAATCATTCAAGCAGATAAAGGAGGTTAAGGATACAAGGTATCCTGCGGATAAGGTATCCGCGAAGGCCGCTAAGGAAATGTATGAACATGGCCTTAAAGTTGAGAATGAATATAGGAATTACATATCTGGTAAGTATTGTGGCTTGATATAAATATTCATTAACATTAAAGATTTGAAGAATTTTCGTAACACTTAGTATTGTTTCTAGCGGAGATCCCTGCGGGCGTCAACATCGCGTACATGTGCACGCAGATCAAGGAGGCTGTTGAGGAGGAGCAGAACAAGACGCTGTGGGTCCCCTCCGCGCAGGCCTGACCCTTGCCCCCCACGCCGCCCTCCCACACCCTCCACCAGCACCCCTCCAGGCAGAAATCCGTCACCTTCTGCGCGCACTGTAAGTACGACAAACCATCCACGGATACAGATGTAGACGTCAGATACTACTCGGATCCCGGACAACCAGATACACCCAAACACAAGACGAAGAAGAAACCCAAGGAGACCAGAAAGGATTCCATCGATAGCGACATGAAGTATTACTCGGAACCGGATGCCAAGTATTTCGAAATTGACTACGAATTCCTCAAGGAGTTAAGGAAAATAGCGCGAAACAACTGCGCGAAATGTAAAAGGAAACGGTCGAGGAAAAGTGATAAGGAGTCCCATAAATATAAAGATAAAAACAGATTGAAGCCGCCTCGTCGTGTGCGTTTGAAGGAAAATTATATTCTTTGCAATGGGAGATATCATAGCGATATGGAACATTGTAGATATTGTTGTAAAATATGCAACCGATCTACCGATACCCTCGATTCAATGGAAGACGAATACTCCCTCGTTTCCAGGAGCTATAGCCTCCCATCCAGCAAAGCTACCATAAGTTCTCGATCAAGATCGACGCCTTCGAATCGTCCGCGAGAGAGGAAGAACTCGATTCAATCCAATAAGTCGGTATCGTTCCGTGAATCGAGTAATGAGGAATCGTTAAAAGACGAACCGAATTACACGGCGAGCAGTTTTACAAACGATCTGAAGAAGTTCCTGCTGAAACCGTCTTCACCACGACTCAGCTTACGCGAGAAATTTATTATCAGTTTCAAACAAGAATTGGAGGCTACGAAAAGATCGCCCAAACTTAAAGCCATTAAGGGTCTCTGGAAATCTTATTGATGTGGAAATATATGACATCCATAGAGTCACTAAATACTATAGACAGGACCTTCCATATAGACAAAATGTCAATGACTCGGTGGTGCTTTTTCGTAAATTCAACACCAGCGCAACGAAAAGAAGTTAGTCACAAGCTTGTAACATAATCGAATGAAGTTAGCGTGTGACCAATTTCGATTCGATGCGTTGAATTTACAAAGGAGCACCAGCGAGTATAGCGGTTTCTTTTACGTTGATCAAATTCATGGCAACTTCACACGCCAAATATAGAACGGTCATTGGTTGCCTGTTGGTCATCGGCTGTCCTCATCCAATGAGCATTCTGTATTTTTGTGTGATAAGTCGACATTACCTAGATTTTTGGCAAATCGTGTTTTTTGGAAATTATATTTAGATAGGAATTGAATAATATTTTTATTGATGAAATATGAATAATATTTTTTATTATTCTCAAAGAAATAAATGGGAGAAATAATTGGCCTGGAGACATCTGGACTTGAACCGGGGTTTTCATTGCCTGAAAACACTCCTACTAGATTTCATGAAAAACATTGAAGCAGTTTCCGAGATTCAGATTGTATATACAAGAATCGCTCGTTTAAAGTATTTGACAAACGTACGAGAAACAGGAGGTATGACATTAAGTCTGTATGATAGGGCGTGTCTATAGTATTTAGTAAGTCTATGGTCATACCGTTATAGTTTATTGTGATTATCGATATCTTGTAGAAAAATTTTTTCAAGTATTTATTGAATACGTTCTATCGACTTTCTATACTTTTGTACTTTAGTACGATTTATACAAAAAGGACGTCGACGTGATCCCTTGTATTTCCTTATCCTGGTGCTTATTTTTAGGATTATATTATTGGTTCTTTGTATAAACGTATTTTGTGTCAACGTAAGTGTTCAGAATTGGTCTAAACTTTGCAATAGCAATGTGTAGGTGCTAAAGTATATATGTCTCTGACATAAACTAGTTTCAAACTTTTAACTTAGAGTATCTCTATAGTAATAAAATTAGACGAATCGGAAAATATCAATGCCTTTAAAGTAAAATAGAGGTGTCTTATGGACGCACGGTTGGAACGGAGTCCCTTTTGCTATATCTTTTTTTTTAGTGGAATAACTGTTATGATCATATCACTACAGAAATTAACTATATAATAGAGGTGGATATATTTTCATATTTTTTTTCTATTAGAGGTCAACTTAAACTGGACGTGCGCAAAATTTATATATAAATCTTTCGATTGAGACCATTTTTGAAAGACCTCTTAGTAACTGTCTTATCAAAATAATTTATAAAAAAAGTGCCTGAAAAAGTATTATTACACTTTTATCGGCTCCGCTTAGAGTGTGACGTGCGATAAGAAACTTCGTTCCAGAAGTCATTTTCATTACAATCTTCTTCGTCTATCATATTATATTCTTTAATAAATTAAATTTATTTTGAATATTTATTTAATGGTGCCGCTGAGATTAATAAAAAGTCAATTTTATCTTAAATCTTTTAGCTCATAATTATCAATATTCCTCATCTATAACTGATATGTCAAAATCTAATATCATTAAATTAAAACAGTGAAATTTGTATATTTCAAAGTGTCTTAGATTAGACTAGTAGTCTATAGTAATATACCCTAAAATCTTATACATAGGGTTCACTTTGCAAGGTAGTTATAGTAATAGTGAATGTTGAAGGTAGTTTAGGGAACAATAGGAACATAGTTTTGTTATGTTTATAGATATTTATAGTATTATCATGTACCTAAACGGCAAATAGTGTTGCGTATTGTGGTAGAAATTTTGTAGAGTATTTATATAAGGTTTATGTCATTACAACGATTTTTCGGGACGATAAATATAACATGGTATTCATGTAACAATAAATCAAATAAGTTTGCTGCTGAATAATATAACAGATATATTGCATGTAATATGTTTATATGTTAGATCGATATTTATTGAAGAAACACTATTTATTATATAAATGCACACGTAATACCGTTTATACCCAAAATGTTAGCACATCGCACCGTTTTAAAAAAAATATATGAATTTTCAATAATGGCTATTATATACAAGTATTAAGGTCTAAAATTGCATATACAAGTTTTTTTTTTTTGTAGATGATTGGTTATCGGAATATAGGGTTGGAACTGGATGAAGGACCAAGTTTTGAATTCGATTTGAAAACTTAAGCCCGCTTTTTATATAAACATCTGACCACAGAGTAAAAATGTTTTTTTTTTAATCTGTCTGAAAATTCAGCCAGTGTTTAAATTTATCTATTTATTTTAATATAAAGAGTTATAAGTTTATGTATAGTTCAAAACAGTGCTAAAGTGCAGTTGATATGCGATCTCATTGATATTCATGTGATGAGGCTTTATGGTAATTGAGTTTTTTTTAATTATTATTATTTTCAGCACATTTTAGTGGTTAAGTTTTTTATGTACAGAGATTTGATACGAGTTTACGTTATGTTAGAGCTATTGCTTTTGCCGTTAAAACAGCTTTACGCTTATTACATGTTTTGTTGTTCTCTTCTGCGCATAGATGGCGCCACGCGTTCAAATCAAAACCCCCCGCCCCTCTTAACATACGATCAGAATGATAAAAATTCTCTAATAAATTGTTTATGTATACATTAATGGTAAAGCAATGAATTGAAGTTTTTTTTTTTTCAAAAATCAAAATTGTTTTGAATAGTAAAAAAAAAAATAAGTCGGATAAATCTGATCCTATTTACTTAGATGAGGATAGAAGTATCCGGGCATCAATGAAAAATATTTTCTGTCTAAAACTTTATTAAACATCTTGATACTAGTATTATCTTCATGAATTAGGTATATTAACATAATTAGCTTTAAATTACAACGCCATAGAAAATATATCCTGATAAAATTGTAGGTCTTTCTTTTTTGGCTACATAAAAGTATACAATGCCTTATTAAGTATTTAGATTGCTAAGTTGCTTTACCATTGGAAAGTTCCTCTACTTCGATTCCTATTCATCTATACAAATATATGATTTATTATAAATACAATATGGTGCTACTTTCAAGAGTAAATAAAAGATTTATTTATTTATTATATCACATCGGTATTTTTTTATAAATTTTTATATGTATTTTTCTATATATTTAATTTTATTGAGATTTTTTATCATCTCTGATCACTAAAATAGTTACCATATAAAAAAATAAAAAACTTTCGAAGTTGCACAAAAAGTTCAGTTCAATATAAAACCACAGTTAGTTTTAAGTAATACATTATTTTGATCTGATATTATAGCTAAGGAACCGTTTGCTTATATTGTTCTATGATGTAAATTATGAATTAAATAATTATTATATAAATAGTCGTTGGGAATGTATTTTAAAATCGACAATAAACAGTATTTAAATTATAACTTTACAAGACAAGTTTTGATGTCTTATTTTCGATATATTTATCTGTTTTAAGTTTTGTTTTTTTTTTTGTCTGTATTTTTACCGTATTTTTGTATGTAAATTTGTTTTATTCGTAAGTATTTTGTATGTATATTTCAACGGCGAGTGAAGTTTCCTTACATATTACGTTTATAAAGTATCAACGAATTGTTTACGATTTAGTATGGAGCAATAAATAAATATACGGAATGACTTGAGAGTTTTATTTCTATGTGGACCACCACCACCGGCGGTCTTTCCGAACCGATACGACTTGGGAACCTTCAAGTGAAGAGCCTATTCTTTTCTTAAAGGTCGGCAACGCACGCACCCGCATGCCCTCTGGTGTTGCAGATGTTCATGGGCGGTAATTGCTTAACATCAGTTGAGCTTCCTGTGAGTTTGAAATCTAGATTTCATTTGATCAAAAATTACTCTGCTGGGTAAATAAATTTATTATTTTTTATCAATTTAAAAAGCATTCACAAATAAACCAAACCAAATGCTTCCTTGATCGATTCCCATTAATTGCAGTCAAAATGAATCTGAATCTTACTGTTTTTGGCTTGAATGGGCCAGCTCGACCGAGGCGGCTCGTTTGAGGGAAATAAATTATATAGTAGCATTATGCGAACATTCTCTTTTCTCCCTCCATTGTGTCTCCATTCCTTGACAAATCTGCCACACGTTTTTAACATTCCTCGTGTTACAACCGTCCATGGGCTACGAGGACTGCTTGCAGTCAGATGAGCCTTAGGCTCGTTTGCCCACTTTGTTTAAAAAATTACTGCATATTGGTTATGTTTCCGCTTGACCTTTATCTTATTTTGTATAAGCGCTCGACGTATTTTACCTAGATCTCATATAAATTATTATTATTATGAATGACTCTTAAACAATTGGTGAAATGGGACAAAATGTGCGTACGTGCTGAGCGGCCCCTAGGCGGATGGTAGTCCGCGTGGTCCCTGTCGGGCGCGCTTGCGAGGTGAGTGCTGCGGGGCATTATTATCTTCCGCCCCGCGCTACGAGTACAGGTCGTCTACTGGCCATTCTGTCAGAGACCCCGTAAATTGTAACACATGTTCAGGTCGGCCACGAAGCAGGATTTATTGAGTCCCCATGACGATAGTATGCTCTCATGGTAACTCCTATAGCTCGGTTCTCCCTATCAACAAAAATAGATAAAACAAAATAGCTACTTGCATAGGCCTAGGCGTAGCAATCATTTGGCCTAATCATCAGGCATAATCTTAATTTCGGTCCAGAGGGGCAAAATGACTATTTTCTCCATGTTATTAAATAGTTCAAAATGCATTATATTATTGTATGTCCCAGTACCTTTTTAGCAACCTACCTACCTCGCTACGCCCATGGGTACTTGTATACTATAAAAATGTTAATTAAATAAATAAATAATAAACGCTGCACACTCAACGGCCCCCATTAGGATAATGATATCCTGTGTCGGGGTCCGGAAACACATACAAAGACAAGGACAAATACACCCAGACCGGAAAATATGGTTGCATGCTTAATACAAACATATTATGCTCCGAGCGGGAATCGAACTCGCGACCTGCGGCAGCGAACCTGCCTTAACCGCCACAACGTCGTCATATACAACGTCGTCATATATAATTTATAACAAAAAGCTGAACAAGCTGTGAAACTCAACAAACAAGTCAATAAAATAAACATTTCCATTACAATAACAGACTTAAACTTAATTATCTCTGTCCAGTTAACACTTTCAAAGCGATAAATTAAAATTTCATACGGTTTTGAAATGACAGCTACTAGCAAGAGAATTTTTATACTAACTCAAGTGTGTGTAATAAGTTTTAGCTGATATTTATCAGATTTTCTTACGACTAATTTATAAATATTGTATAAACAAATATAACACGAAACATACACAACGAACAGGACAAACACACCCAGACCGGAACACAAGCCTGTATGTTCAATACAAACATCCACTCCGAGTGGGAATCGAACCAGAGACCTAGGGCGCTTAAGGCAGTTTCAGTGCCGCTGCGCCACAGAGTATAATGTTTTTTAGATCATTATATGTTGTGCATACACTCATGTGTTTCGGTCTGCGTTGTGCTTGTTTTTGTATGTGTTTCCGAAACCCAGAAACAGGATATAAATATCCTAATCCGTAAAATGTATAACTACATAAATATATTACTAACATTAACAAAGATATTTATAAATATTGCATTATATATGCTATATAACAATGATGTTATGTATAAACAAATACTTATTACCTAAGAACTAACAACCAGATTAGACAACCTGAAAAATGAGGTAAGAAGCATCTAAACTAGAAACTATAGTGAAGGAAACACTAAATACTTGAGTTCGTTGTTAGTTTGATAATTAATCTGTCAATCAACAATACCCATCGATTTCACGTATATAGAATCGGGTTATAATTAGGGCTGTCTAGAGGTCCGTCTTCAAGCGGTCCCTTTTCATCTTATATTTTAGATTTTCGACATTTCACAACCATTTCAGATATTATTTATTCTTTATGCTATTCCCAAATACTAATCTGAACTGATCGGTAAGCGATCGATATGTTAAGCAACTTTAGGCTTTGTCAGTTACTAGATGGGTGATCGCATAGTGGTATTTCAACTGAGCGCCTCGTACTTCGGAGGGCACGTAAAAAGTTGGTCTCCTCTGTTATCAAATTTACAATAGTCGAAAAGTCAAGGCAGAGACATATACGAGCGATCTGAACAACTCTGACACTAGGTTGGCCACTAACCACTCGATGAGAAGAAGAATTATGATTTACAAACTTGCGCCTTTTATGAAGTTGTTTAATAGGAGTATTGTCAACTTTTTGAAAATAATAAACGTATTTAGCCGTACAATGATAGGTAAATGTATTATTTTTATGTCAAGGTCATTTTTATTGGTGTGCGGTTCTTTTGGCAACCCTGTCTGAAAGGTGTAACATAGATTGTACGATGCAGGTGGTAGGAAATTAGAAGATATATTTGGTTCTGATTAAAAATTTCAATAGCATGATTAATTTCCACATATAATTTTTATCGTGTTAGAATCATTCTTGCGTAATGGTAATCAAGTAGAATGATTCGACTAAGATAAAATCACCTTTTCCTTGTTATGAAAGTCGACGAATGTGAATTGATGACGTTGTGGCGCAGGGTAGCGAACCTGTCTTAAGCGCCACAGGTCGCGGGTTCGATTACCGATTGGAGCAGATGTTTATACTGACCATACAGGCAGGCTTTCCGGTCTGGGTGTGTTTGCCCTTGTCATTTTGTATGTTTTCGGACCCCAACACGTGATATAACAATCATAATCGGGACCGTTGAGAGTGTTAAAAAAATTCAAGGAAAAAGCAATACAAAAAGCAAATGAACCGAAGAGGGCAATTAAAATGATTTTAAAACGTAGATATTATTGTAATGATAAGATTGCGTAAAAATATACATAAGTATGTATAAAAACTCACACTAATATTGAAACCAATTTTTGTAACAAGTTCCATTTGTCCAATTAAAACTTATATTCAACAACAGTATAAAATAAGTACCTACTATTTAAAGTTTATAATATAGACTGATTTACTGAAATACGGTGTATCTAATCTAGTGAAAAGCAAAGCATTTTTTCCACGTTATTTCTTTAATAACAGTATTTAGATCGCGTACCTCGCCGACCGGGTTACACTTCTACATTGTCCCACAACTCGCATGATGTATCCTGCAGCGCACGCGAGAAGCTAACTAATTAGAGAAAGTATTTTACTAAACGAACATTTCAATGGAAGATCTATTTGTAGTTCAATCGCGTTGGTTGCGGCATTATTATAATCAAAGTTGAGCATGAGATGATGGGCAGATGTTTGTATTGATCATACAGACATGTTTTCCGATCTGGGTGTGTTTGTTCTTGTCATTGTGCATGTTTCCGGACCCCCGACACAGGATATAACTATCCTAATGGCGGCCGTTGAGTGTGTAGCGTTTATTATTATTATTAGATACTTATTAAACTTTGCGACTGGCACGGGAATAATAATTTAAACTCAAACCCACAACCTTCCGCAATAATTATCTTAGCGGTATTTTTGTATTAATGTAATTTATAATAAGAATTTACTTTGAAGTTTTTTAGGACACAGATTATTCATCCGAAAGCTTAGTAATTTTGATAAATGATAATGAACAATAATTAATTAATGTAATGAAACGTTCACTTAATATAAATAGGTCTGAATCTATTGAATATAAATTAAAGATAAAAAAATAACGAATGAATTAGAAAAAAACATATAGTCTGTGTGACTTGGACGTGAGTAATATTTATTTTATTAATTAGATGTGATTGAGAATATTCTAGAATTGATTGTTTCCGGTATTTATTTTTAGTAATTTATTTGAGACGCTCATCGATCTCGTGGGTTAAGCAACTTTAGGCGTAATTGTGAACGCATAGTAGTTTTTCAAATGAGCGTGTTCGTGTTTTGGAGGGCACGTAAAAAAGTCGGTCCCGGCTGCTATCAATTTCATAGCCGTCGATAAGTCAAGTCAGAGGCCTATACGGGCGACCATAACTCTGACACTGGGTTGGCTACTAACCACTCGATAAGAAGAAGAAGTAATTTATTTATGTTTTTTTTTGTTATAATACACATTAAAAAAATTACTAAAAGTATATACGTTAACAGTGTATAAGAAGTGGCTTTTATTATTTTAATAAAATGATTGAAATAATAGTTTATTTCTAGAAATTTTCTATAAATTGTTCGATACGATGCCTACGACTGTACTTAGCATCGCACTGCATGGTATAGTTAGTTTTCTCACACTTAGGAGCATAAATGGTCGGGCAGTCACGCATCCTTCAGAAGTGAAATAAGTTCTGTGCAGATGTTTTCCCCGTAGCCTCGGGTTTCTCCGAGAGATAATTGAAAAGGCTTTCTATTTATAAGTAGTCAGTAAATTATTATTTTTCATTATTTATGTGTAGAGTTTTACACTTTTCTGCATAAATGGAATCGAGATTATAAATTCAGATGAGCTTGTGTGTGTGTAATTGTGATGTTTCTTCGGTCGTTGCATGTCAATTTTACGATAGAGATAAATGGACGCAAATAAGCAATACCATGTCAACCCACAAAATTGAAAAAACTGAGTTATATATGCGGAAGTGTTTGCAAATGGCTGAAGAACATTTTTCTTTAATATTTGTAGGGTTTTAAGCTTTAAAACTTCTAAAAAGCCCTTTTTTAATCATGCAATTTATGTATTATGTTAATCGTTTTGGGTTATATTATATACGAAATACGCAGTTTGTATACTTATTTTTGTGAAAATAAGTAAGATAACTTACATAAATCTGAAATTGCCAAAAACTTGACCAATACATATAAAAAATTCATATAAAGCAAGTAGTTCAAAATTTTCAAATGCTTTTTTCTCGAAATGACATTCGTGTGGGTTGACATGGTATTGCTTAATAATTGTATTCCATTAATAATTGATGGTCAAAACATAAGGGGCGTTGGTGTACCTAAGATTTTACTCGAGGAAGGGCAATTCTAATTTTGTATTTATTTATCTTACTGCTTCTCAGTATCCAGGGTCCAGGTTGGAGAGCAGGCTCCCTTATGACTAAACAATAACCCTGGTTAGAGATTTTTTTCGTCCTAGCATTATTCACGGTATTTTATGGTATGCTTATTACTCTTACACGGAGCGATTGCAATCTGAAATGTTACCGGTAATTACTCCATAACCACGATAAGATTAAGTACAGTTAAAGTTGTTTTTTTTTTAATTTCCATATTTTTCAATAGATTTTTATAAGAATACACATTTTAGTGAAATCAACATTTTGCTTATTTTTTTAGTGAATATTTTATATATTTTGTTTTATTTTATTGAATAGAATATCAATCGAATTGGTGTCAAGATTTATTAATATTAATTTTGTATTTCTAAATATAGTTGAAAGACCGGATTAGCTCCTTCGTCACTAAAAATGACTTTGTGAATCGTTAAGATTAAATATTTGTAGAAGCTTGTTTTTGTTATATTATGATTCTCTATAGATCTAGATCCTAGATCTAGCATTATTCCCGGTATTTTACCTAGGGTCTGCTTGTACTCTCATCCGGAACCGGATACTTCAAGAATAAGTACAAGTTCTTACACAGAGTCATTGCCATCTGACCTTTGCAAACCTAAGAGCGAACCAACAACTAATTGGATAAGAGCAAATTTCATATCAAGATTATTATTAGATGTTATGATAACATACGGGACCGACAGCTACACGTGCTCTCCGAGGCACGATGGGGAGACCCACAAGCAGGCTCTCTACCAGCACGCCATAACGGTTGTCGATTGATTCTCTACAGATGTAATATCAAATTCATGGGTCGAATTTGGATGAGGCGGGCACAGGACGGTGTAGAATGGTGACAACAAAAGAGGTCTATACCCAGCAGTGGATGAATTCAAAAAATAAAAAAATCTTACTTATAAAATAAACCACTTTGTAACTGTGCAAATATACAAAAACGTTTGTGTCCTTAATGTATACTCTTATACAAATTAATCTTCTAAAGTAATTACATATATAAATGCAATTATCGGGCCGCAATTAATCTAACGTATTTTTATAATAAAAAAGTACGGCTGGCGATTAAATAAAAATTATGCTCAGAATAGCATTAATTATTATAGATTATGAAAAATTTGCGGTTTAATTTAAAATTTTAAATATTACCTATATCTTTTTTAACTGTCAAATATATTTTCTATATATACAAATAAATAAAATTGAAGTGTCTTTTTGTAATGTCAAAATGCATATGAGAGTATATACCATAACAAAATACCAATTTTTGTCTTTGTGTTTGTCTTTCTGTCTCTTTATTACGATTAACTTCTGAAATGCCTGGATTCATTTTAGCCGATGTTATAAGGAATCTCGTTTTAATTTAAGTTTTATTTTAGAAAAAGATTAGGATTAAAACTAAAAAAGATAATCATGAATCCTGTTAATCACGACAGTATATAATCTTTGTTTCCGGACCCCCGACACAGGATATAATTATCCTAATGGGGGCCGTTGAGTGTGTATGGTTTATTATTATTATTGATTTATTATTATCTTTTAAAATGATTACTCATCCTAAATTTTCCAAGCAAATGAAAGGAAACTTTAGTAACGACGCGAATCAGGTCATCGTACCGAAGTTATCTTTTTTGTCCCTTTTGCTGTTTAAACGAAACCGCAGACCCATTACGCCGTCAGTCGCCAATCTGCCTCGACAGCGGACCATGCGCACGCGCACCGCTAAAATGACCGACGGAATTACGCGCGAAAAAATAATAATACGTAAAAAATATTCAATAATTCAGTGAAATTAATTTATAATATATTTTAGTACCAAAGAAAATTATTTTATCAACAATTATGTTTAGAAAATGCTTACGAAATTTCGAATCGGGTGTTTGGTGTGTTTATTAATAATTAATATTTGTTTCTGTGATGGTTACAACGGTAATAAGTTTAAGAGGAAGGTTGATAATGTTGGTGTGGTTGCGAACAATATACATAAGAATGTAACAATTGATAAGGACGAAAATAGGGGTTTTTTGCCAAATGGTAAGTACAAGTTCAGCTCTACTTAAATTAAAAGCATTTGCGATAAAAATTCTTTTTGCAGTGATTGTAAAAATTTTAAACGAGCCAATCTTGTTCAATTATGGCCGAAATATAATTATCTCTGTGTTTTTTAAATTCCACTTTATAATTTAGCTGGCTTATTCTGAATCGTCATAACATAAAATACCGATTTTATTAAATAAATACCTATATCAGATCAAGTGACATTATAAATAATTTCAGTAACTTTATCATGTAGCATTTTGTGTGATTTTTAGTATTTTGTATTACCTTCATCGCGGTAGTATATACTATCTAGCAAAAAACGTACAATCAAAGTAGATTCTTAAAAATAATTATCGACTAAAATACACCCCAAAAAAACTTTCCAATTCAGAAAATCATTCTTAACGTCGGTTTATCGTCATAGTTTTTAATTAAATTATTCCGACATTTTTTTTTAAATTTATCTATGTACCCAAAAACAAAGTCACAAAACAGTCACAATAAAAATACACATTAATATGTACAATGGAAACAGATATCTCTTTAAGAGATCACTACCAGTTATCCATGCATGTGGAAGAATTAGACGAGGTAGAATTGCAGCGCAGGTACTGGAAGTAATATTAAATAAAATTTAAGTAAATAAATTATTTTGAAAAATGGTGTTCTTTTGTCTTATATGTGCAGAATCATCTATAGACATAACTCTGAATTGCTTGACCTTAAAATTTAATATAAAGTAGTCAGCTCAGTGTTACTGTAAAAGAATTACCTACTTGGAAAATCTTGCTCAAGTGGTTTTATATCGAAAGCTGTACGTTTTAATAGTTAACTTGAATTAGCACACTCGTTCTAATATACAGTATAGTTCGTACACAGATTATACATTGATATATTTTTGTAAAATATACAATACACTCTTGATTTTTTTCATTTTCGTATTTCTTATCGTACATAAAAAATATACTTAAGTATGTACCTAAACAATTAAGCATTCATCTGTTATTGATTGATTTAATTATGTTGAAATGTGTTGGAAGAAGAGTGAATGACCTTTACGGTCATGAAGAATGAATGATCTTTACGGTCATTAATTCTTTTCATCATATTGAATTATTGAATAAGGTTAATCGATGATTAAATCTAAAAGTATGTTGATATATGATACATAAAATCACTATTTGTTATTAAATAACAATATTGAGGCGATTATTTTTAAAGTTATTATGAAATTAACTGCATCTGTGGCTCCACTCGGGTTGTCAACCGATTTTTTTATGGCACGGAACCCTAATTCTTTTTCTAAAATAAAAACCGCCTAAATTACGCCCTATAAATTCATCTATCTGCCAGTGAAAGTCGCGTTAAAATCGGTCCAGCAGTTTCAACGATTTTCAGAGAGAAAAAAAAATGTACATAAGTAATGTTTACACTTTCATATGCGTTTAGTGAAAATTAGGAATTACAAACAGACACTTCAATTTTATTTATTTGTATGTATGTATATATGGAAAACTTTCTATAACAATGACATTTGGATTACTCGCTCGGTAGCCGATGTATGCGCACGCGACTACCGTCTCGTAACTAGTAGTTCGTTTATAGCCACCGGCTCGGCCGCTTTTAAGTAGGCTCTGACAAGCAAGTTTTGCAAACGTCTCATCTCAGAACGACCTTGATTTAATCTTTCTTTATTGCTGTTAGTTTCACTGTTTTAAATTTGAGATCAAATAGAGTCCCGTCATCGTACTACTACCACCTTCTTCCGTCCAAATTTAAACACACTGTAAGTGGTGATATTGCTGATGGTAGGGTGCGGGTTCGATCCTTACCCCCTTGGACCATTGTTCTACCGACACCTAGCGCAAGCCATGATTTTGAGGGTCAATAGGAGTAGACCCCCTTGGACCATTGTCGAACCGACACCTAGCGCATGCTATGATTTTGAGGTACAATAAGAATAAAAGGTACTAGTAATAAATTTAAAAAATAAGGAAAAGCTAATATTCTTGAAAAAAAAGATTGATTTCTAATACAGTTTGTATCTTTTTTCTCGTCTATTTGTTTGCCAAAAATCATTTAGCGTGGCAAGTACTGTAGCATTAATAATATTATTCTTTATACCTATTTCCAAAACAAATATAATATATACTTTTTTATATTTATTAATATATACTGACATAATATATAAAGGGTTCTAAAATGAAGTCAGGAAACGAAAATTACTTTTACGGTACACATAATAACATTTCAAGAGCCGACTTTGAAGAGCAAAATTGTTATACAGAACACGATCAGGAACACTATTCTGGAATCGTCCCTTCGTTAAGAACCCTTGAGGCCTTCAATTTACCCTTGTGCTCGTCCATGTTCGTTTTTTTCAATAGGATCTGTTGAAAATGTTACAATAAATAAAGAATATAAAACCACGCCTGTGGTTTTATCAATATTCATTTTGAATCAAACTAAGGTAAGGATAGCCTTCCGCCTTTATTAATTTCATCCCAGTAGGTTAACATTATTAACATCTTATTATAGTCAACAATGGTTTTAATCACTTAGTGGATAACACAATAAATTGCACATCACTTTAACTACTGCGTAGGATTTCAACGATTCGTACTTTATGCAGTACGGCGATGAGTTTCTGCATGCTGCGATATTGAAGTAACCACAGCGCTACCATCAATTTGACGCTTCGTTAGAATTACAGCTTTTCAAATATTGTCGTTCTAATCCAACTTATTAAATAGATTCTATAGCTGTACACTACACTTCATCATACCATTGCCAACCAATATATAATTCCTCTCCTTTGGTTTTTGTTACTATTTTCATTAACGTTGAAATTTAGGAGGAAAACTCTGGTTTGAAAGTTGTGGGGCATTAGTAGGAATTATGTTTATAATAATTATAAACATAATTATAATTATAAACATAATTATAATTATAAACATAATTATAATTATAAACATAATTATAATTATAAACATAATTATTATTTTACGTTGTTTGAAAGAGTATACTTTCGAGTTTTACATTGTAATGAGGTTAGGATCTGATCGTGGGGTCCTGAAGAACTCTTCAAATTGTATAGACAAGCCTATTACTATTTGGATGTTTTTAAAGGGTAGCGTGTATTTTCGTATATATATTATGTTTTAAAAAGTTATGATTAAATACCGATTCAGAAAAATGAATTACTGCTATTAATGACAGTTTGAGATAAGTAATTTAGCCATTCTAGGCTTGACAGCTTTACCAGGTGGGGCTTCCTCATCAATACGAGAACATCCTATTAATATTATGTGAAAGTTTGGGTGGATGTTTGTGAAACGCGATTTGGATGAAATTTAGCACACACATAAGGTTTTACTTGGACTAAAACATGGTATACCTTTATTCCGAAAAAGGCAGGGAATT
Source organism: Hestina assimilis (assembly GCA_023373885.1). Classification (NCBI taxonomy): domain Eukaryota; kingdom Metazoa; phylum Arthropoda; class Insecta; order Lepidoptera; family Nymphalidae; genus Hestina; species Hestina assimilis. Next base: position 14,892,434 of record CM041754.1, on the reverse strand, counting down.
GTTAAAACGAGCCAAGAGCATACACACACTGGTGGTAGGTCTTTTTGTTGCAAGAGGCCGGCTAGGTAGGTACCACCGCAGTGTCCAATATTCTGCCGCCAAATAGTAGTGTTTAGGCACTACTGTGTTCCGGTTTGAAGGGCATTGTACGCTAGTGAAATTACTGGGCGAACGAGATTTAAGAACTAATATCTCGAGGTTGGCAACGCGCGAGTGGCACCTACTAATGGTGCTGCAAGCGCTCATAGGCTGCGGCAGCCACTTACCATCAGGTGGGCCGTATGCTTGCTTGCCAACTTCTAACATAAAAAAAAAAAGCATAGATACTTGTTAATAAAACTATGCTGATTTAAGCTATGCGCTGTCATGTTCTACTTTTTCTTCTATAAAAACATGTTCTGAAAAAAAAAAACTACTAGTCAATCATTCGGCCACTTAATCCATTAAGTCCGTTGAGAGATAAGTAGTGAGATGTCACGCCCTTCTCTTTAAGATACGACAGGGCTTAATACTGATGAACATTTGATAGGTTAATTTTGACAAGTTAATTTTATTTCACGACCGTGAGCCTACAAACGCGATTAGTTTCGGGCTCGCTCGAACTCGTGATATATATTTGTATACCGTAAAGGCACGTGTTTCAGTGTGTTGTATTTGGGTAAATTTCCGGCCTACTCACAGGATATTACTATTGTTATGGGTAGAGCGTGTAAGCTTTTGTTATTTTTAAAGTACTCATCTTTCAATTGCAGAAATTTCGTGGGCTTATATTAAGTATTGCAAGTAACATTTGGTTATTTATTAACAAGAATAAGTGTCATGCTTCTCCAAACTCAAATGAGCCGGCTCTACCAGCGCAGTACCACCCTCTCACAGAAAATTGGCATAAAGTTACGGTATTACGAGGTACAGTTGCGTTTCGTGGGATGAGTGAGAGCGCTGGAGGCTCAATCTCCCACCTCTTCTAATGTCTTCGTTTTTCCCCTCTCATCAAACCCCTCTTATCCCTTGGGTTGGCAAAGCGTATGTAAATAAAATAAAATGGTTACAAGTCAGTTACTAAAGCCTTAAATTTCAACCCAAAACACTACAGTATATTATATTATATTTATAAGTAAAATATCAATGATAAAACAAGTGCGGCTATAAAAATCATTGCAATAAAAACTACCAATAAATAAGAACGGAAGAGTAAACCGGTTGAGGACACAGAATGAAATCTTGTTTTGAATTTTTTTCGCATTAAAGAAGAGTTGTACAAAAGTGTAGACATTGCCAAAGTGAGGTAATCACAATTTCTGGTTACAAGTTACCCCGTATTGAAACGTTCTACTTGCGTTCAGTAAATCTTAATTTTTTCTACGTACATTCGTACGTATGTATTTTATGAGTAGTAGACCCATGCTCCTGCCAAAATAAATGGGCCGACTCAACTGTGGGAGTACTACCCTCTGACAGAAAATCGGCATAAAGAAATGTATTGTGCAATGTGAGAGTACCGAAGGCCTAATCTCCTACCCCCTCTGCCTCCTTTCATTTTTTCCTTCTCATCTTTTCTCTCCTATTCTTTGGGTTGGCAAAGCGTATGTGATACTTCATGTAACGCAAGCATTTATAAGTTACGGCGAATGTTGGACAGGTGAACCGTATGTTTGTTTGTCGACCGTCACAAAATAACAAAATAATTATAACTACTTTATCATAGACAAAACAATAATAACATAATATAGTAGTCTACCCATATTGTTTCTTAAAAATAAACCATGTCACTTTTACGGTGCAGGATACGAACTTCGTAAAAGTTAAGCGAAGTCAATGACGTCATTCTAGAAAGAGTCATGAATCGGAAAAAGTTTATTTTAAATCTATTACAGATAATCTTTACGACAACAACGTCATATTTTATTATTATTATAGATAGAGCTAGAAAAAGTAATCGTTAACTGAGTGTACAGAAATGCCTGTGGTTATTATTTTATCACTATCAAAACTCATCTTCAATAAATGTACTTTCAGATAGAAAGTGACAAGTCATATAGGGAAGATGTTATACCAATGCGAATCTCCGTCGTTATTTTGGTAATAAAATTGCGAAGTTTATTCGCCTGGGTTCAATCTGTGGGTGTAAAGGGACCAGACTTGCATTGACCTGAAGGTTTTGAGGTCAATCGAACTCTCAAATTTATGCAATGTTTTTCCGTATAAATAAGGATGTGCTCTTCCTTTTATAGCCCTGTTTAATATCTTATTATATTTTATGCGTGAGAAAGTGATTTTTAAACTTCATGTAACATGACTGTATATAAAATTTACTTATTTAGTGTCTTAATCAAATGAAATGAATGTTACTAATGAAATTGGGCAGCTACACTGGTGCTGTCGTGTTTTAAAAATTACTGAACATCCATATAAAAATTGTAGATAAATAGTCGTCCTATATAATATCAATATATATATATATATATATATATACATATATATATATAGAGCTACAATGATAAACAGATAGGGAAGAACGCAGAGCCAAATTCACCACGGTACTCTACTGCACGGCTGAGTCTCTGTACTCGCCCTGGTGACGCTGTCAAGGCCAGTAGGGCCAACAGCAATACACATTCCGAAATAAAAAACTCTACTGCTGATTAATTTATCAAAACTTCTGCCAAGACATGCAGATTTCTATAGATGTATTTCTTTTTAACAAAGTATAAAATAAGGTTTTAGTGCCATCGCACTGTGATATCTTAAAGCTTTGAAATTTGATTTCATATGCAACCTTTATCATGTATAATTCTTTACCAATATTAAAAAGGGTTTGACGAGTGTGTTTGTTTGTTTGATTTGTTGAACGCGTTAATCTCTGGAACTACTGGTCGAATTTAATAAAATCTTTTTGCATTTATTTGATTTCTTGCTATATGACATCACGATGCGATACATAAAAGTCGCACCTAAGGCAGGTTCGCTACCGCTGCGCCACAACATCGTTAAACTAAACAAAAAAGTATGTAGACCACGCGAGTAAAGCCGCGAGTATAGATAGTAATCAATATAAGATCTCGTAATTTGGGAGCAGACAGAGAAAATACCAGTTATCTGGTATTTGTAAAATGGGAGCGACATCAAGGTGGAGGTGCGCGTGTAATCATAACGGGAGGGTTAGGCAATAAACGCACTAATAGTTGATGGCGTACATTTGTGGGTTAAGTGATTTGTGACAGGGTTAACACGTCATTTAAGATACCCTGAATGTCTAGTGTGGTTTATTTTATGTACTTAGAAGGTCTAGTTTTAGGTTTAATTTTTTTTCAATTTTTTTATTTTATGTTATAAGTTGGCAAACAAGCATACGGCCCACCTGATGGTTGCCGTAGCCTATAAGCGCTTGCAGCACCATTGGTAGGTGCCATTCACGCGTTGCCAACCTCGAGATATTGGTTCTTAAATCTCCTGTGTCCTGTAATTTCACTAGCCTACAGTGCCCTTCAAACCGGAACACAGTAATGCCTAAGCACTACTATTTGGTGGCAGAATATATGACACTGCGGTGGTACCCACCTAGCCGGCCTCTGGCAAGAAAAGACCTCCCACCCAACAGTGGGCGAAGGAGTCGTCACATCCCGACGCCGGGAAGATAGTTTTAAGAGACGAATAATAAATAGTTTAGAAACATCTTAATGATATCTTAGGGGCTATGTAGATCAGGGGGTTTACAATGAATTTTAAGTAACAATTCAATTGCGATGTAATTCAATCAGGTAGTAAAACGATTCAGATTTTATATGACCTTCTTCTTCTTATACTCTTATCCAGATCTGACAGGTTGCTAGCTTTTACGGAGAACGATTGCCTGACCTCTGCAACCTGTATGGTGAACCTAAGCAGCTCATTACATAAATAAATTACCTATCAAGAGTTAACGATTTATGATGTTATCATAAAAACCGGAGGGTGAGGAGACCCATAAGGACAAACACCCAGACCGACACAGATATTTATAACAAACATCTGCTCCGAGCGGGATTCAAACCCGTGACCGTCGAAGCTAAAAGCAGGGTCACTACCAGCACGTCACAACGTGTCTTCAATTCGGTCAACAATTTTATATAAATCGAAAGTCATGGTACGTAATAGCGATGTAGTTCAGTTTATCATTTAAATCGCAATAAAAGTTTATGATAGGATCTTATTTCTTATAGTTATGGGCGAGACGCTCACAGCCGGGTTGCGCTCACTGATCGGTAAACGATGTAAAGCAACTTTAGGCGCAGTCAGTCACTAGATGGGTGATCGCATAGTGGTATTTCAACTGAGCGTCTCCGTGCTTCGGAGGGCACGTAAAAAGTCAGTCCCGGCTGTTATCAATTTGACAACAGTCAATAAGTCAAGTCAGAGGCCCACGAGCGACCTGAACAACTCTGACACTAGGTTGGCCACTAACCACTCGATAAGAAGAAGAAGAGTTATGGGCTTAAAATTCAATGTAAATATTTTTTCAAACAAATCAGATCAAAATTAAATACACAATGTAATGAAATCGCACCGTAAAATCGCTTTCATAACGTAATTGGCATCACGTGCCTTTCACTGATCACGACAGCGAGATTGAACGTGATGCACGAACGAAAAACATAAACCAATATTGTTAATCAAATCAACGCACGCAGCCGAATAGATACAATGCATAATTAAAAAGTTTTTGCTACCTTGATGAAAAGTTCGCTTTAAGTCCATGCTATACGGCAAAACGACACTAATTAACTCACTTTACCTCCCGGTAACCTAGCAACCGTATGTTATATCCCTTGTACCAGAGACTTGATTTTGATACAAGGTTAGGAAATAGGTAACTAAACGACCAGATAGAACATTTTTATACGCAGGCGAAGCCACTGGCAGAAGCTAGTAAGAGTAAAGAATGAAATCAATGTTGTATATTACATACAACATTGATGGCGACGGCTAAGTCTCTGTACTCGAACCCCCACGCTTGACGTGACGCTGTCAAGGCCAGTAGGGCCAACAGCAGTACACATTCCGAAAAAAAAACCAACATTGATGTCGATTCAGAACACAATCGTAACTGGATGGTATTTAAGAAATTGTTTACAATCTCATTCGTTTTATCTAAGCATGTATCTTCGTCGTCAATCTTGTAATTACACACTAAAGGCGTAATGGATTTTATGTTATTTTAATTCGTTTTTATGATTTATGTCTTGAGTAGAGACAAAGTACGGTGAAAATTAAATAAACGGTTGTATGTTAGGACCGAGTACTTTCTCGACTTTTCCGAAGTAGTCAACGTTTTGTAAAAAAAAACAGATGATCTACAATGATAAGAGTAATGACCAGCACAAATTCAAATTGTACAGTGTGAATAATTTAGTATATGGACGCAAATAAGCAATACCATGTCAACCCACACAAATGTCATATCGAGAAAAACGCGTTTGAAAATTTTGAACAACTTGCTTTATATGATTTTTTTATGTATTGGTCAAGTTTTTGGCAATTTCAGATTTATGTAAGTTATTTTACTTATTTTCACAAAAAATAAGTATACAAACTCCATATTTCGTATATATAACCCAAAACGTTTAACATAATACATAAATAGCATGATTAAAAATGTCTTTTTTGAAGTTTTAAAGCTTAAAACCCTACAAATATTAAAGAAAAATGTTCTTCAGCCATTTACCAACACTTCTGCATATATAAGTCAGTTTTTTAAATTTTGTGGGTTGACATGGTGTTGCTTATTTGCGTCCATATAGGAATTAGAATTTTAATTTGTAAGTTCATTTGAGAGTAGTACGATAATGACACGATTATAATATATAACCGAAATACCATTCATTCACTCACTCACTCATCGTGAAACCTGTTGGGATAACCTCTGTCACAGCAGAGATTATTCCACCCGTGCAATCAGTCACACTGGTGGTAGGTCTTTTGTTGCAAAAGGGCGGCTAGGTAGGTACTACCGCAGTGTCAAATATTCTGCCGCCAAATAGTAGTGCTTAGGCACTACTGGGTTATGGTTTGAAGGGCACTGTACGCTAGTGAAATTACTGGGCAGACGAGATTTAAGAACTAATATCTCGAGGTTGGTAACGCGTGAGTGGCACCTACTAATAGTGCTGCAAACGCTCATAGGCTACGGCAACCACTTACCGTCAGGTGGGCCGTATGCTTGTTTGCCAACTTGTACCATAAAAAAAACCTCTGAAACTGATTTTCAAAAAATAAGCGTAGTACTTTATACACAGAAAAAACATTTAATTAATAATAAAAAATATATATCTAAAACTTTATTTAATTTCACATAGAATAGCTACACTATTCCATTAGTTGCCAGTCAGCTTTGGTATACCTCCAGTTCATTAGCCTTTTGCGGAATAATATTATACTTCTATGTAAATTAGTTATATTAACATACTCCTACACGTATATATATTAATATTTCAAAATGCTGACTTTAAATAACAGACGAGACTTACTAGACTTATTATACCTATACAAAGCCCTCACCAATAAACACAACAACCCTTTCTTTATATCTAAGCTTATGTACAATGTCCCCTATAGATATCCACGCTCTCCTATTACCCACTGATCAGGCCGTTTCGGAGAAGTGTTCTGGGCTCTAATTCACCAATTTCTCGAATGTGCAAGCTCCTTAATGAAAATTATGACTTTTTAGACCCATTTCATGACTCAATCAAGAAGTATCGACAAAATATATTTTCCTGCATGTTAAATAAATGAATACTTGTATTTTGTAGGTTTCACACATCTCATTTTATTTTTTTATATTTTTATTTTTCTGTTATTAATTTTAATTTTTAATTGTAATAAATAGATTAAGGTAATGAATAAGGTTTCACATATATATATTTTTTTTTTACTTATGTTTAATCGGTTGCTTATTTTGTTATGTTATAGCCTAATCATTGTTTCTTTTCTTTTTTTTTTTTTTTTTATAAATAGTTTTTAATAAATGTATTCTTGATGTAACCGGATAGCGAAACATGCACTGCTCCCAAAAAACAATTAATGCATGCTGTATTTGCCTTAAAAGGTAATGCATTTACAATACCTAATTGTGTTAACATTGTGTATATGTATTGATGTAATTACCAATGGCGAATCATAAATAAATAAATAAATATATATTGTAACTAATTAACATTAGCCCCAGGCCTAGGGGAGGGCAACATTTTAATTTAGTGTCCAAAGGGGGTAAAATAACTATTTTCGTCAATAGTTAAATAGTTCAATATGCACTATATTCCTGCATTTTCCAGTATTTAGCAATGCGGGGCAGATGCCCCTTGCTTCTATCTCGCTACGTCCATAACAACTATCAACATCAGTAAGTGATATCACCAACACTACTAATGAAAACTGGAGATTCAATTTTAATGAACATTGTAAGACATTTTATAAATTTGAAAAAAGACTTCGTTTTTTTGTGTAGAATCGATCTTAACAAATCAATATGATACACGATTGAATAATATTTTGAGAGCAATAACTTTCGATTATGATAATTATCTCCGAACGAGTTCTCAAAAATCATTAGGTGTGGTTTTCGTCTTATTTAGAAAGCGTCATTCATCCTTTTTTATAGAATTCGATAGATTGAATAAATACTTTTTTAAATGGACCACTTTTGTGTTTGTCTAAGTTGTATGATATTATACATTGCATGGAATGGTGAGACATAATTGTTATATTTTTCATACGTTTTTGTTAGCTTCAAATGTATGTAATAGAAACTTTGAACATGATTTTGACGTCCTTCAGAACGTCGGATTAAATATAAATATTACACACTTATCAAGGACCGATGACAATTTTTAAAAAAATTAACTCAATAACCAAACTTAAACTAGGGTTTAGTGTGGACTAAATTTTATAGTTTAGATAACACCGTACTAACTACTATGCGCTGCACTTTATTTTGTAATACGGAAAACATTAAACTTACCTTTAAAGATGGTTTAAACTCAGGACTAAAATTAAACCATCTTTTACAATAAGGCCACCATCACCATCATAACCATCTAATGTAATAATATGCATTAAGTGAAAAGTTGTTAATATGGAGGAGATCTAAACCAAGAGACACTTCAATTTTATTTATTTTTATAAATTTTAAATCACTACGAACAAGATCCGATAAGAGTAATCATCCTACATTTGAATGACGTGATGATGATAAGAAATCGCAGTCATGATGTTCATGACTTGTTATTGATATGAATTGAATGATACTGTCTAGAGATAGAAAAATTCACAAGTTTTATCACGGTCCTCGGTAGTATAGTGGTAAGTATCCCCGCCTGTCACGCGGGAGACCGGGGTTCGATTCCCCGCCGGGGAGTAATTTTAAATTTTTGAAACTGTCCTTTTAGATTCAGGTTCTGTATTTGTATGGTTTTTGTCTGAGATATTTTTTTATAGTTGTTATAAAAAAATTACGAATATTTTATCAAATTAATAAAAAAATTGTTTCAATAAAAATTCACTGCAAGTTAGTTTAAATTATGCTATAATGTTTAAGTATTTTTATAATGAATAATCTGCAAGATGTCATTGTGGCGGACCGGTGTCTTTGGTGGAGGCCTATGTCCAGGAGTGGACGTTCTTCAGCTGATATGATGATGATGAATAAATTATCAAGAAGCCACTTATTACTTTTACCCTTAGGTCATCTATTACAACTATACAAATCTAAGTGTCTATTCCTAATTCATAACAGCTTTCAAAAAAAAGGTTTGTAAAAGTTAATATACGGTACTGAAGCTGATGTTATAAGGAGTAACTAAGGTAACTAATTATTTGGTACTGGTTTCGAAAAATCGGTCCACCACGTGAGCGGAGCCGCGGTCACAGCTAGTTTGTATAATAAGGATGATCTCAGACGACCTTTATACATGGTAATTTTTTGTGGCGACAAATTTGTGTCGTTTTCACTCCACCAGAGGTCCTTCAATAAATTCACTTTCTTATTCCTTATGTATGTCATCTGACAAAGTATTTGAAATTTAACATGAGACGCTTTTATATTGTAGAAATAAATAACTACAAACTCAGTAACTCCCATTAGTATAGCCATTTTCTTTGTTAGAGGCTAACAATGTGCTTAAAAAGGTTGTCAAATAAATAAGCACTTATTAAGAACCTATACATTTTAAAGAATTATTAACTTTTACTATGAAAACTAGATACAAATTTTTAAACAACTTTAATTATTGTTATTTAAATCTAGGTCAGTTTAAATTTGAATTATAGCTCTAAAACTCTAAAAGTCGAATAGTGCTTCAGGCATTATAAGTGTCGCAGAAAATTATTTAGTTATGGCTGACGATTGTGTCGATTGGTGTATATGTAGGTTCGATATACGCTCTTACACGCGCGCTACAAAAGCCGCGCTTAATTTGTTGTGTACGCTCAAACAGGCGGTGGCGAGTGTCAATAGCATATTTATAGAACTTTATTTAGCTTATACGAGCTTAAAATCGCGTCAACAGCCGTACGAATTGCGTGTGTAGTACAAGGCGCGCCTTTACGCTTTTCATAAGCGCGTTAACGGCCGTACGAATTGCGTGTGTGGTAATAGGCGCGCCTTTATGCGTTTCATAAGCGCGTCAATGGTCGTACGAATTGCGCGTGAGGTAAAAGGCACGCCTTGACGTGTTTTACAAGCTCGTCAACGGTCGTACGATCTGCGTGTGTGATGGTGAAAATTACCATTGGTATTTTGTGTAAAATTATCAAAACATCCAGTAAAATCAATTCAAATATTTGGAGATTATGAGAATGTATGGTAAATATATGTTGGCGCATGATGACGTATGAACCTATTTAATACGTTGGATTAGAAAAACAATATTTGAAAAGAATGTCATTCTAACAGAGTGTCGTAATGATGGTTACTTCAATATTTCACCATACATAAAATTATTGTCGTACCGCATATAAAAGGACGAATCGTTGAAATCCAACGTAATTACAGTACTGTGCAATTCATTGTGTTTTCTAGTAAAGGGATTAAAAGCATTGTTGGTTACAATAAGTTGTTTATAATGTTAACCTACTTGGATGCAATTGATAAAGGCTCAAGGCTATCCTTAGCTTAGTTTGATTCAAAATGAATACTGATAAAACCACAGGCGTGGTGACAATATAAATCCTGATAGTGAGTAACTATTTCTTCAATATCTTGGGAATACTTAAGGAGTTTCGCATCAATCAACCTGTCAAGTTTTTGTGTGATCTAGGTGGCAGCTATTCTCAATAGGGTTTTGGGAAGTTCGAAGGGCAAAAGCTTATGCCCTTAAGGGCAGATGATATATGAGTGGTATATTATGTAGTCCTTATGAAAACTTAATATGGAACGGAACCCTATTATTAAGCCTCCGTTGTTCGTTCGTCTGTCAGCGAGCTGTATCTCATGAATATATGTAGAGAGATCAACTCTCTTTTCACAAAATGTGTATATATCTGTTGCTGCATCAACATCATATACCTAAAATCAAATTAAATATAAAAGGGGTTCCCATACAAGAAACTTGATATTTTTGACGTTTTTTTGCTTTATGTCGTGAACTGTAATAGATAAATAGTTGGACTTTTCACTATGGTATTTAAAATTTAAGGGTATCTCCGTAGAAGATACTCTATAATTAATTGGAAGTAAGTAATAATCATCTTCATTTTGTTCCCGTTTCGTTCCGGTTCCGGTCGGGGTGTTTGTCCTTGCCGTTCTGAGTTTTTCCGGAGCCCCGACACAGGATATTACTATCATAATGTCATTTTAAAAGCCGTTGATAGTTTTATTATTATAAGTAAAATAAATTTCGCTGGACCTATATTCGGTCCAATTTAGTTATAAATATAAATCCACAAATACATAATTTTGTAATGTCGGTAAAACGCAAGTAACAAAATGACTAACATTGTATCACAGATATCATTTTTATACCTAAGCCGGTCCACAAGTTTCCGACTCATTTATAGCTTGTACCGACATTCTTGGTAGACCTGTTCACCCTACTGGTCCACTGGTACACTTCAAGTGAACTGGGAATTACTTGGTTTTATAGAGAAGCTAGTGTTTAATGTTGTAGTGACTAATTTAAGGATGTAGACTTTATTTAATTTTTTTATTGTAAAAGTTAAATAAAGTCTACATCCTTAAATTTAATTATTGTTTTAAGGTTATCGTTAGCAATCATAAATAGGTTTTATTTTGTATCTAAAGTTAAAATGTCCTAAAGAATAGAGTTCTGTTTTCTTCAAAATTTAAGGTAATTTAAAAAGGTAGGTATATCAATTGAATCAGTGGTCGTTTTTGAACTGCTTTTGAAGATTTGTTTCGTTTTTATTTTAAAAGTAGGGCAGATGATTCTAATCCACCTGATCGTAAGTTGAAATAAAATCCAAACGCGAAGGCTGCTATAGTCTGTTAAATGTAACTTGAACCCTGCGCAGTAACACGTTTTTGGGTCTCAACGGTATGCGGTATGAAGGGGGCCGCGTAACTATAGCAACGCGGTGACGCTAGTTCCGATTAGTACACTCGCTCACGATTCTTTTAGTTCTTTAAAAATAAATGATTAAATATTAAATTTAAATATAATTTATTTTGTCAGATTTCTAAATATTTAATTTTATTTGAGAAGATAAGGCGTCATCCCAGTAAGTGACAGTGATTAAAAATGTACATAACCTTTTTTTTTTGTATATAGTTACCTTTTTTCTATACTATTTATTTATTTTATTCTATTAAAGTAATTAATAACGAAAATGAATAAATAGGTAATTGAATTTAGAAGAAATAATAAGTATATTATATACTTAATTCCGTTTTCCTACTTTATAAAATAATTATTTAAATAAGACAAAATCAATATTTTTGTCTAACATTTTTGTCCATTATTGTACCTGCGCAGAAGCGGCCATTTTGGTTCAAGTTACATTTAAGGAACTATAATAAAGTTTAGAATGCAACCGCGTTGTCCACCCTCGCCCCGCAAGATTCACTCGACTCGTTTGAAGGAGCCCAGATTATAGGAAGTAAGACAAAGAAAAGAATTAGCAAACTCCTTGTTGGATATAATATGCTTTCATGATATACATAATATCTATAAATTTTTCGCGATGATTATTTTGATTAAGGTCAACAAATTTAAAATTTTGGCAATATCGTATTCCATTTGTTTTTGTAGTAGGCGGTTGTGTTTTTTTAAAAATCCAATTCATAATATTTTGTGATTCTAAAAATTTTAGTCGAAAATTTTTTTAAACTGATTTCTCATTTCTTTAAGTCGAAGAGATAATTTATTTTTTTAATGTGTAAGAGGGGCAAATGTGCACCGCTCACCTGATGTTAAGCGATCACCGCCGCCCATGAACATCTGCAACACCAGAAGGCATGCAGGCGCGTTGCCGACCTTTAAGGAAAGAATACGCTCTTCTCTTGAAGGTTCCCAAGTCGTATCGGTTCGGAAAGACCGCCGGCGGTAGTTGATACCACAGTGGTTGTGCGAGGAAGACAATGTCTTCTAAATCGCGCTGTTGTGGATTTTAAAGTCATTACATGTACACATCTGTTGGTACATAATTACTCGTAATTAATATATAAAAATCTTACTTAAAGGGTCACAATTGGAGGTTAGAATAATATTTATTTCAGTTTGAAGCTTAAGTTTATTCTTATTTTTTACTTTACATAATAATTCGTACCCAGACTTTCAGTTTTATTAGTATCAGCAATGCTTTTTCAAGGCATTACTAATATTCCTATTGCCCCTCCAAATAAGCTCGAAGCTCGCGGTAGGAGTGGGTACGACCCCGTGACTCTCGCGTTAACGGAGATGAGTCGGCCCTGAGTCTACCGTTGAGCTATTGAGGCTCATAGGTTTTTATTTTCAATTTGTCCCTTTCAATAAAGATGTCTTTACCACAGCTTGGTTTTAATATTCCTCTATCCTCTTTTGTTATATCGGTTTTAGTTATATTTGTATAAGTATTATGACAATTGAATAAAGCAAAGTATTAAGGAACTGGTATAAGAAATTCACCTTTCATTAAGTTATTTGGAACACTTTCGCATTTGTATTTCACATGAAACAAGTACGCGGCCTTGACTTTATATTTCTTTTTTTTAATAATTACTAAAGTAGTTCTAGTATCAAAAATATTACTTTACAGAATATAATTATCTGGTTTATTCTTATTTTTTTATTTATTTGTATTCATTTATATAGAACGAAGTATATTCTCCGTTTGCCTTCGGGCAATATTAGGATATCAGTGTTTTGCTCTTTTAAGTAAAATATACTGAGATATTGCCTATTTGTATCACTGTGTCATACGACCGCCACACTGACAGTAATGTTAGTGATACTAATTACTTTTAATTTTATTTCTTTTAGTTATAAGCCATATTTGTATTTTTCTAAGATCCGTGTATGTTTCAGTTTATACAAATAAATAGCTTATCTATCTAACTACGTTTTTTCCTTTAATATATAGCCTACAGCTTTACGTAGGATTGGGTAAACTTCAAAATAGAGCTTGTAAAGCTATCTGTGTTATAAGAATAAATAATGCATGTGAGTTCTACTATTCATTGAGTTTTGCATAATAGTTTTATAACAGCCAGTTAATGTCCCATTACTGGGCAAAGGCCTCCTCTCTTGGATAGGCGGATATACATGTCTTAGAATTTCTACCAAGACATGTAGGTTTCCTCACGATGTTGTCCTTTACCATTTATAGTTGGTATACGTAATTTTACGAACTGTGTTTATATATGTTAAGGTTTTGGAGCCAATTCCGTAACTATTGACTGTGCGGAAGCATTTGTTTATCAATAAAACTATACTGAGTCAAAGCCAATAGCAAGCGGTCACCGTAGCCTATAACCATATACGAATACTTGTAATACCAGTATGACCAGCCTGCGAGAGTAGGAAAAAAAGACAGAAATCGATGTGGCTCATTCATTAGAAAAACAAAACGATTAAGTACTTACGAGAATAAGGAAAACGAAATCTTACAATCTTTAAAGAAAAATGAACGGTTTTATAATCAACTTTTTTTAAGAGTCATGATAAATGCGAGGATTTTTGAGGAGGAGGAAAAAGATTTAGCTGATTATAATGTTTGTTTGATTGTTGTTTATTTATTTTTTTATTGTTTTATCCTGTTTTACGAGTTAACGCGATAAGCTTAAACGGTTGCCCTTTACTCGGTATCTTTGAGTTTTATAGCTTTAAATTTTATTATTATGACCGTAATTATGTAATTGTTTTGAAATTAAGATTCTCGTAGCAAATTTTTTACAAATAAAGGCAGAAGCACAATGATTTAAACGTTTTTTTTTAAAGAATATTGGCAATGCCTTTTTTCAAGGTATTACTAATATTCCCATTGCCCCTCCAAATAAGCTTGAAGCTTGCGCTAGTAGTGGGCACGACAAGGGCCCAAGAGGGTCAGGATGGAACCCGCAACTCTCGCGTTAACGTTCTACCGTTTAGCTATTGAGGCTTAAAAGGTTAAACAAGACGTGAAGAGAATAAGATAATTGAGGCTTTCGAACCTAAAGGGTACCGAAGTCCGTCCGTCTATCATCAGGCTGTGCATAAGATTTATTTTGAGCGAAAATCACGAGTTTTATGGGCACTCTGTAGTGTAGTGGTGATCTTATTATAATAGAAGACGATAGAATAGGTTAAGAATTCTCCACAAAAGACGAGCGTACATTTCTACGTCCTCAGGTTGATTCTGTAATACATTTTTTTAAGTAGGCTTAAAGCGTGTTAATTTTACTACCATTTTTCTCCTGCTACATATAAAATAGAAATTTTCACACGCACGGATTTGTGGGAATAATTTTAAAGCAAGTAATCAAACCAACCGTATCGTTTATAATTATATTCAGTACAGCGCGTACGAGTATATGCATAATTATAGTGTAGGTACAAGAGCCATTTTTTAGCCAAAGTGACTTTAATCTTCTGTTTTCGTCTTAGTTTTACGAGGCGAGGTTGATAATTATGTAAATATATATAAAAAATCACAAGTGGAGTCGCTGGTACATGAAGTTAATTGGATAAAACACTAGCTGCGCTCGCGGGTTCAACCATATTTATTGTTACTGCGTCGTATTGTAAAGAACAAAGATTATAGTGAGTTAACCTTAAAAGATATTCAGATGCTATTACAGACTTATTTTAGAACTTTTAAGGAGTAACAATTCAATCATACATAATTGATTAGGTAGCGCACGCTACGGAAGCTCTCAAGAGGAACATTTTTGTCCCGTTTTTTCCGTCCCACATTTTTCTTTGATGCTCCGCTCCTATTCGTCGCCGCATGTTATACAGCCTATAGCTTGCCTATATTAGCCTTCCCCATAAATGGACTATTCAACACAAATATATTTTTTCAAAACCAGTAGTTCCTGAGATTATCGCGTTCAACCAACCAAACAAACAAACCTTACAGCTTTATAATATTCGTACTATAATATGGTGTAGATGTAGAATATAAAACATATATTTATCTCAAACTGAACACAACGCTACGATATCAGATTTATTATATCAAGCAACATTCCAAAAATTTTAACAATATTTCGTTCTGGAATAAATTTCAGAAAAATTCATATAAATGTGTCACGCGTGTCATCATTCGTTTCGCTTATGTCAGAAATCCCCTTTTTGGTAAGCGGTATTTTTTATTTAGGCTCTACATGTAATTTATGTGAATTTATAACACAGTTATTACTGTACGAACATTCGTCTATATTAAAATAATATAGCGAATAAGCGTTTTATATACATACAAGCTTCTGCCAATGGCTTCTATAACGATTTTAATACAAAATTTGAACCCCCATTTCAACCCTTCAGAGGTGGCATTTTAGAAAATGTTACAACACGTGTTTCTTTATCTGTAATTGTTCACCTAAAAACAAAGTTTTATGCTTCTAGTTTCAAAAATGACGGACTTTCCATACCGACTTACAACCCCCTTTTCAACTATTCAGGATTAGTATTTTAGAAAACATTAAAACACATGTTTCTTTATCTGTAATTGTTCACCTAAAACAAAGTTATATGCTTTTAGCTTCAAAAGTAGCAGACTTCCATATAAATCGTATATAAGTCACTCTGGTCTTCTCCTTTTGATTGTACATATAATTATTTAGATTTAACCCTCAAAGTAGGTATACATTCTTTGAATTACTTAATTTTATTTAGATTATATTTTGATGAAATTATGATAGTATGGTGATGGTAGCGAGCGGGCCTTTAGTCTCAACAGGTCCAAGTTCGATTCCCGCTCGAGGCGGATATTTGTATTGATGTTACAAATAACTCTCTCGTCTGGGCGTTTGTTCTTGTGGGCCAACCCCACTTTCCTCGGAGAGCACTTTGATCTGTATGATAAACTAGTACTGTCAAATCCCGATAAGAGTACTAAGAAAAACCCTGGGACAAATACCGGGATTAATGCTAGGAAGAAGACATAGATTATGTGATATTGTATATAGTATCTTAGAATTTATAGGCTGTAATTATCATGGGTAAGGTAGGCCTACAAATTAGTGATGTGCCGAATCATTAAATTCGGATAAGGCTCTTATTTTAATGGAGGACGTCCCTTTACCCGCGTATTATGATCCAGTTGGCAATTAATGTAAAATATTAACCGATTTCGAAAGATTGTTAGTTATGTTTTTGTAAAGAAAAATTAGAACTTATTTACAAATCGACACCTGTATTTATAAATAATTTCTATTATAAATTCATGACCACGTGAACGATGACATGAAAGCTAGTTGCTATTCGCCGTTTCATCGCCTGCTCTATACCAATGCAGATTCTCTAGGCGAAAAATGAACCATCTTCCGACAAAGACATTTTTGATAATATGTTATATTTGATACATTGATTTAGTTGATACAACTCATCGTTTAGGGTTCGATTTTAACTCATTTTATTGCACTCTTATAAAAATACGTAATACATAAGTAATAGATATTTACAGACTGGCTAATTGATTGATATCAAAAATATAGATGTGTTTGCACCATGGATGTGTGTGTGTGTGCACTTTCACGTGACATGAAAGGTACATCTTTCATTTTGATATTACTCTAACAATACATTTTAAGGTCAAAAATAAAATATTTTTATTCAACTTAAAAAGCATCACACTTATTTGTTCAACAACAGATTCTATCATCGGCTCCAAAATAAACCTCTACATTAGAAACGGTGAAACAAACTCAGGGGTTTTTATTATTTTTAATATATAATTATATACATTTAACAGAGTTACTACTTTGTGTTTTGTTTCTCGTGTTTATATTATGAATATCGATATATTTGACTTGAATTTATTAATATTTTTATGTATGTATGAATGTATGTGTATAAAGTTTCGATTTTTTTAGAACTTTATTTAGAAGCAAAACTCAGAATATTAATTTGTTTAATCGGCTTAATCATATCAGAGATCTAGGTGTTATCCATGACAGCAAGTTACTTTTTGATATGCATGTCGATGCTATAGTAAAAAAGCTTCTAAATCACTTGGTTTTATAATGCGGATGTCAAAAAGTTTTAAAGATGTTAAAACCCTTAAAATATTATACTGTACATTTGTTCGTAGTAATTTAGAATATGCATCCCAGATATGGAACCCGCAGTATCGTAAATATATTGACCGTATCGAAAACGTTCAAAAACGTTTTATTAAATACCTTTGCTTTCACCAAAATGTTCCCTACCGTTCCCACGAATATCTTCAGCTCTGTAAGAAATACCATTTATTGCCACTTCACTACCGTCGTGATATAGCTGACTACATGTTCTTTTCGAAAATTTTTAATAATAGTGTTGACTGTCCCGAACTTTTAAGTAAAATATATTTTAATGTTCCATATAAATCAATTCGCTTTAACCACCCTATAAAAGTGCCTAATGCTTCGTCCAAGTACAGACAAAACAGTTATTTAGTTCGAGCAAGTAGAAATTTCAATAATCTTTGTAAACAGTATGAAATGGACCCTTTTGTATTAAATATTGCATTGGCTAGGCAGCGCTTAAGCCTAAGCTTTTTCATTTAATTTGTTTTAAAATTAGTTAAATTTGTCTCGAAACACACAACTACATTTGTATAGTGTTTGTTGCTCTCGCCTAATTCGTTTAATCCGTTGTATATAAGCGAAAACTTGTTATTGGCTTACTGTTATCTAATTAAGTTAATATATACTATATGTTTTTATAGCTGTAAGTTTTCCATGTAATAAATAAATAAATAAATAAATAAATTAAATTTTTCTCGTAATGAGACTTAAGAGAGAATCCACAATTGGATGTAAAATGTTAGTTGTAAATTATGTCATTATTTGAACAATTATTTTTCAGACTAACCGATAAACATTATCGTTAAAGCTAACGTGATTACCCCGTGGTGTGTTTTCACCAGAATAGCCTGAAGGTTCTTTTCACAGTCATTAGGTGGACTTAATTATTGTAAGCTAGTGATAACTGTGATACTCGTGGTAGGGGAGCCCAAGAGGGGATTTCGGGATTTACTAAAGCGCGTCAGATTAATATACAGGGGATACCTTGTACCCGGTTAAGTACATCCACAAAACATGAGGCCCATATATAAGGCCGCCCGTAAAGGATACAGGATCAGATTAGTAAAAAAATTGACCATCAGAAATTCTCGAGCGCGTCAGATTAAGGTAGGGTGAGTTAATTACATCCTAAAAAGTGTATATTCCACTAATCTGACAATTTGAGAGTGACGTAAAAAAGGGAGGGCAAAAAGTTGTAAAAAAACGTCATCTCGACATTCTCGAGCGTAGCTAATTTTTTTTTATTTTGAAGGAAATAATTCAAGAATAATGAAAAATATATAATCTGACGATTTCCGCAAGCTGAAATCACAAAAATTCGTCGATAAAGCTAAATGCGTGCAGTTGCGTGATGCCTACATTTCCTTCTCCGCGTTTCTATTCCTCTCTCACTCTTTCTCTATCTATTACTCTCTCACTCCGTCCCCACTCTGGTTTCTGCTGCCATGACGCCATCACAGCTGATCATAAAGACACGTGGTATAGTCTGTTAAATGTAACTTGAACCCTGCGCAGTGACACGTTTTTGGGTCTCAACCGTATGCGGTATGAAGGGGGCAGGGTTTAGTACACTCGCTCACGGTTGATTTAGCTCTTTAATAATAAATTATTAAAAAATAAATTAAAATATAAATTAGTTTTGTCAAGTGTCTTAACATTTATTTCGAGATAATGCCTCGGATGAAGATGATGATTAATTAATCAAATAAATATAAAATATTAAACTATTTTAAGCTTTTTTTAAGTAATTTTTTTATAAATACATTTATTCTACTAAAAAAGCATACTTATTTAATTGCATGCTATTTTCTGATCTTTTCAATTAATTAAGTTTAATGATTTAAAAGAATAGAAAAAATTTTTTTGACTTCCCGCTAAGAAAAATTAAAAATTTTAATATTAGTTCTTTGAATTCAGGGAGCTCAAAATATCACATAAATTATATTTTGAGCTCAAAAATATCATAAGTACAATTTTAAGCTCCCAGGAATGGAATTAGCGGGAAGTTGCAGGGATGGCCTTTAAGGTGAACCGTTTTTCTATTTTTTTTGTCAGATCAGCCGAATCCCTCTAGATAATCGTCAGATTATGAGACAGTATGTTTAGAACATAAAAATGAACCACATATATCTTAATCTGACGCGCTTGAGTATTTCAAAATGGCGAATTTTTTTGCACATTATGAAAATGACCGCCAGTTTGCGTCCCATCGAAATCGTCAGATTAGTGAATGAGAGCTTTTTTGGTGCACTTAACACTCCCTTAGAAAATCTGACGCGCTCGATTAATTTTTTTTTTTTTTCATTTTCAACCCTTAAATACAACCACCCGCATCATGCAAACGATCAGATTAATATACGTACATTATTAAAAATACGTAGGGCATTGATGCTATCAATATCTGACGCGCTCGAGGATGTCCATGCAACAGTTTTTTTATTACATATTTAAAAATCTATAGCCGCTTCCCCCACCGATGTAAAGGTATATATCATATAACATTTTTTCTTCTTATCATCTAAGCTTTGCATCCCAATAGGTCTCTACAACGCTCGAGTAAATCCCCATTTAGCATCGTGGGCTCCTCTACCATCGTATGTATGGGTTAATTGAGAATAATTGCCCTGCGCATTAAGTATGGAATGCGATATATATATAAAATATAAAATGGAGGGACAGTAGTATTCTCTTAGAAAAAGTAATCAATATTTTGTCTGAGTTAGTTGATAGCTGAACACCGTTACAAATCTTTATGATGCACTGTTTTCCATAGTGTTGTGTTTTAAAGTAATTTGCCTATATGGATGCCTTCTGCAACTATAACTCAGTATTTTCAATGTCGTGGGTTGACATGGCTTATTTGCGTCCATATATCGATAGTTTACACTACACACTCAACGGCTCCCATTAGGATAATTATATCCTGTGTTGGAGGTCCAGAAACATACACAAAGACAAGGACAAACATACTACCGGAACTTATGTCTTTATGGTCAGTACAAACATCTGCTCTGAGTGGGAATCGATATCGCAATCTGAGGCGCTTAACCAGCTTCGCTACCGCTTCGTCGCGGTTGATTGCGCAAGCAAAGCCGTGGCGTCCCACTAGGCCGCAGGCGGTTCGTTGGGTTTTAGTGGGCAGCACACAGCTCGATTAACCAGTTGTGAGTCCCACACTACCACTACTTAGTGGTGCACGTAAATGCGTTTTCCAACGTTAAAAAAAGGGTTCGCTACCGCTGCGCCACAACGTCGTCAAAACTACTAACAAACTAATATCGACTAACTAACTGACTCCTGTTAACATGACTTAATATCTACTTACTGTATGACTGATGAAGATAAATTTATAGACTTACTCCCGGTTTCTCGAACGTTGATCTATGTAAGTTGACATGACATTGATCAAATACAAAACGCTCATTGGTTGCCTGTTGATCGTAGATTACCTTTAACCAATGAGCGTTCTATATTTGGTATGTTAAGTTGACATGAATTTGATCAACGTTCGAGAAACTGAGGATAAATCTAGTAGATACAGTTAAAAATTTACTCATCTAAGCGTGATCATGAAAGTTTTAACGGTTGTAGTTTTTTTGTGTATTTTAAGTTACGGTGAAAGTGAAGCAATTGTGTTCTGACTTTGACCTCGAACGGGGAAAAAATAATAAAAAACCACGCGGATACGGACTGTAGATTTCCATTGCACGTTTTTTATATTGGTTTTTTGAGATTATATCTTATAGTTAGATTTATGATAACTACTAGTTACTTGTTAACATATTACATTTATGCTCAGTCATCTTTGGTGATTCTATTCGATATAGTTAAGTATTTCATGTGAACTAATGATATTGAGAGAGGTGGAGGATGGGTTCAGACTAGTGTTTTATATGAGCGTATGAACTCGTTTTTCGAAGTTCGTATAGACTCTCGCAACTTGTACCAGCGTTGACGCGCTTATAAGCGCGTAATATTTTTGGAATAATATGCTACTGACACTCATCACCACTGGATAGATGCCGCAATAAGCGTGTGTACGCGCGTTCAGATTTTAAAAGCGCGAAATGAAGTATGTATGAATGCCGAAACGATTAGTTTGACGTTTGAAAAAAAAACGCCAGTTTCAGACCGTTTTTACTTCGGATATAGATAAAATAACGCTTATATC
Organism: Hestina assimilis; assembly: GCA_023373885.1. Lineage (NCBI taxonomy): Eukaryota > Metazoa > Arthropoda > Insecta > Lepidoptera > Nymphalidae > Hestina > Hestina assimilis. The sequence goes on along the minus strand of CM041754.1, from coordinate 14,870,583 downwards.
CTTGCGAGTATATTTCAGTATGCTCAAAATTCTGTTGGGTTGGGTGGTATAGTTATATCCATTATATATAATATATAACTCAAGAGATTTCGCAAGCGAGGATGCGTGTAGCGGTAGTGCATAAGGGTAATATGAACGAGAAAACAATTTGTTTCTTTCATGTATCAAATTGTTAATATCGTTCGGAAATGGTAATTATCCCTCTTTCCTTTTTGTGTTCGATGTTTCGACACTTTAATTGTATAACCGACTCGATGAAATGGTTTTCGAAACAATATACAAACAGTCAGCTTGTGACCACGGTCAGTGCAACCTGACCGAAACGTCAAACACCGATAAAGGTAATTTTTACGCGCTAATTCCCGAAAAGTATTAATAAATATGAATATGGCTGTATATAAATATAGCTGCATAAAAATTATGCGGTAGTATTTTACTGGTTGTAAGTCTTTTATTGCAAGAGGCCGGTTAGGTAGATACCGCCGTAGTGTTAGATATTCTACCGCAAAGCAGTAGTGTTAGGCATTACTGTGTTTCGGTTTGAAGGACACTGTAGCTAGTGAAATTACCGGGCAAAAGAGATTTAAGAACCAACCTCTCGAGGTTGGCAACGTGTGAGCGATACCTATAAATGGTGTTACCATTACGTGGGGCCGTATGCTTCTTTTCCATATTAGTAATACAAAAAATTTATATAATTTTATGTGTCAGATCATTTGATAAGATAATTAAAAAAATTAAACTATTCGAACGTTTTTTGGTTTCTTTTTATCCTGTTACGGTATTGTAGTTTTAGATGCAGGGTTGGCAACAAGCAAAAAATTGAAAATAAATTATATATTTTTAATATAAATAAAAAATACCCTTGTAAAAGCAACTGGACTTAAAAAAACAAGTTTGGATAATTAATTATAACATGAAAAAATATAAACTTGTATATTATAAATTTGAAAGTAGCTATGCCCATAACGTTTTTATGTTTAAACCGCTGATCCAATTTGAATGGAAATTGTATAGAAGTAGATGGGATTTTGGAGAAGTACGTAGGCTACTTTCTGTTGCAAAAAAAGTTGAAAGACCTAAAATATGCGATAAAAATATGTAAGTATGGGAAACTATTTTTGTTGCAATAAAGGTGCTCCATTCATAACTTTATTAACGCGGGCGAAACCCTAGTTAATTATAAAATGATAAAATTTATAAACGAAACAAAATTTTACTGAAAGGAGTAAGTAAAATTCTGAATTGAATTGTTCGAACAATTGTCGCCAGTTTTGGCATGCTGATGGGAAGCCCGCTTTGAACCTCCACCGTTACGGGTTCAATTAAGTGTGTGTCGCGTGGAGCAGATATTTTTTATAAATATCTGTTTCGGTCTGAGCGTTTGTCCTTGTGGGTGTCTCCACCGTGCCTTGGAGAGCACGTTAAGCTGCCGTTCCCGGTTGAAACAATTTGTAAAAAATTCGTTTGAATAAACAACTCCAAAAATAAATAACTCCCAACCCTAATTTTGTATCGCTCCGAAGTAACGACTGCATCTAACATTTTATAAAAAAAGTCCACTAACTAGCGCCACTGTATTCTTAATTAAATTTTCAATATTTGCTTTCGAGAATATTACAGTTAATGTGTATTTATAACAATTCTATTTAATTATATTATTATTATAGTATTTTTATTTTTGTTAAATATTTAACTTTATTATTTATAAAGGAATACTTACGTTAATTTATTATATCTTTTTCATTAGATCATACTGAAATAGCTCGGTCATAGTTTCTAGATTTTATTAGATTACCCTGAGGTGTTAACTTTATGAACGCTATAAAAGTACTGAGATAGAATAAAATTAGGTTATAAAATATCTGTTTCGGTCTGGGCTTTTGCCCTTGTGGTTTCCTACACCACGTCTCGGAGCATGTTAAGCTGTCGGTCCCGGTTGTTATTATCTGACAATATTCATTAAGTCTTGATAGGTCATTTCAATAAGTTACCGTTTCGCCCTTAGGGTTGCGGAGCTCAGATGGCAATCGCTGTGTGTAAAACTAGTAATCCGTCAATTCAGGATAAGAGTATAAGCAGACTCTAGATATTACATCTGAAGATACTCTAGATATTACATCGGGGGCATTTTGCCCCCTTTTGCTAATCTTATATTCTTTAATGGTTATTACATAAATCAAAATATGTTATATCCTTGAATTCTACAGTATTTCGTAGTATCAGGAGGGAGGAAGCCCTCTGCTCATACATCGCTACGCCTATGGGACCTCTAAATAGTTGATGATAATCAGTTTCTAAAGATAGGTTTCCTACTCGTAATTATACAGAAAGTTACAGCTTTAGACGTAGTTCTTCATTTCTGTAGGATCATTCTCTAGAATGGCTGATGTAGTATGGCATGCTGTTATTCTATTTATATGTCAATAATTTGAACTTTTTTATTTTATGTCATGCTGTTAAAGGTTTTTTTGCCTACTTAGTAAATACATAAATAATTACTATGAAAAGCTTTTGCACATTTTCTAGTTAGCTTAGTATGTCTTGTAACGGTGTTCGCTCTTGAATTATAAATAAATTTATTTTTTGCAATATAATTGGACTAACGGACAGTTAGAGGATTATTGTTACTGTATTGAAAAGATGATTAGACATTGCGGATATGAAAGTTTATACCAATCATTGAAAGTTCTTTTGTGGATATCATTAAATGTATTGAGTTTATAGTTGAACTCTCTTGCTAGCCTTTCTACGATTATTAATGATTAACTTCTGACAGCGGCTTCACTCATGTGAATACCGATTTAATACAAGCTTTGAACCCCATTTCAGCTCTTCAGGGGTGGAATTTTAGAAAATTTTATAATACATGTATATTAATATCTAATTTTAAATTTAAAAACAAAGTTTCATGCTGCTTTAAAAATGTCGGATTTCCACACAAATTTTCAACTGCTTTGCACCTTTGAGAGTTGAAGTTTGAAAACCTTTTCTTAGTGCGCATTTTAGAAACAAAAACTGTGTAAAATGCAGCTTTTTAGGTCTAATGGTTTAGGTTGGGCGTTCATAAGTCAGTCAGGCGTTTTCCTTATACTTACATATCTATAAAGATAACTGTAGATATGTCTAAAGTTCGTTGGAGGACTAGTGATAGATTTAACAAAAATTGGCATGATATTGGTAAGAAGATAAAAGCGTAGCTATTTGTAAAAGCTAGTAACCTATATTAAATGTTGCTCGAAAAGCGGTTTACAGCATCTCTCGTTTGGAAGTGGATCGCTTACGGCAATGTCGGTCGTATGTTACACTCGATGTTTCCTTGTCGGAGATAAGATAATACGTGCTTTTATTTTCTTTTCAAATATACAGAAAAATTTAGGATTAGCAAAAAAAAAACATTGTTTCGCATCTCTAAAAATTTATACAATTGCTACCTAACTTCACAGAATCCTTCGCTGGCCGAATCTGAAGATTTTTTGAAAAGCAAAGATGTAGCCTCATGTACAATGATTTTGGTCGAGCTACTAGAGTAATGTCAATAATATTTTTTGTAAACATAAAAATACGATGTTATCTATGTATCTTTTAAGTATTTTTTCGTAATATTTTCCGGGTTCAATTTTTTATTTTTTGGATATGATAGAAATACCATATATCTCATTTTCATATTCAAAATGATACTCGCAAAATACTGGTTAGGCTATTAAAGCATTTGTTAACAAATTTGATTCTTTAATTAATTTTTGTCTGTTAATAAGATAGATAAGATCTATCATATAGATAAGCGTTATTTGATTACACAAATACTGTAAAATGAAATTAAAAAAATGTTAAAGTATGTATTATAGTACATACATACTTTACCATTCTTACACTGTTTAAATCTTGACCGAATTTAACAGGACCTTTACTTGAAGATATCTGATATTATAAGAAGTAACTTAGTCTACTTTTATTTTAGAAAAAGAATAAGGGTTACGTGCAATAAACAAAATCGGTATATCACGCGAGCGGACCCGCGGGCACAGTTAGTATAGAATAAAATTGAATATTTCTAGTGACAAAATTTAAAATTCTCTCTCTTATATTCATTTTATATTCCCCTCTCGTGATAATATCGGGTAAAGTACAACACTATTTTTCACTATATTTCCCAACAACGTAACAACAAGATAGAATATTTTATAAAATGCTCGCAGCATTTTTCAAATGAATACAGCTCTTCGCTCTATGATAAAATTAAAATATTTCGTGAAATATTTTATGATCTACTCACAAGAGTGTGTCCGATCTCGGTGCCAAATACTGAAGCGAGCGCCGGGGTTTGTGCCATGTATTAATATCGGCAAATTAGATTGTTAATATGAAAAGTACATTGTAGTTTTCAATATCGGAATAAAAAAGGAGAGACATCTTTATTTGATCTTATAAAGTAACATTGAGATTTTTTTAATGCCACTAAGGTGTGAAACAAGCGTAATGACTGTTTGATCGTAAGCGGTCGCCGTAGCATATATTATGTAGACAATTATAATATCAGTAACATTACAAGCGTGTTTTCGACCCAAAGGCAGGAGCGGATGGATACAGGAAAGGATGAGAAGGATTAATGGGACGCCACAGGCCAAGACCCCTAATCCTTCTCATCCTTTCATCATTTTATCAAAATAATCCCAGCAGTGCCCATACTGTTACTTCACGTCGATATTCTGTGGGAAGGTACTTCCCCGGTCAAGTCGGCTCATTCGTGCTGAAAGCAAGGCTTAAAGTATTTGAAAAACTCATTGGTATAGAATTTTTGATGTGCTAAGACATCTCTTTGTTCAATAATAAATCAATTAATTTAATTTAATTAAAGAATAATAACTGCGATCACTGCAAGACTCATAGCCATGTTCACTCACTGATCGGTAATTTCAAGCGCGGTTATTTTGTGGATGGGTGACAGTATATTTGTATTTCAACTAATCTTTTCCATGCTTCAGACGGCACGTAAAAGTCTTTTACCACACCTTGTATTTTAATTTCACACGGATGAAGACGCGGGCGACGGCTGGCTTAAAAATCAAAATAAACAGTAGCTTTTATCACTGTCATTAAATAGCGGGAAAAAGTTTTAAACATTAATATATCGAAAATAAATCTGTCACCATCTCATTGATGCCTTCAAGAACAATCACTGAAGTCTCCCCATCACAAAGAGTAACTAACTAGATAAAACTAAGTTTTAATGAATTCACGACATAATGAAGTTGGATCGGTTCAAGTTTTTCTACTCAGGGCATAAAAGTTGGTGATAAAACTAATTGTTAGTGGGATTGTTCACTAGTTTTTTTATAAAAAGAAGAAGTTGTCAAGTTCTTTGAATTGATTTTATTCAATAACTAGCGAGCCCGGCAGAGGATATCCTGCCCCGAAAAAAAATCTGGTACCCGATAACAGCGCCCGCTAAATGAGTGAAGAAAAAAAAAATCGGGGTGGTCCCTTATTACTTATGGGTACAAGAAATAGATAACAACCTACTGAATGTATACATAAAATATCATCATTCGGTTAATATTGTAACTAAAACTGTGACACGAGAATTTTATATATTATTTTTTTACTGTATGGTTAAGAATCCTATAAGGTTTATTCTAAGTTTTATGATAATATATTCAAGGACTTCATAGTTATAGGATAAAACTAAAAAGATCTTTTGAAGTAGGCTAAGACTAAATATTAAATCATAAAACTTTGTGAACGACCGCAATTTCGTTGTACGAATACGTGAGACGCATTTGGAATTTAAAGTAATAGCGTAATTATGAATTACGAAAGCGTTTAAAGATTTTCGCGTCTCCGGAGTTTGATTTATAACTTCATTTTGTTATTTAAAGGTGATGTTCCTCAGTAGAGTAAATCAAACTTGTATCTCAAGTGAACCGAGATCCGATATAACTTATATATTCGAGATAACATAAGTTATAAGATTCGGGTTGGTTTAATTTTATGTTTTCTTAAATAGTTTTTTTAGTAATGATAATCTCAACTATCAAAGAGTTCATCAAGTTCTAATTTAAGGCATGGGTATGTCGTAGGGTTATTTGATAATTAGAAATCCGCATACGAACGAATCTGCATAAGAAAATGGTTTCAGCATTTCTCACATCTTACTGGAAAAACATGGATTCTCTCTGAAGCATCGATTTCCTCACCTCTTGGCTAGACTTTTGCTTTATTACCAACTCTTATTTTGATTTGTTCCTAGTTCGAAAATACTAGTGTTATTTTACGATAATTCAAATTATCAAATAATACTACGACGGAACAAAAAAAACATCTTTATTCTTTAATAAATAAATAAATAAACGCTACACACTCAACGGCCCCCATTAGGATAATTATATCCTGTGTCGGGGGTCCGGAAACATTCACAATGACAAGGACAAACACAACCAGACCGGAAAACATGCCTGTACGATTAATACAAACATCTGCTCCGAGCGGGAATCGAACCCGCAACCGTCGAAGCTTAAGGCAGACTCGCTACCCACAACGCCACAACGGTGTTCTTTGAGGAGTTTTGGTCTGTATCTCCGGTGTTACTAAGCTTCAAAAACTTTACAACGGACTAACGGCTAAAGTTAATCCGTCACATGCACACAAAATTCATAACCTATATATGCATACATTAAATATAAACTATTACTATATTCTAACGTCTAACGGATGCCTTATTAACCTGTATGTAATATGCAAGTCTTAGTACTCGTATACGCTACGATGAATTGGATGTTCAATCTTGTAATTAATACTTGTTAATCTCACAAGGACTTGGCGAGATTGCACTGAGAGTGCGCCGAGACGAGTCTAGATAGTTAAGTGGTCTGTCCTGTACCTGATCAACCAGTTTTATCGAGTGACAAATATTTTCTATATAATGTACACTTATTTTTATATACTTCGCGTAATATACTTTTTATTGACTGAAATCATATTTTGTAATTTAATAATTGAGAAATTTTTCTCCGGTGTTTTCTAATACAAACTATTTAAAAAGCCGAATGGATTTCAATGATTAAAATGTACTAAACACAGATTTAAGACAGTATCACCGTCACAGAATATAGTTAATGAGATGGCTTGATAATTATTAGCGTTTTATTCTCGTGTTACTTAGGGCCTTTTGCGTCGTTGGACGGGTGAAATTTTTAAGTCACATATTTTTCATTTCGCTCGGATCTTAATCCTGAGCCACGCAGACAAAGTCAAGGGTAAATACTAGTATTTTAATAAAATGTAACGATATTAACAATTCAGGAATATTGTTAGCTAATAGGATTTATACCCGCACAAAAATCACCGATATTTTTAGTAATAAAACAAGTGAGCTTGTGTCAAAGAATCTTATTTCTTTTATCAAAAGAAAAATTCGCGTGATAAGATAAAAGTGTCTTTTTATTAAGACGTCTATTATTTATCGTCTCACTATTTTACTCGTGTTAAAACGGCCACAATTCCGTTTGCTTAGCGCTCTCGGGAAACAAAGAAGTTACGAGATAATCTTAGATTAAAGGCTTCGTTTTATTTTCTTAGACCCGTTAATCTCTACGAAGCTGGTAACGAATGGATGTACTCGTAGATTCTTGAAGAATTGAGACAGTTTTATAGCAGCAACGGCTTCGACTAACCTTTTATCTGTTTCATTGTATTTTTAGTCGATATTTAAATGCTTAGTAATAAATTTGCGAACACATTAACAGATTGAAATTTAAATCATCATAATCATCGTCATCTTCGTCAGGCTTTCACTGTCCTCCTGTCTCTGAGCACGATTCTAGGTCACTTATGCAGCTCTTGCCAGCAATCCTGCGAAGATCATCACTCCACCTAGTTTTAGGACTTCTTACGCCGTTGGTCACCTTTTGATATCTGATAATAAATAACACAAAAATAAACGCTAAACACTCAACGGCCCCAATTAGGATAATTATATCCTGTGTCGAGGGTCCGGAAACATTCACAATGACAAGTTCAAACACAACCAGACTGGAAAACATGCCTGTACGATTAATACAAACATCTGCTCCGAGCGGGAATCGAACCCGCAACCGTCGAGGCTTAAGGCAGACTCGCTACCCACAACGCCACAACGGTGTCATACCATAATAATTGATACCTTTTGAAATACATTTCACCTTTAGCAATTATGTCAAAGATTTTTTTCATTTCAGGCGGCCTTTTCTCCCTGGGAAAAGTTCTCAACTTTTTCCCGGTGGGAGGCGAGAAGGAATGTCAGCCAACGGGTTTCAACATCGCGAGGTCAGGAATCTGCCTCAATCCGTACGACTGTCGTCAGAGAGACGGCAAAGCTTCAGGTGACTGCGCTCACGGATTTGGCGTGTGCTGTATTTGTAAGTAATTATTATAACATTTTTCCTCAACCACTCTACGAAGAAAAAGAAGATTTATTCTTTATTTTTTTTTATCTTACTAAGTTGACAAACAAGCATACGATACGCCGATGGTAAGCGGTTGCCGTAGCCTATGAGCGCTTGCAACACCATTAGTAGGTCCCACTCACGTGTTGCCAATCTCGATATTGCTTCTTAAATCTCCTATGCCCTGTAATTTCACGGTAGAATTGACACTGCGATTATTCCTACCTAGCCGGCCTCTTGCAACAAGAGACCTATCACCAGTATGACTGATTGCACTGGTGGAGTAATCTTTGCTGTGACAGAGATTCCAGCAGCTGGTGATGAGGTCGTCATGTCCCGACACTTAAAAATAATAGGCTAATGACATGAAAAAGGGTACAATTAGCCTATTCCGATAAAAAATTACAAAAAAACTTTTCAACTATTATGACCTACTCGTGCCCAATCCTAGTCAAAGTTTTCCCATCTACGAACAATTGACTGGCTTCTGAAGTTGTGGTGAACGACACCGCAGCTCTGAATACCTAATAAATCTATCCCTAAGATGCTATTGTTCTAAGACAGGATTAATGCCGACAGCTTTGATCGATTTATTTTTTCTAGAAACAATTCTAAACATAATTTATCAAATAAGTTAAATAGAAAAGATCCCTGTGAAGTTATAAGGTTGCCTATTTAATGTTTTTATTTTTTTTTAATTTTTTTTATTCTGGTATTTTTGCGGGGCCTTCGTAGAAAGCTTACATGTCGGCCCCATCGTTACAAACTAAATTACACATAAAAACTATACTTAAGAAAAAAAATTAAGGAAAAAATTAAAACTACATTAGTTTGAGAGAATCACTAACAAATTTATATACTTTCATTGCCGGCTATTTAATATTGGTTTTGACAATTGTTGTTGTGTATACAAATACAAAGTCTGTTTTGTGTTGTTTTAATTACAAATTAACAGCTTTTAAATGCATTTGAAATATATATGGTATTGACATAAAAAAAAAAAGAAACAGTTTATAAAATTTTGTCTGCCTCTTTGTTCGTTCCGGCTAATATGTAAAACGGCTTCGCAGGAGGCACCCTAAGGACGGAATCAATTTGAGCCCCCGTGAGGGCTGCCCTTTTATCACGGCTGAGTCTCTGTACTCGGCCCCCCCGGTGACGCTGTCAAGGCCAGTAGGGCCAACAGCAATACACATTCCGAAAAAAAAACGGCTAGACTGATTTTAATGGGACTTTTACTGGCCGATAGCCGATGTTTTAAGGAGTCACTTAGGCCACTTTTATTAGATAAAGATCATAAGTCACAAAAGTAAAAAAAAAACTAAAATTATGACGACCATTGTGGCTTGTTGGTAGCGAGTCAGCCTTAAGTCTCGACGGTCGCTCGTTCGACCGCTCGGAGCATCTGTTTCACAGATATTTGTAATATTAATATGTTACAAATGTGCCTCGAGACCACGTTAAGCTGACGTTTCCGGCTGTTATCATAACATCTGATAATAATCGTTAACTCATGACACGGTCTTTTATTGCAAGAGGCCGGCTAGGTAGGTACCACCGCAGTGTCCAATATTCTGCCGCCAAATAGTAGTGCTTAGGTACTACTGTGTTTCGGTTTGAAGGGCACTGTACGCTAGTGAAATTACTGGGCGAACGAGATTTAAGAACTAATATCTCGAGGTTGGCAACGCGTGAGTGGCACCTACTAATGGTGCTGCAAGCGCTCATAGGCTGCGGCACCCACTTACCATCAGATGGGCCGTATGCTTGTTTGCCAACTTCTAACATAAAAAAACGTAATTTGCTCTTATCCAATGTGTTACCAATTTTGCCCTTGGGGTTGCGGAGGTCAGATGGTAATCGCTCCGTGTAAAAACAAGTAACCTGTCAAATCCGGATAAGAGTAATAAGCAGACCCTGAGTAAATAAAATTCTTTCTTGATACCTTATTTAAATTTTCTGTTTTTCCTATTCGTTTGTAAGGTTGGGTTGGCCGGTTTCAGTAGATTGTAAAATACCGCAGACCAAAACCGTTTTTTTTCGTACCACTTTTTCCTCTCCACTCCCTTTGGCTCAGAAATACGTTTCTGGTATTACAAATGTAAGTATTTTATAGCTTATGGTCACCGCTTAAAAAAGCATATAGGTAAAATTTTTATTACGGTATATTTTAAACGCGAAACAATACACGGATGAAGTATAGTCTTATATAATCTAATAAGGAAAATGTTCTCGAAAAGGAATTATTCATGTACGTAGCGAAACCACGTCTAAGTTTTAAAATCTTTAAACAATAAACGCTCGAAGTGGCGAACGAGACCGCAGCTGAATGCGGAACAATTCTAAGAAGGTATTGTTCGATTTAGCTTTACTTTTCAGTAGAACTTTCCTTATACATCACATGCTGAGGGAATTTGTTAAGATGTTGAACGTTTTCTTGTTGATTTATTCTATGTATATTTTAAAAGAGAATACATTAGTAATAAATGCGTGCTGGGCGTTTGTTCTTGTGAGTCTCCCCACCGTGCCTCGGAGAGCACGTCAAACTGTCGGTCCCGGTTGTTGTCACATAAAATCTGATAATAATCGTTAGCTCTTGTTAGGAAAATTGCTCTTATCCAATGAGTTATTGGTTCACCCTTAGTGTTGCGGAGGTCAGGTGGCAATCGCTCTGTATAAAAACTGCTTACCGAACAGGAGTAACAAGCAGACCCTGGGTAAATACTCGTATAGTACAGGGAATGATGCTACGAAGAAGAAGATCTACATATGTATATGTGAATTTATGATATTATAATGTGGTTTTTATTATAAAGCCATCAGATCTTACTGTGCGAATGACTTCCTAAAAATATATTTAGCCTTTTATATACATTTTAGTATGAGATTGGTGATGTTTTGAGCACGAATGCTGTGGTCTGCTCTCCGAGGCACGAGAGGGTAGAACGACAAGAACAAATGCCCAGACCGAAACAGATATTTGTAAGATCATAGCAAACGTCTGCCCGAGCGGGAATCGAACCTGCAACCGTCGAGGCTAAAGGCACACTCGCTACCCACAAAACCACGACGGATTCCAGATATACATATGTAGATATAATTAACTTTACTAACCACATAAAATAATAATGATTCAAATTCCACCAAGCAGTTGAGCGAATATTAAATAGCATCTACTACTTATTGCAGTAATGCAAATACATTTCTAGATATTATAAAGCCATGACTTTTTCGGCATGAAAGTGCTTGAGGCAGTAATTACCTCTCAAAGAATCCCGACGTTAAGCAGCAATATTTGTATTGCTATGGTTTGTAAAATAAGTGAAAGAGAGAGGGAGAGATAAGAGAGAGTCAGAGAGAAAGATTCCACATAAAGTTGTTCAGAGATATCTTTGATGTAGCCACAGAACAACGTCACTTCAGAAGTATATAGAAAATTATGTCTTCATAAAAACAATACTTTAACTTTCTTCTTCTTACCGTTCTCTCACTGCTGAGGATCGTGACCATGTACGATTAGTTTCCATTGGTAGCGCTCATATGCAGAGTGGAACGCACAGTGCATGCTTCCACCCACCAACTGCTTCTGAAGGCCCCTTCCCTTTTCACGCCTACCATCCATTTTGCTTTAACAACAGATAGATAAATAATCTGCTTCTGCAGACTGTGGAAATTTTCTGATACGGATTGATCGGTTTTCCTGACAATACAAGGTATAAGGTTAAACCTTCTCCATCACCGAATTTCAAAGGCATCTTATTCATATCGAGGTTTCTTACAGTTCAAGCCTTAGCATTGTACAATTATAATATTAATAATACATCAAAATTTAAATTACAGATTATTAAAACTGAAAGAGCAAACTTCGCATACTCGTAATGTGAAGTCAGCTTTACTTAATGGCACACGCTATCAAGCGTAATGATTTATGATTAAACATCGCATGCCAAATTGAAAAGCGAACGTTATTCAGAATAATTGAATTATATTTCATCATTGATGTTCTGTGAGGTTAATGTCATGTGAAATTATTGTTGGTATTTAGTAATTGGATTGTTTAAGAAAACAATATACTAATGGCTTTTCTGATGAAAAACAGTTATCGTAGGTTATGGCCAGTAGCAACAAGAACTTAACCGTTCTTTTTTTGTTGACGGATAGGAAAACTGCTATCCGGCCGAACCGCGTTATATGGGGTTACATGGCAAGTTAGTAACGTCGAGGGGAACCACTTAAACCGCCTCAGTGGCCGATCTCATTGTGTTTGTCAGGTTACGGGAACTTTTATGGAAACGAGAGTGGCCGATCTCATTGTGTTTGTTAGGTTACGGGAACTCTTATAGAAACGAGACTGGCCGATCTCATTGTGTTTGTCAGGTTGCGGGAACTCGAGATTTATCATCATAAAGAAACAGTCTGATTAGTACCTTAATTCATCACAATGCACGCTGTATCTATATTACTATTTCCTTTTCGAAATTCTGAATTTCTCACGTTTTCCATCAACGATCAATACGAAACAAATTAAAAACCAAATGTAAGTACATCAAAACTCAAATAGAGTATACTTGTCCCAATTTTCCCATGACCTTCGGTTAAAGTATACATTTCAGTAGTAGGGGATCTCGGCATTCTTGTGTTTATAGTGTAATTGTAATAATAATAGAAAACGCATAAGCCCTCGATCGACTCACACCGTAATCGTAAACCAAACGAATCATATAATTGAAATTAATTAACTACAGCTCTATTTAAGAAAATAGTTTCAAGTAATTTGATTGTATCAATTTTTTTTACGTAACTAAGCAGGCAAGCAAGCAAATGGTTCATCTGATAATAAGCGGTTATCGTATTGAGCGCTTGCAAAACCATTCATGTCCAGGTGACACTCACACGTTGCCAACCTCGAGATATTGGTTTTTAGATCTCCTTTGCCCAGTTATTTCACTAGCTACAGGATTCGATCCTGACTCCCTTGGGCTATTACTGACTCCTAGGTCAAACAACAAGCTTATTTGGAGTGACAGTAGGAATATTAGCCATACATTGGCATTGTCTTATATTATGGAAACATTTTAAACTTAAAGAAGATGATTATGACGAAAGAAACCACAAACTTAATGTAACTTGTAAGGAATCAATTTTTTTGTTTCAGTTGAGGTGACATGTGGAGCGGTTGTACAAAACAACCTCACATACTTCATGTCACCAGGTTTCCCTGAACTCTGGATGGGAGAGAAAGAGTGCACTATTCAAATTGAGAAGACACATGCTGGCATCATGCAATTAAGAATAGACTTCGTTCATTTCACAATTGTAAGTTTAATAGAAATACCTGCAAGATACCAACCAAATAACGTAACTTCTTGATCCTTCATCTAAATATAATATTTAATACATTGTTAAGAAATGGTAAATAGTTTAAAATATGATCTTCGCTATGTGTCTCCTTTGCAAAAGTATCAACCTTTTCATTTATTCGTATTGTAACTTATACAGTGTTTTTTCTGCGATAAGTGTGGGGCCGGAGGTCCAAACTCCATAAGTCCAATTTCTTATTTTGGCCCTCCCCAACTCCTCCTATTCTTTATTTATAAACCAATGTACGGTGACGCCTCTGGTATTACTAGTAAGTTATTTTTTACTGCGTCAATTGAAACAAACAAAAATACAGAGTATTTGTATCACGGATCCGTTGTTACAGGAATATATTATGATTTATGGGAAGATAGATTTATTAGTTTGTTTCTTCAACCAAAGACATTAGCAAAAAATGTGATTTTTGTGGAGTCAACAAATGACTTAAAATATTTTTTATTTTTGTTCGCTTTTATTCATAAAAGATACATGAATACTGGACACAACTATTGGCAAGTTTGACTGCAGTGTATATGAAGACTTTATACATTTTGCGCTAAATTGATTTAAACATCTGGATAACGAGGTAGAATATCTGGACAGTAAAAAAATCTAGTATCCACATTTCACTCTAAGATTCTCGCGATGTTGCTGTATTATTTTTGCCTAATTCTTTATATTTTCATTTCGAATGCCTAATTTCTCTAAAAATTAATATACTTATATTTAGGGACAGCCCAATCGGACTACGGGGGAGTGTGATGAAGATGCAATGATTCTAGGAGAAGGCGACACAAATTTTACTTTATGTGGACAAAATCATGCACAACATAGTAAGTATACTTATAGTTTATTTAATTACTGTATGGTTCTACTACTTCTTTTCGAGTAATTAGTGGCCCACCTAGTGTCAGAGTTATTCAGGTCGCCCATATTGGCCGACATGATTTTTCGACTATCATGATATTGATAACATCTGCGATCGACTTTTCACCTGCCCTTTGAAGCTCGGACACACTCAGTTGAAGTACCACTATACGATCACCATTCATCTAGTGACTGACCGAGTAGTCTAAAGTTGCTTAACCCACCGATCCATTTACAGTTGATCAGTGAGCGCACCCGGCTATGAGCGTCTCACTGTATGGCTAATACCACAAATTTGGCAAGAAGCCCCCAACACAAACGAGTCGGCTCGACCGGGAAAGTAATACCCTCTCACAGAAAGTCGGCGTAAATTAACAGTATCTGTAGGTACTGTTGCGTTTCGTGCGATGAGTGACAGCGCCCGAAGCCCAATCTTCCACCTTCTCTGTTCCCTTCCTTCTTTCCTCCTCATCCCTTACCTCCTATTCTTTCGATTGGCAACGCGCATGTATTACTTCAAGTATCGTAAGCGTAGATATGTCGTGATGACTGCTTAGTATCCGGCGGACCGTATGCTTCATTGCCAACGGTCTTGAAATACATTAAAAAAAAAGTTTGTTTTTATTTATTTCTACATACTATACATACTATTATTTTATATTTTGTCGTATAATCTCCGTAGATTCAAATCATCCTTATATTGAACTTCAATAAAATAACAATAAAACCTAGTAGTTGTTTGGGTTGATCGGAAAGTCCATTTCGGAAACGTCTTATATCCTGAGTTTCGTTTCTCTTAAAGGTCCGCCACTTTGTTCTGTGTTTTATTTGACTTTGTTACCTTTAAGTACCTTTGTTCGAAACTTTTTCAAATAAACGTTTTGTATTTTAGCTTCTACTACAAGATTGGGATTAAAACGTAGTTTTGTATCTTGTTGTCTTTGTTCTTTTATTTTTTCATTTTCTAAAATTTTTAAAATGTTGATTAAATGCTAAAATATTTAGGTTTGATAAGACGTATCTTTAAATAAGATCTGACAGTTTTTTTCTGAAACCACGTTTGTCAGTAGTAGAGCCTAGCCTAGACATAAATTAGGAGCTCGAACAGGAACTTCCTTTTCAGAGGCCTAGATTCTCACCTTTTTGGTTTCCGGCTTCTACATTTTTGGTTTCCGGCTCCTACATTTTTCAAATTCCTTCCCCGCCAATCTCTCATCTGACATGACAATGCACTGTAATGCGACTGGTGTTATTGTAAAGTCTATGGTAGGCTTGTTTGCTCTCTTTGTGGTACAATAAATAAATAAAAATCTGACACACCTGACATAAAGAAATTGATACACAACTGATCAATTTGGGTATTTTAGGTATGGCTTAAGTTGTATTTCTTGATCGAAGAACTCGGTTTAAATGAAAAGAGTCTGCTCCCCACAATCATTATTTAATATGGAATTAGGATTTTGGATTAAAAGATTATAATTACGTCTATAACAGTGATCATAAACCCTAAAAATATGTGCTGTGATATTTCAGTATACTATACGCTACCAAGCGGTATGGAGACGAGGGAAGCTGGTGACCTGCCCAGCACAAAATCTACTCCACTAGTGATACGGATGCGTGGTAGTGACATGCCACGTCTATGGCTGTTGCGTCTGGCGCAGATGCCGCTTGTGCACTCATCGCCTCATAACTGTCTTCAATATTACATCAATGACAATGGTGATTATTTTTAATGAAATTACGATGAAGGTAAAACAGTTGAGTGACAATATGCGAGCATGTTATCTTCTGCTTGTATCAGTTTCTTTTGTTTATCATGTGTGTGGCTGTACCAAAAGTCCAAGCTTCACTTTGTAATTGTTATAATGGTAACTTACCAGTTATTTCACCGTTGAGACTTGAACCTATTTGTCCTTTAACATTACATTTCATATTTTAAAAGGATCTTAGCAAATTCCAGTAGCAAAAATATGAAAAGGCACTTCTGAGATATTGCTTAAACTTCCAGAAAAATTAATCATTTCTAAAATTGACGATGATATTGCTCAATATACATAAAATAATTGAATTGAGAAACTGCTCATTTTTGAAGTAATTTCTTTTTAAAATAGGTACAAGTATAAAACTATAATTAATAAAAATAACATCTGCAGGTACTATAAAGACGTTTAATTATGCGTCTAATGGGCGCCACCTTGCGAGTCAAGAATATAGAGCATGTATCCGAAGAAATACCGGATTTTGTTCAGTAAGATATACGCCATGCGACAATCGATCTTTTAGAATTGGACCTAGAGGCGATGATGCTGTCGCAGCTGGTGAGTATTTATTTGAAACTTTTTGTTTCATGTGTTTAAAATCGTTGAAGTTGATCAGACGATGAAAATGAATGTAATTATCTTGTCGATGACGTGAATTGATTTTAAGATGAAAATCTTTATAGTTCTTGATATTTATGGTTATGAATTTCAGTGTCAAAAGCATTATAACGTTTTGAAAGGTCTTTGAAGAGTTTGAATATTTGAAAACCTTAATCGTAATTTGGAATTCTTGTATTCAAAAGAAAATTGAATAAATTTTATGAGTTCGGTAAAGTTGAATGAAATTTATTTACATTTTCATACATAATAAGTTGTCAGAGTGAGTTATTGAAAAGTGAATTTTCTGCATAAGAAATTAAGTTTTAAAGTCACGGTGAATGAAAAGATATTTAATATTTGAAATGAGAAAATTTTGCTTTTGATTTGAAGTATTGTTTACTTGTTTTTTTTTGTGTAATTCTAAACCAAAATTAAAATAATTTAGTTATAATATTTTGTGTAAATAAGTATCTTCCTCCAGTCGAATGTGTTACTGAAGTAATGGAAAATTATAGAATGAGTACAAATACAATTATACATATATGTTTCGTTCTAGCTTCGGAACAAATGGATGAAATGATGCCTGTCAATGAAGACCAGATGCAGGAGGAAGAAGAAGGTTCCGGTGCTGATCCTCAGATCATAGAATCTACAACACCTCAACCAAGTATCATGACAAGGGTGAGTTCCAGGTGAATAAAGATGTACTTAAATATGAATATATATCTAAGGCATAGAATTACTTTATATTATGGCACACCATACAGACCAAAATGTCAAAACGCTGACAAAATCTCGCTAGTTCCTTCGTAAATTAACATGAACCCAACGAAATGAAGTTAGTCACAAGTTTACAGCAAAGCAAGCTTGCAAAAGTAATAGTATAGTCACGTTCCCAGCAAAAATGGGCCGGCTCGAACAGAGAAGTACTACCCTCACAGAGATAATCGGCGTAAAGTGACAGAGACCTGTTGTGTTTCGTGCAATGGGTGAGAGCGACGGACGCTAATCTCATACCCCCTCTACTCCCTTCCTCTTTTCTCTTCTTATTCCTTTCCTCCTGTCCCTTGGATTGGCAACACGCATGTGATACTTCAAGTATGTCCAGTGTTCATTGGTTGCGGTGACGGATTACCATCAGGCGCAACGTGTGATTGTTTGTCAACCGTCACGAAATAAATAATAATAATTAGCAGTCAAGTGCGTTGTGGACCACGCACAGTTGAAACTAAAGGGTTCTGCAGCTTGGTTATGAAGAATCTTAAGGCATTTAAAACCAATAATGAATTAAAATCGATGCAAAAATAAGTTTGTAATTTCATAGTAATTATTAAAAGTTATATGAAAAACAAAGTTATAAGAAAAACTTATATATCTCTTAAATTTGTAGACCTATCTTCTTCAAACCAAATGTGGTTAAAATTTTATTTAATGTCCTACAAGATCAAATTTTTCCAGAATTTTAAATCCCATGGTTCAAAAGTTAGAGGGGGGACACCATTTTGATGACTTTAGGAGCTAATATCTCAAGAACTACTGAGTTAATGAAAAAAGTCAGAATCAAACCTCATTATCATTTTGAAAGAGAAGATTATCATTTTGAGAGTCCAAAGATATCTCACACGTTGACATACGTTGAAATTATTTTTTTCAACACTCAGTTACATGTATGGACTGCTACCCTTAATTATTCTATATTTTAAAATTTCATTACAGAATCGTTGTGCGGTTCATAGATTACATCTATTTAGAAAATTTCGTATAGATAAAGCCAATAGTCTCCGAGTAAAAAGACTGTGACGGACGGACGGACAGACGGACAGACGGACAGTCGGACAGACGGACAGGCGGACAGACGGACAGACGGACAGACGGACAGACGGACAGACGAACGGACGGACAGACGGACATGACGAAACTATAAGGGTTCCGTTTTTGCCATTTGGCTACGGAACCCTTAAACGTATGAGGCTCAATAGCGTCACAATCTAGCAACAAAATCGATTAAAGTTAGCGTGTGACGTTGATAATTCTTTTATTGGAGATGAATAACGAAACTTCTTAATATACCTAAAGTTAATAATTTTGTGTATCCAAATTGTTTTGTGTACGGAGGGTATTTAAAGACTGCTGTTGGTTTTTAAAGAATCCAATAATATTTTTTTAATACTATATTATTAACCTTTTATACAAATTATTACAACATGCTTTATAGTCGAAACTTCCAAAGATCCTATCGATAAACCCTATCGAGTTTTTATGTATTATATCTACCTATCTAAAAAATGGTATTGTTTTTGAAATCTTAACCTTTAAACAACCTTAAGCTTAAAACATGAATAACATTATTAAACATTCCCTTTTAATAAAAAAAATAATATAAATATATACATTAAAATGCTATAATATCTATACCTAATTAATGTACCTACGCATAAAGCCCGTAGTACCCCATAGTTACTAACTCCTAACAAACAGATCTGGAGTTATATCTGGCCGTCTTGGGGGCAGAGATCTTTCTGGGGCTGGTCTCCATACCTCCAGCACTACAGCGAGGAGAAGCTCAAGTACTACGGCTATGGGAACTTCGCGGGCAACGGCTTCGGTCGTCAGAGATGCACGGACAGAGTGACGATACCCTGCGAAAATGAATATTTTGTTTCAGTAAGTATTCCTTGACATAAATAATTACTAACTGGTGGTCATAGGTCTTTTATTGCAAGAGGCCGGCTAGGTACAACTGCAGTGTCAGATATTCTATCGCAAAGCAGAAGTGTGTTTTGTATGACTGTGTTTCGATTTTTTTATGTGGCTAAGTTGGCAAGCAAGCATACGACCCACGTGATGGTAAGCAGTTGTACTTCCTTTCCTTCAAACCCAAACACAGTATATTGCTTTACGGTAGAATAACTGAAAATGCGGTGGCACCTACCTAGCCGGCTTCTTGCAATAAACCATCAATTGGTTTGAAGCTAGCTAGCGAAAATACTGGGTATCAGAAATTTTAAAACCAATATCTCGAAGTTGACCACGCATGAGTGTCACTTACAAATGTATTGTTCTGCAAGCGCTCATAGGCAACCGCCTCCAATCAGGTGGGCTATAAGCTTGCTTGCCATCTAGTCGCATAGTAAACATTATATAACCTTTTTATATTATACGTTTCTAAAAGATATTGTATGAGATTTTGTGATCTGAGTACTGATCCCAAAAAAAAATTAAATAAATCTCCTTAAATATACAACTCGTGATATAATATGCTGACATTTGACTTGACATCTGATAACACTATCGTTTTACAATATAATACATAGTTTACGATTTTCGTTAACCATTGTGGTATCTAAAACTATATTAATTAATTTTCTTAATTATTAAAGTCTCAGATGTTCGGTCCCGGCGTGTGCGACCCTCACCACTGCGGCGGCGCGTTGTGTCCGGGCATCAGCGCGCAAGACTGCCGCGTCGACAGTTCCATCACCCCCTTTGCAGTCTCCGTGTACTTTGGACCACCTACCATCAAAGTGAACCCTGAAGACAACATTGGTATGTGTTTGAGATACACTCAGATACCATGTGATTCCTAAATTAGTCACTAATTTTCTAGTTTCTAAAATCCTTTCTTAATTGTTCTTCAAAAGAAGTTTTGTTTTATTATGTGAAGTTTAAAGTTTTGAAGGTTTATTTTCATTAATTAATAAATTAATTAACTTGTGTTCTATTGATAAAATTCTTTAGATCTCAAATATTTCAGAAATTGAATTCAGTTTTGTTAAAGCGCTCTCCTAATTCGTGTTATTGTTGTTTGACGATTCGCTAAGCATTTATTAAGTTTTGTTTTGTACGAATTTATTATGTTGTAAAAGTTAATATTTACTTGAATTTATTAGGCAAATGTTAAAAAATTAATCGTCTTTTTCGAAATATTTGCTTAATGACTTTTTATCTTTTATAAATTGACTTTATTAATCTATTTAAGAAAGTATGTAAATGTATTTAAAAAATGTCTTATTGTTATTTGTTTGTAAATTTTGTATTATAATTATTATTTATTATAGCTTATATTATTAGCCATATAAAAATCAAAAAGTATTAATTTAAATTTGTAAAATAGCTTCTTTATTTATACTTTTAATTGAAAAATACGTAAAACTATGTTTAAATTGTCATCTTTATTTTACTTTGTAAAATTATATATTTTGTAAAAATACGTATTAATAAAGAATTGCTTTGTTTCGTTTCCTTACTGTTTTATTGTTTTTAGTTTGTATTAGCCGACTACAAACAGAAAGAGTTTTTGAGGTTTGAGGTGGTATGGCTTAAAAAAGACAGCCTGGTTATCTTCCACTGCGACGGTCAGACGGGGTCAAGTGCACGGCACGAATGCCCCCGCCGTCGCCCGGCGTAGAGACGAAACCTGGTGGAGTTTCAGTGAGTAAGAGTCTCACATAACCCCGGCAGCCCCAGCTCCGGGGTATCCATGAGGATTTCTCCACCTTAAAAAAATATCTTCCACCGTGCGTTTGTGAAAAACTCGCGAAGTGATTGTTGGTCAGCAGCGTTTCGAGGTCAGCCAGCGTATTACCAGTTGTATGCTAAAGAGTCAGCAACACATCTGCATGCCCTCTGGTGTTGTAGATGTTCATGGGTGGCAGTAATCAGCGAGCTTCCTGTTCGTTTGTCCAATTTAACACAAAAATAATTAGCAGTCAAGTGCGCTGTGGACTACATGATGGTAAGTGGTTGCCGTAACCTATGAGCGCTTGCAACACCATCAGTAGGTGCCGCTCTCACGTTGCCAACCTCGAGATATTGGTTCTTAAATCTCCTCTGCCCAGTAGTTACACTAGCCTACTTACTGTGTCACGGTTAAGGGCAGTGCCCTTCAAACCGTAACACAGTAATGCCTAAGCACTACTATTTGGCGGTAGAATATTTGACACTACGGTGGTACCTACCTAGCCGGCCCCTTGCTACAAAAGACCTATCACCAGTGTGACTGATTGCACTGGTGGAATAATCTCTGCTGTGACAGAGGTTATCCCAACAGCGGGCGATGGGCGACATCCCGACACCGGGAAAAACTATTTATAATTTAATAAATTACAATACTGTTATCTCAACACGTTTCTACAATAGTGTAAAATACTGTTATCTCAACGTTTCTTCATAGCTGGTATTATTGTGGCATTAAACATATAAATTATCAAAAAGAGGCTTTATTTTAATCTTTATCTTAATTTTAAGGTAAGCAAAAACATTCAGACTGTTTCTAATTCACATTTAATTGCGACCCGGCCTCGTCCCCACAAAGAGAACTAATTTCCCATTTTTTCCTAGACATTATATTTTTCTTGTTTGCAAGTATAATTCTAAATAAACAAGATACTTTCAGCATTTGCTTAACTTAATTAAGTAAACAGCATTTTCTTTAGCGAATTACCGGGTTTTTGTTTTAAGAATATAAAGTCTGGGCGTTTCAACGAAATACGTTTTGTGTTATAAGTTCTTTTGTTCTTTATAAATTTGTGTTTTGTGGGAGAAAAGAAATGTTACTATATACTTTTTATAAGAAAAAAATATGTGAATCTATATTATGATATTATATACATATGAATAATCGCACTAATAAATGCGATAGCCTATAGTTCTGTTTAACCTTACGTGTACCTTTTTAGCAAAGTTCAAAGATGTTAATTAATTATTGTCACTATCTATAAAACTTTTTAATAATCCGTTCTCAATTCGACTGTATTTTTTATGTTTATTACCTCATATCTTTTGACTGGGTGAACCTAATTTAAAGATTCTTTTTTTATTATTTTAAAGCTTTCCGTGTGGTTCCATTTTACCCAGTTCTGACAATGGCATCCATGAGAATACCATATGTGTTAAATTTATAAATAACAAAAAAATATTTTATGTTTGTTGATGTATATTTTCAAGTATTCAAAGCAGTACCAAGAAATTCAAAGATAAAGATTTCTGCTTAAAATATAAGATCCTATTATCCACGATCGTGACCGTTGAACTGCGATTTTTTAAAAGATTTTGAAATAAAAATAATTATACCCCTGGAAGGACTTTTTTGTCTCGTTGCCTCCGTAATTGACGAGAGGATTGATTTATTTTTGATTTAATTTAGTTTAAGATTTACTACCTTTAGGCGCGGCTTCGCCCGCGTGAAAGACTCTTAATATTTCACCCTCTTTTAACTTTTTTCGCGACAAAAATCATAAAAATCAGGTCCAGCAGATAAAGCGCGAAGAGGCCTTTTACGTTTATAATAGTAGTCTTGATACTATTAATGATTCTAGATTTTATAAAACTCATCTATATCTAAATTCCAGTTCTGTAATTCGTTTTGTGTTAAGCCCACGGGAACCTAAAATTATTCTACGATTCAAATCCGTTCTGTAGTTTTTGCGTGATTGAGCAACAAACCTCAAAACATCAAAACATACAAACTCTAAATAAATTTAAAATTTATAATATTAGTACTCGTAGTATAGAAATATGAATAATATTATAAATCGCATTGCTCCTTACGTAGCTACGACTATCTTGGTATGTTGTATTATATTATTCCGCAAGGAAATGGATGCTGTTCAGTAGCGTTTGATATCTCATTCACAAAGCCTCGCTACGAGCACATGTAAGCCTGAATGCGACGCTTTATATGCATGTTCTTGGTAGAACATTTCTTATTATGAATATACTAGCTGTACCCGTGGCTTCGCTCCCGTCAGGTGAGACCACCCCGTTACACCAACTTCTTCTTCTTATCGAGTGGTTAGTGGCCAAGTTATTCAGGTCGCCTGTAGGCCTCTGACTTGACTTATCGACTGTTGTCAAATTGTCAACAGCTGGGACCGACTTTTACGTGCCCACCAAAGCACGGAGACGCTCGGTTGAGATACCACTATGCGATCCCATCTAGTGACTGACCGCGCCTAAAGTTGCTTAACCTACTGATCGTTTACCGATCAGTGGGTACACTCGGCTATGAGCGTCTCACCAACTAACCGCTTATGGCTTGGCTTCTAAGTATTTTATCGTGATGTTATACAGGCTATATAGCCTTCCTCAAGAAATGTGCTATCAAATGCAAAAATATTTTTTCAAAACCGATCAAGTTAATAATCAAGCTCTTTATTCATCTTAATAATGTTGATATATATTTATTAAATACTAGAGTACTTTTTTTTCTAAAGAATATAGTAGCTGTGCTTTTCGGAGTCATTAGTGATATTTTTTTATATTATTTCAGACTAGAAATGGCTTTAATATATAGTTAGGCGTTTTGTGTGAATTTTTAAGCGCGTAGTCGTACTTTTGTAGGCTAAGCGTTAACAGGCACGTATTATGTGCGAGCTATTCAGAATCCTTTTAGAGTTCCTTGGATTATTTTAAATAAAAAATGAGGCCTAACATTTTTAAGTTTTTTCTAATAAACGTTACATACACAACGGCTCCCATTAGGATAGTGATATCCTGAGTCAAGGTTCTGGAAACATATACAACGAAAAATACAGTCAGATCAGAAAATGGGCTTGTATGGTCAATACAAACATCTGCTCCAAACGGGGATCGACCGTGAGACCTGTAGCTCTTAAGGTAGGTTCACTACCACCACGCCACAACAGTCAGACTTAATTTTTACTAAATATAATACTTTGCTTTGTCAAAAGATTCGTTTGAATACGGATTGAGAATAATAAATATATGATTTTAAACTTTTCTTTCGAATAAAAAGTAACCTAATCATATATTTGAAAGAAAGAATTCATTTATTGGGACAAAACAGAAAGAAACGAAACATAAACATAAAAAAGCATTATAATTAAAAGAAACAAAACAATATAACAATAATATAAAAAAATATATATTTAGTATATTCTTGTTGGTTGTCCTTTTTTATAAATAATTTCAAATAAAAGACCTATCTAATATCGCTGAAGGAAATAAATCACAAATAGAAAAGACTCGCCATTATCGTGTTTCTTTGCGCACCAGTTCAAATCAACACGCCGTGAAATGCCGGCTAAGTCTTTTCGAGTCATTAGATTCAAATACTAGTACTTAAGACCAATGACAGAACCATATACACCAACGCCTATACTTAAACAATCCCAGACAGTGCCTAAATGCTCTGTATGTGTCCTTATCGTACAATCTGCTTGCGAAATGGTTGTCATTGCGTTTGACGATATAGATTTGTTTTAGGGGGCAATTGAGGGGATAGTTCCACCTGACGGTAAGAGGCTATTATCGCCCATGGACATCTACAATACCAAGAGGGTTGTGGATTCTTTGCCGGCATTTTGGGAGCAAGCAAGCAAGATTTCATTTGAAGTTTTAGTAGTAGAGTCATGCTTCTTCTAGAACAAATGGCTCGACCGTGACAGAACCTCTCAAAGAAAATTTGCGTAAAATAACAGTATCAGTATGGTTGAGTTTCGTGCAATGAGCAAAAGCGAAGGAAGACCAATCATCTAGTTCTTGGGTTGGCAACGCGCATGTGATACTTCAAGTATCGCAAGCGTTTATAGGTTGCGGTGATAGCTTAACATCAGACGGACTTGTTTGAAATCGTCATAATTATCATTAAAAAATCAAATCTTATCGCCAAGAAATCATATCAATTTTATGTATACGGAACTTAATAACTATAAATATTAATTCGTTAGCTTTTGCGCATTGCAGACTACGTAAGCTGCATCTGAGCTGAGGTTAGGTCTCTAACCTAGATATTTTTTTTATGTTGGTATATATTAGCCTTTCCTCATAACCGAAGCGAATAACCATTTACCATTTTCTGCCTAAGAATTATTCTGGCGTGGAAAATCTGAGATTGCGCTGGCATTGATTAGATTTTAGTATATATATAGCGTTAAAGTTTAGTGTATTGATGTTAAAATTTAAAATATTATTTACTAAAGTCTCCGTTAACACGAGAGTCGCAGGTTCGATCCTGACCCCTTTGGGCTATTTTCGCACCCACTCCAAGCGCGAAATTCGAGCTTATTTGGAGGGGCAATAGGAATCTAAAGACTTCTTAAGAATGTCGTACTTCCCATTTCCAGATAATGTGACGATTTTAAGGCAAAAGTATGTTTGTTTTATGTTACAAGTTGGCAAACAAGCTTATGGCCCACCTGATGGTAAGTGGGCATCGTAGCCTATAACCGCTTGCAGCACCATTAGTGGATGCCACTCACGCGTTGCCAACCTCGAGATTTTGGTTCTTAAATCTCCTCTGCCCAGTAATTTCACTAGCGTACAGTGCCCTTCAAACCGGAACTCAGTATTGCCTAAGCATTACTATTTGGCGGCAGAGTATTTGACACTGCGGTGGTACCTACCTAGCCGGCCTCTTGCAACAAAACGCCTACCACCAGTGTGACTGATTACACTGGTGGAATAATATCTGCTATGACAGAGGTTATCCCAACAACGGGCGATGGGGTCGTCACATCCCGACGCCGGTGAATTATGGGGACTTTATTTACTCTCAACCTATTACGGTTCGTAATATATAGCCTACTGATTGATTATTGATTACAGAACCCTAAAAAAGTATTAAAATAAAATAACACTGATATATCAAATGCAACAATATTTTGTTATTCTCATAAACATCAATGTCTTCATTTCGGGTAAGATTTAGAAAGTGATAAGTGCCGTTGCAAGTTGTATAAGTTTGTTAATTTCGAACTCTGCTCAGCTTCGAATTTGGTTTCCGCAACTGGAAACTGGAAAAACAAACATCTTCAGTCTTTAACGAATTAACCTAAATAGTAAGTAATGTTGGCGTTAAGGTTTTCGTTATCAAAATAATTTGATACTCTATAGCTCTTAACCATTATAAATTGGTAATTAAACTTAAATAGTATTTTGAAGAAAGAAAGACTTTTTTTGGTTTTTATGATTTAGTATTGCTGTCTCTAATGGCCCTTAACTCTTCATCCTAGCATTATTCCCGGTATTTTATGTACCCAGGGTCTGCTTATTACTCTTATCCGGATTTGACAGGTTACTAGTTTTTACACGGAGCGATTGCCATCTGACCCCGCAACCCTAAGGGCGAACCAGTAACTCATTGGATAAGAGCAATTCACTTATCAAGAGTTAACGGTTATTATAAGATGTTATTGATAATAACCGGGACCGACAGCTTAACGTGCTCTCCGAGGCACGGTGGGGAGACCCACACGGACAAACGCCCAGACCGAGACAGAAATTTTAACAAACATCTGCCCGAGCGGGAATTGAACCCGCAACCGTCGAGACTAAAGGCAGACTCGCTACCCACAACGCCACAACGGTGCCAATGGCCCTTAACTAATGGTCTTTAGTGACACTGGGCGAAGAGACCGAATACTGTGGCAGGGCCATGAAAATAAGCGTAATACCTCATCAGCATGTCGAGGTCATCGGTGACGCGAATCCAGCCGTTTTTCCCCTTACAAAAATCTCTTAATTTAAATTTAAATAATTGACAACACGACATGAATTTTGGAAATGATGTATATTTGGTGCTCCAGTAATCCAGTCTGGCGGGACAAGGGTCGTAATCCACTGATTGCAAGCATTGTATCGTTAATCTGTTTAGCGGGACCGTGGGTCGGATGCACGGTTAGAAAATACGAGTGGATACGTCCACTAAATCAGTACTGCTTAATCATATTTAACGTAACTAAGTTTTGAGTAATTAATATTTATTCAATTTTACGCTCGAAAGTAAGCAATGTGGGTTTGGAGTCAGGAAACAGACACAAACATCACCAAAACCTATACTAAAAATATTTTTAGGTTTAATTGCCTGTCAGTGTCACAGTGTGACGCTTTTAGCCGAGTGCACACACTGATCGGTAAACGATCGGTAGGTTAAGCAACTTTCGGCGCGGTCAGTCACTAGATAGGTCTGCAAATTTTAGACAGATATAAGCTGTTCCCATAACTTTGTTTTTCTTTTTACTTTTAATAATTACTATGATATTACCAACTTATCTTTGCGGTCGATTTTAATTCGATTTTTTTTTGAAGCCCTTAAGATACTTCATAACAAAGCTGCGGAACCCTTAAGTTACTTGACTGGTAATTATTAATATTAATTCGATTCGAGGGCATGTAAAAAGTTGGTCCAGGCTGTTGACAATTTGACAGTCGATAAGTCGACCTGAACAACGCGGATTCGATTCCCGCTCGGAGCATAATATGTTTGTATTGATCATGCAAGCATATTTTTCGTTCTGCGTATATTTGTCCTTGTCCTTGTCCTTGTGTTTCCGGACCTCCGATACAGGATATCATTATCCCAATGGGGGCCGTTGAGTGTACAGGGTTTATATTTTTTACGTGCCATCCGAAGTATGTATTCCAGACCGAACAAGCCATGATTAAAATCTGTATAACAATTATGTATGTAACCAGACTTGAAATAATGGGTTGTGGTCGATTTACCTGCTTAGCGAAGTATATTATCAGCCTTCATGATTTACATTTATGTTAGGAACGTTTGCGGTTTTGGTTAGAAGTTTGAAGCTAATAATGATTTTGATGAATCAAAATAGGCTGCCATTACCTGTGGAGGCGGTAATGTTACACTACTGACTTTTGTGATATTTATTTGACTATTTTTGTATTTTTATGTTATCAAACAAAACTATGAAGCCTTTCTAATGTTAAAAGGTTTTCTTTATTATAGCCATACATGACTACTCCATCGGCCATTAGTATTGTCCGATTCTGTGTTGGAGGCACAGAAACACGCAGAAGCACAAACACAACACATACATCCCCAAATCACACCTCAGCTACGAAAAAATTGCAACATAACTAATGACATAAATTAATTGTCGACACAATGACATAAATATTAACAGAATTAAATTGATATAAGTCTATTTATATTTTATCTCCTAAAGATTGCACATGAGACGAACACTCGAAACCTAATTCAGACTTTACAAGATGCCTAACGCTCTAATCCGCTTAGTGGCTATTAAGCCGATTGGTTCTCTTGGCCATTCGAATCATCCACCTGATTTTTCGCCTTAGAAATTTCACTGCAATCATTTTAGAAAAGTACATTAAATTGCATTTACATTATTAAATTTAATAATTACAAAATCTTTAAATTTTTCCTACTAAAGAATATAAAATAAAAACTTCGCTCTTAAAGCGTTTTATTTAATGCATGTCTTAATCAAGGTAGTAAAATCTTATTTGGAGGGGTAGTCGTGTGTAGAGTTTATTATTACTATTTTCTGAGAGTAAGCCGTGTAAATCAGCAAAAGAAATTCATAGAAATCAGCTCATTAGCAAGTGTGTTG
The DNA here is from genome assembly GCA_023373885.1 of Hestina assimilis. Taxonomy (NCBI): domain Eukaryota; kingdom Metazoa; phylum Arthropoda; class Insecta; order Lepidoptera; family Nymphalidae; genus Hestina; species Hestina assimilis. The sequence goes on along the minus strand of CM041754.1, from coordinate 14,841,234 downwards.
TATAAAATTTAGGCTTCGAAGGAAAGAGTAAAATCTAAATGTTATTTAATTTAAAAAAAAAGTCAATTCTTTTAATTAAATAAAGGTATAGTATACTAAATTTCTGTAAAAAAATTATCGTCTTAAAAAAGTCTCTAAAAATTAACTACACAACATATTCATATCACGCTTTACAAACTTCGGTGTGCGTTCATTGACATGTAGTTAATGTACATAATATCGCTGCGTCCATTTTGTAATGAATTACTCAAACAGAAAAACTGCGTGAAAATATGTTACGCTTTTCAAGTGAATTTAAAACATGTTTTCGTGTAGTTATGTGTAGTTAAAAATTGTGTATTTTTAAGGATTAACTGAATTATACTACTTTACACGATAGTAGAGCCATGCTTCCCTCAGCACAAAAGAGCCGGCTCGACCGGGGAAGTACTACCCTCTCACAGAAAATCGGCGTCAAGTAACGTTATCATTAGGTACTGTTGCGTTTCGTGCGATGAGTGAGAACGCCGGAGGCCCAATCTCTGTTTGTCCGTCTGTTTCCTTTTTTTTTCGTTTCTCATCCCGTCCCTCATGTTCCGTGGATTGGCAACGCGCTTGTGATACTTCAAGTATCGCGCGCGTTCATAGGTTGCGGTGACTGCTTACCATCAGGCGGACCGTATGTATGTTTGCCAACCGTCACGACATAAAAAAAGTTATTAAAGAATATTATGCAGAAGTAAAAGGCTGTTATCCATTTAAACGTTTTGTTCCTAATGATGCATGACATAGGTGACACAATCAAAATATGAACACATTTGTACATAATAAACAATAACTAATTATGTACGACGGCAGCGGAGGGTCCAAAAAAAACAAAATTACTTAATATTACTTTAATTAATTAAAAATAATTTAACTTAAAACTAGTGTTCGACGTGAGAGACAATAGTGAATATAAAATTAAAACAATATCTTAAATTAAAATTAAACATTTACAACGAATTAAACTAATACGGGGAACTGTGATTAAACACTTTTGAAGTTTCCGATGCAATGGTTATTACGGCGAAAATCCGGTGGTTTGTTATTTCGTTGAATCCGTTAGACGTGGGAACGTAACAAACGTGAAGTACTTATATTAAAGTTGTGCTGCAGTTTTTATATAATAAATAAATAAAGGCTACATATTCTACGGCCTCCATTAGGATAGTGATGTCCTGTATTGGGGGTCTGCAAAACATACACAAAGACAAACACACACAGACCGGAACAAATGCCGGTTAATACTAATGGAACCCGTGACCTGTGGCGCTTTAGGCAGGTTTTTAGATGATTTACAAATATACTTCAATTTATATAAAACTGATTTTAGTATGCTATACATGTTTTTTTTATAAAGATTATAAGCAATGCTTTCTCAAAGCATTACTAATATTCCTATAGCCTCTCCAAATAAGCTCGAAGCTTGCGCTAGGATTTGGTAAGACAATAGCCGAATGGGGTCACGATCGAACTATTGAGGCTTCGAACATTCAAATTGTATATGACAATATGATATATGACATAAATTTTTATTAGTTTTTTTTAATATATAGGCTAATGCTTGGCTGTTGTTAGCACCTGATGATAATTGACACAGCCTAAAGTGGAGCTGTAAGGTGTATGCCTCCCACCAACAATTGTATTAGAGAACAGTTATAATAAAAAACCTTAGCGGTGCGTCATGGGTAAGTCAACTATATATGGGTGGTGACCCTTGCGATGCCTCGCATTTCTGTAGTAAAAAGGTGACGGGAGAACAAAATTAAATAGTTCCTGAGCACACTCCCCGAAATATATTTTATAAAATATCGACAGACAAGCAAGTACTGTAGCCACCTGTGGGATGGTTCAGCTAAATACCAGCTTGGCGCACTTGACTCGGTGGAACGCAGAGCCAAACAACTTCTTCTCTTCATCCTAGCATTATTCCCGGTATTTTTATGTACCCAGGGTTTGCTTATTACTCTTATCCGGATTTGACAGGTTACTAGTTTTTACACTGAGCGATTGCCATCTGACCTCCGCAACCCTAAGGGCGAACCAGTAACTCATTGGATAAGAGCAATTTACTTATCAAGAGTTAACGATTATTATCAGATGTTATTGATAATAACCGGGACCGACAGCTTAACGTGCTCTCCGAGGCACGGTGGGGAGACCCACACACAAACGCCCAGACCGAGACAGAAATTTTAACAAACATCTGCCCGAGCGGGAATCGAACCCGCAACCGTCGAGACTAAAGGCAGACTCGCTACCCACGACGCCACAACGGTGTCAAACAACAAGGCAGAGCCAAACAACTAATTGGTGACAAAAGGCTAGTTGAAAACACACTGCATAGTCTTTGTCACCGTCGTAAACTCGCTTGTCTGTCGTTGTTCTATAGACTCTACTTCGGGGAGTGTGCTGATGAGCTCCATCAACTTATACCGCCATCGCCGTTTTTCTATCGGGATACCAGGCGCACTGCGGGGTACCATCCATATCTGGTCGACATACCTAATATCCGAACTATGCGCTTTCGTTCGTCATTCATAATGCGCACGGCCAGGGACTGGAATGCTCTTCCGTCGTCTGTATTTCCGAACGCATACAACCTGAACCTCTTCAAGGTGCGAGTACATAGGCTTCTCATGAGTAAGCTCACTCCAACGTAGACCTCATCTATGCTTTCGCGCTCGTTGGGGTCAAGAGCTTACCCATTTTTGAATAAAGAAAAAAAAAAAACCTTACGACGATGTATTGATTTCATATATAAAGCAAAAATAACTGCAATTATTTTCATTATCAAGACTTTAATTGGTTTGAGACTTTCTTTGCAAAAACAATTCAAGATATTACGAGAACATGCTTCAAAAGTCAGTACAGTTGGAACAATTGTATCGTAGTCAACTATCCAATCATCTAACCACTTGGCGAACTACAGATACAATGAAATCGTAGCGATATATCAATTGGTTAACTTGACCTATTTCTAGTTGTTCTTTGTTCATGTGGATAAGAGTACATATATGTATGGGCTTTGATTTTTTAAATACAATGTTACAAGATAGACGAAAGAGGTCGTCTGTGATGTAAAGTAAAGATGTCAGCTTTCGACATCCGTGTCTGTCATTGTGCGTTTTTATTCGAGGGGCTGTGGAAGGTCGTTTTTCGAGGCACTGTCTGTGCGCATCGGCGCACTCATTGATAAAATTATCATTACAGACACAACATCAACCACGCGGATTTTACGATACATAATTACATTTATGTTACTAACTTGGCAAGTAAGCATACGACCCACTAAGCGGTTATCTTAGCCTATGAGCGCATGCAACACTATTCATTTATAGATGTCCCTCGAGTTGCCAACGTCGAGATATTGGTTCCTAAAACCTTTGCCAAGTAATTCTACTAGATACGGAGCAGTACGCTAGCTAGGCTAACAGTAATGCAAAATACTGCTGCTTTGGGATGGGTAGGTGTTTTAATACCTTTTTTGTTAATCCTTTTTCTGCCCCGAAAAGTATGTGACAATTTAGCTCTTCGGGACAAAGGTAGCACGCAGAATGTAGAATATGAATGATCAAGAAAATTGGGAGGCTGGTTTTCTATTTGAAGTTTTATGTCTTACAACTCTAGAAGGGTTATGTAGTTCTTCGATTTTTAATCTGATAATGCTATTTTTCTGATTATAACAACTATTTGAATAGTGTGATGAACCTACCTTAGAGCCAATGATTAAATTGGTTTGTTTGGTTGGTCTTCTAAATAGTTGATTTTATTAAACGTAGATTTCTACGGTAGTAGAGCCATGCTTCTCTCGCACAAAAGGGCCAGCTCGACCGGGGAAGTACTACCCTCTCACAGAAAATCGGCGTCAAGTAACACAGTATCATTAGGTACTGTTGCGTTTCGTGCGATGAGTGAGAGCGCCGGAGGCCCAATATCCCCTCTGTTCCCTTCTTTTTTCCCTTCTCATCCCTTCCCTCCTGTTCCTTGGGTTGGCAACGCGCTTGTGATACTTCAAGTATCGCGCGCGTTCATAAGTTGCGGTGACTGCTTACCATCAGGCGGACCGTATGCTTGTTTGCCATCTGTCATGACAAAAAAAAATTGAATTAAATGGTTCGTTGTTAAGAGGATAGATATTAATCACCTACATCTATAAGAATTACGGTCATGTCCAGTCCTTTATAGACGTAATGAGCTAAGTAAGGCAAAGTTAAAAAAATCCTTAGACAAATAGCTACCGATTTGCATAGACACGATACAAAAATGTACATTATATATGATTTGGGTAGATTTTGTAAGGTTTGCCTCCTCAAAGTTTTATGTACGGAATTGACACCCTAAGTCTTTGTGTATATAATTGATTTCACTCAGAAAGTTCGACACCCAATTGCTATTGAGTTAAACTTCTGAAATACCTTTCGTCTCGATTTCCTGCGCTTGAACAATTCTTGTAATAAATAAGATCCCGAACTTAGAGGTATAGGAATTTGGTATGTAAGTTAATGTGTTAAAGTACTTCTTAAATGAAAGGAGTCTCTTATGCCTTCATATGTAGTATTATAAATTCGAAAATTTTAATATAATCCTTTCGTTACTGAGCTAACTTGGATTTTTTTTAAATGTTACAAGTTGGCAAACAACCGTACGACCCACCTGATAGTAAGTGGTTAACGTAGCTTATGAGTCCTCGCAGAACCATTAGTAAGTGCCACTCATGCGTTGCCAACCTCGAGATATTAGTTCTTAAATCTCATCTGCCCAGTAATTTCACTAGCATACAGTGCCCTTCAAACCGAAACACAGTAATGCCTAAGCATTACTATTTGGCGGCAGAATATTTGACACTGCGGTGGTACCTACCTAGCCAGCCTCTTGCAACAAAAGACCTACCAATGTGACTGATTGCACTGGTGGAATAATCTCTGCTGTAACAGAGGTTATCCCAACAGCGGGCGAAGGGGTCGTCATATCCCGACGCCGGGACTTGGTATTTTAATAAATAAACGCTGAACACTCAACGGCCCCTTAGGATAGTAATATCTGTGTCGGGGGTCCGGAAATATTCACAATGACAAGGACAAATACACCCAGACCGGAAAATATGCTTGCATGGACAACACAATTTACTTCTTCTGCGGTTAAGTCGATTTTTGTAGCAAAAAAATGTACCATAACGAAAACCTACTCTATATAACAAATATAAGAAGCAAAAAGCGTGCAAAGATTCAGAACGGGCGTGACGTGATTGATTGATAATCTTCGACACATCCAAACTTTCAGATTCATAACTTCAGTAAGAACTAGAAAGTAGATTATTATACGTATGAAGTTTGAAATCTGTACAGAATAAAGGGGTTTAATTTTTTTATGTTACTAAGTTGGCAAGCAAGCATACGGCCCATCTGATGGTAAGCACTTGTCGTAACCTAGTTGTGCTTGCAACGCCATTTGTACGTATCAGTCACGCGTTGCCCTCTTCAAAATATTGGTTCTTCAGCTACAGTGTCCTTCAAACAGAAACATTGTAGTGCCAAAGACATTACTGCTTTACGGTAAAATATCTGACACTGCGGTGGTACCTATCTAGCCGGCATCTTGCAGTAAAATGCCACCAGTGAAAACGTTTCTGTTCCAAGTTATATGTCCCTGACGCTTTTTCATTGTAAAACAGCAAAATGCTTGACACAAATATGTATGAGCTGTGATATAAATCCGACCTTAGTCAGTGCTGCACGCGATAAGATAAGAGTATTTAATGCATTTCCAGGTGGACGTTTCGACCTTAGTGCGAGGTCATGTTTATTTCTTATTTGACGAAAACATTGCAGCAATATTCTGTTTTATACTTGAACTAGTTCTGCCTGTGGTTTTGCTTGTGTTGGGAGAGACTGCCCTGTACTAGCAAATAACTGCATCCGATCACTCGTCCGATCTTTGTTTTTTATTGCTCCGTTTCTAAGTATCGTATTGTGATGATATATAGCCTATAGTCTTCATCAAGAAATGTACTATCAAATGCAAAAAGAATTTTCAAATCCAGTTGTAGTACCAGAGATTCACGTTCAACCAAAGAAACAAACTTTTCAACTTTATAATATTGGTATAGATTATTTACTAATTAATTCAAAACAAAGAATTTAATGACTGCAAAGGAAGTACTATCCACATACAGAATATCTACTTCAAATAAGTAAGCAGTATTTCGTACCATTTATTTGACGAGTACTTCTTTGTTATTCTTCTTTTGACTCTTACCTTAGCGGGTAACAAACGGTCCCTTGATATTATCAGTGAACATAGGCTTAAAGGTAGGCCCCACAATTCTTTCCCTTATTTTTGTTTACGAAAGTGGCAAACAATTATACGAGCCCCTGATGACAGGGAAGAAATCTGGTAGCAGATCTTAATCGAGTTCTTTTAGGTTCCATCTTGGTAACGTCATAACGGACCGGTTACGGGGACTCTTGCAGCACGAGCCAGCGCGCGACAACTGTGCTTCACACTGTGGGGATGGTGGAGCTCGTTCACGGGAGCCCTTAAGATGGTAATGCCCCCCTGCGTTTTCTTCGCTAGGGAATGTGCGGTCACCGTAGCCTATAGATGCTGGCAACACCAGACGTATCACATTCAACGTTTTTTGGCGCCTTTTATTGTAAAAAAATACATAGAAAGTTAAAAATTAATCGAAAATTTATAATGAACGAAATGTTATACCGATGTTATCGCGATGGAGAGTAAATTAAAACGTCGCATCAGGAAATAAAATTACTTTTTTTTCTTCCTAAAGAGGGACTACCGAAGCTCCGTGTTGCAGATCATATCTAGGTCGAGTTTTAATGTTTGTGCCTGAATTGGTTACTTGTTTTATAATTAATTGTATAACGACCTGAACCTTATCACCGGAAGATAAGATTCAAAATCGCTTGCTACTCTGTTTATTTCCTTGACGAGGCGTGGGTTCTAGAAATATGTGTTCTCGAAAGATGTAGTATAGCGTTCCGCGGACGGAACTTTCTCGAACCCGTGTTCCGCGTTATATAAGTGGCCTCGCGCGTCAACTGAGTCATCCAGTTCTGAGCAACGAGCGAAGTTTACAAGCGATACAAGTGACCAAGTGCGATAATTAGTGACCTCGGCTATTCTTTTGGACTGTGATTGACCTGTAATTTGTGAAGTTCTGTTGTGTAATCTAGATCTCAATAAAGTCTTGTTTAGAGCCATCAGGTGTTTGTTTCTAAATCCGCAAACCCCAGCCCGTAACAATAGTTTAATAATGTTTTATTTTTTATTTTGGTTTAAAAATGATTTGGTTTAAAAATATCACTGTCGAACATCAGAAGGTAGGTCAATTTCTTAATATGGAGTCATAGACTACATTAATTTAGGATAGATTAGTAATTCTATGAATTATTAATTACATAGGAGCTGGCCGGGATACAACTATATTGCTAAAATAATGACAAGGAGAATAGGATATAATAAATGTCGATGTGTGTGTATCCTCGAGCATGTATTTTTTTATGTCATGATGGTTGGCAAAAAAGCGTCCGCCTGATGGTAAGCAGTCACTGCAACCTATGAATGCTTGCGATACTTGAAGTATCACAAGGGCGTTGCCAACCCACGGAACAGGAGGGACGGGATGAGAAGGGAAAAAACGAAGGGAACAGAGGGGGTGGGAGATTGGGCCTCCGGCGCTCTCACTCATTGCACGAAACGCAACAGTACTTAATGATACTGTTACTTGACGCCGATTTTCTGTTAGAGGGTAGTACTGGTCGAGCCGATCATTTTGTGCTGTAAAAAGCATGGCTCTACTAAAAAAAAAAAGTAAAACTGTATTGTGATAATAGGTTCTATACAGGCAAAGCCTTATTGTATTCTATTTCATCTTTATTTTTTATCCTATAAAGTATCTATTATATTCTTCAATCATTGTATTAGCGGGACTGCGAAATAATAATCAAGTGTTTGTTGGCTATCTTCAAAGGGATTATCCCTTGTATTATACGCGGTGTTTGATCTAACGTCTAAAGGATATAATACACAATGAAAAGAATGGATTCCTGATATATTACATTTTACAAAGACGCCTCATACAAAGACGTTTTTTTTGTTTACTATAATATAGGTTGGCCCTGCAGACTTAGTTCTACTCTAAAAATAAAAAGGAAATCTTTGAATCTGTACTATTCCTACTCAATTATATATTTAAATTATTCAGGTACTGACTTAAACATACAAAACTTACATCGAAATCGGTCCAGTCGCTGATAATGAGATACACACAGATGATTATTATTATTATCGAGTGATTAGTGGCAAAGTTGACTTTTCGGCTGTTGTCAAATTGTCAACAGCCGGGACCGACTTTTTAAGTGCCCTCCGAACCACAGAGACGCTCAGTTGCAGTACCATATACGATCACCCATCTAGTTACTGACCGCGCTTAAAGTTGCTTAAGCTACCGTTTACCGATGAGTGCACCCGGCTATGAGCGTCTCATAAACACAGAAGAATTATATATCTTATTACGGAACATAACGGATTACAGTACGTTCCATGTCTTATGTACATTTATGTTCGATATAAAGGCAGCGGAAAAAAGTTCGTGTGAGGGTAGACGTGACGCTTGAGACGCTGAGTTGCACATTTGCTATATGCATCATTTCTTTTAATTGACACTTCTGGTTTTGGCCTTAGACACAGACGCAGGAAATTACTTAATGTTTCATTACGGCCTGGTTCTTAAATCACCTTTGCCCAGTAATTTCAAAATACGCTAGTCTTTTTCGGTAGCTTATCTGACACTGCGTTGGAATCTACGTAGCTGGCCTCTTGCAAGAAAACTTGCTACCACCAGTAAAAACAAAATGTCAATTTAATATTTGTGATAAAATAGGAAATATTACAATATACTTATAGATATACATAATAATAACGGTCGCACATCCCACACATCGTGTGGCAGATTAATGATTGTCAGAATTATAGAGACCTTAGCCAATTATACCCCATTTGAGCGGACTAATCATAGTAGGTCGTTACTCGTTAGTCTATCCGGACTAAGTTAGTGATGGGACGTATCTCTGGTTTTATTTGTATCGATATTGATTAAATAAAGTGTTGCACTTCCGAACCGATACGACTTGGGAACCTTCAAGAGAAGAGCGTATTCTTTCCTTAAATGTCGGCAACGCGCCTGCATGCCTTCTGGTGTTGCAGATGTTCATGGGCGGCGGTGATCGCTTAACATCAGGTGAGCCACCTGCCCGTTTGCCCCCACTTACATAAAAAAACTTATGTAAAAACTTATGTATAATTAATTATAAAAAAGCGACAAAACTAAAAGAAAAATAATTATATATCAGAAATCGTTGCTGAGTAAAACAATTGCTCTTTATTTTTAAGTAAAAAGTTAATATGTGTGGTAGCTAACCAGGTGGGCATTAAAGCCACTTACTATCACCAGCAAAAAAGATCTATCGATACTTTTTCCAAACCTTATTTTTCGTATATTTGTTATATAAGTTAACTACGACTTTATTTGGGTTAAATAGGCTATAATACTGTTTATTATTCACACGATAAGTGAGAAATTCTCCATAATAGTGTTGCTGTGGGTTCATTTTTAAGGCTTCATTCTGTGGTGGTGTTATATCTAGCCATAACGGGTATAATACTTTATCCTGACTGTTTTAACGTTAATAGAGACCGCTATAGGATATTATGTGAATTTTGTACAGTAGATTTTGTATGTCACGTAAGATAGGAATGAAGCTAAATGCCATATAGTTCCTTATTTTTGAAATGAAATAAATGAGTGCGGATAGAAAATATTTTATGTTACAATGACTTGGAAACTAATTCAAATGTATTTTTTATTAACAGCTATCCTCTACCAGCCGCTTCGCCCGCGTGAATAACGATTTTAATACAAACTTGGAACTCCATGTTCCACCCTTCAGGGGTGGAATTTTAGAAAATGTTAAAACACGTGTTTTTCTTTATATTTAATTGTTTGCCAAAAAAAAACAAAGTTTCATGGTTCTAGTTTAAAAAACTATGGACTTCAATACACACTTTCAAACACTTTTTTACCGGCTTAAGACTTATGACTTATGACTTAATTAGGGTTCCGTAGCCAAATGGCAAAAACGGAACCCTTATAGTTTTGTCATGTCTGTCTGTCCGTCCGTCCGTCTGTCCGTCTGTCCGTCCGTCCGTATGTCACAGTCATTTTACTCGGAGACCATTAACTCTATCTATAAGAAATTTACTAAATAGGTGTATTCTATAAACGGTACCACGATTTTGTTATAAAATCTTAAAATATATAAGAATTAAGGGTAGCAGTCCATACATGTACCTGACGGTTGAAAAAAAAATTTCGACGTATGGCAATGTGTGAGATATCTTTGGATAGGTCTTTCAAAATGATAAGGAGGTTTGATTTTGGCTTTTTCATTAAGCCAGTAGTTGTTGAGATATTAGCTCCTAAAGTCGTAAAAATTGTGTCCCCCTCTAACTTTTGAAGTATGGGATTTAAAATTCTGGAAAAATTAGAGCTTGCAGAATACCGCACGAACTTTCATCCACATTTGGTTTGAAGAAGATAGGTCTATAAATTTAAGAGATATATAAGTTTTTCCCATAACTTTGTTTTTCATATTACTTTTAATAATTACTATGATATTACCAACTTATTTTTGCGGTCGATTTATATTCGTTATAATTTTTAAAGTCCTTAAGATTCTTCATAATCAAGCTGCGGAACCCTTTAGTTTCAACTGTGCGTGGTCCACAACGCACTTGACTGATAATTTTTTTAAATACGATCGTTCCTGTTCTGTTAAAATCAATAAATAGGGCCGTCATATACTAACTCGCTTCAACAAAACGTGCTTAATAATTATAATTATTTTATTTTTAAAACATGGTAACAAGCTCCTATATTGAAAATTCAGACGATTCGGCAATTGTGTTAAATTATTTTCAACGTAGCCTCCAACACAAAATAATATTGACAATAATTGCTTTTATTCGATTTCGAAAAAATAATACAAATAACAAATACAATCGGAATTTTATTAAAAAAATAATGACGCTCATAAAAACAACAACATACAATGTTAAATAAACATCGATAAAAGAATTTGAACAAAATCGAATATTGATAAAAATTCTTTAGGTTATTGTAATTATCATGTAAAATTGAATACCGCATTTAACTACTGCAAAGAGCTGTTTCAGCATGCAATTTTTTATTTTTATTATCAATCACATACAAGTGTGATGCATATATGCATACATAAAAAAAAACGTCGTGGAAGAGTATCACTCAAGTGAGTGACAGTTAGGAAAATACCAATTTCAGAAATGTTATTATAAACTGAATTGAGATTTTTGTTTTTTATGTCATCAAGGTTGGCAAACAACTCTACATCCCGTCTGAAGATAAGAAGTCACTATGAACGCGTGCGATACTTGAAGTATCACATGCGCGTTGTCAACCCAAGTGATAAGAGAGTTGGCACGAAAAAAGAAAAGAGATGGGAACAGAGGGGATGAGAACAGAGGGGATGAGAGATTGGGTCTCCGGCGCTCTCATTCATCGCACGAAACGCAACATTTTTTTTTTTTTTATGTTAGAAGTTGGCAAACAAGCATACGGTCCACCTGATGGTAAGTGGCTGCCGCAGCCTATGAGCGCTTGCAGCACCATTAGTAGGTGCCACTCACGCGTTGCCAACCTCGAGATATTAGTTCTTAAATCTCGTTCGCCCAGTAATTTCACTAGCGTACAATGCCCTTCAAACCGGAACACAGTAGTGCCTAAGCACTACTATTTGGCGGCAGAATATTGGACACTGCGGTGGTACCTACCTAGCCGGCCTCTTGCAATAAAAGATCTACCACCAGTGACTAATACTGTTAATTTATGTCCTTTTTCTTTGAGAGAGTAGTACTTCCCCGGTCGAGACGGCCCTTTCATTCTATTTCTAGTAATATATAGAAGAAAGACAAAGAAAATTTCGCCTTAAAGATGGCCGTTCCCATGCAATAAATTGTTCATTAATCTACCAAAAGAAGTTTAGTGCCAATTCCACAAAAGTTAAAGCAACCCTGGCCGGCGTATCAATCCTTAACTGTTCATTATTGTAACAGGACACACGGGGAGGAAAATATATCGCCTTTTATCTTGTTAAGTGGTCATTTATATTTAAAAAGCGATCCGTAAAGCAATTACAGACTACGAGACGTAGCCCCTGAACTAGAATAAATCTAGCCGTATTATATAAAAAAAGGGAAAAAGGTTATTGCATATATTTATTACAATGATGATGTTTGTGTGTATATCCAAATGATTTATTTAAAAGGTTGTGTCGAATTGTAATTAATTAGGACGTAGCATATATTTTGTTGGAAGCAAATCTGAGAAATCAAAAATTTGAAACGTGTACTCGTATAATATATAAAAGCGAGAGCAGGTCTGTCTGTCTGTCCATCTGCCAAGCTTTCAAGCCTAAGCCACAGAACCGATTTTGATGGTTTGGTAAAGAAGTATACTACACCTTGGAAAAGGATATAGGCTACTTTTTATTACAAAAACATTACCCTCCGGCAGTCGGGTAAAAAGGCTTGAATGGATTGAAATGGGGGATGAAAGATTGCATTGACGATGCCGCAAGAAAAGCCGCGTGCAAAAGCTAATGAAAAATTAAATGTAAATAAGAGAACGCCTTAATAATCTCGTCTTTTGACTTTATATAGATGTTAAATTAATATGACTAAATGATCCATTATTACTTAATTATAATTTCATTCGAGGTAATTACGCGTTGAAACAGCTCGTGTGGTTTATTTTGCGAGTTAATAATTTAATTTTGGTGTATTTTGAATGAATTAGTTAGTTCCTATTATGCTTGACACACAAAGTTGTATTAAAATTAAAGGCTAAAATTATTTTGCATTATGTTAAGTTAATTATTTATTCTGTGGTATTTAGGAGGGAATTGGGTTTGTGATTTTAAAAAGTAATTTATTTTAAATAAATAAAACACAAAGACAAATCATTATGTTGCTGTTGGCCTTAACGGCCTCGACAGCGTCACCGGTGGGGTGAAAAGGTAAAATACTACCCCACCTTTTATACCCTTCTATCTCCTTATCTTGTCACACAAAACACATTTGTAATATTACTAGGGATTAATAATATAGGGACAAAGTCTGACATCTCAATACTAAAGAAAGTATTTTTATTAAGTCAGATTTTGCCTCCGCTGTGATTCAATAGAAAATGAACGAAAAATCTTTAGGTAAGCAAAGATCTTTGATAAATCTCCGAAACCGATGGTCCCAAGCGAATTGATAAGTTACTGTCATTGCTCATAGGAATTGAATAATTTATTATAATTTAGTTGAAAAATGCGGAAAAATGTAAAATAAAATAAAAAAGAATGTGAATTTGAGTGATAAATATTATAATTATTTCTTGCGTTAAGAAAATAAATGAATTAAGAAATAAACAAATAGAGTTCATAGCTTAGAAGTTTTTCGAAGTGCGTATAAGTGCGTATTAGCGCGCCTTTTATCACTCGCGCTACTTTTATGAGCATTGACGCGCTTATAAGCTCGTATAACCGCGTAATATAAAGCGCTATTAATATGCTACTGACACTCGCCACCACAGATTCGAGCGTACACGCCGGAATAATACCGAGTAGGGTGTACGCGCGTTCGGCTTTTTAATGCCCGAAAAGAAGCACGCGTGTGAGCGCGTAAGACGAAACAACAGTATACGCTTCGAAAAAAAAAAGCGCTCACCTGTAACCGTTAAAGTCGTAGAAAATATAATATTGTAACCTGTATGATATATTGCTGAGTCAGAAACGTTTACGTGACGATTTTTTTACCTTTTTATGTAAGTCGGCAAGCATGCGTATCGCCCTGATGGTAAATAGTTGTTGTAGCCTATAAGCGCTTGCAACACCATACTGACACTGTGGTGGTACCTACCTATTCATTCTTACAATAAAAGGTCTATCACGAGAATAAAACCAAAGATAAGATGAATAAATATAGGAAAACTGTCCCTTACCCAATATATTAATTTAGCAGTTGGTATTGTTATCACTAGCCTAATATACTAAAAGCTGTGGCCAGATATTGTCAATTAATGAGGTACCCTCATAAGACATCTTACTGCGGACACTGCCCAGGGCTTATGGTGGAAACGACAGTTTTAGTGTTGTTTTACGATCTGATGAAAATACTAACATATTGTGCACTAAAAACTAAGAAGACACTAGTTCGTTATTTAGCATTTTTTCTTAAAACTATCAATCTTAACTAAGATTTATTTTACTCCTTTCGAAAGGGCCATTTCTAACCAATTCTTCTAATACCTTTAAACGAGCATTTCTTATATATATGAATCTCGGAAACGGCTCCAAAGATTTTTACGAAATTTAGTATGTGGGGTTTTTCGGGGGTGATAATCGATCTAAGTATAATTTCCAAAAAAAACATGGTTTTCCAAAAAATATACACATATACGGTGGTATGGCAATATACACATATTGTATCTGTATACAATCACCCAGACCTGAACAAATGCCTATATAGTCAATATATTTATGAGTGGGAATCGAACCCGCTATAGCTACGCTACAACGAACGTCATTCATTTTGAATCCAGTACCAACAGAAACAATGGGCTTTATATATTAAAAAACTATCTGTGACTGCGGCTTCGCTCACGTAGTGTATCGATTTCTCTTTATCGCACGGAACCCTAATTCTTTTTCTCAAATTAAGTCTCAGTTACTCCTTTTAATATGTTATGCCAGGGAAAGTCCCGCTAAAATCGGTCCAGCCGTTTCATTTTCTATGTAAGTACTCTAGAAACTTCAATTTTATTTACTTGAATAGATTAATTTTTATAGTACCGAATACAGTATTTTTAGGAATCAGAAGAGAGTAGACTTATTAAAAATAACAATTTTAATAGATCTTTATATAAATGATCGAAATACACATAAATTGATGAGCGGAATAAATTACTGGTCTATCTAACACATAAAATTAACACTATTAACACTTTTACATAATAACTTTAAAAAAGTGATCAAATATACGTTAAATCAAGTATACGTCCGCTCAGCAAGAGGTTTACAAGGAGCCCTAAGATTTTTTTTTTCGGAGTGTCTATTACTGTTGGCCCTAGTGGCCTTGACAGCGTCACCGGTGGGGGCCGGTTCAGGAGACCTCAGCTGGTATAAGATAGACAGCCCACGCAGGGTCAAGTTGAAGGTCGCGAGGTCGCCTAGGCTTGGGACGTCGTCGGGATGGGGGCCCTTAGAACTTGTCACACGGTGTTTTATACTTTCGTTTCTTCTTTTTTTTTCATCTACCACCAACATTATTCCAAACAGTATATTATAATATTAAAATGATAAAGAAGTTCCCACTTTCCAATTCAGCTTCCAACGTTATCGGAATGAGTCCAACAATAGCTGGAATTTCCAATAAGACGACGACACGGAAATTTCATTGCTTCGTTTGCTTCTTAATCGGCGATGTAAGAAAAGTGAAGTGCACTTTTCTTATAATCTAATACTTTTAAACGAGCAATTCTTGTATCACTACATAGTATAAAACAAAGTCGCTTTCTCTGTCCCTATGTATGCTTAAATGTTTAAAACTACGCAATGGATTTCGATGCGGTTTTTTTAATAGATAGAGTGGTTGAAGAGGAAGATTTATATGTATGATAACATCCATTAAATAGTGGAGAAAAAAACTGTTATTTTTGAGGTTTCTAATGTGATGGTAAATAATTACATTTAACGCGTGCGGGCCACGGGCAGTAATGAATAAATCAAAACTACCGGATCGATTTTAATCATTTTTTCAGTGACATAGGCTATATATTTTAGACCCGTGCGAAGCCGGAGCGGGCCGCTAGTATATATATAATATATAATTTGAATCTTGGAAACGGCTCCAACGATTTTCATGGAATATAGCATGCAGCGGATTTCGCGGGCGATAAATCGATCTAGCTAGGATTAATTTTTAGAAAATTTTGTTTTACAAAAAAAAAAAAATAACGTTATTCCACATAAATTTAGGTTCATAGTTTCCGGTGACTCCTTACCATTAAGCTGACCGTATGCTTGTTTGCCAACTGTCATGACATAAAATAATAAATTTTAAAATGTAAATATTATATTTTGTGTTCTCTAAAAGAATTGCAATAAAATATTCAGCATTCATTATTCGATTCCTATTTACTGAACATTCCATTTATATTTTTTGTTTTTTATTTCATTATGGTTGGCAAACAAGCATACGGTCCGCCTGCGCCATTTGCGATCTGTCCAAGGAATAGGAGAGAAGGAGTGTGTAGGGAAACAAGGAAGGGAAAAAAAGGGATGGCATATTGGGCTTCCGGCGCTCCTACTTATCGCACGAAACGTAACAGTACCTACTGATAGGTACTGTTACTTTACGCCGATTTTCTTTGAAAGGGTAGTAATTCTCCGGTCGGGCTGGCCCATTAATGTTCTGAAGAGCATGGTAGAGCCATGTAAATGTATCTTATGGATGTGTAGACTACACAATCAAAGACAATTCGTCAGTAACAAATGGCTTCAATACTGCGCTGTTCCCGCATCGTGGACTGCGTTCGACGCTGATTTATGAATCGTACAGATGACACCAACATTAGTGAACATTTATAGCAGATAAGTGTTGAACTTACTGACGTCAACAATAATTTAATTTATAAATTAAATTATAAATATATTTACATCGATTGATCTTTTTCTATTTAATCTATAAACAATATTATAAAGCTGAAGAATTTGATTGTTTACTCATAATAGTTTTTTTTATTTATTGGCAAAATGCATACAGGACTTGGGCATCGATCGTTATTGGCAAGATTATTCCACCAGTGCAATCAGTCTCACTGGTAGTAGGTCTTTTATTGCAAGAGGCCAGGTAGGTACGTACCACCGCAGTTAGTGGCAGTCTCTTTGGCATTACTATGTTCCGGTTTGAAGAACAATGTAGGCTAGTGAAATTACCGGGCAAAGAGATTTAAGAACTAATATCACGAGGTTGGCAACGCATGAGTGGCAAGTGCTTACCATCAAGTGGGCTTTCTTGCCAACCTAGTAACATAAAAAAGATATTTATAAAAAATATCTACCGAGCGGGAATCTAACCCGCGACTGTCAAGGCAGGTTTGCCACCATTACGTCACAACTCAATAGTAAATCACAACGTAATTCCGTTCTGCAACTCATACCCTATTCGACAATAATTTACGAGTGCGATGAGCCATGAATTCGAGTCTTAACTACTAGATTAGGATACACAACGTATGTTACGTTATTATAGGAATAACGACAACCAGTTGATTAACGATTTGGTTTTTGTAATAGAATTGTAAACTAGTATTTTAACTCTTATATTTCGTCCTGTCCGTCCGTTGGGCCGTATGTATCAGTCATTTTACTACGAGGCTATTGGCTCTATCTATACGAAATTTAGTAAACAAGTGTATTATATGAACCGCTACCCTAATGTGGTTGATGTTCTACAACCTCTAATTTTTCTAGAATTTTAAATCTTATAGTTCAAAAGTTAGAGGGGATACAATTTTATTATGAGCATATATCTCAACAACTACTGACTTACTGAAAAAGGCAAAATCAAACCTCCTTATCATTTGAAAAGACGTATCCAAAGATATCTGACACGTTGCTATACGTTGTTTTTTTTCAACTCTGAGTTACATGTATGGACGGCACCTTAATGACCCTTAATTTTTAGATATTTTAGGATTTCATTACAAAATCGTGTTGCGGTTCATAGAATACTCCTATTCACTAAATTTCATATAGATAGAGCCAACAGTCTCCGAGTAAAATGACCGTGACATACGGACGGACGGACAGACGGACATGACGAAACTATAAGGGTTCTGTTTTTGCCATTTGGCTACGGAACCCTAAAAACGGATAAATATTGCTTCGAGTTGAATAAGTTTGTCAATTCCAAACTGAGCTCGGACTTCGGACTTTGGTTTTCGCAACTAGAAACTTCTGGAAGCAAAATGCTTTAAAGTTTTCGTCGTATTAACCAATCAGGCTTACAGTACAGTTGCCCAATTAGAGTGGAATAAATTTAACTACCAATGGTTATTTGGTTTAATATGTAGTGAAGCTTATTAAAAATTAAAAATTTTGACTAACTCCCAATTAAAATAATATGTAATTCGCCATTTTGCTGTGGTGGCCATTTTGGATTTGAAATTTATTATAGTGTATTCCACATTTATAGGCGTCGGGATGTGACGACCCCATCGCCCGCTGTTGGGATAACCTCTGTCACAACAGAGATTATTCCACCAGTGCAATCAGTCACACTGGTGGTAGGTCTTTGTTGCAAGAGGCCGGCTAGGTAGGTACCACCGCAGTGTCCAGTATTCTGCCGCCAAATAGTAGTGCTTAGGCACTACTGTGTTCCGGTTTGAAGGGCATTGTACGCTAGTGAAATTACTGGGCGAACGAGATTTAAGAACTAATATCTCGAGTTTGGCAACGCGTGAGTGGCACCTACTAAAGGTGCTGCAAGCGCTCATAGGCTACGGCAACCACTTACCATCAGGTGGACCGTATGCTTGTTTGCCAATTTCTAACATAAAAAAATAAAATAAAAACTTGTAAAATTCTGTCATTTGATACCCATATTCAAGGAGATGTTAAAAATATATAATCCAATTTTCATGAGACATAGTTAAGAACAAAATCAATCGGTTCATCCCTTCGGAAGCTACGATGTCACAGACAAACACACACACACATACGCATGTTGGATGAATAACACCCCACCGTTTTTGCGTCGGAGGTAAAAATATACACCAATAAACGACACAGACACTTAAAGATTATAAATTTAGTTGTATCCTGTATTGGGTGTCCCAAAACACACAAAACCACAAGTACACCCACCCAATTTTTTTCGCCTTACCGGGTGCGTCACTGGGTGGGAGAGCCGAGTACTGACCCAGCCGTGAAAAAGAGATGGCCCTCGCGGAGGTTCAAATTAGTTCCGTCCTTACCGTGCCTCCTGCGAGGCCGAACCACGACTATAGACGTCGTCGGGAATGGACGAAACGCTCCCAGCGCAATCTAGCCGATGGACTTACCCGACGGTGTGAGCGCGTCGTGACGCGTGGAACAAGGGAACTAGTCTTCGAGGAGGATGGTGTTATGTGCGTATTTGAGCAGTATGGAGCATTGTCTAACGTGATCTTATCATCAGGGTCTTGTAGGACGTGCTTAGGACTTTTACTTTAGTCGGTTTGTCATCTCTTTCTGTATAGATACAAGCCTGTCTAATCAGGGAATTTGAGTGGGAGATAATTCGATAGAAACAGTTTTGCGATAACACCCAGGTCAAAACAAGAAACGTAAAATAACAGGACGAATAATATTATTTTACCGCAAAATTAAAGTAATCCAATAGTTTCGAAATCAAATTACATCTTGAAAGAATGTAATGATATTGTCTAGCGAAGAGAGGGTAATAATCCGCAGCCTACAAAGCATTGTAGAGCTAATCTGCTTAGCTGAACCGCGAGTAGGAACGGAAAACGTAGCTTTAACTAGTGCTACGCTGTGCTACGTAGCATTAGTTATGTACTACGTGAAACGTAGCGCTACGATATTATTTAATTTTTATAACGCCACACACTCAACGTTTCTCATTACGATAGGTATATCCTGTGTCAGGAAATAAACACAATGACAAGGATACTGTACGGTATAGAAATATTTGCTCCGGGAATCGAACAACCGACCTGTGGCGCTTATTTGCATCTAGCATAAGGTCCATTCGCATCCCTTTTTAAGATTCTGTATACAAATAAAGTAATGGAGTTTAGAATATAACAAGGGGCTAAGCTTGTTGTAAACAAAAATTTTCGAACAAAAAAATACCAACTTCAAAACCAAAATGCAAAAAATAAATATCTACAACTGACGTCACTGTTAGTTCTAAGTATCGGCACAGAAAGCAGGCTTAAGACCCTGCGTACTAATAATGTATAAATTTTAATTTTATAGCTTATAGCTTTCAATAGAAAATGTTTTTGGTGGAAGTCAGCCCGTTAGTCGAGTAGTATCAAATTGGCTTGCCGTTGGCGAAATTTTTGTAATTGAGTTAGGAAACGAGGATCGCTCTACGATGAGTATAATTTAATTTTATAATTCTTAGAATTTTCTACAGCATAGATTAAAATGAAACAATATTATACTTCTATTGACACCGTTGTGGCGTTGTGGGTAGCGAGTCTGCCTTTAGTGTCGACGGTTGCGGGTTCGATTCCCGCTCGGGCAGATGTTTGTTAAAATTTCTTTCTCGGTCTGGGCGTTTGTCCGTGTGGGTCTCCCCACCGTGCCTCGGAGAGCACGTTAAGCTGTCGGTCCCGGTTATTATCAATAACATCTGATAATAATAATCGTTAACTCGTGATAAGTATTATAATTGCTCTTATCCAATGAATTACTGGTTCGCCCTTAGGGTTGCGGAGGTCAGATGGCAATCGCTCCGTGTAAACTCGTAACCTGTCAAATCCGGATAAGAGTAATAAGCAGACCCTAGGTACATAAAAATACCGGGAATAATGCTAGGATGAAGAATATTATACTTCTATTGACATGATTGGTTATTAATTATTACAAAAGTATAAATTACATTGACATTTCATAAAAAAATGTGAGTCCTACTATTTATAAAATTATAATTTGAAATATGCCTTTAGATTGCCTACATGGTCTTAAAGAATATTTTTTGCATACATGCGAATAAAGATACATACTAAAAATAATAAAAAGTAGATAAAAATTTAAATAAAAGAAGTCTCCGCGGCCGTCTATAATCCGACATGCTAAAAACAAACGAAAATTTTGAGGCGACATAATTAAAGTTTCACTTGAAAATTAAAAACTAGCTATAATTTGAATGCTCTAAAAATTGAAGATAAACTTTAAATTCCATCAAATCCATCTTTTTTTTACTAAAGTATAAGTTTGTCGCGAGATTTTTAGAGCAATTAGGGTCATCAAAAGGAAATCTCAGGTGCAAGATAATGTTGAAATTACGAATGGCTGGGAAGTCAATCGGCTTAGTGGCGCTGCAAAGCGGATTTCAGCGTTCGGCATCATGTCGAGTCTGAATTAGGTTTCAAATGAAACGAACCCAGCCGACCTGTATTTGTACGTATTAGAAACTAATTTTTAATACTGTATAATACTTGCTGGTGATAGGCGTAATATTGAAAGAGTCCACGTTTGCCAATTTTATCGCGTTAAAAGAAAACTTTTTATTTTTAGTACTAATACGCAGGAGTCAAAAATTATACTCAACTCAGAAGAGTTGG
Source organism: Hestina assimilis (assembly GCA_023373885.1). Lineage (NCBI taxonomy): Eukaryota > Metazoa > Arthropoda > Insecta > Lepidoptera > Nymphalidae > Hestina > Hestina assimilis. The sequence goes on along the minus strand of CM041754.1, from coordinate 14,819,750 downwards.
TATTTTTGTATACCAAATTATAATTTTTTTTTATTTAAGCAAAAAATTAAGATAATATTTTTTACAGAATATTTTTTTCAGAAGTCAGTGCTAAGTAAAATATTGACAAACAGGGCCCTGACTTTTAGTTTTGAATTTGATATTACATAATTATAAATTTAAGACTTATATGGATTTTTCTTCGATGACATTGTCCAATTTGGACAATGGCATTGGAAATGGGACCACACAGAAATTTTCAAAAAAAAAAAAATCATCAAAATCGGTTCACCCAGTCAAAAGTTATAACATAACAAAAATAAAAAAATATACAGTCGAATTGAGAACCTCCTTCGACCAACTCCACATCCTTAATCCACTTTAAAAAAAATTAAGTCGGGTAAAACACTTACTACATGTAGGGAGAGTTATTATCTCTGAGTTGAGCAGAACTAATCAGAAGTAAGTTAATCTTATTACTTCCACACATCCTTAAATTATTGGTAAAGTAATTGATCTTTTCGTTAAGTTAAGAATCAACCGGCTTTCGATAAGCTGATTATCACAAGCTATATTGGTTAGATAAAAATTAGTTATTGCTCGGCTTCAATGTATTATATTGTTACGGTGAACCTTATCACCAGGGTATAAGGTCTATTTGCTTCATTCGCGTAGGTTCTAGAAAGATGTGTTCTCGAAAAGTTTTGTATTCCGTGGACGGAACTTTCTCCAACCCGTGTTCCGCACTATATATTCAAGGCGTCGGGATGTGACGACCCCATCGCCCTCTGTTGGGATAACCTCTGTCACAACAGAGATTATTCCACCAGTGCAATCAGTCACACTGGTGGTAGGTCTTTGTTGCAAGAGGCCGGCTAGGTAGGTACCACCGCAGTGTCCAATATTCTGCCGCCAAATAGTAGTGCTTAGGCACTACTGTGTTCCAGTTTGAAGGGCATTGTACGCTAGTGAAATTACTGGGCGAACGAGATTTAAGAACTAATATCTCGAGGTTGGCAACGCGTGAGTGGCACCTACTAATGGTGCTGCAAGCGCTCATAGGCTGCGGCAGCCACTTACCATCAGGTGGGCCGTATGCTTGTTTGCCAACTTCTAACATAAAAACTTCTAAAAAAAAAAAAATATATAAGCGGCCCGTCGCGTCGACTGAGTCATTAAGTTCTGAGCAAAAGCGAAGAAACTACAAGCGATACAAGTGACTAAGTGCCCAAACCAGTGACCTTGGCTATTCTTTTGGACTACGACAGACCTGTGATTTGGACCTCTGATTTGTGAAGTTCTGTTCCCATACCAATAAAGTCCTATTTAGAGCCATCAGGTGTTTATTTCCAAATCCACGAACTCCAGCCCGTAACAATATTGATGTTATCTATCCTACATCCTTTCTCAAGAAATGTACTATCAAATACAAAAACAATTTTCGAATGTGACCAGTAGTTTTAGAGATAGGTGCGTTTAGCCAAACAAACAAACCTCATGTGCGTTCCTCGAGAACTTTTCGCTCACGTACGTGCAAACTCTGGAATGACCTGCCTCCCGAGGTCTTCCCTGTGCCATATGATTTAGAAGTTTTCATGTTTCGAGTGTTTAGACACCTTTTCGCCAAAGGCCGGCAACCCATCCTCGACCTTGGTGCTGTGGACATTCATGGGCGATAGTCACCACTTACCATCATGAGATATCTGCTCGTTTGCCTCCATATAATAAATAAAATAATAATATTGGCAAAGATTAAGATTTCGTTTTAATTATTTGAATTTGAAGGATTTAGAGCTTCATCCACTACGATGCTCCACTGTGGATTGGCGGATGTACATGTCTCAGAATTTCTACCAAGGTTTCCTCCCAATGTTTTTCCTGTACCGTTAAGCACGAGAAGATCTTGACACACAAATTAGGCACTTGAAAATTCAAAGGTCTGAACTCGTGGCGTTCGGTTAAAGTCTACGTTTTCTATCCTGGCCCATCACAGTTTTAAAAGACTGGTATATAAGTAAATTTAAATACAAACTCCAAAATAATTTGAAATACTGGAGTGTATTTATACAACATGAAACTATAATTGAAACAATTGTATGTGATCTATCCTCGCTCGCAGAATGCCAATTGCAATAATTAGCTTAACTAGCCACAAAGCGGATTAATTCCTCGATAACATTGAATAATTCCCGTTCTGTAACCAATTCTGAAATTAACTAACGCAAAGGCCATTAGTACTGAAGCTTTGTTAATTAGCTAGTATGGAACCCTTGGGGCATGCTGGTAGCGAGTTTGCTTTGAGCCTCGATGATCGTGGTTTCAATTCCCGCTCCGAGCAGATGTTTTTTTATAAATATCTATTTTGGTTTGTACGTTTGTCCTTGTGGTTATTTTTTGAGAGGGAATTTGCCGTTACTCATTGGGAGTGACTGGTTCGCCTTTAGGCTGACCTCCGCAACCCAAAGGAACGAACCAGTTTCCCATTGGATAAGAGAAATTACTTATCAAGACTTAACGATTATTATAAAATGTATATGATCTATCAGTAACAGCAACCGGGACCGACAGTTTAACGTGCTCTCCGAGGCACGGTGAGGAGACCCACAAGGAGAAACGCCCAGACCGAAACAGATCTTTGTAAGATCAATGCAAACATCTGCCAGCGGGAATCGAACCCGCAACCGTCGAGGCTAAAGGCAGACTCATTACCTACAACGCCACAACGGTGTCAAGACCAGCCCATTCATAGGGACAAAATGTCACAGACTCGTTGGTGCCCCTTTGTAAATTCAACACCAACTCAACAAATGATAAAATTATGTACATATGTTATATTATATACATATGTTATGTTGCTCATCGGAACGTAATTAATGTTGAATATATTAAATTTGTATCATTTGGTATAACGATATAAATAAACGCTGCACACTCAACGGCCCCCATTAGGATAGTATTATCCTGTGTCGGGGGTCCGGAAACATTCACAATGACAAGGACAAATACACCCAGACCGGAAAATATGCTTGCATGGTCAATACAAACATATTATGCTCCGAGCGGGCATCGAACCCGCGACCTGTGGCGTTTAAGGCAGGTTTGCTACCGCTGCGCCACAACGTCGTCATATATGGTATTTGTTGGGAATTTTTATCTTATTTATATTTCAATTTTCAATACGTGTTGAGTTACAAGATGTTCTTTTATCTATTTCAAAGTAACTAGGCCAACATTTTTCAGGAAAATACTGAATTTTTTTGGAGGTTTTCCAGAATAAATTATAACAAATCATCATAATTTACGAAAAAAATACTGCATTTATTTAATTTAATCGATTCCATAACATCCGTATAAGTGAACAACAACAATTATTGTTATAATTATTGTTATATAAGCGAAAACTTGTTATTGGCTTACTGTTATCTAATTAAGTTAATATATACTATATGTTTTTATAGCTGTAAGTTTTCCATGTAATAAATAAATAAATAAATAAATAAAAATCGTACATTGATCGGGATTATAACTATAAACATTTTTTTAATTTTTTTATGTTAAAAGTTGGCAAACAAGCGTACGGCTCACCTGATGGTAAGTGGTTGCCGTAGCCTATGAGCGCTTGCAGCACCATTAGTAGGTGCTACTCACGCGTTGCCAACATCGAGATATTGGTTCATAAATCACCTCTGCCCAGTAATTTCACTAGCGTACAGTGCCCTTCAAACCGGAACACAGTAATGCCGAAGCACTACTATTTGGCGGCAGAATATTTGACACTGCGGTGGTACCTACCTAGCCGGCCTCTTGCAACAAAAGACCTACCACCAGTGTGACTGACTGCACTGGTGGAATAATCTCTGCTGTGACAGAGGTTATCCCAACAGCGGGCGGTGGGGTCGTCACATCCCGACGCCGTTAAACATATGATTTATGTTTTTATTTAGATTTTCCAAGCTAATGCACATTATGTAATTCTCAAAATGTACGTTCGTTAAGCATTCAAGATCCAGTATTTAAAAGAGATCCACAAATACAGAGACGAAGCAAATTTCAGAGGAAGCGTCCATTACGAACGCTTTTAACTTTTTTTCGTCCACCCTTTACGATTTCTTCTTTCTTGCTGTGTGGAGTTTCTAATGTAGTCTGTTAAAGGCTCTTGTGACTATGTATTCATGTCAATACTGAAGCTTTAATGATATTTGCTAAGTACAAACACGAGGAGGTATTTTACCTAATTGTTTTTTACCATGATATACTTTTAATGGACAAGATCTATACGTTGTTTGTCTATACATGTATATATGAGAGACGTTAAGAGGAGGACCGTTGTAGCATGTGAAGCGAGCCTGCCTTATGTCTCTACCGTCGCGGGTTCGATTCCCACTTGGGACAGATATTTGTATTGATGTTATAAATATCTGTTACGGTCTGGGTGTTTGTCCTTATCGAATTACGCTACAACGCAAACGATATAAATGTAATAAGCTTATTAATAATTCCTTGTTAATATAAAATAACGTCCGAAGTAGAAAATTACAGAATAAAATTCAGAAGCTAATTTTTAAAATATAATACACAGAAGCGCATGAACCGGTCTGTTTGCAGTCAGTAAACAGTTTGTGCATATGAAATGTACAGCTTTTATAAACTTTATACTTTACTAGCGGACCCCACACACGCTGTCCCGATAATTAAAAAAAAAACTGAGACCCGATAGCAGCGCCCGCTACTGGGTCCAATTGTCAATCTTAACCATTCTCCAATGCACTGGAACACACACAAACAATTTCATCAAAATTGGTCCAGCCGGTTTGGAGAAGTTTTTTTTTTTTTTTATGTTGCAAGTTGGCAATAAAACATATGGCCTACCTGATGGTAAGCGGTTGCCGTAGCCTATGAGCGCGCGCAACACCATTAGTAGGTGCCAAACACAACCGGAACCGTAACTTAACGTGCTCTCTGGGGCATGGTAGGGAGACCCACAAGGACAAATGCCCAGACCGCTACAGATATTAAATGTAAGATACAAATATTCGCCCTGAGCGGGAATCTACTCCCCGACCGAGTTCGCTACAAACACGCCACAACTGTCGTCATAACATACTGTACTTCTCCTTGTATTAACATCCTTAATATTATGTATGCTGTAAAAGCAAATTTTGTATTTTTTAATACAAAAATTGTCTGCAATAAATATATTCCAATATATTCAACATCAAACTCTTAACATCGCATGAATGTTAATAAGACGTCTGTTTGCTCATCGGAACGTAATTAATGTTGAGTATAATAAATTGGTATGGCAAGCGGGAAGCGAAATTCTCGTGATAACATTTGGTATGATAATATGGAAAATCGTTTGAAATTTTTTATTATTTGTAGCCGTCTGCCAAGGAGGGTAATGTTTTTCAAGCGTATGTATATATTTTTTTTATGTCATGACGGTTGGCAAACAAGCATACGGTCCGGGCAAGCATATGAACGCTTTTGCCATCCCAAAGAACAAGAGAGACGGGATGAGAAGATAAAAACAGGGAAGGGAACAAAGGGGATGGGATATTGGGCCTCCAGCGCTCTCACTCATCACACGAAAGGTAACAGTACCTAATGATACTGTTACGTGCCGCCGATTTTCTGTGAGAGGGTAGTACTTCTTCGGTCGAGCTGACCCTATTGTGCTGAGAGAAGCATGGCTCTAGTACCGTAAATATGTATATTTATTTCTTTGTGCCGCTCTACAACCTTAGACTCTGACGGATTTCATCAATGAGGTGTCATTAGATTCGTCTCAGTTGTAAAAGTAACATAGGCTATTTTATTTCAATATGGTGCCAGTGGGAAGAAATATTCCCTAATAAATATAGCAATAAATTAAATGATGGTAATCTAAATAAAGATCTTTGTAGAAATCGAGAAAATCAAACGAAAAATAAGAATAAAATTTTTCGATATATTGCTTGTTTTTCGAGAAATCGATGTTTCAATTTTTTACCATTCCAATTTTTTTTTAAGTATTGTTGATGCAGTTGGGTTCTTTGTTTCATTTAATAATTAATGCTTGTTGTATTTCGATTTTTTTAATGCGTAGGTGAGTTTCAAGATGTTCTTAAAGCTTTGATTCAAAGTAACTACGCCAACATTACTCAGAAAAATACTGAAATCTTTTTGAGATTTTTACAGAATAAATTATAATAAATCATCATAATTTACGAAAAAAAAACTGCTTTTTTAAAATTTATTTAATCGATTGCATAACATCAGTGCACAACAACAATTATTGCCATAAATAAAAATCATCCTATTTGTCGGGAATACAAAAGGCCACAGTAATTTAAAGTAAATGCAGTAACTTAAATTCCTGCTCCATGAAATGTTCTTAGGTCGATGTTACTAAAGTCGTCTAGTAATCATCGTTTTCAAAGGGTAAAGATAGAGCTTGCGCTTATTGGCGGTACGGTATGGTAGGAGATTTTTATTTCATAAATATATATAGAACTTAAGAATACGACAATAAATTTAAAATTTCTACGATAATAATGGATTTATAGTTATTATTTTAAGTTTTATTTATATTTGTCACATAAAAATGCCCTACAATATCGTGCCACCAATGAGCTTAGGGCGCTATTATTGTATAATATGTTTTATGTTTATATAGATTTTTCTATAAAATCATGACTACAAACTTTTCTTTGGTGCTCAATAGGAAATCAATTACTCAATAAGAAGGAAGTAATTAATGAAATATCCATTTGGTAAGTCCAAATTCAATAATGTCAATACGGTATTTGCTATAGTCAATTAAACGCGATTGCTCTAACCCCAACAATATCATTTACCATTCATTGAACATTGTTACGTATATAATGTTCTTCTTTCGATACAGGCTTGAGACGTATTATTTCATGTGAATCAGAATAAATAAGATTATTTTCTTTATCAAAAGTAATACCAAGCACGCCTTGAATATTCAAGATTCTCTTAACTTTCTGGACCATTTTACTGATAATGTATATACCATCTTCATTACAAAGGTGAACAAGACCGGTATTATCAACTGCCATTGCTAGAAATCTGGGATATTCTTTGATGCATATTACTTCTTTTCCACCCTTTTTAGCACCAAATAATCCAGAACTATTTATGAAGAAAATATCATCAATGGAATCAAATACAAATTGATTAACTGTAGAATTTTTCAATTGTGGCACAAATTTTACCATCCGATTCTCATAGTAATAGGCTTTGAGGCTTGGAAACTTTATGAAATATATCTTCGCTTTTACTTGGAGCCACCATATGTCCAAATTTGTCACGCCTAATCTCTTGAGGGTCTTCAAAGTTGGACTGTATTTGTAAATGCCGTGACTACCACCAAAGTAGATTTCGCTGCTCGTTGCATTGCTTGCTATTGCAAAAGCGTCCTTAACTCCTTTCAAAACAGTTAGCTTTTTAGTGTCAATATTCAGTACAGCTGGTATATACTCCCCTTGACCGGAGTCAAAGCTAAAGTAAAGGCTATTAGATGGGCTGTTAACTGCTAATTGGTTCGGACTGTGCGCTAGTGAAACCAAATTTTCTTTGATATAGCACAGTTTATTTGAATCCTCTGAAAGTAGATCGCACAGTTTGTTCATATTCATCATCTCTTGAATTGCTACGACCACACGACAAATACTCATTAATATTTTCCACTTAAACAACACTTTGAAACTCATACTAACTAATTTGTTCTACTACCTTTTTCAGTGTGTATCGTTTGCTTTAGTCACGCATCTAATACGTCTAGAACCGCACATATCATTGTACAGAGTAAGCTATTTGAGTTGTTTTGTTTTGCACGTCAAACAAATAAACAAACTACTAAAGCATTTGTCTTTGACATTCTATCTGTAAATAGAAACAGCCGTCAATTGACTGAAATGTCTTTGTTTGTTTTCCGAAGATATGCTCACATTAAGAAAGCAATAACATCCTTTTCTAACCTTTTTTAGGTCTATCCACATGTGCATTCTTACGTTAATATATAATTTTATGCGTCGACACGCACATTATAGCTTTACTGATGGTACACCTTTTGTTGCAAGGGGCCTACTAGGTAGGTACCACCACATTGTCAGTTATTCTACCGTAAAGCAGTTTCGGTTTGAAGACACTGTAGCTTGAGAAATTACTAGGCAAACGAGATTTTGAGATTTCGACGTTGGCAACGTTTGTGTGACGTCTACAAATCTATAGTGTTCTAAGTGCTTGTAGGCTACGACAACCGCTTACCATCAGGTGGGTCGTAAGCTTGCTTGCCCACTTAGTCACATAAAAAAAACAATATATTGTATTTTATTCGCGTTTCCAAATGCCTGTCTGTATAACACTTTATTTACTACACTATCTTGTAATTTATAAATTTTCAAGCATGTAGAGTACATGCTAATGAAACTTGTTTGTAACTTTAGTTTCGATATAAAGGCGAGTCGTCGAGTATTTTCGAACGTAACGAAAATATTTGGCCAGCAATTTAGTTCAGATCGATGTTCGAACATGTTACGTGAGTTTCTGATCGAGTACATTCTACAAAGTGACTTACAATCACACCGTTAATGAAAATAAATGTGTTATTTTTTATGTTATGACGATTGACAACCGTTGTGGCGTGCTGGTAGTAAGCCTGCTTTGAGTGTAGTGGCGTTGTTGTTATTGATGGTATACATATCAGTTTCGGTCTAGGTGTTTTTCCTTGTGGGTCTACTCACAGTACTTCGGAGATCACTAGAAATTGTCGGTCCCGGTTGTTATCATTATCAGATATAATAATCGTTAACTTTTGATAAGTAATTTGCTCGTATCCAATGGTTCATTCTTAGGATTACGGATCACATGGCAATTGCTCTGTGTGAAAACTAGTAACCTATCAAATCAGGATAAGACTATAAGCAGACTGTTGGGATAACCTCTGTCACAGCAGAGATTATTCCACCAGTGCAATCAGTCACACTGGTGGTAGGTCTTTTGTTGCAAGAGGCCGGCTAGGTAGGTACCACCGCAGTGTCCAATATTCTGCCGCCAAATAGTAGTGCTTAGGCACTACTGTGTTCCGGTTTGAAGGGCATTGTACGCTAGTGAAATTACTGGGCGAACGAGATTTAAGAACTAATATCTCGAGGTTGGCAACGCGCGAGTGGCACCTACTAATGGTGCTGCAAGCGCTCATAGGCTGCGGCAGCCACTTACCATCAGGTGCGCCGTATGCTTGTTTGCCAACTTCTAACATAAAAAAAAAAAAAAAAAAAAAAAAAAAACCCTGGGAAAAATACAGGGAATAATGCTCGGAAGAAGAAGTATGTCATGACGGTTGCCAAACAAGCTGCCTGATGGTAAGTAGCCACCGCAACCAATGAACCCGAGACTTTGAAGTGCACGCGCTTTTCCAACGTTGCGTTGGTTCAGTTGTCACAATGGCATGTATGAGAAAACCATATACATTAATTGAGCATATTATTTATAATAATAAGCATAGATAATATCTAAGACCTTAGAATGTTAAGGAAGTTTATATAACACAATTTTACAAAACAAATAAATCGACGCAAGACGAAGGAACATAAACAAACTAAAGCCACGGAGACCGTAAAGTAAAAACTTTTCTCATTTCGAATGTACTATAAGACGCTAGCAATATCGCACAGAAAAATTAAATTAATATTACGCGAGACGGTGTAATGCAAAGCCAAAATTCCTCGCAATGTGAACAACTTAGATTGGGTTGTTTACGCTACGTGTTCAATATGTCTTCGGGAATGCTAAGCTAATAAAATAAAAACATCTTTTGTTTTTTATTGTATTTACTGCGGTGTGATGTGAGGATCGTGCCGATTAAATTAAATTTGTTTTCGAGTTCGAAACGTTGATGCCAGGTATAATCCTTTTTTTACAGGTTGGCAAGCAAGCATATGGCCCACCTGATGAGAGGCGGTTGCCATAGCCTATGAGCGTTTTTTTGTCTGTCTTTTGAGTGTTTATTACTGTTGGGCCTATTGGTTCTCGAATCTTCTTTAGCCAGTAATTTCACTAGCCTGCAGTGCCTTTCGAACCGGAACACAGTAATGGATAAGCACTACTATTTGAGTAGAATATTTGACACTGCTGTGGTACCTACCTAGCCGGCCTCTTGCAACTATAGACCTAGCACCAGTGTAACTGATTACACTGGAGGAATAATCTCTCCTGTGACAGAGATTAACCCAACAGTGGGCGAGAGAGTTGTCACGTCCCGACGATGAAAAAGTAAGGTTTTGGAAAGGTACATTAATAAGGGACTTGTTTTTTTATGTTTAAATAAACTAGGGTTATTTTGAAGGATATATTTTTTAAGGAATATTAGCAATGTTCTTTTTTTCAGACATTACTAATATTACTATTGCCTCTCCAAATAAACTCGTAGCTTGAGCTAGGAATGGGTATGACCCCCCCCAACCGCAGAGGTCAAACTCTGCGGTACCCTGGGCTTGTCGTGCCGGGGCTCAGTAGTCGGGAGTCGATTGTGCAGGTGGCACCTTCGACTGCCCGGTGAAGCTAACAGGGTCAGACGGTTCGGGCGTGGGGCGTTTTACACTAGACCGCGCCTAGGAGGGTGGTGTCGTATGGGTCGCTCCGGTACTTTTCTGCTTATCAGAATGGACTGCGAGCGGCTCCTGCGACACCGGAGGTGTGCTTAACCGTGGCCTTCAGCCCCGGTCGGGCGGTAGAGGAAGAAAACCTCTTTAAAAAATAACGACGGTCGGTCGTAGAGGAAAACAACCTCATTAAAAAGTTAGTCTCGGCGGGGGAGCCCTAGGACCCAGGGCTCCCTTGGTTGGGTTTGCCGGGGCCTTTTGGTCCCGGTCGGTGGGGCGCGAAAGCGCCGCCGTATATTGTATTTATGTATTATATGTATTAGTATGTATATATGGCGGCAGTATGGTGCCGCCCAAGGTGGAGGCCGAAAGGCCTGGCGCGTTCGCGCGCGGCGGTGTGTATCTGTATATATGTATTTTATGTATTATTATGTATGTATGGCGGCAGTAGGTTGCCGCCACCGGTGGGCCCCTCGGGGCAAGCGCCGGGGCGTCGCGGTTGTATGCTTCGGCGACCCCGCGACGTCCCACTATGGCGCTAGATGGGACCTTGGAGTTTTAGTGGGTAGGGAGCTCGGCTCCGAGTCCACACACCTCCTGCGCCATTGCACCCGTCCCGGCACTCGAGTGCGTAACTGCATTTCTCCAAGTAAAAAAAAAAAAAAAAAAGGAGTGGGTATGACGGTAGCCCAAGGAGGTCTTCTACCGTAGAGCTATTGAGGCTTCAATATAATTATAGTTTATGTATAATAATGAACATATTTAATATTCTTATAATATTATTATTTCTTATATACAAATATTTTATCAAGCATAGTAGCTATGAGTTTACATTGTCATAATAAATTAATATATTCAAAACGATATTCTCAATTAACGCTAACTAATATTAGTTTATTCTAATCGGGTTCGGCGGTAACATACAAATTAAAGGCAAATTCCTCAAACCACTCACATTGATCTAACGTATTAATGGAATATTATAAGTTATAATGTAACCACCGAAGTGTTGATTGGATGGAATGAAATTACTTTGATAAACGCATTGTATGTAATTATATATACGACGTGGTGCTGGACACACAAACAGGTCACGGGTTCGATTCTTGTTCGGAGAGACGTTGTATTGACCATACAGCCCTGTTTTGTGGTCTGGGTGTGTTTGTCCTTGCCATTGTGTATGTTTCCGGACCCCAGACACAGGATATAACGATATGTTTCATAACAATATATCATGTACCGTAAAACACGAAACGATTTTGAATCAAGTAGCTAAAACTTTAACGGACTTGAATCATCTACTTTCAGGTAAATTCTTCGTTTTTTTATCTCGTGGCCTATCTTGGCAATCCAATAACGTGGAGCAGCTTTGTGAGCTGTGCTTCTAATCATACTCTTCAAATTACAACATTAAAAAATAAAAACTCTCATTGGTTGCCCGTTGATCATCGGGTTATCTTCAACCAATGAGCGTTCTGTATATGGTATGTCAAGTTGACATGAGTTTGATCAACGTACGAGAAACCGGGAGTAAGACGTTATTTTTTTTTTTTACGGCCCACCTGATGGTAAGTGGTTGCCGTAGCCTATGAGCGCTTGCAGCACCATTAGTAGGTGCCACTCACGCGTTGCCAACCTCGAGATATTAGTTCTTAAATCTCGTTCGCCCAGTAATTTCACTAGCGTACAATGCCCTTCAAACTGGAACACAGTAGTGCCTAAGCACTACTATTTGGCGGCAGAATATTGGACACTGCGGTGGTACCTACCTAGCCGGCCTCTTGCAACAAAAGACCTACCACCAGTGAATTGTTTAGACGGTGTTTAGAGTTTCAAGTAATTATAATATCAATCTAACAGAAATATACTCCAATACGTTACTACATTACATTAGGCTACAATTGTGTTCAGATCTAAGCATACAATAGTTCTTAACAACAAATTCTATTATTGCTCTACGTAGAGAATATGCTTCCAACCCTACTATCATAATAACAATACGAATGTATGAAATTCGATACAAACTAAAGCCATAAATCATACGAATACTAGGCGGTAGGTGAAGATTTTAGTTATATTGAACCGTGTATAGATTGAATATCAGATAACTCATCTTGAATCATATAGTTGAATTAATATCTCTTCGATATATATAAAAGGCTTTGTCCTGAATGAGTGACGGATCAACGCATAGCCTACACCGCTGATCGCAGAGACCTGAAACTTGGAGGGTGTGTTCTTTGTATGACGTGGGTATCCGATAACAAAAGATTTTCCGAAATTCTATTTCTAAGGGGTCGAAAAAAGGGGGGAAAGTTTGTATGGGACAAGGCGATTCCCTGTTTCGATCTACTTCACATTTAGCATAAACTTTTTTTAAAAAAATTGATGGAAGACGTCTTTCGCATTTTATTGAAATTCATCCCCTTATTGGGTTAAAAATAGATAATGAAATTGGGGAAAACGATTTTGTAGATACATGAGAAGACGCGTTTTAAAATTTTCTGAAATTCCACAACTGAAGAGGTGAAATGAAGGTTCAAAGTTTGTATTAAAATCGTTATTCACGCGGGCGCGGACGGTCTTTTATACTACTATATTAATAATCTCAATGATATTAGTCTAGCAATTTTATTCGGATGTTCTGTTGTGATGCATTTGTGTCAGGTTATGTATTGACGTTAATCGTAGAAAGAGAAAGAAGCTAGAAGAAACATTACTTAAAAACCAAGTGCCCATATTTTTCGTATTTTCTACGTGCGTTATGTTAAATTATCTATATAATTGACAAATACAACTGTATAATTGAAAGTTTTGACCGGGTATAAAACATGCCATCATTGACATTTAAGAAATAAGTTGCCAAACCTATATATATCTATTTCTTTTACTCGTATTAGTGCTCCGAGCAACAGAATAAGAGCAATATATCAAATAACGTTATAAGAGCGGCAACATGGTATGGCTCTGTCCATGAGATTCTCAGTCCTTAGTTAATTAAAAGTGTCTTATCTTATTATAATAATTGTTCACTCCTAACATATAATTCCTAAGATATTAAAAATACGGTAGCAGAGCTATGATCCTCCTGGCACAAATCGGCCGGCTCGAGAAGTACTACCCACTCACAGAAAATCGACGGAAAGTGACAGTATCTGTAGGTACTGTTGCGTTTAGTGTGATGAGTGAGAGCGCCCGAGGCTCGAGTTCCCTCTCTTTGTCCCATTCTCACCCATTTTCTCCTGTCCCTTGGGTTGCCAACGCGCATGTGTTACTTCAACAATCGCAAGCATTCATAGATTGCGGTGACTGCATAAAAATTTAAAAAAATACAATAAAGTATGAAGTTTGAATTGTGATAGTCAATATTATTATAATATCTGTTTTATTTTAATAATATTAGCAATACTTTTTCAAGTAATTACTAAGACTCCTTTTTGTCCTCAAAATAAGCTCTCGCGTTAACGGAGTGGAGTCGGCCCTTAAATCGTTGAGCTTTTGGGGCTTTTAAACTTAGCTACTAATTTGTCTTTGTATACAAATTTTCAAATCTGGATAATAATACAAAATAATGACCCGAACGGAGAAATACTTGAAACAACAAGATTATGAAAACCTCTACTTATTTATTCATTGTCAATTACTGAGATACAATTATTTCTTCGAACAAAAGCGGCCCCTCATGAATTAAAAGTAAGGTTTAGAGGCCGGCTAGGTATGTACCACCGCAGTGTCAAATATTCTGCCGCCAAATAGTAGTGCTTAGACGTTACTGTGTTCAGGTTTGAAGGGCACTGTACGCTAGTGAAATTACTGGGCAGAGGAGATTTAAGATGTAATATCTCGAGGTTGGCAACGCGTGAGTGGCACTTACTAGTGTCCTCACACACTGCACTCATTTACCATCTGGTGGCCGTATACTTGTTTGCCCACTTGTAACATAAAAGAGAATGTCCAGGAAGAGCCTGGAAAGCCTGCGGAAAAAGATTTATTCAATTAAGATTGACGGCTGTTTAATTTTAATTTTGAACTAGAATGTACTATAGGATTTAAACTCAGATCGATGGAATATATTGTCTAGTTACAGGGAACGTCCAATTTACATTCGTGAGACGTGTATCAATGTTTCAGCTCTATTTACTTTATATTTGAATTAGCATATTTCTATAAGGTAGATAAATATATTCTTGTAATACTATATATTATTGAATAATACATATCCCATTATAGGGAATTTCAGGTCACAGTAACAGAGTTCGATGGAATCCAGCTCTAGGGAACAGGTTATGAGGGGCGGCGCTTTTTGCCAGAGGAATTTTAGTGGACTGTATTTTTTAATATTTCTGTTATTTCCCTACCGTTCTAATGCCAAAATCTGTGGCATAAGTATTGCTTTCACCAACCTTATCAGCTCCAGAGGCCACCAAGATGGTACGGCCTGCTCGAAACCTCAGTGGGCTCACTCTTCCGGTCGCCAGGAGTTGCGAAGAACAGAGATATTAGAGATTCTTTCTTCGAAGACGAATTACAAACGAACACAGAAGGCAAGGGTCTGAACCACTATATTGTTGACGTAGCCAAGACTCTTATGAAGCTCTTTGCTTCTTTATTTCTGATATGCACCGCTATAAGGTCTGGAATACCCTCTCGACCTATGTCTTTCCCACCATCTACAGTGTAGGTACCTTCAAATCAAGAGTGAATAGGCATCTTCTAGGTAGGCTATATCAACATTCAACAATGTCTGATTTTTTTTCCGAATTTGTTATTTTTCCGTAATTCTCAAAAATTCCGTTAAAACTTTCTATCTTACAGAAACTAAATATGTCTTACTTGTATACTTTATAGTGACCGACCGAAATTTCGGTTTCGGTTTCGGTTTCGGCCAGTTTCGGCCAAAAAACCTAGTTTCGGCTTTAGTTTCGGTTTCGGCCAAAATATAGCCGAAACTTTCGGCCCCGCCGAAACTAGATTGTTCGTGAGTTTTCGTGCGTTGTTCGGTAAACATCGCAGGCAACTCGTACCGCTCGCTGACGCGGCCAAAATCTCAGAAATAAGTATTAGATTGATCTTTAAAATATTGTGAACACAACGTATTACTAGTTACTTATGTACCTAGTATATCTAACTATAAGTTGTTTCCTTTTTTTTAGTTTACTCCTAATAGTGTGTCCTGTATGTTCACGACAATAATGGTTATGACTTTAATGAATTTTTAGTATTTATTTTATTTAACTCTATTTAAATGTCTATATTATATACAGTGGTGGTCAACTAATTAGGGACATTGGTATAATAAGAGTAACATTTATTTATATTTTCCGTAATTTCAGTTTACATTAAGTCTTCATTATATTTCTTTAATGTTAATCTGATCTTGATTTATTTTAACCAATGTTTTCTTAATAGAATTATTAAATTTTGGAATGGATTGTAATTAAAAATAACAATTAAAATTCAACTTTACTTCTCCTTCGTGCTTATATAACTCTGGACAAGTAATTAGGGACACTTAAGAAAACGTAATGGAAGAGAAAAATATACATTTATTATCAAAATTCATCTAAAAAGCAACGTTTTCTATTAAAAATTAACATGATTGCCATTATTAGCTATAGCCATATCGACATCGGTGCGGCATCAAATAATGCCAAGTTTCGTTAGTCCGGAAACATTCACAATGACAAAGACAAACACAACCAGACCGGAAAACATGCCTGTACGATTAATACAAACATCTGCTCCGAGCAGAATCAGACCCACAACCGTCGAGTCTTAAGGCAGACTCGCTACCCACAACGCCACAACGGTGTCCTTTTTTTTTTTTTTTGGTATCGGGGAGGAAATCTGTTCACAGATACCTGGCCTCCTGGGGAGGAGAACCGGGTTATGTGGGGTTCCATGAGAGGTGGTAAGTCATGGGGACCCACTAAAACCTCCTCGGTGGCCGACCTCAGTGACAAAGAGAGGCTCCGGGATCTCTTAGAGAACTCTGAACCGGTGCTTCTCGAACACTGTGCTAGCAAAGCTCGGTCTAGGGGGCGAGATGGGTGCACCCTACGCTTCCCACGCAAGCGCACACGGCAGTTGAGGCCTCACCGTCTGCCGTCCTCCTCCAGAGCCGCTCAGCATGTACGCACAGGTTCCCCAATCTGCGCACGCCCTATTTATATACCCCCGGGTAAAGGGTCTGAGGGGCCGGGACGGTTAGCGACATCAGGTGGTCGAGGCCGCCACCGTCGCCGTCGAGCAGGATCGGCCTCTCCCGAGAGCCCTCTCTGCCGTCTCCTTCTGGACCATGACGCTCTCACAGAAGGAGACAACGGCCCTCCACGCCGAATCCCCGCCCAGCATCGCCGAAACGACTGCGGGCAGGGATAGATCTCGTCCGATCGTGTCGATTAGGGCACTACGGTCGGCGTTCCATGCGGGGCACACCTCGAGTGTGTGCTGTGCGGAATCCCGACCGCCACCACAGTGGTGGCACAACGTCGTCGGCTCCCGACCGATTTTGCACAGGTACTCGCCAAAGCACCCGTGTCCAATACTCGCCAAACCACCATTAAATATTCTTAGATTTAAAAAAGTACACACCATTGAACAGTATACTTTATAACAAACAGTATCTCATAAAATTAAACTTTTAAAATTTTAACCAAATCATTTTCCGTTCCTAATTAGTTGGCTACGAATACATGCAAATAAGTGTTAAAAAAACTTGAAATGCAAATTTCAGTAAAAAAAACGTAATTTTAAATATTTTTAAAAAGTTTCGGTTTCGGTTTCGGTTTCGGCCGAAACTGAGAGGCAGGCCGAAAGTTCGGTTTCGGTTTCGGTTTCGGCTGAAAAACCAGTTTCGGTCGGACCCTAATACTTTATTTCTTGATATTTATTCATTTTATATATGTATCGTATTGGTATTTAATATTATATTTATTAATATTATAATTGAATATTTATTGGATAATATTATCTATGTAATTATGCCTACGTATTTATGTTTAAATATTTGCATGTACGTTTATTATACTGGACCGACCTCCCTAATTATTTTTTTTTTCAAGTTTATGTTTTTTTTTCTTTTTGTGTATTTTCGTGGTATGCAAAGAGGTGTACAAGTAAATAATAAATAAATAATAAACGCTGCACACTCAACGGCCCTCATTAGGATAGTGATATCCTGTGTCGGGGATCCGGAGACATATACAAGGACAAGGACAAATACACCCAGACCGGAAAATTTGCTTGCATGGTCAATACAAACATACTATGTTCCGAGCGGGAATCGAACCCGCGACCTGTGGCGTTTAAGGCAGGTTCGCTACCGCTGCGCCACAACGTCGTCAAAATGTGAAATAAATAAATAAAATGGCATTTTAACAAAACATAATTCCAATTCTAGCTTTATTTATAATTTTGTTCTTTTAATTTACTTCTAAGAAAAGAAATAAAGCAATGTACTTTATAACAGATTCCCAGTTTGCTCTCCGCAAATACACTGTCTTATGAATCGTGCACACTTGGGAAAATTCATGAGGCGTTTACGTAAATGTGTCAACGTTGGTCTTTTCTGTAAAAATTACATTGAAATTTTCTAACCGTCCTCTAACCTAATAACATTCTACATGAAATTTTAATAATTTCAAAGTTATAAATCTAAATTATCAAATAATTGTGAGCCGTCACGGAACGCCTAGCAGATGTGAGACATCAAAATTATTTTGCACAAGTAATATGCATAGAAGTACAGATTACGTCATAAACTAAATATGGCGTAATGTAAAAAATATATTAATACCGTCGTATGTAAACCAAATACACAGATAAACCATGAATCACTATACCTACTGATGAAAAAGGTATGAAAATCCGGTTAATAGTTTTTACCTTATCGCGAATAGACAGACATACCGTTGTGGCGTTGTGGGTAGCGAGTCTGCCTTAAGCCTCGACGGTTGCGAGTTCGATTCCCGCTCGGAGCAGATGTTTGTATTAATCGTACAGGCATGTTTTCCGGTCTGGTTGTGTTTGTCCTTGTCATTGAGTATGTTTCCGGACCCCCGACACAGGATATAATTATCCTAATGGGGGCCGTTGAGTGTGTAGCGTTTATTATTATTATTATTATTATACCGACGCAGTGGAGATTGTTTTACAATATGCGGTAATGGATATCACCATCCTGTCACGGTCTTCCGCCGTGTCTATTCGTTACTAATTCTTCCCACATAATCTATTTATCCAATGACTTGCCAACTTTCTTTGTTTTACAGTCCATATTGCTGACTGGCTTATTCCCGCGGTAAATTAAATGATATAGCACCATACAACCTTTTTTATTAATTCATGACGGTTGGTAAACAATCATACGGTTCGCCTGATGATAAGCAGTCACCGCAACCTATGAACCTTTGCGATACTTTAAATACCACATGCGAATACCAATCCAAGGACCAGGAGACAAGGGTTGAGAAGGAAAAAAGGATGGCAGATGGGGTGGGAGATTGGGCCTCCGGTGCTCTCACTCATCGCGCTAAACGCAACAGTACCTACTAATATGTTAATTTACACAGATATTCTGTAAGAGGGTAGTACTTCCCCGGTCGAGCCGGCTCATTTGTGCTGCGAGAAGCGTAGCTCTATTACCGTAAAAATATACCTACTGTATAAGTATATCTTTTACAGACGAGGCAGATGTTTGTTAAATTTCTCTCTCGGTCTGGGCGTTTGTCTGTGGGTCTCCCACCGTGCCTCGGAGAGCACGTTAAGCTGTCGGTCCCGGTAGTCATCATATAACATCTGATAATAATCGTTAACTCTTGATAAGTAAATTGCTCTTAACTAATGAGTTACTGGTTCGCCCTTAGGGTTGCGGAGGTCAGATGGCAATCGCTTTGTGTAAAAATTAGTAACCCGTCAAATCCGGATAAGAGTAATAAGCTAAATACCCTGGGTAAAGTAAAAAAAATACCGGGAATAATGCTAGGACGAAGAAAAGTTTGACAAGAAATATATCCAATTTAGAATTTTTCTTTTCTTTTAACCAATAACCCAATCATCCAATTTTAACAATCCGTTCTTAACTTTAACGTGATGTCCACCAATCTTTTTATCTGTAAATGTACTTGAAAATGAATGTTATTTATATGTAGCTAAGGTTCATAAACATGTATATTTAATGTGGCTAAGACAATAAAATTGCCTCGTGCCGAGTAGTTTATAGTGGATTGGGCAGTAACCGGCCGATGGCATTTTGATGTTACTCTTGTACCCTGTTTTATTTTTTTATTTTCTTGCGTATTGTTTTTGTGAGAAGGAAATAATAATAATAAAAACTAAAAAAAAACAATACATTTCGACTAAACGCTAAACTGTGAAGGTACGATTCAACAATGCATTGCATGTCAATCGGACGCTCGCTCAGTAATCGTTAAGACGCTGTGGCCCTAACACTGATTTTCAGCGAGTCCCGTATTATACGATGCCATATGCCCGGACCTTGCTAAATGCTAAGATCTTTTTTGTTTAATAAACGCTGTACACTCAACGGCCCCCATTAGGATAGTGTTATCCTGTGTCGGGGTTCTACAACATACACAATGACAAACTCGCCAGACTAGAAGACATGCCTGTATGGTCAGTACAAACATCTGTTCCGAGCGAGAATCGAAACAACCGAGATCCTGGGGCTTAAGGCAGGTACGAACAAATTTTAATATTGTAAAAATTAATGGTCAGCATTGAAATCATTAGTAAGTTATCTACATAATATATAGAAAAGCCGCAATGTAAAAAGTTCATTCATCTCATGATCCAAAGATATACTTTCCAAGATCACACTTAAGTCGATATCCAGTTAAAAGCTGCCTAAGGGCCGTTGAAGCCGTTGAACATTTTAACCCACTTTTAAAGAGCAGTAAGAAAGTTGAAGTGAGCAACTTCATGATAATTTTTAACTATCTTTCTGGGAGTCACTTAACTATATGCGAAGATTCTCAAGCTTCACTTATGAAAATCTTTTTTTTTTTTTATGTTAGAAGTTGGCAAACAAGCATACGGCCCACCTGATGGTAAGTGGCTGCCGCAGCCTATGAGCGCTTGCAGCACCATTAGTAGGTGCCACTCGCGCGTTGCCAACCTCGAGATATTAGTTCTTAAATCTCGTTCGCCCAGTAATTTCACTAGCGTACAATGCCCTTCAAACCGGAACACAGTAGTGCCTAAGCACTACTATTTGGCAACAGAATATTGGACACTGCGGTGGTACCTACCTAGCCGGCCTCTTGCGACAAAAGACCTACCACCAGTGTGACTGATTGCACTGGTGGAATAATCTCTGCTGTGACAGAGGTTATCCTAACAGCGGGCGATGGGGTCGTCACATCCCGACGCCGTCTAATCACATTATTGTTCTAGCGCAGTGGCAGTTACCCTGATTTTAACGCTAATGGAGATTTATTTCATTTCCAATCATGGAAGATGTGTGTATTGACCGAACATACACACATTCTTTAGTCTCGTTGGTTGTGTTAGGGTAACTTTGGCCCTCGCCTCAAAATAAAGGAACCCTTATATTGTATATGATTATATTTGAAACTAGCGCTCCAGCTTCGCACGGGTATAAAATATATAGCCTATGTCATTCACTGAAAAATGATTAAAATCGATCCAGTAGTTTTGATTTATTCATTACTGCCCGTGGCCCGCACGCTTTAAATTTGGAGTAAAACAATTCCCCTTTCCCTATACCATAGGATACTAGGGATATAGGGACAGAGAAAGCTACTTTATTTTATACTATGTAGTGAAGAGTAACTATCGAGTTTCTTACCGGTTCATTCTAGAAAAAGCTTTCCGAACCGGTGGTACCGCTTGACGATTCAAAAGTATCTTTTAAAAGTGTACTTGAAAAAAAAAAATGATTTTGAGCATTTAATAATACTAGAAGTTTATAGCTTGCGTTCTGCTATTTTGTGGACCATTGCGTGACATTCGCCACTTATCGAGCACCAGCAGACGTGGATTCATGGCACATCGCTCTCGTACATCAACGTCGAATGCGGCGTGCGTTGCGGGACAGCGAGATTGTGTTGCAATTTATGATAGAGGAATGTTATATACAATTTTATTCCATCGAAATCTATCGATATGTTTTGCATTGGTTGGAACAGTCGCCTTGCGTGAACACAGTGGTATAAAATGGATATAACATAACGTCAGCCAAGGAGAACATTTAAAATAGTGTTGTCTTTCGATAGACTGTCGATAGTTAAGTCAAAAGTAATAGTATCGATAGTCTATCGATAGTATATCGATATCGCCATATATAGATACTATCGATTATTTACCGTCCAATACTATCGATAGTATTGCCATCATCATTAGTATTGCCTCGTGAGATCTATCGATACTATCAATGGTAATATCGATATCCTGAATGGTTTTCGAAGTCAACAATCGATGTTTCTGCAACACTAATTTAAAATTGTTCATATTGATCGCTTGGCGAGATATAATATATATATATATATATATATTTTCTCGATGTGCATTAGCGGTCATATCCTGATAAGGTTTTTCGGTCGTGAAGGCGCCTACCCTTCCTTTACATACATATTACACGTACCAGGTATGCTAAAAATGCCTAGCTTGGGCACACTAGCACTACTCAACGACCTGATTACTCAATACCAGCATTTAGACATATTTAACATTGATTTCAATGCATGTATTAAAAAATTAAACAATAATACCGCAACAACAGTGATGCTCGGGACGAACATTTCTAAGGGGACAGCGTTATAGATAGCCGTATTTACTGAGACCGTATACTCCTAGCATAAGGTTCGATATCGCTGTCTATTCTCTCTGTCTCTTTCCTTAATAACACGTAGGTTCTAGAAAGTTGTGTTCTCGAAAATGCTGCTCCGTGGATAGAACTTTCTCGAACCCGTGTTCAGCGTTATATAAGCAGTCTAGCGCGTTAATTAAATCATACTCTCGATGGCGTACCAAGCCTAGTCTCGACCTCGTAGGAGAGGGAGAGGGACCTCCGCCCTTGGGACGGATTCAACTTGAGCCCAGTGCGAGCTGTCTATCTTTTACCGGCTGGGGTCTCCAGACCCGGCCCCCCACCGGTGACGCTACAAGGCCACTAGGGACAACAGTAATAGACACTCAGAAATAAAAACTCAAACTGAGTCATTCAGTTATGAGCGACGAGCGAAGAAACTACAAGCGATACAAGTGACCTCGGCTCTCCTTGACTACGATTGACCTTTGATTTGGACCTGTGATTTGTGACGTTCCGTTCTGTAACCTTGAATATCTAATTAAAGTCTCACTTAAAGCCATCAGGTGCTTTAATTCAAATCTTCGACCCCACCACGTAACAATATTATTTGAATTATATGTACTATTTAATTTATTTAATTATTAAAAAAAAAACTGTTTCACTTATAGTTTTTTCTTTTTATATTTTGATTGAAATGTACTCAGCTTCGATTTAGAAAATGAAACCGTCCAGCGGTCTATCTCCTTTAGAGACAGTAAACAGTTTAATTCCATTGGTTTTCATATGATCACGTCCTGTGGATTAATCATATAATTTCTACGCTAGTAGCAATATTTAATTATATTTAACTAGCTATGGTCGCGACTTCGTCCGAGTAAAATAGTTGGGTAAGTTAATTGGATAGCATTTTTATTTATTTAGGCTAATTAAAAGCTGAGACGCTCATAGCCGAGTGCACCCGCTGATCGGTAAACAATCGGTAGGTTAAGCAACTTTAGGCGCGGTCAGTCACAAGATGGGTGATCGCTTAGTGGTATTTCAACCGAGCGTCTCCTTGCTTCGGAGGGCACGTAAAAGTCGGTCCCGGCTGTTGACAATTAGACAACAGTCGATAAGTCAAGTCAGAGGCCTACAGGCGACCTGAACAACTTTGACACTAGGTTGACCACTAACCAACGGATAAGATAAGAAGATTAAAAGCTTTGAATGGCATATTTATTTACATCGAGTCAACGACCTAAAAAATAAATTTCAAGCTCTAAAAATGACGATACTTCCCCAAGACTTTTCGTAACCCCCCTTTCAATCCCTTGCAACCCTATTTGTAATTTTCCTGTTAAGTGGTGTACAATAAAGTATTATAAATAAAATAAAATAAATAAATACATTCATATTGAAAATTAAATACCCCATGTCCTTTCTCCGTGTCTAGACTATCTGTGCACAAAATTACTTTTAATTGGTACAGTAGTTTTAGCGTGAAAGCGCGACAAACAGACTGAGTTATTGTAGCATTTATAATAGTAGTAAATATTGTGATTTAAGTATTTCATAATTTCTCCGGCGTCGGGATGTGACGACTCCATCGCCCGCTGTTGGGATAACCTCTGTCACAGCAGAGATTATTCCACCAGTGCAGTCAGTCACAATGGTGGTAGATCTTTTGTTGCAAAAGGCTGGCTAGGTAGGTATCACCGCAGTGTCAAATATTCTGCCGCCAAATAGTAGTGCTTAGGCATTACTGTGTTCCGGTTTGAAGGGCACTGTACGCTAGTGAAATTACTGGACAGACGAGATTTAAGAACCAATATCTCGAGGTTGGCAACGCGTGAGTGGCACCTACTAATGGTGCTGCAAGCGCTCATAGGCTACGGCAACCACTTACCATCAGGTGGGCCGTATGCTTGTTTGCCAACTTTTAACATAAAAAAAAAAAAAAAAAAATATTTAAGGCGTCGTAAGGTCTGCCTGATGGTAAGCAGTCATGGAAGCCATGGAACACAGGGGCCTCCGGCATTCTCATTCATAGAACGAAACGCAACAGTACCTACTGATACTGTTACTTTCCCAGTCGAGCCGGGCCATTTGTGCTGGGAGAGGCATGACAATTCTCCTACTAAATATGTAATTTCTTTTTGTTTCTATTTTTGTTCATTTGTTTTTTTAATCTTGTACTTTACACGATAGGGAAGAGTTTCGGCGTTCTCACATATCGCAATAAAAACAACAGTACTGATACTGTTACTTTACGCTGATGTCCTGTGAGAAGGTACTTTCACCGTCGAAACGGCCTATTAGTGCAAGGAATAGAGAGTGGTTGAACATAATTGTACATAGTAATATTTTATAATTATTGAATAGTACACCTACTCTTTTTTAAATCACTCCCTTATTACTGGGAATCGTGGCTCTTTATAAGTTTCTTGATGAGATGTCTCCATCGGTTAGGTTCTTTTCGCCTGAATTACGACGCTAAAATGGTTTTCCAGATCGTCATAATATCGTATTTATTTTGAAAAAATATTAATAGAAAAGTAAGGAATTTTTAAAGAAACCGTACGTGTTCTTACGTAATATTTTACTTCTATAGACAGTGTTGGTTCAATGTAAACAGCCGCCATAGGTTTAGTGAAGTTTGCTATTCAATTTTGGCACATGAATTGAAATGTAAAGCATTAATATCTTTTTTAAGAGATTTCTTCTTCATAGTATTTTTCCCAGTATTTTATGTACCCAGGGTCTGCTTATTACTACAGATTTGACTGGTTAGTAGTTTTTTTTTGAGTGCGAACTAGTAACTCATTGGATAAGAGCAAATTACTTATCAAGAGTTAACCATTATTATCAGATGTTATGATAAGAACCGCGACCGACAGCCTGACGTGCTCTCCGAGGCACAGTGGGGAGACCAACAAGGACAAACGCCCAGTCCGAAACAGATATTTGAAAGATAAATACAAACATCTGCCCGAGCGGGAATCGATCCCACAACCGTTGAGGCTAAAGGCGGACTAACTACCGCCGCAACGGTGTCGGCCTTTTTGACTATCTGAGTAAAGGATGACCTATTTAAATACTAAATAGATTAGAGGACATGTTGCCCACCTATGGATTTCGCCACCGTATAAAATCTTTGTATTATTAATTACTATGAATTTATTAACTACATAATAAAAAACAAAGCATTTCACTTATGTGAAAATCGTATTATATATGTAGGCGAACTACTACCAAAAAATATATTTAGTTTATTATATTTATCTATTACACTTTACATAATATTAAATTCTATATTTATTTACGTATTTAATTAATATTAAGACATTCACATACTATATTTCACGCACACAAAATATATTATAATAAATTTATAAATAATAAATATTAATTTTAATTAATTCCACAAGCATACTCGCGCGAAACAATTGTATGCGGCCGTCCGGCAGGAACCGTTCGAGTAGCGAACGAATATAACATTATTCTCAACTCACCCGCATTATGTGAAAAATAGGATAGTCAGTCGATGTCAATGTCTCGATACATAATTGTGATCCGCCCAAGTTATTTTTGATTTTTGTTCGTAAACGTGTGTTGTTTTATGTTTCTTCCGTTAACTTTCGTTTATGTACTCTCTTCCTCTCAACCTTCGAACTGTACTTTTATTTAGTGTAATGTGTGTGTCACTATAACTAAGTGTTGTAACAAAGTGAAGACTTATTTCTTACCGAGTTAAATAGCATCTTAACTGTTTGGACCGCAGTAAGTACCTCTAAAATATACATTGTAGTATCTCGTAATTGGGAATTGAAAACACACATTCACCACCAAAAACTTTATTACTTTTTGTAACACATACATATAGTTTTACAAATTTACACCATCCGTTCGCCGTCGTAGGCACAGGGGAAGAGAGCGAGAGCGGCACCCGGGCTCGCCGACCGGGGTCGGCGCGAGCGGCGATTGGCTAGCGGTTAGCGTCGGCGGCTTACGCTGTGATTGGTCAAGACGCGCAAAACCCATATAGCGGGAATTCGAATGCTCGGAATGCTACATCATTATATATGATAGTAAATCATTTGCTTTGTTGTTTTTAATTTTCTCACAATAATATTTTTTTCAAAGAATACTACCCTTTTTTCAAGAAATTACTAATACTCTTATCGTGCCTCCAAATAAGCTCGTAGCTACCACTAGCAGTGGGTCCGATAATAGCCTAAGGGTTCGGGAGAGAACCCGCAGCTCTTTCGTTAAAGGAATAGAGGCAGGCCTTTAACCGCTTAGCTATTGAGGCTTTATATACTTATTGTTAAGCGTACAATTATAATGTTCGTATATTCTTTACAAAAAATAATATTACTGTGCAAAAAAAATCTTTAAATCAAATCAACCGTTTTCCAACTAAACAATCTGAGTTAATATTGTCACCGCAAAATGAGATATTTACAAACATATTGTCAATTAATGTTAACTCAAATTAGCGTGTTCGCTAATCGGATTCTGTGGTTCCATACAAATTAAAGCGGAAACATTCATAGCTCTCACTTTGATATTACGATTTTATGGGATTGTAGAAATTAAAACTAGCCGCAATTGTAAAATGTACATTATATTATAATATTAATTTGTCACCGCCCGACACACGTAATGGGTACCATTAAAAATCAGCGTTAGGTATGCCTACCTAACAAATGCTGAATGGTACGCCATTTTGGAATACAGCACGGTGCTTGACACATCAAATAAATGTATTTTTGTTTTATTGTTTTTTCATTTCATTATTTTCATGTTGAGTTGTTTGTTTTTTTTTAAATAATATTTTCTGTTATAATATATTCTGCTGTGTACTAAATAAACTTGTCCTTCGAAATTTCTTACATAATAAAATTATTATTATAATGAATATTTAAATATTCTAATATTATTATTTAAAAGACATATTATTTTACAATAATATAATGAATGAAAAGCTATTATTGGGAGCCCTTTATCAACGCATCTCATTGAATTGTTTTGTTATGTGTCGTTAATATATATTAAGAAGACTTTATAGCATTAGCAAAATTTTTATTTTACTGATTTTAATATAATACAATTTTTCTATCCGTCCAACGGCGAATGGTGGCAAAAATGCTAACTAGATTTCTCCGCTGAATCTTTATATGCATATATCATTATTGCAATTATTGTTTTTAATATAAAAGAAGCCTCAACAGCTCAACGATATAAAGGCTGACTTCGCTCCGTAAACGCGAGATTTGATGATAACCGCCCGTAAATGATACTAGGCGATAGATTTTAGCAAAATTAATAAAGCCGTTTTGTGGAGATACATTCCAAAGGTATCTGATCAAAATTTGAAGCCTCTGGACCCAACAGAAAACTTTTAGGACGTTTTTTTCCATTTTTACAAACTTTAAACCTCTCTCCTGTAAAGTTTGTAAAGTGGCGGTTAGCCTCTTTTGGCCATTTACAATCGAAGTATGTATTTTGATTTGCCAAAAAAAAAATCCCGAACAAAACTGGCGTCAGGATACTACAGATTAAAATATACAACATTTTCAATTTTAGTTCGATGTATTTTAGGTAAAATGCTTAGGATACAAAATTTCATATGAACAACGGTGTGTATCGAGTTCGATACGGATTGAATCAATAAATCATAACATGCAAACCTTTGTGTTAAGGGCAAGCTGTGGCAAAGCGGAATATCAATTCAGATCTTGAATTGTATTGTTGAATTATTGATAACTAGATTTCATCCATGACCTCACCATTTCATAATCGTTGTGTTTCAGCTTAAGCTGTGTATCTCAATGCTTAAGCAATGCTTTTTAATGTTATGTAAAGACCGCGAAGACTAAGTCACGGGTTGTAAACTTTGATAATAATTATAATATAACTTCTTAATTTATATCTCATAGGTAGGTGCGTCACTGCATCGTTGGGTTAAGCAATTCTAGACGCGGTCGGTCAATAGATGGGTGCCCGCATAGTAGTATTGCAACTGAGCATGTCTGTGTTTCGGAGGGCACGTAAATACGGTTTATCAATTCGATAATATAGTCGAAAAGTGAAACTACTGACCAGAAAAAGTAAAAGAACAATTATTTACTAGGACTTATCCATAGTTTGTTTATAACAAAATATGAATATACAGAGGATGTCAAAATTTTGTGAGACAGATGAAAAAACATTTTATTTAATTCTTTGTAACTTTAAGGTGATCCTTACCCTTAAGAGAAGGAACGAAACAATATATCTTATATACTCTTTGCTTAGCGCGAGACTTTCCGCAAACACACTGTCCTATAAATATTGTATACGCACACGCTAGGGAAAGTTTATGAGGCGTTTGTTTAAATATGTCAACGCTTAAGTTTATTATTTATTTCATAACAATTTTTATTGAAAAAAATAAACAAAAATGATGTTCACTGGTAGTTTTTTAGTTTGTTACTTAAGTTAATAAATATAATGCAATGAGATGGTCATGCGTGGCTTGAAAGAGAGTGAGCTATGGCAAGATAAAACATTGAATTTTTTTAAACATTGGTTAGCTATGTGACACTAAGAAAAAATGATTAAAATACTGACATTAACAATTAATATGATATGTACTACCATTAATTGCTAAACGCCTACCAAAATAAAAAGGCAATGACTATAATAATAAACATTGGTGCTTACGTCATAACAGGCGTGAACATTTATGTGTTTTTTTTAAGAATTATATGAAAAGAACATTGCTAATGTACGCAATCCTGATTTTATCATTAGCGTTCTATAATATCTATACCGACGTAACATTTATAGATGTTATGTCGATTGGAACTTGATACTACTTTTGCCACATGCAAAAGTACCTTGGTCTCCATTATTTTATCAGTGATAGTGCTAGATTTTCGAGGTCTTGGGTAGGATTGCCACGCTGCTAGTGAAAGTGGGATTTCGGGTGTCGCTTATCGGGTGTCGGGGTCACCAATTTTATGCCGAAGTCTATCTACTATAATAGTTTCATTTGTGGACTGCAACGAATTCAAGGCGAAAAACGATGAAAGAAATTTAAAGTTTAATTAAGGCTTCAGTATTTATAATCATCACTTTGCTGCACAACGCAATACAGGTTTAATTATAAATACGAATTTGTCGATAACGATGTACGGCTGCGGTTGCTGTCATTTACCAATGAAATGCAATTGCCAGTACGGAGCTCATAATATAAGCGATTTTACAGCAAATAGATAATAATATTTTAACTATTTCTATATATTTAACTCATTTTTCGACTTTTTCGAGTGTTTTTCTATGGAGTTATTTTTGTTTGACGGCCGTATAAGTATGCTCATATGCGTTGTGAGACTTGCACAAATACATTCAGACTTGTTATTTTTTTAAATTGGAAAGTAGGGCAGATGACTCTACTCCACCTGATGGTAAATGGAAATAAAGTCCAAACACGAAGGCGGCTAACAGAGTTGCGGAATGCAACCGTGTTAGCCGTCCTCGCCTTGCCTACCCGCAAGATGCCTCTTCGCGCATAATAACCATCAGTTCAAATTACTATAGCGTAAAAGTTTTGATTAAGATTTTGCAGGGGCGGGCCTTATTATCTAAAATTGTCTTTAGTTTGCTTGCAGTAGCGTAACAGTTATATGTGTGATCCCGAGCCTCTTAGACTATAGTCGTACCAAATCCTAGTGAGGGACACACTTAACGTGCCACGTGCTCTTAATAAAGGTCTAAACCACGTGACAAAATTACTCCTAAAGGGATGAAAAAGTTATAATAAACTGGGCTCTGTCTAAATATTCAACAAACGGTTTAAATCCCCGGGTTTTATAAGACTACGCCGTAATTAAACATGGATTAAACAAAATTAATTAATGTTTTAAATTATAATTTCATATCATAAAAAATGTTCGTGTTATAATTTTCAAAATGAAGGTGTCTTAATTAATAGAGGGAAAATTTTGATTAAATTTGTCTTGAAATTTATTATTGTTTTACAACTTTGTAGTACCTAGTACAGCCATGCTTCTCCCAATAGGCCAAGTAGCACAAATAGGCCGGATCGACGTAGGAAGAAATACCCACAGAAAATGGGCATAAAGTAGAAGAGCACTGTTGCGTTTCGTGTGATCAGTTAGAGCACCGGAGGCAAAATCTCCATTTGTTAAAGCTTGCCATAAGATACGTTTTTAATATATACCCTAGAGTAGAGGTCCTTATAAGGGTGACATATCCTGTAAAGAAAAAAACCATCAATAAATTAAAAAAAAAATAATAAAATAAAGCATGTTGAATGAAGCTATGAATCCTTCTTGTTATCAGAAGACTCGGTCTCGGAACTTTGACAACCTGTTAATAGACAAATCGACCATCCGCTTTCTACACGTCACGTCACGCTCACACCGTCGGGTGAGTCCATCGACTATAATGCGCTCGGAGCGATCCCCCAATCTCGATGACGTCTTTAGTCGTGGTGCGGCCTCGCAGGAGGTACCGTAAGGACGGAATCAATTTGAGCCCCCGCGAGGGCTGTACCTTTCCCATGGCTGGGTCTCTGTAATCGGCTACACCCAACAGCAATACACAATCAGAAAAAAGACCATCCAATAACCATCAGTTCAAATTACTTTAGCGTAAAAGTTTTAATTAAAACAATGATACAAATCCAGAACTTTAATACTGAAACATAGGGGTACAAATGGATTTATCCAGTGGGATTAAACAAATTTAACCGCTCAAACAAGCTTTGACAGGACCAAATCCGATTAAAGACCCAATACACGCCTGTTTAATCATGTTTGGATTTAAATATCCTATCATTGGTAACTTCATTAATTAAATATAAGTTTGTCTTTTTAATTGAATTAAAATGTACGATTGTTTGTAATGTACGATTGTAGTACGAAATGTGCGGTTGAATTTTTGATTTCACATTTTTTACACATATACACAATACACATTGTATTTCTGTTGGCCCTACTGGCGTCGACAGCGTCATCGAGTACTTAGACTGAGACGTGATAAAAAGACAACCCTTGCGGGGGCTCTTACTGCGCCTCCTACGAGGTCAATCCACGGCTAAGAACGTCATCGGGAATGGAGGAGATTTTTTATTCAAGGTTTGTTATAAAGAGAATTTTATTATTCACATTTTTATACGCTAAAAGTTAGTTTATGTTTTGGAAACAACGCTCCAATGAATTTTAGCTCAATATTGCTAATGGCGATTAAATATTAAAAGCCGTTAATGGATTTTCAGATGCATATTCTAGTTTGTTTGTTTTAATGTAAACATTTTAGTTATATTGCATAAATGTAATGGAACGAATGAATGAACGGGTATAAAAATATATGCGATGGCATAGAACAAAAATATCATAAGTTTTTTTAATGTCATGACGGTACATGTGTCATGTATACCAATACAAGCATACGGTCCGCCTGATGGTAATTAAAGTATCACATGTATGCTGCCAACTCAAGGGATAGGAGGGAAGGGATGAGAAGGGAGCGGAGGGAAGGGATGAGAAGGGAGCGGAGGGAAGGGATGAGAAGGGAGCGGAGGGAAGGGATGAGAAGGGAGCGGAGGGAAGGGATGAGAAGGGAGCGGAGGGAAGGGATGAGAAGGGAGCGGAGGGAAGGGATGAGAAGGGAGCGGAGGGAAGGGATGAGAAGGGAGCGGAGGGAAGGGATGAGAAGGGAAAAAGGAAGGGAGCGGAGGGAAGATTGGGTCTCCGGCTCTTTACTGATCGCATGAAACGCAACAGCAATATGTTCCTTTACACTGATTTTCTGTTAAAGGGTAGTACTTCTTCGGCCAAGCCGGACCATTTGTGCTGGGAGAAGCACGACTTTACTACTAATAAAGATTTAAGAGTGACATCAAAATCGGTTCATATCTGACAAAGATATCGTATAATGACTTCGCTCCGTTAACGCGAGAGTCGAGGGTTCGAT
Source organism: Hestina assimilis (assembly GCA_023373885.1). Lineage (NCBI taxonomy): Eukaryota > Metazoa > Arthropoda > Insecta > Lepidoptera > Nymphalidae > Hestina > Hestina assimilis. The sequence goes on along the minus strand of CM041754.1, from coordinate 14,787,401 downwards.
CCTGACCCCTTGGGCTATTGTCGTACCCACTCCTAGCGCAAGCTTCGAGCTTATTTGGAGGGCAATAGGAATATTAGTAATGCCTTGAAAAAGCATTGCTAATATTCTTTAAAAAAAAAAAAACTACACTCATAAAATATCAGCTAAATATGAGAAGCGTTTGACATTTTCGATTCTGATAAAAAATTGATTATATTTTACAACAAAAAGGCTAAGAAAGGCGTAACAATACCATAAAATGTTAAAACTTAACATTCAAAAAACATTTAACTATTGTTTTTTTTATGAGACAGGATATTAGACTTTATATCTTGATCAATAAGGTTGACATTAGCAGTGCTTTAAAAGTTTATACCTTGCAGGTTTTAAATGACTCGCACACAATGTTTCCGCCCGCCCTCACGTTTAAAGACTATTCGTCGACAATTAAAGAATACTAGCATGAAATCTTTGAAAACGCTTTTCGATGGTTCCGTTGAATTTTCTTGAAAGCATAAGTGGACGCCATTTTTAATCATGCAATTTATGTATTATTTTAAACGTTTTGGGTTATATTATGTACGAAATATGCAGTTTGTATACTTATTTTATGTGAAAATAAAGTAAAATAACTTACATACATCTTGAAATTGCCAAAAACATGACCAAGGCATAAAAAAATCATATAATGCAAGTTGTTGAAAATTTTCAAACGCGTTTTTTCGAAATGACATTCGTGTGGGTTGACATGGTATTGCTTATTTGCGTCCAAGTGTCGTGTATATTTGGGTATTTCAATTTCTCTTATGATACAACTAGTTTCTATCGGTGGCTTTGCGTGAATAACGATTTTAATACAAAGTTTGAACCCCCATTTCACACCTTCAAGGGTGGAATTTTACAAAATGTTGAAATACGTATTTCTTTAACTTTAATTGTAAAAACACAAAGTTTCTAAATTCAAAAATGACGGACATCCCATACCAACTTTTAACCCCTTTTTCACCCCATTAAGGGTTGAAATTCAAAAAATCCTTTCTTAGTGCTCGTTTACAATTTAAAAACAACACCTATGAAATAAATCAGCGTTTAGACTGGTTGTTGATATGTCAGTCAGGGGTTCCCTTTTATATTAGTTAGTTTTTAGAGCTTTACTAATGTTTAAAATATGCGTCTTTTTAAAGAAAAATGTTAGCTACTTTCACCCGCCTAGTTTGAAAACCAACTTGGTACAAGTAACTATGGTATAATTAATTATCAATTACGCACGGTCAGGTCAGGCTGTCCATCACGGTACCACACTCTCTTTGACAAAATGGGATCAAAATTGACGATGTCACACCGCGTATTGAAAAAACATCCGGCCAACACGACTGTTTTCTTAAGATTAGTAAAGATAATCATGGATTATTTAAAGGTTAATATTCTGATGTAAAACTCATAATAACACATAAAATATTGATATTAACACAAGTATTTTCCAATTTTTTTAGTAGTATTTTTGTAGTTTTGGGACTTGGATATTCTTACACCTTGGGTCAGATAAGACGCTTGAATACATTGTATATACTTCGTTGACTACTTCTCATTATGTGGTACTATTTAATGCTAGAACAAATAAATATATATTACCAATAAAAGGTTACTTCACTAACAAAATATAGGTTTTAGTTTTTTTTATTTAATACAATGTAATTTGTCCGAAAATTGTCGAGCTCAAAGATGATAAAATTTTTCCTATTATATTCAAAGAGAAATTATGGTATAAAAGGGGAAATATACTCACAAATAGTCATAAAAAATATGACCACCATTATAAGTACAAACCTTTAAAACTGTCCGCCATTGTACCTATGTCTTTAGTTTGCCAGAATATGTCAGTAATTCCACCAGGTCGTAAAAGCATAATAAAACTGTCGTTTCCACAGCTATTTCGAAGAACCCTAAGCCCGGGTCAACGTCTTCAGTTAACCCTGTAACGAGGGTAGCTCATGGTCTGACGAAAGCTGACAACTGTCGATGTAATTTTACGAGTTCCCAACTAACTACTTAAATAATAACAATTTCTATTTTAATTCTTTAGTCTAGAGTAGAATTTAAGAAAATGCAAGCTTTTTGAGAATAATTCTATATTCATATTAATACTAATATTGATATATTAAAACTAGCTGTGTCCTCGGCGTTTCCTGCGTGTACAACATTTTGAAATTGAAAAAATAGTATCCTCTACAAATTCAACCTTGGTACCAAATTTCTTTAATTTAAATTGGTGATTGAAGTGTGAAGGCGAAACAGAAAGACAGACACCGAGTTACTTTCGCGTTTACATTAATATATAATCGCGCTGGAGTCCCAATCTCCCACCCCCTACAAAAAGGTAAAGTTAATTTTCCTAAATATCCATTCAATCAAACATATCTCGCTATAGTACTTCCTTAAACGACAGTAATTCTCTACTACGGAATTTTAAAATGTAAACTAATTTAATCATAATTAATTAAGTTAGAATCGCTATACCCCTATTATAGGGCACATAATACATATATACCCTGTTAGTCCCTATGCCCACTTGTAAATAATATATATAATGCTTTAAACAGTACTGCTTGAACGATTTCAACACTAATTGGGCTATAAGTCACAGGCAATAAAAAGAAGTATCAATTAACTGTAACTGTATCCAATAACACGATAGAATTTAATAATTAAATTTCATATTAAACCAGTTCCTGCGGTTTATTTTGGTAGTTCATAACTGGATTTAGGTGTATTATAAAGTTTGCATTAATTAGTTTACTGGCTGTATAGCTAATTAAGTTGTAACTTTTGAGGAAAACTAATGTTGAAATTGTTATGCATTTTGTTCGTAGTTGGACGCAAATAAGCAATACCATGTCAACTCACAAATTTGGAAAACCTGAGTTATATATGCAGAAGTGTTGGCTGAAGAACATTTTTCTTTAATATTTGTAAGGATTTAAGCTTTAAAACTTCTAAAGAAGCCATTTTTTGATCATGCAATTTATGTATTATGTTAAACGTTTTGGGTTATATTATATACGAAATATACAGTTTGTATACTCATTTTTTGTAAAAATAAGTAAAATAACTTACATAAATCTGAAATTGCCAAAAATTTTACCAATACATAAAAAAATTACATATAAAGCCAGTTGTTCAAAGTTTTCAAACGCGTTTTTCTCGAAATGTATTTCGTGCGGGTTGACATGGTATTGCTTATTTGCGTCCAGTTACTAAATAACATATAATATATTACTGTCTATGTAAACCTCCACCAGAGTTAATGTAGTTTTTTCATAACCCCACGGCAATCCAACATTTCTCGGGCATAATATTATAATTATGGTAACTGTGTGCTAAATTCATTAAGCCATTTTTGCCATTTTTGTGTTTGGTGTTGTCATGTGTGCGTTTTTCTTTGATTCTTTAATTTATTATCAATTTCGTGGTGTACCGATTTTTCTTTATCACATGGAACCTTAATTATTTTTCTTAAATAAAAGTAGCCTTAGTTACATTAAGTAGCCTTATAACATCAGCTATCTGACGGTGAAAGTTAAGTAAAATATATTTTTTTATAATAAACAACACAATAACGCAAAAGTACAAAAAAATGCTTACATGTTAAATGTGACGCTAATTAAGTTCACTGTCATGTTATCTACTTGAAAGCAAACATGCAACATTGCATCACAAGCTCTCCACAGCATTTAAATTGCTCATAAATTTAATGTTTTTAGGAGATGGTTGTAACCACACGAGACTCAAGACGAAAGTCACTTAGATAATGCATTTAATTCTACACTTATTGCTAGCAGGATAAGAGCTAAGTCGTTGAGTGTGTGATTCCATTATTTTAAAACGTTTTATCTCAAGAAAAATAGCGACGGAAAAGTGTTTTGGTGTTTGTAAAACGCTATTAGCTCACGTGACGTTATTCGTTGCGATATGTTCTAAATGTATCCTAAAGCCTGAATTTAAATATATAAGCATCGATCAGGACTGTCTGTGTAGAAAAAAATTCCGTCGGGCGTCGGGACGTGACGACCGCATCTCCCGCTTTTGGGATAACCTCTGACACGCCAGCTATTATTCCGCTAGTGCAATCATTCACACTGGTGGTAGGTGGTAGGCATTACTGTGTTCCGGTTTGAAGGGAACTGTAGGCTAGTGAAGTTACTGGGCAAAGGAGATTTAAGAACCAATATCTCGAGGTTGGCAACGCGTGAGTGGCACCTCCTAATGATGCTTACTTGCCAAACTGTAACAAAAAAATAAAAAATAGTTATTTTGTATACAGATGCGTACGCATCAATTCTCATTTCACCATCGATGTTTTTTCCACATTTTTCATCGCTTTCCGCATTTTTCTGTTTTAAATGCTTATAAGTGTAACACTCTATATAACACGTTATAATACAAAATAGCCGTTAAAGTGTGCCGCAGGATGCGTATGGATTCTGAAGCATGCTTATACGTGCTTAGGAATGCTAAGGCACATTATGCTTATAAGTGTGTCCAAAACAATTAAGCTAAATGCTGGTCGATGCTGATAAATGTAATTTAGGTCTATTATATATACAATTGTGTTTCATAAAATTTAGATTGATTCTTTTAACATTTGAGAAAAGTAAAGCCTTTAAACAAAAGCTACCACCATAGTTCAAAAGATTACGAATCTGAAGTGGCAATGGGTGGGACACATAGCTCTCATTGAACCGAGGGACGCCGGGCTCCAAAAGCGTTAGTAGGGCTTCCTTACTTAGCGTTTTTAGCGTTTTCGGTCTTTAGTGTTTTCGGTAAATGATAACACCAGAAGTAGGTATCTTTTACTTTTTCTGTATGCTACCATTTGAAATGAAGTGGGGGAAAAGGAGTAGATGACGGTAAAATTAGGGGACAAGGATATGTTATATTTTTCTGATTGTGTATTGCTGTTGCCTTTCTGGCCTTGACAGCACCACTGGGTGGGGTTGGCTGAGTACTGAGACCCAGCTGAGAAAAAGAGACAGCGAGGAGGCTCAAAGTTGATTTTGTCCATCGTGAAGTTGCCTCGTGTGACGCCGAATCACGGATATGGTCGACATCCTGTTGGGTTTGAGAGTAATCTATAAATATTCAAAAATAAATATTCGGAATTGAGGGTATTTCGGAATTAGTGAGTTGATAACATTAAGCAGTCTGGTTGTGGCGACGATCGAGTTCGGACGTTTGCTAGTGTGAGTAACGTTTTGCTATATAATGTTTATGCTTATTTGATATTGTATAAAGAGTAATCTAAGGGTTTTTATGTTAATAAATTAAAAAAGTAATAGTACCGATTTGTGGTGTTTTTCTATAATTATTATTGAGTTAATCTAAGGGTTGTTACTCTAGTGTATTACTTACAGTTGATGGATATGACATTATACTTTATAAGACAACAAGGGAATGGGTTTTATTACAATCCGGAATGGAGGCGACATTCTAAGCGATGGACTCACCCGACGGTGCGACGTTAACATCCTGTATGCTGCCTGCCTCTAACCACATGCCTGCCTGACTGCATGCACTGATATACATAGGTCTCTCCTAATGTGAGACACGTTACTAAATCGTCGGGTTTTCGCATCCAATCGATCTTACCCTTACTTTTGTGAGACCGTCGCTCCATCTTGTAGTTACTTAGACCACGTCTATCAAATAGTTGATCCAAATAATTTGTCATAAAGAGACCTTGAGTCGAGGCTTATTACTACTGTGATTAATATTAATTAATCCATTCATAATTTTGTTAAAATATAATAAGCTTTTATCTAAATACGCATTAGCGACGCCTCCGTTCTAATTAGGGAACGGGAAACTTGAAGAAAACCAAATAAAATTCTGATTATACGTAATTATACTTCGTTAGACATCATTCTGATGACGTTTACACGATATCGTATCGGATTATATCGATCTATAGATTTATGATTATCATTAATATGCATATTTTTAAAATAAAATACACACGTCTATTCCAGTTGTATAACAAAATCGACAATAAAATATATTTTAAGATGGTAAAGCCATGCTCCTCCCAGCACAAATGGGTTGGCTCGACCGGGGTAGTACTATCCACTCACCGAAATTCAGCGTAAGATGAGTAAAAGCGCCGGAAGCCCAATTTCCCGCCCCAGCTGTTCTCTTCTTTGTTTTCCCTTTCATCCCTTCTCTCCCAGGTCCTTAGTTCTTAAGCTTAGGTCGGCAACGCACATGTGACACTTGAAGTATTGCAAGCTCAAGTTCATAGTTGCGATGGCTTTATCATCAGGCAAATGCTTGTTTTCCAAAAGTCATGAAATAAAAAAAAAACCATCGTACGTTGTTTATGAGGTTGACGTCACCCATTAGGAGTGTTTCGATGTCAGTCAGCGTATAACTAGTTCTATCCTCGGGGCGGCAACGCACCTGTATGCCCTCTGATTTGGCAGATGTTCATGGGCGGCCATCGCTTAACGTGAGACTCTCGCCTGTTTCTTTAGACAAAAAATGTGCACGTTTGTGTCTATGTTGCATGCACATTAATGCAATAAATTTATATAAAAATAAAATTGAAAATTAATTAAATCACTCCGTTTGCGATTTATTTAATACGTACACGTTTCAACTTTGTCTAAACGTGCCTTGGAAAAGATTTAACTAGATTACTTCATAATATGATACTTGAATAATCCACTTTACTGAGACTTTTATTATTTTATTTGGTTTATTTAAATACGCTTAACCTTCAAAAGGAAAATATTTATTACGTTGTTAGACGACTTGAAACACAAGAAGGTTATCGGATCAGCCAATCTTATTGTATATATTACGTGGTATCTTTGTAATTTGTAAATAATTTTTATATTTTTTATTACATAGGGTTTATTTTTGGGGTGGTTTTATTTATGTAACGTAATATTTTTACTAAGAGAACAAAGCTCTAATAATTATTATTTAATTAGCAATGAATCTGTCATTGTCATTGTATTGGTTGTTTTATTTTTAACTTATCTATTTATCGAGCAATATTAATGAAAAGATCGATCCTAATTACTTAAACTAACAGATTTTGTTACACTTTAATTAGTGTTTCAGTTAACAATTTAACCCATACAATTAATTTTAAATCGTTCGTAATTTATTGAGTAACAAATGATGTTCCACATTAGACAATGCTCAATTCTACTCAAACACGCACACAACATCGAGCTCGCCGGCAAAGACCAGGTCTCTTGTTGCAAACGTCATGACATGAGGTGAGGGTGACGCTCACACCATCAACTAGAAAGCGCTCGGAGCGGTACCTCCATTCCCGATGACGTCTTTAGCCGTGGCTCGGCCTCGCAGGAGACGTCGTAAGGACGGAATCAAATTAAAGCCCCCGCAAGAGCTGTCTCTTTTTCACGGCTGGGTTTCAGTACCCGGCTCCCCGTCCAACAGCAATTTTTTTTTTTTTTTTTTTTTTTTTTTTTTTTTTTTTTTAAAAGAATATTAGCAATGCTTTTTCAAGGCATTACTAATATTCCTATTGCCCTCCAAATAAGCTCGAAGCTTGTGCTAGGAGTGGGTACGACAATAGCCCAAGGGGGTCAGGATCGAACCCTCGCCTCTCGCGTTAACGGAGCGCAGTCGGCCCTTCTACAGTTGAGCTATTGAGGCTTCAAAATACACATAAAAAGCAATACACATAAAAAAGAATGATATTAGATTTGATTATTTATTTCAGTATTATTGAACCTTAAAAACTTGGGTCTGTTTATTGGTATTTGAAATATAAATAGTAACAGTAATCCCTATACATTATACAACTGAACCGATTATGTTGAAATTTGGTACCTCGGGAAAGTATAAATAGGAACATTTAGATGTGTGTCATCAGATATCTTTTTCTATCTTTTAAAAAGCTGTTCGCAAGCCGATCCGCGTTACTCTTATTACGCTCTAGCGTGCAGGGATTGATAAGATATTTGCATAGATATTGGTTTTGTGATATGTGCAACATTGTATCTTGCAGTTTTTAAAAAGATATCTCTTTGAAATGTCTTTTATAAGTAGTATATTTAATAAGTAGTTTTAAAGCATTGTGTACGTCATCGATCAGAAACATAATATATTGATTTTTGGAATAAGTCTTTACTGGCTTATTGAACTAAACCTAAGATCATTTTTATGAGATTAAGATGTCATCAAACGTACGACCCACGTGATGGTAAGCGGTTGACGAAGCCTATGATGATCGCTTGCAACACCATTTCGTCAACAAAACAAAAGACTTGTGGAATAATCTCGTCCATATTCTTAATGGCACAGGCAGCAGCATCTTAGGACCCGTGCGAAAGCCCATGCTCCGTGCGAGCATTCTTTTGTTTACGCATGACATTCGACATCTATACGCTTAAGAGTTTTTGCATATTTTCCTGCTTTATTTTCTTCTCCTCTTCGTAAATAAATGTACCTTCTTGTGCTATATTTTTTTTTTATGTTAGAAGTTGGCAAACAAGCATACGGCCCACCTGATGGTAAGTGGCTGCCGCAGCCTATGAGCGCTTGCAGCACCATTAGTAGGTGCCACTCACGCGTTGCCAACATCGAGATATTAGTTCTTAAATCTCGTTCGCCCAGTAATTCAAACCGGAACACAGTAGTGCCTAAGCACTACTATTTGGCGGCAGAATATTGGACACTGTGGTTGTATTCTTAATGCTTGTATCCTAATATACTGTAAAACTATTGTGTGATTATCCGTATACTTCTGATAAATATCTGGACTCGAATATAAACATTATAATAGTAAGTGACTTTTATTTATAGTGATAGTGTTATTCATCCCACATATTGGTGACCCTGACGTGATAAAAAGATATAATAGACAGACTTGAGCCTTCTCTTCTGTAAATAATCTAAGCCATTAAGCCACATGCTTCCCCACTGCAGAATGGCGTATTTACTTTTAATTACTTCTTCCAAGACTCTTCTTCTTCTTCTCCAAGATTTTTCTTTATTGTACAGAACCCTTATTCTTTTTTTTTAAATAAAAGTTAAGTAAACCTAAGTTACTGCTTATACGTCAGCTATCAGCCGGTGAAAGTGTCATTGTTTTCGGTTCAGCAGTTTCAGAGATTAGCCGGAACACACAGACAAAAATTTATACATTGATTTTTGATGTAAGTACCGTATATACTTTAATTTGGAATTCATCTTTCATCATTAATTTCATCTGTCATTATTTATTCATCTTTAATTTGGAATTACATACAAACACTTCAATTTTATTTATATGTACAGATGCTACTAAAGAAATAAATCAAAATTAGTTTAGGGATGTACAACGTCGATATCGATAAGTCGTAAATGATTTGTTATTAAAGAAATAATTCAAAATCAGTTTAGGGCTGCACAGCGCTGATATCGATAAATCGTAAATGATTAACGACGTGCTGAGGTAGCAGTTTGCAGCCATTTTAACTGTCGAGCTCGATAAAACTTTGTTGCTCATTTTTATATGAAGATAAAATGTCTTAGTATAAATCGACACTCGATATCGATAAATGTATTAATGCACTTTCACATATTTTAGATTCAACGATATTTACTTCAAACATTATCAGCATTTATAAGAGAAGCTCATAGCCGGGTGGGCTCACTGATCGGTAAACGATCGATGGGTTAAGCAACTTTATGCGCAGTCAGTCACTAGATGGGTGATCGCATAGTGGTATTTCAATTTAGCGTCTCCTTGCTTTGGAGGGCACGTAAAAAAGTCGGTCCCAGCTGTTTCCAATTTGTCAATAGTCGAAAACTCAAGTCAGAGGTCTATATGGGCTACCTGTACAGCTCTGACACTAGGTTGGCCATTAAACCGTCGATAAGAAGAATTTATATAATAGAACTACTACAGTTTCTATTAAGATTTCTCTTTGTTTTATATGGAAATTACAAATTTTCTGAGACTCTGCCTAGCATTTTTCCAAGGTCTGTTTATTACTCTTATCCGGATTTGATGGGTTACTAGTTTTTATACAGAGCGATTGTAATCTGACCTCTGTAAACCGAAGCGAACCAGTAACTCATTGGATAAGATCAAATTACTTATTATGAGTTCTGGATTATTATAAGATGTGTATAAATAACTGTAACGTTCTCTCCGAGGATAGCGCCCAGACCGAAAAATATATCTGTAACATCTGCCACTTTGGATTCCAAGCTCCAGTGGAACGCTCATTTGTCATTTCTAGCGGGTAGGCTCAGCTCCGCTGCGTATGCTATAAGGAAGGTCAGACAACTAACTGACGTAGAAACAGCGAGAATCGTATATTTCAATTATTTTTATAGTATTATGTCATACGGTATCCTTCTTTGGGGAAAGGCGGCTGACATTAATACTATTTTTATTCTTCAAAAAAGGGTAATTCGGGCAATTTATAATTTAGGAGCGCGGGCCTCTCTAAGAGATGTTTTTAAGGATATAGGTATAATGACTGTGGTGTCACAATTTATTTATTCTAACCTCTTATATATTAAGAATAATTTAAAGTCTTGTAGCAAAAATAGTGATATACATTCAGTTAACACTAGAAACAAAAATAAACTTTGTAATCCTAGCTTTCGTCTGCGTAAAGTCAGTAATTCTTTTAAGGGGCTAGGTATTCGCATTTTTAACAAAATTCCTGATTGTTTATTGGAACTGCCAGTAAGCAAGTTCCAAATGTACATAAAAATAAACTTGTCAATAAAGCCTATTATTCGTTAGAAGAATATTTTTCTGATAAAAATGCTTGGGACTCTTAATATTGCTGGATCTCATTCAAGAACCAAATTTTATATTAAAAATACAATTGTAAAAACATATATTTGAAAAGAGTAACTGTCGAGTTTCTTGTCGGTTCTTCTCGATAGAATCTACCTTCCGAACCGTCGGTAGCGCTTGACTATTCAAAAGTACTTTTAAAAGTCTACTTGAATAAAAATAATTTTGATTTTGATTTTTGATTTTGCCTCGATCGGTTATCGAACCCGCCATATGACATTCCAGACAGGATCTCTACCAATGCACAATTTTTATGAATTTAGGAGCTAATATCTCAACAGGTGCGAGGGTGGCTAATACAGTTCGCCTTCTGTAACCATATTAGGCACCTTCGCGTGTGTGTGTGGAGTCCACTTCTACTGACCATCAGGTGAAGTACAGACATTTGCCCCACGGCATTATAAAAAAAAACAACTACTAACTTAATCAAAAAAGGCAAAATGAAACCTCTTCATTATTTTTTCAACCCTCAGTTACATGTATGGACTGCTACCCTTGATTTTTAAATATTTAATTATTTTGCTACAAAACCCTGTAGCGGTTCATAGAATACACCTCTTTACCCCACTGTCCTCATCGGCGAAGTAGAGGTCCTTTGTTTCACACGTCACGACGCGCTCCGATGTCGGGTGAGTCCGTTGACTAGAATACGCGCGGAGCGTCTTCTCCATCCCGATGACGTCTTTAGCCATGGTTCAGCCTCGCAGGAAGGACCGTAAGGACGGAATCAATTTGTGCACCCCCACATGCATATATGACTGTGATATACGGACGGACACACGGACATGCGGACATGATGATTATAACGGTTCCGTTTTTGCCGTTTGGTTACGAAACCCTAAAAAGGGTTGAGTTGCTGTCCTGAATAGCTAAGCTAAACCCACCCGAGGTTTCCGTTAACAGAATGTATGTTCAGCATTGTTAAATATTAGCAATTTGGAGGTAATTTCCCACTAGAACAAAGCAGATGGCACAAATGAATTCCCCTGGGCAATGTCGGGACAGGACTTTAATTATAACAACAGTAATACGATATTATCCCGGTAATAAGCAGTGGTACAACACTGTTATAATGAACAGCTGTGTCCAAGAAATAGCACGATTATGTAAAAGGATTTTGTACATTTACGTTTTTAGGGTTACTTGGAGAAGTGGCAAAAACGGTGTTCATGTCTATTTGTCTATCTGTTGTTTAGTAAGTCTGTCCCGCTGTCTGTCCATAACAGATTTTAGACTTTCGAATTTCTGTCAACTGATATTGAAATACATTAATTTATATCACTACATAGTATAAAACAAAGTCGCTTTCTGTGTCCCTATGTATTCTTAAATCTTTAAAACACGCAACGGATTTTGATGTGGTTTTTTTAATAGATAGAGTGATTGAAGAGGAAGGTTTATATGTATAATAACATCCATTAAATAGTGGAGAAAAAAATTTGAGGTTTCTAATGTGATGTCGTAAATAATTACATTTAACGCGTGCGGGCTACAGCCAGTAATGAATAAATCAAAACTACTGGATCGATTTTAATCATGTTTTCAGTGAATGACATAGGCTATATATTTTATACCCGTGCGAAGCCGGATCGGGCCGCTAATTATGCTTATAAAATCATATAATGTATTTACATTAGGAAGTAAAGGGTTCCACAGCTTGATAAGGAAGAATCTTTAGGAATTTAAATATTAATGTTTTAAAATAGACTGCTAAAATAAGTTGGTAATTTCATAATTATTATTAAAAATAATATGAAAAACAAAGTTATGGGAAAACTTTTTATTTCTCTAAAATATCTAAACTTTTATTGTTTCAATTGAAGACGAAATGTATAGAAAATGAATAATAAGAGTTATACACTTAAAATCGAATCGATGATACAAATCCAAACATCCAGACAGTAAAATATGGCAATGGATGTATGGCCAATAGAAATACTAACCCCGAGTAGGAATCGAACCCACTACTGGTGTTTCAGAAAGGTTCACCACCACATCATTTTTTTAAAAGAATTTACCAATGCTTTATTTACTGTCCCTCCAAATAAGCTCGAAGCTTGCGCTAGGAGTGGGCACGACATAGCCCAAGGGGATCAGGATCGAACCCGCGTCTCTCACGTTAATGGAAGAAGTCATTCCTTCTACCGTTGAGCTTTAAAGGCGTCGGGATGTGACGACCCCATCGCCCGCTGTTGGGATAACCTCTATCACAACAGAGATTATTCCACCAGTGCAATCAGTCACACTGGTGGTAGGTCTTTGTTGCAAGAGGCCGGCTAGGTAGGTACCACCGCAGTGTCCAATATTCTGCCGCCAAATAGTAGTGCTTAGGCACTACTGTGTTCCGGTTTGAAGGGCATTGTACGCTAGTGAAATTACTGGGCGAACGAGATTTAAGATCTAATATCTCGAGGTTGGCAACGCGCGAGTGGCACCTACTAATGGTGCTGCAAGCGCTCATAGGCTGCGGCAGCCACTTACCATCAGGTGGGCCGTATGCTTGTTTGCCAACTTCTAACATAAAAAGAGCTATAAAGACTTTAATGAAACAAACTAAAAATCACTTAAGAAGTAAAACCAATTCATTATTCACGATCTACCTAAATTTATTTCTTCAGTAAGCTTTAATTGGACGACTTGCCGTCTTTTCTTGTGCCTTGAAAATATCCTAGGCAGCTTACTGAATTATAAATGAAGCACTTAACGTATTAGAAAAATATTGATCTAATCAAGTCTAATATGTTTTTATTTAGTAAGTGATTTCGTTCTAGTTATAGAAGTTTTTTTTATTATGTTACTAGAAAAGTTCGGCCATGCCTTTTTTAGTTTTACCTAATATAAGTTTTTCCTTTTCCTGTAAAAAATTTATGATACAATTTATATAAGGTGAAAAATGTAATGACCTGTCAACATTTAATGACAATCCATTAATTGCTTTATGAGTTTGGAATTTGCGACATGAATATTTAATATTCTATCTCAATAAACAAATATGTTACAATTGTTACACATAGGGTTGTCATCTGTACTTTATAATGAAGTATTGTAATATGTTATGTATATATAAATTATGTTAGCACAATCTCTTCTCCTATCTATTCTCGACTATGCTGACGCAAGCTGTCTCAACCTTACCGTAGAACAATTAAATAAACTTGAGCGTCTCCAAAACGTTGCCATCCGATTCATATTTAACTTACGTAAATATGATCATGTCTCTGTATTTCGTTCCAAGCTCAAATGGTTACCAATCCGTCTTCGCCGGAATATGCATGTACTGTGCCTTCTCTACTATATTTTGTTTGACCCTAAAGCTCCAACGTATCTCAAGGAGAGATTCCAATTTCCGGCATCTGCCAGTCAAATTCTTAGATCTGCTGAAAACCTCACATTGAAAGTGCCTGCGCACAAAACAATATTTTATAGAAACTCTTTTACGATGCAAGCTGTGAAACTATGGAATGCCTTACCGACCAATATCAGGAAAGCTAAAACCTTAACATCTTTTAGAAATTTATTAAAAAATCGGACGAGTAAGGACGACATATATATTTATTATACATATGTATGTAGTTTATTTTATGACGATATCGTATGTAGTTTATTTGGTTTTTAAGGTATTTATGTATTATATACTACTACACCACCTACCTTTTCTTCAGTCATTCTCAATATATCGTAGGTTGTCTGGAAGAAATCGCTACCTAGCGATAAGACCGCCTATTTGTATTACCGAAACTTATATCTAATTTGTCTGTTTCTTTTTATTTCTGTGGTGTACAATAAAGAGTATTCTATCTATCTATTGTACGTTATTTCGGGCGATTGTACTCTATACTTTACAAGAACAATAAACATTATTACGCGAAAATACAATAAACATTATTTTGATTGATCTGATTTTTCTTGGATTTAATTATTTAATGTACAAAAATAACAGCAACAAGACTGTTAATGTTTCATACATCATCATTGATAGAGAGAGCATTTTCTGTGATGAAATGGCGAGACGAAAGAAATAAAGCCTCTCTGAACCATGTAAAAAGTAATTACTTATATTTGATTTTGATTTTGAGATTTGATAAGCCTTGCGGAAACCAATATTTTTTTAAAAATATAATGCTATAGAATAATCAGTGTTACTTTATTTCCAAATTTGAATCTTTAGTGTACTTTAATTCCAAGAAAAAAAGGTGGCAACCCTTACACAAGGCAGGTGAGACGGATCGATATTGGTAACTTTATAAACGCTTATGCTTCCCACAATGTTGTTCAAAATTCTAAAAGACAAATCTATGCGTAACAGTCTATCAAGCTAAGATCATTTGGACGCAAATAAGCAATATCATGTCAACCCACACGAATGTCATTTCGAGAAAAACGCGTTTGAAAATTTTGAACAACTTGCTTTATATGAATTTTTTTATGTATTGGTCAAGTTTTTGGCACTTTCAGATTCACAAAAAAAAGGATACAAACTGCATATTTCGTATATAATGTAACCCAAAACGTTTAAATTAATACATAAATTGCATGATTAAAAATGGGTTTTTTAGAAGTTTTAAAGCTTAAATATTAAAGAAAAATGTTCTTCAACCATTTACCAACACTTCTGCATATATAACTCAGTTTTTTCAACTTTGTGGGTTGACATGGTATTGCTTATTTGCGTCCATTTATCAAAGTTACAGAGTATGCTTAAGAAAAATACATTTATAACTGACAGTGGGATTAAAGCGTAAATAAAGATTTTATAGGAAAGTATGTTTATGTTTTAAAACTGACTAAGCTTGTATTTGGGAAAGGTTTTATAATTATTATAAAATAAAACACGCTTATGATTTTAAAATATTTAATGAACAATATTTCAAATATGTTTTCGTATTGTTCAAAATTGTATAATATATAATGTATATAGAATGCTATACATTAAGATAAAAGCCCTGTTTATTCACTGTAAGCCTTAACCTACAAAGTTGTGCGACGACCAAAATAAGTTAGGGTTATAATTATGTTACAATAGGAGTGAAGGCTGAGCTGGCTACGAAAATGTTAACAGTATAATATTTTGTACCACTTGATGGGTTGATATTGTAATTATTATTAAACAATTTTCAAATAACTATATTTATATTAATATTATTAAGAACTGTGAATTAAATATAAAACTTATAATGAGTGCGAATAAACACACATGTGAGCATTGTTTCTCAAATTACTTATGAGTTTTACATGGTCGGAATTAAATAATATACGTTATAATAATGTGTTATAAATATACAAATATAACAATGATTAATTTGAATAGAGGTAAAAATATGTATATACAATTTATATTGCAAGGGTATTGTAAGTTTTTTTGCTTTATGGTGATCCTGATGTAAGATAGTTTGAGCAACAAAGTTAAAATGATATTCAATGTAAGGACATACAAATGCCCAAAAATTAGAACATTGTTTTGAATATCTTGTTTAATAATTTGTCATTTAGCTGTAGTTTTTCGTGAATGTTTTCAATTTCAATTATTTTCTTGTTTATACATATAAAGTTCCATTAAAAGTCTTTCGAAATATTGTATTTGTATGGAAAGATGTCAGACATACTTTGAATTCCGATGATAATGATGAAAGAAAATGAAAGTTTTCCTCTGATTATGAAACATTTTATGATAATAGGGCAATTTTTATATTATTAAATATAGTAAAACAAATTATATTATGATATTAATGGTCCGCTTAATTTATTTAATACAAAAAATAGCAGTTTTTTGATTATAGAAGTTT
The DNA here is from genome assembly GCA_023373885.1 of Hestina assimilis. Lineage (NCBI taxonomy): Eukaryota > Metazoa > Arthropoda > Insecta > Lepidoptera > Nymphalidae > Hestina > Hestina assimilis. The sequence continues at coordinate 14,770,805 of CM041754.1, read as the reverse complement.
TAGCAAAATAAGCTTACATAGAAGAAGACACATTTGTATGATAAATCATATGTGACGTTTATATCACTAATTGGTACAATTAATTTATATTTGATAGGTATAATGATAGAATATTATATAATACACATGATTATTATAAAACAATTTTGTGCTATCTATATGTAATAAAAATTATTGCATTTTATGCGATGTCTTATTATTATTAGAGTGATTTATTATAAGTTGCAATATAAATATTAAACAAATATTGCTCACGGGTAGCTAAAAAATTAAAAACAACAAGTTTTACAAAGCATAGCATTTATGTTATGTTAGCATGTGGTAATCAAGCCTTCATATGTTATAATATAACGAAAGTAATATGCTACCTTTTTAGACATATTTTTTTGAGTCAGATAAACTTATTGAATAAATAATATTCATTAAACATTTAATAAATAGGACTTCTATTTAAACATCTGCAATATTAAACATAGAATAATATTCTTAGTCTAGGATATACAGGATTAAATATAGTCAGAGAGGAAGCTAGAAAAATGTTAACCACAACTGAAAAATAATTTACACGCCTAAAATATATTAGGCGATATCCTATAATATCTTTTACATAGTTTTAGACTTTTGTAAATGGACAGGTAATATTAAATCGAGAAACGGTTTAGTGGAATATTATCTATAACTTTAAAACATTTTATTTGTAACTATCTAATCTTATTATTAATAAATGATATAGTATATTAACTATTATTTATACACGTATAAAAATAATATAACACCAAGAATGAAATAAAATGCCGATGATATGTGTTTCTAGTGATTATAGTAACTGTTGATATATAAAATTATTAACGCTAAAATTTCTATTTACATTAATAATAATAATATTTTAACTTATATTTTAACTTATTTTTAGTAATAATATGTAAGAAAAACGCTTATTTAGGTTACTGCGTAATTTTATACATAACATTATGCTTACTTACGTCGTTATCGTAATCTTACTTAAGTAAGCTAATGCTTACTTATGAAGAAAATTATTGGGATTACTTAGTGGGATATAATTTGTATATCGATTCTTGCAAAAATCCATCAACATAGCTTCCGTATAGCCGAAGATTTTATTACATTTTAGCATAATATGACGATTTCAATTAATTTATAGTAGAAGATTCTTCCTGTCACTTTTGACCAATGAAAATAAGAGTAAGTTTTTCCTACAGAACACCAAACAAGCGTTTTTCTAAACGGCCTCTTGGACTTTTTCCATGATTATAAATATACTATTACTACATTTAAAATAGAGTTTGTTAGCATATTCGACCGTATTATCAATTTCAATGGATAGATAAAATGGTCAGAATCTAAAGTACCTTCTAATTACGATAAATGGAACAATGATTGTTAATGGCTCATAAATCTTACTAATACAAAGTATTGCATGATAATAATTGATAATACGAACGAATAGCACTTTGTTTCTTTTAAATTTTAATAAAAGACGCATACATTTGAAAGCACTACAAACGTTTTTCAAAACCGCTTCTATCTATATGTATATAGGATAGACAATTAATATTTATATTATACAGTTCTATATGTCACTGTTTAAAATTACATTTATATTATGTTTTTATTTTGCGGCTCGCGGGTACGGGCGGTTATCTTATTGAAAATTCTTTTGATCGTCAAGAAAGTTAGAGTTATCTATATTGTTTTTACCCAAAGGCTTTTCTTTGTTATACTTGTAATAATATCGCCAAGACTAAGTTATAATAGTCGCTGTATATAAAGCTGTATTATTTTATAATTTTTTAGTCCCTCTTAAATAAACTTAAACCTATCACGGCCTTTTACGCTTAGTTTAAAAGTTTTAAATTTTATATTGACCTATACTAATCTAAGTGATTAGTATAGAGTGAAATAAGTAACTAAAAGAAATATATTATTCAATCTGATTTATTTTATCATTGGAAAAATCTTTTTAGTGATGTAAGTTTTATTATTGATCATTGTAACCACTTCCCCATTCAAAGCTTGCTTTTGGATTATATTGGTCTGATTATTTTCTTAACTTATTGGTAACATTAAAATTTATACTATACTGTGTCTTGTTTCATAGCATTTTTTGCTATGTAGAAGCCGACGATTTGCGTTTTTCAACTTTGTTGTCACGTAGCTTTGTCTCATCGAGTGATTCAATTTTATGGTTTCTAAGAAGAGGCGTTCTTGCATCTGTTTTTTCTTCAATTTTATCAATATATTCATTGTTGTAATTATTTGCTTTGACAGTGTTATCACTTTCAACAGAATCTTGTCTAGATTTGGTTTCTTCTTTGTTCTCTTCTATTTTTTCAGTATGGTACGCCATGTTATCAAAGCATTGTGCCGGGACTAGGTTGACTGATTTCATCATTGGGAGGGCTATAGCGAGGGCTGGGCTCATGTCCCGAGGACTTGGAGTAAGACGGGTAGCTACTGTCAGATCCATTCCCGGCATTAAGCTTGCAACTGCCAAAAATAATATTATTTAAAACATTTATAAGCTTGTGAGATTGTATTGAAATTTATTAACATCAAAGAAAACTTTTTAAGAACCATCAATATTTTGAAAAACATGCAGCAAACATACACATACACAGTCCTAACATTTATAAAAGTCAAATTTCAATCTTTCATAATAAGAATGAGGAATCCGTACACAAAATGCAAACATTTTGTACAAATGAAACATGTAAAGCGTAATGAGTATTTCTACACCATACACATTTTACCATGACATCACAAAGAGACAACGAAACGTTGACATTTCCACTCAGCAACGAGGACATATATACACGTACACACGTAACATAAAACATATACATAGCTAAACGATTTTGTGTTTGTATAATTATGAAAAGTATAGCGCAAAATATGTACCATTATTTTAATTTAATGATGTATTTTGATACTTGGAAGTAAAATTTAATTCCGAAAAGTATCTTTACGTCTTGTTTCACTTTCTTCATTCATAATGGCTTCTTAGTAAAAATTTTAATAAGAAGCAAAATATTTCGGTCTACATCATTATTTAAATTGAGATAAATGTTACAAAGCTGAATCACTACGTTCTTTATAATTCTCTTTAATTTTAATCTTTCTTAATGAGATGGGGATAGCATTCACAAAAGCAAATATTTTGTTAGTCTCCATTTCGTATCTATGAGTGTTATGTTTAGTACTCACTTTATGAACTGTTTTATAAATTATAACGTTAAAATATCTGTATTATTAGGAACAGTTCCTACAGTAAGTACCATTTAATCGACCATTTAAACTTGTACCGCCGTGTTGAGTTGTGCCTGGGTTGCCTGAGTTGAGTAACAAATATTTGATGTTGGGAGATGGTTGCCTGAAAGTATACTGTAGTATAAATTATATTACATCTACAATAAGTAGTAATATAAAATCAAATAAATAAAATGTTAATCTATTATTACTAAGTATTTTAGATTTGATGAAGTTCTGAAGTGAACATGACAATATAAGGAGTTAAGTGAAACGATGATGACAATAACGTTACACAATCTAAAATTCTACAAAGATTAATAATGTTCAGCGAAGCATCTAAACTAACGAAAGATCCCACACAACATTGAAATTCGAACCTTCCTGTCTATTGATGAGGCAATGGGACCTATGTTGGATCCGTGTGCTGCTTGAAGATGCCTTGGTTTGTGCAATTGTGATGGATAATGATCATATTTGTGTGTTAGTATTGTTAAACATTCCCGTAAGCTAATTCCGTTTGTGCAGGCGATATAGTAAGCCCGTTCCCGGAGCCAGCCGGTGTGTCGCTTTTTAAAGCATATTTAAATTTTTTCTTTTGCAGTTGTTTGGTGTTGTTTGGATCATAGCCTCAAGCTCGCTACGATCACCATCTGTGAAGGATTACATCGCATAAGCTATTAATTACGTGGGCTCATCAAATATTATACACATGAAAGGACGTTATTAGTAAAATTATATTAGACATTATATCAAAATTACTTTTCAAGCAGTAGTTTTAATATTTATTAAATACAAAAAACTTTTAATGAAGATTGGTTTGAAAATCAAGCACCATCTAATTTGATTGATGCAGTATTTTATATAATAGAAGCAATAATAGGTCTTGTTGATATGTCGAATGTTATAAATTCCAAATTGAGTCAATCTTACATACTGAATTTTGAAAAGATTATGTAATTTCTGTCTGTATTTGATGCCTGAAAAAAATTATAATTTAATATATTCCTTAACATATAATTTTTAAAGAGGATGTTAGGCAATATATTAGCTATGATTACATGTAATAAGGTTTTATTTATATTACTTATTAATTTGGGTATACAAATAATGTCCTTTCGTTCTAGTAATTGTTTTAATTAGCGTGATAACTAATTAATTTCTATACAGTTATCATCTAACTTGAACATTTCCAGTATATGAAATGACAGAAGGAATTTAATTTAGTAAATTGTCATTATCACTCATTTCAATTTATTTTCACTGAAAATGTTCCTTAATGAAGTTTAGTTTATGTTAGTTTTAGTAATTGGTGATTTAGTTGAGTTTCGGTTTCTGTCATGAATTTGATGTTTTGTTTGCCAATAATGTTGTGCCAATTAATATTTATTTCAATGTTATTAATATGAGATTTAATGTTACAATTTTATTTGTTATCATCAAATAATTAGGTATCAAATAATTATATAATATTTTATCTTTTAAGTTTAATAGTCTGAATTTTATTAAGAACAACCTTATTTATCTTTTTCAGACTCAATGCACTCCATATTCTTACCCATATTAGGTCCCATCATATCTTTTGGATGGTTTGTTTTAATGGCATTCATTCTTCTGTTAACGGCTTGTTGGCCCATACCTGGTGCTAATGGACCTGCTGGACCACCAGGAACTCCAGGTGCACCTGTGAGGAAATAAAGAATTTGATGTTGCGCTTTCACGCCAAAACTGTTGAACCGTTTTAAATGAAATTTGTTACAATGATAATTTAGAGCCTGAGATAGGACATACGCTACTTTTTAAATCAAGAAAGGAAGGATGCAAATCTGTATGAAAGTATTTTCATTTTCAGATCGCCATAGCACGGCATGGTACGGTGTGGTAACTTTTAGATAGTCGTCCGGCATACGAACCACAATAACGCGGGCGAAGCCGCAAGCGTTGCTAGTCATAAAAACAGCGACTTTGTTAGATGAATTTTGTATGTTAATATGAAATAGATGCAAATGCACTCACGCAGCGGTGGTCTGGTCGGTTCGACATTGATGACTCTTCTCCTCTTCTTGGGTAGTTTCGCACGCGCTTGTGTGTGCGAGTAGTACATGGCGAAGTTGGATACAATGACTGGCACCGGGAGAGCTATCGTTAGCACCTGTTATTTTAAAACAGGAAATATTATAAACACATGTTTATGTGATCGAATGTAAGTTTTGAGGTATGGGATGTTTGATTTCGATGAAATTTGGCAATAAATGTTTACGTCGGAAAAATCCTATGCGCTAGTTAATGTAATAATATATGTTTAGGTTACGGTCAAAAATTTAAATATTTTTATTCAACGTAAAAAGCATTACACTTATTGGTTGAACGTCAGATTGTAACACCGGCTTCTTTAAACCTCTGCCTTAGAAGAGCCGGCGCAATAGCCGCAAAAAAAAATATAACCCTTTTTTGTATATATTTTTCTAAATGTCGAAGTAGTTTAATTATTATGTTCACTAAAAAGCCTGGAGTGACGGTCTCATTTCTAAGGTGTGGCATCCTCAAGGTATTCACTAATTTAATGAAAGCCCTTACCACACAAACGTCGCTTGACCTTTTTTTAAATTATTAATAGATATACGTGAGATATCAAAAACTAAATGAAAGCAGGCGGAGCTGCGGGTATAACTAGTATAATTATAATAAGAATAATACTCACACCAGCCAAAGCACAGAGTGCTCCGACGAACATACCAACGTAGGTCTTCGGAGCCATGTCACCATATCCAACAGTCGTCATTGTGACGAGTGCCCACCACAACCCGAGCGGTATACTGTTAAAGTCGTTGTGGGGATTCGTTTGTATCCTCTCAGCATAGTACACGAGACTTGCGAAAATCACAATACCGAGCACTAAGAAAAACACTAAGAGCGTCAACTCTTTTGCTGATGCTCTGAATGTCTGGATGAGGATTTTCAGGCCGGACGAATGCCTGGTCAATTTAAATAATCTCATGATACGTATGATGGAGAAGAACTCAAGAATGTCCGCGTTCTCAACGTGTGATGCGTATTTTTGGAGGGTCAAGTCTATGTAGAAGCTCATCGTTGCGATGTAGTCGATGATGTTGACAGAGGATTTTACGAACTCGCACTTATTGGGTGACGATATAAACCTAACAAGGATTTCGAGGGTAAACCACGCGTTGCACACACATTCGATATAGAAAAAGGCTACGTGAGCATTTGTTTGCACTTTGTCCAATGCCCAGCCCTGGGTTTGATTAGCGGTTGTCACTGTATAGTTTCTGATCACAGGCACTCTCATGTCCGGGTGCGTCTTCAGACAGAACGATATAATAGACACACAAATAAAAAACACTGATATCACCCCGATTATCTGAAAAAAAAAAAAAAAAAAATTGTGTAATGTTTTCTATTATGAATTTAACAAGCAAAAGCTACTTATTGTCTTATATACGCAACACACAACGGCCCCCATTAGGATAGTTATATCCTGTGTCGGGGGTCCGGAAACATACATATAGACAAGGACAAACACACCCAAACCGGAATACACGCCTGCATGGTCAATACAAACATCTGCTACGGGCGGGAATCAAACCCATCACGGGTTCAGTATAGAATAAAAAGGATTTATTAATTTGACTATAGTCATTATAATTACATACTACTTAATTTAAATTATTCAATTGAAAGATAAGTTCAAATTTATTTAATTATGGTAACAAAATAATGAGGACAGACTACGACGTTAAGTAAATACTATTTACATAAATTTGAATCAAAAACTTGACCCTCTAAAATTCTTACATTGCTGATAATGTATCTACATTTTACAAAGAACTACATTGCTTCCGAAATTCTTTTGACGAAAAAGAATGACTTAATGTGTTTTTTAATAATTGAAATAAATAAATAGAATTTGTCATGTTATATGAAACAATAAAATCAACCAACGCCTAGCTATTGATCCAAATAATTATCTATGTATCTAACTTTTTTATTACGCCAAGAAATTACGCCCGGAGCGATTGCCATCTGACCTCCGCAAACCTAAGGGCGAACCAGTAACTCATTGGATAAGAGCAATTTACTCATCAAGAGTTAAGGAATATTATCAGATGTTATGTGATAACAACCGGGACCGACAGCTTATCGTGCTCTCCGAGGCACGGTGGGGAGACCCACGGACAAACGCCCAGACCGAGACAGAAATATTAACAAACATCTGCCCGAGCGGGAATCGAACCCGCAACCGTCGAGACTAAAGGCAGACTCGCTACCCACAACGCCACAACGGTGTCCACTGTAAGACTTATGATAATAAAAAAATTTAGAATTTAGCAAACCTTTGCAGCATTAGAACTATATGGTTCATCAAAGAGTGACCACATTTGAGGTTTGAGCTGCTGCCACCAAGAAACCGTGCCGTTGTAGTAATCTTCTTCGAAGCCAAACTTACGCGCCACCTCCTCGTCTGATGGTTTCTCCGTATCAAGATCGAGGCGATCAAGAACGGCTAGCGTTTCTTGTGTGTCGCGATGCTGAAATAATATCACATCGTTAGCTATAATAAATAATAAATAAACGCTACACACTCAACGGCCCCCATAAGGATAGTGGTGTCCTGTGTCAGGGGTCCGGAAACATTCACAATGACATGGAAAAACACACTCAGACCGGAAAACTTGCCTGTATGGTCAATACAAACATCTGCTCCGAATTCGCAACCAGTATCGCTTAAGGCAGGTACGCTACCGCTGCGCCGCAACGTCGTCAAATTATTTATTCTGTCAGGATTTTTACTAAAACATTTCATATTTTTATACGCAATAAAAATATAAGGACATCAGAAATAATGAGACAAGATGAAAATTTTGTCATCGTGTTTTAATAAAGTCGAAATTCTCTTACATTTGTAAGGACTGTTTCGTGCGACTTAAGATTGTCAATAGGTTTTTTATCTTGTGGCGGCAAACAGGCGTACCGCCCGCCTGATAGTGAGCGGACGCCGTAACCTATAGCATGCAATACCAGCAGCATTACAAGCACGTTGCCTATCCAATGGAAGAAAAGAATCCTAATTTAAAAACTAAGTATGTGTTATAGGTACATAAGAAAGCATAATTTTTCATGACGGTTGCTAAAAACCATACGGTCCGCATGGTCTGATGTTAAGCAGTCATCGCAACTTATGAACGCTTGTGATACTTGAAGTATCACATGCGCGTTGCCAACCCAAATGATAGGAGGAAGGAATGATGAGAGAAAAAAGGAAGGGAACAGACGGGGTGGGAGATTGAGCCTCCTGTGCCGGTCGATTTTCTGTTGTAAACTTACCATTACAGCTGTACTATTAATATAGCTTAGCATTTTCACACAAAATAACATAAATTTAAATGAGGTTGCGTAGACCTCGTAACGAATCTACGTCAAAGAGTAAAAATATATACTATAATTATATCTTTTTCTTTACCTCAGCTTGGATAACTTAACATACGATTAATTTCCTTTATAAAGCGTTAGACGTTTAATGCGAAGTCGTTAGCGTATTCAAACGAATGTTTTGTCAGAAATAATTTAAGGGTCTGCTGAATTACAAGGTTCGCTTTATGTGTAGAGTTTGTCCTGTTAAAAGTAATAAGGATTTTTAGCCGACTTTACATAGGTTCTCAAGTCGTTTTTTTTCTTGAAACGCTTGTCCTATTTTTGTTGAACCTTTAAACGAGCAATGCTTGTTATATATAAACCTGAATCTAGGAAACGGCTCCTTTGATTTTCAAGAAATTTAGTACGTGGGTGTCGGTGGTGATAAATCGATCTAGCTAGGATTCATTTTTAGAAAATTTCAATTTATCCGTGTTTTCAAGCAATGAAAACTCGGGTTCGAGTCCAGATGAGCACCATATTATTACAATTATTAATTTGTATTATTCGGATTAGCTGGAACACACAGACAGACAAAAATTTTAAAAATCGTTTTTAAATGTAAAAGCTGTTAATTTAGAATTGACTATAGAATAATAGACTTTATTTACTTGTATAGAGTTGTATAGATATTTCAATTTTTTTGTATAGATTAGTAGAGATGAAACATTGTACGTCTTTTGACTGGTTCTTCATATCTGTATATGTTAATCATAATTAATTTTTAAGGCCAAATTTAATTCAAATAAAAACTCGAATGTTTAAAAAATATATAAAATTAATTTCGTCCCTTGGTATTAATTTTCTATTAATGCTTCTGATTCGTCCCCGGGCGCTCCGCAAGACCTCAAAATGTGTTCATTCAATTTCGTGTTTGCTCTGAAAATTAAATATTACAAATATTTTTCTGTATGAATAAATCTTTGTTGAAGGAAAACTTTGTTCTAACCTCATTATGAATTCGGATTTTATTAAAATCGTATAATAAGAGTACGCTTCGGTAAATCGGTTGGGAGATGAGTAAGGTTTTATTTTTCATAACCATTTAAAAAAAAAGTGTATGTGTACTTATGTACACGCGTTAGAAGTTATACTTCTTTGGCGTAACAAGATAAAAATCTTTTCAAAAATTTTATCTTTCGCCTTATTCTACGATGCAGAAAAAACGACACTAACAATAGAAAAAAGGCATTTAATATATAGAAAGTTTTATTATAACGCGTAATCTAGTTAAATAAAGTTTATTTAAATATCACAAAAAAATGTTGACTATAGCTAACTTCAGGGTGTCGGATTTTTGTGACGGTGTGCGCGCACATCGTAAAAATTTACTCTCATAATTTTTCCCTAACGCGCCAAAAGAAGTATAACTTAAAAAAATTAAATTTCAATACTTCATGAATTAATTTTAACAATAATATTGTCAGCCTTTTGATAACCAAAACTTTTCTTGTTTATAACGATTTTTCATCGATATACAAAAGAAGGAGGTTCTATGTTCGACTGTATGTATGTGTTTTTTGACACAAAAGTTGCAATGAAGCGTACGTAAAAAAAGTATGCGGGTTACGTTAATTTATAATTGGTGAAAGCGAAGTTGATAACTAAAATATTAGCAATTCCCGTTTCATACAAAAAATATTGTCAAATATTTGCAATATTGTAGTGCGAGAAATTTAGTTTGTATTAAGAAGGCATTTTCTTGCTCGCACAATCAATCCGTGAAATCAGTTTCTGCGGGCGGTCTTACCTAACCGGAACGACTTGGGAACCTTCAGAGAACCTAATCTTATCTCAAAGGTCGGCAAACCATTGGTTATGGGCGACGGTGATCCCCCAACCAGAGGGTTAAAACTCTGCGGTACTCTGGACCTGACGTGTCGGAGGGACTCAGTAGCCGGGAGCAATAGTCGATGGTGCTAGAGGGACACCATCAGCTGCCTCAGCATCAGCAGCAACCCGATGAAGCTAACAGGGTTCGACGGTTGGGCGTTCGTCAGACCGCGTCCCAGAATTTTGTCATATGGGTCACTCTGGTATTTTCTGATTATCAGAATAGACTGTGAGTGGCTCTTGCGTCACTGGTGTAAAAAAAATGGGTGGTGGTGATCATCTAATATCCGGTGAGCTTCTTGCCCGTTTGCCCCCTCTGATATAAAAAGGAAAAGGAAGAATAAGAGAGAATCATGACATTTCAAAATTCCGTTACAATTTTAATGAAAATAGTCCTTCCTTTTTGTATTATTATCGAAATTCGTTTGTGTTATAGTAGTCAGTGCGAGGAATAGCAGTATGATGTAGGTAAAATCCGTCATTGATTTTCATTTTCTATATATATATTAGAGGCTCAGAGGCTACGAGACGGAGACCCGCTAAAAATAACGTTTCATTGTGCCGAAATTGTTCGCTGTGAATAATTTATTTTTAGTAACGTCTAAGAGTGTTATCAGTTGATATTATGTGAAACGAAGTATAATGGTTTTAGTATTTCTTAGTTCTCTTTTTACATGAATTAGCAATAAGTTCAAACCCATGTTATGTATCAAAGTTATTAAAGTTAAGTTATTGTTATTTACTTAGACATTTTATTGAAGTAATTAAAAATAAAAACATATAACAAACTAAACATATGTATATATTTAAAACTCTTAGACAAAGCAATACCAACAAGTCAATAATTAGCCATTTTATGTTATATTTTATAAATTTTATCTCGCATTAGAATGTTTTGTGAAGAAAATCTCCTTTTATTCAAAAGCCTAATTTATTACAATTTCGCTTATCGGGTTTTGAGGTTAGCTTTACAAATAAATTTAATCAACGAAATAATTTCAATGATTTAATTTCAATACGTGTTATGATTTTTAATGAGATCTTAAGGTTTCTTGTAGTAGTAGTGCCATGCTTCGGTAAATCTTCGGTAAATCGGCGTAGCAGTTTCGTGCGATGAGTGAGAGCGCCGGAGGCCTAATCTCCCACCCCTTCTGTTAGCTTCCTTTTTACCTTTCTCATCCGTTCCCTCTTATCCCTTGGTTGGGCAACGCGCATGTGATACTCCAAAAATAAAAAATAAAAATTAAAAAATCATATATAATTATATAGTGACAATGTTATTTCACGCCGACTTTCTGTGTAACTGTAGAGTTTCTTGCCGTTTCTTCTCTGCAGAATCTACCTTCTACCTAACTATCTACTAACTACCTTCTACCTAAGAGTAACTGTAGAGTTTCTTGCCGTTTCTTCTCTGCAGAATCTACCTTCCGAATCGGCGGTAGCTTCACTTAGGCGGACATAACAGACTGTATATTTGACGATTCAAAAGCGCTTAAAAGCCTATTTGAATAAAGAATATTTTGAGTTTGAGTTTGAGTTTGAGTTTGTGAGAGGGGAGGGAGAGGGGAGGAGAGGGAGAGACGAGAGGGAGCGCTTCCCCGTTTCTTAATTCAAAATACTAACTATATTTACAAGTAATTATTATAAGATAGATCCGAATTGAAGTGTGGTAAGTAATGTATTCTTATTCCACATTTAACAAAACTCAAATGTTTTCATCTCTTTTAATTTCGGACCATTTTTCGGACGCTTTAACTGTTTTTACACTTTGTTTAACTTTTGTCGTGCGGACTTTAATGCCATTTAAAAAATCTGAACACAAGAGAATAATAATGAAATAAATCAAGCATTCATTATACAAGTAATTGAGAATAATTATATAAAACGTTGTAAGCCTTTAAATTCAATGGCTCGTAGTGACCGCAGGCTTTCATGGAAATATTTTATTACAAATTATTTTAATGAATGCAGTTTTTATTCTTTTATATGAACAGCAGCTACAAATTTAATAACTTTTAAATTTGCTATACTTTTATTATATACTAGCTTCTTTGTAAAAAAAATCACATAAACCTCGCATAATTCGATACAAACTTTCATTCCTTATTGTTATTTTACAACCTTGGGCGTAAAATATCATTTTTTTTAAATTTATTTATTAAGGTCTACCAACAATTGTTTACACATAATCACTCTCATTACAACTCTCATTACATCAATAAATTAGCTTAGTGCAACAATTACTTGAAGAAAGTACAATATTCTTTTTTGATTTTGCTGCCTTCTACATCTAAAAAAATAAAATAAAAGAATTTAATAACTATATATAAAAAAAGAAGTTATAAAAACTGAAAATCTATACAATAATTATTATCATATTTATTTAAATAGAATCAACAGCCTAAACAGTTTAAAGCTCCAAAAATGACGATACTTCCATACAAATTTTCATCAATGGGTTCGATCCTGACCCCCTTGGACTATTGTCGTACTAATCTGAGCGCAAGCTTCGAGCTTATATCAAGGGGCAGTAGGTATAATAGTAATGCCTTTTAATGTATAATTGAAGAATATATTTTACAACTTCATTTGGGTTGATACAAAATCGTATTTGTTTTTAATAGTATTTAGTTTTAAAATATAATTTATTTTGCTACATCAACGTTTTCTATTAAGATATATATTTTGCTTTGAAACAACATTGCTGTCGAAAATGACACGCGATATTATGACGATAACGAATTCAATAAAGCGTCTGAACTTTGCACGTTATAAAAACCGTACGATATGTTACAAACGAGAAAAGTTCAGACGTGACGTTATAACTTTTCAGTCGAAATTCGAGGAATAGCGAAAATATTATTATATTTATACGTTTTGTCAAAACAAACGTAAATGGTTTTTTTATTGCAAAGTTATTTCATGAAATTACTTTAACATTTTCAATGTTAAAATTTAATGCAATGTATTTATATTTACTGACTTGACTCCCTGAATTATGAACAAAATCTTCTAGTGCTAAATACCTTAGAAAATTTATTTAGTTATTAATTTCTTTATTAAGAGTCTGTATTTATAATGAAAAGATTTTTTTCTTTGTGCGTCAATCATGTGAAAACGAATGAAAAATTGTTTTGAATTCTGGTATAGAGGAAGATAGAACATTCGAGATAGTTTTTTTCTTGAAGGGTGAAATAGAGGATGAAAGGTTGTATACTGAATCAATCATTTAGATTGTAACCAAGATGCTTTATACGTGGGCGAAGTGAAGGGGTAAAGGCTAGTCCTACTAAAAATATAAACATATTTTTATATTTCAAAAGAAGTTTCACGCATTTGCATAACTCTTGTTATACAAAGTTGTTGTTAATGCATTGAGCACTCTCCAAGCATTGATTTTGCTTCGACGTAAAAGTGTTTTAAAGATATATTTTTGTCTTGTTACCATAATAATTTCGTCTTATAAAGATTTGAATATTACTTGAATACAATTGAACAGAGTATGAAGAGAGGTAAGGTGTTGTTCGAAGTCGGACGTCCGGCTCTCACTTAACACCAATATGGGCAATCAGTAGGAAACGTAGACTTTAGCCGAACGTCAAGGGTTCAAATCCGGCCAAAGCTCAAACTTTAGTAGCAAGATGTCGTGAAGTGACTGCTTGTCAGCTGCATTTCGCGGCCAGCGAATAACCAGTTGCACCTTGTGGGTACGCAGGGCAAGGACGGCTAGTGCAGTTCGCCTTTTGCAACGGTGTTAGGCACCTTCACGTGTGGACTCTACTTCTACTCATGGTAAGTAGAAGCGTAATCTATCCCGTGGGATATATATAAAGAACACTCATCGAACGAAATGAGGACAGGATAGTACTTTCTGTACGAGTTGGACTAGACGGAGTTCGCATACTGTAACAATAACTGGGTGATGTCGGATATACAAGCTGTTGGTTGTTTCATTAACAACCGATATGAAACGTGCCAAAAGTTTTAGTATAGGGTAAGGAAACGACAGGAATACTAATACAAATAATAGGTTCCGTTATGTTATCACAGAATTTCCTTCCTTCATGTGGTCGGCATTATTAGTCTGCTTATTGCCTTAAACAGACCGGCGCTTTTCTACACGCGCGCTTTAAAAAACCGAACGCGCGTACAGAGGCTTGTGCCGGCGTGTAGGCTCCAAGTTGGTGATAGCTAGTGTCAGTGGCATATTGATGCGCTATCAATTACACGCTTATACGCGTGTTAACGCTCGTATCGGTTGCGTGTCTGGTAAAGGACGTGCCGACCGCTAGTTCACTCTTAAGATAAATACATAGACCTGTAATTAAAAACCGGTTCGAGCGTGTGTGTTGAAAAAAGCACGTATACGCGCGTTCGGCTTTTTAATGTTATAAATGAGCGGAATGTAACGCGCGTTAAGCATATATGCCGATCAGGTCGCTTAAGTCTCTGAGGAGGAGAAGAAAATCATACCTGTGTGTAAGTCATCCAACAGCACGGTTCTACCTGGTTCGCGTCCAACCCCCAGAACTCTAGCTCCTCCTCAAACAATGGTCCACACACATCCGTCGGGTAGTGCAGCTTGCCGGTCCTATGAAAAAAGCATATGCATCAGAATTCTTTGTTAAAAGTATAGACTTATCATATACTAGCTTCAGCCAGCGGCTTCATTCCTCCCTCACCCCCTTTTACAATCAACAGCCTAAAAAATACGTTTCAAGCTTGTAGATCTACAATTGACTATACTTCGACACAACTTTTCATCCCCCCTTTCAACCTCTTACAAACATTTTTTTTTTCATTACAACGTAGCGTAACCAGTCAGTAGGGATAAGGAGAGATAGCCCCTTCCATACAAATATAACGACAAAAATTGGCTGGTGCTCCTTTTTAAATTCAACAACGTAACGAAACAAAGCCCGTCACAAGCTTGCAAAATAATCGAATGAAGTTAGTGACACAAGATTAATTACAATAGAATAAAATCAGGTAAAATCCAAAGAGTTATTGAACTCTTGAACGCACGCGTGTCGCTGGTCTGACGTAGCACGTTACATGAAACATGTCGTGTCGTTACGTGATGCGAATCGATAGGTTTAGTCCTTTGAAGACGCGAAATCAATGAGGAGACGAGTTGTTTGGTTCACGTCTTTATTGTAACTATATATTTTATTCACATGGTTGCTTCTCAATTAAGAAACGGTTCCTTAAAATCCGCAAATTTTAAGAATGTTGAACAAGTTTGTTTCTGGAATCCACAAACCCTTTAAGCACTTGGGGCATTTACACTCGAATCGAAAAGTGCAAAGTTTAACATTCATTAATCGCGTTAATTTGCCCTTAGTTCGGTAAAAGGTCTAATGGGCCTATTATCTGCGTTATATCCGTGCTAATTTTGTCAAGTGTTGGCTCATTTTGATGATAGGGGTTAATGGATCAATCGGCCCTTAAATGCTTGTAGGATTTTTTTTTGTGAAAACCTCGCATGTCCTAGAATGAATAACCCTTCTTATAAAATATAATTACCAGTCAAGTGTGTTGTGAGACGCACCGTCGAAACTGAAGGGTTTCGCAGCTTGATAACGAAGAATCTTACGGACTTATTTTATTAACGAATTAAAATCGAACCCAAAAAAAAAGTAAATAATCAACGCTACACACTCAACGGCCCGCACTAGGATAGGTTTCTCCTGTGTCGGGAGTCCGGAAACATTCACTCAAAATCTCAAATATCACAAGTATTCTTAACGTAATTAATATTAGGCTACCATAATATTGTGCATGGAATCCAGTGCTAATTACTATTGATATTGTAACATCATGTGTTATAAATAAAAATCAATAGTATTAGGTTGCGTTTCCACAAGATTTGTGTTACGATGCGTGGCGAAGGGCGTTTGTGAGAACCAATAGAATCGCTTCAAATGAAGGGAAAGCTGCGCTAAGTAAATTAGCTAGGCTAGGTAAATTAATCGATTTTATTGATTTCATTTTTGAAATGCCAAGAGCCATCTCGGCTTTTGCCGAGATGGCTCAATGGATCGAAAACGTAGGCTTTAATTGAAAATCGTGGGTCAATATCCGTGCAAGCACCACTGAGTTTTCGAGCGCTTAATTTTGTTCTAAATTTATTTCGCGCTTAACGGTGAAGGAATACATATTGGTGGTAAAGCTTAAAGTGCCTGCCTGGTTAGCTACTACCGTACGTCGCGATTTGAGGTCAGCCACCGTATAACCAGTTCCGTTTGCCCCTTCTAGCATTAACAGATACATCTCTCGCTACGCATCGTCGCATATCCCTGGTGGCAACGCAGCCTAACGCTCCTCCACTTGAGCTTTACCTAGTTTGTCCGATCGTGAATAATATATACGTCAATACGAAATCTCCTATTAAACCTTAAAGCGGGCCGTGTCCATAAATTTATAATGTATCCGATACAATGAACACTAAACGCTTCACAATTATTAATAGTTTAACATTAAATATATACATACACATACACATCACATTGAAGCAGTTATTTAAACTGCTTCACGTAAACTCGGAGTACTGAACAAGGTGCGGCGTTTCTTCACGCCATATCACCTGTGCCTGCTGTATAAAACGCAGGTACGGTCTTGCGTTGAATATTGCTCGCACCTCTGGGATGGCTCCGCTAAGTACTTGCTTGATGCCCTGGATCGGTTGCAGCGACGCGCCGTCCGAATTATTGGTGATGTGGAGGTCTCTAACACCCTCGAACCTCTACAACTGCGTCGCGAGATTGCCGCCCTCAGCGCTTTCTATAGACTATACCAATTATTAATTATTTTCCCTTATCCCTCCCTCCCCCTTCCATTCAAGAACTACGCGTGCCGGTCTCCGATGTCATCGACTAACTGTGGCATCAATTCCATCGCGAACAAAGAAGTTTGCCAACTCTTTTCTTTGTCGCACGTCAAAAAAATGGAATTCTTTACCGGCACACGTGTTCCCTCATTCTTACAACCTGGGGTCCTTCAAACGAGGCGTGAAGAGGCACCTTGCGGGTAGGCAGGGCAAGGATGGCTAGTACAGTTCGCCTTCTGCAACCGTATTAGCCACCTTCGCGTGTGGACTCTACTTCCACTTACCATCAGGTGGAGTAGAGTCATTTGCCCTCCGGCGTTATTTAAAAAAAAAAAAACATACACCTACATTTTGAAAATAAATTAGGCGTAAATAGTTTGACTCTCGCTTGGATAGATTTATGTATTGACCAGATAAAGATCAGTGCAGGCGTTATCTGAAAAGGTTTCCCTAACATCGGAGAAAACATAAACCTTTGTATTTTTAGCGTATAAACTTGGTTGATGTACAGAGGCTTGTTATATAAAGGATCCAGGTAGTGGGTTAGATAAATTAGAAGGCCGTAGATATATACGTAATTTATTGGACACATGTTACAATGGTATGAGTATTAAATAACAAAGACTTGATATGTCGTCATCACATCCAATACAGATCGAAATTTAAAGATGATGTACTGACGGCACATATTCATAAATAAAGAACTTAACAATAAGGGCGCAATCCCACCGCTGCGCACGGAGAGGCTTCACACTAGGCTACGTATATATTCACTTTAAAAGAAAATGTGTGTGATAGTCTCCACTGCAAACCGAAAACATGTCACACACGAATTGATACAACAGCCTGCGTTTCAGTGCGGTTTGCAACATAATTAGTGGATGCCACACAAGCGTTGCAAGCCTCGAGATATTGGTACTTAAATCTTAAATCTCCTTTGCCTAGTAATTTCACTAACCTAAAGTGACCTTCAAACCGGATTTGATTTGCGGTAGAATATTTGACACTGCGGTCGTATCTACCTAGCTAGCCTTTTAACAAGAAAAGACGTACCACATGTCAAAAGTATTATCCGATCCTTAAATATGGTGGTAGGTCTTTTGTTGCAAGAGGCCGGCTAGGTAGGTACCACCGCAGTTCTTTATCGCTTGTACAACAATGGTTTACTGTAAATAACCTAGTTTTGAATGCGGCGAAGACAAAATGTGTAGAATTTTCAATGCCAAATGTTAAGAAACAAGATTTTATTTTAAGTATGAATAATACAAATCTTGATAAAATAAAAAATAAAAATAAAATAAAATTTATTGAACAGTATTAGCAGTACAATCAAGAGTTATACATATCGATAATAACTACATTAGTGTTACACTGTGTCGTAGCTATTAACACCCTCCTCCGGTATTTAGTATTCCTGCTAAGGTTGTACGTAGAAGAAACTATTTTAATTTACTTAAGTTAAAATATAAAAAAGAAACATTTAAAAATAAATTATATAAAATTAAAAATAGGAAAATAAGTTAGACAACAGTTGAAAGTTTACATGCAAAAAAAAAAAAAAAGATAATAATAGTAATAAAAAATTGTTTTCTGTATGTATGTTGTGTATGTTTGTAAGTGTAAGTTATGTATGTGTGTAAGTGTATGTTATGTGTGTATGCATATGTACAATATTTCGATTATATTGTTGTCTTAATGAGATTTTCAGTCTCTTCGTAAGTTAACTTAAGTAACCATTTCCTTATTTCCAATTTGCATTGTTGTAAAGCAAGTGGATAAATATTAATTTCTTTATTAATTCTATTGTAAATAAAAGGACTTCTAAAGTAGAAATGACGTTTGGCAAGAGCATTATTGCAAGACTCTGTTGGGCAAACTTTGTCGATTCTGCGCTTATTTTTGACAAGCTCTGGGTTATAGGTGGTATTTTTATGTTTCTGAAGTGTAGTTAACATAACAAACAGTTGTCTTACCGTAAGAACATTAGCTTCTTGATACAATTGTGTTGTAGGAAAAGAAATAGGTTTTGATAAAATAATTTTGAGAATAGATCTTTGGGCCCTTTCAAGCCGTAGCATTAGTGCTTTCACAGTGCCGCCCCACACTGCAATACCATAGCTAATAATGGATTCAACAAAAGCGAAGTATACAGTTTTAAGTGTTGAAAAAGTCACTGATTTTTTCAAACATCTAAAGATGTATAGAGTCTTTCTAATACGTTTAATTACGGAATCTATTTGTTCACCCCAAGTAAGACCTTTGTCGAGTATAATTCCGAGGTATTTGATACTGTGGCAGCGTTCTATGTGACTACAATTACAAGTGGTATTTACATTATTTGAGCATATATGCGGACGAATGGTCAGTGATCTTGGTAAAGAAGCTTTATAACCAAAAGTCATAAATTTAGTTTTAGTTACGTTGACGGTTAATAATTTAGAGGAAAGCCATTTCATTACCACACTCAAAGCTAATTCTGTATTGTTGATATAATTGATAATAATACAGTATTTTTAGGAATAACACTGGATTCAAAACTTCAGTGGAACTCTCATTTAACATCCCTTGCAGGAAGACTCAGCTCTGCTGCTTACGCGGTTAGGAAAGTTAGACAATTAAGTGATATCGATGCTGCTCGATTAGTTTACTTCAGTTATTTTCACAGTATTATGTCTTATGGCCTATTACTTTGGGGTAATGCTACAGACATTGAGACTGTATTTATTCTTCAAAAAGAGCTGTTCGGGCGATATATAATTTGTAAGCTAGAGACTCTCTTCGGGATGTGTTTACTAAGGCAGGCATACTGACGGTTGCTTCGCAGTATATCCTTAGCAATATCCTTTATATTCATAAAAATGTTGATTTGTTTGACACAAACAGTGACAGACACTGCTTTAATACAAGAAGAAAAGATAAACTTGTTACACCAAGTTTTCGGCTTCATAAAGTGAGTATGTCCTTTTTGGGGCAAGGTGTTCGCTTCTATAATAAAATTCCACAGACAATTTTGAATCTACCACTTATGAAATTTAAATCTTATATCAAGCGGTGTTTACTAAATAAAGCTTATTATTCCGTTAATGAATATATTGCAGATAATGTGGCATGGAATTAATATACGTTGAGTTTCATGCGGGATATATATCTTAATTGTACATTTGACAAATGTAATGTGATTATTTTTGAAAAGAGTAACTGTAGAGTTTCTTGCCGTTTCTTCTCTGCAGAATCTACCTTCCGAATCGGCGGTAGCTTCACTTAGGCGGACATAACAGACTGTATATTTGACGATTCAAAAACGCTTAAAAGCCTATTTGAATAAAGAATATTTTGAGTTTGAGTTTGAGTGTCAAATATTCTGCCGCCAAATAGTAGTGCTTAGGCATTACTATGTTCCGGTTTGAAGGACACTGAACGCTAGTGAAACTACTGGGCAGACAAGATTTAAGAACTAATATCTCGAGGTTGGCAACGCGTGAGTGGCACCTACTAATGTTTTTTTTTTTTTTTTAGGTGGAGAAATCCTCATGGATACCCCGGAGCTGGGGCTGCCGGGGTTATGTGAGACTCTTACTCACTAAAACTCCACCAGGTTTCGTCTCTACGCAGTCGACGGCCGGGGGCATTCATGCCGAGCACTTGACCCCGTCTGACCGTCGTTACGTTTGTCTGCGTCAAAAGCGGACGCAGACTCTCCTCGCCCTGTTGGGCATGAGAGCGAGCAGAAACCCAAAAGGCTCGCTCTACCTACTAATGGTGCTGCAAGCGATCGTAGGCTACGGCAACCACTTACCATCAGGTGGGCCGTATGCTTGTTTACCAACTTGTAACATAAAAAAAAAAATAAAAGAAAATAAATGAACCTTAATCATTTGTCCACCATATAAATACAAAGACGACGTCGGATTTACTTTTGTTTCAAAGCTTACGTCGTTGTAACGAAAACAGCTATTTCAGAAGGATCAACAACTTGACCCCGATATCAAAGTTACCCGCGAACGACCGAACTGTCTTGCCTTTATCAATGAAATTAATTTGCCCCCAACAAGACCCTCGGGAGAATAAATGGGATCCACAGATCGTATTGGGTAAAATGGATAATACAAATGCTTGTGATAGATGTCTCTGGTACCCACCCAAAAGAGTATTAATTATCATGTCTGAATATATTTTACTTCCCTCGCCCACGTTGTCTTTCGGGTAGCTAACCTGCCTTAAGTGAAACAGGTCGGGGATTCGATTCCCGCTCGGAGCAATCATTCAATCAAATCAATGAAACGCGACACAGGATATCACTATCCTAATGGGAGCCGTTGAGTGTGTAGCTTTTATATATTCTTCTAAGTTTCTAAGTTTCGTATACTGATATATGGACGCAAATAAGCCATACCATGTCAACCCGCAAAATTGAAAAAATTGAGTTATATATGCAGAAGTGTTGGTAAATGGCTGAAGAACATTTTTCTTTAATATTTGTAGGGTTTTAAGCTTTAAAACTTCTAAAAAGCCTCTTTTTCAATCATGCAATTTACGTATTTTTAATCGTTTTTAGTTATATTATATACGAAATATGCAGTTTGTATACTTATTTTTTGTGAAAATAAGTAAAATTACTTACATAAATCTGAAATTGACAAATACTTAAACAATACATTAAAACAAATCATATAAAACAATATGTTCAAAATTTTCAAATGTGTTTTTCTCGAAATGACATTCGTGTGGGTGACATGGTATTGCTTATTTGCGTCCATATAGCCTATAGACTTCCCCAAGAAATGTAAAAATATTTTTATCAAATCCGGTCAGTAGTTCCAGAGAGTAGAACTTTCAATCAAAGAAACGAACTCTTCGGTTTTATAATAATGGTATAAGATATCTAATTTTTGATAATTCGTTTTACAACAATTATGGTATATACGTAGTGATAGTAATTACCACATATACGCACACATACACACTTTTTTATGTAAAACTAAATGAATTTCCAAAATTTTTTCATCCATAGATTCATATAAAATTCAATAGAAAATATTCACGCTTCAAAGACCATCACTTTTATTCCAAAATCCCGTGAAACCAAACACTTTATAGCTCAGTTCATTTCGTTAGCCAAGCGAATGTAGTTTGGCCAGAATCTAGTACGAAAACACTATTAAAAGGTATTGGTTAAAAAAATACGCAAAAACATTTCACTCGTATATCACATGAGACTATTACTTTTTGTTTTCCATTTACTGATAGGCGTTGAATTTGTTTTATTACTCGTGAAAATTGTTTTGAAACATAAAAGATGACGGTACTCATAAAAGTTAAATAATTATTATATTCGGACCCGCTGTGACCGTGGCTCCACTCACTTTAATGTAGTGTTTTGTTTTAACATTGTAATTTCATTTTTTGATCCCATAGAGTCCCCCTATGGCGATTAGGGTTCCGCTGAGTTTTAGTGGATATTGCCGCTTGATTAACGGACAAGTCCCACACTAGCACTGCCTAGTGTACTGGATGAGTACACAACGTGCAGTCTTTTTCATCCTACCATTATTTCCGGTATTTCATTTACCCAGGGTCTGCTTATTACTCTTATCCGAATTTGACAGGTTACTAATTTTAACACAGAGCGATTGATATCTGACCTCCGCAACCCTAAGGACGAACCAGTAACTCATAGGATAACAGCAAATTAGCTATCAAGAGTTAACGATTTTTGTAAGATGTTTTGTGATAAAAACTGACCGACGCTTAACTTGCTCTCTGAGGCATGGTGGGGAGACCCAGAAGGACAAACGCCTGGACCGAAACAGATATTTGTAACAAACATCTGCCCAAGCGGGAAGCGAACCCGTAACCGTCGAGACTAAAGGCAGACTCGCAACCCACAACGCCCCGATGGTGTCAGTCAAGTATACTACGTGCATTGGTGTGCAATGCATATCTGAACGAAAACAAAAAAAAGGGAACCAAGGACATATCCGGGAATAAAAGTACCTATATGCTATCCCAATTAATAAGCTGTATATATAAATTTTGATCCGTTCAGTAGTTTTTGCACGAAAAGTAACAAAATCTCTCATACTCAGTTCTAGCTTTCATTTGAAATAACTTCTGATGAAGTGAAACAGAGATGAAATGTAATTGGAGAATATACTTTATCTTTTTCCTGCTTGACTTTTTAGAAAAATTTTGTCGCTTTCCACTGATGCGTGCACCAAAAAACACACACACAGACCGATAGACAAACCGCCCTATATTTCTAAAAATGAAAAAAATATAATCGCTCTTTTTAGTCCCCTGCATTTATTTCTCTTTTCATAAAAATCTTAAACGTACATATACGTCATTTTATGTAAATAGGACAATATTTAAAATGTTAATAAAATTAATTCTTATAGAAAATGCTGATATTTTATGGATAACAAATAATCAGTTTCAACATGAACGATGCTGATGAGTTACTGATATACTAAACGGTACAAACATATTTGTTTAGGCAAGGTTGTTGTTCTTGTGGTTCTCTTTAGCACAGTTTGAATCCGTTATTTTACATTGTTTAAACAATTTAAAATAATCGATCGTTAGCTGGGCAATGGAATTATTTAGTTTATACAATAGCTATTGAAGCATTATTGGGCAAGCCTTGACTCGAGACGACGTTGTGGCGCAGCGGTCGCTTTTGACCATGCAAATCAGGCAAATCTTCCGGTCTGGGTGTGTTTGTCCTTGTCTATGTTTCCGGAGCCCCGACACAGGATATCACTAACCTAGCAGAGCAGTTGAGAGTGTAGCGTTTAATTATTATTTTCAAGCTGTCGTACAGCGAATTCGTGATGTCAAAGAAACTGTTGAAACTGCCACGAATATAATAGGGCTTACCATAAGCTCTTATTGCGATTGAAATGACGACCTAAACTGAGCTGGTTCACTATTTTGTACCATGACATACATATTTATACATCACGCTTTTATAAAATCTAAATCGGTTCAGAATTGAATTGGATCGAAATAGAATTGTTACTAAAGTATTAAGCCCCCTGATGTAAGCTTTTAAAGTCTACACCTTAGATAAGCGGCATGTTCTTCTACATATATTCACACTTAAAGACATATGCATTCTGGATTAAAATAGTTTAGTTGGCCGGGTAAAATATTTCAAATTAAAATTTTCTTCATCTTTTTATGAAACCCGTGAGCAAACTAAAAGACAAGATTAAATAACTGTAAAAAGCAATTTCTGGCTAAAAGGCTTGTTGAAAGAAGGTACTGGAAAGAAGTATCTTAACATTTTTTTTTTTTTCAGAATAAACAGGATAGAATATTTTTTGTTCGGTGTTATCCTAAATGCTCTGAAAGGGTTGAAAGCCCTAAACAAACAAATGAGGGATGAACGAAGACAATTTTGGATGTAATATTACGAAAGAAAAACTTTACGGCATTGTTGAAAATGTTTTTAATTTGATTTTTTTTAACTTTTATAGAGAAAAAAAAACTTGAGAGGTGTCTAGGGACACCCGGATGGAACGAAGTTCCTTTCGATTAATTAGTAAAGGAATTGTAATTTTTTTTTTTAAGTTATAATAATATTTTTTTAATTTATTATTTATTATGTACAAAAACAAATCAACAAAAATAATCGTCGCGACACCACACTGTTCAAAACAAATAGAAAGACGAAACGAAAATAACTGGCTTGCTTTCTATGAGAGAGAGAGAGACAGACAGAGAAACACGCGCACGCCGCACGGTTTACAACTATAGCAAAAAGTGTCGTGACAACTTTTCGTAAGAATTTTTTCCGTCTAGCCCCTTTCACAACGCGCGATAAGGAACTTCGTTCCAATAATTATATTCATAAAATAGACAAGACTTACACGTAGTCTTGCGAGAATTAATAGTGAATACTGAAGTTCTTCTTCTTCATATCGAGTGATTAATGGTTAAACTAGTGTAAGAGTTGTTCAGGTTGCCCTTGCCCACGTGAGGGCTGCCCCTTTTGTCACGGCTGAATCTCTGTACTTGGCCCCCCGCTCGGTGACGCTGTCAAGACCAGTAGGGCGAACAGCAATACACATTCCGAAAAAAAAGGTCGCCCTTATAGGCCTCTGAATTGACTTTTCGACTATTGCCCAATTGATAACAACCGGGACCGACTTTCTAGGTGACCTGCACAGCACGGAGATGTTTAGTTGAAATACCACTATACGATCACCCATCTAGTGACTGATCGCGCCTAAAGGTGCTTAGCCTACTGATCGTTTACTGGTCAGTGACGGAGAGATGGAGGAGTATCGATTTTCGAATATATTAGGGAGTTACCATAGCCTTATTATATGTAATAAACATACACACTCAACGGCCCCCATTAGGATTGTTATATCCTTTGTCCGGAAACACATACAAGACAAGGACAAATACACCCAGATCGGAAAATATGCTTGAATGTTCAATACAAACATATTATGCTCGAACCCGCGACTTGTGACGTTTAAGGCAGGTTCGCTACCGCTGCGCCACAACTTCGTCAGTTTTTTTTTCTTTCTTAAAGAATACTAGCAATGCTTTTTTTTAAATTGCATTACTAATATTCCTATTGCCTCCCCAAAGAAGCTCGAAGCTTGCGCTAGGAGTGGGTACGACAATAGCCCATGGGGTCAGGATCGAAGCTGTGGCCCTCGCGTTAACGGAGCGAAGTCGGCCCTACTTCCGTTGAACTATTGAGGCTTCAAATATATTATTAACATAGTAATCCCTTTCATACTAATAAAACGTCCAAGGTTTTGCTGGTGCTCCTTCAAAAAATCCTCATTAACGCAACGAAATTAAGTTAGTCACCAGTTTGCAATATATTCGAATGACGTTATTTAAAATTATAATAATCCGGGTTTCAGACATTTATTCCTCAAAAAGAATACACAATATTCACTTATATGAGAAATAACAATATGAACAAGGCGAAGCGTACACACATATTTTGCAAGTCAAAATACAAAAGAAACACAAATAATTTAAATGACGGTAATCTTAGAATATAGGTTACAATATCAACAAAACACAGCATAATATAAAGAAACTGGATGTGTGTATAATTATACTTATATAGATTTATAGGAAAGGAGTTTTTGTTTTTATTTGTTTTGGGTGTTTTATAATCCAATAAATTTCGTGTGTGCGTAATTTTCTGGTCCAAGAAATTTCAGGTAAGACTAAAACTCAGCCGCTTTTCTGTAATAAGTCTTTACCTTATATGGACGCAAATAAGCAATACCATGTCAACCCACACGAATGTCATTTCGAGAAAAACGCGTTTGAAAATTTTGAACAACTTGCTTTATATGTTTTTTTTTTATGTATTGGTCAAGTTTTTGGCAATTTCAGATTTATGTAAGTTGTTTTACTTATTTTCACAAAAATAAGCATACAAACTGCTTATTTTGTATATAAAATAACCCAAAACATTTAACATAATAAATAAATGGCATGATTAAAAATTGCTTTTTAGAAGTTTTAAAGCTTAAAACCCTACAAATTTTAAAGTTCTTCAGTCATTTACCAACACTTCTGCATATATAACTCAGTTCTTTCAATTTTGTGGGTTGACATGGTATTGCTTATTTGCGTCCATATATCCATCTCGTTTTTTGAAAATTGAACTCCACAGTTAAGTACCCAAAAATAGCTATCTGGGTCACAGTATTGAACGTATACGAAAAATTTTAAGCAAGTGCTTTTCACTGTAAATCGTCTACATGTATAATTTATTCAGAATCGGAGACGCAGTTCTTCATTTATCGAATGTCGCATTTAATTCAAACCTCTCGCGATTTTCTTTTAAACGCACTGAAAGCTATACTGAAACAATTTATTTTATTTTTTCTGGGAGTTTCAACGAGAAGTGCCTTACCCGACTTTTTGTCTTAATAAATGGACGCTCTTTTTATTTAAATAAATTTTATATTGTATATCTGAGTGCTGAACTCTAAAACTGCGGCATATATGTTATTGTTGAGATGGATGTGTGGAGTAACAAGAATGGATTTATCAACTCTTTTTAAATGTGATTAAGTTGGCAAGCATGTTGGTATAACCTCTGTCACAACAGAGATTATTCCACCAGTGCAATCAGTCACACTGGTGGTAGGTCTTTTGTTGCAAGAGGCCGGCTAGGTAGGTACCACCGCAGTGTCAAATATTCTGCCGCCAAATAGTAGTGCTTAGGCACTACTGTGTTCCGGTTTGAAGGGCATTGTACGCTAGTGAAATTACTGGGCGAACGAGATTTAAGAACTAATATCTCGAGGTTGGCAACGCGTGAGTGGCACCTACTAATGGTGCTGCAAGCGCTCGTAGGCTACGGCAACCACTTACCATCAGGTGGGCCGTATGCTTGTTTGCCAACTTCTAACAAAAAAAAAAGCAAACATACGACCCAGATAAGATAAGCGGTTGTCGTAGCCTATGAGCGTTTGCAAGACCATACATTTGTAGGTGTCACTCACGCGTTACCAACCTTGATTCTTGATTTCGATTCTTAAATCTCTTTTTCCTAGTAATTTCACTAGCTAGTGTTCGACTCGAAACAGTATATCGTGTTGCAGTAGAATAATGCAGTGGTACCTACCTAGCCGGCCTTGCAATAAGAGGTCTACCAAAAAATATAGAAAGGGACGACTATCCTGGTATAGAGAAGAGAGGAAATGTATATGGCTAAAAATACTATCGATGTGAAAGTGAGCAGCAGTTCGTGGAGAGTGAGAGAGAGAGAGAGAGTACCGCAAAAATTTACCTAAGTGTAGACATGACAATTGTTAGAATAGAATGCACTTTTTTTTTTTTTTTTGACGCAGAGAAATGCATTTACGCACACCACTCGCCTAGCGTGTTCCGAAGAGCACGCTAGCGAGTGGTAGTGTGTGACTCGACCACCTGTGAAGCAGGTGGTAATACCCACTAAAACTCTGCGAATCCGTCTACGCCATATTGGGACGTCATGGGACCACTTTCGCACACTACCATGACGCCCCGGCGGAAAGGCCAGCCTTTGGGGGCCACCATCTTGAGGAAGCTTTGAGGGGTCGTGTGAGAGGCTTCAGTGCTCCATCACACTCCCCTCCTGGGCTTGACGGCCGGTAGGGGCTCCGAACCTTGGAGCCGTCGCACCTTTCATGGTGGGTGGGGAGCATTTATTCCCGCCCATCATGTGGTTAGAGGGGCACCCTGCATCTGCGCAAACCGCACAACGCAGCGGGTTGCTGCAGCCACGTGCAAAGTGGCCTTCGCCACCGCAGCGATAGCAGAGGTGGCCCCTCTCTACCTTGGACGGGCAAGTTGGCCTTGTGTGGCCAGTGCCCATACACTTAAAGCACCGCAGGGGGCGCTTGTCGAGTACTTTCACTTTGGCCGAGGTCCAGCCGACTGAAAGCCGACCAGCCCCGACCAGCAGTTTGGCTGCGGCAAGGGGGCACCTCACCACAACCGCATCCATTCTTCCAGTGCCTTCAGTGATCTCACCGACTTTCACTGTCCCAACGGGGCAGCTGCAAGTGCGGGCGACCGCATCGGCAACTCCCTCCGGCGTCACCGAGTCCTCCAGACCGGTAAGCCGCAAGATGCCCTTGGCTGAGGGCAGGGAGACTGATACCATATCCGCAAGGACATGGCTCATCCGCCCTGCCAGTGCCTCCGCTGCCTCCTGGGAAGTCCCAGTGGGCAGCTCCAGCATGCGGCCATCCGTCGCTGAACGACGTATGGTGACGCCCGGGCCAATCCCTAATTGGGACAGGACCACCTCCTTCTGTACCTTAGAAAAGGCTTCTGCGAAAGTTACACCTCGCGTCTCCGCCGCCGGCAACAAATGCATAGCAATTGCTATGTTCTTGCGCACGGCGGGGAGTTTCGGCTTCGGTAATGCAGCCTTGGGAAGTGTTAGCCTCGCTGGAGCTACCTGATCGGTAGGCTCCTTAGAGAGGAAGACTTTTTCCTTGCCCTTCCGTCTTACGACGCTAGACCAACCCTCTCCGGAAGGCCCCGCCACAGGTTCGACTGGTTCTGGGGCAGGGAGAACCAGTTCCGAAGAGGTGATGGCAACCGTCGCCGTCTCTTAAACAGCTGGGGGCTGGGGGGCAGGCGCCACTGTACAGAATAGAATGCACTAAAATGACGTGCTGTGACCCCACTTAGTAAAGGAACGGGCACGAAGAAGGAGAAAGTTTGGTAGATGTTCTTTGATGTGTTGCCTTCTTAACTTTAACTTTGATAGGTGTCCTTTTTTTCATGTGCACTACTAGGTAGTAATAGTGTGGGATTCACCACTCGCTAACCCAGCTATGTAATACCCACCAAAACCCAACAATCCGCCTGCACTATAGTGGGAAGCCAAGCGAATCAATCGCACCCGCTGCTGATCTTCAATGCAGGGAGTCGAAGAGCCCTTCCACCGAGACTACCTTTTTAATCAGGTTCTTTCCCTCCAAGACCAACCGGCATAAGGTTTTAGACAGATTGTCTTCCTATTCCACCTTCCAGGACACTAACGTCATAGCAGGGTGCCTTGAAATCAGCCAGCCAGGAATCATGACATGATTTCCTCCTTCATAATGTCTCAATTTCAACAAAAATCATATGAATATTGTACTTACATATACTAAATCAATTCATTCAATCACTTAGTACTAATAACCTTGCCTACACGCGACCGCGCCCTGTCGCTCTTAGCTCAATTACGAAAAGAAATATTCAAATCCAAAAAGTATTCAATAAAAGCTGTTAAATAATTAAATAAGGCTCGAATATGAAAAATTAATAATAAAATGAAATTTTCAATACGGTTTATGAAAAGAATGTTTAATTTACCGAAACATTTCGTTCCTCTTTGTTACGATACAAAGACGATATTGTTAAGCGAATAATGGAATTATTTTTGCCATTGTTTTAATATAATCTTTTAAATTTACGTTAAAAATGGATTAACAAAAAGTAATCTATTCCTTTCAATGTTTGTGTATGTCCGCTTGTGTGGACTAAAATAAATAAATAAACGCTACACACTCAACGGCCCCATTAGGATAGTTATGTCCTGTGTCGGAGACACAATGACAAGGACAAATACCCAGACCAGAAGACATGTTTGTATGTTCAATACGAACATCTGCTCCGAGCGAGAATCGGACCCGTGACCTGTGGCGCTCAAGACAGGTTCACCACAACATTGTCAAACTATATACGATTAACGCTTTTCTTATTAAGTATAATTACTAATCGTGACATTGGCTGAATGCCGTCGGTGAATCGTAGGCGCGAATCGTATTGCTTATTCACTTTAATTCACCAATATTGTTATTACTTATTTTGTACCTTACTTAATATTACAAAATATATCCTTATAACATAGAAAATAAAATAGCAAACAATCTTAAAAGAAATATAAACCGGATAAGAAGTTCGAAAGCACCTGATACTGCTTTGCGGAATATCTGACACTGGGGTGGTATCTACCTAGCCGGCCTCTTGCAAAAAACGAAAATACAGAGGGATGTTGAAATGTAAAGAATGGATATAAGCCATAGAGCTAAACTTACCTGTAGTAATTGAGAACCTGTGCGAAGACTCCAGGGTGTCTGTCGAAGAAGTACTCGTTGAGGACCGGATCGTAATTGGCGAGCGCTTCCGTCAAACGGGACAGACGCGTCGCCGGGATCTTCTTCAATGTAGCTTTGTATGTCTCATGCCTTATACCACCAACGTTTAGAACCACGCGGTTCTCCGCGTCCATGTTGAGGAGATTCATATCTGTTGAAAGAACGGATAATCTTAATTTTCATTCAAGACACGAAACTAAAAATTTAGAATAACTGTGAAAATAGACATAGATTTTATGGGACTAAGTTGGCAAGCAAGCATACGGTCCACCTGAGCGGTCATTCTAGCGGTCATTCTAGCCTATGAGCGTTTGCATTTGTGTGTCAGGTGTCACTCACGCTTTACCAACCTCGACATATTGGTTTTTAAATCAGCTTTGCCTAGTTATTTCACCAGCTACAGTTTCCTTCAAACCGAAACACCTATAATGCAAAACACACTGCTGCTTTGCGGTAGAATGTTTGACTCTGCGGTGTTACCTGCCTAGCTGCCTTCTTGCAATAAAAGGCCTACCAAGGGAACATAAAAGTCTCATGTCTAATGAAGATTGCTATGAGTCCTTGTTACGAAAACTGCAATATATATCGAATCTTGTGTGTAGGTTAATTTCCCGACGTGCGCGCCATACTAATTGATCTATTTTGAAAAAGTTTAGAAAAGTTTGATCTTGAAAGTACTTGGATATTTCAGGATTAAACAAGCAAATTCATAAGGGTCTATGACAGACTCATCAAAATCCATTCACAATTTTACAAATGGTGAATATATTTCTATCCGCTAAAAGCTTACGTGTCTATTTATATAGCACTGAATTTACAAATTCACTTTTAAAATACACAAAAAACGAGCACAACACAAAAATACATGAAAAACTATGGGATAAACTGTCCACATGAAGAGGTAATGGAGTTATGAAGATTATTATAGCTAGTGCTTTATTAAATAGACTTTTTCATTGTATAAATTCCAACATGACTTGTGATTACATTAACCGGGACTGACAGCGGTCTTCTAGTGAATAATTCAAGTGATCTCTGAGGCGTTCCCTTATATAAATATGAATATTTTTAGGGACAACCCTAATAAAACATTTCTTTTAAATTGTCGACTGTAAAAGTCTGAATTAAAGTTGACATTTTCATCAATAACCTTAAAGGTTTCGGAAATTTTAAATTATTAAAATATTTTTTTTAGAATGTGTATTGCTATTGGCCTTGATAGAGTCATCGGGGGCTGTGTATTATATAATTAATGGATATTGATGGAGGCAGTCGGCTCGGAAGGGGAACTACTAAACTCGCACCGAATCTCGACGTGAAATATCAGTCCCGTCCTTGTCACAGCGGGTCACATTTGTGAGTACTATTTACTACTGCTACTATTTATTTTTATATAGTCCCAATTACGCATTTTCATACGTAGGTAGATAATAATTATGTTAGATTAGATTAGTGGCGTAATTTAGGGATGGCCCCTATAATAGTGTTACGGGCTGGGGTTCGCGAATTTGGAAACAAACACTTAATGGCTCTAAATAAGACTTTATTGAGATCTAGATTACACGACAGAACTTCTCAAATCACAGGTCAATCACAGTCCAAAAGAATAGCCGAGGTCACTAATTAATGTACTGGTTCACTGGTATCACTTGTAGTTTCTTAAATTCGTTGCTCAGAACTGAATGATTCAGTCAACGCGCCGGGCCGCTTATAAAACGTGGAACACGGGTTCGAAAAAGTTCCGTCCGCGGAACGCTATATGTTTCGAGAATACATCTTTCTAGAACGCGCGCGACGTTAAGGAAATAAACAGAGAGAGTAGCAAGCGATTTTGAACCTTATGACCCGGTGATAAGGTTCTCCGTAACAATAGACTGCAGTAACTGTTTTCAATCAGACATAGGCTGGTTTTAAATCTTTAATAATACAACATAATTAACTTACTGTATCTCCTCAACCTAACACAACTTCAATAATGAGCTGTTACGGTGATCGGCTCTGGCCGCGTCTTGACATGGTCTCTATGTAATCATCTTCTAGTCTGCTGAATCTTGCTTGTGATGGCATTTCTGATAAGGCGATGAAACCTGTAAAGATATTTATTTATATTAAAATTAAGACTCCAAACTATATATTACTAACACCTTAAAGTGAGTAAAGTAAGTATATTTTCGAACTGAAGTCCATCTTTTGCCACTCTACATGATAAATAAAACGCCTATAAATAAAAAGAAGAAAATATTTGGTTCTGTAAAAATAGAATTTGACACTACTCCTGGCTTACACGATTTCCATTTTTAAGTCATAATGGCAAACAAGGTTGCAGTACGAGATGATGGCGAGAAATCATTGCACCCTATGTTATATATTTTTTGAATAAACGCTACACACTCAACGGCCCCCATTAGGATAATTATATCCTGTGTCGGGGTTCCGGAAACATTCACAATGACAAGGACAAACACAACCAGACCGGAAAACATGCCTGTACGATTAATACAAACATCTGCTCCGAGCGGGAATCGAACCCGCAACCGTCGAGGCTTAAGGCAGACTCGCTACCCACAACGCCACAACGGTGTCAAAGCTTTATAGTTTGATAATATCATCGTGCTTTGCCACCTGTATTGAAGTGGTTATAAGAAAAGGGAAGAGAGAAGTAGTAAAAAAGGGAATAAAAGGCGAATACATGACGGACATATCAACGCCTAGCCTAAACCTGTGGACCGAGAAAGCAGAGTTTTTTCACAGCTGTTATTTTTAAAACATCAATTAAACTTTGAGGGGTGAAATTTTGTATGTAGGTTCGTAAGCGGTACATTAGAAGCATTAAACTTTGTTTGGCGAACAATTAAAGATAAAGAAACACGTGTTTTAACCTTTTCTAAAATTCTACCCCTGAAGGGTTGAAATAGGGGTTCTAATTTTGTCTTAAAATCGTTATTCAAGTGGGCGAATCCACCAGCAGGTGGTAGTATAAACAATATCCCTAAAAGTCACTAAAAGGTTTTTAAATCTAAAAAAATGTTTGTCCCAGTTTGTATAAAGTAAAAAATATGAGTTTTAATACACTTCCATTACCATATTCCGCACCGTAAGTAATATAAGAGGTTTTAATATACAAAAGGTGCTCTCGTTGTAAGGAAAATAAAATTAAGAATTCTCTTTCCTTTAATATTTACGAAGCGAGGTATAAAAGTCTAATTGGAGCGATTGCCTGAAGGTTTCTATGATTGTATAAATATGTATATATGCTTTTTCAACGATAATTGCTAGGGCTAGAATCTTATAGCAAGCCTGACTTTAGCGTCGTTGGTCATGGACTCGATTGCCGCTTGAGACAGATGTTTGTATTGAACATATGTTGTCCTTGTGACAGTTTCCATCCGTTTCCTGAGACAACGTTAAACTATCCACAATGTAAAACCTGACAATAATCTATGGATAGGTATTTTTTTTTTTTTAATTTGGAAAGTAGGGCAGATGATTTTACACCACCTGATGGTAAGTAGAAATAAAATCCAAACGCGAAGGCAGCTAACAAAGTTGCGGAATGCAACCGCGTTAGCCACCGTCGCCCAGCCTACCCGCAAGATGAAGTTGCACCTACTAATGGTATTGCAAGCGCTTATCGTCTACGGCAACCGCTTACCCTCAGGTGCGGTGTGTATGGTTGCTTGCCAACTTAGTAAGTTATAAAAAAATGATCCAATGCAGAGTGATATCTCTGGCGCTTAGGTGAACATACACTTAAGTCACTTGCCTTGCTTTGACCTTTGATTATTAAAAAAAAATTAAAGGTCATTATTCCCAATCTGACATTTACTCCTATTGACAAAGAACGCCCTAATACTATTGTGTTGAATTATTTTCGGGAAAACAAGTCTATTGTATACACTAATTAGGTTGAATTTGTAATGTTATTATTTAAATGTTTCTCCGTAAGGCAATGTAAGCTCATTATATTTTGCTATTGGGTCCCAAAGGTCCCCTTTTATTGTAAATTTAGATTATAAGTATCAAATTATGATTGCGTGACCTTTCATGTGTAAAAAATAATAGTATATGCTTACTTGTTTATTGATTGAAGGCCAAAGGTTTTTTTGGGTTCTGTAAATTTGACGAAAATACATTCAATTCCCAAAGGGTTAAAGGACATTTTATTTACCTCAAAATTTATACCTTCATAAATAAATCTCACAAAGGAAGTATATTCGTAGTCTGTCCTTATTAAAGTAGAACAATTTCACGTTCTGTGAAGGATTATATAGGTTTTTTTTAACGTAAAATGAACTTTAGGTAAAAGATTTAAGGTATATTTTCGCAGGAGCCTAAGACGAATTTTTTTTCACCGCTGGGAACGATATGAAATGTAGCTATGGAATGAACAAAGGACGTGATATAGACTGGAAATTGTACAGATAAAAAGATACAATTGTTAATTTTTTTTACGTTAACAAGAATAGAGTTGGAATTAATATACATTGTACATAATAATTATAGATATTACTGGTGGTAGATCTTTTGTTGCAAGAGACCGCCTAGGTACCTCCGCAGTGTCAAATATTGTACCGTAAAGCAGTAGTGTCTTTGGCACTACTGTGTTCCGATTTGAAGAGCACTGTAGGCTAGTAAAATTAGAAGGTAAAGGAGTTATAAAAACCAATATGTCACGGTTATACTAACAGTGTTGTAAGCGCTCATAGGAGCAACGGCTTATCATTATACTAGCGGCCCGCGCCGGCTTCGCACGGGTATAAAATATATAGCCTATGTCATTAACTGGAAAAATGATTAAAGTCGATCCAGTAGTGTTGATTTATTCATTACTGCCCGTGGCCCGCACGCGTTAAATGTAATTAATTATTTACGACATCACATTAGAAACCTCAAAAATAACAGTATTTCTTCACTATTTAATGGATGTTATTACATACATATAAACCTTTCTCTTCAATCACTCTATCTATTAAAAAAACCGCATCGAAATCCGTTGCGTAGTTTTAAAGATTTAAGCATACATATAATATATGCCTATATCCCTATATAGGGACTGAGAAAGCGACTTTGTTCTAAACTATGTGGTTAGTGATGGCCCGCTTATTTGCTTATTGCGCATTATATGCTTGCTTGACAACTTAGTAATATGATAAAAGATATATCGAATGCACATATTACTAGCCGACTTCAAAAGGAGGAGGTTTTTAATTTGTCTATATATTACGTGATAATTTCAAATGATTATTTTTATCGAAATATACATATTTTCAAAGTCGCCTATATAAATTGTGATGAAAATATGATGATCTGTACATGATGACGATACTAAAGTATTTCAATTAGTAGAATATGTTGTACGGTAACATATTCTACTAATACTAAATTTCAGCCATGGTTTAAAATGGTATCGAACAACTTTTTGTAGGAGAAGAACGCACGTTGCAAGATTTAGATTTTTTTATTGTATATTTTGATGAGATCTCATATCTTTTTAGGAACTACAATTTGATACTTCAAAATCACACTTTAATAGAAATTTAAAATCCTTTAACTACTTTATCATTTCATCGCAGACCAACATCGTGATATGGGTTTTTTTTAATTTCCAATTATATTGAACTTTGTCGCGGTTTTTCAAATTTTTGTTTTGGTTTTGAACACGCACAAGAACCATAGAAGCTCGATTATAAAACTCTATTAGGTATTTATTAAATATATTAAGTATATTATAAAAGTTTTTCATCAAGAAGAATTTATCGTTTTAAAAACTCCGAATTATGATTACCCTTATCTCTAGCGTGAAAAGAAATACATAATGGCGAGCAAGGTTGGTAAACTCTCCGCTAGTTATTAAAGATGTTTTCATAGTACAAACTTTTCCTCTACGTGAGGGAATTAAATACTTCTATATAAGGTAAAGATTGAAAGAGTGGAGTGGAAAGAGTTATCCACTTCAGAAGTACTGCTTATGAAAAATGTATAGAGTTGAAGTAATGAAGCTAAGATCCACCTTGAAGTTTTATTGCATAAGTTTTATCATAGTATGAATATTAATTGCCATAAAAATTTTAATACTGTTCACTATCTTTTGAAATTAAATATTTATTAATGAACTGCTTTTAATTAATTTGACATAATGGCGTGGCCCTACCACTACGCACGCAAAGAAGTAGTGGCTTTGGCATTACTGCTTTGAGGTAGCCAGCCTCTTGTAACAAAAGACCTACCACCAGCTTGACTGATTGCACTGGTGGAATAATCTCTGCTGTGACAGAGATTATCCCAACAGCAGGCGATGGGGTCGTCACGTCTCGATGCCGTGTGACGAGTGCTTAGCATTGACAGCCTGATCTGCGTATTTGAGCAAGTCACTCGTAGCAATGACGTCGTCTATTGCGTAGCGTGTTTATCTATACTGCGGACACTATCACCTACAAGTTCTTACAAAACATAGCTAGACACACATGTGTATGCTATACGTGCGTTCCAAGAAAATGCTTTACCAAATTAGATATTATAAAAATTATACATTCCGATTAATATTCAATCAAAAATGAAGTGAATAAATTAATAATTCTATTAAAATTCACGGGACCGATTTTCGTTTCATCATTTTAAGTCACCCGACCGTGACGTCTGCTTTTACATTCATTGAATGAGAGAAAGAGCTTCTTAAAATATTTATACGATTTCAAAAAGGTTACAGTTGAATTTAAATAGTTTTTTAATAGATTATTACTTTCTTTGATAGTCATTGAAACTTTATAATAATGTTTCTTACATTGAGACGGGATGCTTTATGGCTATAAACTTGTATTTTTGGTGAGAATGAGACGCTCATAGCCAGGTGCACCCTCTGATCGGTAAACGATCGGCAGGTTAAGCAACTTTAGGCGCGGTCAGTCACTGTATGGGTGATCGCATAGTGGTATTTCAACCGAGCGTCTCCGTGCTTCGGAGGGCACGTAAAAAGTCGGTCCTGGCTGTTGACAATACGACAACAGTCGATAAGTCCAGTCAGAGGCCTACAGGCGACCTGAACAACTCTTAACACTAGGTTGGCCACTTAGCACTTACCACTCGATAAGAAGAAGAAAGTGATGGGCCGCATAAAATATTGAATATACATAAAAGATATTATACACATAGAGATAAGTAGTAGTAGAAAGGGTCATCCTTTCTTGTATATATGTCCCACATCTTCCTTATCATTCATCATTATTTGATCCTATCCCCACTTTCAAACTTCTCCCCCAATGTCTTTAAAATAGTTGCCAACGTACTATAATGGTAATTGCTAAGTTACTATACTAATTTCTATCTATTTCTGTTTTTTTTTTTTTTTATGTTAGAAGTTGGCAAACAAGCATACGGCCCACCTGATGCTAAGTGGTTGCCGCAGCCTATGAGCGCTTGTAGCACCATTAGTAGGTGCCACTCACGCGTTGCCAACCTCGAGATATTAGTTCTTAAATCTCGTTCGCCCAGTAATTTCACTAGCGTACAATGCCCTTCAAACTGGAACACAGTAGTGCCTAAGCACTACTATTTGGCGGCAGAATATTGGACACTGCGGTGGTACCTACCTAGCCGGCCTCTTGCAACAAAAAGACCTACCAGTGTGACTGATTGCACTGGTGGAATAATCTCTGTTGTGACAGAGGTTATCCCAACAGCGGTTATGTCACTATACTTAACTCTAATTTTCACTAAATATGAACCTTTTGAAGTTTAATCAACAAAAAAACTTACCCACAGGAAAACACAAAATCATATACACGCTCTCAGTATTTTTTTGTTTCTCATTTCGAAATAACAATGGTGGTTGCATACAAAAAAAATTAGCCTGGCATTTTATATTATGGTGCGTTAAAAAATTATTATTTTTAAAGTCCATCAGAATTTGGGTCACTCGCAAATGGAGCGCGTACCGCAACGTTACGGAATAGGGTTCAACAGTGAAGTCGTTGGTGATAAAGTACACAATACACACGCCCTTGACCCGAGTAAATTGTGCGAACACTGTGAAGCTGCTACATAGATCTAGAGAGAATGGAAGCGGTATTATTCAGGGAACGAAGTTCGTTAGTGCGGCTTACGGGTAGTGCGATTTAGTAGATATCGTCACATAACGAAATGCCGTAAGCTATGTGTGTATCGAGCCTACTATAAACAAATGAGCACACGAGCAATTCTGTATATATAGAGCCTTACTGTTCTCGCCATCCAAGATTCGATAGAAATAGCGGTATCATACTGTTATGTTTCGTTATAAATATGATTTTGTATATAATGTATTTTGTATATGAATGCCACAATATTATGTTTCTCTGCGTACCATAGAAAATGATTTCCGAAAAAAAAAAACTACATTAATAAATAATAATTAAAGATAATTTAGTATGAAGGCCAAAAAATAAGAAATGCTGACACCATTTCTTATCTTATAGCCTTGGCGCCTTTTACCTAATCTGAAATTTTGTAAGTCCGATCTAGTAAAAGTTCTATATCTACGTAGAAGCCCGTCTGCTAGCGATTTGAGCCAGAGCAAAATTGCTATCTTTATGGCAGTGTTGAGACTTGTGCTTTGATTTTTTAATATAGAATATATATTTAATATTTATATGTTTAGGCGTCGGGATGTGACGACCCCATCACCCGCTGTTGGGATAACCTCTGTCACAACAGAGATTATTCCACCAGTGCAATCAGTCACACTGGTGGTAGGTCTTTGTTGCAAGAGGCCGGCTAGGTAGGTACCACCGCAATGTCCAATATTCTGCCGCCAAATAGTAGTGTTTAGGCACTACTGTGTTCCGGTTTGAAGGGCATTGTACGCTAGTGAAATTACTGGGCGAACGAGATTTAAGAACTACTATCTCGAGGTTGGCAACTTGTGAGTGGCACCTACTAATGGTGCTGCAAGCGCTCATAGGCTGCGGCAGCCACTTACCATCAGGTGGGCTGTATGCTT
The DNA here is from genome assembly GCA_023373885.1 of Hestina assimilis. Classification (NCBI taxonomy): domain Eukaryota; kingdom Metazoa; phylum Arthropoda; class Insecta; order Lepidoptera; family Nymphalidae; genus Hestina; species Hestina assimilis. The sequence goes on along the minus strand of CM041754.1, from coordinate 14,730,832 downwards.
GTTTGCCAACTTCTAACATAAAAAAAAAAAAAAAAAAAAAAAGATCTAATCGATTTTTTAGTCAAATGTAGATGATACATTTAAATGAATATGACGACGTTGTTTCGGAGCGGTAGCGAACCTGCCTTAAGGCCCACTGGTCACGGGTTCAATTCCCGCTCGGAGCAGATGATAGGCATGTTTTCCAGTCTGGATGTGTTTATCCTTGTCGTTGGATGTGTTTCCGAAACGACGCAGGATATAACTATTGTTGAAAAAAAATACTAAAACACTTTGTCGAAATTTTTCATAAAGGATTTATTTTTAACGACTGACTCACCCTGAGAACGTTTTATTTTTATAGAGATTTTAATAATATTCTGAAACGTCGTTTTGACGTAATTTCTGCTTCATCAACACAGCCATGTTGTAAGCATGGTTTTGAACATTTTGTTAAGAAGTACCACTACTTTTATGTGAAATATATCGACAAATCCTAAACTAGTAATGGACCGATTCGATTTCATTATAAAAATTCTAGAACATCCTGGAACATGCGATGATTTGATCGTACGAATTTATAAAGAAATTTCCACCGTTTAGGATTTGGAATAAATCACATTTTTTTATTTTTATTTATTTTTATTATTTTTTTTTAATTTTTTTTTAAAGAATATTAGCAATGCTTTTTCAAGGCATTAATAATATTCCTATTGCCCCTCCAAATAAGCTCGAAGCTTGTGCTAGGAGTGGGTACGACAATAGCCCAAGGGGTCAGGATCGAACCCTCGACTCTCGCGTTAACGGAGCGCATTCGGCCCTTCTACCGTTGAGCTATTGAGGCTTTAAAAAACCATTTTCTCCATTTTCAGTTTCCTGATAATTTTATATAATAAAATTCTAAATTCAGTAATTTCAACTGTACTTTCATGGGCTATGCCTTCCAATTTTATAATATTTGCACAAATTATATTAATACTGTAAAACTAAATAGAACATAATATGTTGTTATAAAGTGGCTTCATTAAAAGTTTTAACCGTCACTTAAAATATTGTTAATAATTATGTTCCTCGCAGCACAAATAGGCCGGCTCGATCGGGCAAATACTCTCTCACAGAAAATCAGCATAAAGTAACAGTTATGGCGATGACGTTGTGGCGCAGCGGTAGCGAACCCGCCTTAAACGCCACAGGTCGCGGGTTCGATTCCCGCTCGGAGCATAATATGTTTGTATTGACCATGCAAGCATATTTTCCGGTCTGGGTGTGTTTGTCCTTGTCATTGTGTATGTTTCCGGACCCCGACACAGGATATAATTATCCTAATGGGGGCCGTTGAGTGTGTAGCGTTTATTATTTATTATTATTATTATAGTTAGGTAAGTTCAGTACTGTTGCGTTTCGTGCGAAGAGTGAGATCACCGGATGTTTAATCTTCCATCCCCTCTTCTCCGTTCCTTTATCCCATCTCATCCCTCCCCTCCTATCCTTTGGGTTGGCATCTCGCATGTGATACTTCAAGTACCGCAAGCGTTCATTGCCGTGACTGCTTACCTGATGGCTTGTTTGCCAACCGCCATGGCATAAATAATACTATTATTACATTGAAGAAGACGAAGTATCCCAAAAATAAACACAACTTACGTAACATGACCTAGAGACTATGTTTATGTTTGAGTTCAAATGATTTATTAAAAATGTTGTTCCAATTCTGAGACCATAATTCTTGTTCAGCCACAAATCAAGCTCGAAAACTATTAAATAAAGACTAATGTTTATATTATATTTTCTTTAAGGTTTATAGTTGTATTAACATACTAGTTAGAACATTGATTGCTGATATTCTGATTGTGAATGCAATTTTCTTATCTAAAATATATTTTAGAGGCGGACAACTTCAAACTTTTACTGGTGGTAGGTCTTTTGTTGCAAGAGGCCGGCTAGGTAGGTACCACCACAGTGTCAAATATTCTGCCTCCAAATAGTAGTGCCTGGGTATTACTGTGTTCCGGTTTGAAGGGCACTGTACGCTAGTGAAATTACTGGGCGGACGAGATTTAAGAACTAATATCTCGAGGTTGGCAACGCGTGAGTGGCATCTACTTCTGGTGCTGCAAGCTCTCATAGGCTACGGCAACCACTTACAATCAGGTGGGCCGTATGCTTGTTTGCTAACCTCTAACATAAAAAAAAAAAAACTCAAATTCAAAATATTCTTTATTCAAATGGGCTTTTAGGCACTTTTGAATCGTCAAATATACAGTCTGTTATGTCCGCCTAAGTGAAGCTACCGCCGATTCGGAAGGTAGATTCTGCAGAGAAGAAACGGCAAGAAACTCTACAGTTACTCTTTTCAAAAATGGCTTTTTTATAACTGTTTAATGATACAACTGTTTGTGAAAGACATACACACTACATCTACCCACGGTAATTAAAAAACATGTATTTGAAGTATTTTTTGATAATATTTTTGCTGTTTTATTATACATTCTTGTTATTTTTAACCGTATAATCATAATTATAACAATAATTATTAATAAAAAGATATAATTAGATTAACATTACTTTGTTTTTCATATCACTTTTAATTATTACTATGAAATCACCAACTTAATTTTGCGCTCGATTTTAATTCGTTACTTTTTTTTAAATTCTTAAGATTCTTCATCATCAAGCAGCCGAACTCTTTAGTTTCGACTGTGCGTGGTCCACAACGCACTTGAGTGATTTTCATTTTGTATCACACGATAACTTCAGCATTCATGAACCTGTTATAAACTTCAGTAGTTAAAGTTGTTTTTTTAATCAAACCAATTATATTATATTTCTTTACTTAAAGTCCTAAGATAAAAACGGTAATTCATACAAGCATGGAAGTAAATATTTAGTGTAATTATATAATAAATATTTTCATGGCCTTCTCAATATAACAGAGTACGAAACTAGAACCGTAAAATATACGTATAATAGTATAATACAATGTGATATTTTACGTTACACCGAAGGCTTTTTCGAGGGTATTTTTAGCTAAAATAGCGACCGTTTCGTTTTCCACGGGCTTTTGACGTTGAAATAGGTGTCGTGATGTTACAAAGACCGAAATTGTCTGCCGTTTGGAACAGACTATAGATATAAATTTAAGTCTATACATGTAGGTATGTGTGTATATATATATTTGCTTCGTATCTTTTTTTTAATTTTTATATGTCAAATTGGGAAGCAAGAATACAGCTCACCTGATGGTAATTGGTTGCCGTAGCCTATAAGCGCACGCAATACCATTAGTAGGTGCCACTCACGTATTGCCAACCTCGAGATATTGGTCCTTGAATCTTTTTTGTGCAATAATTTCACTAGCCTACAGTGCCCTTCAAACCGGAACACAGTAATGCCTAAGTAATATTTGACACTGCGGTGGTAACTACCTGGGCAGCCTTCTTCATCCTAGCATTATTCCCGGTATTTTATGTACCGAGGGTCTGCTTATTACTCTTATCCGGATTTGACAGGTTACTAGTTTTTACACGGAGCGATTGCCATCTGACCTCCGCAACCCTAAGGGCGAACCAGTAACTCATTGGATAAGAGCAATTTACTTATCAAGAGTTAACGATTATTATCAGATGTTATGTTATAACAACCGGGACCAACAGCTTAACGTGCTCTCCGAGACTCACATGGACAAACGCCCAGACCGAGACAGAAATTTTAACAAACATCTGCCCGAGCGGGAATCGAACCCGCAAACGTCGAGACTAAAGGCAGACTCGCTACCCACAACGCCACAACGGTGTCAGTTGGCCAACTACCTAGGCAGCCTCTTGCAACAAAATACCTACCACCAGTATGACTGATTGCACTGGTGGAATAATCTCTGCTTTGAAAGAACGGGTGATGGGGTCGTCACGTCCCGACACCAGTAACATCACCATATGTGAATGTATATAATTTTATATAATGCTTATGGTACATTTTCATGAAATAAATAAACACCAGACACTTAACGGCCTCTATTAGGATATTGATGAGGGTTGTAGGATAGTGTTTCATCCAGACCGGAACATATGCCTGCATGGTCCTGCAAACAATATAGAAGAAGGCTTAGATCTATTTGTATTCTACTTTTATAAACGTAATAGAAGCCTAGTATTTACCAAACCATAATTACTTAAAGTCCCTCCACATTTACACTCGATACTGTCGTTCATCAATCATATACCACCAAAACACTCAGTTCACAAATCAATAACATTAGCTGTTGATGACAATCAGTCACTTGATAAATGACTAATGGCTTATACATTATTACTTAACATTTCGTTAGATATAAGAAAATATGACAATTTTATTCCTTTATAAAATAACATACTAACCTAAAACTAATTTTATTTTGAACTTTATAAATCGGATCGGCTTGTGTCACACACAGTTATAAACGAAAATGATTATAAAACATGATTCCTCAATAGCTCAGCGGTAGAAGAGAAGACTCCACTCCGTTATGTCGCAGGTTAGATCCTGACCCCCTTGGGCTATTGTTGTACCCACTCTTAACGCAAGCTTCGAGCTTATTTGGAGGGGCAATAACCTATACAGCTTCTTTAGTAAGCCTACTTGTTCTATTAGAATATTTCGGCATGAAAACATTGCAGCAAAGGTGCGATTTCTTAAGAATCATGTTTATATTTAAATTGCTTGATAACTACATAGATTGTTCAACTCTGTTGTCTAAAATAAATATAAAAGTAATGCGGTCCTCAGCTAGAAAAGTTTTAGTAGCTGTCTCTAGTATTATATTTTATGTATCCGTAAAAATGTTGTGCATACTTTTAAGTTAAATTTATATAGAAGATAAGATATTAGTTAATTAAATACATCCATGTCTCTGTATAAATTTAGTTAGTAAGCCTTAAAGAAAGAAATAAATAAATAAATTAGTTTTTTTTATTTCATGATGGTTGGCAAACAGGCATACGGTCCGCCTGATGGTAAGCCGTCACCGCAACCTATGACCTCTTGCAATACTTGAAGTATTAAGGGATAGGAAGGAACGAATGGGAAGGATAAAAGGTAGGGTAGAGATGGGTTTGGATATTCGGCCTCTGGAGCTCTCACGCACACTCTCACGTATAGCACGAAACGCAACAGACTATCGACCTACCTATTGATACTGTTACTTTACGGTGATTTTCTGTGAGAGGGTAGTAAAGAGTTTCTGTGAGAGTTTGTGCTGGAAAAAACATAGCTCTACTACTGGTCTTCTATTTACCTTGTAACTTCCTCATTACACTGGTTTCCTGATAAATAAGACTTTTTTAATCTTCTCCATACATAAGTATAATTTAACAAATTTCCACCTAATGTAAAGTCATTTGAGAGAACAATAAAAACATTATTACCCGATTTAACATTGAATCAGTACTTCATTGGGCTCTTAGCTCTGTAATACGTTGTTACGACCCATTCCTGGGGCAATTTAAATGCGTATATACCGTAACGATGGACGTAAATTACTATGTAAGGGAATGTATGGAAGAAACTCGGAAGACTCGGGGAGACAGCGGAAATTCAAAAATGTTTCTGTTGGAAGATTTTCGAACGCATGAAAGAGTGATAAAGTAAAGCATTATTTTCACCTAATGACATTGAAAATTTCTTTCTAAATCATATTTTTACCAGCAAGCTTCGTTGCTCACACAATATTTAAAAAAAAAGATGAACGTTTTAAAACACTGAAGAAAATATCTAAACTGAAAAAAACTGAAGAAATCACGACGCAAGATAAAATTTTAACTTTTTTTATTTTTCGATTTAAGATATTCAAAATGTGTTCTTAATATGAATTGTAAATAAAAAAGAAAAAAAGTAATAATAATTAAATAAATATTTTAACAAACATAATAAACGAAAACAAAACAGACAACGAAACATACATACATAAAATTGTAAAATGTACAATAATAACAATAATAAAATAAAAAACACGCATGCGAACAAACATACATGAAGACACGAAATTAAAGAAAAATAAAGTCTCCGCGGCTGGCTATAATCCGACATGGTAAATATAAACCAAAAAATGTAGGTGATATAATAAAAGTTTCACTTTAATAAAAAAAATCAACCCTCAATTACAATTAGGTATTCACCATCAATATTATGATTTTCTTGGTTTTTAAATACACATTCTAAATTTATCTATTTATTGTACAGTGCTAAAAGTTCCGATATAATGAAAGTATATGGGTTCCAAAAAAAACCGAAATGCTTAAAGACTGGTAAAAATTGATTGAAATGTCTTTTTGAAACCGGCCGCTAGTTTTAATTATAACAATTTGTCAAATTGGAGTGAAAAGAAAACAGTAGAGGCATGCTTCTTCTAGCACCCTCTCACAGAAAATCGGCATAACGTAACAGAGTAATCTTGAGTACACTTGCGTTTCGTGCGATTCGTCAGAGCACGGTTACGGTCGGTTGCTCAACCTTCCACCCCCTCGGTTTCCTTCCTTTTTTCCCTTATTATCTCTTCCCTCATATCGCTTGGATTGGCAATGCGCATGTGATACTTCAAGTATCGCAAGCCTTCATAGGTTGCGGTGACTGCTTAACATAAGGCGGATCGTATGGTTGTTTGTTATAAACAGTCATGAAATAAATAAAAAAAACATACGAATATCAAATCCAAGTGAGACTATCCGATAAACACTTCAAATGGATATAATTCCAAGCATAATAACTTAATATCTTCCTCCCATAAAATGCCTGTCGACGTGACGGTACAATTTCTCATGTTACTTTTTCAGTGTAACATCGACATTATAACATCTGATTGTGTACTCTATTATTAAAGCGATAAGGACGTTTTTTTCGTATATATTCCCGACATTCTTTTGTTGCAATATAGTCACTATGTATATGAGTGGAAGGAAATTGTTTTTTTTTCTATGATTGTAGCTTTCTACTATCGAACGCGTAATTCTCTTTACCTTGAACGAAACTATTGTTTTTACCGCGTTGCTATGGCAACCGTAACATAGCCTGCCTGATACTGACGTGCGTGTTACTCCAGATGTATCGGACTATTGGGTTTCAGGGTAGCGAAGGTTTTCTTTATGTGAAAGGTTTCTGTCAAAATTCGAAATTTTCGTGATGATTCGAAGATAAGTGGGATTTGAGGGTATTTTTTTGCGACAGACTGAGATCGGATCGGATCAGCTCGGTGGTACCAAATTATTGTATTGCTATATGGGTTATATACTGCAAAGTTTTATAGCGATACGACAATTTATGGCGCGATGACGTTGTGGCGCAGTAGCGAACCTTAAGCGCCATAAGTCGCAGGAGCAAATGTTTGTATTGACCGTATATACATATGTTCCATCTGGTTGCGTTTTTCTGTCCTTTGTGTGTATTTCCGTAAATAAAATACACAGGATATCACTAACCTAACGATAGCCGTTAAGTATGTTCGACATACCTTTAAAGCCCTTTTAAACAGACAAAATGAAAAATATTCGAAGGCGTCCCTTCGTAAGCTCAACGAAACGACGTAAGTCACACGATAACTTCATTCGGTTATATTGGAAGATTTTATTACATTGGTAAATAAAAATAAAATCTTGATAAAAGAAGGTCTCAGAGATCCCGATTTTTTCTAATTGTGTATTGCTGTTGGCCCTACCGGCCTTGACAGCGTCACCAGGCGGGAGAGATCACCCGCTGAAGTCCGTATGTCCTATTTACATAAGGTAGAAGAATTCTGTCCTTAAGCTATCATCACTACATGTATAAAACAAAGTCGCTTTCTCTGTATCTATGTATGCTTAAATCTTTAAAACTACGCAACGGATTTTGATGCGTTTTTTTAATAGATAGAGTGATTGAAGAGGAAGGTTTATATGTATAAAAATAGTAGAGCAAAAAGAATAAATTTTTGAGGTTTCTAATGTGATGTCGTAAATAATTACAGTTAACGAGTGTGGGCCATGGGCAGTAATGAATAAATCAAAACTACTGGATCGATTTTAATCATTTTTTCAGTGAATGACATAGGCAATATATTTTATACCCGTGCGAAGCCGGAGCGGGCCGCTAGTCAAAATTAAAAGCGATAATCAAGTTCGAAATAAATTCATGTTAATTATGTAACGAATTTACATCTTTCTTCTTCTAATTCTAATCTTTGCCAAAAATTTGTTAGGAACAAAAGCCAGGAAAACTTTGAATACACGTGAATACTATAGGTGCCTTTACCGAAGCGGCAATAAATGAAATGAAGGTCTTCAAAATGCAGGATTGTGACCTACATTAAAGTTCGTTATGTATAAAAGTGCTATGAACCTTGTACTGTCCTACATTGGTTTATGTATAAACATTTTTGTACCTTGAATACAATTGGTATTAAGTATTGAACTGAAAATTTGTGTTGCTGGAGAGTCTGTGTGACAATATAATTAAATATTAATTTGTAAATATATCCATTTGAATTACCATTATATTAATTATAATAATTAATCAACTAAGGTAATTTTTTAGGCATTTCACTTCCGCTTCCAGGTTAATAGTTTTTACAAAGAGCAATTGCCATCTGATCTCTGCAACCCTAAGGGGACATAGTAACTCTTTGCATAAGAGCAAATTACCTATCAAATGTTAACGATGATCATCAGATGTTATAATAACCGGGACTGACAGCTTAACGTGCTCTCCGAAGCACGGTGGGGAGGCCCAAATGGACACGCACCCAGATCAAGACAATTATTAGAAAGATAAATACAAGTATCCGCCCAGAGCGACGATGACGACGATCGAGACTAAAGGTCGCTACCACAACCCAAACGCTCGTCCAAGGTAAGTGTTTAGGCATTTCACTATCTTCAGTAAAATATATCGCTTGTGTTAATCTTTCAAGTTCTGTGACATTCGCGTTATCGGATTTATTTTTCCCATTGAGAAATATTATGTGTCATCATAGATTTATATATTGACCGGTCCATTGAACAGATAAATTCTCGTTGACCAGAGAGCAGACTTTGTTGTATGTTACTCTTCGTAAATTCAAAACCATCGTAACCGAACGAACGTGTGTCTAATAAATAATAAAATAATAATAAACGCTACACACTCAACGGCCCCCATTAGGATAATTATATCCTGTGTCGGGGTCCGGAAACATTCACAATGACAAGGACAAACACAACCAGACCGGAAAACATGCCTGTACGATTAATACAAACATCTGCTCCGAGCGGGAATCGAACCTGCAACCGTCGAGGCTTAAGGCAGACTCGCTACCCACAGCGCCACAACGGTGTCTAAGCTTGTTCTGTACATTGCTAATCATAGAGGAGGAACTATAATATTTGCTAAGTTAACGGTGAAAGAAATTAGTTTGCTAGACGGTATTTATATATTTTTATTGATGTGTGTGAGGTTTTCCGGCGTCGGGATGTGACGACCCCAACGCCCGCTGTTGGGATAACCTCTGTCACAGCAGAGATTATTCCACCAGTGCAATCAGTCACACTGATGGTAGGTCTTTTGTTGAAAGAGGCAGGCTAGGTAGATGTCAAATATTCACCGCAGTGTAAATTTTCTGCCGCCAAATAGTAGTGGTTAGGCATTACTGCGTTCCGGTTTGAAGGGCAGTGTAGGCTAGTGAAATTACTGGACAGAGGAGATTTAATAACTAATATCTCGAAGTTGGCAACACGTGAGTGGGACCTGTGGCACTACGCAACGGAAACCGCTTACCATCAGGTGGGCCGTATGCTTGTTTGACAACTTGTAGCATAAAAAAAAGGTATTTACGGTCAACCAAGTGCAAAGGAAAAATAAAAACAGTAAATATACCTATGACCTTATTCACCTGTCACTTCTTTCAATCACATTATACGATCAATCCAATAACTCCCTTACAGACTAGCTGTTTTGACAACCAATCGTCGACGACGATTTAAGGGCGCAGTCCCACCGCTACGCACTCTGATCTTTGCAAAAAAAAAAAAAATTTAAGTTTAACTATTTAATATTGGAATTGTTTAACTTGCGTAAAGCTTAAGTTATTACTTATATTTTATATATATTAATATAAAAATACAATAAACGGTTATTTATTAATATCATTTTATTGATTATAATTTTTTTTTCTTAGATACAATTCTTTATTTTATTTATTACGTAACGAGTTAATTAACGAAGCGGTTTACCTTCCCATGAGAAGTTATCACTTCCAATGTGATAACGTCATCTGCAACACATAAACACGCTACATACGAATATATTTGTGTATAGGGTGTGTTGCAATGGAAATGTAGATCCACATTTTCAAACAAACGAACCCATGCCACTAAAATGCTTTGCGTTGTCGTGTATAGTATGCGCTGCAGTGGATCCGCAGCTTTACGCTACATTGAAAGAGTAACAGAGATAAAATATCAAAAACATAATGCCAGAACGAGATGGACAGATGTCTTATTACTCCGCTCTTTACATAGCTGTTGAACGATCTATTCAAAGTGTACAGGCCCTTATGTTCAGGAAATGCTTTAGTGAGAGGCTTTAGAATTTATATTTCCGATAAAAGTATTCGGAACAAAAATTGTGGGTATAATTTTTTGAATGATGATTTGGTCATGGATTCGATTCCCACTCGGAGCAGATGTTTTTTTTGAATACACGTATCCTTTCCGGGTTGGTTTTCCTTGTCCTTGTGTGTGTTTTCGGACCCCCTACACAGGATATCACTATCCTAATGGGGACTGTTAAATGTGTTCAAAGCCGTAACTGTGTAAGCGATGATCCTTTTTATAAGAATCCGTATTCTTTTTTCCAAATTCAGTATTAAAAAAATATACAATTTTTCTACTGCCTAAAGTTCACCTTCTAAGAGATATAAAAGCAGAACTATATATACATATAAAGCTCAATACAGAGTTTTCTGTAACGTTCGTTGTTTTTAGCGCTTCATGTTAAGTCCAATATTTGTATGCTAGCGTTAATCCGTGTTTTCGAACTAAATAAGCGACGCCCAGTCGAAAGTTTCGCAACGCCCGGGAAATCTGAATTATTGAGTAAACATCCCTTATCTAATTAAGAATCTCATCCTCTTTAATACTTTGGACTTACAATACGTGACCAAATAATAATGCTTTTAATTTAGTTTAAAATTTTTCATACGAGTAATGTTTTAACTTGGTTGCCTTGTATTCTTCTTTTCTACTTTGTTATATGAAATAAAATGCTTCTTAGAACATTTCGTTTTGTAAAAGTCGGAGGCTCAAAGACTTATTGCTTTTGACTTTCTGTACTTCTTCTTTTGTACTTTTTTCATCTCTGTTTTTGGAACGAAGTTCCTTATCGCGCGTTGTGAAAGGGGGCTAGACGGAAAAAATTCTTACGAAAAGTTGTCACGACACTTTTTGCTATAGTAAGCTATTGTAAGCTGTGCGGCGTCGCATGTTTCTCTGTCTGTCTCTCTCTCTCTTATAGAAAGCAAGCCAGATATTTTCATTTCTATTTCGCATTGAACAGTGTGGTGTCGCGACGATTATTTTTGTTGAGTGTATACAGGTTTTTGTAAATAATAAATAATGTTAATAATAAAAAAAATATTATTATAACTTAAAAAAATAAAATTTTATTACAATTCCTTCACTAATTAATCGAAAGGAACTTCGTTCCATCCGGGTGTCCCTTGACACCTCTCAAGTTTTACCACTTGAGTTGGCGAAACCCATGTTGATGCAAATATCCATAGGCAAAATCATCATCAATCATTATTTTTTACCCCCTTATTTTGATATAAAGAAATTTAACCCTCCACCAGCAATCTCTAATTTAGTTATTTGAGAAAGGTAATGTAATACATAAAAATATTCACTTCGTCACCACGGCTGTCTTTCGATCCGTTTGATGATTTGTAAATTTGTACTATTACACATTAGTTTAGGTTTTATTTTATAAAGATGGCTTCAGATTAATTAAAATCATACTCTGTGAGAAGCAATGATGGGGTCTAAGTTGGTATAGTACATTTTTAATGCTAGTAAGTTGGCAAGTAAGCGGTTGCCATAGACCAAGAGCGCTTGCAACACCATTAGTAGGTGCCACTCACGCTTTGCGAACTCATATTGGTTCTTGAATCTCCTTTGCCCAGTAATTTAACTAGCCTACAGTGCCCTTCAAACCGGAACACAGTAATGCCTAAGCACTACTATTTGACGGTAAATATTTGACACTGTGGTGGTACCTACCTAGTCGGCCTCTTGCAACAAAAGACCTTTCACCAGTGTGACTGATTGCACTGGTGGAATAATCTCTGCTGTGACAGAGATTATCCCAACACGTCGGCGATAGGGTCGTTACGTCCGGACGCGGGTAAAGTGGTATAACAGTACTATATTACTGTAATGTTATCATAATCATACTAAAGTCATTCACAATAGTCTTATTTAACAATATATAAGAAAGACAACAGAAAAATGGAATTGATCTCTAGGGTGTGATTTCAGAGTCGATTTATCCATATCAATCTTCATTATACGAAGAAAAAATCTTTTCTTTCGGTCTCATTGTGAAAAGATGATAGAGATGATTTCATTATTACAAAATAAGATAATTAAGTAGACTATGTGAAGTTACTTAAGCATTGGCTTCTGAAATCTATGTTTTATACAAATAATTAAAATTGAAATGTCTGTTTGTAATTACAAATTAAAAGCTTCTCACTAAATGCATATGAAAGTGTATACGGTACTTACACTATTTTTAATTTTTTTTGTCTGTCTGTTTGTTACGGTTCTCTGCAACAGCTGGACCGATTTTAACGGGACTTTAACTGGCATATAGCTGATGTTATAAGGAGTAACTTTAGCTATTTTTATTTTTGAAAAATGATTAGGGTTCCCGGTTCCGTGCAAAAAAGAAAAATCAGTACTCCACGTGAGCGTAGCCGCGGGCGAAGCTAGTTAAATAAAATAAAAAAAAATCCAAGTTTACGATTTTATAACCTATTATATATTCCAATAAGTTTAATGTCGTAAATTTTAAATGTTTCAATATTTGATTTCAAATGAACGATAAATACCTAGCAGATCTAGAATTTTCTCTATCTTTATTTACGGGTTACTTGTTTTTACACAGAGCGATTGCCATCAGACCTACGAAATCCAAAGGGCAAACCAGTAACTCATTGGATAAGAGAGCATTACCTTTCTAAGAGTTAACGATTGTTATCAGATTTTATGATAACAACTGAGACCGAAAGCTTAACCTGCTCTCTGAGGTCACGGTTACTGCATTCTGTCACAACAATTATTAAAATTTTAAATAAATAATACTCCTACAAACCGTAGTAGAGCCATGCTTCTCTCAGCACAAAACAGCCGGCTCGATCGGGTAAGTACTACCCTCTCACAGAAAATCGACGTCAAGTAACAGTATCATTAGGTATTGTTGCGTTTCGTGCGATGAGCGAGAGCGCCGGAGGCCCAATCTCCTCCCCCCACTCTGTTCCCTTCCTTTTTTCCCTTCTCATCCCGTCCCTCCTGTTCCTTGGGTTGGCAACGCACTTCTGATACTTCAAGTATCGGCGGACATATGCTTGTTTGTCAACCGTCATAACATAAAAAATACATCTACAATACCTTCACAATATATACCAATCTATTTACATAGAAAAGTTTGAAACCAGTAAACGAACTTAGCGAGAAACGAAATCCTATTACCATTTAAATCAAAACGTAATTTCATCGCTTTAAATCTCGTTGAGACAAATGGTTTCTAGTAACTTGAATTTCCAGCGTAATTAAAACGACTTCAATTAAAGACTCAATCAAAATAAGACGGAAGTCTGCAACTTGCTTTACTAACAGTATTAAGTGCAATCATTTGAGGATAAGGGTTACAGATGTGGTTAAACTTGCGAGGGAAACCTTTTACATTTGTAGAATTAGGTAGCATTGTGACTTCAAAGTTCTAATAAACTTGGATTTTATATTTGTTAGACTATTATATTTAGTACTAGCGACCCGCTCCGGCTTCACATGGGTATAAAATATATAGCCTATGTCATTCACTGGAAAAATGATTAAAATCGACACGGGCAGTAATGAATAAATCAAAACTACTGGAGTTTTGATTTATTCATTACTGCCCGTGGCGCGCACGCGTTAAATGACATCGTTGTGGCGTTGTGTGTAGCAAGTCTGCCTTTAGCCTCGACGGTTTCGATTCCCGCTCGGACAGATGTTTCCATCGATCTTACAAATATCAGTTTAGTTTGGTCGGTTTGGGTCCACCGTGCTTCGGAGAGCACGTTAAGCTGTCGGTCTCGATTGTTATCACATTACATCTGATAATAATCGTTAACTCTTGATAAGTAAATTGCTCTTATTCAATGAGTTATTGGTTCGCCCTTAGGGTTACGGAGGTCAGATGGCAATCGCTCTGTGTAAAAACTAGTAACCTATCTAATCCGGACAAGAGTAACAAGCAGACCCTGGGTAAACTCGTATAGTACCGGGAATAATCCTAGGAAGAAGAGAAAGACTATTTTATATAAACAAGAGAAAATGGATAAATATAATATAATAAATAGAAAATAGGTAAAATAAGAAACTATTGTGATATATATTATGAGCTGATAGAAAAATTTAAAACTTTACATAAAGAAACATATATTATATTGACGACGTTGTGGCGCAGCGGTAGCGAACCTGCCTTAAACGCCACAGGTCGCGGGTTCGATTCCCGCTCGGAGCATAATATGTTTGTATTAACCATGCAAGCATATTTTCCGGTCTGGGTGTATTTGTCCATGTCATTGTGAATGTTTCCGGACCCCCGACACAGGATATTACTATCCTAATGGGGGCCGTTGAGTGTGCAGCGTTTATTTATATAAACTAGTAGCCCGGTAGACGTCCTCACCAAAAAAAACCGGGAACCGATAGCAGCGCCCCTAAGTCTAATTGTGAACAGAAGTGAACACCACCCGTGAAAATTATTGAATTACTAACAACGCTATTAAAAACAGGGGTTGATGGTAGAACTTGTAAGTATTTTACATCGTAAGCCACATCTTAAAAAAAAAGATTGGGGTCGACCACCCTTATCACTTAGAGGTATAAAAATAGATTACAACCTATTCTCAGACCTATTGAGTTTCGGAGGAGTATGGTAACTAAAACTGTGACACGAATTTTATCTATTAGATTTATACTATAAAAATAATATTTATACAATTTGAAACTTTAAGATAACTACGAAAAAATAAGCACGTCAAATTAACCATTTTTATTTTGATCTTTCTCTGTAATTAAAAAAAATATTTTCTTTTTTTTTAATTTCTTTATTTAGAGAGCTTTATCACTTAAAAGCGATTATGTCGATCTATACAACCACAATACAAAAAAAAATTAATGTATCATAGACTTAAGCCTAATTTAACAATTTTGAACACTGCCCTGGCTTCCTCCGATGAGGGATGAGCCAAGACACTGTTAACACCACCAATATCTCTTAGAATAGTATGTGACATGAATACTTCATAACGTAAGGATTCATTCCGGACACATTCCATTATAATGTGACAGACGTCATCAACTTATAAAAAAATTATAACTGGTATTAATTTAATCATTAATTTATAACATTTATTTCTTTATGACGAGGACTAGAAATATAATAATTGAATCAAATCCACCAGGCTGTTGATGCCACAGGCTAAAGCTCCCACTCTTTCTGAAGATCTGTTCATTTAATTAAATTAAAAATGCTTACATAAAAAGGACCATTAAAACTTTTGTTAATGATCTATAAATGAAGCAAATCCAATATTTTGTATACTGTTTTTTATATTTATATTTACTTGTGAAACAAAGTATTTTGAGAAATATATTAACGAAACCTTTATTAGAAATAGCTTTAAATAAAATACTGAAACTAAATTGTAGAAAGATATAAAACAGCGGCCAAGTGCGAGTCCGACTTGCGCATGAAGGGGTCCATACCATATATACTAGATCATCAGGAACTACAATAATTATAGATTTTTCTATCTATGTTATTTGATCTACATTTAGAAAAACAAAATAATGCTAGAATTGCGTGATTTTAATATTATTACTATAAAAACAACCATAGAGCCTGAATGATGGAAATCTGTTTACTTATTCCCCGTCTCAAAAATACGAGTAGACAATTGTTAAAAAAAAAATTATTTAAATGTTCATTGATTCATGGACCTGTTAAGACACTATATAGAAATAATGAAAACAGGACATAGAGTGTTCTCTAGTTATCTAAGCACAATCGTGTAAGTATTGCTATATTACTGTTAATATTTTTCTTGGTAAAGTTATTTTTAGTTAACCGCAGCAAACAATTTTTTTTTTTTTTTATGTTAGAAGTTGGCAAACAAGCATACGGCCCACCTGATGGTAAGTGGCTGCCGCAGCCTATGAACGCTTGCAGCACCATTAGTAGGTGCCACTCTCGCGTTGCCAACCTCGAGATATTAGTTCTTAAATCTCGTTCGCCCAGTAATTTCACTAGCGTACAGTGCCCTTCAAACCGGAACACAGTAGTGCCTAAGCACTACTATTTGGCGGCAGAATATTGGACACTGCGGTGGTACCTACCCAGCCGGCCTCTTGCAACAAAGACCTACCACCAGTGTGACTGATTGCACTGGTGGAATAATCTCTGTTGTGACAGAGGTTATCCCAACAGCGGGCGATGGGGTCGTCACATCCCGACGCCAAAATAAATATAAATATAGAAACTCTTATGTAATATTAATTTATATTTGTAAATAAGTATTATTTGCTAATTCAATTAGATATAAATATCACAAAGAGCATAGAAGCTCAATATTCCTTACTAAAGATGATGTGAAACAGAATTGACACATTCTAACTCGTTCACGGACAGCAACTATCCGAGCAATGCTAGAAGTGTCTTACTTTGACATTAAATAACTGAGCAAAGCGCTTGCTACAGACAGCTATACAGACATTACAATAAAGGAGATATTTATGTCGAATAAAATAGAATACTTTGATTTTATTTATTGGTACAGCTTGGTAAGTTTATTTGTATGTTAGAGGAGGAAATAGGGCAGCTGTTATTAAGTGTCTAACGACTCCATGAACATCTACAACACCAGATGGTACCTCTAAGATTTTTGTATGTCATGATGATGTGAAAACAAGCATACGATCCGCCTGACGGTAAGCAATCACCACAACTTAAAAACGCCTGCGATAATTGAAGTGATAAGAAGAAAGGAATCAGGAGGGAAAAAAAGAAAGGAACAGAGTTGGTGAAAGATTAAGCTTCCGGCGTTCTCACTCATCGCACGAAACCCAAAAATACCTACTTATACGGTTACTTTACGCCCATTTTCTATGAGATGCAACTGGTTATACGCTGGGTGACCTCGAAACGCGGCTGACGACAAGTCACTTTAGAAGTTTTTCACCAACGTATGGTGGCAGCTAACCAGAGGATTTAAGCCATCAACACAAGCCTATACATGGAGTAAAACTCCACAAAGTATAAGCAAAGGAGTTACTAGGATTGGCAGATATACATGTCTTAGAATTACTTCTCCGACGTGCAGGTTTATTCACTCTTTTTCTTCCCCCATCAAGCACGAGATAAATTTGAGACACAAATTAAGCATTTGAAAAATCACACCTTCTTGTATGAATAAGAACCCGTGGCCTTCAGATAAAGTTAAATTTTTCCATATATCAGACCATTTCGGCTTAGATTTCGGCAGAGTTTCTGGTTTTGCCAAAGGTTAGGCAGGAGTTCGAAAAGGGTGATGCCATTTCTCATTTCTTCCTGTTACTTTCCTTACAATTGTCTATTGGCTGATTTTCTTTCACTCTGTGGCATAAAAAAATATCATTCGATTACAGGGAAGCCCAGAACTAAGAGAAGCCCTAGCTTTCCCTATCATATATTTTCCTCTATTAACTTCTCTTTCAATTCCTCTTAGACCCCACATTCTAGATTGCTAACTAAGACTGCGGTAACTATTTTACATACCGTATTTTTGTTTGATACTTTCGTATTATATAATATTTACTTCTGAGGTTCACGATAATGGAAAAGGTTACTAGTAAGATGCTAAAGTTAAGAACTAAGGTATATAAACTTGAAAGATTACACAGCGATAAGCGACTTTATGATGGATGAACCGCGAGTGAAAGTGTTATACATATAGAGCGGATTTTTACTGGGATAAGGCGACGATCATAAGTCGTTATTTGTGAAGGTGGATTTATAAAAAGTTATTAACTACACTATAAGCTTAGAGAGCAATTTTGTATATTTTTATATATAAAAACAAGAAAAGTGGCAAACAAGATTTAGAAACTGATGACATGCAAGAATTAAGGTTGAATTGCTTATGGGGCTGGATCTGCTAAGCGGTTTTATTCATACATATTTATTTATGTTAATAAGTTGGCAAGCAAGCATACAGCCCACCTAGTGGTAAGCGGTTGCCGCAGCCTATGAGCGCTTGCAACGCTATTATTAGGTGCTATTTACGCGTTGCCAACTCGAGATGCTTTGGGTCTTATACAGTGCCTTATAAACCGGAACACAGTAATGCCAAAGACACTACTGTTTTGCGGTAGAATATTTGACACTGCGGTGGTACCTACCTAGCCGGCTTCTTGCAACAAAAAACTTACCAGTATGACTGGTCCCAACCCAACAGTGGGCGATGGGGTCGTCACGTCCTGACGCCGGAAAAAAATTATTACTATGTGATAACCGAAAACGATAGATGGACTTTCCCACTGAGATATACTTTCAGAAATATAGTTCTAACTACTGGTTCTCCAGTCTTGAAATACAACTATTTAAATAAGAAAATAATTAAATATCATATTGACTGCTACCGTGTTATTAGTTCAATGATAGTTCAAGATTGCACCTGCTCTTATTGAATATGAAACTTTGTCGTATTAAGTAGTATTTATACAGACTAGCTCAGACAAATTCTTAACTCAAGAAGTGTATTTTGCAGTTTGAACATATTAACACAGCAATAAATTGACTTTCGAATATAATACGTGTTTTCCATGGTTACTGATGGTAGGTCTTTTATTGCAATAGGCCGCCAAGGTTGTTACCACATTAGTGTCAGATATTGCAACGCAAAGCTGTAGTGTTTTGAACTACTGCGGACTTACCATTAACTCTTAGTGTGAGTGAAATGTCTTTCAATATATCTTATGCAATACGTATTTATACGTCATGCTCATATAAAATCAGAATTTCAGAATTGAATTGGATTGATCTTGAATCGCTGTAAGAGTTAATGGTAAGCTCCCTGGTGTTTCGACTTGAAGGACACTGTAGCTATTGAAATTACGAGGCAAAAGAGATTTAAGAACCAATACCTCGAGGTTGGCAAAGCGTGACTGACACCTACAAATGAATGGTTTTGCAAGCGCTCATAGGATCAGATGGACCGTAATATGCTTGTTGAATAAAAAATAGCAAAACAATTGTTAAAATTACGAGAAACGAGCGTATGATTGGAAATAAATATAATCATTACTACATAACGGACTAAAGCAACACATAGTTGTGAGGCGAAGATGTGAAACAGATAGCATAAATCATTCTTATGTTTATATTATTTATAAAGGCGTGTAGGAAGACGATAAAACTTGGCTAGTGAAAACAACTGCGGTTGCTGTATTTATGACCTCATAGAAGATAAATTAGAAGTGCCACCACGCATATTACATTTTAGATCACTAAAATTTGTAGTCTGATGTAGTGATTTACTAACATTCATATATATTCAAACTCGAAATCAATTTGTTTTTCATGTACCAGAAACTACTAAAAACTACGCTCGAAATAGTGTATTGCATAGATTTAGTACTTGATATAGCGCAAAAAATGTTGACATTTTTCTATACTGTAAAAGATCTTTAAATTAAAAATTAGAAATAATTTTTCATTCTCATATATTTCCTCTACATAATTAGTATAATAGAATTTAATTAACTTTTATATCACTTAAAATTTAATCATTTCTTAAATAATGTAACTCATTGCTGTTTGCTATTGTTAATGATAAAAAAACGTTGCACACTCAACTTATAATGATTATTTTTGAACTGTGAAGACTTCACTGGTTTCTGATTTTTTAAATTATTGTTAAATGTATACGTATATCTTGACAATTTTTTTTATACGGACGGTGTGGATTTTATGAAATAAAAAAGCATAATGAAAAATGGGCAAATATAAGTTAAATTAAATGTCTATTTATCTATATATCTATCTCGCTTTTACTAGAACTTACTTGAAGTATTATCACCTTAATAAATAACGTCACCGATCCACATACTGACCGCGCCTGGAGTGACTTAAATGATTTAACCTAATGATGAAATCAATCCCTCTGTGTATGTCTAAAATTAACCAAAATAAAAAATTTAATTTTTACTGCGTGAAAACTCATACTCATTTTTTTTTATGACCTTACGGAATTTGTGTTATAGAAAAAAGCCGTAAATAATTGATTATAATCTATATATATAAAAGGCTTTGTCCTGAATGACTGACGGACCAACGCACAGCCTAAACCACTGACCGTAGAGATCTGAAACTTGGAGGGTATGTTCATTGTAAAACGTAGGCATCCGATAAGAAAGGATTTCCCGAAATTCTACCTCTAAAGGGGTGAAAAAGGGGGGCAAAGTTTGTATGGGACAGCGTGATTCCTTGGGCCAATTTACATCAAATTTTGCATAAACCTTTTTTAACAGAAATGATGGAAGATGTGTTTCCTAATTTTGAAATTCATCCCATAACGGGGTTAAAAAGGAATAAAAAGTTATTTTACTTCGAAGTTTATATCAATACTCCTTAGCTAATGTTTTTGATTTAAATTACATTTTATTTTGACACATGTTTGAAAACTCAATCCGATGCATATCAACGTCTAGCTAAACTTGAAATAATGTTTTTCGTTTTTTTTTCACAGGTGTTGTTTTTAAAACGTAAACGAGCACCAGGGAACAATGTTTCGGAATTCAACCCATAGGTAATCAAATGGATGAAAAGGATTTTGTAGAAGCATGAAACTCTGTTTTTTGGCGAACGATGAAGACGTCCTTTAACATTTTCTGAAATTCCACAACTGAAGAGGTGAAATGAAGGTTCAAAGTTAGTATTAAAATCGTTATTCAAGCGGGCAAAGCCGCTGACAGAAGCTCGTTAGTAATAAATGTATCTTCGATGCATATAGACTTAGCCCCAATTACTCGTTTAAAACCTATAAAGATGATTAATTATTTGAATATTAATATTCTCTAATAAATAAACTAAAGTATATCATTGATCAAGAAAATTCATGCAATTTAAAGAATGGTTTTAAATACACAGGCCAAATGGCAGTTAAAATTTTTAACTTTTTACCAAGTGATATAAGAGAACTTTAAAAAAAACATTTAAATTAAAAAAATCAAAAGAAATAGAACATGGCTTATCCTCAAATTATACAAGAGTTTGTGAATTTGAACAAATACGAAATTTGCATTGACACGAGTCTACTTAATCTGTAGACATTTATTGGAAAAAATAAAAATATATTTTTTTGTTGTAATAGTAATTATTAATTGAGTTAATTTTGTGACATATTTGTTATAAGGCGATACACAAATACTGTAGTGCCATTGCTATAGCATCTCATGTACAAAAATGTTCCTACAAACAAAATGTTATATTCTATTCTATACTTTTTATGTATATATTTTTCGACGATATCAATTCAAACTTTGTAACAGATTTATCAATAGAAATTTTAAATTTGATTACAACCGTATTCTGTTTTCGAGGTGGAGTGTGGGATAATTAGGTTACATGGAGTTTCAACTGAAAGGGAAAAATTACACCTATAGAGTTTTTATGGCAAGGTTAGACAGCTTTTGATATAAAATTACTTTGAATACAAAGCAACTGATAATTGTTTCTAATACAAGCCTCATTAAAGCCTTATTTACTTGTTGGTGATGTCACAGGCTTATTTTATTTAATGGACTTTAGCCTATTATGTGAAATTATTACTTTTTTCGTTATTCTTAAAACCATTTCGTCATTCTTCTTGATAGCATTATCCCGGTATTTTGCCCAGAGTCTGCTTATTGACACCGTTGTGGCGTTGTGGGTAGCGAGTCTGCCTTAAGCCTCGACGGTTGCGGGTTCGATTCCCGCTCGGAGCAGATGTTTGTATTAATCGTACAGGCATGTTTTCCGGTCTGGTTGTGTTTGTCCTTGTCATTGTGAATGTTTCCGGACCCCCGACACAGGATATAATTACCCTAATGGGGGCCGTTGAGTGTGTAGCGTTTATTTTATTTTTTTATTTTATTACTCTTATCTGGATTTGACTGGTTACATGTTACACAGTAAAATTATCTGACCTCCGCAACCTTCAAGGCGAATCAGTAACTCATTGGATAAGAACCCTAAATATTTTGATTTATATTTTAGCGTTACTGTTTTCGAGGTAGAGCTTGAGCAATAACATCATCACATGAACTGCACCAGTACAGATTTCATGACGGTTGGCAAACAAACATACGGTCCGCCTGATGGTGAGCAGTCCCTGGAAACTATGAACGTGAGTGATACTTGAAGTATCACGTGCACGTTGCCAACCCAATGGATAGGAAGGAAGGGATGAGAACGTAAAAAGGAAGGGAATAGAGGAGGTGGGAGATTGGGCCTCCGTGGCTCTCACTAATCACACGAAACCCAACAGTACTACTGTTACTTTACGCCGATTTTCTGTGCGATGGTAGTACTTTCCCGGTCAAGCCGGTCCGTTTTTGCTTAAAGAAGCATGGTATATTTTATGATAAAGTTCATGCCGAAAACAGCAAAAGTACTACTGAAAGTTATCCAAACATATGTATAAATTGAAATATTAAAAGGGTTGAACAATTGCCGACGAAGATGTATTCAGGCTCTGGAATACTTTGTTAGATTTAGCCGAGCGTTGGTGAACTTTGTAAAACATATGCCTTTTGTAATTTAGGCTACTTTGAGAATTCTTGGGAATTGTGCTTAGCTGTTCTTTTATCATTTATGAATGTACATAGTCACGTAACAAAGAGGTCTTTAAAGCTGGCAATCAAAGGTGATAGAAAATAATAATGTGTGATATTTACACATTCACTCACATTGGGATGTGATGATGCTGTTGGGATAACCTCTGTCACAGCAGCGATTATTCCACCAGTGCAGTCAGTCACACTGGTGTTAGGTCTTTTGTTGCAAGAGGCCGGCTAGGTAGGTACCACCGCAGTGTCAAATATTCTGCCGCCAAATAGTAGTGCTTAGGCATTACTGTGTTCCGGTTTGAAGGGCACTGTACGCTAGTGAAATTACTGGGCAGACGAGATTTAAGAACCAATATCTCGAGGTTGGCAACGCGTGATTGGCACCTACTAATGGTGCTGCAAGCGCTCATAGGCTACGGCAACCACTTACCATCAGGTGTGCCGTATGCTTGTTTGCCAACTTTTAACATAAAAAAAAAACATTCGCACAACCGCTCTGTGGAATCAACTTTTGCGGCCTGTCTTTCCAAACCGATACAATCTGGGAACCTTCAAGAGTAGAGCCTATCCTTTTCTTAAAGATCGGCAACGCACGTGCAATGCCGCGCGTGCTGTTAAAGTGATAACTCTGTTACAATTGGTAATTATTATTGATATTTTACTAAGATCTCCATTAAGCCTTCAAAGTCACAGTAAAAATCCAATTTTGGTCATAATAAATAATGTCATACATAAGCTAAATTTGTAAACACTGTTGGATTACTAAAATAACCAAATAAATAAATATAATTAAATAATAAATAATAAATAAACGCTGCACACTCAACGGCCCCCATTAGAATAGTAATTTCCTGTGTCGGGGGTCCGGAAACATTCACAATGACAAGGACAAATACACCCAGACCGGAAAATATGCTCCTAGCGGGAATCGAACCCGCGACCTGTGGCGTTCAAGGCAGGTTCGCTACCCCTGCGCCAGAACGTCGTCAAATAATTACATCTCAATAGTTCATTTCTATACTAAGTTAAATAAAATATAAAGGAATATGTGTTGGGAGAATGATTATAGAGCTACATTGCCGTATATATAAAAAGTAAACTCAAAAATTGATCCCTTACTAAGGCAACTGTTTGCACTTTTTAAATGGTAGTTCGCAATCAAGAAAAACTGCATGTTTTGAAATAAATCTGTGATATACCCACCAATCTACTGTGGCACTGTATGGTGAATCAATCATTTATTTTATTTATTTATTTTTTTTTTTTTCTTTTTTTTTTTTTTTTTTCGGAGTGTCCATTGCTGTTGGCCCTAGTGGCCTTGACAGCGTCACCGGTGGGGGCCGGGTCTGGAGACCTCGGCCGGTAAAAGATGGACTGCCACGCGGGGCACAAGTTGAATCCGTCCCAAGGGCCCCTCCTGCAAGGTCGAGCCTAGACTTGGGACGTCATCGGGAGGGAAAATCAATCATCTTTTCTTTAATGAGAAGAGGAAGTTTTATCCCAAAAGTAGGACATGAACAGACTCACTTAATAATTAATGATTAAAAAAAACGTAAATCGGCTTCAGATATATAAAAGACATTCATTGTGTAACAAAAACTTATGGACAGTTTAAATGTTGTTTATGATACGAGAAAATAATTTTGATATCCACTACATTCAGTGAATCGAAAATTACATAAAACATATGTAAGGGAAAAATAAATAGCAAAAACCAGATGTTCGTATCACTTTATGGAAGAAGAAAATCGCCCTAACAACCAATCTGGCCCATACACAAGTTTTTCCCCAACTTTTGTAACCTTGAATGCTTGCCACAACAAATAGGACTTTATTACGTAACGTTAAAGTTCATTATTATATAAATAAATCTAAAAGGGGTTGGGAGCGAATGCTACCCACTAATAAACTAAATGCCTACTTACCATTCGTTTCTTAAACGTTCATTATTATGTATTTTTCGTCTGATCATCGGCCAGATGCTATCCGAGTTTTGCTTTGACTAAGAAAAATGTGCTTTAGCTTCACAATGATTGCGAACATTTCTCAGCTTTACTCTTAATAATTTCAGTATATTTTGGCATCACTTTATTCTTATTGTTTACCAAAGTTTTTACGATATGCCGGTTTCTTATAAAGTGTTCCTTTATTGATAAGCACGAGATAATTTCGGAACACTACTAATTAGTGTGCACTTTAAAACTTAGAACCTCACAAAAGAGCCCGTCCCTTTTCCCAGAGAAACAGTGCCATCAGGTCTCTACCATCATCTCTACTAATACCACATGGCTTAGTAAGAGCAGGAATGTCGATAGTGGTAAGAGCCGTGACGGTAAAATCTACTTGAATTCCTTGGGAAGGAGAGATACCTAAGCTTATACCTAATATTATAAATGTGAAAGTTTGGGTGGATGGTTTTTTGGTACTTTTTCAGGCAGAAATAACTGGACGGATTTGTATGAAATTTGGTACACACATAGCTTATTACCTGGATGAATATATACGGTATTTTTATCTCGAAAAAATGATGAGTTGCCGTTGGATAGTCAAACAACTACATAGCGCGAGCGCAGCCGCATAGCTAGTCTACTATAATAACAATAATAAATAAATAAATAAATAAATAAATAAACGCTGCACACTCAACGACCCCTATTAGGATAGTGATATCCTGTGTCGGGTCTTTCTATTTCTTTCCGTACCGGAAACACATACAAAGACAAGGACAAATACACCCAGACCGGAAAATATGCTTGCATGGTCAATACAAATATATTATGCTCCGAGCGTGAATCGAACCCGCGACCTGTGGCGCTTAAGTCAGATTCGCTACCGCTGCGCCATAACGTCCTCATAATAATGTAATATATTGTTCTGTTTTATTTCATCTTAATAATATACCGACAATTGTAATAGTATTACATAATATATTCAATATTCCATTTTCTTATAAATAAATGAATGAATGATGAAGAATACTAAATGGCGTGTGACCGAATAACTAAACAAAAGCCTTTGAAAGCTTTTATCATAACGATTTTCTTGTAATCACATTACCGTCTCTTTTGGGTAAAAATTACATCCCATAATCTCAGCCGTTTTGGAGGGGAATAAGTAATAAATAAGCTATTTTGAATTGAGTGGGTCCTTTGCTTTTATGGGTATTTAAGGAGCGATTTCAATGGAGATGTTTGAATTTGGTATAATTGATAGCCTTTAAAAAGTATTTTTTCCGGGAACGTTTTTGATGATAGTAATTATTGCTTTGAGACATTTCACATTTTTAATATTAATTCAATATGATATTTAACTGTAGCTTCTTCTTATGAGTGGTTCCGAAAATGTACATTAACATGATCTTTGAGACGCTCATACCTGAGTGCACACACTGATCGGTGGGTTAAGCAACAAGCGCGTCAGTCACTAGATGGGTGATCGCATAGTGGTATTTTAACTGAGTGTCGTGCTTTGAGGGCACATAAAAAGTCGATCCCGGCTGTTATCAATTTGACAATAGTCGTAAAGTCCAGTCAGAGAATAACGGTCGACCTGAACAACTCTGACACTAGGTTTGGCCACTAACCACTCGATAAGAATAAGAAGAAATAAAATTCAAAATAAAACTTAAGCCTACACTACAAAAAATTTCTCAAATTATTGGGTCACGTAGAAAATGGGTTTGATGCTAAAAAACAAATCCATCCAGGTCTAAAGTTCATTTATCAGCTAATAAAAACTCTGAAGCAGCGGGACAGGCGCGACGAGAGTCTTCTTCTTATCGAGTGGTTAGTGGCCAACCTAGTGTCAGAGTTGTTCAGGTCGCCCGTAGGCCTCTGACTTGACTTATCGACTGTTGTCAAACTGTTAACAACCAGAACCGACTTTTTACGTACCCTCCGAAGCACGGAGACGCTCGGTTGTAATACCACTATGCGATCACCCATCTAGTGACTGACGCGCTTGTTGCTTACCGCGCCTAAAGTTGCTTAACCTACCGATCGTTTACCGAGCAGTGGGTGCACTCGGCTATGAGCGTCTCGAGACGAGGGTGATAATTAAAAATTGTTGCTTTTGCTCGGAGAACTATGGATACAACGGACTTTAATACTGAATTTATCTGTTTTTGCTTTATTATGACTTTGTTTTAGTAATAAAGTTAATGAAACTGTGAAAATGATCCGTTGTTTTTTGCATGACATTTAGTTTATCTTTTTAGTTTTTTTTTTTTTTTATGTTAGAAGTTGGCAAACAAGCATACGGCCCACCTGATGGTAAGTGGCTGCCGCAGCCTATGAGCGCTTGCAGCACCATTAGTAGGTGCCACTCATGCGTTGCCAACCTCGAGATATTAGTTCTTAAATCTCGTTCGCCCAGTAATTTCGCTAGCGTACAATGCCCTTCAAACCGGAACACAGTAGTGCCTAAGCACTACTATTTGGCGGCAGAATATTGGACACTGCGGTGGTACCTACCTAGCCGGCCTCTTGCAACAAAAGACCTACCACCAGTGTGACTGATTGCACTGGTGGAATAATCTCTGTTGTGACAGAGGTTATCCCAACAGCGGGCGATGGGGTCGTCACATCCCGACGCTCTAAGTTTTTAAAGTACCTCTGTAGTAAAGTAATTTGACCCCGTGTGCTATCGAATAGATCGTCTACCCTTAGTTCGATCAATTAGAATCTGTGGTCTATTTCTATTACTTTGGTTATTGTAAAATACAAATAGACTTTTACTTTTTGAACCACACAGGCTTTATCAAAGTCTGTTTCAGCCGTATTAGAACTCCTTACAATGAAGGAGACTAACATACTGGCACTTTAACTAATGTTAATTTTTCTTCATTATTCCAAGTTTACAAGGGGTCTGCATATACTGTTATCCTAATTTGTCGATTAGTAGTTTTTGTTTGTTTAGGCGAACCAGTTACTCAATGGATAAGAGCAAATTACTTATCAAGAGTTAACGATTATTATTATCAGATGTTATGTGATAGTAACCGGGACCGACTCCGGTGAACTTGCTCTCCGAGGTATGGTGGACAAACCCATAAGAACAAACCCACAAACTGAAACAGATATTTTGTGACCATCTTGTAACCATCAACCAACCAAGCATCTGATCCTAGCGGGATTCGAATCCGCTACCGTCCAAGCTCAAAGCAGGCTTATTACCAGTATGCCACAACGTTTGTCATCAATATGAAAGTGTATCTTTTCAAATAAATAAAAATAATTAAAAAAATGAGTTATAAAGGACGGAGCTTGGATTAAAAAAAATTAAATTAACAAAATTCAAGCACATAAAAATTATTTCTTCCCCTATTTTTCACCCCTTGGGGTGCTATTTTTTCTTGAAATTAAAACAAGAATCCTTTCAAACAAAAAAAACCGAACAGATTCATAAATGTCGGAGCTCTGAAAAAAACATAAAAATACAATCGAATTTAGAACCTCTTCTTTTTTCTTAAATAAGCTAAAATCTAAATTTCAATTCCATCTATCGTAAAGGGAACCATTAAGGTCTTAAAACAACAAATGATCAACAATTAAAGCGGGCAGTGACAAATACTCAGTCGATCGCATCCATGTCAACCTTTGGTTCAACGCTTGACCTGTTGATGACTTGTTAATTTGACATCATTTGTCAGCTGGAAAGCAATTTAAAAATACCTTTTATTTTTACATAATATTTATTGTATTGGAACTAAGTTCCTTAACGCGGCTTACGGATAGTGCAATTAAGTAGAAATAGTCATGTAACGAAATATTGACACCGTTGTGGCGTTGTGGGTAGTGAGTCTGCCTTTAGTCTCAACGGTTGCGGGTTCGATTCCCGCTCGGGCAGATATTTGTTAAAATTTCTGTCTCGGTCTGGGCGTTTGTCCGTGTGGGTCTCCCCACCTTGCCTCGGAGAGCACGTTAAGCTGTCGGTCCCGGTTATTATCAATAACATCTGTTAATAATCGTTAACTCTTGATAAGTAAATTGCTCTTATCCAATGAGTCACTGGTTCGCCCTTAGGATTGCGGAGGTCAGATGGCAATCGCTGTGTGTAAAAACTAGTAACTTGTCAAATCCGGATAAGAGTAATAAGCAGACCCTGGATACATAAAAATACCGGGAATAATGCTAGGATGAAGAAGAAGAAGAAGAAGTCATGTAACGAAATGCCGTAAGCAGTGTCTGTTTATGTGTATCGAGCGTACTACAAGCAAATGATCACACAAGCAAGTTAGTGCGCAGCCGAGTGAGCAACTCTTTCTCTCTTTCTCTCCTCTCTCTCTATCTCTCTCTCTCCCTCTCTATCTCTCTCTCGGTGAGTTGAAGATAAAAGCGTAAGGAACATTGTTCTCCACAGGAGTCCCCCGACCACACATTTTTTTCGCTAATTGCATTTAAGATATGTTTTTACATAAGAGGGGCAAACGGGCAGGAGGCTCATCAAATGCTAAGCGATCACTGCTTACAAACAAACCCAGCACCACGGGTAAAATCTAGTTAAATACGTTTTAACACAAAATGTAAATGGTCCTATAAATAATGTCTTTAATACTTAATTTTACGCAGAGTTTACTTCGCTAGCTCACAGGCATCAACACTTTGGAACTAGTGGTAGAATCTGGTATTGAACTCTTATTTTATGAGATGAAATCCTTATTTTGAAAGAAGTAGCTCTCAAAAGCTATTAATCTAAATCTCATTTCAATACACCCACCAGATCACTACGTTAATCGGTTTTTTGATGGTTCAAACAAAGTTGATGACATCACTTTTTACTAGCATGTATAATAAAATGCTTTTATTTAAGCATACCGCTTACCTTACGTTACTAGAAAGCAATTTTAAACTTTATTTTTAATGTCATGACTGTTTGCAAACAAGCATATGGTCCGCCTGATGGTAAGCAGTCGCCGCAACCTATGAACGCACACGATAATTGAAGTGTCACATGTGTGTGCCAACCCAAGGAATAGGAAGGAAGGGATGAGAGGATACAGGGAAGGGAGCAGAAGGGGTGGGAACGTTATTAGCTTTCAGGACTACTGTTACTTAACGCCGATTGCCTCTGAGAGGGTAGTTCTTCCCCGGTTGAGCCGGCCAATATATGCTCAGAGGAGCATGGCTTTACGACCACTAAAATGTAACTTTGTAAACATTTTATAGTAGATAGAATATTGTTTGGTAAATAATTTACTATACGCTAGTTAC
Source organism: Hestina assimilis (assembly GCA_023373885.1). Taxonomy (NCBI): domain Eukaryota; kingdom Metazoa; phylum Arthropoda; class Insecta; order Lepidoptera; family Nymphalidae; genus Hestina; species Hestina assimilis. The sequence goes on along the minus strand of CM041754.1, from coordinate 14,700,531 downwards.
AAGTGTAACAACTTTGTATGAGCTAACAAAACCCGACTAAACAGGTTGACAATGTAAAATGAAATAGTGATAAAAGGATAATTAAGAGTTGAGTCTGTTAATAAAATAGTTATTATAGAATCGTCCATTTGGGTTAGATATTAGTTTTTTTTATAGTTTATTGCTTACCTGATATCGTTTTTATGTTAAAATGTAGATCAATTTGATAAGGCTTGTTATGTTTTTGAATGGAAAACTTTTTTGTGTTCAGTGATTTTTGGGTGGAGCAGCCTGTCTACATAGATACGCATAGTTATATGCACTAGTAAATTGAATATACTTGACTTTATCATCAGCGTATTGAACCCCTTAAATAGGTAAAAACTAGTGAGTTTGTGTCACCGCCATGCTGCAGTAGCAGTATTATTTTTTATGTTTGAAAATGGCAAACAAGCATACGGCCCACCTGATTGTAAGTGATTGCCGCAGCCCATGAGCGCTTGCAGCACCATTAGTAGGTGCCACTCACGCGTTGCCAACCTCGAGATATTAGTTCTTAAATCTCGTCCGCCCAGTAATTTCACTAGCGTACAGTGCCCTTCAAACCGGAACACAGTAGTGCCTAAGCACTACTATTTGGAGGCAGAATATTTGACACTGCGGTGGTACCTACCTAGCCGGCCTCTTGCAGCAAAAGACCTACCACCAGTGTGACTGATTTCACTGGTGGAATAATATCTGCTGTGACAGAGGTTATCCCAACAGCGGGAGATGAGGTCGTCACATCCCGACGCCGGTAAACGGTTACAGTAAGTGAAATGAAGTAATTATTTTTCGTAACGGTTCGATCAATCGGACTTTGCGATCGAACCACGTGTCCGGACGGAATTAAAATGACCAGGAGAAAAATCTTTCGATAATTAAAAAAAAATCATCATGTTTACCGTTATTCGGAATTTATTAGAATAAACTTATCCTTCAGACCTAGATGTCATAATCAACCCTTACATGCAATAGAGCCTTGTTGAAAATGTTATGTTATTCTTTGATGAGTATGAGTGATGAAGGCCTAAAAATTCATCATCTTCGTCCCATGTTTCCTCCCTTCTCTTCACCCCCTCGATCGTCAACGCGTTTGTGATACTTCTGATCTTGCAAGTATCTATAGGCTATGGTGATTGCCACCAGGTAGAACATACCTTTGTAGTAAAATGTAATAAAAATAACAGCCTTCAAGGCTGAAAACATTACCGTTTTTCTATATTCCTCTTTTTTACCGAAGTTTAGTAATATTTTTAGCAATCGATCACATTTTCTAGATATATTTTTCTTTGTTTGGGGATTGCCAAGACAAATATCCGTAGCTTCTATTTCTGTGATAGGTTTGTGATTGATTGTTTGTTTTATTTACAGTCAATGCTTATTGTTTTCTTTACCAAATCTCGTTTCAATCACAATAATATGAAACGAGTTTCGTTGATTTGTTTATTTATTATTTGTCGTAACGATTGTACTTATCAAACGAAATTAGCTAATCCAATCCTATCCTGATAATGGGTTGGTGAAAAACTAAAGAATCGACTGATTGTACGCCGCGTTTTCGTACCAGCCAGTGTATAACCAGTTGCTTCGTTTAGGGCAAGTGCAGTTTGCGTTCTGCAATGGATTTAGTCTTGCTTTTCGACTCTATTTTCACTCACCATCAGGTAGACTAGAGTCATACTACCAGCACCAATGAGCTGGCTCATTCGGCGAAGTACTACCTTCTGACAGACGTTAAATAACAGTATCACTAGGTACTGTTGCGTTTCGTGCTATGTGTAAGAGCGCCGGAAGCCTAATCTCCCACACCCCTATGTTCAATTCTTTTTTATCCTTCTCACCCCTTCCTTCCCGTCTCCTGGATTGGCAACACGCAAGAGATAGTTCAAGTATCGCCAGCGTTCAAAGTTTGCAGTGACTGGTCACCATTAGGCGGACCGTATGCTTCCTTGCCAACCATCAGAAAACAACAATGAATATAAAATGTCGTTCCAAGATCTACTTTAAAACAAGAAAATTTTCAAACATTTTCAACAAAGAAGTTCGAGTATTATTGTATATAAACGAAATAATGGAATCTTCTCTTTTAAGATCAATAAAACTGCGAACATAATAATTCCTTTTAAGGTAGTCCAGCTATAAATAATTTAATTGGATATAAAATAAAATTGATCATTACTTTTGATGATCTTTCAGAAACTTTCCTAACGCATTGATGCTATATAGGATCATTATTATCAGAGGATCTGTTCCAAATACTGCTTCTATTTTTTGCAATTATGGAAACTTCATACTGTACTTTTAAAAGATTCAATTTTCCAAATGTATAAATTACTCTTGTCCGGATTTGACAGGTTACTAGTTTTGACACAGAGCGATTGCCACCTGACCTCCGTAAGCCAAAGGGCGAACCTATCAATTTTATCAAAAGGGCTGGCAATTTTATTTATCAAAAGTTAACCATTATTATCAAATGTTATGTGATAACAACCGGGACCGACAGCTTAACGTGCTCTCCGAGGCACTGTGGATACCTACAATTGACAAACGCCCAGACCGAAACAGATATTTGTAAGATCCAAAGCAAACATCTGCCCGTGGTAATCAAACCCTCAACCGTCGAGGCTAAAGGCAGACTCGCTACCCACTACGCCACAATGGTGTCAATTAATAATTATATTATTTACTCTAATATTATGATGATATTAATATATGATATAAAATTAAGTTTTTTTAAGGGAATCAAACTCAAACTTAAACTCAAAATATTCTTTATTCAAATAGGCTTTTAAGCACTTTTGAATCGTCAAATATACAGTTTGTTATGTCCGTCTAAGTGAAGCTACCGCCGATTTGGAAGGTAGATTCTGCAGAGAAGAAACGGCAAGAAACTCTACAGTTACTCTTTTCAAAAATAATCACATTACATTTGTCAAATGTACAATTAAGCTATATATCCTGCATGAAACTCGACGTATATTAATTCCATGCCACATTATCTGCACAAAGGGAGTGCTGTGCTAGATTTTATATATTTGTTGTAAAATAAATCTTTGCCTGCAATAGATACAAGTTATGCAGAGGAATTGAAAAGTAACGTAATTTATTTAGGCATTCTTCTTATGATAATGTCTATGTAATTAAATTCACTTATAACGATTGGTTATATCCATAATGTATATCTTTGTGCCGAGATTATTTTTTGTGAATATTGACAAAATTATAGGAAATTGTCTGTTAATAATAAATCCATTATAAAAGAAACGTGGACAGCTAACTACTAAATTATCAAAGATCAAAGCGGACTGAATTACGCAGTGACCTTTTTAAAATATCAATAAACAATAATAACTTATTATACTAATGAAAATCTTTTCACGATTTTGCAAGACATCGCAGGAAAAGCTGATTTTAATATTGACATCAACACTGACATAGATTTTATCACTAGAGTTGCACCCAAGAACAAAGATATAAAAAAAGTTAAGCCCATTATTGTAAAGTTTCTATGTCGCTGGAAGAAGGACGACTTCCTTTCTCGAGTGAAGAAAATCAAAATGAAATGTCATGATATCGGTTTTTCTTCCAATAACAACTTCATATATTTCAATGATCACCTAACGGCATCTAATAAGATGTTGCTTCAATTGGTGAAGAAGGCTAGTAAAGAAAAATCTTACAAACACGTATGGGTCAAAAACTGTAGTATAATGGCACGTCGAAATGATACAAGTCCTGTTATTCATATTGCTAAAGCCTGTGATTTAAAAAAAATTGTTTAAGTGCTATTATTTATTGCTTGACGTTTATTTTTTATTTATACTTTTTGATTTATGTATTAATGTTTGATATTTTGCTGTCTTATATTGTTACTTGTTTATTGCTTCTTAATGTTTTATTTAAAAGTTATTTTCGATATTTGCTTCGCTTCTATTTAGACAAGACACTTCTTGCTGTTTTTCATGGACATATTGCATTATTCTTTGAGTGGCTTCAATTAGATTGCGTAGATAACAGATTTATAATACGGCCTGGTTTTATTACTAAGCGATTATTTGATGAACGTTTAAACTCTTTATATGATATTTCTATTTACAAATTTATGTTTGTATTTTCCAATGGCTAACGATCTTAGTATTATATACCAAAACGTTCGAGGTCTCCGATCCAAGACAAATGTTTTTTATAAAAATCTTTTAAATGTTGACTGCGATATAGTTTGTCTCAGTGAAACCTGGCTAAATAATTCTTTATTGGACTCGGAATTCTTCGATAATCGATATGCTGTGTACAGAAGTGACCGTGATTATGCTTCACGGGGTGACAGCTTGGGTGGCGGTGTTTTAGTTGCAATTAGATCACATTTACATATTCGCTCCTCAGATACCATAAAATTAACTAACTCCGCAGCCGAAGTGGTTAGGGTTTCCCTGGCTCTTAACTTGCTTCCTTCAGCTAAAACACTACATTTATATTGTTGTTATTTCCCTCACAGCAAATACCAGTACGAGGCATTATGCGAGTTTTTTGATTTGATATCATCGGAAGTAATTTATTGTCCCAACGATTACTATTTAATAGTAGGAGACTTTAACATCTCTAACGCTAATTGGAAATTCTCTCAAAACAAAATGGACCTTCTGAACTTTTATGATAATGACATTTTCATAGGCTCAATATATCATTTTCTTAATTTTAATAATTTTAATCAATTTAATAATGTACCTAACGCTAATAACAGACATCTCGATTTAGTAATTAGTAACTGTGAATGTACAGTAGCTAGGTATAATTACCCTTTTGTACCTGAAGACTCGCATCATCCTACGTTGCTTATTTCTCCAAGTATGATTATATCGCGCGCAATTTCTAGTGTTTTTCGTCCTATACGCATGTTTCATAAAGCAGATTATGGTGCGGTCAATACTGTTCTAGCTGCTATAGATTGGTGTGATTTGCTTAGCGAGTCTAATATCACAAATGCAATTGATTTATTTTATCAAAAAATCAATGATGTTATTTGTGATATGATCCCAGTTAAAATCGTGAATATTAACAATCGTTATCCATTTTGGTATTCAAATTCCTTGAAAAAAATTATTAGCGAAAAACTTAAATATCATAGAAAATGGAAGAAATATAATAGGCTTATGGACTATGATACTTTTTGTCTATTACGTGAAAGGCAAAAAAGAGTACAAATTACTTGTTATGATAATTATATTTATAATTCTGAACTACAAATTAAAAAAAACAGTAAATATTTTTGGAAATTTGTAAAGTCCAAACTTTCATCTAATTGTTTTCCAGAAACCATGTTCTATGAAGATTCAGTCGTTACAGGTGGACATAATATTTGTCAAAATTTCAGTAAATACTTTAATTGTGTTTATGAGCCAGTCGCTCCTGGTTGTTGTACTATAGATGATAATGCTCCATCTAAGACCCACATATGTATAAGCTCTATTACAATTACACAGGATATGGTTGAAATGTATTTAAAAGGTCTTGATATTAATAAGGGTTACGGTCCAGATGGCCTCCCCGCTTTATTTTTAAAATCATGTCGAACGACTCTATCATATCCAATTTTTGTATTGTTTAATAAATCATTAAAAACTGGGATAATGCCTTCTCTGTGGAAACGATCCTATGTAGTTCCAATTTTTAAATCCGGTGACAAACATAATATACAAAATTATAGGCCTATATCCAAACTGTGTGTCATTGCAAAAACTTTTGAGAAAATAATTTACGATTTAATTTCTCCCGTATTACGTTCCATTTTACAAGAACAACAACATGGATTTGTTAACCGTAAATCAACAGAGTCTAATCTCTGTGAATTAGTGCAGCGTGTGTATTCAGCTATGGATGAGGGTTACCAGGTAGATGTCGTGTATACCGACTTTTCCAAAGCCTTCGATAAAATCTCACATAAGATCTTACTAAGTAAATTAAAACTAGTCGGTATACACGGCGATCTACTTCGTTGGATGTGTTCATACCTTCGGAATAGAAGTCAAGCTGTAACAGTCAAAGGCTTTTGCTCTTCTTTCTTACCTGTTTCATCGGGAGTGCCTCAGGGATCTCACCTCGGTCCTCTACTCTTTAATTTATATATTAATGACGTAACCAACATTATTAAAGATTCTTCTATTCTTTTATACGCGGACGATATGAAAATTTGCAGAAGGATTGCGTCTCCGCTTGATTGCCTTCTCTTGCAAGATAATCTTAACCGATTATGTGTTTATTGCAGGGACAACTCTCTGTATTTAAATATAAAAAAATGTAGTATCATTTCATTTTCGCGGAAACGCCATCTTACTGCATTTAATTATCGTCTAGATGGAAAATTGATAAATCGTGTAACCGAAGTGAGAGACCTAGGTATTTATCTTGACGATAAGTTATCTTTTAATTTACACATTAGTAAGACGACAGCTAAAGCTTATCGCATGCTTGGTTTTGTGTTCAGAACTTCAAAGGATTTTAAAAATACTAGCACCCTTAGACTGCTGTATAATTCGTTGGTTCGACCTATACTTGAGTATGGTTCCACTGTTTGGAACCCGCAGTACAAAATTCAGATAAATCGGTTGGAAAGTGTTCAAAAAAAATACATTAAGTTTGAACGCATAAAAGGCATGTCACTAAATCGAACCGAAAACTGTTCAAATTTATTGCCACTTGCTGATAGAAGACTGATTAGAGACCAAATTTTCTTATTTAAGTTGATAAAGTATATTGTAGACTCTCCGTACCTTTTAAGTTGCCTTAATCTTAAATGTCCTAGAATTACAGCACGCAGGCATTTGCTTTTTATACCACCCGTCACTCGAAGCAAATATGCGCAAAATAGTTTTGTCTATCGAGCTTGCACAAATTATGATAAGCAATTTAGTAGAGTCGATTTTTTTAATGCTGAAAATGTTCATATTGTTAAGAAATTTTTAATGGAATGTTTAATCAATGATAGATTGTCAATATAGATAGGAATTTATTTTATAATTATAATTATTGCAATAATATTATGAACTTGAACCTGAATTTAAATTGTCATTTTACTAATATTTTTATTATTGCTATCTGATTATTTTTAACATATTTATTTTTTACTTTTTTTAACAATTTTCGATTATTATTTAAAATATTTAATTATTTAATGTTATTTTTTTAAATTTGTACTGTATACCTTATCTCATTACCCTTGCACTGTTCTAACCTATATACTATTTGTAAGTGGAAACTTTATTGGTTTGTGTTTTAGATATAGTTTTTCTTTGTTGAATGTAATACTGTACTGTATGTTTCCCAAATAAAAATAAAATAAAATAAAATAAAATAATTGCGGAGCGGATATTACTTAGAACCGGAAATTATTTGTCTTGTGTTTCGAATCTTTCCGTCTATAAAGGAGAAGGAAAAATCCCTTCGGTAGTGAGCAAACCAAACGCATTAGTATAGTCAATTTATATGTATGTATTTATATAATCTGAATCTCGGAAACGGCTTCAACGATTTTCATGAAATTTAGAGGGTTTCGGGTAAATAAATCGATCTAGCTAGGATTCATTTTTAGGAAATGTCGTTTTATCCGTGTTTTCAGGCAATGGAAACCCTGGTTCGAGTCCAGATGTCTCCAGTTTGATTATTTTTCTCTTTTTTTTATTTGAGAATAATTAAAAATGTTATCATATAATAAAAAATATTTTGAAGCTCGGTCATACTTAAACTACACGTAACACTGGGAACACTGCTATTCCACGTCAAAATTTAAAAAACAGTACATTAATTCATGACTGGAAACGTCAAGGCTACTAGAAAATACATTAATAAAACCTTACAGAAACATAACTCTTCAATATAATTTGCCTTACTTCATTATTTCAATACCACGTTACAAATGTAATTAATTTAATTCCGAGTTAATCTCCACTTATAACATTATCTTAATTAAAACGAACACCTCAATTTATCTGGAAAACCGATTACTTTTACCGTTAGATCCATCCGGCTTCCTTAATCAAATCGATGTTTTTAAAGTTGGCAACCACCCACGATCCACCTGATGGCAAGCGGTAGCCTATTAGTGCTTGCAAAACCATTCGTTTGTGAGTGTCTCTCACGCGTTGCCAACCTAGAGATATTGATTTCTAAATCTCTTTTGCCGATTTATTCCACTAGGCAAAGTCTCCTTCAAACCAAAACACAGTATACTGCTATAAGGTAGAACTGAAACTGTGATGGTACCTACCTAGTCAGCCTCTAGCAAATAAAAACCCTACCACCAGTAAATGTGAAACTTTTGGTAATTTTGAATTGGCCATGCGAGTCAACTTAAAAAAACAAAGCCACTTATTTAAACATCTTTCAGATTGTAGATCATCAAAACAGGCGTAGAATTGATTGAGTGAGTTTGAACCCCCGGATAAAATTTTTAATGGGGCCGTTAAATGGGTTGCGTTGGGAGTCACAACAAAATCATATACTACTTTTACGTGAATTAATATTAATATAAATCCATTTTATAGGTACTGACTGTTTGATAAAGGATTGGAGAAATTAACAAAAATATATCCATGACAGTGTCAAAAAACTCTAATACGAACACATTGTATTAAAAAATTATACACACTAAGCCTCTACAATCAGGAAAATTCGTACTTTTTGACTATAAATTATATATAATGTTAATTTTATTTATTTCATGATGATTGGCAAACAACTGAATGGTTGCGATACTTGAAGTATCACATACACGTTGTCAACAGAAGGAACCGGAAGGAAGGGATAAGAAGGGATAAAAGAAAGGGAACAGAGGAGTGGGAGATTAGGCCTCACGAAACGCAACAGTACTTACTAACATCATTACTTCGATTCATAGTACTTCCACGGTCGAACCGACCCATTTGTGCTGGGAGGAACATTGCTACTACCGTTAAAAATGAGCCGAAGTTATCACACTAACAAAAAAAATATATTTTAATATTCACTTATTATAAACAAAATAACAAACATCAGCTTCTAAAAGAATAGAGAATTAAAATTTATCAAGTACTGGACATCTATAGTTTCGTATAGTGTTTTTGAAAGAGCTGTCAATCTCAATTGTTCAAAGCATCAAATAATGTTACCTTGGTTAGTTAAATTATCTAATCTGTTACCGGATTGCTACGCATTCAAAGATCAAAAGGTAATCGCTCCGCAATCAAACTGCTAACTGGCAAAATGGAGATGAAACGATAGGTAAGGCTCTAATCTCATTGATCTTGTTAACACTGATAGATATATTACATATAATCCAGCTAGTATAGTAAATGCTATAGGGATATCTACACGCCACGCGATGTAACGCGATAGAAAGACAAGATTGTCACATCTAACATTAAGATACAGCGACACCTACATGACATACTACGCAACGATATTCGTCAACCTAGTGTCAGAGTTGTTCAGGTCGCCCGTAGGCCTCTAACTTGCCTTATCGACTGTTGTCTAATTGTCAACAGCCGGGACCGACTTTTTACGTGCCCTCCGAAGCACGGAGACGCTCGGTTGAAATACCACTATGCGATCACCGATCTAGTGACTGACCGCGCCTAAAGTTGCTTAACCTACCAATCGTTTACCTATCGGCGGGTGCACTCGGCTATGAGCGTCTTAACGATATTGATGACCAATGATCGTCACAATCCTAAATCGCGCTATCAGAGTTTTCTACGCTCGTAACCTTTATATACAACTCTTCAATGTAAGTCGTCGGGCTTCGGCCCGGGGCTTCGACCGCCAGGCAATATCATCCGCCTGGTTGGAGGAATCGTCTCTTGGTGTTGGAGAGACGTTTCACATATCGTATCCTCGTTACCCGGTGGTAAATTTGCCACAATGTAACATTTTCACCTCTAAATATTTATAATTTATTTTGTTATAGAAATAGATAGAGTATCGGAGATGGACACTGGTAAAGTCTTGGACATGGAAAAAGCCCTTTCATACAAGCAATTTCGAGTATAGTTAGCGCGTGACTAACTTCGTTCTGATGCGTTACTGCGAATTTCCGAAGCACCAGGGAATTTTTGGACAGTTTTTCTGTATGGAAGAGCCAGAGTTGATAGTAAGTCACAAAACCCAAAGTTCGCAACGTTGCCCAGCATTGGGAACATACAACATGTAGTAGCATTCAATAACAATTGTAGATAGTGTGTTTGTTGATTTCATTGAAGAATTTAATTTAAAACAATTTAATTACATTGGTAATATGAATGAAAGATTACTCGATCTGATTCTATCAAACTCTGACAATTTAACTGTGAAAGAAAACCTTAACCCCATTAGCGTAGTTGATAACCATCACCCTCCTCTAACAGTTAAACTTACATTAAACAATATAACTAATATTAAAGAAAACATAGCTATGCGACGAAATTTTTATAGGGCCAATTACGATGCTATAAACACTGATTTAAATAATATACCATGGATAGATCTTTTTAAACACTGTTACAATGTTAATTCAATGGTAAATATATTTTACCATAAGTTAAACTCCATTATTGAAAAGTATGTTCCCAAAAAAAGAAACAAAAGTGATAAATTTCCTGTTTGGTATAACTATAAGCTTATTACCATGTTAAAACAAAAACAAAAATATAGGCAAAAAATCAAAATTTATAACAACCCATTAGATAAAATAAAATTTGAATCTTTAAGATTGGACAGCCACAATTTAATTCAAGAATGTCATAATAAGTATATCGAATCCATCGAAAACAATCTTGCCAAAAACCCCAAATTCTTCTGGACTCATTTAAAAAATGTCAAGAAATCTCAGAACTCCTATCCAGCGAGAATATTTTTTGAAAATAAAGTGGCCACAGAAGGTTCTGCTGTTAGCGATTTGTTTGCCGACTTCTTCGCCTCTGTATATGATGAGAGTGACCCTCCTAATATAAATTTTGCTAAAACTACTTCATATGACTGTCTTTGTAAAGTCAATATTGCACCAAATGAAGTTATTCAAAAACTAAAAAGACTTGATACTAATAAGGGTGCTGGTCCCGACGAAATCCCTCCATTATTCATTAAAAAATGTGCTGTTTCTTTGTCTCTGCCAATCTATCTAATTTTTAGCCAATCACTTAAAACTGGAATTTTTCCTAATATTTGGAAATGTTCCAAAATAGTACCAGTTTTTAAAAAGGGTAATCGTGAAAATGTTACTAATTATAGACCGATTTCGATTTTGTCTGTGTTGCCAAAGATTTTTGAATCATTGGTTCATCCCATAATTTCTAATCATATTCGCCACATCATTACTGAGGCTCAGCATGGCTTCATAAGCGCCAGATCAACTGTCACAAACTTGGCAAACTTTATAAGCTACGTCACAGCACCTGTTGACTCTCGTCATCAAGTCGACGTTATTTACACTGACTTTTCAAAAGCCTTCGATAAAGTGAACCACAAATTACTTGTGAGGAAACTTTCTTCCTTTGGTATAGAAGGCTCGCTTTTATCGTGGCTATCCTCATATCTTATTGACAGATGCTGTTATGTGGCTATAAAGGGTCATTCATCTCGGATATACAGTGCAACGTCGGGTGTCCCTCAGGGGTCCATTTTAGGACCTCTCTTGTTTAGCATATTCTTAAACGATATTACCAACTCCATTAACAATTCAAGATTTTTTATTTTCGCGGATGATCTAAAACTCGCGAAAGAAATTTTAACAGAGAATGATTCGCTGTCCTTACAGGAGGACCTTAACAAAATATCTGCTTGGTGCAAATCAAATGGCATGGATCTAAATCCCGCCAAGTGCTCATTTATAAGTTTTTCACGTAAACGCTATACACTTAAAACCAAATATACAATTAATAGTACCTTGCTCCAGCAATCTGAATTTGTTCATGATCTAGGAATTACAATGGATGAAAAATTACGATTTAATCTTCATGTTGACAATATCTGCAGGTCTGCGCGCAAAGCCCTAGGATTCGTATATAGATGCTCTAAACCTTTTAAAAAGCTAAAAACTAAAATACTTTTGTACTCTACGTTAGTAAGGAGCAAGTTGGAATACGGTACAGTTATATGGAACCCTACATATCAGATACACAAAAACCGTATAGAAAGTGTTCAGAGACGATTTACACAGCTTTACTCTATTGGACTAAACAAGCGATTACCATATGTAACCCGACTACAGACTTTCAAGCTGAACTCACTATCGGATAGACCCAAAATGCATGATATGTTATTTTTATATAAACTAGTTAATGGGATCATAGATAATAATGAGCTTCTGAGCCAAGTCACAATAAATGTACCCTTTCGTTTCCCTCGGCATCCAATTAAATTGTTCACGCACAGAGTTTATAGAACCAATCTTGGCTACCATTCCCTAATACCTAGATTGAGTAGACTGTACAATGAACTCATTATAAAGGATAAGTCTATCGATATATTTGGCGATAATTTTAAAACTTTTAAGAATAAAATCATTAACACATTTAAAACCAATATAACAAAATGTTAAATTACCTACACAAGTTATTTTGTTTAGTACTTTTTAAATATTTATTTTTGTAATGTTTTAGTTCTTCTGTTTGCTTTTCCTGATTTTCTATACTGTTAAGTTTTAGCTAAGTTATCATACGACAATCTTAAATTGCACGCTGTAACTACCTGTAAGTGGAATTATGTGTATGGTATAGTACTTACTATAAGGCATGATTTTATGAAACTATAATCACATGTAATTCTGTTGGTGGTTCTATTCAAATAAATAAAAAAAAAAAAAAAAATAGTGAAAATAGTCCGTGTAAGATGCTTGGTGTCAACTTCATTGTCATTTTGTTATGTTACCCGCGATGACGTAATCGCTAATGTTCACGAATATTATCTCATGTTTTCGTAGCATTATGTTGTACAAAAAGTGACTGCGATGTAGATGCCACAAGTATCTTTGTATTTTTTATGTCATGAGCATATGAAACAAGCATACGGTCCGCCTGATGGTAAGTAGTTACCGCAACCTATGAACGCTTGCGATACTTGAAGTATCGCATGCGCGACGCGTTGGCAAACCAAGGGAAGAGAAAAAAAAGGGACAGAGAGGAAGAAATTGGAGGAGGGAGATTAGGGCTGCGATGCTTTCACCTATCTCACGAAACGCAACAGCACTGATACTGTTATTTTACGTTGATTTTCTGTGAGATTGTAAAACTTTCTCGGTTGAGCCGGCCCCTTTGTGCTTGGAGGTGCATGGTTTTACTACTATAAAATTATTTGTATTTTTTTACTTAATTACTAAGACGACTAAATAAGTCATTTCTCCTTATTTAGAAAAGTGCTCTAAAACTTGTTTTTCAAAGCGACTGTAATTAAATAACAGCTAACTAGATTCCAGTCTGTAGCACGTCGTTAGAGGTCCCGTTATACTGCGAAATTGAGTTAGCTTCATATTGGGTCGGAGCTAAAAAGTACTTCGAAATTCTATACATACTACATGAGAAAAATGCTTACTTGAATAATTCATTACAATAAATAGTTTACTTGGAAGGTATATTTCTTCTTCTCCCTAGTATTATTTCTGGTATTCACTCAGGGGCTGGTAAATTGACGGATTACTAGTTTTAAACAGAGCGATTGTCATCTGATCTCTGCAACTCAAAGGCCGAACCAGTAACTCATTAGATATGAGCAATTTACCTATCAAGAGCTAACGATTACTATCAGATGCTATGATAACAACCGAGACCGACAGCTTAAAGTACTCTTAAAGAGGGAATCGAACTCGCGACCATCGATTCTCAAAGCAGGCTGCTATCAGCACACAGCGATCGTCAAAGAGGTAGAAAGTTATATTTATAAATGTAAATATATCTAAAGTTCATAAGTTTGTTCTAGATAAACTAGGCTAAACTGGAAATAAACCCTAGATATCTTTAAAATCTTTAGGGTTCTATATATTCCATAACACAATTTCTGTACAGTAATATTTCTTTTACTAAAGTTAATTTCAAAACAAAATACGAAGTAAAATTCCGCATATTATGGTTAAGTAATGGGGTTCGAAGATTTGGATTAAAACACCTGATTGATGTAAATAAAACTTTAATGAGATCTTCAAGGTCACAGAACCGAACTTTCAAACCACAAGTCGATCGTAGTCCAGAAGGATAGGCGAGGTCACTAGTTTTCGCACTTGATCACTTGTTTCGCCTGTAGTTTCTTCACTCGTCGCTCAGAACTGAATGACTCAGTCGACGCGCCGGGCCGCTTATATAGCGAGAAACACGCATTCGAGAAAATTCCATCCACTTTTCGAGAACACATCTTTCTAAAAGGGCGTTAAGAAAGAAAGAGACAGAGTGATTAGTGATCGATTTCGAATCTTATGTTCCTGGTAATAAGGTTCTCCGTAACATTATATTTGGTAATCACGGACCAAATTAGAATCACGAACGAAATTAAAATTTTAAATATTGAATTATAATGATCTGTCTGGCTTAAATCCTCTTCGTGGGCGGAGTTTGAGAACTTCTAATGGTTTAACAATTAATATTTTTGTTGTGCAAGTATTTAAAGTTTGAAAAAAAATTAGGTTTGTTAAATTGCGTTTAATAATGCTTTCAACTAAAAATAAAACGTTATCTGTGACTCGCTTCTTCCCGTGGCTTCGTCTGCACTAAATTTGGACTTCTTCCTAGAAATTTTCCTGCTATTTCCTTAAGGTCTACTTATACTCTTATACTGATTTGACGGGTTACTAGTTTTTACAGAGAGCGATTGCCATCTGACCTCCGCAACCCTAAGCTCGAACCAGTAACTCATTGGATAAGAGCAAATTACCGATCATGAGTTAACCATTATTATCAGATGGGATCTAAACGCGATTTCCGAGGTACGGTGAGGAGACCCACAAGGATGCCTAGACCGAAGCAGATATTTATAACGCACATCTGTTCCAAGCAGGTATCGAACCCACGACCATCATGGCCCAAAGCAAGCCCAATACCAACTCGGCACGACGGATGTCAATAACATAACAATAGAAGTAGTTAAGAGTTTATATAGTAAACAAAAAGTTTAACAATTGTAAATTTTTTCACTGTATCAATTCTTTGAAACTGGTTTTCCATTTATACAGACCGCAGTAGAATATTCTATCTAGTTTGTAAGGAAATGGAATAAAACTGAACTGAATAAAGCGTATTCTAACTTATCTTCGCAACTGGGACGAAGACTGTTCAACCGTGACTCTATTTCCGAGGGCGTGACAATCTGTCTGATACGCTTTATAATGAAATACGACGCAGACTTGTGTATTTCTTCTTCGTCCTAGCATTATTCCCAGTATTTTATTTACCCAGGTACTGATTATTAATTTTATCCGGATTTGACAGGTTACTAGTTTTACACAGAGCGATTGCCATCTGACCTCCGCAACCCCAAAGGCGAACCAGCTACTTCTTGGATAAGAGCAATTTACCTATCCAGAGTTTACGATTATTATCAGATTTTTATGTGATAGCAACCGGGACCGACAACTTAACCGGTTGTTATTATAACATCTGAATAATCGTTAAGTCTTATTAGCTAATTCGCTCTTATCCAATGAGTAATGGTTTGCCCTTAGGGCTGCGGAGGTTAGATAGCATCGCTGTGTGTAAAAAATAGTAACATGTCAGTAATTCATTAAATTAAAATAAACAAAGCATCGGTAACATCGGTTCTTACTACCAATAGAATACATGAATGTTATTTGATTCAATTTATTATATTAACAAGTAAGTTACTTACATGAAACTCTATATAGTTTGAACAATAAAAAGCTTGCCTGAAATAAAAATTTTGTATGCGGGTTGCAAGCTCAGGTAAACATGTTTCGAATACAAGTAAGTAGCTGGCACGCGTATGTTACGAATCAAACCTGCATGCAATATTTTAACAATAGGAACCCGTGTTTAGGTTCACCGTGTCATTCTATTATCACGTTCGTGACATGTAATTATTGTGTATCGTAGAAAGAGAAAGAAGATAGAAGGAACATTGGCTAAAAACCACATGCCAATATTTTACGTATTTTATGAGTGTCAAATCACTACATAGTATAAAACAAAGTCGCTTTCTCTGTCCCTATATCCCTATGTATGCTTAAATCTTTACGCAACGGATTTTGATGCGGTTTTTTAATAGATAGAGTGATTGAAGAGGAAGGTTTATATGTATAATGATATCCATTAAATAGTGGAGAAATACTGTTATTTTTGAGGTTTCTAAAGTGATGTCGTAAATAATCGTGCGGGCACGGGCAGTATTGAATAAATCAAAACTACTGGATCGATTTTAATAATTTTTTCATTGAATGACATAAGCTATATATTTTATATCCGTGCGAAGCCGGAGCGTGCTATACGTATGTTAGTCTAAGTTGGTTATATTTTCTTTTTGACGAATGGCAAATAAGCATACAGTCATTCCAACCTATAAATGCTTGCGATACTTGAAGTATCATTTACACGTTGTTAACGCAAGGGATAAGAGAGAAGGAATGAGAAGTAGGAAAAGGAAGGGAACAACGGGTGTGCGCGACGAACCTATAGCGCTCTCGCTCATCGGAGTCTCGGATTTAGTCTTTTTAAAAAAGGATTCAGTGAATAAAACGCAGAGATTGAATATTGAAACGACCGTCGCTGGTGGATGATGGATGGAGACTAACTGAGTTGGATAGGCGACTGAGGCGTTAGGAGGAGGAAATGATGAGTAGGCGGTAAGGGAGAGGAGTCAGCAATAAGGGATACATGGGACGTCTGTAACAGCACGAAACGCAATAGTACCAATACTGGTACTTTACGCTGACTTCTGTGAGGTAAAATTGCCTGGAATATAAATTTCTTTGCATATTTTAAATAACTGAACTTTCCTTTTACTGAAATATATTCATTACAAACAGTCCTAGCCATGATTTATATATGTTTCTTCACATGTGTCAGAGACATTTGCATAAACAAATCTTAGGCTCAGCGTGTCAGTGTCACGCTCGTGGATATAAAGTCGTGGCAAAGTTCTCTTTATCCCAGTTGCGGAGATAAGTTTGAATATAGAATTATCTTTCTCTTACCTACATTCGCATACATAATGAATGTCTCGTACAGAATAAAATATTTGCATTTTTATTTTATATCGCATTGACTTCTTTTATGAGGTTTTATATAATGAAGGTTCTATCATGCTGGTTTTACATCGTTAGAATTTATAAATATGTTGAAAATAAGGTGCATATATGTATGGTGATTGTAATAGTGTGTCGGAATGTCTTTTTCGAACATCAGAAGTGAAAATAGATCTTTTTCTTAATATGAAATTTTGTACTATACTATTTAGAATAGATAATTATAACTGTTACTTTGTTTTTAACCATTAATTGTATCAATTGCATATGACCTGGCCGGGATACAACTATTACGCGAAAATAATGAAAATGAGAATCAGGAGGGTAGGTTGGGAAGGATCGTTGGAAGAGGATGCGGTCCATACATCAAGACGTAATCGTTAGAAATGCGTGCAGATATAATGCTGCGTAGCTATTTATACCAACAATGAATGTAGAATATTCAACTACCGCCATCTTGATCTCGTTGACATCGAATATCCAACCACTCCCATCCAATTTTTTTTCATAATTATTGTTATTATATTTAACTGCGACCTAATGTAATTTTATTTTATTTTTGTTATTATATTTAATTGCTATACAAATACTATAATATCCTTCCTATATTGCGGGTGGCTAACGCTTCGCACTAGATTTTACTACCACTTACCATCAGGTGAACTAAAGTTATTTGCTTTCTTTAAAAAAAAAATTACTAGCTTAAATTCAAATTTACTCATCAAAACAAATATTTATCACACGGCCTTTTGAACTTTATAATTTTTTTTTCATCAACTATAATAGAAAAAAAATCTCTCGGAAACCGCTGTAAAGTCTTTTAATAACCAAAAGATATTTTTTCCTCGTTAAATGAAACGCTCTCAGCTTTATGTCGGCATAGATTAAAATGTATTTTATTATCGATACTGTGAACGCTGAACGAATAATTCTCATAAAGCCAAACGACCGTCAAATAGGGTTGGCTGGAGTCCAAAAAAGATAATTTTTATGAAGTGCCTAAAAGTATAACCGTATCCGAACAGAATTATTACGTCCTGGATAGAGTTATTATTTGACATCTGATGGGGTGTGAAATTCGATATCGTTTCATGATTATTATTTGCCTCTTTTGGAGTGAAAGACGAAAGTATTAAGGCTAGGAGTATTTATAGTACTATTATGGTTTTTTGTAAACCTTAATCGACCTAACTTTTACCACGATATATAAGTTATATAGCGTTCTCCTTCTTCTTATCGAGTGGTTAGTGGTTAACCTAGTGTCAGAGTTGTTCAGGTCGCCGTATAGGCCTCTGACTTGACTTTTCGACTATTGTCAAATTAATAACAACCGGGACCGAATTTTTACGTGCCCTCCGAAGCACGGAGACGCTCAGTTGGAATACCACTATGCGATCACCCAGTGACTAACCGCGACTAAGGTTGCTTAACCCACTGATCTTTTACCGATCAGTGAGCCTACCCGGCTATGAGCGTCTCGATATAACGTTTAGATTGCTAAAGCTTTTCCTTTTAACTTTAAGGGATATTATCGTAACACTAAAAGGTATTATTATTTCTTATTGTAATTTTATACAAATATAAATGCTATAAAGTAATCTCTATGTAACCAGTATTAAAATTTTGTCGAGTTTGCACACCAATTTTGTGAATTTGGGTGAATAAAATTCGTTAACTAAATTGAAAAAAGTCGTGCCTCTTGAGAATTTCCACGGTGTGGGCTGTGTCAATTGTTAAAGTTGCACGAAAATAATGTAGGGTTGAGTTGTTCCTCTTGAAAAGTTCCCAAAAAAGTACAAAACTGAAGCGACGAGGGGACGGGTCACCTCAGTTATGTTATTAGTGACGTGTTTTTAACTTATAATTGGTGAATAGATAAAGTAATAATACTGGTGAATTTTTTATTATTATATTATGCACAGTTTTATAGCTCAACTGATTTTATTATGCTACTAAGATGGCAAGCAAGCACACGGCACATGTGATGGTAAGTGGTTGCCGTAGCCTATGAGCGCGCGCAACACCATTAGTTGGTGCCACTCACGTGTTGCTGACATCGAGATATTGGTTCTTAAATCTCCTTTGCCCAGAAATTTCACTAGCCTACAGTGTTCTTCAAACTTGAACAAAGTAATGTCAAAGACACTACTGCTTTGCGATATAATATTTGACACTGTGGTGGTCCTATCTAATTGGCCTCTTGTAACAAAAGACCTACCACCAGTGTGACTGTTGCACTGGTGAAATAAACTTTGCTGTGTCAGAGACTGTACTGTAAGTACCATATCTACTTTCATATGCATTTAGTGAAAAGCTGTTAATTAGGAATTACAAACAGATACTTCAATTTTATTTATTTGTATAGATGGTATACATGTCCGTCATCTTGAAATGGACGAGAACCCGTGTCACGCGACACAATGAGATACAATAATTTGACCAGATGGATAATAAGGCCTGTTTAGCCACGCCTCAACGGTTGATGTAGGGACGATGAATATCAGCTTATCTGCACAGAAAATTTCAGTGCGATGCAGGATTATAATATTTTTTATACATGTGTGCCATTTATCGTAATGTATATCGGTGTACAAATAATATAGTAAATATAGAATAGATAAAAAACCGAGAGGCAGGCCACTCGTCTACGGTGTTCGAGGCTCAAAAGATTTGCCTCCACGAGTGAGTTGCTACCTATGATCCCCTTCGCTCGGCGCTCCAGCGAGTCCAAAGCATCCAGTTGATATTACCAGCAGGCGGACCATACGCTTGCTTGCCAACCGTCATGACACATAAAATATAGTGTAATTTTTTTCTGATTTCGACAGCATCACCTACCTTCTAAAAAGTAAATTATAAACTCATTCTATTTGACGTTATTTTAATTAGTCGGTTGATCCAAGATGTTCACGTTCAGAACGTATTTATTAATACTAGATACTCAGTTCAAGTGTGTTCATATATATGGTTTACGGTTGCTTGATTTCACTTTGATCTTGCGTCTAACATTTATATAAAGATCTTTGTTGCGGTAAGCGTTAATTGTATTTCAGCCGGCATGAATGTATTTGCTTGATCTAGCCATGTGTTAAATAAGATATTTATCGCTTTTGTATCAAAGAAAAAAAAAAAAAGATTTTTATGAGAATACTAGCTTTTGACAGTAGCTTGGTCCGCGTGAATAACGCAATTTTAAGCCCTTTATGGGTAGAATTTTAGAAGATGTTAAAACACGTTTTATTTTCTAATGTTAATGTTAATGTTATATTTTACTGAATGGTAAAGGTTCATGATTCTAGTTTCAAAAATGACAGACCTCCTATAGAAGCTTTCAACCCCTTTTTTTACCCCTTCAGGAGTGGTTTTATAAAACATCAAAATACTAATAATATTCATCTTTTATTTTTAACATTAAAACAGAGTTTCAAAAATGACGGACTTCCATACAAACCTTCAACCCATTTTTTACCCACTTAAGGGTTGAATTTCGAAAAATCCTTTCTTAGTGCGCGTTTACGTTTTAAAAACAATACTTGTAAAAATATTCAGATTTCTAGGTCCAAGGGTTTATTTAGGCTAAACGTTTATAAGTGCTTCAGGTCTTTGTCTTTTAAATACAAGTACAATCATAACAAAATAATTACATTGGAAAGAAAATATTTGCTTATATTGTTTTGCGTGACAATTATGTCATCTCTTCCGGTGCGATGGTAAATCAAATAAGTGCATTTCACAACGATAATATAAAATGCGATTAAGGTGAAATAGAGGAGAAGGAAAAATAGTGGGAAAGAAAGGAAGCTTCTATCAGTCTGAGCTTCGAATATTACGTTTTTAAACGAAATGCCCTAGTCGACCAAATGAGAAATATTCTATTAACATATATGTATGTGGATCAATGAATTTTAATAAATTTGAACATTAATTTTATCATTAATTATAATTATTTTTATATTTGCACGTCAGATATAGACGAAACATACTTGGTCACTATAACTTATTGCCAACAAATTTTACCATGTTTTAAGCAAATAAACGATTATTATTATTATTATAACATTATTCCCACCACGATAGTGCCAACAAGCGTACTACTTGTCTGATGGTAACCCGTCACCGCAGCCTATGAACCTGCACTCCCAGAGGTATCGCATGCATATTGTCGACCCTTTAAAAACTTTTTCAACCTGCCCTTGAAGAATTAATATAAAGAATATTTTATTGATTTCTCAAAAAGTGTAGTCTTCCCAGGCGATTTTTATAAGCGTTTTCGAGGGGAAATGTTTAGTTCCATGGCAACACCCTATGAGTTGAATGCTGACATAAAACGTCTCGGAGGTATTTATAGCTACTGAATATTTAAGAAATTGAATAATAATAAGTCACACTGGTGGTAGGCTTTTTGTTGCAAGATTCCGGATAGGTAGGTACCACCGAAGTGTCAAATATTCTACCACCAAATAGTAGTGCTTAGGCATTACTGTGTTCCGGTTTGAAGGGCACCTGTAGGCTAGTAAAATACTGGGCATCCTCTGCCCAGTAATTTCACTAGCCTACAGTGATTTAAGATTTAAGATAGAAGATTTAAAACCCAATATCTCAAGGTTGGCAACGCGTGAGTGGCACCTACTAATGGAGCTGCAAGCGCTCATAGGCTACGGCAACCACTTACCATCAGGTGGGCCGTATGCTTTTTGTCCAACTTGTAACATAAAAAAATACTTGTATTCACAATGACAAGGACAAACAGACCCAGATCGAAAAACATGACTGTATGGTCATTCAAACATCTGCTCCGAGCGGGAATAAACCCGCGACCTGTAGCGCTTAAGGCAGGTTCACTACCGCTGCGCCTCAACGTCGTCAAACTCGGTTCAGATGTGTCTTATTATTTATGTGTGTAATTATTTTTTATGCTGAAGTGTTTAGTAAACTTAATAACACATTTAGCCCATAAGCTATTTTATTAGACGAGATAAAATACCTACTATGTAAAATGCACTATGCATTGGCTGAGTATTAGATAAACTATTATATAATAGTGCACGCGAATTAAGCCTTTCTATCAATAAAAATAGAGCTTATACTCGTATGTCGGTTCTTATCCGATTAAATTTGATGAAAATCGGATTTTCCACCTAGTTCCCGCCCGAAGTAGGCCTTATTGGCAACATATAGATAAATAAAGCCTGATACTAAGCCTCTGTTCGAACCCTTCTATTGAATTGGTATTATGCAATGGTGATAGGAAAATAAATCCAGTTCGCTTACAGTTTTCACGCTATCTACATTTATTACAATGTACGAATGAATTAATGGGTAAATGAATGAATGAGTAAATGAATGAATGAATGAATGCATGAATGGGTAAATGAATGAATGAGTACATGAATGAATGAATGAATGAATGAATGGATGAATGAATGAATGAATGAATGAATGTATGAACGAATGAATGAATGAAGGAATGAATGAACGAATGAATGAATTAAGGCATGAATGAATGAACGAACGAATGAATTAATGAATGTATCTCTGAATGACTGAATGAATTAATGAATGTATCTATATCATCATCATCATCATATCAGCAGAAAGACGTCCACTGCGGGACATATGCCTCCTCCAAAGAGTGCCACAATGACCGGTCCTGTCGGGGGTCTATCCATAAATAAATAATAAATAAATAAACGCTACACACTCAACGGCCCCCATTAGGATAATTATATCCTGTGTCGGGGTCCGGAAACATTCACAATGACAAGGACAAACACAACCAGACCGGAAAACATGCCTGTACGATTAATACAAACATCTGCTCCGAGCGGGAATCGAACCCACAACCGTCGAGGCTTAAGGCAGACTCGCTACCCACAACGCCACAACGGTGTCCATGCTGCGCCTTCCGGTACGTGATCGCCACTTGAGTACCTTTCCGTCCCAACGGCTATCGGTTCTACGTGCAATGTGCCCAGTGCTACTTTAGTTTAGCGATTCGGAGGGCTATATCGGTTATATTGTGTAAATATATTTCTCCAATATAAAGTGTCTTATTTTCTAAATACAATATCAAATCTGTGGAGACTAGTGCATCAGATCATCGTGGCTCACGCTCAATTTATACAGCACACAGTCATAATGACAAATGCAACCATGTTAGGATTACGATACATTGAATAGTTTTGAATCGACAGATTTCAAAATGATGGAGGATTTTCAATTTGACTGTTATGTTTTTTTGTATGTTTGTTACTCGATTACTTTAGATAGTTCTTTTTTGTTTGAAAGGGTATACTTTCTAGTCGGTTCGATTGTTATTTGGTCAGGATCTGGTCTGGTATGATAATGGGATCTTGGATAATTAAGGGAAATCTTTAAATAAATAAACGTAACACACTCAACGGCCCCAATTAGGATAGTGATATCCTGTGTCCCCGACACGATCACAATGACAAACACACCCAGACCGGAAAACATGACTGTATAGTCAATACAAACATCTGCTACGCTCCGCATTCTGCTCCATAATCTCATACCATTTTTCTAGCGGGATACAAGGCGTACTGCGGAAAACTACCTTTACCTGGTCGTTCTTTATTCAACCTCTGAAGCTCTTCAAGGTGCGAGTACATAGGCTGCGCATGAGTAAGCTCGCTCCATAGTAGATCTCATCTATGCCTTCGCTCCCGATGGAGGTCAATCTTACTCATTTTAGAATTTAAAAAATAAGTATTGTGATTTAAAAATAGATTTGGTAAGAATATATTTTTGGTAACAATTTATTTTTCGGAAACATTATATTTTAAATCTTACAAGTGCTTTGTTAGTATTCAATTAACATCTACACTCTTGAGTGCTCTTATCCCGAGTGCTCTTAATCTTGCTGGCCATTGAAAGCGCTTTGTTCGATAGTATTAAGTGGAATCACTCCAGTTCTCAGCTACTTTTCATTTGACTTTTTCTTTTTTCAAGGTATTTCTAAATTGGACGTATTTGTTGCATTCGTCGATTGGATTATTTTAGATGCCTGTGCTTGGGCTTCGAGTTTTTTGGTAAATAGGATCCTAACATTTTTCCCG
This sequence comes from Hestina assimilis, assembly GCA_023373885.1. Classification (NCBI taxonomy): domain Eukaryota; kingdom Metazoa; phylum Arthropoda; class Insecta; order Lepidoptera; family Nymphalidae; genus Hestina; species Hestina assimilis. Next base: position 14,676,246 of record CM041754.1, on the reverse strand, counting down.
GATAAAAGTATCATATATGTTAATCCAAGTAGTCAAATATCTGTCAGATATCGTTTCTGAACGATGGTAGATCCTTGCTCCTCCCAGCATGAATAGATCATCAGCTCTTACAGAAAATTGGCGTAAAGTAACAGTATCATTACCTCCCTTTTTTCTCTTCTCATCCCTTCGCACTTGTACCTTTGATTGGAGACGCTCATAGCCGAGTGCACCAGCTGATCGGTAAACGATTGATAGGTTAAGCAACTTTAGGCGTGGTCAGACACTAGATGGGTGGATAGTGGTATTTCAACCAAGCGTCTCCGTGCTTCGGAGGGCACGTAAAAAGTCGGTCTCGGCTGTTGACAATTTGACAACAGTCGATAAGTCAAGTCAGAACCCTATGCGGGCGACCTGAACAACTCTGACTCTAGGTTGGCCATTAACGACTCGATAAGAAGATAAGAAGAAGATTTGCCAATCCATTTCATACTTCAAATATCGCAAGCTTTAATTAAAACCGTTATTTACGCGGGTGAAGCCGCTGGCAGAAGCTAGTTTGGATATAAAATAAATAACAATACAAGGTAAATAAAAAAAAGGCATTCAGTTTATTTTGTAATTTATTTATGAGTAAATTCAACTAGCCTGAATTCCGATTACGATAAATTTAACTTCATTATTTAGAATTGGAGAATTATCTTGTTAAATCAAATATACATTCGCAAATTGACATAAAACACCCAATTCCAGTAGTTACACTTTAGCCAAGACAAATAAATACAGGTACATATTTAACTTCTAGTGTTAATAATGGAACCGCAGACAGACCGTCTACAGTACAGACATCCATTCACACACAGATAAATCTATCTGTCATGCGTGTATATTTGTATGTATATTTTCTACTTCTGTTATCATTGAATCATTGTTATTTTATTGTTTTATTATTTTTATAGTTATTGAAATGAAGTTCCTCGAGGTTGATGCATCCAGTATAAAATGAAACGTTATCGGAATGCGTTGTGAAAGAGAATGAAGGACTCCCGTTTCTTTTCTTATTTTTTTTTTTCAAAGTGAAACTTCTTAGGGATACTTGTGATTTTAAAATTGGATAAAACGAAGAAGTAACACTAAAAAGTGACAAACGTACGCATCGAAAACATTTTATTCAGAGAGAGTAGGCTTTATGTAGATTAGTACTTGTGTGCGCTCTTTTATTTTTTTTAATTACCAGTGGATGGCTGACCAGTTAAGTAACTTAAGGCACTTTCTGTACGCTGTCACTTTGACCGCGTGTGAATTCAAACTCGATTTTTAATATAATAATTTCATGTACGCGTGTTTATCCGTATATCAATATTTTCTTTTCCATCAAAACTGATTTCTGACATTATTTAAGTATCTACTCGTAACTAAAAGCCTTTTTTCAGATTAACTTTTTATGCTCCACGCTGCATATTCGTGCAGACACAAAAATACTAACCCAGACATCAACAATAAACAGTACATAATTAATAAAATAAATAAAAAAAATTCAATAAATTCTTCTTTTATCATTGTTCCCGGTATTTATCCAGGGTCTGTTTATACTCTTATCCAGATTTTAGGAGTTACTAGTTTTTACGTAGACTCCGCAACCCTAAGGACGAACCAGCAACTCATTACATAAGAGTAAATCAGCTATTAAGATTTACGAATTTTAATCAGATGACCGTCAGCTTAACGTGCTCTCCGAGGCAAGGTGGAATGACCAACAAGAACATTTATAACAAAATGTGCTCGGGAATTGAACCTGGACCGTCGAATCTTAAAGCAGGTCGTGGGAATGAAATTCAATAAATAAATATTAAAAAACACTGGAGAACAGTAAATCGGTACATAAGCTAGCTTTTAATTTAGAATTTCAAGGTAAATCGATTTGGTTACGTATATAAAATTATTTGTTTTCCGTCAGTCTATAAGCCGTTGGGTTCTGTTTGGTCAGCTGCTGTATGCAGTGTTTGTTCATTAACGTATTCCAAGATAGAATATCTATATACAAACGCCATCTGTTCTGTTTATGATGCATACTGTCTATATTTATCCTTGTAATTGGGATTGGTAATGATATCTTAATAATTTAATCTTTAATTAAGGCACGTATTGTTTTATCTATTTTAAAGTTTATAATGAAATGTTACCTTTTTTATGAAATAGACAAATTTACTGGAGACTCGACTCCGCCCATAGACATCTGCTACACCAGGAGGATTGATATTGCGTAGCCGGTTTTTATAAGAAGTCTGCGCTATTTTCTTGAAGTTTTGAATGTCGTATTGATTTGGAAATGTAAATAAAAAAACTGTTTTCTCTCGAATGACTGCCACTAGAATTTAATTCGATGCACATGTGTGTTCGTGTTATAGGTAGTACAGTTTTAGAATATAATTTGCGAAAATACTTCATATCCCTTTAAATTTAAACTTGCTGTCATTTATTGACTGTTTTCAGTGATAAATTGATTATTACATTGTATTCATTACGGAATATCTCGCGGGATTATTTACGTAATATTAATAATAATAAACGCTATACAATCAACGCCCCCATTAAGATAGTTATATCCGGTGTCGGGGGTCCGGAAACATACACAATGACAAGGACACCCAGATCGGAAAACATGCCTGTAAGGTCATGTGGCGTTTAACGCAGGGTCGCTACCGCTGCGCCACAACGTTGTCAAATTATATTATTAGATATTGGTACTCGTCATCGAAGCGTCAAAAAAAAATAAAGAAATCAATAGAGCATTATGGAGATCAGTCAGATCTATGTCATGCGATATTATAGATAAAGCGATGATTTAGCCAAGGGTATATCGAAGAAAGGGTATGTGCCAGCTAAGCTTATGTTGTAAACGAAAGGTCCGATCCTTAAGTTTTAAGTGATCCCAAGAAATCTGTAATATATTCATAGGGTCCGTCGTAAAGCTTTGTATCTATTACCTATCAAATATTATGCGTATTTAAAATATACCGTCCGATAAAATTCTACGTATTTATCTTAATATAAATTGACCAAGAAACGGTCAAGGACCAATGTGTTTATTGAAAGATAAATGTCGAATAGTGGAATTTGTAAATTTTGATATGTAGGTAAATAATAGAATTTAGTTTCAATATAAGATTGTGAGATAATATTAAACTAAAAACCAGTAACCGGTCAAATCCCGATAAGAGTAATAAGCAGACCCTGGGTAAATAAAAATACCGGGAAGAATGCTAGGAAGAAGAGCAAATTTATCACTTCCAGGGACATGTTCTCTCCGAACAGGGACATGTTTACCGGCGTCGGGATGTGACGACCCCATCGCCCGCTGTTGGGATAACCTCTGTCACAGCAGAGATTATTCCACCAGTGCAATCAGTCACACTGGTGGTAGGTCTTTTGTTGCAAGAGGCCGGCTAGGTAGGTACCACCGCAATGTCCAATATTCTGCCGCCAAATAGTAGTGCTTAGGCATTATTGTGTTCCGGTTTGAAGGGCACTGTACGCTAGTGAAATTACTGGGCGGACGAGATTTAAAAACTAATATCAATAATAACTAATATATAATATAAGGTTGGCAACGCATGAGTGGCACCTACTAATAGTGCTGCAAGCGCTCATAGGCTATGGCAACCACTTACCATCAGGTGGTCCGTATGCTTGTTTGCAACAACATAAAAAAAAAAAGAAGTATAGATACGTTTATAATTTTAAATCAAGAACACATATTTGTATTGAGTTTCATATTTCTCATCCTTTTGAAGTTCAATTCAGGCCACAAAAGATTTTGAAAATTCATTAGCCAACCTAATAGAATGACTAATGAATTTTCATTTAAGATTGTGTAGTTGTGTATATTGGGAGAGTTAGGTCTATCAGTCCGTCAAATAGTGTACCATTCCAAACTTCACTTTTACGACCGTATAACTAAACTTGATTTAATATCCTATATTATATTAATACAAATATAGTTTCATAAATACTCAATAGTGGAGGTTTTTATCTTGAAAAAACCAGCGAGTGCTTGGATACAAAAGTTATATCCAATTTATCTCTATTGATAACATTTTCGACAGCACCAAGTTCTTTATAGAAGAGGCTTTTATCGAAAACCTAATACACCTGAATACATAGCAGAATGTGGGTCAAAGTATCGACTGCCGTTTAGCCTGACAACTCGATGTTATCAAACTCGTTTATCTTAATGTTTTATATCTAGAATTTTAGCCTTGAAAGTCTAGGTTTGGGCTTAGATACCGCAAACAGATTGAACGAGGGTTTACCGTTTTCCCTTTTACGGTTTCCAATAATCGTTTTCGATTCTTAGTTTTATCTATGCAATCTGTTCTAGTATCGGATTTGTGATTCGTTTCTTTTCGCAAAATATGATTAGATTTTTAGGAAAAGATTTTGATTGCATCGATGTAGTCATTTCGACTTGCCTTTGGGTACCATCACAATCAATACTACCGCCTATAAAAAGATTTCTAAAAAAATTATAAAAATTGGGGCAATAAGAGCTTTTAACTTTTTTTTCACAGAATCAATTATTTAATGCATGTATTTTTATCGTGTTACTTTTAAAATTTGTTTTTATTTATCTTATCATAATTCAGTCACTAGTTATATTCGTTTAGCTTAAAATAATATTTAACTTAATATGTAAGTATTGTATGCAGTTGTCATTGGGAAAGAGAAAATTAATATTATCACATATTCTGCCGCTAAATAGTAGTGTTTAGGCATTACTGTGTTCCGGTTTGAAGGACACTGTACGCTAGTGAAATTACTGGGCAGAGGATATTTAAGAACTAATATCTCGAGGTTGGCAACGCGTGAGTGGCGCCTACTAATGGTGCTGCAAGCGCTCATAGGCTACGGCACCACTTACCATGCCGTGGGCCGTATGTCGTTGTTCTAGCGCCAACTTATAACATAAAAAATAGAGATTTTTCGTGTTCTAATATTTGCCAATCTATACTTAAATGTTTCGATTTGTTATCTGTAACTGTACCAAATAAAATAAAATAACAAATAAAAATTGATTCTGGCGAATGTACAAACGCGGAAAACAAATATACCTGTCTTAAAAGGAGAGAAAAGATGAAAGGTACTTAATAAGTAAAATTGGTAAAAATTTACAAAAATGTAACTCCATAAATAATAATTGTAATCACGAAACTGTATTGCGTTTGAAGCTGTTACATTTCATATTCCAGTTCATAAATATAAAAATATCTGACCTACAAAATCCCTTACGATTTAAAATGGAAGCAAAAAGGTATATTTTGCATAATTATTCTAAAAAGGGATAACCCGTGTACGGCTTACGTGTATTGAACCCCTGATTTTGTCCTTATATTTTTATCATATTGTGTTAGCATTATTATAGTATCTTTTCTTTTTTTTAAATTGTATATGGCTCTGAGTGCCGCCGAGAAATGAGGACAGGTACCTTCTGCGAGGCCGAAGCAAGGCTATCGACATCATACAGAATGGATGCGACGCTTCGAACGCATTCTAATCAATGGACTCACCCGACGTTGTGAGCGCATCACGATGTGCGAAACAACCGGCTTCGCCCTCGCCGGCGAAAACGGCAGTATATCTTCATTGAATTAAATTATCGAGCAATAAAAATAAAAATATATGATCTACTTATCATCATGATTATCATCATATTACTAAACATGTTCTGGACTAATATAAGGTTAATTTGATATGTCAAAAATGATGCGAAAATCAAAATGTGTTATTGCGTAAAACACGACTCTCAATATGGCATTAAATGATACCATATAATATGCCTCTATGTCAAATCTAGATTACTTTGGTGACCTAACTCAGGTTTTTAAAGGGTAAATAATACATAAGGTAGTTCTATTTTACAGTTACTAAAGTAAAATAAAGATCAACCAGATTCAACAAGCTTCTGTCTACGGTTTAACTTCAAGGTGATCTAAATTTAAAATCTAGACCCAAAAATAAAGCAGACAATATAAAATCAATACTTCATAGGGTTATTTATTTCTTGATATCTTTTTTTATGAAATATGTAAGCTACTATGCTCTAAATTATTAATCTAAGCTAAGAAATTCAACTAATTTGTATGGTATTATTATTGATCAAGACACGCTCGATAAAACTTTTGTAATAAAATCAATGAAGCTTGTCTTTTTGCTTTTCAGTAAGAATATGCATATCTATTCTCTCTCTTCTCTCTCTTCAATTTTTTTTAAACATAATGGCGTCGAAACTTGTATTAATTTTCATGCAAGTTTGTAGTAGTAAAGTCAGTCACTGGTGGTAGGTCTTTTGTTGCAAGAGGCCGGCTAGGTAGGTACCACCGCAGTGTCCAATATTCTGCCGCCAAATAGTAGTGTTTAGGCACTACTGTGTTCCGGTTTGAAGGGCATTGTACGCTAGTGAAATTACTGGGCGAACGAGATTTAAGAACTAATATCTCGAGGTTGGCAACGCGTGAGTGGCACCTACTAATGGTGCTGCAAGCGCTCATAGGCTGCGGCAGCCACTTACCATCAGGTGGGCCGTATGCTTGTTTGCCAACTTTTAACATAAAAAAAAAAAAAGAAAAATGCTCCTCTCAGCACAAATGGACCGGGGAAGTACTAATCTTTAATAAACGAAAATCGGCACAAAGTAACAGTATCAGTAGGTACTTCCAGTATCTCAACCGTTCATAAGTTGCGGTGACTGCTTACCATCAGGCGGAAGTGGGTATGCTGGTTGCAGCCGTCATGAAAAAAACCTTTCTTTTTGTATTTTACTCATGTACTAAACCGAACTGCAATAAAACTGAACAAATAATTCAGGTCTCCGGATGGACATTTTTAATACTTCCGATAGCAACGTCCGGCATCCGATTCGAAATTGGAGCCGCGTATAAGCGGCTTAATATTGTCAGTCAATATCATTTAGTCCAACAAACAAGAACTTCCCATAACCACAGATTACATTTGCTGAGTAACTATATAAACAATATTATACTATGCGAAACAATCTAATATTCATACATTGGGTTGATATAGCCAATTAGGATCTATCAAACACTGTGACGACAAGTCGCGGGTTAGATTTCCGCTCAGAGCAGATGTTTGTATTGACCATACAGGCATGTGTTCTGGTCAGGACGTTTTATCTAATGGGTGGTTTTTCATTGTTATGACTTGTCGTAAATTATTTTTATTTTTGTCTATTTTGTTTTGATGTGACAAAAACCATCTTCTTACCCTGAGCTATTTAAAAAAAGACAGATGTATTTTTTTAATATTAGAGGGTGTAGCAATTAAAATTTATAATACAAGCGCATATTTGGCGCCTTGGTGCTAAATGTTATGTATAATATAAGCATATACATTTTCAATACTTTATTAACACTATATTATCTTATGAGCTGGCTTTCCATAAATATTGTGAGCAACTCTGAATCATCCTTCGAAACAATGGAAGCTGTAATAAACGTAAATAGAATATTTTTCTGTACGAGGTGATAGATAAATTGAATCATGTGTTAAGTGAACAGCACTTTTTATATTATTTTAGAAATGGAAAAATGTTTTTAACAATTTTAAGTACTAAAGAACATTTTTGTTTTAGCAAGCAAACTCACTACCTCAAAGTCTGGCGTTTTAAACATGACCGATTTAGAAGGTATTTTCTGCCTCACACTCACTGTAAACTAACTACATTTGCTGGGGATCTTTTCGAACCGATATTACATGGGAACCTTCAAGATAAGAGCCTGGTCTTTCTTAAAAGGCCAGCAATGCACCTGGATGTACTGTAGTGCTGCGGGTGTTCATGGGCAGCGACGTCACTTTACATCAGGTCACAAATGGAGTAGAATCCTCTACTCCACTAACAGATCGCGGGTTCGATCAGAGCATATGTTTGTATTGACCACACATTTTTTCCGGTCTGCATGTATTTGTCCTTGTCATTGTGTATGTTTTCGGACCCACACACAGGATATAACTACCCTAATGGGGCCTGTTGAGTGTGTAGCGTTTATTTTGTTTGTCTGAACAGGGTAAAACAGAAAAATGAATTTATTTTACAATCATTTAACACGTAAATAAGTATTTAAAACTCAAAACAAACGCGTGGCTGACCGTAATCTATAACTAATAATCCGCGGTCTAGTTTAGTTTACGACACTATAAACTAACAGAAAAATCACCTTTTAGTGTCCAGATTAGAAGTTATTAGGTCGTAAAACATGTAAATGTATGTGTAAATTACAAAATACGTAAACAGATGGATGTGTGCAATGGTTCGCATGAGTTCACCGTTTATCTGGCCTTTTTAAGAATTTGTGTCGTTAGTGGCCAATGTGGACAGAGTTCTTCGGGACGGTCGATTGCGTTAGCGAACCCATGGCATCTTACTATGGCGCAAGTCTTTTTCGGACTACCTATTTTTATTGGCTAGGGGCCTCAACAGCGTTACCGGTATGTCGCAGGTTAGTTTTTTTTACACCACGGTGGTGGCAAACAAGCCTACGCCGATGATAAGCGGTTACCGCAGCCTATGAACACATGCAAGGTAGGTATCGCATGTGTGTTGTCGACTCATTAAAAACCTTTTCAACCTTCTTTATTCATTGAACCCCATACTGTAATGTGTTGGGAAAACCTCGGCAGGAAACTCATTCCACACACAGGAATTGAATTGATTTGTTAGTTGAGTCTTAGTAGACATTACTGCTAGAGGAGCAAGTGGTCTAGTCCCATACTATCATAACCTAGCAGTGGTATGCGTAAACGCATTTCACAACATTCAAAAAAAGGTAAAACTTCTTAGGTCGATATTGCTTGATTTGTTTTTTTTTTAAATACAACCTTATCGTCATTCATCCATATACTGACCGATTCTAAAGCTTCTTAATCTAGTGATGGTTTACCGACCAGTAACCGGCTATAAGTGGTTCAATTTATTGATAAAATGTTTATGTATTAATAACATTATGATACTTAAATCTTGTACCTATTAAATAATTTTAATTACAAATAATTACCGATCAAGTGCTTGGTGGACCACGCAAAGTGTAAGCTTTTGTTTTATGTGAGAAGCTGTAGGACTTTAAATATTATTTATTTTATATAGTTTGAGTTTATATAGTTATTCATAGTAATCACTAAAAATAATATGAAAAAAATGAAGGGATGAATGGTATTTTATATCCCTAAAATTTGCAAATCTTTTTTATGTCCTACAACCTCAAAATTATTTTAAGTTAGTTAAATTCAGATAGATACAGTAGCCCGAGTAAAATGATCTGACGACGTTGTGGCGCAGCGGTAAAGAACCTGCCTTAAGCGCAACAGGTCGCGGGCTTGATTCTCGCTCGATGCATAAATTTTGTATTGACCATACAAGTATATCTCCATGTGTATGTTTCCGGACCTCCGACACAGGATATAACTACGCTAATGGAGGCAGTTGAGTGTGTTGCGTATATAGGGACGAACAGACGGACTTGACAAAACTATAAGAATCCGTTTTTAACATTTGGCTACGGAATACTAAAAATACGAAAATACTACTAAACACGCTTTTCGAATGTTATTATGCAATAAAAACTCTAAGGTATGAGCAAATGTAACTTCCAACTACCCAAATTCCACCGAGTAACCTAAATGTCGACACAATGGGAAACTCCAAACCCATAAAGCCTTTGTTCGTCGTAGCCTCGTTAGACTATTTTCTATTTGTTGGTTTAATTATAATAATTTACATACTGTTGTGCTACAAGCCCACAATGAAATGTGTCAAGTGTTGTATGATGTGCCCGGAAAGTGTGATTATAAAAAGTAAACTTTATAATATAATAAATTAATAAGAAGTGAAACCAGTGTTGACTATAATGATTCCTAAAATAGACATTGGCTACCCACTTTTAATTTCTCAATTTACTTAATATATTTCAATTATTACATTTGCTTTTATTTTAAAGCTCTAAAATATTAAAATAAACTTAACATTAAATCAAACCTATTTATAACTAAAATATAAAAGTCTGTGAGATTTACTTAAGTCGACATATTTATAAAATGCATCCGTTTGAAGTTGGTTAAACTTCAAAAAAGAAGGAGGTTCTCAATATGTATATATATGAGAAAATTTAGTCCGGTTCTGACAATTTGCCATAAGTTTGTTAAATTCGTAACTAAAAGGTATAAAACAAAAGGACCACGTGCAAAGTGAATCATCACCCATATATGGCACCGACCTTTGTTGTTAAAATATAATTTTTTTATTTTTAGGTTTGAAAAAATACCCACATTTTTTTCCGCATTCTCGTAAAATACACAAATTCAAAACTACATTTAAGCACTACTATTACTACTCATTTATTTCTTTTCCTTGCCTACGACCTATATTACACAGATAGATCCCTATCCATATTTCTTGGTAAAGTTTATAGCGCTATAAGATAGGTATTAGGTATGCGATACCCCACCTCCCAGCAGTCAGCACCTTTACGTGCAAACAACACGCGAGGCGGCCTAACAACCTCGTATTGATTTGTGGCATGCTTATGAAATTGTAATACATATATTTATATCAATTAAAACTAATGCTTAGTAGAGCCATGTTCCTTCTAGTAAAAATGGGCCGGCTCGAACGCGGCACCCTTTCACAGAAAATCGTCGTAAAGTAACAGTATCAATACTATTACGTTTCGTTCGATGAGCGAGAGGCCCAATCTCCCACCCTCTTTTTTTTTCTAGTATCAATCCCGGTATTTACTGAGGGTCTGCTTAATACTCTCATCCTGATTTGATAGGTAACTTATTTTTACAGAGATTTGAAAGATCAGTTCAAACACATGCGTCGAACGTGAATCGAATCCGCGACCACCGAGGCTAAACGCAGGCTCGATATGAACACACCACAATGGTCTGTTATAAGTTTGACAATAATCGTTAAGTCAAGTCATAGGCCTATATGGAAACCGGAGCAACTCTGACAAGCTTGGCAACTAGCTACACGACACGAAGAAGAAAGCCTCAGTGTCTATATGTTTTCTTTCCTTAAACAGGATTGTAACCAATACCAAGTAACGACGCTCGTGACAAAATATTTAAAGAATAAAAACTTCAGTGCAACTCGCTTTTGTCTCGAGACGTTTCGGGGCCAACTGAAGCATCTCGTCTTGTACTAAGAATTGTAGAAAAAGGTCTTTGAACGTTTTACTTTTTATTATTTTCTAAATCTTTATGAGTTTTTCTTTGCGAATGAAACGTCAAAGGGGACCTTTGTAGAGGATAATGTTTCAGATATCAAAATAGAAAATTTAAAAATTTTTTATATTTAAATTAAACTGAAACAAGAAACGATTTTGTGAATAAAAACTACACAAAAGTTTTTTTAAAGACGATATTATACACATCAACCTTTTCTACGATAAAGACATTTCTACATACAGACAATTTTAATAGTTCGAGAATAATCAGAATCTAAACATAGACATTGACGACGTTGTGGCGCAGAGGCACCGAACCTGCCTTAAACGCCACAGGTCACGGGTTCAATTCCCGCTCGAAGCATAATATGTTTGTATTGACCATGCAAGTATATTTTCCGGTCTGGGTGTATTTGTCCTTGTCTTTGTATGTGTTTCCGGACACCCGACACAGGATATCACTATCCTAGTGGGGGCCGTTGAGTGTGCAGCGTTTATTTATTTATCCCCTAAAACAATGTTATGTTGTGTTATGTGGTGTTAGATTTAGGTGTTTTATAATATTTAATATGTATGTTAGTCTATAAGGTATATATGTATGGGCCCTGTCGCCTGATTTTCAATAAATAAATAAATAAAACACGTTACTATAGTATAATCATAAACTTCTTAGTCGGGACAAGAGTAGTGAGGCTTTTTACAAAAAAAAAAATAATGAGATACATAAAAACTTTCTTTTCTTTTTAACACAGTTTATGACAGTTGCCAAACAAGCCACAACTTATGAACGCTTACGATACTTCAAGTATCATATATATTTGCCAACCCAAGGAATAGGAGGAAAGGGTGGAAAAGAGAAAAAAAGAAGGGAACACAAGGGGTGGGAGATTGGGCCTCCAGCCTATTTGTACTGCCATGCTGCGTGGCTCTACTATTACCTTTTATTTAATGGTACAGTTTTGCTACATGATACCATCTCTAATATTTATTCCGGTTTTATCGCAATTTTCACATCATGCAACAGCTCGTGATGGTAAGAGAGGAATCATTTCAGTAAATCCTGAAAGAGCCCTTCCAATTTTGCACTTTCAATTTTAAAACAAATTTTTTTTAAACGCTACACACTCAACGGCCCCCACCAGGATAGTGATATCCTGTGTCGGGGGTCCGGAAACATTCACAATGACAAGGACAAATACACCCAGACCGGAAAATATGCTTGCATGGTCAATACAAACATATTATGCTCCAAGCGGGAATCGAACCCGCGACCTGTGGCGTCTAAGGCAGGCTCGCCACCGCCGCGCCACAACGTCGTCGAAATTATAATCTACAAATGTTATTATTTTCTATAATATCTTAACATGTTTTCACTTTTGTTTAGATTATTTTTGTAGGTTCCCTAGGGCTATTTTTTGTTTCGCACCTCGCAATGCGCTCACACCGCCGAGTGAGTTCATCATGTAGCGCTCGGAGCGCTGCCTCCATTTGCTATAACGTCCTTAGCTGTGGTTCGAGCTCGCAGGAGGTATAATAAGAACACAATCTTCATTTTCGTCCTTTTGGGCCTGCGTAAGGGCTGTCCCTTTTTCACGACTCCCAATACCAGACGCACTCGGTAGGGCCGATCAGTAGGGTCAACAACACACATTCCAAAAATATAAACTTTTCTAAAAATATCGAAGCAATCGATAATATGCTCGTAACATATTGGCTCATATAATTTTATGGACTGTTGGATATAAAAGCAGTGAATATATATATGGAATTTATATAAGAGAAAACTGTAGGAGTACCCGTCAATATGAATTAGTTATTACTTTGTGTGGGCGCTAAGATAACGAACCACATTATCGTGTATGTACCCACTTTATTATATTAGTTTAGTCGTAAGTAACATTGTATTTCTATGTTATGTTAGAAGCCTCAATAACAGGTAGAATTACGCGAAAGTTGCGGGTTCGATTCTGACCCCCTTGGGCTATTCTCATACCCATTATTTTCTTAACGCAAGCTGCGAACTTATTTAGAGGGGGAATTTTAATAATGCCTTGAAAAAGAATTCCTAGTATTTTTTTTAAATTACTCGTTTGCGTGACTCAATGGATGGTAATGCTTTTATCAGTCTATGGATGTATGTGTCTTGACATGTATGTATGTATCTTTTTTTTAAACTCACAAATGGTACCAAAATTTACCACAGCAACAACGGAGCGCCGTACTGTCAAAATGAAAAAAAGACCGGAACATAAAACTGTATGGTCAATACAAAAATGTACCCCGAGTGGTAATCGAACTCGCGACCCTTGTCTGCTAGTACTGCGTCCCAACGGTCGATAATAAATTCTGGCCGCAGCTTCGCCTGCGTTCATAACAATTATTAATGTAACTCATAACTTTAATGCATGTATTTAATGCGTGTATTTTTGCAATTAAAGTAACCGTCTCCATGGTCCCATCTATATCTATAGTTGACCCACTCCCACCACAAATGGACCCACTTAAACGAAGTACGTACCCTCTCACAGAAAAGCAGCGTCAAGCAACACAAACCGTATATTTTTGCTTGTCAATTTCATGACATAAAAATAAACAATATCAAACCTAATTAAAATTTTTAAAGACATATTCAAAGACGCATCAAAGTTACCAAACCTTGACATTTATTTTTCAATCCTCACTTACATGTCGTAGACTGCTACCCTTAATTTGTATAAATTTTAGAATTTCATTACAAAATCGTGTAGCGGTTCATAGAGTACACCTATTTACCAAATTCCGTATAGATAGAGTCAATAGTCCCCGAGTAATATGACTGTGACATACGGACGGACGGACGGACAGATGGACAGACGGATGGACGGACAGACGGACATGAGAAAATTATAATGGTTCCGTTTTTGCCATGTGTAGATAATTATGGTACTTTTAACAAAAGCAAATTATACAGATACAGTACTGTCTTCTTCTTATCGATTGGTTAGTGGTCAACCTAGTGTCAGAGTTGTTCAGGTCGCTCGTAGGCCTCTGACTTGACTTATCGACTGTTGTCTAATTGTCAACAGCCGGGACCGACTTTTTACGTCCCCTCCGAAGCACGGAGACGCTCGGTTGAAATACCACTATGCGATCACCCATCTAGTGACTGACCGCGCCTAAAGTTGCTTAACCTACCGATCGTTTACCGATCAGTGGGTGCACTCGGCTATGAGCGTCTCAGTACAGTACTATGATTGCTTATTTCGATCAAGTTCAATATACATGCTGTATATTATTTTATGATAGTAATCACAAAGCTGTGAACAATGTACGATCCATTTATATTGATACAGCAATTGATACTGATAACCAGTTATTATTGATAGTGCATCGATTATTCTCGATTGAAATGCACCTATGTGTTTAATTAAAATAGCTTTTCTATATGTTGGCGCATGACGAAGTATAAAACCTATTTGATACGTTAGATTAGAAAGATAATATTTGAAAAAGATGTTCTTCTAACGAAGCGTCACAATCATTTTATGATATTATCAATATCAATCATTTTATGAATTATTGTCGCACCGCAAATAAAAGGACGAATCTTTGAAATCCGACGTAGTAGTTACAGTGCTGTGCAATTGATTTTGTTGTCTAGTAAAGGGATTAAAAGTACTGTTGGTTACAATAATTTGTTCATAATGTTAACTTACTGACTGACTGATCTTTAACTTAGTTTGATTCAAAATGAATACTGATAAAACCACAGGCGTGGTTTTATATATATGGTTTAATAATAGCTTTTGTGTGCAACTTCGTCTATACTACCCATATAAACTTTGACGACGACAACGAAATGACGACGTAGTAGCGCAGCGGTAGCGATCCTGCCTTAAACCCCACAGGTCGCGGGATCGATTCCAGGTCGGAGCAGATGTTTGTATTAACCATACAGGAATGTGTTCCGGTTTGACTGTTTGTTCTTATTGCTGTTTATGTTACTCGGGATATCACTACCCTAATAGAGGGTCGTCGCCGTCGCCTTTTAAGGCGTCGGGATGTGACGACCCCATGGCCCACTGTTGGGATAACCTCTGTCACAACAGAGATTATTCCACCAGTGCAATCAGTCACACTGGTGGTAGGTCTTTTGTTGCAAGAGGCCGGCTAGGTAGGTACCACCGCAGTGTCCAATATTCTGCCGCCAAATAGTAGTGCTTAGGCACTACTGTGTTCTGGTTTGAAGGGCATTGTACGCTAGTGAAATTACTGGGCGAACGAGATTTAAGAACTAATATCTCGAGGTTGGCAACGCGCGAGTGGCACCTACTAATGGTGCTGCAAGCGCTCATAGGCTACGGCAAACACTTACCATCAGGTGGGCCGTATGCTTATTTGCCAACTTCTAACATAAAAAAAAAAAAAGAGACCGTTAAATGTGTAGTGTTTATTTATTATTAATTATTTATTTACTTTCATGCCCACTAGACAGTGGTAGTGTGTGCACTAAAACTTAACGATACGCCTGGACCACAACGGTACGCCACGAGCTTGATTTCGCCACAACCGCAACGCCCCCGCTCCAATCGTCAATGCAGGGGCCCTAGAGCCCTCCACCGAAACTATTTTATTAATGAGGCTATTTCCTCTAAGTTTGGATGTTTGGTACCCAATTACTGGTGGTAGGTATTTTGTTGCAAGAGGCCGGCTAGGTAGGTACCACCGAAGTGTCAAATATTCTACCGCCAAATAATAGTGCTTAGGCATTACTGTGTTCCGGTTTGAAGGACACTGTAGGCTAGTAAAATTACTGAGCAAAGGAGATTCAAGAACCAATATCCCGAGGTTTACAACGCGTGAGTAGCACCTACTAATGGTGTTGCGCGCGCTCATAGGCTACGGCAACCGCTTACCATCAGGTGGGCCGTATGCTTAAAAAACGGCTGAATAGATTTAGATGAAATTTTGCACACAGGTATATTGATTTTGTATTTTTAATGAATTTATGTCGCCAAAAAAAAATGGAAGAGTGTGATATAGGCGATAAAAGATTGAACCATTTTCTATTGCAATAAAGGTGCTCAATAAAAAATTACCAGTCTCATGGCCAAGTCCCGAAGTAAAATATAAAAACAAATGAATGCAAGAAATTTGATATTTTCATTTTAATGTTGATGAAAAATTACTGGAAAGAAATAAAATAATAAATAAATAAACGCTACACACTCAACGGCCTCCATTAGAACACTTATATCATGTGTCAGGGGTCCGGAAACATACCAGTCTTTATGGTCAATACAAATATCTGCGCCGAGTGGGACTCGAACCCACGACCTGTGGCGCTTAAGCCAGGTTCGCTACCGCTGACCACAACGTCAAAGATGCTGTAACTTTTATAACCTTTATTATATTTATGTCCTTTGTCATAATATAGTTGGAGTGTATTAAATTGTGTACGTTATTACTCTGTGTATTACCACTATAGTCTAAGGTTAGTGGCAATAATAATTGTATACCTACTGTAATAAAACTGCTCAAAAGTATGTAATAGTGAAGAGTAATGCTGTAAGTGTTAGTATACACGGATGATAGTGACTTTGTTTTTAAGGGAAAAAGCAGCCAAATGCTTGTCTTGTACTTATAGGAGACCACCTTATTTTAAAATTATATTTTATTTCTATAGTTGATGTTGGTTTCGCAATAAAAAACTACATTCTATGATTTCAACTCCCTTCCTATTACGGTTAATGAGATACAGCCCGCTGATTGAAGGACGTTTTCTTTGTCAGCTTGTAAATGCGAGGTAACGGATTTCGATAACGGGTTCGATAATGTTTTTCCGCTAGAACTTCATTACGAAAGTCAGTCCCAATAATAACTTAAGCCTCTACAACTCAACGGTTAAAGGGCCGCTTCACTCCGTTAACTCGAGATTTGCAGGTTTTATCCTGAACTTGGACTATTATAGTACCGCAAGCTACGAGGTTATTTGGAGCAATACGAATATTAGTCATGACTTAAAAAAACATTGCTAATATTGTTTATAAAAAATATCTCTTCCGTTTGATGTTGGGAAATAGCAGAAAAGGTCCATCATCGTATAGCTATATAAAGTTATCCAATGTTAAGCAGGTACTTGGCAAGTACCCAAAATCTTAGCTTACCTCCCTCGTACTGACGAGAAAACCTCTCATCATACATGTAAAAAATGTACCTTGCTTCCAGAGTCAATAGTTTGGGAATATACTGTAAATTTTTAATGTACCACTCATTCACCGTTTCTTGACCTTAATGGAGTTCCTTTTTTGTGTAATTTAACTTTGGCTAACAAAGTATTGTTGGTTATGTCGCATTAATGTTTAAAGCTACTTGTCCTGTTATGCACACACGTGACGATATTTTTTTAATAATTTATATTGTCTAGATAAGCAATACAAGCACGGATCTTTAAAACGTCCTGATTCTATAATATCCATATTCGATAAGGTAATTCTACTTTCCGTTCTAAATGTGCAAGGCAAGACAATGTATCCAGAACGAAGCCTGAAAGATGTAACTTCTAACATAAAAAAAAAAAAATTATGTTAGAAGTTGGCAAACAAGCATACGGCCCACATGATGGTAAGTGGCTGCCGCAGCCTATGAGCGCTTGCAGCACCATTAGTAGGTGCCACTCACGCGTTGCCAAACCCGAGATATAAGTTCTTAAATCTCGTTCGCCCAGTGATTTCACTAGCGTACAATGCCCTTCAAACCGGAACACAGTAGTGCCTAAACACTACTATTTGGCGGCAGAATATTGGACACTGCGGTGGTACCTACCTAGCCGGCCTCTAGCAACAAAAGACTTACCAACAGTGAGACTGATTGCACTGGTGGAATAATCTCTGCTGTGACAGAGGTTATCCCAACAGGTAACTAAATAAAAGCTACAAACTCAACGGCCCCCATTAGGATGGTTATATCCTGTGTCGGGGTTCAAAACATACACATAGAAGACACAAAGACACAAAAACAAACACACCCAGACCGGGAAACATGCCTTTATGGTCAATACAAAAAAATATGAGTGGGAATCATACCTGTGGCGCTTAAGTAAGCATGTTCTTTATCGCTGTGATATAATGTCGTCAAAAATCAATCCCCTATTTCAATTACTTATGACGTGATACAAAACAAAAACGCGTATTAACAAAATAGAACATCAAATAGCTTAATGTAAAAGTTACATAAAGAATTCTTTGACAGAAAAAATTACAAAACAACAAAACGGAATGGAAATTACTTTAACACTATTGTTACAAAAATGACTTGCGATTTCGTTTCATGAAAAAGGAAGTCCGAAATGTAATATTTAAAAGATTAATTTGTACCTCTTTCACTTTATTTTCTTTGAAAATACGTGAATATTACATTGATTGATCGCCCGCCGTTGTCAGATGTTGAGTTCAAAATTAATTATCTGAGAATTGATTTATCTTAAGGACTAACTGTGCCTGCGGTTTCATCCGCGTTGATTTTTACTGTGTTGTAGGGTCAAAATTATAAAAAAGATTATAGTGAGTTAACCTTAAAAGATAGACATATGATGATGACGTATATAAAGAAGGATATAGTGAGTTAACCTTAAAAGATAGATATATGATGTCATGAACTTTTTTAGAACTTTTAAGGGGAACAATTCCATCATAGATCATTTTTGCGTAATTTTAACCGTTTAAGCAGCACATGCAACGGAGTCTCTCAAAAGGAATATTTTCCCTATGTGGTGGCTATTGGTCGTAGCGTGATGTTATATAGCCTGTAGCCTCCCTCGATAAGTGGACTATTCAATACAAAAATATATTTTTCAATTGAAACCAATAGTTACTAAGATAAGCGCGCTTAACCAAACAAACAAACTCTTCAGCTTTATATTGTTGTTAGGCTATATAGATTTCATTATATATGGAAGTATATTCACTATAGATATATAAATGTATATTTTAAGCATACCACTTCCACAAGTCTTCTTAGACTTAGACTACAGCTCGACCGGGGAAGTACCCTCGCGCAGAAAATCAGCGTAAAGTAACAGTATCAATAGGTACTGTTGCGTTTCGTGCGATGAGTGAGAGCGCCGGAGGCCCAATCTCCCACCCCTCTGTTCCCTGTTCCATTTCCCAGTTTCTACTTCAAGTATCACGCGCGTTCATAGGTTGCGGAGACTGCTTACCATCAGGTGGACCGTATACTTATTTGCCAATCGTCATGATATATAAAAAATACAATTCTCTTCTGTGTTTTATCAGATGCATTTAATTATAAATTGTTTAACGTACAATTACTTATCTTTATAGCTTCCGTGCTAAAAATTGCGTTCGAGTTAAGTAAATAACCCGCAATAATAAAATACAGCGGTCTGTTTAAAATTAAATACAGCATTGTATAACCATGACAATAATGAAAATATTTTATAAGTAGTTTACTAGCGATAATGATCTGACCGAATTTAAAAGTTCACCCATTCCAGGGAACATGAACAGTTTTTATTCACACGCAATAATGTAATTTAATTTACGAACCTGTATCAGAATTAAAGAGCCCCACATTCACATCCAGAAACACGCCACCGCACAGCGAAAACTATATTTTAAATAAATATCTATTTACTAAATCGAAACACTAATTATATAATCGATTTTAAACTTTAGTTTGTCTCTAGCTTAACGTTCACTTTCAGAATTTCATATTGCACGCGGCCGCTTGGCGGGAACCGCGCGCGCCTTCAGGCGTCCGTCGCGTCACTGACGTGTAGGGAACGACTTACGCATGCGCCTTAACAAGTGTGCCGATACCTAGGCATTCATTTTGTAATGAACTGAAACTTCAGACTATACTGGAACATTCTATTATAGATATAAAGCCTATTTTTCCGTGACAATTAGTATAAAAGATATGTTTCAAGTTCGAAAATGTTAATGTTTTCTGTCCTTCTCCCACTTGAAGTCTTTACATTGCATTTGAATTTTAATTGAGCAAAACCTTTGAAAATAGAAATGTAGATTAAGGGTTGTATACACGTATGATTATAGATAAAGTTTAAAGTTCACGCAACTTTTATAGAACGTAATAAAACGGTAGTATTTTACCAACTTTAGAAGAAATGAGAGAAGTCGGACGTGAATCCAAGTTCCGGCAATATTACGCCCAAACTTTGTTCTGCTCAGAAAAATTTTATGAGTGCAAACTTTTTTCAATGTGCTCGTATAATGTATAATGTAATCTAAATTGGAAAAAATAATTACAAATCTAGAATAACTGTTGTTGGTAATATCGACCTAAAGTTGCAATATAGGCACGTTATATATAACGTACTGTGAACATAGGTTACGGTAGCTGCTTTTTACCTATTTATTGGAGAAGACTAATGGTTACCAAGCGCAGGAAAAATTGGTAAACCGGGGAATATATCTGACATTTGAGTTTTCAATTTCTTGAAGAACTTTAAGATTTTTTTCTTTTGTTTTATTCCATACAACATGAGGTGGTAAATCTCCGGTCCATAAAATGTAGTCTAACATATGTATGTAGTGACAATAAAAGCTAACTTACCAAAAAATAAACTAAGCCCTTTTAATAACGTTGCTGGTTTGCCAAATACTCAAGTATTTAATAAACCTTTGTAATATTTCTCTACTTCCCATAAAATTTGATAATGAAGATATTATATTACTAGTAGTAGAGCCATGCTACTTCTACTACAAATGGGCTGGCCCCATCTCGACCGGAGAAAGACTACCTTCCCACAGGAAATCAGCGTAAATAACAAAGTCTTGTCGCATTTCGTGCGATGAGTGAGCACGCCGGAGGCCCAATCTCCTCCATTCTTTTTTTACCTTCTTATCTCTTCCCTTCTATCCCTTGGGTTGGCAACGCGCACGTGATGTTTCATGTATCGCAAGTGTGCTAGGTTACGGTGGCTTACCATCAGGCGGACCGTAAGCCTATTTTCCAACCGTTATGAAATAAAATACTTTTTTTGTAATGAAATTATAGCCTATAAATATCTCAATGATTGCCAAAAATTCTATTAACCCAGATCACGTACACCGTTAGCAAATATTAAAAATGCATTTTTGGGAGCTGTTAGTTACGTTGTGAAATATGAAATTGATATTTTAAACGTACATTTTTGCTATTTAATACCTTACATCTTGGCAAGAAACTGTATTTTTTGACAGCCATTCCAAGTCAACTTAATTATCTCAAGCTACTACAGTTTAATAGTTTAAAAGTACTGTCCTTTGAGGTAGTAAAATAAAAATCATAGATGTAGAAATAAGTGATTCCTTTATTATTCAGTCACAATGACTGCAAAGACAAGTTTTAGTCTCGACTAACAAAAAAGGATAAGTTTAGTACTAGATGTATATAATTATCATGACGTTGTGGCGCAGGGTTCGATTCCCGCTCAGTATAGATGTTTGTATTGACCATACACGTTCCGGTCTGGGTGTGTTTGTCCTTGTCTTTGTATATGTTTCCGGATGCCCGACACAGGATATCACTATCTTAGTGGCCGTTCAGTGTGTGACCTACATTTTTTTTATTTTATATAAACTTGGAAAATACACTTGCAATTTAATTATGAGCTCAGGAGGCTTACCATTAATTCTTAGTGCGTTGAGTGTGTAGCGTTTATTTATTTATTTATATATTTAGTGCGATTTAGTTAATGGTTGATTTATTTATTTGATTTAGTTATTTTTACCATTAACTTTTAGTAAAATTCTATTTCGATCCAATTCAATTCGGACAGTAAATAGATTGGAACAAAATAGCGATGTAGCTCAGTTTAGGTCGTCCTCAAATCGCAATAAGAGTTAATGGTAAGCCCCCAATTTGAAAAGAAAACAAAGTCACATTGACGATACATATCCAGAAGACGGTCTTAAGGAGCCTCCAGAAAATATTTGAGACCAACTTTCTTCATAACTTGATTGAACACCATGAAGACGTGAATGAAATGTAAATGAAGATTTTAATAGCGTCGAAACGGTGAAAGCCGGAATAATAATTAATATTGAAACGGCTCTTTATTATCTCCCACAGATTTCGATATTTCTAGTCTTTAAACGTATTGAAATATGGTTTAAAATGTCTTAGCAAATATGAAAAATTTAACCAAAGATATTATTTACTGGGTACTCCTCAATTCTTCTATATTTCATGATCATAGTAATATTTGATCCACTTTTAAATTATTCAAACGATTCTTCAACATCATGCGGCTGCTATTGGGATAATCAATGTCAAAGCAGAGATTATTCCACCAGTGCAATCAGTCACACTAGTCGTAGGCCTTTTGTTGCAAGAGGCGGCGGCAGTCTTTGGCATCACAGTGTTGTAGGCTAGTGAAATTACCGGGCGAAGGAGATTTAACAACTATTACCTCCAGGTTGGCAACGCGTGAGTGGCCTACAAATAACGAAAGGCTAAAAAAAATATTTAAATAATGTAACAAGAAATTTGAGTAATTTTAATTATTACGATAAAAATAAGGCCAGTGTTGAAAGGAGCAAGAATGCTGGCCGGAATTTCCGATTGAATCGGAATTTCGATTATTACGGTAAAATGAGCTTGCCTACCTGTCAACCAGGAAGAAAATAACTAATAAAGCCTTGCTCTTTCCGGTATGAACTGTTCGGGGAGTACTGTGAGGTGGCATGTCTTTTATTGCGGCGAGGTAGGTACAACCAAAGTGTCAGATATTCTAGAAAGCTGTATGTTTTGCGATACTGAATTTCAGTTTCAAGGGCACTGTAGTAGGTGAAATTAATGGGCAAAGGAGATGTACAGTAATAAAGATATGCTTTTCCCAGCACAAATGGGCTGGTTCAACCGGGGAAATACTACCCTCTCAAAGAAAATCGGCGTAAAGTAACTGTACTGTTGCGTTTCGTGCGGTGAGTGAGAGCGACGGAGCCCCAAACTCCCACCCATCTGTTCCCTTCCTTTTTCCCTTTTCAACAATCTCTTCTTGTTCTTTGGGTCGGCAGCGTGCATGTGATGTGTGATGTGTCATGTGTTGAAGAGCAGCTCTACGAATAGATTTTAATCTACAATCTTTTTGCTTAGAAATATTTTCAATATTATGTTATGACAAAAACTGTGTCTGTGAAAAAGATAATAATTGTTAATAAAATTATGTTCTTCTTGCGAACGTTTGTAAATATAATTAAATAATTAGCAGTCAAGTGCGTTGTGGACCACGCACGGTTGAAACTACGCAGCTTGGTTATGAAGAATCTTAAGACCTTTAAAAATAATAACGAATTAAAATCGACTGCAAAATTAAGTTGGTAATTTCATAGTAATTATTAAAAGTTATATAAAAACAAAGTTATGGGAAAAACTTATATATCTCTTAAATTTGTAGACGTATCTTCTTCAAACCAAATGTGGTTGAAATTTTATTTGATGTCGTACAAGCTCAATTTTTTTCAGAATTTTAAATCCCATAGTTCAAAATTTTGAATTTTTATGACTTTAGGAGCTAATATCTTAGCAACTACTGACTAAATGAAAAAGTCAAAATCAAACCTCCTTATCATTTTGAAAGACCTATCCAAATATATCTCACACGTTGACATACGTTGAAATGTTTTTTCAGCTTTCAGTTACATGTATGAACTGTTACCCTTAATTCTTATATATTTTAAAATTCTATTACAGAATCGTTGTGCGGTTTATAGAATACATCTATTTAGTACATTTCGTACAGATAGAGCCAATGGTCTCCGAGTAAAATGACTGTAACATACGGACGGACGGACGGACGGACAGACGGACAGACGGACAGACGGACGGACGGACGGACAGACGGCCATGACGAAACTATAAGAGTTCCGTTTTTGCCATTTGGTTACGGAACTCTAAAAAGATATAAGATATGTTTGCTACAAGCCAGGCATTTAAAAAACTACAGTATCTAAGAGACTACAAAATAACAACGATAAAAAAGATCAAGTAGAAATAATAAGAATACGTAAGACGGTACGACCTTTTTCAGCATGTCAAAAGCACTTGACAAATTGGAGCATCTAACCTTTACACCTTTTTATTCAATACTGACGTTCCAAACTCGTAAGGATATAAAGTCATACAAAAGCATTATTAGAGATGTACCTTTCTTTTTTATACCACAATGGCCTTTTAGCCATAGCATACGATGTGGCTGATAGTAAGAGGTCACTGTCACCTATACATGATTATTAAACCAATAGCACATTAAGCTACCGCCCAAAGGTACAAACAAGGCCTTAAAATTAGAGGAAAAGAGAACATTGGTGGTTTAGACCTCCGATTCTCCTACTTATACAAAGTATTAGGCTTGGGTAAAAATAATGCTTCAATAGCAAAACTTAGTAGGGCCGACTTCGCTCCGTTAACGCGAGAGTCGTGGGTTCGATCCCGACACATTTGACTATTGTCGTACTCCCAGCTCAAGCTACGAGCTTATTTGGATGGCAATAAGAATATTAGTAAGGCCTTGAAAAAGCATTGCTGGTAAAAAAACAATATTAAAAAAATGGTTTTTTTAATTAAAATATCGATTGCCGACATTTCGGTGTCCAATCGATAAAATATTGATATTTTTTTTAATTGCCCATCCCTACACGGTAGTACTTACTTGGTCAAGCCACCACATTCATGAAGAAAACAGCAAGGCTCTTCTTATAGCAATATTGCACAAACTTATAAATCACGACTTAATTCCTATGTATTAAGAACCCGCGGTAGTATAGGGAGCAAGGACAAAACATTTAAACAGAAATATATATTGCAATGTAATCCTAACCAATATTAGAAATGCGAACGTAAGTTTGTGATGCTTTCACAATTAACCCGCTGAACCATGAAAACAGTTATTACTATTAGGTTACATTTACTTACATTTACGCGTAACTAAATTGAACGGGTAATATGGATGAAAGTTTATATGGGAAACAAATTATTTGTGTATTGCATTAACGGTGTCGCCTAAAAAACTTTATTCTCGCGGCAGAAGCCGGTTCCATCATCATCACCCGCAGCTTGACTTCACCCACTGGGTATAGGCCTCTCTTTTTTGTCCCCTCGTCCAGATTCGACTCATAATTTTGGCGATATCGTCCACCCCTCTCTGCGTTTCAGTCACCACTCTGGCAGTGCCTTGGTTCCACTACTATCAAAATACTTTACCAAGTGTCTTTCGCAATTCCATTTCAGTTTCATCACCCGATATTTGTTGTCATGAACTTTGGTTCTTCGAAACTCGGTTTACGAGTTTAACGACGAACATGGCACGCTCCATGGCTTTCTGTACAACTCTATGTGAGCGTCTATGTTTCGGGGTCATATGTCATGAGCAGAACACACTGGTTAAAACTGGTTTTATTTCAAATTCATATTATATAATTTTCCAATTTATATTGAATCACTAAAATTAATTTATTTTAATATCCTAGATTGTTTATTTTAATTTATACCTTATTTGTACAGTAAATACTAAATGAGTCATTGTTACTTGAAATAAATGATTTTTATTTTTATTTTATTTATATAAAGGCGGGTCTTCAGATATTGTGGGATGTTTAGACTTTAAAATATCCTTCAATCAAAGCCAAACGCAGCCCCACATAGTTGTATAGTAAGAAATATTCAAATCATGTCAAAGAAAATTGTGCTTTAGAGAAATGCTTTATTTATTAAACTTGTAAAGTTATATTCTATTTCTAGAAACAAAAGAATCGATACGAGTCCGTTCAGAGAAAATTACTAAATAAGTAGCAATTACTTGCTGTTGTATTGCAACACTTTAAAAGTTTTTAATAAGTACTTAAGTAACGACATTGTAAGCTTTAAGTGGAAAAACAAGGTTTTTTACTTAAATATTTTAAGGCTTTCAAGTAATATCAGTTCTTACATTTAGTATTTTATTTTTTGTAATCAAATTTTTTGGAGCTAAACTTTCTCGATCCTAAATAAATACCTATCTACATACTAGCATTTACCACGATTTTGTTCACAAATAAACGCCACAAACTTAAGGGCCCCATTAGGATAGTTGTATCCTGTGTGCAGGGTCCGGAAGTATACACAATTACAAGGAATCGCACCCAGACCGGAAAACATGCCTGTATGGTCAATCCAAACATCTGCTAGTCGGGAATCGAACCAGCAGTGGTAGGTTCGCTACCGCTGCGCCACAACGTCAGTACAGCTAACATTAATTTTCAAACTTGAAACAATTTGAAAACACTCGCTGTCCAGTCGTTGCTAAGGAGATCATTGCATAATACATACATGACATGCGGTACTGACTTTATGAAACTGTAATTTCCCCAGGGATGCTTCTATAATTGCATACTTTAAGTAATTATACGCTTTATAAGTGTGGATTTTGGAAGCAATTACAAATTATTATCCTATATTAATTATTATTAAAGAGCATATTGTGGCATAGTATAAATGTGAACGGGAATAAAGATTCAATAAAAATGCTTTATCAAGCATTAATTCAATAAAAATCACGCGGGCGTCGCCGCGGGCAAAAGCTTGTTTTATATATAATCCCTCCCCTTCACAAACTTTGAATGTCATATTTATTTATATCAAACCAACAGCCTACTGGTGGTAGGTCTTTTGTTGCAAGAGGCCGGCTAGGTAGGTACCACCGCAGTGTCAAATATTCTGCCGCCAAATAGTAGTGCTTAGGCATTACTGTGTTCCGGTTTGAAGGGTACTGTACGCTAGTGAAATTACTGGGCAGACGAGATTTAAGAACCAATATCTCGAGGTTGGCAACGCGTGAGTGGCACCTACAAATGGTGCTGCAAGCGCTCATAGGCTACGGCAACCACTTACCATCAGGTGGGCCGTATGCTTGTTTGCCAACTTTTAACATAAAAAAAGCCTAAAAATAAGTTTCTAGATTGTAGCTCTAAAAATCACGAGACTTTAGGACAACTTTTTATCCGTCCCTATCAACCTTTTACAACCTTTTTTTCGCATTAAAAAGTAACCTACGTCTTTTCTCAGGCTCTAGACCATTATACCAAACTTCATTTCAATCGGTTCAGTAGTTTGGCGTGAAAGCGCAACAGGCAGACATAACTACTTTCGCATTTATAATTTTAACTAAGGATTAGTAAGGATTTCAAGAAGCCGAGATGGCCTACTAAATTGAAAACGAAGAACCAAAAGTTGCAGGCTTAAATCCCAGCAATCCCTCTGATTTTCCAAGTGCTTGAATATGATTAATTATAATAATAAGTGTTTGCAAATATTAATCTTTAATTGTAATTATTCAATTTATATGTATATCGTAACGAGTTAAAAAAAAAACTAAAGACTTACAGAGCTCTTCAGAGAGCTTATAAACATTTTCCATTTTAACTTCCAGGGAATAACAGCATAGAACAAACGTGTTTGAAGAAGTAGTATAAAAAGTCACTTCGATTAAGAATTTAAAACTAAAACTTTTTGCTGTGTTACGGGTTTTCGTAAAATAAAACAGCAGATGCTGAGCACACTTATAATATTTATATAACACTAATAACTTAATCTTAAATAAATTGTTGGACGCCAGGAGAGTTTTTATGAACGATTGGAACTCTGCCAAAACCAGACCACGGCTAGCAAGTTCAGGGTCTTGGTGGTGTACGGTCAAAAAGGGCATTACCGCAAGCTACGACAACACAGAAACAATACATTAAAAAATAGAAATCTAAAACTATGCACAAGCTTGCTAAATACAACTATAATTATTAGTTAACTCACCCCTTTTGATTTGCATTTATACACACAAACTGTTAATCACAATTTCAATACGTTTAGAACACAATGACCACATATATGTCTCTAATTTACTTATTAATTATGATGTACGTCTTGTCTCAATAGACAGCTGATCGGTAATGCTCGGTCGTGACCTCTTTACACGACAGCTAACGAAATTATAAAATTAATCTTAAAATAAGAAAAAACGACTGTGAAGTGAGGATTCGAACTCAGGATGCCGCGTTACATACGGCGTCGCTGAACCACTACGCTGTTGATTACTATGACGACATGTGCGAAATAGTTATACCTAAGCAACTTAATTTATTTAGTATCATTTCCAATGCTAAACCATTATATTCCCCCAACCCACTCAAGAAATAAAATATTAACCTAGAATGCATATTTTATTTCTTTTATGTATCATGACGATACGATGCCTTTAGGTCTTTCGCATGCCAAACACCAATAGATTTGCCGAAAACATTATTTAAGTGAAAGACGTTATCCGATAATTTCTTAATAATTATAGCTTTCTCAAATTTCGGTGCTAATTTAGCCATAAATTTAGTTCCTGCTTTAGATAAATATTTAGTTCTTTTCCATACTACATCTCCTACTTTAAAATTCGCTACCCGACGTTTTTCATTATAAAATTTCAGACTTCTCTCATGTGCCGTTTTAAGTTTATTTTCCACTTCTTTGTACAGCTCTGGTCGAGATTTTAGACTCGATAGATATTTTGTTGAGTCAATAATAATTGGTGAATCATTAACAAGCGGTTTCATACAATCTAATTTATCGATAGGTTTCAATGGAAAAGATGTTTCTCGGCCGAAAAATAAAAATGACGGGGTGTACTCTGTAGTTTCATGAACTGATGTGCGAATAGCATGAGCAAATTCCTGTAGATGTTTATCCCATTCATTGTGTTTTTTTGAATCGATATAAGAAGCTATCATAGTACCAATAACTCTGTTAACACGCTCCGTCGGATTACTCTGAGGATGATAGTTTGGTGTATACCAAATTTCAGTATCATGTTTTTTTGCCAGGTCTCTAAATAAATGTGAATCAAATTGCTTTCCGTTATCACAGATTATGGCCGAAACTCTTCCAAAAAGCAAAAACTGTTTTTCTAAGATCTCACAGATTTTCTCAGCTTTACCCGTTCTTAGTGGAAATAATAATGTAAACTTACTAAATAAACATGTTATTACTAGAAGCATCGTATTACAATGTTTACTTTTAGGGAATGGACCCATTAAATCCAAAGATATAACCTGCCAAGGACCGCTAACCGATCTATGTTGACCCATATGGCCTAATGGTAATTGCTGAGAAACTTTAGTTTTGGAACATGTTTCACATTTTCCAACATATTGTTTAACTTCCCTTAACATATCTGGCCAAAAATAATATTGTTTTATCCTAAATAATGTTTTGCGTACGCCAAAATGTCCAGCGGTAACGTCATCATGACAATGTTTCATAACCTTACTACGCAATGACTTAGGTACAACAAGTTTCCAGTCGTGTAGACTGTCTGGATATTGTTTTAAGCGAATCTTCTTGAATAATAAACCATCTTTTATCTTCCAGTCTTGACTATCATCCTGCCCGCTTTCTATTTTAGATACCTTATTTTTATACCAATCATCTTTACTATTTTCCGAAATTTTTATATCAATTCGACCTATGCCAGCAAGTGCGTTAATGGACCTAGACAAGGCGTCCGGCACAATATTACTTTTACCCGGTCTATGAATTATGTCAAAGCTAAATTGCTGTAGTTTCATGGCCCAGCGTCCAAGTCTACCGTGAGGGTCCTTCATTTTATGTAGCGTTTTAAGTGCGCTATGATCAGTTACAACAATGAAGTGAGAGCCCTCTATATACGGCCTAAATTTTTCTATAGCATACACTATACTTAAAAGTTCCCGCTCTGATGTTGAGTACAATCGCTCGCGATCATTCAATTTCCTACTTAAATACGATATCGGTTGGTCAACATTATTAACTTTTTGACATAAAACTGCGCCTATTCCTTTACTCGAGGCATCACACTGTATGATAAATGGCTTTGTGAAATCTGGACAAGACATGACTGGTGTTGAAGTTAGCTGTGATTTTAAGTCTAAAAATGCTTTGTCTGCTTCATCCGTCCAGATAAATTTTTTTGTTCTTTTACCTTTAGTTAATTCATGAAGTGGCGCAGCTATGATGGAAAAATTTTTCACAAATCTTCGATACCAACTAGCAATTCCTATAAATCTCTTTAATTCCGTTATGTTTTTGGGCTTTGGAAAATTCATTATGGCCGAAACTTTTTCAGGATCTGTACGTAATCCTTCTTTATCTACGATGTAACCCAAAAAACGTAAGCTCGATCTCGCAAATTTACATTTGTCAACATTTATGGTCAGACCGGCATCTTTAAGTATATTCATTACTCGCGTTAACATTTCTAAATGCTCATCAAAGTTTTGTGAGCAAATAACAATATCATCAAGGTAAGTCCAAACTTTACCCTCTAGAACATGAAACAAAATATCCATTAACCTCTGTTGAGATTGCGATGCGTTTACTAAGCCAAATGGCATTACTTTAAAATGGAAAAGACCCCTTCCTGGTACAGCAAAAGCGGTTTTTTCTTTGCTGGATTCGTCAAGTTCAATTTGCCAAAATGCTGATTTTAAGTCAATGGTACTAAGAAATTTTGCATTTCGCAGATTGTCTATGATGCTGGAAACTCTTGGTAGGGGATACGTGTCCCTTTTTGTAATTTTGTTAAGCTGTCTACTGTCCAAGCAAAGTCTGTTAGTACCGTCACCTTTTTTTACGATCACAACCGGAGAACACCAGGAGCTAAGAGAAGGTTCAACGACATCTTTCTCTAACATTTCATTTAATTCTCTTTCTATTTCTTTTTTTATGACCGGAGAAAAATTATACTGTTTTTGATAAATAGGTTTATGGTCACCCGTATCTATTCTGTGTTTAATAATTTTGGTTCTGCCTAAACCTATACCTACACATTTCCGTATTACATTAATAATTTCTGAAAGTTTTTGTTGCTCTTCTTCATTTAATTCCTCTTTGCTAACTATAGATACCGTCTTATCGATGGAATTAACAATAGGCGTTTTTTCTAGTGCTTCACCTTTGAATTTAAATGAGATTTCAAATAAATCAAAAAAATCTTTACCTAAAATTATTTGTTGAGATAAATTGGGAAGGAGAAGCATGGACACATAATGAAACTGACCATTAAAGCCCACCGGTACATCAAAGCTCTCGGTTATACAATGGCTGGCACCATCCGCAGTAGCAATATGCATAGATTTAATTTTTTGTGTCTTCACTCCAAGATATTTTAACTTATCCGCAAATTCCCGATTAATTACTGTACATGTGGCACCAGAATCTAATAGACCGTTACAAAAATAATTTAAAATATTTAACCTTATATATGGCCTATTATCATTTCGTTTCTTAAAGGTTAAGGAGGATAATACGCCTTTAGACATAAATGTATGTATAAAATGTAACCATTCCTGCCAATCTTTATTAATACTATTTGTGGAAGGGTTCAGTTGACAGACTTTGGACCCTTCCCATTGGCGTTTCCCTTACAGGTGCACTCTTTCACAGTAATACCGAAACGACCACAGCGATAGCAAAACAAACGTTGCCTTGGTACGGAACATGCTCGAAATAAATGACCGGACTCGCGACAATTCCAGCACCTCATATTTATGTTAGAATTACTACGCGTATTTTTTATTTCATTGATATCATTTATTTCCGTGTGTGTCTCCACATTAGACTTATATGCTAAGTCAGGCTCTAATGAGTTCACAACTACCTTTGGATCCTGGAACTTGTCACAATTAACCTTCGTTATTTCGACAACACGCATTACATTTACTAAGTCCGGAATAGATGTAAAAGTATCCCTACATACCGCTCTTTGATAATAAGGTTGCAAATTTTTTATGATTATCATCAATTTTTCAGATTGTGATATTTTATTGGGAAGCCTATTGAACATATTTTGCATAACTGCTATAAAAATAAGAACTGGCTCATTTTTGCCCTGTGTCCTTGCTTTTGCCTCCGTCAACAACTCTTCTTGATAGTAGGGCGATTGAAATGTTCGTTTGAGTAATAATACTAATTCTTTCCAATTTGCAATAAACTCCCTATTCGCCCGAAACCAAATTAAAGCATTCCCCTTAAAAAAATCAATTGCATGCCGCCATAAGTCATCGTCTGTAGCATTTCTAGCATCCCTCAGTTCCTCTACCCGTTCAATGAAGGCATTTACACTGAACTTATTGTCTCCATAGAAGTGAACACCCCACTGACTAATTGGCACTAACTTATGCTTACGTCCCGGTTGCATGTCTTCAAAAGCAGTTGAATTCAATAATTTTGTTGGTGAAGACTTTTGGCTATGAAGTTCGCCTATATCAAAATCATGAAGATCAAAGCTAACCCTTTTCTGCCCTAGATTTCGTTTAATATCCTGAACATTTTCTGAGTCTATGTTTTGTATTCCTTTAGAAGTGGAAGGCAAAACTATTATCTCCTCATGAACCTCGTTATCGATCAGGTTTAAAATTTTCTTGCTGTCCTCCCCTATAGAATTATGTAATGCCTCTCTCATTTCAGGAGTTATGTCCTCACTATCCTCAATATCATCCTTATCCTCCAACTCCTTTAATAAAATTACCGCTTTATCTAAAAGAACGTTTCGTCTATCCCTCTCAACTTCATCCAACGAGCGTAAGAGTTTTAATCTATTGACAACGTGGAATAAACGTGAGACTAACCGCTTATATAGTTGTTTATCAGGCTTCTCATGCAATTCAGACACATAACGCAAAATATTATTAATTTTATTCAAACAAATGTCTAATTCAACACCAGGATTATCAACCGAGGGCTGAGGTAGTGTTACACTGTACGACACTTCCATTAAGCTTTCCGCCTCTAACATTTTTTTGAGAACTTTTTTTAAAGCAGAGACTAACCCCGGCTGAGTATAACCGCGACACGCGAGTTCGAATTCTACTTCATCTTTCAACAAAAATTGAGGATCCATAGTAGAAGTAATCAAAATAAACAAAATCAATAAGTGCACCTAAAGGTCTAATATATGTAATATTTTATACTTTTTTTTTATCTAACTTATTCTAAGAAAAAAACAATTATGTGATCAAAACAATAACAACCACTAAAACAAAAAAATATGTAAAGAAAAAAAACCTTGTTTAAATACTTAAGCACTAACTAAATTACGTCTACAATCTACAAGTAATATTTGTATAATCAACAATACTTAATACTATGTCTTAGTGACATATTCATAAAAGCATAAAGTTACAATACTAATTCATATAATTACTGCAAATAATAAATCCAGAAAATAGATACATTTATAATACTAATTAATGCAATACAAAGTTTTAAAACTATTTGTCTATAAAAATAAGGAAGTAAAAAAAAGATAAAAGCATTTTAAAAAAAACAATCGAAATAATTACATAAAAAAACACATTAAATATCTAAACACACATAAAATATCTAAACAATTTCATCAACCCTAGATACCGTTGTAGATAAGGAATAATGCCAGTCATTGAGCGCGTACGAATAATTATTACACATACGTGGGTAAACTGCACTATGCGATTGCAATGTTTTAAATCACTGTTCTAAGTTAATTATTCACTGTAATAACTATAAACCCTTTAGTTTTAGCGTTGGGCGCCATTTGTTACGGGTTTTCGTAAAATAAAACAGCAGATGCTGAGCACACTTATAATATTTATATAACACTAATAACTTAATCTTAAATAAATTGTTGGACGCCAGGAGAGTTTTTATGAACGATTGGAACTCTGCCAAAACCAGACCACGGCTAGCAAGTTCAGGGTCTTGGTGGTGTACGGTCAAAAGGGGCATTACCGCAAGCTACGACAACACAGAAACAATACATTAAAAAATAGAAATCTAAAACTATGCACAAGCTTGCTAAATACAACTATAATTATTAGTTAACTCACCCCTTTTGATTTGCATTTATACACACAAACTGTTAATCACAATTTCAATACGTTTAGAACACAATGACCACATATATGTCTCTAATTTACTTATTAATTATGATGTACGTCTTGTCTCAATAGACAGCTGATCGGTAATGCTCGGTCGTGACCTCTTTACACGACAGCTAACGAAATTATAAAATTAATCTTAAAATAAGAAAAAACGACTGTGAAGTGAGGATTCGAACTCAGGATGCCGCGTTACATACGGCGTCGCTGAACCACTACGCTGTTGATTACTATGACGACATGTGCGAAATAGTTATACCTAAGCAACTTAATTTATTTAGTATCATTTCCAATGCTAAACCATTATAGCTGGTAGCCAGGTTTCGAGGCCAGCCAGTTTTATCAATCGGGTAGGCGTGGAGGCTTATGTAGTTCGCTTTGTGCAACGTGTTCTCCGCCTTCTACTCTACTTTTTTTTTTTAAGTGAGAGGAGCAAACGAGCAAGAGGCTCACCTGATATTAAGCGATTATCGCCGCCTATGAACAGCTGCAACACCAGAAGGCATGCAGGCGCATTGCCAACCTTTAAGGAAAGAATACGCTCTTCTCTTGAAGGTTCGCGAGTCGTATCGGTTCGGAAAGACTTTCACTTACCATCAGGTGAAGAAGAGAAATCTGCCTGCCGGGCTAAAAAAAATATATTAAGTTGCCAAATTTTACAGATTACGATTTTACAGACCGACAGCAGAGGCTTAGTATTAAGGTTCCGTTGACTCTATTTAGGTATGAAACCCTTATAAAATTCCACAAATGTCAGAGATTTCATCTTAGAAAGCTTCTACTAGACAAGCCTATTGGACAAAGTTACCAGACGTTCAAAACAAAAGGATAAGAATTATAAGAGTAAGTATCGGTAGTAGAGCCATGCTTTGCTCAGCACAAGAGGGCCGGCTCAAACGGGGAAGTGCTACCCTCTCACAGAAAATCGGCGTCAAGTAACAGTATCATTAGGTACTGTTGCGTTTCGTGCGATGAGTGAGAGCGCCGGAGGCCCAATCTCCCTTCTCATCCCGTCCCTCCAGTTCCTTGGGTTGGCAACGCGCTTGTGACACTTCATCGCAAGCGTTCATAGGTTGCGGAGACTGTTTACCATCAGGCGGACTGTATGCTTGTTTTGCGACGTCTGCTAGATTTTACCGTCATGACATAAAAATACATGCACCATTTCCGTAGTGACATCTGTTCTGAGGTGTAAGAGCAATGCCACCTATTTGTTAAATCTGGTATAATAGCTTGCCATTCAGGTTTTTTTTTTTTTTTTATGTTAGAAGTTGGCAAACAAGCATACGGCCCACCTGATGGTAAGTGGCTGCCGCAGCCTATGAGCGCTTGCAGCACCATTAGTAGGTGCCACTCACGCGTTGCCAACCTCGAGATATTAGTTCTTAAATCTCGTTCGCCCAGTAATTTCACTAGCGTACAATGCCCTTCAAACCGGAACACAGTAGTGCCTAAGCACTACTATTTGGCGGCAGAATATTGGACACTGCGGTGGTACCTACCTAGCCGGCCTCTTGCAACAAAAGACCTACCACCAGTGTGACTGATTGCACTGGTGGAATAATCTCTGTTGTGACAGAGGTTATCCAACAGGTATTATACATTGCATAAATGAAGCCATGTTTCAACTATAAAACATATATATCCACGAAACACGACAGTTTATTGTGTGATGCGACGTAGTTATAATTTTATTATTAAAATCCGGGTGATAAAATTGCTTTATGTATCTTTCGGATTTATGTATAGGTTATGCATCGGAAGACATAAAACGTGATCGATAAATTCGTTTTTGTGTATATTTTATGTTCTAATAATAAGTGTCAACTTTTAATTCAAGCTTTAAGCACTCATTTATTATCATCGAGCGAATAGGAGAAGAAAGGGAAGAAGAAATAGAAGAGGGAGTTGGAGTTGAAGTTTTGATCTCCGTCACTCATTTAACAAAACTTACAAGGTACTTCTAAATAATGTCAATTTTTATTTTTTTTATGTTAGAAGTTGGCAAACAAGCATACGGACCACCTGATAGTAAGTGGTTGCCGTAGCCTATGAGCGCTTGCAGCACCATTAGTAGGTGCCACTCACGCGTTGCCAACCTCGAGATATTAGTTCTTAAATCTCGTCCTCCCAGTAATTTCACTAGCGTACAGTGCCCTTCAAACCGGAACACAGTAATGCCTAAGCACTACTATTTGGCGGCAGAATATTTGGCACTGCGGTGATACCTACCTAGCCGGCCTCTTGCAACAAAAAGACCTACCACCAGTGTGACTGATTGCACTGGTGGAATAATCTCTGCTGTCACAGAGGTTATCCCAACAGCGGGCGATGGGGTCGTCACATCCCGACGCCGGTAGACAATAAGTATAAGTTAATAGTCAACGGGTATAAGGGCTCACTTGTAATCCGAGGGTTGCAGTTTCGATCCTGTAGTAGGAGGTGTAATATTAGAATCATACTTAAAAAGTATTCTTCTTCGTCTTATCATTATTCCTGGTATTTTATTTACCCAGGGTCTACTTTTTACTTTTATCCAGATTTGACAGTTTACTAGTACGTAGTAGTACTAGTTTAGTTTATCTGACCTCCGCAGCCCTAAGGGCGAACCAGTAACTCATAGGATAAGAGCAATTTACTTCTCAAGAGTTATCGATTATTATCAGATGTTATGTTATAACAAAGTTGACCGACAGCTTAACGTGCTCTCCAAGGCACGGTGGTCCGAGCGGGAATCGAACCCGCAACCGTCGAGATTAAAGGCAGACTGGGTAGCAACCCACAATGCCACAACGGTGTCAACTTTAAAACCTATTGCTATTGTGAATATTAAAAATAGTTCTCATGCGGACTTCCCTGTTTATTCATAAAAGAAACATCAAGGCCCACCCTTTCACCCTCAACCCTTTATAAAGATACCGTTTTTCCTTTTATGGTATATAACCCTAAACTACTTCAATATGTAACTAAAATTTGATCACCTTTTGATGTACACAGAAGCGAAATAAGACCATTATTTTCCCATAAAAGGTATACTCTGACCCCTTTTCATATCTTCTGCGCATCATCAAATTCTTTACGAATATTCTTGATAGAGTAGATTCCTCTACGAATTTATAGCAAATTGACTCTTATGTCAGTGAATTTAAGGAATACGGGTATAAACACATTATAGCCTTTAAAACATGTATGAATAATAGACGGTGTGAACGGTTTGCCGATATTAGATTAAGGACATTTCATTTTTATACTTATAATATGGATTCTTCTTCTTGAAGTGCAAATTACCTATCAAACGATAATGATTATTATCAGATGTTTGGGATAACAACCAGGATCAACAGATAATTTGATCTACGAGGAGGAGATACCCACAAGGACAAACGTACAGACAGCCAAAAATATATATTTTATTTAATAAGTTGGCAAACAAGCCAACATGAGCGTTTGCAATACCATATGTACGTGTCACTCATGCGTTGCCAACCTTGAGATATCGGTTCTTAAATCTCCTTTGCTTAGTAGTTTAACTAGCATACAGTGCCCTTCAAACCGGAACACAGTAATGCCCAAGACACTAATGTTTGGCGGTAGAATATTTGGCACTGCGGCGGTACCTACCTAGCTGGCCTCTTGAAACAAAAGACTTACCGCACATGTGGACAGGTGGAATAATCGCTGTTACAGGGATTATCCTAACAGCGGGTGATGGGGTCGTCATGTCCCGACGCCTTTGAATTTTTATATCAAACATCTGCTCGGAACAGGAATCAAACCCGCAACAATGACACACATTATTCACTTTATTATTCTGATGGCACACAAAATGGATTCCATTAAACAAAATTATAACAACGTCAAACTAGTTCGGAGCACTCATAAAGATAATATAAATTAAAGTTACCCAATTTCAGTCATATTCCGCTCCTGAACGAGAACCTTGTTTTGACGATGCAATGCATAATAAGGTAGCTAAGATGTGTGCACATTGCATCAAATTTTATTTAATGGATGTCTTGAAAATAACCATTGCAAAATTTTCAATATGTAGTAAAAACGAGAAGTGAACAGAGAGGTGGGAGATTGGGCCTCCGGCGCTGTATCTCATCACATGAAACGCAACAGTACTCTGGTACTTTCCGCTGATTTTCTGTAAGAGAGTAGTGCTACACCGGTCGAGCCGATAAAATTGTTCTGGAAGAAGCATCGCTTTCCTCTACTGCTGTCACTACTTTTTATGATTAAAAAAGAAAACTAATGATTTATACATATAGTTTACTAGCGGCCCGCTTCGACTTCGCACGGGTATAAATATATAGCCTACGTCATTCACTGAAAAAGTGATTAAAATCGATCCAGTAGTTTTGATGTATTCATTACTGCCCGTGGCCCGCAATCGTTCGATGTAATTATTTACGACATCACATTAGAAACCTCAAAAAAAAAATTCTCCACTATTTCATGGATGTTATTATACATATAAACATTCCTCTTCAATCACTCTATCTATTAAAAAACCGCATCAAAATCCGTTGCGTGGTTTTAAAGATTCAAGCATACATAGAGACAGAGAAAACGACTTTGTTTTATACTATGTAGTGATGCGAAATAATAAAGAAAACGTTAAATAGAAAATATTAGCGACAAATATGTCGCAATCATAATTTAGCATTATGACAAATCGTTTTGCTGTTGAAGCATAAACTAGGACCTGCTAATGAAAGAACCATTATTAATGATATTTTCCTATTTGGCTTGCTTATTAAGGAACATTTTTCGTATAGAGTCTTAAGCAAAGTAAAATAAACAGACGGTCCAAAGTCCACAATTATCAAGCAAAATGTACGTAGGTATTAGAACAAGCAAGCATGTGGCCTACTGATGGCAATCCGCTGTTGTAAACTATGAGCGCTTGCATTTCCACAATTTGTTTGTAGGTATCACTTATGCCTTGCCAACCTCCACATATTGGTTCTTAACTCTCCTTTGAACAATAATTTCAATAACCTACCTTTCAAACCGAAATAGTAATGTATAAGACTTTATTACGATAGAATATTTGAAACTGCGGTGGTACCTAGCCAGCCTCATGCAGTAAAATGCCTAGGTAACATCAGCTAAACAAATCTCGCATTAAAATAGTAACGTTCGTAGTGTTATAATTTCACTAGTCATATTATAGTATTGCTGATTTTTTCAAATTCTCACATCAAACAATAACACTTTTAGCATATTTGTACAGTAGAAGAGTTATGCTTACTATACTCTCACAGAAAATCGGCGTCAAATAACAGTATAATTAGGTACTGTTGCGTTTCGTGCCATGAGTGAGAGCGCCGGAGGCCCAATCTCCCACCCCTCTATTCCCTTCCTTTTTCCCTTTGTCTTCCCGTCCCTCCTGTTCCTTTTCTTGGCAACGCACTCGTGATACAAGCAAGCGTTCATAGGATGCGGTGACTGCTTAAAAAAAAGCATCACTCATTGTGATGGGTTCGTACTCACCTTGTCTCAGTTATTACAAAACAATGAATAGAATAGAATATAATCTATTCGAATGGCATCGTCAATTCAAAAATTCGATGAATCAGAAGTACACAAATGCCATTTCGTAAATCAAATCTTTCAATTAATCAATTTTAAATATATAAATGATTGAAATTGTAATTAGTTTCTTTCAAGGGAAAAATCCGATTTCAGTCAAACGATTTTGGTCATTCATCTCCGAGTCAATATTGGCTTGGGATATTGTTCCTCAATAATTTCCCAGCGTGCCTTATTGGGTCAGTTTCCTGTTACAGTCAATATTTACTGCGCAATTGATTATAGTCAACGCAGAAACAAGACAATATTGTCGTAGGATTTAGAAGAACATTTTTTAGCGCAAATGAATAAGACTTGGTGTATTTTATTAAAATATATATTTTTTTATGTCATGACCGTTGCCAAACAAGCATACGGTCCGCTTGATGGTAAGTAGTCATAGCAACCTATGGACGCTTGCGATACTTGAAGTATCACAAGCGCGTTGCCAACCCAAGGAACAGGAGGGACGGGATGAGAAGGGAAAAAGGAAGGGATCAGAGTGGGTGGGAGATTGGGCCTCCGGCGCTCTCACTCATCGTGCAAAATGCAACAGTACCTAATGTGCTGTTACTTGACGCCGATTTTCTGTGAGAAGGTAGTACTTCGCCGGTCGAGCCGGCCCTTTTGTGCTGAGAGAACTACTACATTTAAATATGAAAAAAATAACAATAGCTTGTATTAAATAAAACGTATTTCTTTTGTGATATTATTATTCAGTTAATGGGACAAATTCAGAATAATCTAAAGTAAGTTTAATTTAATTGCATTAATAATTAACATTGATAAAGAGACCTTAAAATAACTCTAATTTGTAAATAAATTTAATAAAAATATAGTAATAAAATTGTAATATTCACTTCATTTATATTGAAGTAACAATAAATTATAATAAACATAATCATTTAATGAACCTAAACTAAAACCACCACGGTTATCATTCTCTATAAATGAAGCCTCAATAGCTCAACGGTAGAAGGGCCGACCCCGCTCCCTTAGCGCGAAAGTAGCAGGTTCGATCGTAACCCCCTTAGGCTATTATCGTACCCACTCCTAGCGCAATCTTCGAGCTTATTTGGAGGGCAAAAAGAATATTAATAATGCCTTGAAAAAGCATTGCTGATATTCCTTATAAACAAAAAGATTGAATTACTGTACGCTCTCATAGCGTAACCTAAGAACCTTAGCAACCTTTCCCTGCGCAGACCTCATTAGCATTCAACAACGCTGCACGTCGACACGTCAGTTCTAGTCTCCTTTTGTTAAACTATTTTTTGTTTTTTTCACATCCTATATGCTACATAGATGAGAAAAATGAATTTTTATTATATATTTTTGTAAGAAGACAACTCTTTTTCAATATATTTATAAACTATTTGTCTTATGTCTGCTCTCCTCTTTAGTACGCGATTGATTAGAGGCTGTCCTCTGAAATTTAATTACGCGCCTCTGAGGCCACTTTGTACTTTGATCAGTAGTGCACAAAGAGACCGCTACAAGTTAATAAACACTATAAATAACAACGTAACAAATCTAAGGTAATTTATTATCTATGGTAGTGTTAGACGCTTAGCAGTAGAAATCAATCACAGTACTTTTGCGTTTCGTGCGATGAGTGAGAGCGCCGGAGGCCCAATCTCCCACCCTTTTTTCCTTTTATACCTTAGGTTTGTGACGCATGTGATACTTCAAGTGTCGCTCGTTGATAATTTGTGGTGAGTGCTTCCCATCAGGCGTATCGTATGCTTGTTTGCCACAAAAAAAAACGGTTCTTTATTACTAAGCCACCGCTGTCCGACCGTCGGTCTGCGACGAACTGTTATTACAATTTGGAAGAGCGTCGAAACTTTTACAGAATGTGTATTTC
Source organism: Hestina assimilis (assembly GCA_023373885.1). NCBI lineage: Eukaryota > Metazoa > Arthropoda > Insecta > Lepidoptera > Nymphalidae > Hestina > Hestina assimilis. Next base: position 14,634,667 of record CM041754.1, on the reverse strand, counting down.
TGTTGCCGTTAGAATAACAAATACTGAAAATAAAATAATATTTAAAAATTAAGTGCCCATACAAGAAACTTGAAATTTTCGATGGTTTTGGTTATAACTCATTATGTATCGCCTGGTTTGCTAACACAATACGTTTGAAAAACTCGTGAAGTGACTCAGTGACGTCAGTCATCTTTCGAGGTCAGCCAGCGTATTATAGGACTCAGCGCAAGCAGTAGCGTCTTATAGGTCGGCAACGTACCTGCCCTCTGGGGTTGCAGTTGTTAGTGGGCGGTATCCGCTTAGCATGAAGTGAGTCTTCTGCCCGTTTGCCCACGCTAAGAAATAACGTAAAAAACAATGTACATAAACGAAAAAAATTTACAGTTTTTATTTATATAAATTGAACTGGACCGGCTCGATCGTGGAATTACTGCCCATTCACAGAAAAATGGCGTAAAGTAACTAAGTACTTTTGTATTTCGTGCGATGAGTGAGAGCTCCTCCTTCCCTCCCCTCTGTTCCCTTCCTTTTTCCTTTCTCATCCCTTACCTCCTATCCCCTGGGTTGGCAACGCGAATGTGATACTTCAAGTATGGCAAGCGTTCATAGGCTGCGGTGACCGCTTACCATAAGGCGGACCGTATGCTCGTTTGCCAACCGTCATGATATAAAAAAATAAGAGCGGAGAAAAATGTAATAAACAAAATTCCTCATAATTTTTTGTCTATCCAAATTATCAAACCTCTACGTTATATACGTGATAAGGGTCTCATGGCATGTGTTAATTCATAAATTCACCTTCTTACCCGTTTTTAAATTTATCTTATATTTCATCATCTTTATCCGTTATCCCTCCCTTGTGGAAAATATCCTAGGGCTCTTATGAATATATAATATGAATTTAAAATTAAGTCTGCTACGCCTCTCTGTGGCTCGGAAGGTTTTTATTATTTACGAGGCGTATTCATTCATTTACAGATATTTTTATTACTTTTTAACACCACTTAGATATGTAATAACTAAAAAGAAAATTGATTTATATAATGTTTACATAAGAAAGTCTTTTTCTTAAATTGTAACTTTGTTCAGTATAAATGCGAGTGATTTAGTAATAACTGTGTATTTACCCGACTGCCGGAGGGTAATGTTTTTTTTCTCGTGTTTTTATTTGATAGATTTTTCTATTCAAACATTTGTATATACATTTTACGAATTCATATTGGTATCTATTACCGAATTTTGCAAAAATTGATCGAAACAGGGTCTGCTTATACTGACATCCAGGTTATTAGTTTTTACACGGAGCGATTGCCCTCTGACCTCCGCAACCTTAAGAGCGAACCAGTACCTCATTAGAAATTATCAATCAATAGTTAACGAATATTATCATATATCATACAACCAGACCCGACAGCAAAACGTGCTCTCCGAGGCACGGTGGAAACTGCCTTGTGGTTTGTGCCCAGACCGAAACAGATATCTCTGCGCGAGAATCGAACCTTCGACCATTGTGGCTCAAAGCAAGCTAGCTACCAGCACGCCATAAAGGCCGTCTACAATTGATCATACAGTCATTTCGTAGTTGTGTAGCGACATCTACACGGAACACGACGTAACTCGATAGAAAGACAAGATTGTCACAATCTCGCATCAAGCTATAACGACACCTACAGGGCATACTACACAACGATATGGACGACCAATGAGCGTCACGACCCTAAATCGCGCTATCAGAATTTCCTACGATCTTGACATATATATACAACTTTCCAACGTAAGTCGTTGGACTTCGATCCGCCAGCCAATATCAACCGCTTGGTCGGAGGATCCTCCCATTGTGATGGAGGCATTTCATACGTCATCCCCTCCACACCTTTTCTCGTTTCACCTAATCCTAGTAGATCAACACATTAAGCTGTCAGTCCTGGTTGTTACCACACTACATAAGATAACAATCGTTAACTCTTAGTAGACTTTTTACTTTAATCTAAGTTTAATGCATCTTCTTTTTGCTAGCATAATAATCTGCTTATATCTCTTATCCGGATTTCACAGGTTATTATTATTTACACACAGTGATTTATCAGACGTCCGCAACTTAAGCAGTAACTCGTTGAATAAGAACGAATTACCTATCAAGAGTTAATAAGAGTTATCAAGAATTAAACAAAATGATATAATGGATGTTATGTGATAACAATCGATACTGTCAGCTTAACGTGCTTACCGAGGCACGGTGGGGATACCCACAAGGACGCCCAGACTGAAATAGACTCTTGTAAAATGAATACAAACACCTGCCCGAGCGGGAATCGAAACCACGGCCGTTGAGACTAAATACATGTTAAAGTTTTTTTATATTAAAGTTTAAATTAAAGTTAGTAAGTAATCTTAGATATAAGCTGATCATTATTAATATCTTTAACAATACAAGAACGATAAAACTATTAAAATCGAGAAATAAAACCAGGAAACAATTAAAACTTTTTATTTATTTCAATGATAACACTTTTTTACAGTAAAAATATTTATTATAATACAATATCGAATTTTGATATTTTGCGATTTTTATCGTAATTAGTTTACGCAAAATAGCAAACTCGAGGGTCAGGTTTAAACACAATTGGTAACATTAGAAAAATATTCTTTAATTCTAAGATCGTTAGACACACTTATACGTAAAAGATAATATTAAAGTCAGCTGGGGTATCATTACAAGGGAAATCTAGTTAAATAATTAAAATTAAAAATTAAAAATTATTAGTTTAAAAACTTGTTGCAAAGGCCCTCTACTAGGTAAGACGCTGGGTGCCCCGGTCTTTCACCGAAAGTATACAAAGACAATAAAGGTCAAAAACAAAATAAAGATTCTATACAAATTAGACTTCAGATAATATTTTATTATATACCATACATACATTTTAATATTGCTATTCTATTCCAGTCAGTCACGGTAAATATAGGGTAATACCATAGACTTGTTATAAACTATAGACAGGCCCATACGGATAAAATGTCAAAAACTCGCTGGTTTCACAAAATGTTTTTTATGTGGCTGACACCAATGCTGGTCAACACCAATACAACTGACTAAAGTTAACCACTCGTTAACATTTTGCAAACTTGTGACTAGCTTCACTTCGTTGCGTTGGTTTAGAATTTATGATGAAATAATTTTGTCTGTATGGGCCTGTTCATAATAATATACTTGTAGTCTATGGGTAGAACCTCTAAATTTCATCAAGACAGATAGATTTTATTGGATTAAGTTCTACTTGTACCCCCACTTCAAAATCTACCCTATGGCGATGTGCAAAAATTAATCTTAGGGTTAAAACTACCACTAATTGACAAATATTAATAAATTAATAAATTGAGGTATTTAATGTATTGGAAAACGTATATGTCGGCGCGAATACGAATTATTTGATCATGTCACTGGCAGCCTTTAATTGTATTTTCGAAAAAATTATTAAAAATCGAAGCAATTTTGAAATATTGTTTTTGTAATGAGATTATTCAAATAATATGTTGTAACATCAACTTCCGTTGAACGCTTTATAAGGCAAATGATTTGTGTTGTGAAATCACTTTTGCTCCTGCCGGCCACAAACTCGGTAAGTAGTCTGTATGGCACTTTTATTAAAAATTGTAATATTATTTTACTTGCTTTTCATTCCTAAAATTATCTTGTTTAAATATGTGTGAATTTAGTATCAAATTATATAATTGAGCCTTCATTTTAACGTTTACACAATATTTGTAGAAAGAAAAAATTGAAACAAGAAAAAGCATATAAAAATTTATTTTAAAAAAAGGAATTATGACAAATTATTGTTATATCATTGTTGAAGCGAAGCTTAGGAGACATTATCTACGTACATTGTTCAGTTTTACTTTGTTTGTTCTTGTTTTGTTTTAAAATATTAACTTAATGATAAGATAAATATACAAAAGAATACCCAACTTATTTCCCCAGCCGAACGTTTGAACAGCCATGATTTTCCATACCCTAAGTTATTCTGACTAGAATTTTTTTATATTTTATTTGGCACATTTATTCGGTTGTTTATTTTTTTACCTAACATTCTTGTAAGGAGAAATTCAATTTCTTTCGCATCATGCCCCAGGGGTATATTCTTTACAGCTAAGGACGTGTGTTTACTAAAATGAAAACTTCAGTGCTATGAAAGCGATACATATATGTTATAAAAATTATAACCCATCATCACAATCATAAATACTCTTTATGCATTTAAGAACCCTAACGAAGCTAACGTTGAACTAAACTAAAGGATGACCTTGAAATGCCTGAACAGATCTTCGTAAATTGTAGCTAAGAACCATCCCGATCATGTCTGCTTTCAAACAAAAAACCGCATCAAAATCGGTTCATCTGCTTGGGAGCTACAATGCCACAGACATACACACACACACGTCAAACTTAAAACACCGCGTCGTTTTTGCGTAGAGAGTTAAAAACAAAGTCCATCACCGCATCTCTCTGTAAGCTCAAAAACAGATGTAGATAAGATAATAAGATCTAAGGATCTCATTAAGAAAATTTTATATTGAAACCAGCCGTAATTAGAATATTTGAGTTCTGATTAGAGTATTAGTTCTAGATTTTGTTATTTCTGCGTTGTCTGGATAATTATTACAGAAGATGAAACGTTACCACAAATAAGGGAATATATTTTAATAAATAATTTGTACTAATCTAAAACTTCTTAATTGGTGTACACTATACTAACAAACTAAATGTTGAAAACAATAGTGATAATACTGCTGTTATTATACTATAATACATTTATACAAATAAATAATATTAAAGTGCCTGTTTGTAAAACCAAATAAACATTTAGCAACATTCACTAAATGCATATTATGAAAGTACATATATATGTTATATACTTAAAAAAACATTTTCTTTTATTTTTGTCTGTCTGTGTGTTTGTTGCGGTTAACCTCTGAAACGGCTGGGCCGATATTGGCGGGACTTTCAGTGGCAGATAGCTGGTGCTATAAAAAGTAACTACGGTTACTTTTATTTCGAAAAAGAATTAGGGTTCAGTGAAAAAAGGAAAAATTTTTACACAACACGAACAAAGCCGCGGGTGCAGTTAGTATGTAATTAAATTAATACTGCTATCGTCATTGATATACTATAGACCACTCCTTCCATACAAGCGAAATGTCAAAGACTCTCTGGAGTTCCTTTGTAAATTTAACAAGAACGCAACGACAATAAGGTAGTCACAATCTTGCATCAATCGATTCAAGTTAGCGTATTTAGCTTTGTTTTGTTGCGTTGATGTTAAATTTACGAAAGAGTGCCAGCGAAGGTTTGGACATTTCTGTGTATGAAAGGGACTGTCTAAACTATATTAAGTCTATGGTTGTCATAGAATTTACCTCACCTTTCAGATTTGTGAATATTAAACTAATATCCGATCGATTGATTTTGATATTTAATTGCGCAGTCAAAGATTATCTTTTTATTCAATACGGTTCATGAAATTGTTACAAACGAATAAGATTACAAATAATTAAGGGTTCATATCTAAAGGGAACGGCCAAGGCCAAGAAATCTTTATTAAGCCTCTGTCTGTCAGCGGCGTGTAACCCAGAGATTTTTTTATTGACAAAATTAATTTCACAGAATGTGTATTTCCGTTGCCGCTACAATAAGAGATATTAGAAAAAAAATCAAATTTTAAAATAAAGGAGGTTCTCAAACAAGATGCTTGGTATTTTTGGCATTTTTTCTTGTATCTCATGAACAGTAATAGATTAATAGTTACAATTTTCATAGAAGTTCTATTCTTATCGCTGCTATAATAACAAATAATAAGATCAAATTTTAATTTTAAAATTAAAAGGAGTTCCTATGCAAGAATCATGATAGTTTTATACTACAGCAGCATGGATGTTGACCGGATTTTTTGATGTCTTTGCTATGGTCACGAACATCATTTTCGTCTGAAATGTTCTTAACTTGAATATTCTATTAATATTACTAGTTATATTGGCTTATATTAAAATTAAAAGAATTGGGTGCTTATTTATTTATAGATATTTTACAATTTCATCACTGTATCGTCTTTCATTTTTTACAAAATATACAAAAACTTTTACTAACTAACGACTAAACTACCTTGGTCAAGATCAAAAATTTGTTTTCGAATTATCAAACAGAATTAAAGTTTTATCATTTTTTAGTATTTTCTTAATATTTTCATTTTGATTTAAATATTTAATTTATAAATATTAGTATTAATATTAATGAAGTAATAAGTTTTATGTATCAATTTTAAATTTTAACTATCCACTGAATTTTACATAATCTAATATGAGATATTATACAACATCAAAATTGGGGTTTTGACATTTAGATTTAGTAAAATTTTTAAATATTTACATTCAAATAGGACTTAATGTGTATTATTATTAGGACTGTTATCATTTGAACAGTTTAGACTTGTATCGACCGCACTTATTTCTACCATATTAGAATTGATTTCTTCTTTAGTATCTACGCTATCATTATCATCAATTGAAACATCATTTACAATATGATTATCATTTTCTTCTACATTATTTACAATGACATTTCTATCTAAATTTTCACAACTATCATCAGTACTATTAACAATGTCTCTTACTGAATCTGTTATAGATTCACGTTTTTCGACTATAACAGCAACACTCGGTCTATAATAATCATTTTTACCATTTCTAGGCAGATCTGGTGGACGAACAGTTGACAGGGTGCTGGATAGAAAAGATGATTGTAGATTGTAACCAGGTAATAGTTTTGGTTGCAGAGGTAACATTAAATCTAGGGAACCGGTGGTTGCAGGTCTCGGTTGCAAGGGTGGGGCGGTCAGCAAAGGTGGTTGCAGAGACGCCAGTGATATAGCACCGCACTGTGTGTTGATAATCGGGCTCTCAACTGGAAAAAATATGAAAAAACCAATTTTAATTGATATTTTTTCATTACTATGTTAAGATATATTAAAAGCTTTTCTTAATTTTATTTAAGCTAAATAGTTACATATTAGATTTTTTATATCTTGTGTTTCTAAATGAGTCTCTCAGTATTAGAAGGATAGTTGTCACATGCGCGTTGCGAACCCAAGGGACAGGAGAAAAGGAATGATAAGAGAAAAAAAAATGAAGAGAACAGCGGGGTAAGAGATTGGGCTTCCAGTACTGTTACTTAACGCCGATTTTCTGTAATAGGGTAGTACTACCCCGGTCGAGCCGGCCCATTTGTGTTGGGAGGAGCATCGCTCTACTACTACTAAAACTACTACTACGGTTTGTTGAATCATTGATAAGACTCCGGCTGTAATCTAAAGATTTGTGTCTAGGAGAGGAGTAAACAATCACTGGTTGCTTAGAAGGTTTACCTATCGGCGCTCTTGCTTGTAGTGGTTGTGCTGTTGTTGGTGGACGAAGCAGATTCGACGGGCCCTGTAGAGCTAAGCTGATCATGTTCATACCATTGACACCTAAAATACATAAACATATAAGCTAACTTTTGTAACTTTACAGATAACAGACAGTTTATGTCGCATAAATCAAATCAATGGCGCAATGCTAGATGCAATAAAATTGACACATTGACAAACAAGCTAGTACCTACTGAATTATAAATATGTATAAATACTTTAGAGCAAACAATAGCTTCAGCAGTAGGAGTTTCTATTGTTGTTGGTCCTAGTGGCCTTGACAGCTCAACGGTGGGGATACTTAGTTAGTAGATCCGGCCCGTAAAAAACTGAGAGCCTGAGATGGATTCAACTTGAGCCCCACGTGGTCTTCTACAAAGTCGAGCCTAGGCTTTAAACGTCGTCGGGAAGGAAGAACTTTCGTTTATAGCTTCGTGATCGTGAATTCGATTCCCGTTCAAAGTATTTAATTATTTGTATTGAATAATGATTAGGAGCAAATGTGCGATTCTGGTGAGGCTATTCGAACGTTACTGCCGTACGTATTCATACGTTACAAAATATAATTTCTTAGGGGGGCCGTTAAGTGTGTAGCTTTTTTTATGTTAGAAGTTGGCAAACAAGCATACGACCCACCTGATGGTAAGTGGGTGGCTGCCGCAGCCTATGAGCGCTTGCAGCACCATTAGTAGGTGCCACTCACTCGTTGCCAACCTCGAGATATTAGTTCTTAAATCTCGTTCGCCCAGTAATTTCACTAGCGTACAATGCCTTCAAACCGGAACACAATAATGCTTAAACACTACTATTTGGCGGCAGAATATTGGACACTGCGGTTGTACCTATCTAGCCGGCCTCTTGCAACAAAAGACCTACCACCAGTGTGACTGATTGCACTGGTGGAATAATCTCTATATTTAAGGCAGATGACTTAATAAAATTTTCAATTCTAAAAATCTTGGTCTTTTTCTATCAGCTACTGTTTCAAAAAAAAAAGCAACTAGTTAACAGCGCCATCTATCGGTACTGAAACGTACCTCAACAGAAACTCACCAAATTTATTATTCCCGGGCAATTCCTTCAGAACCACGGGGTGTTTAACTGCGTTCACTCGCCGGTTGGAGGCGCTAGCGTCCCGTTTTCTCCTAGGCTGTTCAACTGGTAGGACACGTCGCCGCTTCTTGGGTAGTTTAGACCGCGCCTGCGGATAGATGGCATTGCTGCTAAATTATTTTGAAAGAAAGAATAAATGATTTCCTGGAACAACCAAATTCTTTGCTTAAAAAGAAACAACAATGATGTAAGCACTAAGTTACTGAATAAAGATTTTTTTTATTATTATTAAATAAATTTTATTATTAGATATTAATGCTTTACACACATGTACATAATTAAGTAGATTTGAACAACTTTTTGTTATTTTACTATTCTTATGATAAAATAGAATTACGTAATGGACTTTTTTCGAAGAACTACAGTTTGATTATTTATTTTTTAATTACATAAAAATCCCAGAGTGTATAATTTACTTACACAAAAATTATTTTCATTTTTTATAACGGTTAAAGCGATTTATTCTTTATAAACACCTTTGAAAGAAAAGGTAGAAAAACTTTATTTCTTTAAACTTTATGTCTTAAGAAATAACAGAGAAAATTGTAATGCTCGTTGCTGAGCAGAAGTTATTTTACTTGTTAGCTAAACAATATTTTTCTTTTCACAAACAGTGGCCTTATTACGGTAATTTTATTTACTTTCTCCAAGACTTTGTATACTTCTACATCTTAATATTTCTTCAAAAACGTTTGAACTCAAACCATACAAAAACATGAAAAATAAATTATGGCTTGTTTAAGCTCTTAGCCAGGTATGGCCACTGATCGATCAGTGAGTTAAACAGCTTTTAAATTGGTCAGTCTATGGATGGCCTGGAGGCAGGAGGCTTCGCTGTGCACGCCTGCTTCTTCCACCTTAGAGGAGCTACGGCAGATGGCGCATTTAGTCTCTCCGCACGTCATTAGAACGGGAGATGGTGCGGCAGTGGCCCGCATAGCCAGGTCTCTCCGCTCATAGATGATTGCATAAGCGACCTCATGACGTCCCACTATGGCAGTGAGGGATCCACTGAGTTTTAGTGGGTATTGTTCGATTAACAGGCGGCCGAGTCCTACACTACCACTGCCTTGTGTATGCATAAATGCATTTCTCAGAGGTGTGCGTAGATGTATTTCTCAGCAAAAACCGAAAAAAAAAATGATCAATCTATGGAAGGGATACTTCGAAGGACACTTCGTTTTGAATTTCTAATACATTTTTCTTGGTACCAAAGCTGACACAAAGATAGGAAATAAAAAAGGCAAATTTACCGTCTAAATATTAGTACTCATAATATAATGAGCTTTCTATATTTCTTAAGAAGATTCGTTTTCTCTCTCTTGTATTTACTGAGATATTCTTTGAGGCTATGACTATTCTTTAGAAAAAAAATTCTATTTACATTTATTTTGTAAATATACATCATAATGCTATTTTATATAACATTAAAAAAACATTCTAATTTTTAATATAGACGTATCATATATACGTACAATTGTAAATATTTTATTATAAAGTATGTAACATTTTTTGCTCTAACCTGCCGTATGTGGTTTTGTAAGCTGTAATTTAGGTCCTCTCTCAACAAAGGGTTTGGTATGTGTGATTTTTTTTCAGGGGTTTTCAGTTCTCTAAAGCAAACAACATGGGTCGAATACGAGATAAATTAGTACATAAAATGCTAGTGACAGGCGTAGTTTGATTTGGGTAAACAAAATGTATGTCGGAGATGGCATTATGGAAACTGTTTTGACTAAGACTTACTTATGTGACTAAGTCAACAAGCAATTATACGATCCAACTGATGGTAAGCGATTTTCGTAGCCCATAACCGTTTGCCTTTGTAGATGTCAATCACGCGTTGCCAACCTCGAGATATTGTTTCTTAAATCTCCTTTGCCCAGTAATATCACGGCTACAGAATCCTTCAAACCGAGACACAGTAATGCAAAACACACGACTGATATACGGTATGAAAGGCCTACCACCAAAAATTTCATAAACATAATACATCCTCTTCACGTGTGAAAAAGTTACAGTAATATGAATCCATTGAATTTTCTCTGAGTTATGAAGATAGGATCTTAGGTTGTTTGTAATGAAATAAAATGCCTGTATATATTGCTTATGTTTTATCCACTTTATCTCAAGGTTAGGTTACATACGAAAGGGCAATGTTCGACGAACATAATGATTTCTTAACATTCTCCTATAAACATATTTTTGTAATACTAGTGCCTTGGGAAATTACCATCTTCTCAGTGAATACTGGTGTGAAGTAACAGCAACCGTATTTTTCGTTTGGTTCGATGTATGGGAGTGCTAGAAAACAAAACTAGAGCTATTTTATTTTGTTTTATTCCCTTAAACCAGCAATAAGATAGGCCTTTTATTGCATGAGGAATAGCAGTATACTGTATAAAAGCAGTAGACTGTGTTTCGGTTTAAAGTACACTGTAGCTAGTGAAATCACTGGGCAAAGGAGATTTAAAAACCAATATGTTGGGGTAGGTAACGGGTGAGTGATACCTACAAATGTATATTGTATAGTTCGTAAACAAGCAAGCATGCGCTCATAGGCTACAAAAATTGCTTAGCATCAAGTGGGTTGTATTAATTTACCAACTTAGTCAGTCAGACATAACAGAATTTTAAATCTCATAGTTTTAAATCTCATAGGTTAAAAGTTAGAGGGGGAGACACAATTTTTATGAATTTAGGAGCTAATATCTCAATAACTACTGATTTAATGAAAAAAGTCAATATGACCTGATGATGAAACCTCCTTATCATTTTGAAAGACCTATCCAAAGATATCTCACACGTTGACATACGTTGAAATATTTTTTTCAACACTCAGTTACATGTATGGATGCTACCTTTAATTCTTATATATTTTAAGATTTCATTACAGAATCGTTGTGCGGTTCATACAATACACCTATTTAGTAAATTCCGTATAGATAGAGCCAATGGTCTGCGAGTAAAATGACTCTGACATACGGACGGGCGGACGGACACACGGACATATGGACAGACCGACGGACGGACAGACGGACATGACGAAACTATAAGGGTTCCGTTTTTGCCATTTGGCTTCGGAGCCCTAAAAAAATGTTATTTCAAACCTTCCTCGACTACGGTGACCGATTAATAACCTTTTAGGCCGTAAGCTTTTTTGCAATTTATGTAATATAGATATAAATTGATAAGATTCATACTTACAAATAAACATTATAGAAACACAAAAAACATTATAAAACCTGAATAGAAAAATACGTGTTTATAAATCTTTTATTATAAAAATAAGTCTTTAATTTTTAATAAATATGTAATTAGTCATTTAATACGAAAAAAGGAAAAGTGTTGAGGCAAAAATATATTAAAAGCTTATATTATTAAAACCCCTGCTGAGTGGAAGATGCTTCTCGCAATAACATTCCTTCTTGGATTAGAAACCTATTACGAAAAAATACTTTATCGCCTCTGTTGGATACACATTTTTAGTACTTACTCAAATGCATAGTTATTACTAGAGATTATTTATATTATCAAAACAAAAATCGAGTAATTTAAATCATTATAATATCCATGAAATAATTATAGCCTTCCCAAATATATACAATATATCAGATATGATATTGTTAAATATATCATGCACTTTTCCAAAAATATATTACAGTTGAGACAAACTTAATATTTACAAAAATTAAATATTAAAAGGCTAAATATAATTATATTTGGTACAAAATTTGATCAATATTTGTATATTTTATGTTTTTATATTTTATTACGATCGGTGGGTTAAGCAACTATAGACGAGGTCAGTCACTAGATGGGTGATCGCATAGTGGTATTTTAACTGAGTGTCTCCGTGCTTCGGAGGACATGTAAAAAGTCGGTTCGGCGATTATCCATTTGACAAAATGACAAAAGTCAAGTCAGAGGCTTGTACGGGCGACCTGAACAACTCTGACACTTGGTTGGCCACTAACCCCTGGATAAGAAGTAGAACAATGTATAAAATAAAAAGAAAAGCTTGGTGTATTTTCGATTCGTATCTTATTTTGTTACAAATGGTTGAAAAACAAGTGATAGGTGAAAAATAAAACGATAAGTTGTATCCCAAGTAAAGCACCTTTTGCACTGTTCTGATCCGGCGTCGTATGACGGACGTTGCCATAAAATATCAATATAATTATTACAAAGTAACAAACTATTTATCTTACATATCTGTTGAAAGGCTATTCTTTAATAGCCTTTCAAGGGTAGGAGGTTTTTTTTTATTATAAAAAAATGGTGTGTCTTCAGAGACTGCGATATTCTGATCAAGGAACCAGGACTTGAGTAGATTTTCTCAAAGAACAAGAGCTTGCGATCAAAGTGACTGTATTATGTTGTTATTGCGCAGTGATAGCGAATCTGCCACTGGTATTACGCGCCACAGGTCGCGGGTTAGATTCCCGCTCGGCGTAGATGTCTGTATTGACGAAACATGTATGTTTTCCGGTCTGGGTGTGTTTGTCCTTGTCTTTGTGTATGTCACCGGACCTCGACACAGGATATAACTATCCTTATGGGAACCGTTGACTGTGTAGCGTTTATTTATTATTTTTAAGGGGTCAGATGGTTTTATATAAAAAATTGTGACTTTTATACTGAAGCGATTTAAAAAAACGGATGTCGTATCGGGTAACAATGGACCTCAGAAACATGGGATATATTCGGGTTATGTTAATCTTGATGTTACATAGATGGAAACATTTACATTACATTATGGAAATAAAATACTCTGTATTATTTTACTGTTATCTTCAAATTCACAAAGAAAATGATAGCATAATTTGTCGTCAAAATGTTACTATGAAACGTATAATATTTTTTTTGTGTTGTGACATAACTTCGAGGTATTATCGGCAAATATGCTATCATAATCTCAATAGCTAGTTCACATACTGATGTGGCTGGTGGTAGGCCTTTTATTGCAAGAGGTCGGCTAGGTAGTTATTACTGCAGTTTCAGATATTTTATATACTGCATATTGCAATATACAAGATTCGGTTTGAAGGACACTGTAGCTAGTGAAACTATTGTAGGTAGTGCAAAGGAGATTTAATGAATCTCAAGGCTGGCAACGCGTGAGTGACACCTACAAATACATGGTTTTTGTTACAAGTCCTCGTAGGCTAAGACAACCGCTTGAGTTAAATGCTTGCTTGTAAATTTAGTCACATAAAATAAAAATATTAATGTTGCGTACTTTTTACAAATTGAGTTTGTACTAAACTTTGTTGTTTTGTTTCAAGCTGGTTTTTTTTTTTTTATGTTAGAAGTTGGCAAACAAGCAAACGGCCCACCTGATGGTAAGTGGCTGCCGCAGCCTATGAGCGCTTGCAGGACCATTAGTAGGTGCCACTCACGCGTTGCCAACCTCGAGATATTAGTTCTTAAATCTCGTTCGCCCAGTAATTTCACTAGCGTACAATGCCCTTCAAACTGGAACACAGTAGTGCCTAAGCACTACTATTTGGCGGTAGAATATTGGACACTGCGGTGGTACCTACCTAGCCGGCCTCTTGCAACAAAAGACCTACCACCAGTAATTTGCTGGTTGCTGGAAACATTTATTTATCAAGAGTTTGGTTCATCCTCTTCCTTTTTTAATATCACAAAGATAGTAAACATGTGTATGGTGTGATGGTGAATGGTCACCGTCGCCTTTAGACTTGCAATACAATGTTGCCGACCTAAGAGAAGGAAGTGACATAGAAGGGAAATGTAAGGAAAGTATAAGGGGTGATGGTTTGAGCCTCTAGCCCTCCCAATTATCGAACAAAGCGGAGCAGTATGGATACTGTTACTTCACGTCGATATTCTGTGTTAGGGTAAGTACGGATACTGATACTTCACGTCGATATTCTATCAAGCCGGAATTTTGCTGAAAACAGCAAGGCTCTATTACTACTGGAAGTTCTTAATTTTATAAACATAGAAGTTACCAACATTTATCATATAAAGACGAGAAATATAACTTTTCCAAAGCAAACAACAATAAATCTATCCATCGGTTTTTCCGAGTCTATGGACAATTAATTACGAAACGAAATCAGTGGGTACACTATTAGCTAAATGAAAATATTTGTCGTACTGCCTAACTCATAATTAATTATCTAATAATTTCATTTGTTTTATTTCGCTGACATTTCATTAAACGTAATCAAGACAGCTATTTTATAAATTTTGAGTCTGTAGAGGTGACGATGTGAGAAACGTATCCAACACAGCGGAAGGATCTTCCGATTGCCTGGCGGATCGAAGCCCGGGGCCGAAGCCCAACGACTTACGTTGGGAAGTTGTATATATAGATGAATAGCGTAGGAAACTCTGATAGCGCGATTTAGGATCGTGATGATTATATACAAGCCTAAGTCAAACTAGAGACTTAATGAAAAAAGGTCAAACCTTCTTTTTTTGAAGACCTATCATAAATTGTCATACAGTAAACTTTTTTCAAGCCTATGTATAGACTGCTTATTTTTTATATAGACTGGGTCTCCGAGTAAAATGACTGCGACATACCAATAGACAGACGGACATGATGAAATTATAAGGATTCCGTTTTTGCATTCGGCTATAGAACCCTAAAAACACATATTAAATCAACTGTTAACTATAGTGATGATAAATGAAGAAAACGTTAATGGAGTCCTTGGCTTGCTCGTAATTTCTCACTTATTTTTCCTCGAAATAAGATAGTGAGCATGTGGACAGTCACTGCTAATGTTCTATGATTACAGCGATGATAAATGAGTCATGAGTAACGTGAGCTTCTTATTTCTGAATGGATGTTATTTTCCTTTATTTGAGGATAAAGAGAAAGCAATTAACAATAATTTGATTGTGCAGTTAATTAAGTTAATCTTGTCATATGTAGGTCATTGTGTTTAGTATTATTTTAATCCTTACTATCTTTACTAATATTATAAATGCGAAAGTAATATTGTCTGTCTGTTTGTCGCGCTTTCACGCGAAACCTACTGAACCGATTTATATCAAATTTGGTATTTTTTAATGCGAAAAATGGGTTGTGAGGCACATAGGCTTTTATTGACACCGTTGTGGCGTTGTGGGTAGCGAGTCTGCCTTAAGCCTCGACGGTTGCGGGTTCGATTCCCGCTCGGAGCAGATGTTTGTATTATTCGTACAGGCATGTTTTCCGGTCTGGTTGTGTTTGTCCTTGTCATTGTGAATGTTTCCGGACCCCCGACACAGGATATTATTATCCTAATGGGGGCCGTTGAGTGTGTAGCGTTTATTTATTTATTTATTGTGATAAAAGGGGTTTAAGGCATTGATAGAGGGGTAAAAACTTGCTTGGAAGTATCGTCATTTTTAGAGGTAGGAAATTTATTTTCTAGGCTGTTGATTCGATATAAATAAATATGACATTCAAAGTTTGTAAAAAGCACCGAGTTCTGTTGTAGAAAATATATTTTTTAATTTTTACGTTATACAATTCCTTTTAAAATCGAATGCCACATCACAAGGTCGGGAAATATTTTACGTCTCCTAATGTGTAATTACATGAAAGTGCTAAAATGGAGGCCTAATTGCCTGTAGTAAATAAGCTATAACTTTACTCAATACTCAGAAACTTTACGATGGAAATACAACTCGGAATGTAAGTTCTAAATGATCTTAGTGATTTGATGATAATCTATAATTAATCGCTACATATTAGGATAGTAATATCCTGTTTCGATATTCTAAAACAAACACAGACACACAAATACACAAGTACAATCACCTAAACTCTTATCCGTGTTTAATACAAACATATTCCCCGATCCGCTTACACCTAGCAGGACTAACACCTGGTCGTTGAATACAAAAGAATAGTCTAGCTGTTTCTGGAATGAATGGACTACTTCTATTGGAGGAGTACTATTTTGTATCGTAATATTTCGTAGTAGTAGAGCCAAGTTTTTCCCTGCAAAAATGGACCGGCTTGACGAAGGAAGTACAACCCCTCACAGAAAATCGACTTCATTTTGCTTTCATCCCTTCTCTCATATCCCGTGATACTTAAAATATCAGAAGCGTTCATAGGTTGGGGTAACTGATTACCTTCAAGCGTATGCTTGTTCGACAAATCATTGAATAAAAAAATCTCACAGAATATTGACGTGATGTACCAGTATTACAAATCCATGATGGTGGAAATGTGAGACTCCAACCTTCCCCTCATTTCCACGCCTTCCGTATTTTCTTTCCTTGCTTTAGGTTGACCACATGTATGTTTATGTACTACAATATTATATACGTATTATAAACGTCCAACATTGGGAACCACTTATCACCTGTCACGTTTTTGGCTACTTTCCCAAATTTAAAAAACCAGTGTTATTTGAATACCTTCCATAAAATTGATCAAATGTTGGCGTTTGATTGGGAGTCTACTTTTATTAGATAGTTTTCTATTTCAATATTTAACATTTATAAGAGCTCTTGGAGAGGCAGGTCGATCAATTCGTCTAAATTGTGTTATTCAAGGAAATGGAATGGAAACATTAAAATGAATAAAATATTGAAATATCATTCACTATATTGATACCGTTGTTGCGTGGTGGTAGCGTCTGCCTTTAGTCTCTAGATCAGGGCAGATATTTGTATTGATCTTACAAATATCTGTTTCGGTCTGGGCGTCTTTTCTTATGGGTTTCTCCACCGTGTCTCGGTGAGCACGTTAAGCTGTCGGTTTCGTTTGTGATCATAATATCTGATAATAAACGTTAATTCTTAATAAGTAATTTGCTCTTATCCAATGAGTAACTGGTTCACCCTCAGGGTTGCGGAGGTCAGATGGCAATCGCTCTGTGTAAGAACCTGTAAAATCTGGATAAGAGTAATAAGCAGACCCTGGGCTACTCGTATAGTACCGGGAATAATGCTAGGAAGAATAAGAAGATTATTCACTACATTATTCACACAGCTTGTTTAAGAAATGCTTGTGATATCAGGTTACTTATACAATTCCAGTTGTCTTGATTTAAGTATCACTTGACGTCATATCGTCTTCAGGCGAAGGCAACAAATCACTCGGGGGTACGAATTTAATCAAAGGTGGCGCAAATTACCCGCCACCGACAAATTTACGATCGTCTCTTATACTTATAGATGGTATTACTATTTGTGCGTTGGGAATTAACTCGATTCAGTGATGATCTAGTGAGGTTTTCACACTAAGTGAGACCAATATATTTCTCATTTGGGTTTCAATTTTTTTTCAATCACAGCTTTCTTCTTTTACGACTTTGTGGCGCAGCAGTAGCGAACCTGCCTTAAGCACCACAGGTCGCGGGTACACTACGGGTTGCAGTTGTACACTCTTATTAGATTTGTTTTAGGTAACTAGCGGAAATTATTACTATTTCACAATATGTTATACGAATTTAAGTATTTTTAGAATTTGGCATATAAATATATCGATTTCATTTTCATTTGAAAATTTAATAACAGTATTATTAATTACCAGCTAGCGTTACATCGATGGATTAGTAGTTTAATCGACCACTTCGATTTGATGTATCTTTATTTTCAGATGTTTTCCCAAAAGTTTAGAGTTTGAAAGAACCCTTGTAATGTTTCCATTTACCTCATAGCACGAGATTAATCCTAAACAAAAATTGTGCATTTCTGAAGCCACGCACTTTGATCTGCGTTTTCTATAAACTGGGCCATCTCGGCTCGAATACACAATTGTAAATAATTATGTAACTAAAGAGAGATGAGATGGCGATAATACGAAATTATTTTTTGTCTCACAATTTCATTATTATATATTTTCTTATAAAATTTATGTCAACCCTTCGTGAACATGTGGTACGGTTTAAGTGTGGCGTTGATTTACGCAACGCCTGATCAAGCATGTTGGTAAGCTTTAAGAGCCTCACGGAATTAGTCTTCTACTTCGTACCAGAGACAATTCTACGTACTTAATATATATTTTAATTAATTCGTTGTTTTTAACTTACATCGTATTAGGCTGGTAGACAATCTGTCTCAAAGGCCGATCGTGGCTGGTTTGATTCCCGCATGGGGCAGACGTTTGTATTGATCATACAACTATTATGTTTCCCTGTCTGAGTCAGTCTGGTGATCCCAATACAGGTATTGTTTTAATTATTATTTAATTAAAACTTTTTTTGTTTGAAGGCTACATAAGTAGTCAGTGTTAAAACCTGCTAATAAGTTACTGTTAAAACGTTATAATTATATATAATATGTATTCGATTAATAAATTTATTTGATTTAAGCGCTACTAATAAAATTAGGTAGGTAATCGTATTTACGTCTGCACGAGACTATTGAACAGACAGACGGTCTCGATAAATATATAATTAGACAGCTAGATCAATACACTCGGCATTAACCGATCAAAGGCATGGAAGTGTTATTTCTTAATCATCCGAAGTAAAATATATTTTTTTATGTTTTGACGGTTTGGAACCAAGCATACGATCCGTCTGATTGTAAGCAGTTCCGCCTACCTAATAACGCTTACGATACTTGAAAATGCCCAAGGGAATGGATAAGAAGGGAAAAAGAAAGGAAACACTGGTGGTAGGTCTTTTGATGTAAAATGCCAATTAGTTACGTACCACCGCAGTGTCAAATGCTCTGCGGCTAAATAGGCATTACTGTGTTCCCGTTTGAAGGGCACTGTAGGCTAGTGAAATTACTGGGCAGAGGAGATTTATGATCTCGAGGTTGGCAACGCGTGAGTGGCACCTACTAATGGTGCTGCAAGCGCTCATAGGCTACGGCAACCACTAACCATCAGGTGGGCTGTATGCTTGTTTGCCAACTTTTAACATAAAAAAAGGGAACAGTGGGGAGGGGGAACTTGAACCAACAGTACTCTCACTCAATGCACGAAACGAAACAGTACTGACACTATTACTTTACTTAGATTTTCTATGAGAGGTTACTACTTCCCCTGTCGAGACGGCGTATTTGTGCCAGTATAAGCATAGCTCTACAACCGTACCAATTGATTTACAGAGGTTTTTTCCAATGAATTGCATGGGAATAAAATGGAAATTTACTTTGTAACTTTCTTCCGAAAGCCTTTACTACCAATATCGATGATTAATGAGAAAAAAGTGGAAAAAGGGACGTATAGATCAAACGAAGTCTCTTCAGTCATCGTAGTCACTCAAAGAATTTAATTTACTTCACTGTAAAGGGGTTCATTGTGGGTCGGATTCTTTATTTCTCCATCTTAGTATAAGTAATGTAAACGATGATAGTTTCGGAATTTTTGATATATATAATACTAGCGGCCCATTCCGGCTTCGCATGGGTATAAAACATATAGCCTATGTCATTCATTTAAAAAATGATTAAAATCGATCCAGCAGTTTTGATTTATTTATTACTGCCCGTGGCCCGCACGCGTTACATGTAATTATTTACCACATTAGAAACCTAAAAATAACAGTATTTCTCCACTATTTAATGGATGTTATTATACATATACATATAAACCTTCCTCTTCAATCACTCTATCTATAAAAACCGCATTAAAATCCGTTGCGTAGTTTTAAAGATTTAAGCATACATAGGGATATAGGGACAGAGAAAGCGACTTTGTTTTATACTATGTAGTGATAGTGATGATACGTTCGATTAAAGCCCCTAATTGAAAACACCTATTCTTAATCAAGCACTAACTATGACGGAACCATGCGCGAGTCGAGCAATTGGAATCAAAAAAATTAAGACGAATGACGGCACAGATTGTGTGATAAAAGTAACAGGAGATGGCGTTTAAATATTTGCCTAGTACGGCTGCAGATTAGGCTTTTTTTCGAGCGTATGTCCGTTTCGACATACGCTCTTACGCGCGCACTTCACAAAGCGGAACGCGCGTACACGGGCTTATTCCGGCGAATAAACTCAAACTAGTGATGCAGCATGTCAGTAGTATATTTATAGCACTCTGTATTACGCGCGTATAAGAGCTTATAAACGCATCAATGGTCGTATGAGTTGCGCGTGTGGTACGAGATGCGCGTACGTTCTAGTGGTTTACCATATTGGCTGTTTTGTTACTTATTTCGCAACACGAATATTTTTTAAATCAAAAATGTATTTGGAATTTAAAAAAAAAATGCTCAACAGAAAGAGAGAAAAAAAATACTTTAGTAGCAAACCAAACAGTAATATAAATAAAAAATGCATCCTGTGCTTCGGTTTGTTACTAAAGCGTGTTCTTTCGGTTTAAGAACTTTATTCTCATTAAGATAACAGTCACTTACATGAGATATTTATGAACTTATTCTTTTAGTGTTTTAATAATATTATTTTTTTTATTTGGAAAACTGTAACTAAAAATCGCTTTCGCTTATAAATTTTAACTCTTGTAGCTCGTTATTAGAGCATTTAATAGCGTTTCTAGCTCGCATTTTCCCTAACTGGTTCGATTAGTCTCCCCCGTTTGCTTCTAAACTAGCTTTTGCTTATTGATCCTAAGCATTTACTTCAGCTTGTTACGTTTGAAAAAGATTATTTTTTGGATGAATAGCTACAAATATTAAAGTAGGTTAGATTTTGGTAGGCTGGTGGTAGTTCCCAAATGCCCGCGTGGTTGGCTACAACAGTATGATATTTTTCCTTTGAGTTAAATTTTAAAAAAAGTTTTAAACGTGTAAAAAAGAATGTAGTCGATTCGGCTGGAGAAGTATTTGTTATTTCATAAAAGTTGGCGAACAAACATACGGTCCGCCTGGTGGTAAGCAGTCACCGCAACCTATGAACGCTTGCGATACTTGGAAGTATCACATTTGCTTTGCCAACCCAAGTGGTAGGAGGGAAAGGATAAGAAGGAAAAATGGAACGGTACAGAGAAGGTGGGAGATTGGGCCTCCGGCCCTCTCATCGCAGAACACAGTACACTATTACTTTAAGCTGATTTTCTTCGAGAGGGTAGTACTTCCCCGGTCGAGCAGACCCATATATCCTGGGAGGGGTATGGTTTTAACTCTATCCATATTTTTACAATTGCGTTTCTTTCAGTAGGTGTCTTTTTTATGTTAGAAGTTGGCAAACAAGCATACGACCCACCTGATGGTAAGTGGTTGCCGTAGCCTATGAGCGCTTGCAGCACCATTAGGAGGTGTCACTCACGCGTTGCCAACCTCAAGATAATGGTTCTTAAATCTACTCTGCTCAGTAATTTCACTAGCGTTCAGTGCCCTTCAAACCGAAACACAGTAATGCCTAAGCACTACTATTTGGTGGCAGAATATTTGACACTGCGATGGTACCTACCTAGCCGGCCTCTTGCAACTAAACACCTACCACCAGTGTGACTGATTGCACTGGTGGAATAACCTCTGCTGTGACAGAGGTTATCCCAACAGTGGGCGATGGGGTCGTCACATCCCGACGCCGGTTTAGAGGTTTAAGCTCCTCTGTCGTTCATCTGGTACTTTCATCTGCGGTGGTATGTAACTGTGATGTCGCTGGTGATATTGTGATTAAAGGATAACAATACCATTGACATATAACATTATTTGTCGTATAAAAAAAGAGTTCGCTAAAGATTTAACATCCAGAAAAACATCTACAAAAACCCTTATCTAATATTCATAAATGATTTTAATTCATAATATATATTTGCACACATAAATATACACATATTCTTAGAAAGCCGCTGATGCGATATTAAAACTGCAATGCGCTTTAGAAGAGCACTCTTATAATTTGGAGGTGAACCAAATTTTAATCAAATGCATACCTTTCAGAACCTTTCGGCACACATTTTGGTATTTCTTTTGAAATATTCACGTTTCCTACGGCTCGAGAGGTGTAAATATAAATTAAGAATTTTCGGTGATAAAGCTGCGAGTCCTTGGATCAAGAATGATAGCTGATTACATTTGATCGCGAGAAAATTAATTTTCATAAACCCGAAAATTCGAGGGATTTTCTGATCTTTACAAATATATAAATTGGAAGTGTCTGTTTATTATTCCCAATAAGCTTTTTACTAAATGCCTATGAAAGAATATAGTAATAAAAATAAAAAAACAATTTTTAAAATTACTGTCCGTCTGCCTGTTTGTTCCGGCTAATTTTTGAAACGTCTGGGCCAATTTTGACGAGACTTTCACTGACACATAGCTCATATTATAAAGAGTAGCTTAGACTTTTATTATAGAAAAATAATTAGGGTTCCGTGCTGTAAAGAAAAATTGGTATAGATACCTACCACGCGAACCAAAACGTGGGCGCAGCTAGCCATCAAAAAATCGGGATAAATAATAATAACTATTACCGAAGAAGGAATATAATTATAAATACGTAATTACAACTACGTATTATTAAATAAAATGCTCATCTGGAAATTTGTTCTACTTCCTAGTATTATACCTGGTATTTTATTTACCCAGGGTCTGCCTATAACTCTTTTCCGGATTTGAAAGATGTAATGTGATAACCACCGGGACCGACAGCTTAACGTGCTCTCCGAGGCTCGGCGGGGAGACCCACGGACAAACACCCAGACTGAGACAGAAATTTTAAAAAAACATCTACCCGAGCGGGAATCGAACCCGCTGAGTCGCCATCCACAACGCCACAACGGTGTCAAAATGCTCACCTGGAATATAGATATAATAATATCGCTTAATAAGGTAAATAGCCTTAATTCAGTGTAGAATTGTTATAAGAATATAAAAAAGAAAATTCACTCTCGTTGCCGTGGACTAATACTTTCTTTAGATGCGGATCTCGAAATCATCTCGAGTAATTTGTAAGATTTTACGGAAATTACACACTCAACGGTTCCGACTGATTCCATTTATTAAAAAGGGAGATATTTTTTCTATAGAATAAATTATAATACTTAACTGACTATCGAAGACAGACAGACAATTTTGAATCTACCACTTATGAAATTTAAATCTTATATTAAGCGGTGTTTACTAAATAAAGCTTATTATTCCGTTAATGAATATATTGCAGATAATGTGGCATGGAATTAATATACGTTGAGTTTCATGTGGGATATATATCTTAATTGTACATTTGACAAATGTAATGTGATTATTTTTGAAAAGAGTAACTGTAGAGTTTCTTGCCGTTTCTTCTCTGCAGAATATACTTTCCGAATCGGCGGTAGCTTCACTTAGGCGGACATAACAGACTGTATATTTGACGATTCAATAGCGCTTAAAAGCCTTTTTGAATAGAGAATACTTTGAGTTTGAGTTTGAAGAGACATAATTATTGTTCATAAAAATACTTCAGTTTTGTCACTAACTCATAGATCATCAAATAGATAAGGTACCTCTAGCAGTCTCACAAACTTTAAATTTTGCATTTAGTCTATATATGAATAATTTTTTTTTATGTTACAAATTGGCAAACAAGCATACGGCCCATTAGATAGTATGTGGGTGCCGTAGCCTATGAGCGCTTTCAGCACCATTAGTAGGTGCCACTCGCGCGTTGCCAACCTCGATATATTAGTTCTTAAATCTAATTAAGTAATTTCACTAGCGTACAGTGCCCTTCAAACCGGAACACAGTAATGCCTAAGCACTACTATTTGGCGGCAGAATATTGGACACTGCGGTGGTACCTACCTAGCCGGCCTCTTGCAACAAAAGACCTACCACCAGTGTGACTGATTGCACTGTTGGAATAATCTTGGCTGTGACAGAGGTTATCCTAACAGCAGGCGACGGGGTCGTCACATCCCGTCGCCGGTAAAAATCAGAAATAAAAAAAATAAGAAAATGTTTGTCACACTCACACTCATAAAACATCAAATTTCAAAAGGTACCTCTAGTACACCTACTTTAGTAGTCTCACTAACTTTAAATTTTGAATTTAGCTCACATTTCGCCAACGAAGGAAGAAAATAATGAAAAAAAAGCAACGCAGTTCTTATACTATAAAAGTTGTGAGTTCTCATGTATAAATAACTATGACTGGAACCTGGAAATTGCACGAGGCTAAAGTATATTAATTAGTAGAAAATGTTGCCGTACGACAAGATAAGTTGAAAAAGCCAATTAAAATAGTACTGTAACGGGCTGGGGTTCGCGGATTTGGAAATAAACACCTGATGACGCTAAATAAGACTTTAATGAGATCTTCTAGATCACGCAAAACCACTTTACAAATCACACGTCAATCGTAGTCCAAAAGAATAAAAGAGTTCATTGGTTTTCGCACTTAGTCACTTGTATCAGTTGTAGTTTCTTCATTCGTTCTTCGTTCTTCAGTTTTGTTTCGGAGTGTCTATTACTGTTGGCCCTAGTGGCCTTGACAGCGTCACCGGTGGGAGGACCTAGTCGGGAGACGTCAGCTAGTAAAGGATGGACATCCCGCGCGGGGCACAAGTTAATTCCGTCCCAAAGGTCTCTTCCTGCTAGGTCGAGCCTAGGCTTGGGACGTCATCGGGAGGGACCTCAGTCGAGACGCCGGGCCGCTTATATAGTGGGGAACACGGGTTCGAGAAAGTTCCGTCTACGGAATTTTATACGGCATCTTTCGAGAACACATCTTTCTACAACCTACGTGAAGGAAGCAAACAGTCAGAAACGGTAGGAAGCGATTTTGAACTCTAATCCCCATTGATAAGGTTCACCGTAACAGTACGTTTTCTCAAATATGTTTATAAATCAAAGTAAATAGAGTTATATAAATATGTTAATTACATATTTTAGTTTATTTAAATCCTAAGAAAGTACACTAATTCAATTACTGTACTTCTACGTAAAAAGTAGCCGCAAAATGCACCCCAACAGCGTAACGTTTTGCTGAAAGACTTGCCCAATGCCCATTCTAGGGTTAAAGATAAAAATAATTATGTCTCTTATGTCGGTGTATCTTACGACAAAGACCTCCTCCGGCTCTTTACACTGTCTATTATAAATATGTCATTTTTATAAATATACCACAGTATAAATAAATACAAATGAAGTTAAAACATCTGGTGTCTTTTATTCCATGAGGCCGGCTATGTAGGTACCACCGCAGAATAAGGTATTCTACCGCAAAGCAGCGAACTGTGTTTTGGTTTGAAGGCCTATGTAGCTACTGAAATGACTTAGTTGGCAACGTGAGAGACACTTTCAAATATTTGGTGTTGCAATCTCTCATAGGCTACGACGACGACGAGACGCTCATAGCCTAGTGCACCCGCTGATCGGTAAAGGATCGGTAGGTTAAGCAACTTTAGGCGCGGTCAGTCACTAGATGGGTGATCGCATAGTGGTATTTCAACCGAGCGTCTCCGTGCTTCGGAGGGCACGTAAAAAGTCGGTCCCGGCTGTTGACAATTAGACAACAGTTTAGTATTGTTGACAATTAGACACAAGCTTTAATTATTAAATTTAAAAAAAAATCCCACTGGAATAAAAATGCTAAGAAAAAAAAATGAAATGGTAAAAAAAAAAATACTTTAAACATAGATTCCAAGCAATATTTCGAAAAATTTTAATCTTATTTTTCATCTATTTTGTCAAGTTCTACAAGAAACCATCATCAGATTTTGGCGCTGTAAGAATTTAAATATTTATCAGGGATTTTTTTTCCCAAGGGCACCATATTGAAATAAAATACCTTATATCACTCTCACAACTGAGACGAATCTAATGACACTTCATATGTTAAAATCCGTCGAAGGCTCTAGGCTGTAGAGAGAAGCTGTGCTTACAAAGACATCGACATACATACATGCATTTGCTCGAAAAATATGACCTTCTTACGGCAGTCGGGTAAAAATATCGCATTCTTCACTTTTTTCCTACATGTAATAATTATGTTCAGAACAAACAAAGGTCGTATATAATAGACTTATATACGTTTCAATTTGCCAAAGACAAGATAAACACTTAAATGCCGATTAAGCTTAAGCGTTGTTACATCAATAAACATCGTTGACTTCATTCTAATTACAAAATAATACAAATTGTTTTCCTTTCCGAATTGACAGGGTTATTTTAACACTTAAAAAAAGTTAAAGTAAGCTTTTAAAAAACTTCTAATCAATGACATCTGTTTCATATTACGTTTGGTACATGTATGTACAATAGTACATATTATGTATATTATTTCCTGCCACGAAAATGAAAAAAAAAGTGAGACCCGATACCAGAGCCACCTACAGGGTCCAATTGTTAATTTAAACCATTCTCGAATCCACCGGAATACACACAAAAAATATATCAAAATCGATCCAGCCGTTTAGGAGTTCAGTGACATACACAAGTACAGTAGAGTTATATAAATAAAGATTAAAATGTTACTTCAATTCAATTCTCAGATTAATGGCTTTTATTTGTTCCAATGACGCATAGATTATTTTGGCAATATCGTGTAGGATGTAGAAGACACCAAGGAGATTGGTAAGTGCGGATAATATTACATTCAGGAATTTGGTTACACTCCAGTGAAATAGATAATCCTATTATTAGACCTTGACCTAAAACAACACAAATATTAAAACAAAACACATATACATAGGATCAACGTTACAAAACCGCATTTCTGAAATAATTCACTGGCTACCTGCCATTATTCACTCCATTATGTCACAGAACGGGCGTAGTATGAAGTGTACAGGAAATATGGCAGCACTCAATCACAGAGTCTGCGAATGAGATGGTGTATCACGCCATCTATCTGTCTCATTACTTCAATAAAGGAAAATCCCCGGAGACATCAATATCACGAATAACATTTTATGAAAGCTTAATTTTGTTTTTGAAATAAAAATTTCTTTCGCCGGGTTTATGGCTAGAGAGTACATTTTTGATTTTGGTGCGTCCGTGTCATGCTAATTGCGTCACGCTAGTGACGTTTTTGGAGTGGGGTGGGATGTGGTGATAGGAATGAAGTGAAGTGAAGAGAAACAAAACAAAATGAAACGTGATGAAATTAAACTAAATTTCCTTTCTGTCGGCACTCCATATGATTACCTATTTTTTTTATTGGTCACCCATTCTTCCTTTTATGTTAGAGGGGGAGAAGTGGGCAGGAGGCTTTAACTGATGTTAAGCGATTGCCACTGATCTGTAACACCAAACACGATATGATCTGTAATACCAGAAGGCTACTGGTTATTCGCAGGCTGGTTTTGAAAAGCGGCTAGCGACCAATCACTTCACAATTTTTTTAGCGTACAGTGGTAACATAACAAGCGAGCATCTAAGCCCTACCACCACCATGGACCACCATTAGATTAGCAGATATAATATACCACCTCTACTTCGATATCTGGAAATCCACAACAGCGCGATTTTTTTTTTTTTATGTTAGAAGTTGGCAAACTAGCATACGGCCCACCTGATGGTAAGTGGCTGCCGCAGCCTATGAGCGCTTGCAGCACCATTAGTAGGTACCACTCGCGCGTTGCCAACCTCGAGATATTAGTTCTTAAATCTCGTTCGCCCAGTAATTTTACTAGCGTACAATGCCCTTCAAACCGGAATACAGTAGTGCCTAAGCACTACTATTTGGCGGCAGAATATTGGACACTGCGGTGGTACCTACCTAGCCGGCCTCTTGCAACAAAGACCTACCACCAGTGTGACTGATTGCACTGGTGGAATAATCTCTGTTGTGACAGAGGTTATCCCAACAGCGGCCGATGGGGTCGTCACATCCCGACGCCTTTATTTAGAAGACATTTTCGTCCTCGCACAACTACTTTGTGGAACCAACTTCCGCGGGCGGTCTTTCCGAACCGACACGACCTAGAAACTTTCACAATATAAACGGCACTGGAAAATATAAATTGTGAAACACATATTTCTTCTGCCCTACAGTATTGATTTTTCATATTTACCCATTTATTAAACTCATTCAAATTTAAGGTAATAAAGTTAATTAAACTCGCGTCATGTAAATGGCTTCCCATTTCTAATTAATTCCAATTATCTCCGAAACACAATTGTTACACGACTTAGTTTCATAATTCGTTGCGATGTAAGGTTCGCACATAAACCAAAATAACTTTAGTTTTTACTGTTTTATATTCATTTAAGAATACGAGCTATAAAGCTTTTAAATATTTCGAGTAGTTATAATATTTAGTAATACTTTTTGTCCTATTTTTATAGATATGAGAATGGTTTTAAAAACTGCAAGATATACAAGTATGTTTGTACGCACTCAGAAACGCGAAATTAAAAACTTTATACAAAAGACTGTACTCGCAAGTTTAAGAAATAAATGAGAAAATAATATATGTATATTATTTGCATTCTTCTTCGCCATAGCATTAATCCCGGCATTTTGCCCAGGGTCTGCATATATAAGAGCAATAGCTCTTATCCGAATTTGACAGGTTACTTGTTTTTACACGAAAGATTGTCATCAGACCTCCACAACCCTAAGGGTGAACTAGTAACTCATCGGATAAGAGTAAATTACTTGTCAAGACAATAATAAAATTATCAATGTCATAGTATAACTGGTCTCCCTAGCACTGTGAGGAGACCTACAATGATAAACGCCCACACCGAGACAGATATAAATAAATAAACGCTGCACACTCAACGGCCCCCATTAGGATAGTGATATCCTGTGTCGGGGTCCGGAAACACATACAAGAACAAGGACAAATACACCCAGACCGGAAAATATGCTTGCATGGTCAACGCAAACATAATATTATGCTCCGAGTGGGAATCGAACCCGCGTTTAGTGCAGGTTCGCTGCCGCTGCGCTACAAAGTCGTCGATATTTATAAGATCAATACAAATATCCACCTTGAGCAGGAATTGAACTCGCGACCGTCGAGATCAAAGGCATGCTCGCTACCAACACGCCACAACGGTAGTTGGACGTCGTACTTTCATTCTATCACTACATAGTATAAAACAAAGTCGCTTTCTCTGTCCCTATATCCCTATGTATGCTTAAATCTTTAAAACTACGCAACGGATTTCGATGCGGTTTTTTAAATAGATAGAGTGATTGAAGAGGAAGGTTTATATGTATAATAACATCCATTAAATAGTGGAGAAACACTGTTATTTTTGAAGTTTCTAATGGGATGCCGTAATTAACTACATCTAACGCGTGCAGGCCACGGGCATTAATGAATAAATGAAAACGATTTTAATCATTTTTTCAGTGAATGACATGGGCTATATATTTTATACCCGTGCGAAGCCGGAGCGAGCCGCTAGTAAATAATAATTGTGATTTTTAATCTTTAAAATTGTATACTGAACTGAGTACTGAGTTTATATTTATTTATTTTTAGGGTAATAAATTTGGAGTATATGTTATTTATTCAGCTGAAATCCATTACATAAGGGTTCCTTAGAGGATGCGTGATATATTATGTTAAGAGAATTTACGTGGATGACCTTCTATTGTATCAACATTTTTCTTTACTATACGGAACCCTAATTCTTTTTTAAAAATAAAAGTAGCCTAAGTACTCCTGAAAGTCCCGTTAAGATTAGTCCGGCCGGAAGAAACATATGAGAGACGGAAAAAAAAATTAAAAATTGATTTTTAAATATTTAGTGAAAAGCTGTTAATTTGGAATTACAGACACTTCAATTTTATAGTTTAATTTCAAATAGATATAACATTAAAAAGCCTTTTTTTATATTCGTCAAAATATATTTTATAAACACTCATTATAAACAGACACACTACTCTCAACATTATTAGGATAGTAATATCTTGTGTTAGAGATCCAGATGTATGTTCAATACAAACATCCCAAGCGGAAATCGAACCCGCGACTGTAGAGATTTAAGGTAAGCTCGCTACCAACACGCTACAATGGAACTTATTAAAATGTCAATAAAGTCTTATTCTGCTTTCAAAGATGATTTATATTTTTTGATGCCAGCCCACGATTCTTTTTAGTTTTATGGGATATAAAATACGGTGCAAGATAAATTGTAATAAACGAAAATTGTTTGTAATTTTTCCTATCGAATAAGTTGGCAAGCAAGTATACGACCTACCTAATGGTAAGCGGTTTTCGTATCGTATGTTGTAGGAGTGGAGCCATACTACTCCCAGCACAAATGGACGCAAATAAGCAATACCATGTCAACCCACACGAATGTCATATCGAGAAAAACGCGTTTGAAAATTATGAACAACTTGAATTATATGATTTTTTTTATTTATTGGTCAAGTTTTTGGCAATTTCAGATTTATGTAAGTTATTTTACTTATTTTCACAAAAAATAATATATAATATATAATATAACCCAAAACGTTTAAAAATACATAAATTGCATGATTGAAAAAATGGCTCTTTTAGAAGTTTTAAAGCTTAAAACCCTACAAATATTAAAGAAAAATGTTCTTCAGCCATTTACCAACACTTCTGCAAATATAACTCAGTTTTTTCAATTTTGTGGGTTGACATGGTATTGCTTATTTGCTTCCATTAATGGGCCGGGTTGACCGGGAAGTACTAACGTCACATAAAAATCGACGTAGAGTAACAGAATACTGTTGCTTTTTATAAGCTTATATTATGAGTAGAGCGCCGGAGGCCCAATCTCCCACCCCCTACTTCCTTCCTTTTTCCCTTCTTTAACCCATCCCTCCTATCTCTTGGGTTGACAAGCGTTCATAGATTGCGGTGAGTATTTACGGTCGGGCTGTAGGTTTGTTTGCCAACCGCCATGAAATAAAAAAAAATGCTACTCAAACTTATGTTACTACATAATATTATAAATATGTTGTAAGACGTATGTTAAAGATTACACAGCCAAAAATATCACTTACTAAACAAAAAACCATCAAATTATTTGACCATCTTCTATAAAATCAGCTTAAAAAATTGCTGCTAAAAGCCTTGGATTGACTATCAAAAGCCGGTACTTTTACAAAGTAAATAGCCTATCAGATTCGGATTAAAGTGCTAAGCAGACTTTGGCAAAGTGCCGAGAGTGTGCTAGGTAAGGATGAATCGATATTTGCATAATAATTAAAGTACCTATAGACGACTAGTGTGGTTTTTACTAGTGCAGATTTTTTTGTGGATTTTTGAATAATTTAATATAATTATAGTCTTAAATATTCGCAAATGGAGGGAATAGAGGCATGTAACCTGCATTCTCATTTTTGAATGGGATGAAACAATAACTGTTGCGGGCTTTAATATTAAATTAAATTTATTTAGTGCGTAACGTTTATTTATTTATTTATTTAATATTGTTTTCACTTGCGACCACCGTAAGACACACAAACAGACTTATAATACGACATGTATAATGATGGGTGTGACCGTTGTGGAATGCTGGTAGTGAACCTCGGCGGTCGCGGCTTCTATTACTGTCTAACGAAACGTTTATCACGTCCTTGTGGGTGCCCCATTGCGCCTCGGAAAGCTCCCGTTAGTTGGGAAAGTTAAGCTGTCGTTCCCGGTTGTTATCATAACATATGACAATAATCGTTAACTCTTGATACGTAATGTGCTCTTATCCAATGAGTTACTGGTTCGCCTTTTGGGTTACGGAAGTCACATGGCAAGTGCTCTCTGTAAAAATTAATAACCCGTCATATCTGGATAAGGGTATAAGGACATCCTGGGTAAATAACGGTAATAATGGTAGGAAGAAGAGGTATTATGATAGGTCTTGTGTTTAGTACTAGGTTTAATAAAAGGCGGTATACTTCCAAGCAAATGATTTCAACTTTTCGAACCGAATTCACTTTTTTTTTATGTTACTAAGTTGGCAAGCAAGCTTTTGGCCCACCTGGTGGTTTGGCTGCCGTAGCCTACCTCTCACGCGTTACCAGCCTCAAGATATTGGTTCTTAAATCCTCTTTACTCAGCAATTTCACTAGCCTACAGTGCCCTTCAAACCGGAACACAGTAATGCCAAAAACGCTAATGCTCTGCGGTAGAATATTTGACACTGCAGTGGTACTTACTTAGCTGGCCTCTTGTAACAAAAGAGCTACCACCAGTGTGACGCACTGGTGGAATAATCTCTGCTGTGGCAGAGATTTTCCCAACAGCGGGCGATGGGGTCGTCACGTTCCGATACCGGTAGATTAACGTAATTATGTTAGGTAGGTTTCATGTTCTTATGTCTATGAGCTATTCATTGACTTAAGCCTTTGATGTGATCAATATGCAAAATTGATGGCCAATTTCACACCTTAATGATTCCTTTGAGCTACGGAATAACTAATCGCCAGTTTAGTGCATACCTGCGTTTGCTTCAGGAATTTTACAGACTTATCTAATAAGTATGAAAATTTATGCATATCTTAATTATAATATTAATACATTAATTATAATATCAAAGGTTCTAATAACTTACGAGAATGGTATACGAGAGGGAGAGCATACTTTTTAGTTACGAATAATTATATAACAGAGACGGGTCGTTATCAAATATGTTGGAGATCAAAATAAAAAACACAGCACTTTAAAAACGTCCATTTAATGAACAAACAAAATGATTGTAAATTATCGTAAAGATATAATAATAAATAATAATCGGATATTGAAATTACGGTGAGTTCAATGACACGGTGAACACAACCGTTCGCTTTGCCCGCACTAATCAGACTGTCCTCATTCTTGTTA
The DNA here is from genome assembly GCA_023373885.1 of Hestina assimilis. Lineage (NCBI taxonomy): Eukaryota > Metazoa > Arthropoda > Insecta > Lepidoptera > Nymphalidae > Hestina > Hestina assimilis. The sequence goes on along the minus strand of CM041754.1, from coordinate 14,601,523 downwards.
ACTGCCAAACACGTGACAGTCGACTGTCAAATGTCACCATAGGCATCAACCACGTCCAAGCAATTGCTTGACGTTTATATGGTGCTGACGCTGTGACATATAGTTCGGCAACCATATTAAAGTGCCTGATTGTATCGATTTATCGCAACCCACATCAGCAAATGGAAAGAGTAAATTTCCAGAGCAAACTGACAAGGTACTTGAAAGAGTCTGTCTTTCACGGGCTAAGGTTTCCATTATAGCCTACTCGAAAATTAAACTTTTTATGTTATTTAGTCATGTATCCTATAGCTACCACTTACCCGGGTGGGGATATCACTTTCTATCGTCATAATTCACTTAGTAATTGAAAAAAAAGCATTTTTAAATTTAAAATATTTATGTTAAAATTCAATTCAATGGCAGTATTTCGGCGGAATTAGCGCTCATATTACGTAAAGGGTTATCATATTATTCTGAAACTATCACTCCTATGGCATGAAAACATTTAGTTAACGAGAAATTCTACTTTGAAAATTTAAAATATTATAATATAAAACTACGTCATTAAAAAATACTAATTTTGACAACTAACTAGTAAGAGTATGAATAAATATGGCGACGACGTAATGTTTTAAAATTTGTTAGTGTTTTTTATTTTGTCTTTTTTGTTTTAATTAATAATAAGATATTATTATAATATAATCAAATATGTTTACAAAATATAATATATTAATATATAAATATTAAAATAGATTTTTATTTTAACCTTAGCCGATTTAGAAAAAACTAGTTCTACTTTAAATCGTATTATATAAAAATCTGTTGGTTAGGTTAGGTTCTTGTTAGAACATGACCATCGCCAGAAAAAACTAGTTCTACTTAAAATGTAATTTTTTGTAAGTTCATAACTACTCATTAACTAAATAAAACATATTTATTTTGACTGTAAATTTTTTGTTTCGTGATTAAGAAGTATGTTAGTTGTTTTTTAACGAAACTTATCTGTAACATTTATAATCTGTATTATATTATAATACTTAGATAAATGGCAGATGTAATGATTTAATGTTGTTTCTCAAAATCTGAAATTCATTTTCATCATTAATAATTTTGTGATTAAGACACAGTTATTATATTTTATGTCAAAAGGTGTTCTAGTTATCTATTTTAATCTTTGGTGACACCATAAGTATGAGAAATTGTACGAATTTGCGATCTTTTAGATGTTTATATTTAAAATTTTAAAATGTTGTTTTTTCAATTACTTAGTGTATTACGACGTTAGAAAGTAATATTCCCGGCTTGGATAAGTGGTAGCTATAAGACACATTACTAAAAACCATAAAAAGTTTGATATGCGAGTAGGCTATAGTGTAAACCCTTTCCTTTTCAACAGTTACATGTATGGATTGCTACACACGGCCAGGCGGACAGACAGGCAGACAGACAGACGGACAGAAGGACAGATGGACAGACAGGCAGACGTACAGGCGTAGAAGAAACTTGATATTTTTATTCCATACCAAGTACCGACCACTTGGAAGATTTTTAATATTCAATATGTAATTTTATACGTAAAAAACATGGAATATGGGATAAACATTATGAATTAACCCTAAGCTACGTCCGCATAAAATAATGGCCGAGCTGACCCTTCAGGAACTCCGAGGCTAATGACGCGAGTCGCTTTTGATAGCTTTTTCATTTTTACACCGAAAAAATTTCTGTTAAGCGTCTGTTAAATGCTGGACAGTTTGTTTATCTTAACTCTTTTTAATTGAATTCCGCTTTTTTTGACCTTCCAGATTTTAATTGTATACGTTGTACACACTCGTGCGGTAGTAAGTATATAACGTACTAGGAATAAAAAGTTACACAAAGATTAAACTAACTTCTTCTTGACTTTCAATACGAAGCATGAAACTTTGTTTTTAAGTACCAAATAGGTGAATAAACATGTATTTTACCGTTTTTTTTTATATTTCAGCTTTCAAAAAGGGTTTGAAGATTTCTATGGGGGTCTATCATTTTTAAAATTAACAGCATAAAACTTGTTTTAAGGCGAACAAATAAGAAACACTAATTTTAATATTCTATAAAATTCCATCCGTGAAGGGGCGAATTTGTAGAGAGGTCCGTCATTTTTAAAACTAGAAGGATGAAACTTTGTTTTTAGGTTAATACTTACTGATGACGCATGATGAAAAAACTAACAATTTAAGATAAAGAAACACGTGCTGTAACATTTCGTTAAATCCTAACCCTGTAGGTGTAAAAATTTTTAAACTTTATATTTATGAAAAAGAAGGTCTTTGTTACCCCAAATTTAACGCGACCAAAGTTGTGGGCGTGTGAAAGCTAGTTTTAGATATATAAGATTTTTTGTGACCTATATTTTTACATCAAAAAATTTTGTCTTGTGGGGAAAATTTTTCGGATATGGGGGCAACCATTTTTTTTTTGGTAACAGGGAAGAAATTTTCTACCAGATACCCGGAAAAGAAATAAAAATAGATAAACTCAAACTTCCAACTAACACCAGAATTAACATAAACACCATTCCTTTTAAACTTATTCAATGGAGAAACAAATAAAGTGTGTTAATTAAATTTCTGTCTTAAATAAATTTTGGTTATAACGAAATTTTAACATAAAATAAACATTCTAAAACGTTTTCATGACAAGGGTTGAAATGTTTCACAAGTAAATGGAATTTAAGAGCGTTTGTTTGCTTTTGTTTCAAAATTCGTTTAGTTTTTTGTATGTAAAACTAATTTTTTTTTTCATGACCGATGGCAAACAAGCATACGGTCCGCCTGATGGTAAGCAGTTACCGTAACCGATAAACGCTTGCAATACATGCGCGTTGCCAACCCAAAGAACAGGAGGGCGAGTATGAGATGGAAAAAAAGAAAGGGGAACAGAGGGGGTGGGAAATTTTGCCTCCGGCGCTCTCATTCACGGAACGAAACGTAACAGTACCTACTGATACTTTACGCTGATATATTAACTTAAAAAGAGTAAAAAAAAGATCCGAAAAAGCTTAAGGGCCCTCCCCTTTGAGAGAAAAACGGTCTTCAAGAGTAGAGGAGAGGAGGGATGAGGAAAAGAAGGCCTACAAATTATCAACCCTATTTAAATGGGAGTTATTTATAAATAGCAGGAAAGTATAAAAAATTTTATACAATTGTATTAATTTACAAAATAATCTTAGCTTTTTATTTCTACAATATGGATATCAAGAAAAAGCAGCTAAGATAATCACAAGACACTTGGATAGATCTTATACAACTTCTTTTCTTATCGAGTGGCTAGTGGCCAACCTAGTGTCAGAGTTGTTCAGGTCGCCCGTAGCCCTCTAACTTGACGTATCGACTGCTGTCAAATTGTCAACAGCCGGGACCGACTTTTTAAATGCCTTCCGAAGCACGGAGACGCTCGGTTGAAATACGACTATGCGATCACCCATCTAGTGACTGACCGCGTCTAAAGTTGCTTAACCTACCGATCGTTTACAGATCAGTGGGTGCACTCGGATATGAGAGTCTCAATTTTATACTGAAAATATAACAAAAATATCCTTTTAGAAGTAATAATACTTGTAGAACTATATTATAAATCACGTCTGATACAGTTTTATAACAGGTATTAAATGTGTTGAGGTAAATCCGGGAAATCCACTAGGGTATACGTGGACCTATAAATTAGTAAGAAGCTAGGTAAAAGAGAAAATATATCAAGACATTTTCACCTAAACTTGAATATCTTGACTGTACATAAACACTTGTTTAACTGTATATCTTTTATAAATAAAAAAATCTTTCCCTCAGCTTACTTTCATGAAGTATTTAATTTTTGTCTCATCTTTACTGATTTGATAGTCTTCTAGATGACATTCTGAAATGTCCTCGAGTTGTTAATGAAAGGGCAATCAATGTTTTACGGTAGAGTAATGCTTTTTTTTTTTAATAAACGCTGCACACTCAACGGCCCCCATTAAGATAGTAATATCCTGTGTCGGGGTCCGGAAACATTCACAATGACAAGGACAAATACACCCGGAAAATATGCTTGCATGGACAGTACAAACATATTATGCTCCGAGCGGGAATCGAACCCGTGACCTGTGGCGTTTAAGGCAGGTTCGCTACCGCTGCGCCACAACGTCGTCTAATTTTGCAAATACGATGCTCCGGGTCGACCGGGGAAGTGCTACCCTGTCACGGAAAATCGGCGTAAAGTAACAGGTTTCGTGCGATGACTGAGAGCGCCAGAGGCCCAATCCCCCCCCTCTGTTCCCTTCCTTTTTTCCCATCTCATCTCTTCCATTCCCCCATGTTGCTTGGGTTGGCAACGCGCATGTGATACTTCAATTACCGCAAGCGTTCATAGATTGCATTGACTGCTTACCATCAGGCGGACCTTATGTTTGTTTGCCAATCATCATGAAATAAAAAAAAATAAAGTAGGTTTAGTAGTTATGGAGATTAGCCTGAGTAAGCAATTGATAATTTTTGTTTATGTCTATTTATAAGTAGCATTATTTCCTCGGTTGAAGTTACGTAATTTTTCAACGCACAAATAAAGAGACTTACATACTCACATATATACAGGGCGTTATTGTGGGGGCACACGGGAGCACGCAGTGCTCCCAAAGAAAATTTCGATAATATCGAAAAAATTGCCACACAAACAAAAAACTAAAGTTATAATATTTTTTATAGTAGGTCAAAATTTTCCTCTCCTTTCCCTTAATTTTTTTGGATTATATATTTCAAGAATTAGCGTGCCCCCAAAAAACAAGTGACAAAAAAGCCCTGCATACATATAAATAAACGCGGCACACTCAACGGCCCCCAGTAGGATAGTAATATCCTGTGTCCCCGACACACATTCAAGGACAAGGACAAATACACCCAGACCGGAAAATATGCTTGCATGGTCAATACAAACATATTATGCTCCGAGCGGGAATCGAAGCCGCGACGTCATAATAAAAATAAACATGACCCAAGCATAGTGATTTGTTGACTACAGAACGCTAAATTAAAATATGAAGCCATAAAAATGATGTAGCTGAAAATAACTCAATTTTCCAAGAGAAAAAATCATTACGAAGTTGGCAGTTCATAAACGGACAATTACAAAAGGCCATTTGTAAGTTTTCTTAATGTTTCATTCTCTCAAATGTTAATTAAAACTGATATTGTTTTAGAATTTTCTTTCAAAGATTTTAAAAATATCTTACTCTGCGATGAAGTACTATAATATTGTCCAGTGTTTATTTTAAAAGGAACTTTATAAGGCTTCACGTAATTTAACTTTTAATTGAGCTTTATTAAAGAATGCCAGTTTATTCTTGTCGTTACTTAATACCTATTTACGAACTTTTATTTTTTTACACAATATTAACAATGCCTTTTTCAAGGTATTACTATTATGCCTATTGCCCGTCCAAATAAGCTCGAAGCTTGCGCTAGGAGTGGGTATGACAATATATGTCGGCGCGAATACGAATTATTTGATCATGTCACTGGCAGCCTTTAATTGTATTTTCGAAAAAATATTAAAAATCGAAGCAATTTTGAAATATTGTTTTTGTAATGAGATTATTCAAAAACGAATGGAAGGAATAGACTTAGATAATGGTTACTAATGTTTAGTTATTTTAAAATAATTATATTGTAACATCAACTTCCATTGAACGCCTTTAAAAAGCAAGTGATTTGTGTTGTGAACTCACTTTGCTACTGCGTCTTCGGCCACAAACTCTGTAAGTAGTCTGTATGGCACTTTTATTAAAAATTTTAATATTATTCTACTTGTTTTTCATTTCTAAAATATTCTTATTTAAATATGTGTAAATTTAGTATCAAATTACCTTACTTAATCTCATAATAATTAAAATCAAAATGTGAAATGCAGCGTATTGATCTTATTGTGTTTAAAAGCATAGCAGAACCGATGAACTACATAGGTTCAGCGGTTCTGTATATTATTTTAAATAACCTCACTTCCGGTATGCGACATATACATTCTATATTTTGTTAACATGTCACTTCAAATCCTAGCCTTTTCCATAATGTTGTAAAAGCCAGATTTTACGCTATGTTTGAATTTAGAAACTTATATTCAAAGTATGCGGGGGTCGGCATTCTGTGTGTTTTTATTTTGGGCACAAAGTTTTCTTGTTACGTCAATTATTTTGAGACTCGCTTATTGTTACGTTCGTGTTATAGGGCTGGCATCTACGAATTTTTTTTTGTTTGATTTTTATTGATAAAAATTACTTATCACGTTGTTTTGTAACCTGTAAAGGATTATAATGAAAGCTATTTTTAAAAATCGAACGTTAAATAAATTTAATACGTATATAAAAATTGAATTTTTTTATTGAATGGGTCTTTCAATTGATGATTAAAATTGGTTGTTGTAACATAAGATTAGCCTCTTATATACTTTATTACTATCACATTACTTACGCACCATTAGAACGAAAACGACGTAACTCAAAAAGCAATTTTTTGGGAATGAACAAAATAAGTTTTAAATTATTGACACCTGCAATCTTTCGTATATTATATTTTCTTGGTTATTTACGTCAGTTATTTCATTCTAATGTGGCTATTTTTGGACTATTGTTACATTGAGAATTTCGTAAAAACAAAAACTAAATATTTGTTTTCGGTCTAAAAATGCGATATGTGAAAAGAAAAGACCTGATTGACACATCCACGCCCGGTCTAAGACCTTGGATCTAAAAAACTGTTTTTTTCACATGTTGTTGTTGTTGTATATAACTTTATTGTGGAATATATAAAAAAAATTACAAAAGATTTCATAATAAAATTATATGTACAAAGGCGGGCTTATCCCAATAAGGGACCTCTTCCAGCCAACCTTTGAGTTACTAAAAGAATATGTATACCAAGGGTAGAAATAGCAGAAATTGTATAACACATACAAGGGTAACAATCAGCCTAAAATAAATGAATGAATATATGTATATATACGAGATGAAGAACAAAATAAATATATAATTTTATAATAAAAGTAAGTAATATTATATATTAAGTTATAAATTATTCAGAAAGTCGATTTATCTATAAAGGTATATAAATATATCAGAATATATATATGTATTACTTTTAAAACGTAAACTACCACTAAGAGAGTAATAATCAAAATTCCGACCCCTGATGGATTGAAATCGAAGTTCAAAGTTTGTATTAAAATAGTTACGTAACTTAACACTTATATCATGATGTGGTTTTATTTGAAATCGTCGTGCAGCGATATTTTAAATAAAATAAATTATTAAATGAAACAAAAAACCCAACTGCAGTAATAATAGTTCCTAAAAAGCTAAAAACAAGCTCTATAATGACTACTATAATATAAATATTACTTTAATGTTAGTAAAGGTACTGCAGATGGGGACAAGCATTGAAATAAAACATAATAATTATAATTTTTCGTAATTTAAGCACTTCTCTTTAAACTCCATCATCAATTTACAAATTGATTGACCAGCTTGTCCCCGTCTGCAGTACCTTTACTAACATTAAAGTAATATTTATATTATAGTAGTCATTATAGAGCTTGTTTTTAGCTTTTTAGGAACTATTATTACTGCAGTTGGGTTTTTCGTTTCATTTAATAATTTATTTTATTTCAAACTTTTTAGTTATATAATTAATAATTGATTAGGTATATATATATATACAAGGAAAAGACCTGAATTACTTATAAGCGCGAAGCCTAAGCCCTTCACCCTAAAAGCAATTTTTTTGGTGTTGTTTTTAAGACGTAAACGGGCACTAAGAAAGTATTTTTTGTAATTCAACCCTCAAGAGGTTAAAAAGGAGTTAAAAGTTTTGTTGGAAGTTCATCATTTTTGATATTAAAATCATGTAACATTGTTTTTTGGGGAACTATTAAAACATTTCCTTCAATCCTAACCCTGAAGGTGTAAAGCATTATATGAAAAAGAAAGGATTTGTTTCTCCAAATTTAACGCGAGCGAAGCCGTGGGCAGAAGCTAGTTATAAGTAATATAACTTAGCTCTATGCACTATGCAGGTCTAACTAGAATGTCGATTATATTTTTGGCAAGTTCTATCCCACAAGCTTGTAACTTATTTCGACCTAGCATCTGCCCGCGACTTCGTCTGCGGTGACTTTAGAATTGGCTCTAGAATCAAATGAACCATTTCTAAGTAAATAATCACTACATAGTATAAAACAAAGTCGCTTTCTCTGTCCCTATGTATGCTTAAATCTTTAAAACTACAGCAACGGATTTTGATGCGGTTTTTAATAGATAGAGTGATTGAAGAGGAAGGTTTATATGTATTATAACATCCATTAAATAGTAGAGAAAAAATATTTTTGAGGTTTCTACTGTGATGTCGTAAATAATTACATTTAACCCGTGCAAGCCACGGACAGTAATTATTAAATCAAAACTACTGGACCAATTTTAATCATTTTTTTAGTGAATGACATAGGCTATATATTTTATACCCGTGCAAAGCCGGAGCGGGCCGCTAATATTTCATAAGACAAAGATAAAAAAACTTCTGTAGAGTGTTTTTTGACAATCCCATGAGAACCTAACATTTTTTAGGAATAAAAAGTATTTTATGTCTTAATCCTGGTAACAATCTTTGTATGTGCTAAGTTACATTCCAATCCGTTAAATCGTTAATGCGATACGTGATTCAGTAACAAGCATCTAAACATTTTTGCAGTACGTTTTTGATAATGCCGAGGGAACCTAACATTTTTTCTGGTATCAAATGTGTTAATTCAGAGTGTGTTTATTGAATATAAGCTCTCTGTGTGCTAAATTTCATCCAAATTCGATCAGCAGCTTTTGCGTGAAAAGGCTAAACTACTTTCTTACTATTCTCTCATACTTGGCTCACGTTGTCATCAAGATTGCAATAACTATTGATGGAGTGAACGCATTTTTACGAAACAAAAGAGTTTTGCAGCATTGCCTGAGAGGATAAGGAGTGCGGAGAGCCGACAAACAGGCAGACATTTGCAAAAATATAAATATATGATATTTCATCATTTATTTTTAGTTCCGAGTATCATATAAGAATCTGAGATGTAGGTACAGACACTTAAAACTTATATTTTTCTTACATTAAACAAATAACATGACTAGGAATCGAACAATACTTTTATTATAATATATTGTGCTTATTCCTATATTTTACTAAGAAAATGTTTGTACCTAATTGTAAAATACATTGAATAGCATTATTTATAATAGTTTGCGTTTTAGAAGTTTAATTATTTTATTAATCTACCTATTTGTATAACTATGCCGTATTTTTATTTATAGAAAATGCTTTAATTAATTATTCTAGACATTGGGAGTGGAATTGGCAATCACTGGGCAAAAAAAATCGAACTTCAATCATGGATATCTCGAAAACTAAGCAATATATCAAAAAAAATTATTCTTACTTTTCGTCTTATTTTATCGAGTTCTACAAGGAAACATCATCAAATTTTAGCTCTGAGCGAACTGTGATATTCCGCTTTGAATATCTTTGCTTCTGCGGAACCCATGTTAAAATAATGTAGCCTATGTCACTCTCACGACTGAGACGAATCTAATGATACCCTATAAGTCGATGTACGTCCAAGGGTTAAGCCTGTAGAGCGTCACAAAGAAATAGACATACATACATACATACATACATACATACATACATACATACATACATACATACATACGCTCGAAAAACATTACCCTCCGGCAGTCGGGTAAAAAGTAGGTACAGCATAGTTACGACATTTTATATTTTAAATTCAAATTGTATATCAATGAAATAAGTATTAATAAGAATAAAAGGAGAAGTTATAATTTCATTATTTGAATAAAGTTGACAACCCTACCAGAGCTGTCAACTTCATCAGCTTATTTTATCGAAACTCTAAAGAATTTTCTTAATTACGTTGTTGGTAACTTAGTTTTATAATATATTGCTTTTAGATTAAACGAATACAAAAAACTGCCGCGACCTCAGTATTAACTCCATAGAGAAATGATGTAAGTAAAAAATCTATACAAATAAATAAACTTTAAGTCTGTCTGTCTGTTTGTTCCAGCTAATCTCCAAAAAGGCTAGACCGGTTTTAACGGGACTTTAACTGGCAGATAACTAATATTACAAGGAGTAACTTAGGCTACTTTTATTTTATAAAAGGAATTAAGGTTCCGTGCAATAAACAAAAATCGGTACATCACACAAGCGTACCCACGGGTGCAGCTAGTTATATATAGAAAGCTGTCTGTAAGCGTTGTTCAATACAATTTAGAGTAGATTGAATGAGGTAGGATGATGGATGCTATAAGTGCCGACTGCCGAGCAGGTCGTCCGCGTAAATACGTTTTTGTCTCCGGTCAAATGAACTGGAAAAGAGGCTAGAAAAATATCTGACAAGTTATTAGAACTTTGATGGAGTGGAATAAGATTCAAGATATAAAGAAGTCACACAGTTCGTAGGTCTTTTGTTGCAAGAGGCCGGTTAGGTAGGTACCACCGCAGTGTCCAATATTCTACCGCCAAACAGTAGTGCTTAGGCATTACTGTGTTCCAGTTTGACGGGCACTGTAGTATAAATTACTGGGGAAAGAAGATTCAAGAACCAATATCTCGAGGTTGGCAACGCGTGAGTGGTAACTACTAATGGTGTTCCGCGCGCTCATAGGCTACTGCAACCACTTACCATCAGGTGGGCCGTATGCTTACTTGCCAACTTGGAACGTAAAAAAAATTGTGTAACTTATGGAATTATTATTGTCATTTTGTAATTACAAATTAACAGCTTTTCTATTGAAAATTTCATTTAGTAATGCATATGAAAGTATATACAGTAGTGACATTAAAAATTATATGTTCCGGCTAATTTCTGAAATGCTGGACCGATTTTAAAGGGACTTTCGGAGACAGCTTATCGGTACACCGCGCGGGCGGAGTCGAGGTCCATAATATTGTTGCTGAACGTTTAGGCTTAATATTTTATTTCATTTTAGTACTGATGTGGATAAAAAATGTAATATAATATTTTATGGCTTTTCCGGCGTCGGGATGTGACGACCCCATCGCCCGCTGTTGGAATAACCTCTGTTACAGCAGAGATTATTCCACCAGTGCAATCAGTCACACTGGTGGTAGGTTTTTGTTGCAAGAGGCCGGCTAGGTAGGTACCACCGCAGTGTCAAATATTCTGCCGCCAAATAGTAGTGTTTAGGCACTACTGTGTTCCGGTTTGAAGGGCACTGTACGCTAGTGAAATTACTGGGCGGACGAGATTTAAGAACTAATATCTCGAGGTTGGCAACGCGTGTGTGGCACATACTAATGTTGCTGCGCGCGCTCATAGGCTACGGCAACCACTTACCATCAGGTGGGCCGTATGCTTGTTTGCCAACTACTAACATAAAAAAAAAAAAAGACCTTTTTTAAAGAGAAGTACCTTTTTCAGCGGAAGGCTTCACGGGCACGCTGACCAAATTTTTGTTGATGGTAAATGAAATAAGAAACATAGAAATGAACAAACGAATCACAAAAAAATATGTCGGATTAGTACGGGAGCTGTTTTGACTATCGACACTACAACATGGAAGCTGATTTGACAACGAGCCGCAAGCGTCATCGAGACGACGCTTCGACGGAGCCTAGATGCGTTCGCGCGACCGGCGACACTCCACTTCAGTGCTAGCCGCCGTGCTAACAACTTCATAGGAACTGTCTTACGACTCGTTGCATATTTGACATTAAATCAAATAAGTGATTCTGTAGAATTCGTTTGTTTCCCGTACCCATATGTTGCCCACAATAATGTCGGACGGTGATATATATTAAACTAGAAATGTAAAGAAAGTTATATTTATCCAAAGAAAAAGTTGAATATACACTGGCAGAAGTCACTGCAAGCTGATTGAGATACATCTGTTAAGCCGAGGTTTCGGGGTCGATAAATCGATCTAGCTAGGATTCATTTTTAGAAAATGTCATTAGAAATTATCCGTGTTTTCAGGCAATGAAAAGCCTGGTTCGAAGACAGTTTTTTGACTAGCTTATATCAACTAGCTCAACAACTACTGCGAAAAATCAAAATGAAACCTTGTTTTCATTTTGAGAGCCCTATCCATAGATATCTTACACGTTACCATATGTTGAATTGTTATAAGTGTTGATAAATTCATGACATAGCGGTTCATAGAATACACTTATTTCATATAGATAGAGCCAATAGTCTCCGAGTAAAATGACAGTAACATACGAACGGACATGACGAAACTATAAGGGTTCCGTTTTTGCTATCTGGCCACGGCACCCAAAAAACATAATTTCTAACTTAACCAAGGGTACAATAATTCTGTATAATATTTTGGAAATACTTAGAAGTCACAAAATAGAAGCAAAGCCTTACAAAATACATAATATAAAAGTCTATTTCAAACGAGAAATTAGTTCATAAAGCTCATTAGGCTTTCTAATTAGTGAACCTGGTAATTAACTTTTCTTTACGTTTAAATAACGCGTATTCTTTGTGAACAAAATTGTTAAATAAAAATAAGTAATCAACTTAGGATTCCAGGGTTTATTTGTTGTATACATTTATCTATGTTTGTGTATGTAGCTGTTCTATTAATAATATAAAATTTACTGAATAGCGACATTTGTGCAATCCCAACCCATCCCAATATATCCCAATAGAATATTATAAATGTGAAAGGATGGATGGATGGATATATGTTGTTACTCTTTCACGCAAAAACGACTGCACTGTATTTACTTTTTCATAAATAGCAAATAATCAAAAATGTATTTTTATTTTTATTTTCATGTTACAAGTTGGCAATCAAGCATACGGTCCACCTGATGATAAGCGTACCCTATGAGCGAGCGCAACACCATTAGTAAGTGCCACTCACGCGTTGCCAGTCTCGGAAATTGGTTCTTGAATCTCCTTTGCCCAGTAATTTCACTATCCTACAGTGCCCTTCAAACCGGAACACAGTAATGCCTAAGTACTACTATTTGGCGGTAGAATATTTGACACTGCGGTGGTATCTACCTAGCCGGCCTCTAAATTTGTATTTTTATATACATAATATCGTATTAGTTAATCTTGTTGATTAATCCCTAATATGGCTTCCAGCGACGTTCCATTTATCTTCTACCTAATAATAATATAGTGCTAGGTTTTCTTTTTAGATAACAAAGATAATATTCTCTTAGCTAACGTTAGCCATGATGGATTATCATTTTTATAGTTATGTATTTGTTGGCGTATGACGAAGTATAGAACCCATTTAATACGTTGGATTAGAAAGACAATATTTGAAAAGATGTCATTCTAACGAAGCGTCACATTGATGGTTACTTCACCATACAGAAATTATTGTTATTGGCCGGCTCGCCCGGGGAAGTACTACCCTCTCACAGAAAATCGGCGTTAAGTAACAGTATCATTAGGTACTGTTGCGTTTCGTCCGATGAGGGAGAGCGCCGGAGGCTCAATCTCCCACCGCCTCTGCTCGTTTCCTTTTTTCCCTTCTAATCCCGTCCCTCCTGTTCCTTGGGTTGCCAACGCGCTTGTGATACTTCAAACATCGCCAGCGTTCATAGGTTGCGGTGACTGCTTACCATCAGGCGGACCGTATGCTTGTTTGTCAACCGACATGACATAAAAATAAAAAAAAGTACACCGCATATAAAAGGACGAATCGTTAAAATCCGACGTAGTAGTTACAGTGCTATGCAATTTATTGTGTTATCTAGCAAAGAGATTAAGATTATTGTTGGTTACAATAACACACGTCCACGCCAGAAGAATTAATCAATTACAAATAATTCAGAACCGTTTCTTACGCATGGCCTCGGGCTGTCCGTGGTACGTTCGCAACGTAGACCTCCATAGAGACTTTGAAATCGATTCGATCCCCAAACATTTGAAGCGCTTATCGCAAAACTATTTCAATCAAACTACTTTCCATCCAAATCCTTTGATTAGACATGCTTGTATCTACACAGACCGATGTAACCAACCGACAAAAGTAAGGCGTCCTAAGCACGTCCTGCAAGACCCTGACGATAGGATTACATTAGAAAATGCCCTTACACAGCACAGACACGCACACAACACCGTCCTCGCCGGCGAGGACGAGGTCGTTTGTTTCGCACGTCGCGTCGCGCTCACACCGTCGGGTGAGTCTATCGTATAGAATGCGCTCGGAGCGCTGCCTCCATCTCCGATGACGTCCTTATCCGTGGTTCGGCTTCGCAGGAGGCACCCTAAGGACGGAATCAAATTTGAGCCCCCGTGAGGGCTGTCCCTTTATCACGGCTGAGTCTCTGTACTCGGCCCCCGCCCGGTGACGCTGTCAAGGCCAGTAGGGCCAACAGCAATACACATTCCGAAAAAAAAAAAAAAATGGTTAGTTGTTCATAATGTTAACCTACTTGGATGAAATTCATAAAGGCTCCAGGTTATCCTTAGATTAGTTTGCTTCAAAATGATAACTGATAGAACCACAGGCATGGTTTTACATTTTTAATTATTTATATACATACTAGCTTCTGCAAGCGGCTTCGCCCGCGTGAATAACGATTTTAATACAAACTCTGAATGAAACCTCCTTCTACAAAATAACTTTGAATGTATTATTTGTTTATATCGATTCAACAGCCTAAAAAATAAGCTTCAAGTTTCTAGTACTAAAAATGACAATACTTCCATACAACTTTTCATCCCCCACATTCAACCCTTTACAACCCCTTTTTTGCATTAAAAAGTACCCTATGTCCTTTCTTAGACTCTAGACTATCTGTGTTCGAAATTTAATTTAAATCGGTTCAGTAGCTTTGGCGTGAAAGCGCGAAAGACAGACAGAGAGACAAAGTTACTTTCGCATTTATAATATTAGTAATTATTTATATACACATGTATATTGTGTTTATATTAATATAAAAATAGTAGAGCATGTTTTCTGTTTTTTTCTGTAGAGGTTGTGAAAAGTGAGAGAGAGAGATGCTACGAAACGTAGCACTAGAGAATTCATATTCCCAAAAGAAAAATTAATTTTCAAAAGATTTGTCTGTTTGCTTGTTCCGGCTAATGTCTGAAACGGCTGAACCTATTTTAACGGGACGTTAACTAATAGATAGGCAATGTTATGGGCGAAGAGTAATTAAGGCTACTTAAAAAGAAATAGGTTTCCGTGCAATAAAGACAAATCGATACATCACGCGAGAGGAGCCAACATTTTTTATTCAATTATATTGTAAATTTTAATTTGTTGGAGACATTCAATATGAATAAATAATAAATAAACGCTGCACACTCAACGGCCCCCATTAGGACAGTTATATTCTGTGTCGGGGGTCCGGAAACATCCACGATGACATGGACAAATACACCCAGACCGGAAAAGATACTTGCATGGTCAATACAAACATATTATGCTCCGAGTGGGAATCAAACACGCCACAACGTCATCGGCAACAATGGCACATAATATTTAAGGTATATAGAAAGTAATGTTTCATTCAAGATCATTATTTAGAGGAAGTACCTTGTTAGTTGTTCACAGCGTCTTTGAGAAATCAGAAGTAAGTAACTGTAAGTCGACTACACTTCAGTTGATCAAAACCTTTTTGGTGCACTGCAAAATTGTTACTTTAAAATCATAGCGTGTAGTGTGTTTTTATGTTACAAGTTGACAAACAAGCATACGCCCCACCAGATGGTAAGTGGGCGCCGTAGTCTCTGAGCGCTTGCAGCACCATTAGTAGGTGCCACTAACGCGTTGGCGACCTCGAGATATTAGTTCTTAAAGCTCCTCTGCCCAGTAATTTCACTAGCGTACAGTGCCCTTCAAACCGGAACACAGTAATGCCTAAGCAATACGATTTGGCGGCAGAATATTTGACAGTCGTGGTACATACCTAGCCGGCCTCTTGCAACAAAAGACCTACCACCAGTGAAATAATAAAAACAATATTAAATAAAAATTGTAAGTAAATACCTACAACGAAAAAAGCTAAAACATAATTATTATTGTTTTTTTAAATTATTAATTTTTTTTTCTCTCTTTTATTTTAAGTATGTTTAATATAGATTTAAGGGTGATGTTGCAATAAAGTTTTTCCCCTATGGGTTCGCCCTATGGGTTGCGGAAGTCAGGAATTAATATTAATAAATATTAATATTAATTAATATTGATATTAATTAAGTCATATATACCGAGGATAATGCTAGAAAGAAGATAAAGAACCATATCGATCACGTTAGCTTTCAAACAAAAACCGCATCAAAATCGGTACACTCGTTCGGGAGCTACGATCCCACAGACAGACGCACACTCACAAACACGTCAAACTTGTAACAACCCGTCGTTTTTGTGTCTGAGATTGTAATATAAACAGAAAACGCATACCAATCGATATCGTTCAATGAACAAACGTATTCATAAATCAATAAATATTATACTGCAATAAATTTTCTTTTGTCTCGTTTACCCAAGCTCGTTAATATGTCAGTTACATTCAGATATCGGAAGCGATAAATTTTATAGTTATTTATGATAATACTACGATTTATGTACATTTTAATTTTACAAACCAAATAAATTACAGACTTTTAAATTACAGATTTGCAAAGAAATTACAAGCATCAATGTCTGATGTAAAAAGTCTCTATAACTAATGGATATTAGCAGGGCCTAGGAGGAAAAACCTGCTTTAAAGTGATGAAATGGGAGTCACAATTTGTATAAAAAACGTTATAAAAAAAGTTTGAATAAATTTGTATAAAAAGTTGGTGGTTAGTTATTTATAGAGTACAAAATGCACACAGAACATACACATACACAAAAAATATACCGATGATGATGATTTTGATTTTGAGATTATGTTTCTATACAAAGTGACCTTACAATTATAATAAACGTAAACCTTCCGACCGACCGGCAAAAGCTACACGTGGCAGGAAAAAAAATTTGGATAAGCCCACTTTAAAAATATTCGGAAAAAATACCTTGGACTTTTATATTGAGACGTAATATTATCATTTTTAAATTCCCCAAATTTTTATTATCCATAATGAATTCATAATTAATATCTCTTGAAAGCTGAATAAGATAATTTCGTTTAACTATATGACAATTTGTTTGTTGTAAGTAATTCTTAAGAAGAATTTTGCTAATTAAGTCCAATTAATATATTTTTTTATGAGTTTCTTAATTATTAAATGCGATGGTTCTTGCTTAATGTTTTCGATAGGAAGGGACTGGCCTCGCCGTCTCCTCTTTTCCCTTTTCAGGTTAGAAGACCTATATTGACGTTAGGAATATTATCAGTATCATAATTGGACGCAAATAAGCAATACCATGTCAACCCACACGAATGTCATTTCGAGAAAAACGGGTTTGAAAATTTTGAACAACATGCTTTATATCATTTTTTTTTATGTATTGGTCAAGTTTTTGGCTTTTTTAGAAGTTTTAAAGCTTAAAACCCTACAAATATTAAAGAAAAAGGTTCTTCAGCCATTTACCAACACTTCTGCATATATAACTCAGTTTTTCAATTTTGTGGGTTGACATGGTATTGCTTATTTGCATCCAGTTATGATACTGATACTATTCCTAACGTCAATATAGTTCTTCTTCTTCTTATCGAGTGGTTAGTGGCCAACCTAGTGTCAGAGTTGTTCAGGTCGCCCGTAGGCCTCTGACTTGACTTACCGATTATTATCAAGTTGATAACAACCGGGGACTTTTTATGTGCCCGTTAACCAGGTGACCCGTTACTACTTATAATATGAGCTATATGCTAGTTAAGTTGATAGCGCTGTTTTGTTTAGCCGAAACAAACAGAAACAAAGAAAATTGATATAAAAAAAATTAAAAAATAGTTTCTGTTACAATTGCTGCATATACTTTTATATATAAAAAGGCTATTTGACATTACACAAAGATAATCTCATTTTATTTATTAATAATTTATGTTAAGATAAAATATGTCGTATTAAGTCTCCACAAAATTAATATAATACATCTTTAAATATAATAATAATTTACGCGTTATTAAAACATAACAATACACTCTTCATTAAAATCCACGTATTTCAAAATTATCTGTACACATCATGTCGAAACAAAAGGCTTTAACGGACAGTTCGTTTTCAGGCAATTAACCCGTGCCCGTGTGGAAAAGACCAGTGTACCGTGTAATAACACGGGCGAGGGTTAATTTGACCAATTTTATTGTTAATTCATTTTGTATGTTACCATAATTGTAGTATTAGTTTCGAAATCGGTATGTAGAGACGGCAAATTGATTTTTAAAATAGTGACGAACTCTGAAATCAGGTACGACTTTTGATTTTTTTGCAAAAAGCGTTTTGTATTTATGAGGAATTTGCAAAGTGGTAGGGAACCTGTCTTAAGTGCTACAGGTTCGATTCTCGCTAGGAGCAAAAGTTTGTATTAACCATGCAGGCGTGTGTTCCGGTCTGGGTCTGTTTATCCTTGTCTTTGTGTATGTTTCCGAACCCCCGACACGGGATGTTAAAATCCTAATTGGGACCTATCTAAAAACTATAAGCTTAAATAATATAGTAAGTAATATATACATTGTTTTTTTAATTATTTTGTTTTCACGGCCGAATGCTTTGCCTTCTCGACCAGTAAGGCTATCAAGACCAGTAGAGCCAACCTCTATACATGAATTTATATATTATGTTATATATTCACATTATATAACAGCCATAACCAATTCATAAAGTATTATTTAGTAATTTCTCAGAACCCTCATATCAAGCGGTAATAATGAGAAAAAGTTGAAATTGACTTTTTTGAGGATACTTTTATATCTCTAAATGAATTTGTTATTAACTGTTTCATAAAAAATATGTGTAGTTACCAGAAGTTAGGAAGAAATAAATCATTATGTATAATAGATTTTTTTTTGCAAGTAAGCATACGACACACCAGATGGTAAGCGGCTACCGTAGCCTATGAGCGCTTACAACACCATTTGTAGGTTTAACTAACGCGTTGCCAACCTCGAGATATTATTTCTTAAATCTCCTTTGCCCAGTAACTTCACTAGCTACAGTTGTCCCTGAATCAAGGCGGTAACCTAGGCGGCTTCTTGCAATAAAAGGCCGACCACCACTAAATACTGCTTCACTTGTGGCAAGAATGGGACCATAGAATTCAGTTTTATGCAGAAAGACTCACAGACCTTCGACATCAACAGCAATATAGGAGGCCACGGTACCTAATTTCATTAGCACCTACGACAGGTTTGCTTGTCACATATTATAACCATAAATGAACTTTAAAGGCGTCGGGATGTGACGACCCCATCGCCCGCTGTTGGGATAATCTCTGTCACAGCAGAGATTATTTCACCAGTGCAATCAGTCACACTGGTGGTAGGTCTTTTGTTGCAAGAGGTCGGCTAGGTAGGTACCACCGCAGTGTCCAATATTCTGCCGCCAAATAGTAGTGTTTAGGCACTACTGTGTTCCGGTTTGAAGGGCATTGTACGCTAGTGAAATTACTGGGCGAACGAGATTTAAGAACTAATATCTCGAGGTTGGCAACGCGTGAGTGGTACCTACTAATGGTGCTGCAAGCGCTCATAGGCTGCGGCAGCCACTTACCATCAGGTGGGCCGTATGCTTGTTTGCCAACTTCTAACATAAAAAAAAACGAAAATTGACCCAGGCATTTTGTAGAGTCAAGCGCCGAAAAAGAAGAAGCTTACAGAAATAGACTAATAAACACATTACCCGCCTTTGCGTCGTGCAGTCGGGTAAAAAATAATATTTTTGTCCTCATTTCCACATCTAAGTGCATTTATAATCTATTAAATCTTAGCTGAATTCACGACTTCAATTTCATTCAACTAAATTATTAAGCTGCGTGAGACGCTCATAACCAGGTGTGTTCACTGATCAGTAAACGATCGATGGTTCGATGGATTCGAAGCAACTGTAGGCGCGGACAGTCACTAGATGGGTGATCGCATAGTGTTATTTCAACTTAGCGCCTCCGTGCTTCTGAGGGTACATAAAATGTCAGCACCGGCTGTTATCAATTTGATAATAGTCGAAAAGTTAAGTCAGAGGCCTATACGGGCGACCTGAACAACTCAGACACTAGGTTGGCCACTAACCTTTCGATAAGAAGAAGAAATCTTGTAAGGATTTTAAGAAGCTCAACAATACACCTTGTATTCGCTGTCATGTACAGACACATTTATATTACAAATGGCTACTTTAATACAATACATTCGATACTGTAATGGTCCATAAATTCAATAACAAAATGGCTGGATATTATTCAATATTTGTAATATTTTAAGTGCAATTTTATTTAAATATGCAAATTCGAAGAGCACTTCTCTTGCATAGATAACGAGATGTGCTATGTTCAAAATTGAATATAATTGATACATTAGCTTTTAAAATCAATATTTCTTAAATTTTATATAACTTAGATTATTTTCAGATATGGCCTCTTTTAAAGAATATTAGCAATGCTTTTACAAGTCGTTAATAATGCTCCTATTGCCCCTCCAAATAAGCTCGTAAATGCATACGACAATAGCCCAAAGAGGTCCAAACTTAACCCGCAACTCCCGGGTAATATCGGACGGGAGTCGGCCTTTTCACCGTTGCGATGAGGCTTCAATTATATGTATTTATTTTTAAGTAAATTTAATAAATTGAATTATTGTATAGTATATAGACTAGTGTATATAGGAAGTAGTTAGATATTTAATGTCAACAACACCTAAACAGAGGTACTTCGATATTATTGGATATTCAATGTTAGTTCATTGTCAGCATCTTTCTGTAAATAGCAATGCAGAGTGGTATCTGTAATTCTTTACGTAAGTATTGTATTCCGCAAAAAGAGATATTCCAAATACTCAGCACTCTAGATCTGAATAAGGCTATGTAACCTCGAGATATTAGTTATTAAATCTCTTCTGTCAAGTAATTTCACTAGCGTACAGTGCCCTTCAAACCGGAACACGGTAATGGCTAAGCAATACTATTTGGCGGCAGAATATTTGACACTGCGGTGGTACCTACCTAGCCGGCCTCTTGCAACAAAACATCTACCACCAGTGTGACTGATTGCACTGGTGGAATAATCTCTGCTGTGACAGTGGTTATCCCAACAGCATATAGATAACATTTAAATCTATTAATTTGTAATCACCGGAGTAAAAGGCAGGTTCACCATTACGCCAGGCGTTATCTGATATTTATCGAAAATTAAATCAAGCACCTTTTTATATCTCCTTACTTTGAATAGGAATTTAATTACGTAATGATAAATTATTCGGTATTCCTTTAATGTAATTCCATTCACTAATTCCGATAGCGATTAATCTTTAGTTAAAATTAAAGACTTTATTCGAGAAGACAAATCGTTAATCGCACTTACGCATTGTTATTACAAAATTTATTCATGTTACTTACTAAGCGTAGAGTACTATAAAAATGGTATGATTATCGTTCTTAAATGGACGCAAATAAGCAATACCATGTCAACCCACAAAATTGAAAAAACTGAGTTATTTATGCAGAAGTGTTGGTAAATGGCTAAAGAACATTTTTCTTTAATATTTGTAGGGTTTAAAAAGCTTTAAACTTCTTAAAAAGCCATTTTTTCAATCATGCAATTTATGTATTTTTAACGTTTTGGGTTATATTATATACGAAATATGCAGTTTGTGTACTTATTTTTGTGAAAATAAGTATACGTATAAGTATAATATAAATCTGAAATTGCCAAAAACTTGACCAATACATAAAAAAATTCATATAAAGCAAGTTGTTCAAAATTTGCAAACGCATTTTTCTCGAAATGACATTTGTGTGGGTTAACATGGTATTGATTATTTGTGTCCTAAATTCTAATTAACTGACTTCAAAACAAGATTTCTCAACTCAGTTTTATAGTGTATGCACCGATTTTTAAATTCTTGTTTTTTTTTTTTTTTTTTATGTTAGAAGTTGGCAAACAAGCATACGGCCCACCTGATGGTAAGTGGCTGCCGCAGCCTATGAGCGCTTGCAGCACCATTAGTAGGTGCCACTCACGCGTTGCCAACCTCGAGATATTAGTTCTGAAATCTCGTTCGCCCAGTAATTTCACTAGCGTACAATGCCCTTCAAACCGAACACAGTAGTGCCTAAGCACTACTATTTGGCGGCAGAATATTGGACACTGCGGTGGTACCTACCTAGCCGGCCTCTTGCAACAAAAGACCTACCACCAGTGTGACTGATTGCACTGGTGGAATAATCTCTGTTGTGACAGAGGTTATCCCAACAGCGGGCGATGGGGTCGTCACATCCCGACGCCTTTATCTACCTTCAAGTTGGTCTCATAGAAATTTCATCAAAATCGGTTCGTTTTTTTGGTTTATAAAGCAAAATAGCTGGATGAATATGTCACCCAAAGGCCAATTGAACGAAATCCATGGTTTCCTGTAAATTTTCAGTGGTATTTACGATCACTAAAAATATAAAAAATAAAAATATATCGACTTTAAAACTAAAAAGCAAAAATAAATATTTTATACAGTTCAGCAATCATAAAATAGAATAGATACATAGTATATTGATTGATTTGTATTGATATCATAAATATCTGTTTCGGTCTGGGCGTTTCTCTTTGTCATCCCAACATGTCTCGGAGAGCACGATAAGTAATTTGCTCTTATCCAATAAGTTACTGTTTCGTCCTTGGTTGCGAATGTTGGATGACAATCGCTGTGTAAAAACTAGTAACCTTTCAAATTTCAAATCCGGATAAGAATCAAAGTAGACCCTAGATTAATGCAAGGAAGAAGAAGATATATGGTTTACTAATTTCCCCCAGTAATATGCCTTTAATGACTCATTCACGCCTCATTTAACATTTACTCCACCAGTTCTCTGTTCTAATAAATAGTCTGACAAAGCGGTCTAGATAGGAATTAGGTTTCACTCGAAAGCTATTTGACCCCAATACGATTATAGACTAGACGCTGAAAAGGTCATAAGGCCATTAAATCAGACAAAACATCAAATTTGATTTTACATTAGGTTTAATAAAGTAAATTTTCTAGTTTGTTTACATTCTAGTAGTGACAAATAATTAAATTATCACTGCTAGAATGGTTTTGAAAAATGATGGTTTAACCAAGCCCTAAAGCGTGTACGTTTAGGGCCTTTAGAGACCAGTATTTACAAAAACGAATAAGCTCGTTTTTGAAGTGCATATATGTGCTTAAAGGCGCGTCTTTTATCACACATGCAACTCGTACGAGCGTAGACGCTGTTATAAGCTCGTATAAACGCGTACTATAAAGCGCTATTCGTCACCAACGGTTCGAGAGTACACGTCGGAATAAGCCTGTGTACGTGCGATAGGCTTATTGAAGCGAGAAATTAAGCATGCGTGTAAAAAAAATGCAACTGAAACCGCCCTATCTGTCAGTCTTAAAATGATGAGAAATTACACGAATATGAGCTTAAAATTCTGACTGTTCAAAGAGTATAAATAATCTTAAGTAACCTATTTTTATTTAATAATATAATAGAAAATTCTATCTGAAATGGTTCAGAAATAAATAATACAGCACTTGCAGCACTAATGCAGCTTTTCATCTTAAATAATAAAATAGGCTAAAACGATATCTAGGTTAACATGAAAATCAGTTTCATTTTAGAAAATATATTCATTTTAGTTTTGAAAATCGGTTTTATTTTAGAAAATAGGTAAAATCTCTAAATTTTCTCTATTTATAGGAAGTACTAGCATTTGCCAACGACTTTGCCCACTTGAATAACGATTTTAATACAAATTTTGAACTGTGCACCTGCCACAAATTACAAACTTTGAATGTCATATTATGCCTGATAAATAAGTTAGCTCCTAGCTTTAAAAATTACGATACTTTCATACAACATTTCATTCCCCCTTTCAACCCGTTACCCCTTTTTCGCATTAAAAGTAGCCTATGTCCTTACTTAGGCTCTAGATTTCATATGTACCAAAATTTCATTTAAATTGGTTCTGTAGTTTTTACGTGAAAGACGGACAAACAGAGAGAGAGAGAGAGTTACTTTTGCATTTATAATATTAAGTAACGATAGTAAGGATTATTACACTAATCATAACAGTATCGATAGCCCTCCAATCATTTTAATCACACAACGGCAAAGCACAATACATAATTCCAATGAAATTGTAATTATGATAATAATCGCGTTTCTCTCAAAGGATATGTCAAAGGTTCCGCAATCAATCATAAAGTGTAAATATATTATGAATAATACATTTTGTCACGGAATAAAAGCGTCCATTGGTTTAAAAGGCAGCTTCCATTACAATCAATCATACTATATCACACGAAGCGTGTCATGAAACAGATATATGTATATCGAAATAATATTTCCATGATAACAGTACAGTTACTGTCATGATTTTCAAATATTATTATGATGTTATTAAGATTTTGTAGTTGAATGATGATTACAAGTATTTAATTTGACTAAAATAATTTGTTTAATACGAAAATGATTTGACTTTAATAATAATGTTGCTGATTTGATTCATTCATGATGTATGAGGGGACTGCCTAGTTTTAGTTCGTTCTCATCGGACGTTGAAACAAGAACGTTGTATTTGTTGTTTAGTGAATACATATTTTGTCAGTGTAACAGTTAATAAATATAATTGCTGAAGAAGGTGTTTCCATTTCAAAGGTGTTTTTATTACATAACAGACTTTATAATCTGCCATCAGAAATTATTTTTTAGGGTTCTGGTAAAAACGGAACCCTTATAATTTCTTCATGTCCGTCTCTCCGTCCGTTCGTCTGTCCATCTGTTCGTCTATAAGCAGTTGTCGTAGCCTATGAACGCTTGCAGCACCATTAGTAGGTGCCACTCACACGTTGCCAACCTCGAGATATTAGTTCTTAAATCTCGTTCGCCCAGTAATTTCACTAGCGTACAGTGCCCTTCAAACCGGAACACAGTAATACCTAAGCAGTACTATTTTTTGGCGGCAGAATATTGGACACTGCGGTGGTACCTACCCAGCCGGCTTATTGCAACAAAAGACCTACCACCAGTGTGACTGATTGCACTGGTGGAATAATCTCTGCTGTGACAGAGGTTATCCCAACAGCGGGCGATGGGGTCGTCACATCCCGACGCCGGTCTAGTCCTATATTAATCCTATAGTAATAAGTCCGGTCCTCGAGATAATGGTTCCTTAATCCCCCTTAGGCAACCATTTCAGTAACTACAGTGTCCTTCGAACCGACAATATACTGCTTTGCGGTAGAATAACTGACACTGCCGTATTACCTACCTAGCCGACCCAGCGCAATAAAAGGCCTACCAATTAATTAATTCGGTTTATTGAAGTTTTATTATAATAACGGTTATTCCAATACAGCAGTATTTAGGATTTGAATTAGAGCTTCAAATACCAACAAAAGTGTGACGTAAGCTGAAATTCTACAGTATTATTATAAGTCTACTGCATACGACAATATATTTTAAAATATACATATACGGTTCATTTTTTAGTGTCACTGTACGTTGAAAGAGAATCCCTCGCCTCATTGGATTGTTCGCTTCATTAATCACAAAGTTATCTCATGCTGTTTATTTTTAAATAAAACTAGTGTAGATATGTGAGGTGAGTTTTAAGAGATAAGTTTGTATCACAATAAACAGATTTATTTGTCCCAAATAAGTATAGTAATATATTAGTATGTAGGACATGGTCCCGTTTAAATATAAGCATTGAGAATTGAAGTTTATAATTTATAGATTGTAATATAAGTTTATATTTTTGTTCATTTCGTTATTAGATTATTCTTTTTGAAATTAATATCAGAGCTTTGATGAAATGTTTAACAGAAATTTCAAAAATTATGAAAATATTTATATTTTATTTAAATTTTTTTAATGTTCTTTTCTGCTACGAGGCAATCTGTCCCAAGATAATAAGCCACTAGACAGCACGTCTAATTTGTCTGCTTAATTATTATTTATTAGGAGAGCTGACACCAATTTTTGAGTAGGTATTTGAGGTATGCTGAAAACTTGTCCCATACCTCTTCTATTATACCCCACCACGGAGCTGCAGACGATTTAGTCGGGGCTTTAACATTGCCAGACGCGTGCAAAAATATTTTGCAAAAAAAATGTATTTGAGGCATCTTCGTCTAATTCGGCTTATTGTTTTTTTCTTTAAACATGAAACTATAACAGATAAAAATTGCATATTGCCTGTACCATATTTCTAGAAAAAAATTATTTTATCAAAAATTTAGAAGTTCATATAGCCCCGCTTCTCAGATTGCTTCAAATACCTACCCAAAAATTGGTGCCAGCTTCAGGACCATTATTTGAGAGAGCTCTTATCTCTCTGTTGCATGTTATGATATTACGCGTGAAAAATGGATTTTAATGTCACTTCTGTGTATTTTCTTTAGCCATAAATCTTAGCTCGGCTTTGAATTTCATAAATCAAAATATTCTAGAAATAAAAAATATTATTTGTATATTGTAATACATGCTTATGCAGAAGAATGGATAAGCATGAAAGCGGGTCTTTCAGAATACAATTTAATTTTCGATTATATCAGCATGATGTATATTTTATACATCATAAAATCTGAATTGGTTCACTATCAGAATTGAATTGGATCGAAATAGAATTTTACTAAAAGTTCATGATAAGTCCGCAGAACGTATAAATTAACAATTACGATCTTCGAGTCTTTTACTTGTAACGGCATCATTATTTTGCTGTACCATGAATCATATATGAAAATTTCAATTTTACAATTGTCTCTATTATGTAGACAGGGCGCCCTCGCCCTCGCCTAGATAACGCGGATTGCCTCTGCAACTGTATTAGCCGCCTTCGCGTTTGAATTATACTGTCACTTACCATCTGGTGACCATTTACCTTAATTGTCAAATAAAAAAAATTAAGGATAGGTAATGTATTTGACTTACTCACTAACTTACCTGAGTATGTGAGTAGAACATGGAGAAGTTGGACACTATGACGGGCACGGGTAAGGCTATCGTGAGCACGCCCGCTAAAGCACAAAGTGCTCCAACGAACATGCCAAGATAAGTCTTAGGTGCCATGTCACCGTATCCTACCGTTGTCATGGTGACGATCGCCCACCAAAGTCCCAGTGGTATTGACTTGAACTGATTATCTGGGTTATCCTGAAACAAAATTATATAATAAGCGCTACACACTCAACGGCCCCCATTAGGATATTGATATCCTGCGTCGAGGGTCCGGAAAGACACATAAAAACAAGGACAAATACATCCAGACCGCAACACATGCCTGTATGGTTAATACTGCGGTATGATTATCTGCTGTAAGCGAGAATCAAACCCGCGACCTGTGACACTTAAGGTCGGTTCGCTACCGCTGCGCCACAACGTCGTTGATATATTATGTAATATGAAGTTTCCTAAGCAAAAACAGAGACATAAAGAATATTCGAAGTTTTATGTAAACATGTCTACTTCAAAGAATAAAAACCCTTTGCCCCATTATCACGCCTGAGTCTATGTACTCGGCCTCTCCGCTCGGTGACGCTGTCAAGGCCAGTAGGACCAACAGCAATAACATTCCGAAAAAAAAAATTGATTAAGAAAGTTCTGCAATTAACTGACCGGTGGCCAGTATCTAAAAACCTCAATCAAGTAACGATTAACACTTTGTGATAGAACATAAATAATAGCTCTTCGTTACAAAAAAAGCTCACTTAAGGTGTTACGTAAAGTTATGGATTTATCACTTCGAATTTACAAAGTGAGTTTTGAAATAGTTGGAGTATTTCGATTTTGTTGAAAGTACGTTCAGAAGTTTGTTATTATTTAGCTGGTCGTAAAACCACAATTAAGCCCAAGAATGAGGCTCAAGAAACTTGGGAATAACTTTGCATTTAATGTACTTTAGGAAAGGTTTTGTTTATTCAAGACGCTGAGATGTTATAAAATTTTCGGTAGCTCAGCTGAGGTTTTTGTGATCCAATCCTAAAAATGGTACTTTAAGTTCTGAATTTTGTAATACGAATTTTAAAGTGTTTGTTTTGTGAAACAAATTTTAAAAGTTGCCGTTTTACTGTTTTTTAATGAGTTTTTTAACTTGAAGAATCTGGGAGGAATTAAATTTAAAATGAATGCTGGGCGGTGGTGAGCGGATTTTTTAAAACTGACCGTATTGCTGAAATTCCCACGCGATTTTAATTTAAATACAAAAAATAAAGACTCTTTAAAGCTTATATATGTTTTATGTTTATATGATAATGTCAAGAGTACTATGCTCTAGAATATATGCCGTATTTAAAAAAAAATGCTCGGGACTCTTAATACTGTTACATACAATTATTATACCACAAAGTAATAGAGTATTTAGCATTACTGTCTTCCTGTATAAAGGGCACTGTAGGCTAGTGAAATAACTGGGCAAAGGAAATTTAAGAACAAATATTTCGAGGTTGGCGGCGCGTGAGTAGCACCTACTAATGGTGTTACAAGCGCTGATAGACAACTGCTTACCGTCAGTCGTGTGCTTGCTTGCCAACTTGTAACATACATTTCATTTTCGTGTCAAGACAACGTCTGCTGGGCCCACTAGCTTATTATAGAAATAGCTGAGACATTGGACAAGAATGTAAGCCACTTTTTGTGGCGAGAAAAAAAACGTGAAGAGGTAGAAATAGGAGGTAAAAATTTGTATCGATAACCATGGAGGTGAAGCCGCCGGCAGATACTATGTATTATAATAGAATTGCTCTTGTTTGCATTATATAAAGCAAATATTTTAAAGTACAATAAATTTAAAAAGTTTAAACTTGATGTAAACATCTTGTTTACACATAGCAGAGATAAAGTATTTTGTTTTGTACTAAATATCTTACATTTAATGTTGAGTAAATAAAAGTTGAAATAAGATTTGGAATTTCAACAGTTTAACTTTGTCCGTGAAATATAAATAAATTGAAATAACCGATAAATGAAGTTCGAAACCGTAATAGCTCAATGGTAGGAGGGCCGACATCCACACCGTTAACGCGGTAGTTGTGGGTTCAATCAAGACCCTCTTGGACTATTTTCGTACCCAAACCTAGCGCAAGCTACGAGGTTATTTGGAGGGCCAATAGGATAGTACTGCCTTTAAAAAGAAAGGCTAATGTTCTTAAAAAAAAAGTGTTATGTGCAAATCTTCAATATTATTTGATATAGCCAAGAGAAACCTTATAGTCTGCTTATATAGTTCAAAGTTTGTATATATGATTTACGCAACTCGGTAAACGGTCCAAATGATGGTAAGCGGTTATCGTAGCTCTTTAGCGGTAATAACACCATACGTTTGAAGGTGTCACTAACGCGTTGGCAACCACGCGTCCGGAACCAATATTAATTCTGAAATCTACTATGCCCTGTAATTTCACTAGCTACACTGCCCTTCAAACCGGCACATAGTAATGCACTTCTGCTTGGCGGTAGGATATCAGACACTGCGGTTATACCTAGGCTGCCTTGTAAACGCTATCAGAAGTAACCAAGTAATATTAGCTTTGTCGTATTAAGAAAGAAGATTATGGTGTCGAGGAGGATCTGAAAATATAAAGACAGAGCGATGTGGAGGAATATCATTGAAGAGGGCATTTTTTTTTTTTTTTATGTAAGAGGGGCAAACGGGCAGGAGGCTCACCTGATGTTAAGCGATCACCGCCACCCATGAACATCTGCAACGCCAGAAGGCATGCAGGTGCGTCGCCGACCTTTAAGGAAGGAATAGGCTCACCCATAAAGGGTTGTAGCGCTGGAGGAAGTAAGCATACTATCGTTAATAGTTTTTGTAAAAAATAAATAAGACCTCGGTGTGCGCACCACGCTTGGGAATACTGTATTTCTTTGTTCCGTGGTTATACTGAACAATAAAAAACAACGCGAAACGTCGCTGTGTAAGCCGAAAGTATATAGAAAATATATTTTAAGGTATTCACATCAAATACCCCGAAATAGGTCGTATATTACAAAATGACTTGCCTTTCTACGACCTTTGACCTCACTCGTATATCACCGTGTACAAGAGTAATTTCTGTAACATCACGTACCATATTACAGGAATATTGGTAAAACAACCAACTTTGTTTGGGTATTTTACGGAAATAGTAGTTACGATGGCTATCTCAAAAGACTATTACGTCAAAAATTGCAAAATAAAATCATGATTTATCATGTGCACAGAAAAGCCCATAATGCTGTACATTTTCCTAAATAAGTTAAATAGTGCTTTTAGTACTGTAACGGAGAACCTTATCACCAAAGCATAAGGTTCAAAATCGCTTGCTACTGTGTCATTCAGTTCTGAGCAAGTGAAGAAACTACAAACGATACAAGTGATCAAGTGCGATAACTAGTGACCTGTGATTTGAAGCTCTGTTCTGTGATCTTGTAGACCTGATTAAAGTGTCATTTAGAGCCATCAGGTATATTAATCTAAATTTTCGAATCCCAGCACGTAAAACTTAACCCAAGTTTAACGGTAGTAGAGCCATTCTTCTCTCTTGGCAATGCACTTGAGATATTTCAAGTATCGCAACCGTTCATAGGTTGCGGTGACTGCTTGCCATCAGGCGGACCGTATGCTTGTTTGCCAACTGTCATGAAATAAAAAACCTGTTGTACCCAAACCCTAAAAACGTTGCCAGATATAAACGTTATGTATATCCTCACTAATACTATAAATGCGAAACTGAGTTTGTTTGTGATGCTTAACCACTGGAAAAATCCTGTATACATAAATAAATAAATAAACGCTGCACACTCAACGGCCCCCATTAGGATATTAATATCCTGTGTCAGGGGTCCGAAAACATTCACAATGACAGGGACAAATACACCCAGACCGGAAAATATGTTTGCATGGTACAAACATATTATGCTTCGAGCGTCTTCAAAACATAGAAATAGAATTTTGCCATAAATCCATGGAGACATATTGAGGTTATAAGCTCCTTATTGTCGTAAAAATAAAATTTGACAGGGATGAAATAGATGATAAAGTTTGCACAGGGAAGCCATTATTTATATGTATGAAAGATTTTTTACATGTGTGGAGCCGCGTGCAGAGGTTGTGGTTGTTGAGGAGTATTAGGTAAATAAATTTTGATAGTTCAAAAAAGTTTGATAGGTGTTTTGCTGGCCTACCAAAATATTACGATATTTTAATGTGCATTTAGTGAAAAGCTGTTGATTCGGAATTACATATAGATGTACGAATACAGAAAGTTTCATTGAATAAAGAGGCTTGAATGCTCGCTAAATATGCTGAATTGCATTGGGAATTGCAGATCAAAATGTAAATGTATTTCATTGCTCTTAAAATATGCAATATATATTTCATCTTTTATTTTCAACTAGCGTCTGCCCGCAGCGTCGTCTACGTAAATAACGTTTTGTAATGAGGTACCTTCATCTCCCATTTCACACTTCTAGTTATTTTGCGACAGAAATTAGCTTCTTGTCCAAAGTTTCATTTTTCCATACGAAAATGCATCAAATTGTTTAGTGATTAGGATGAGGAAAGGTTTATATAGAACAGATAATTGATTTAACGGCGTCGGGATGTGACGACCCCATCGCCCGCTGTTGGGATAACCTCTGTCACAGCAGAGATTATTCCGGTTTGAAGGGCATTGTACGCTAGTGAAATTACTGGGCGAACGAGATTTAAGAACTAATATCTCGAGGTTGGCAACGCGTGAGTGGCACCTACTAATGGTGCTGCAAGCGCTCATAGGCTGCGGCAGCCACTTACCATCAGGTGGGCCGAATGCTTGTTTAACCAACTTCTAACATAAAAAAAAAAAAAAAAAAAAAAAAGATAAAGCTACTGTCTCATTTATCATCTACCCAGCATTATTTTTTTACACAGAGTGATTGCCATCTGACCTCCGCAGCCCAAAAGGCGAACCAGTAACTCATTGGGTGCGAGCAACTTTAACGATTATTAATTGATGTTATAATAACCACCGGGACCAACAGTTTAAGGTGCCCTCCGAGGCACGGTGGGAAGACACACAAGGAAAATCACCTAGACCGAAACAGATATTTATTACGAACATCTGCTTCAAACGGGAACCAAACCCACGACCGTTGAAGCTGAAAGCAGATTCGCAACCAGTGGCTCTCAATCGTCTTCAAAATATTTTAATTTCCTAAAGAGTTAAATATCCGAGGGTACGTTTTTGTGTGTTAAAATAAATTAATATAATTAATACAATATAAATTATACAATTTGATTTCTTACCTGTGATTTTTCCGCATAATACACGAGACTGGCGAATATAACTATTCCTAGTACGAGAAAAAATACTAGCAATGTTAGTTCTTTGGCGGATGCTTTGAAGGTATGTACTAGAATCTTCAGACCAGGACTGTGCCTCGTTAACTTGAACAGCCTCAGTATCTTGATGATCGAGATGAACTCCAATATGTCCGCTTTATCAACATTCCTTTTGACGACTGTTAGTTCGACTACTACGTCCATGTAGAAACTTAACGTCGCTATGAAGTCTATAATATTGACTGGTGATTTCACAAATTCTATGATGTTTGGGGCTACCTGAAACAAAGAAGATTATTTTAAAATATATATTCTACCATTTTAGTACAAATGGGCCAGATCGGTAAGTACTACCCTCTCACAGATAATCGGCGTAAATTAACAGAATAAGTAGGTACTGTTGCGTTTCGTGCGATGAGTGAGAGCGACGGAGACCTAATCTCCCACGTCCTCTGTACTCTTTCTTTTTTGCCTTCTCATCGGTTCCCTCCTATCCCTTGGACTGGCAACGTGCTTGTGATAATTTAAGTATTGCAAGTGTTCATAGGTTGCGGTACCATCAGGTGGATTGAATGCTTGTTTGCCAACCATCATCTAATAAAAAAAAACCTTTCATAAAATAAGTTTAACTATTAAGATATTCAGGTTTTGTTACAATATCTTTGTAAACAATAATGCTAGAGACAAATTTAAAATGAGCTCTATAAATTACCATAATTTTTAACCCTCAATAAATCTGATAATAAATATGTATCAGTAGCTTCTGCCTTCTAATGGTGGTGCAAGCGCTCATAGGCTACGGCAACCGCTTACCATCAGGTGGGCCGTATGCTTGCTTGCCAACTTAAGTAACATTAAAAAATCTCTTCCACCCACATACGCTTGTACGTTTGGTTATATAAAATTTGCAAAGAATATTTTACCGAAATACATTTATAATGATGTTTGCATTAAATAAAACACCGAGGTCGTTATTATTTATTCAATATCCTCAGATTCTGGTTGAATATTAAAAACTTACTTTTGTTTTCACGTAAAATTTATGAAAGAAAGTAACGGTTACAAACTCATTTTTACCAGACAATTCAATGCATACTCCTGTACAGTGTACAATGTACATTATCTTTTTTAAATTGTGTTAAAAGCGCACGATTATATCTATGCAAATAAACAAAATTGAAATGTCTGTATGTAGTTCCAAATTAATAGCTATTCACTAAATCCATATGAAATTATTTACGGTACTTACATAAAAAATCTATTTATAAAATTATTCTATGTCTGTTTGTAACGGCTAGGGCGATTTTAACGGGACTTCCACGGGCAGGTAGCTGATTTTATAAAGAGTAACTTAAGCTTTTTAATTTTAGAAAAAGAAGACGATAACGAAAATGGATTGAATAGCTAGATTACTTTGTCTACAGCTTTCTAAATTCTCTTTCTCTCTCATCATCTCGATTCTATTGTCAAATCAAATCAAATATTTTTATTCAACATAAAAAGCATTACACTTATTTGTTGAAAGTCAGATTCTACCACCGGCTCCAAAATTAAACCTCTACCTGAGAAGAACCGGCGAAACAAACTCAGGGGCTTTCATCTTTTTTTTTTTTAATTTTTATTATTATATTATATCATATCTTAACCGACTTGGTAAAATTATTGGTTCACCCTTAGCATTGCAGAGGTCAGACGGCAATCGCTCTGTGTAAAAACTAGTAACCTATCAAATCAGGATTGACAGGTTTAAAAAGCAGACTCTGGGTAGATAAAATACCGGGAATAATTCTAGGATGAAGAAGATGACTTGGGAAAATTCAAGTAAAGAGCCTATTGTTTCCTACAAGGTCAGTAACGCACGTTCATGAGCGTGATCGTGCATGGTCTTGCGTATGTTCATGGGAGGCGGCCTCTGGTACGTTTGCTTTCTTTAATATAAAAAAAATTGGTACGTAGTATCCATATATCCAAACTATGTACCCGATCCGGTATCCCTGATACCAATATCTGGAATAGTTCAACCCCCTCGGAACAGTGACCAAAATTGCACAACTTAGTAACTTCGGGAATGATGTAGAAATATGCTGTTATGGTATTTCTTAGTTTTTAGTTTTACCCCAAATCCCTTATAAGTCTAATAAATCACTACTTTTATAATAAATCTTTTTGGTTTTGGATAAGTATAACATTTGGAAGCCGTTATAAATCTTTCCCAAAGCGTGACTTTGCTGATCGCTTAACATATTTCTGATCCTTATTTCTGAGATTCGTAGAAATTGTGTCAATTTGCAGTGAGATGCCAAATATTTATGTAAAAAAGTTTCATTCATTTTTTTTATGTCTCTATGGTGGCAAACAAACATACGGCCCACCTGATGGTAAACGGTTGCAACACCTTTGTCCAGTTATTTCACTAGTCTACAGTGCCCTTCAAATCGAAATACAGTAATGCCAAGGACACTACTGCTTTGTGGTAGAATCTCTTGCAACAAAAGACCTACCACAAGTGTGACTGACTGCACTGGTGGAATAATCACTACTGTGACAGAGATTATCCCAACAGCGAGCGATTAGGTCGTCATGTCCCGACGCCTTAATTTCGAATATTATTAATATATCCGTGAAATAAAATTTTGATTGAAAAAGATCAAAGAGAAAACGTAACAGGATATCAAAAGGAAATTAGAAAAACTGTAATAAAAACAAATTCAAGATTTAACGAGTATTTTATGGACTCAATTTTATTCAAACTTTATTAAAAATTATTCTCCTATTTACTCTAACAACGTGGTCTACCTTGGGGGAAGAGAAAAACAGGCAGATAATGAAACCTTTCAATTAATTTTACATCCACCGATGTATTAGCGTAACAAGGGAATGATTTTGTTACGGTGATCCGCCACTAAGCTTACAATCTTTTTTTGATTATTATGTATGTCGGCGCGAACAACAACAGTTCAGCTAAAAATTTGTTCATAAATCATCAAATTGAGATTGTTAATTAATATTAAACAGCGTGTAATTGTTAATGTTATTGTAATTACATTAAAAAAATAATTTCAATCGCTAACCTAAAAACTTGTGAACATTTGCACGTGTAACGAGACTTTATCGTTGCCGATTCATTCGTGTTCGAGCCGTCGTACAGTACGGACCTATCTAGGCCGTCGTTACACAGCCCGTTGAAATATAGTATACTGAATATGAAGTTTTCATTGAAGGACCCGAATACGAGCCATCACCAGGCAGTAACCGATTATGAGATCAGATCATCGATGCTGATGTCACACTTTTTAAAAACATAACGTAGTCGCCTTCTCCGTCATATACATACTTGTAATCTTTCTCATTTGTTGACGTATGGAAATCTGTCGTTCTAACGAAGCGTCATATTAATGGTTACTTCTATATTTCAACATGCAGTATCGTTGTACCACATAAAAGGACGAATCGTTAAAATTCGACGTCATAGCAAATGCTGTTCCTGGGCCGCGACCCTTAAGGCCCCAGTTAAGGCCCCCTTAAGGCCGTCCTATACGGTTCCTGTAATTTTGTTATAGTATGTATCCCTTCCCTTTCGTCGCCCTGAGTTCCTTAAGATATAGGCCAGTGCTGGCAGTGCTCTGCGGGAATCGAAAGGGGAAGGTCGAACGTTTTTATTTGCTCCTCCACTCGTGCGCTCGTGGAGTGTAACGTTTTTGTAATTTAATTAGTTAATTTTGCCTTCCACTTTTTGTTTGATTCCGTGTTTAAGTTTCGATTAAGTTCTGATTAAGTTTTATTTTATTATTTTCATTAATAAATAATTAGAACCGTAATAACGTAGTAATTACAGTGCTGTGCAATTTATTGTGTTCTCTAGTAAAGAGATTAAAAGCATTGTTGATTATAATAAGTTGTTCATAATGTTAACCTATTTGGATGAAATCCATAAAGGCTCAAGACTATCCTTAGCTTAGTTCGATTCAAAATGAATACTGTAAAAACTACAGGCATAGTTTTACATTTTTTTGATAATGTTGTTTCTGGTTTAAAAACCATTGGTGGTATGCTTAATACAATTTTAGGGTGATGCCAGACTAGCTATTCTATGTCGCAAGTTTCGTAATACGCACATACACGCGCACTTCTTTTTGCGCTACAAAAAGCCGTACCCTCGTAAAAAGGCTTTTCCAGATTATACGCTTGAACTGGTGAGTGTCAATCAGTGAAGAAATTAAACGATTCAACAATTAGTGCGCGTTTTATTCTATGCGAGCTTATAAGCACGTCTTTACGCGTCTATAGGCGCTTCAAAAAACGAGCTTACAATGTCGGATAAAACTCTATTTTGAGGAGCTTAGTTTTTTTTTGATAAATCTTATCTGTAACTTCAATATTAATTATATATAGAAGATTTGAATCTCTGATTTAAAAAGCGGAGGCACAGACGCTGGTGGGCCGTACATTTCGCCCCGGTTGGCAGCGGTCCCGGTTTAGCGAATAACTACAGGTAAAAAATTACGTGTTTAACATTTTCCAAAATTCCATTTCTGAAAATGTGAAAAAGACTTTAAAGTTATTAACTCAGGCGAAGCTGCCGGCAGAAGCTAGTTTACAATGAAATAAAAGTTTCATAAAATCCTTTATCAATATCAGGAAATTGGTAATCTCAATCAATCGTAACATTCAAAAATTTCTTAAAATTTTTACGGTTCGTTAAAGATAAATGAGGGTCTTATCTTTTGTCTTAAAAGCAAAAATGAACCCTTAT
The DNA here is from genome assembly GCA_023373885.1 of Hestina assimilis. Taxonomy (NCBI): domain Eukaryota; kingdom Metazoa; phylum Arthropoda; class Insecta; order Lepidoptera; family Nymphalidae; genus Hestina; species Hestina assimilis. The sequence goes on along the minus strand of CM041754.1, from coordinate 14,564,318 downwards.
TTAATTGTTGAAACATCGGCTATTTTCTTTTCTAACTGTGATCGTTAAGACGATTGGACCATTTCGATACTTGATCTTTATTTATTGCTTAAGTTGTATTGTAAGATCTTAGTAAGGACTAACTTATCATTATTTTTTAGGTTACCTCAAATCCTTTTTATTATCGTTATATTTTAGTTACTTTTTTAGGGTTCCGTAGCTAAATGGCAAAAATGGAACCCTGATAGTTTCGTTATGTACGTCCGTATGTCACAGTCATTTTACTCGGAGACCATTGGCTCTATCTATACAAAATTTACTAAAAACGTATATTCTATGAACCACATAACGATTTTGTAATGAAATCTTAAAATTAAGGGTAGCAGTCCATACATGTAACTGAGTGTTGAAAAAAAAATTCATCGTATGTCAACGTGTGGATCAAATCGTGAACTTCAATCTTTGGATAGTCTTTCAAAATAATAAGGAGGTTTAATTTTGACTTTTTTTCATTAAGTCAATAGTTGTTGAGATATTAGCTCCTAAAGTCATAAAAATTGTGTCCCCGCCCTCTAAATTTTTTGTTATTATTTTATACTACCTTTGCTGCGTGAATTACGCGATTTTAATGTAAACCTTAAAACACCCTTTCAAAGGCAAACGTTTCTTTAGGAATCACTCACGAATTTGAATACAGACACTAAATAAAAACCAGTTTGCGGGAAATCACTTTTAGCTTTGATTTCGAAACTAAGGTAGTAGAGGATTTCGTATATATATCATATAGCTTATTATAGCTTATTATCTAGACATGAATTGATTGATGCTCTTATCCTGGAAACCGCCAGGCTCTTATGGGATTATCAAAAATTGTACTACAGGGCGTATTTACTCGGAACTAGCTCTATGTTAGTTACTCGCTCTATGTTAATAACGCTAAAATGGATGAATGTATTGGGATGAAATTTACCACACAGATAGCTTATTATCTGGATTAACACAAAGAATACTTTTTTTCCGGACAAATGTGAGGTTCCTGTAGGATTATAAAAAACGTATTACAGGACCTATTCAATAGAAATAGTTAAATAGATGAGATCACCCTTAAAAAATTATTTATTTATAAATGTTTCATTCATATCTGGAGACAATTCTAAGTTCAACACGAACGCAGTCACGGGCAGATGCTATTAATTTATAATTTCAATCTAAAACACTTAACTATAAATCCTTCTGTACTAATAGCTAAAAAAAAATATTTCATCTTTATCCCTGTATTTATTTATGTTATGAAAGCCATTCACGTAAGATTTATTGAATAAATTTGTTACAATGTAAGCTGTTCTTAAGCATTAACGGTAAGACCCAACGCTTTAAGCCGTTTATACACTTATATAGTCCGGTGTCGGCGTCGGATGTTGGATTAAGCCGACACCGCAATAAAATACGTAAACATTATTTGATAAATTTCACAGATTTTGTGCTAATGTTGCAATTTCTTCGCCTATTGTAATAAATTATAATGACTTTTGAAACGAAGTTTATTAATGCGGCTAACGGGTAGTGCGACTTAGTAGAAATCGTCACGTAACGAAATGCCGTATGCTGTGTGTGTGAGTTTGTATTGACCCTACTGCAAGCAAATGAGCACACGAGTAAATAAGTGCGCAGCCAGGTATGCAACTCTCTCTCTCTGTCTCTGTCTCTTTTTATCATATAACCTATTGAAATATACAGATTTCATGTCGAATTACATTTGAAGTTGAAGAATAAACGTCGTAAAATTAAAGGCGTCGGGATGTGACGACCCCATCGCCCGCTGTTGGGATAACCTCTGTCACAACAGAGATTATTCCACCAGTGCAATCAGTCACACTGGTGGTAGGTCTTTTGTTGCAAGAGGCCGGCTAGGTAGGTACCACCGCAGTGTCCAATATTCTGCCGCCAAATAGTAGTGTTTAGGCACTACTGTGTTCCGGTTTGAAGGGCATTGTACGCTAGTGAAATTACTGGGCGAACGAGATTTAAGAACTAATATCTCGAGGTTGGCAACGCGTGAGTGGCACCTACTAATGGTGCTGCAAGCGCTCATAGGCTGCGGCAGCCACTTACCATCAGGTGGGCCGTATGCTTGTTTGCCAACTTCTAACATAAAAAAAAAAAAAGAAACGTAAGGAACTTCGTTCCTGACGGGGGTCCCCGACAGCAACATTATTTGATATAATTATAATATAGTAAGTAATTAATAATAATACATTATAGTTATTAAATTCCATTGTATAAAATTTTATATTGCATACAAGACATTGCATACAATAATTTTTCAGGATTTCGCAGGATTGCTGGCAAGAGCTGGATTAGTGGCCGAGGGTCGTACTCAGTGGCATACAATTCAGGTCCGGTTTAGCAGATGTTTATACTAACTTTGCAGGCATGTTTTCTGGACTGGGTGTGCTTGTCTTTGTCAATTTGTATGTTTCCGGAACCCCGACAGAGGATATAACTATCCTAATGGGGGCCGTTGAGGGCGTTTATTTATTATTTCGTAGCTTTAGCTAGTGGTTTCGCCCGCGTGGATAAAGTTTTAAATACAAACTCTGATCCCGCCTCCCCCTTTACAAACTTTAATTGTAAATTTATTTATATCGAATCAACGCTTCTAGCTCTAAAAATGACGCTATTTTCATACAACTATTTATAACCCTTTTCAACCCTTTACAACTCTTTTTTTGCATTAAATAGTCTATGTCCTTTCTAAGGCTCTGAACTATCTGTTTAACAAATTTCATTTAAATCAGTTCAGTCAGAGAGACAAGTGTTACTTTCGCATTTATGATATTAGTAAGGACTATTTATTAATGCAGTGTACAAGCAACCTAACAACTTATTGTAAGATAAGCTGCAAGTGTTGTTTAATATTGATGAGACTTTTGCATATATTAATAATAACTTGCTTTAACGCTGTCTTTTGGCTTAACGCTTTAACGCTTTAACACTTTACGCTTCAATAAGTGTTGTCATTTCATAAATATGGAAATGCTGTTTATAAATTTATAGCATTTTATAAAATAAACGCTATATACTCAGTGACCCCATTAGTTATATCCTGTGTTGGACGTTTGGAAACATACACAAAGATAAGGACAAACACACGCAGACCAGATGCCTATTGCCCACACTTTTCGATGTGGAATTTAGTCAATTATTCTTTACACAATTTACATAATAACGACTTTACTGGCATAGCAGTGGTGAGATTGCTTTTAAGGCCAAAGGTTTTGTGTAATCAATTTATCATCACGATGATCTGCTTTGGTGTGGTGATTATGTGTATCTTACCCTTCAACTAATGTAAAATTTAAACGGCACTGACAGTGCGAGACGGGTCCCGACCGCGAACGTAACCCACTCACCCTGATGAAGGACCTCCGATGAGTCCGAAACGAGTCGGTACTTAAACCGATTGAACGTGAGTGTTAGCCGTTTAAATTTTACATTAAGTTAATTATGTGTCACGATAGTTTTAATAATTTAATTTCCCTTCACCGTTTAAAATATACCAAAACGGGAACCGCGGAATGTATACTGATACATAACATCGTATTAATACGGAACACTTATGGTCAGTTCGACAAACGATTATTTTTCCACTGTAGAAAATAAAAAAGTTATATATATATAAAGCTTTTGGGGCATCGCGAATTTAAGTACAGTTAATAAGGCAAACATTTATTATGAAAAAAAAAAACATTGTTTATGAAGTTTATCATGAATAACAACCATTAAAACAATAAAATATATCCACAATTAAATATATACAAAGATCCTATACGAATGAAGTTACCGCAAAACGTAACAGCTCAGATAGAAACGATACAAAAACCCCTCAAAAACCTTTAAAACAAAACCATTTTAACGGGTATTCGATTTAAATCACTAACAGCTTAGTAAAAAGGTCTACCTTGTTAGGTTAAATGTACGAAGAAACCAACAAGCGGGTAATAGGATCGTTCCCCAATAATACCTACACCGCATTATAGAGGTAACGAGAAAATGATTTTGTTATGGTAAGCCAACGTAAATGTAAATAATAATAAAAAAATTAGAATAAAAATAGCGACTTCAAAGGTACAAATAAATTTTTTTTTCTACAACAGAAGTCGGTGCTAAGTAAAACATCGCTACATAAGCAATTTTAAGACTTAGTTGGTTTTCTCATTAATGCCATTGTCAGAACTAGAAATAATTAAATGATAAATGAAAATTCCGAGGTGCAACTGTGAGCTTCGGAGAGTATAGAGAGTGAGATTTTATATCACTAAGTTGGCAAGTAAGCATACGACCTACCTGGTGACAAGCGATTATCGTAGGGCTCGCAACACCATTAATTTGTAGGTAACGTGCTGTCTACCTTGAGATATTGCTTCATAAATCTCTTTTGCTCAGTAACTTCACTTGGTACAGTGTCCTTTAAACAGAAACACAGCATAGCGCTTTGCGGTATAACTGGCACTGTGGTGGTACCTACCTAGCCAGCCTTTTGTAATAAAAGGCCTACAGTAAAAATACCATTACGAGACAATTCATTAAGGCCAACCTTTACCCTACCATGTACTAAGTAATCTTTATCACTTAAAGTGTTTATGGTTCATTAAAGGTATTTACCTCTCGGTCTTAACGCAATATATATTGCACTTATAAGGATTAAACGTACCTTTATATACTGGTAAGAGCCTCGATTATTTTCTTTCCTAATTTGAGGTTGTGTGAGGTTGTTAGGCGATTAGTTTTCGATACTTGATAATGATTTATTAATTAGGTTGTGTGTGGTTTTCGCATAAAGTGTTAAAAGTTAACAATAATCTTTTAAAATCAGCCATGGATATTTCATTACGGTTAAGAAACAAGCATACGATCCACCTTATGGTAAGTAGTTTCAGCAACCTATGAACGCTTGCGATACTTGAAGTATCACATGCGCGTTTTCAACCCAAGGAATAACAGGGAAGGGATAAGAAGGGAAAAAAGAAAGGGGGCAGAAGGGGTGTAAGATTACTCTGATACTTTATACCGATTTTCTGTGAGAGGATGATTCCTCGTTCAAGCCGGTCTACTACTAAATACATAAAATATTAAAAATATGTTGTAACACAAAAAATATAAGTGAATTTATTCTGAAAGCAAAGAAAGCAATTAAAATAAAAGTAAAACAAAACCAATTCTTAACGAGCAATCGAATCAAATTTCCTTCGGTGTAATAAAAAAGGCCTACCTTGTTAGAGTAAATTAAGGATCAGACAAACAAGTGGGTAATAAAACTTTTCCTCATTAGTATTACCTTCACCGTTTTATAAGGGTAACGAATGAGTGATCTTGTTACGTTAAGGGTGTTTACACACCGAGCGTTATTTCGGAGCGATTATTTCTTTTTGCAGTTTTTTTGCATATAAGTGTATTTGTGTCTATTATTAGCTTATTATATAATTATTGTTGTTATCAAATAAAATCTGATAACAATCGTTAACTCTTGATGGTCAAAGAGCAATCGCTCTGTGTAGTAACTAATAACCTGTCAAATCCGGACAAGAGTGATAAACAGAAGAATTTTCAGGGTAAATAAAATTGCAATATATACATATACGTGAAGTAGCCGCCGACGATTATGAGCGCTGGAAGTTCATCTCTGACCGCCTCTGACTCATCTTCTTCTTCCCTTCTCTAATGTATGTAGGGGACATAAGCAGAGACAGAGAAAGGTGGGTCAGCAACTCATACATACTTTTGGTGCTAAATAAATAAATAATTTTTTTTTTTTTTAATGTTTTTTCTCCTCTTTTTATCAAGGGTTTAACATCCTCGAATGCGGGCCCTAGCAAAGCATTTGAGGGGGATTTACTGTATTGAAAAAGTTCCTCATGAAATCGTTGAAGATGTTAAAAATTTTCTGGTGATGCGGCAAGTATTTAGAATTGTTGCTTTCTGCAACATGGAGAGATTGTATGGAGCCAGTTTCAGTGTTGTCAAACTATGCGTTAAAGTTTTCGGGATAATGCCTGTTGATGATAAAACTATTGGGATAATGTGGACTGTTTGAGCTTTCCACTGAGTTTTTAACTCTATTGCTAGATCTTGGTATTGTTATTAAAAGCGTCTACTGCTTACCATCAAATGAGTCGAATGCTTGGATGCAATCCACCTTTGTGGTATAGAGAGGAAAAATGTATTCGCTTGTATACTCTGTACTCTTACTATTTTTATCTGATATCCATAAAATATTATAGAAAGAGCGTTTTAGCGATTACCACACGATTTTCTATGCGTTCAAAAAAACGCTCAGTATGTAAACGCTGTAAGCAGTCGTTAAGGTCAACAATGTTTTATCTATTTTTTTAACTGCAATACTGGCAAAGAAGCATAATGCCTGCCTGATTGACACCAGTATTTTTGTAAGCAATATTATAAGCGATAATTGCTAGATTACATAAGGTTACGAGTGAAGGAAGAAATAGAAGAAAAAAGAACGTGATTGAAGAAGGTAGAAGAAGGGTAAGAGTCAAAACCTCCGATGCTCATTCATCTATTTCTACTTTATATTGATATTTTTTGAAAGAGTATTAATTCTCTGGCACTTTCAAATAAATCCGAATACAATAAAACTTGAGCCTAGAGACACAGTTTATTTAAAAAATGAATTTTTATAAAATAACTTAAGCTGATATGATTTTATTTACAAATTTTTAGCTCGAAATGAAAGGCGATTGCGTTTTAATGAAAAATTGTAGTCGTATTGAACGATATTATTTTTATTTGAAAATTAATATAAGGCTTTTTCTTTTCTATTTATTAAATATTCCGTGACGTGAACGACTATTAATAATTGTTTTACATTCTTAATAAATTTACAATAATTTTGTTTTTATGTTGCAAGTTGGCAAGCAGGCATACCACCTGATGCTAAGTGGATGCCTTAGCCTATGAGCGTGCGCAACACCATTAGTAGGTGCCACTCACGCGTCGCCAACCTCGAGATATTGGTTCATGAATCTCCTTTTCCCAGTAATGCCTAAACACTACTATTTTGCGGTAAAATATTTGACACTGCGGTGGTACCTACTTATCCAGCCTGTTGCAACAAAAGATCTACCACCAGTATGACTGACTGCACTGGTGGAATAATCGCTACTGTGACAGAGATTATCATAACATCGGCAATGCCGGTAAATTAAATTTTTTAGAGAGTATTTGCTGTTAGTCGGCAACACAGATCGATATTGCTAATGGAATTTTAATAAAATACCAGCCGATGTACATTAACTCTGCCATAATCGGCTCAATGCAGTAAATTTTTAATGTGACTAGTGTCGGAGGTGGCTCAGTTGCACTTTCGCAACGATCCTATAAATACTCTTGACTGATCTTGACTGATGAAAATTCGAATATCAGAATAGTGTATAAGCTGGTGATAGTAAAATGATTGCTGATTTTCGATTGTAAATATCGAAGCTTATACACATATTTTACTATGCAAAGTCATCTGATATAATCTGCAAGTGTAGTAAATTATAATGAGATATCCGTATCTAAATAATAACTTATTTTAGAGCTGTCTTTTATTTTATTATGATTCATAGCATATTACAAATCGTACAAAATGCAAAGCATATGAATTTATAATTAACGAACCGTGAAAGTTGCTCCGCTTGCGGTAATGTCGTTTTTTGATAAAGCCAAACAAATTTAAAAAATGAATAAAAACTAATAATAAGTAAACGTTATACACTCAATGGCCCCCATTAGGATAGTGATACTGTGTCGGGGTCCGAAAACATTCACAGTGACAAGGACAAATATACCCAGAACGGAAAACACGCCTGTATAGTAAATACAATACAAAAATCTGCTCCGAGTGGGAATCGAAACCACGATCTATAGCGCTTAAGGCGAATCTTTACCGCTGCGTCACAACGTCGTCAAAATATATTTTTTAACTTTATAGTTTAGCAGTGATGCGTGCACAAACAAAGAGGCAGACATTTCTAATATACAAATTCATTTTAATTTCTAAAAAGAATATTATTAGTATATACAGAAGATGTAAAACGTAATTTATTTTAAATCCTTCTAAGTGTTCATATAAATCAAATAGAAGTTTCTTTCTGTTTTAGTTATATATTATATTGTGTCTTTGGACCCCCGACACAGATATGCTATCTTAGAATTAGTCTTCTTCATCCGAGCATTATTCCCGGTATTTTATTTTACCCAGGGTCTGCTTATTACTCTTATCCGGATTTGACAGGTTACTAGTTTTTACACAGAGCAATTGCCATCTGACCTCCGCAACCCTAAGGGCGAACCAGCAACTCATTGGATAAGAGCAAATTACTTATCAAGAGTTAACGATTATTATCAGATGTTATGTGACAACAACCGAGACCGACAGCTTAACGTGCTCTCTGAGGCACGGTGGGGAGACCCACAGACAAACGCCCAGACCGAGACAGAAATTTTAACAAACATCTGCCCGAGCGGGAATCGAACCCGCAACCGTCGAGACTTAAGGCAGACACGCTACCCACAACGCCACAACGGTGTCGTCTATCTTAGAATGAGTAGGGTTTATTTATTTACTACATTTATTAAATAACTCAATTATCTCACATATAATAGAAAACTGAGCAGACAAAAGGCAGACTGTATAATAGAGCCCGTGCTAACTCAATAAGATAGAAAAACGGGTCAGTACTCAAGTTAAGTGCGCTACGAGTGGAGTGAATGAGTAACTTCAAACTTATGCTACGTTTAGACTTTAGAGAGAACTATCATTTTATTTTTTTAAATAAATATTCACATCCTTTGTTAGGTATTGCTACTCATATTTATTATAATGTATAACTTTTCAAAATATCAACAAACAGAGATTGAAAAGCCACTCTCTAACACCTACATTTTTATTATAAATAAATATAAAGGCGTCGGTATGTGACGACCCATCGCCCGCCGTTGGGATAACCTCTGTCACAACAGAGATTATTCCACCAGTGCAATCAGTCACACTGGTGGTAGGCCTTTTATTGCAAGAGGCCGGCTAGGTAAGTACCACCGCAGTGTCCAATATTCTGCCGCCAAATAGTAGTGCTTAGGCACTACTGTGTTCCGGTTTGAAGGGCATTGTACGCTAGTGAAATTACTGGGCGAACGAGATTTATGAACTAATATCTCGAGGTTGGCAACGCGTGAGTGGCACCTACTAATGGTGCTGCAAGTGCTCATAGGCTGCGGCAGCCACTTACCATCAGGGCCGTATGCTTGTTTGCCAACTTCTAACATAAAAAAAAAATTATATATCATATACATATATACAGATTCCTTTATCAAATCAGACCGAAATATATAAAGAGCTACCTTTGGAAAATATGATCTATAATTATAAATAATTATTATTTTGATTGACTCACAATCCGCAAAGATATCGCATAACCTACGAAAATTTAAAAAGGGGCTTACTATTAAATCTTAGTGATTCAAATGACGACCGTATCAATCCAATTAAAAAAAATGAAGCCTCAATAGCTCAACGGTAGAAGGGCCGACTTCGCTCCGTTAACGCGAGAGTCGAGGGTTCGATCCTGACCTCCTTGGGCTATTGTCGTACCCACTCGTAGCGCAAACTTCGAGCTTATTTGGAGGGGCAATAGGGATATTAGTAATGCCTTGAATATAATTTTCTTAAAAAAAAAATTCTGACGACATTCGGATTTTGACGACGTATAAATATACAATATGTCATCATAATTATATTGATCGTCAATGATCGTCGGTTTGATTCGCAATACGAGTTAATGGTAAGCCCACTGCTTATTTGTTACAAAAAACAAATTTTAAGGTTCCAAATTGCTTTTAAAGATCCTGTTTAGACAAACGTGGCAAATTGTATTTGTAAAACCATATTGTCGAAATGTACTAATAATTCATCTAAAACGTTTGATTAACGTCACGGGTAAATGCGCATTGCGTCAAAATATTTTTATTTTTTTATGTTAGAAGTTGGCAAACAAGCATACGACCCACCTGATGGTAAGTGGCTGCCGCAGCCTATGAGCGCTTGCAGCACCATTAGTAGGTGCCACTCGCGCGTTGCCAACCTCGAGATATTAGTTCTTAAATCTCGTTCGCCCAGTAATTTCACTAGCGTACAATGCCCTTCAAACCGGAACACAGTAGTGCCTAAGCACTACTATTTGGCGGCAGAATATTGGACACTGCGGTGGTACCTACCTAGCCGGCCTCTTGCAACAAAGACCTACCACCAGTGTGACTGATTGCACTGGTGGAATAATCTCTGCTGTGACAGAGGTTATCCCAACAGCGGGCGATGGGGTCGTCACATCCCGACGCCGGTAAAATATAATCTGTAATAAATATAATAAAGTATAATCTGACACCTTAACATAAGAATAAATTCTGCACAAATATATTCGATAACTGGCTAGTCTAGCTAGATTGCGGGTCTAATCGTTTGCAGGCTTAATCTTTTTCTTTTACGCGGAATCTGAATTCTTTTTTCTAAAATAAAAGTAGCTAAAGCTTCAATCTTCAATAGTAATGATTAAAAGGCCAACTCCGCTCCGTTAACTCGAGAGTTGCGGGCTCGATCCTGACCCTTTTGGTCTATTGTTGTATCCACTCTATTTCTTTTAAATACTTATAAGTCTAACACTCGATACAACACGTTACAGTACTAAACAGCTGTCAAAGTGTAATGAAAGATGCTTAAGGATGCGATGCTGATAAATGTAATTCAGGCTATAAATTGCACGACTACATTTCGTTGAAACACAGAAGAAGATAACCTATTTGACTCTTAGATCTAGATATTTAGTATACAAGTGTCTGGTATGATATGGACGCAAATAAGCAATACCATGTCAACCCACACGAATGTAATTTCCAGAAAAATGCGTTTGAAAATTTTTAACCACTTGCTTTATATGTTTTTTATTTATATATTGGTCCAGTTTTTGGCAATTTCAAGATGTATGTAAGTTTTTTACTTATTTTCACATAAAATAAGGATACAAACTGCATATTTCATATATAATATAACCCAAAACGTTTAAAATAATACATAAATGGCATGATTGAAAAATGGCTTTTTTAGAAGTTTTGAAACTTAAAACCCTACAAATATAAAAGAAAAATGTTCTTCAGCCATTTACCAACACTTCTGCATATATAACTCAGTTTTTTCAATTTTGTGGGTTGACATGGTATTGCTTATTTGTGTCCATATAGTATGGTAGGTATTTTATGGTATGACAATTCTGATATGGTATTATAATTATATGGTATGTTAAGTGTTATATGTGTGTGTAGCTAGGCATGTGTGCGAGAGTGCCGCCTCGCCTTTAACAATAAAGCAGTGCGAATATAGCATCGGTGCGTTTCACTTGTGTCCCTAAATAACATTAAGTATTATAATTAGGTTTATTGTTTTTTTATACTTAACAACATAAATTACAATAATTTTTTGCTTTATAAAAAAAATATAAAGGCAGATTTCGATAAAAGTACATGTATTTTTATAATGGATAAATAAATATACGCACGATTTATTTACCACTTGTTATATCAAAATGTATCACCTAACCAGATGGCCAAGATAAAGGCACTTGCGGGCTTTTTATTTTGGCGGCAAGCCAAAAAGTTGGCTTCAATATTTACCGTAACTTGTTACACTTTGGATGGAGGCTCTATTGTTGGCGTACTGTACGGAGTACTTAAAATATACGGTGAGAAGTTATGTACGCTTCGAATTTACATTGTTTAATTTTAAGTAATTTTTGTCACTTTGCTTTTTTATTAATTAATATTTCTTTGGGTAGACGACCGTTTGATACAGAGATAGACTAGACCTTATGAAAATAGGTGAACTTTTATCCCGAAATTATTTTTTAAATAAAATAATTAATTTTATTAACACTGGCTATTAACACAGAAACTATAAACAAGTTCCTTTATTTGTAAATTTTTATTATAAATATATTAAAATAAAATAAAATTTATATAATTTTCCTCCCGTATGCTCTCCCTTCTATTATTCTGACACGTTCCACTTAGTTTTATCTCGTAAGTGGAAAGACACTCTGGTCACAGGGATGTATATTATTTAGTTATACAAAATATAATCATCTCTTGAAGTGTTTTTAAGTGCAAACACGTTTATAGTGTTTTAATATTATTACCCCTTCTGCTCCGTCGGGTTGAAAATTCAATTTAGCATTTTGTAATATATAAAAATCAAACTATATTTAGCATTTGTTATGTGAAAACTTTTTTTATTTCACGATGGTTGGTAAACAAGCATACGGTTCGCCTGATTGTAAGCAGTCACCGCAACCTATGAACGCTTGCGATACTTGAAGTATCACATGCGCGTTGCCAACCCAAGGGCTAGGAGAACAGAATGAAAAGGAAAAAAAAAGCAAAGGAACAAAGATGTGGGAGATTGGGCCTCCGGCGCTCTCACTCGTTTCTTTTCGCTGATTTTCTGTGAAAGAGTTATACTTCCCCGGTCCATTTGTGCTGGGTGGAGCATGGTTCCACTCTTACTAAATACTAATTTGTGATTTGTAGAAGGGCCAACTCTGTCAACTTGAGAGGCCTCTCTCTCTCTCTCTCTCTATCATTGATTGTGCCAAAAGCTCAACATAGTCAAGCTCATTGATAGTGCAAACGAGTCCATGGTATCCTACTATGGTGCAGGCGGTTGGCTTTTAGTGTGTATAGATGTGCTTCCCAACCTTAAAAAAAGGGTCAAACAAGGTTTTACTCTGACACATGACCGCGGCAGTTCGCTGCCGCCCCCATCGGATTTTTCTACACACCACGGATACCACTACAAGGTAAACAACTTACCTTCCCAAGGACACGCCCGTCTTCACGGGCGTCGATCAGGAACCCTACGAAATGGGTTCAAGCCCAGAACGTGGCTCCCCACGTCCCTTTACAGGGGGTATGTGCGATGACCTTCACTATTATACTCTGACCTGTTGGGCTTTTGTCGTAAACCCCTTAAGCAATAACTAAACATTTAGTGGGCAAAATCAATATTAGGAATCACTAGAAATTAGGGCATCGATAAAATGGTAACGTTAACTAAACTTAGAAATACCTTAAAGCCTTATATAACTGCTGAAACCAAAGCCCCGGTTCTGATTCATCAAATATTTAAACTAATTTCGTATTCGTATTTGTATAAATTTAAATTTCAACAAATATTATATTACATTTCTTATTCGATGTTGTTTTAAGTTTACCATTGTTTGAAGATCCCAGAGGGTTTCACCCTTTAATATAAGGTTTAATGATAAAATTAAATAGAATCCGATGTTTTCATAAAATATTATTACATATGAAAGAGAACGTATTAATTTATATTTCCTCAAAATTGTGAAATAGTAAAAGAAAGAAAAGAGAATGTTAAATATAAAGGTAGTGATCAAGGTATCTGGTATAATATAAAAATAAAATAAAAAGTTGTACAAATAATAAGTAAATCTTGATTCAGTGACAATGTATAATCTATACTATCCTTCTATACTAATATTATAAATGTGAGAGTTTGGATGTATGTTTGTTACTCTTTCACGCAAAAACTACTGCACATGAAATTTGCTACAAACAAAGCTTATTATCTGGATTAACAAATATGATATTTTTTATGGAGGAAAAATGTTAGATTTCCGTGTAATTATCTAAAAACTATGTTAACCCGAGGGGATCTTAGGACACTGTTAGTATACCAATAAAATTAGAAAATGGTTTTGCTCTTGGCGTTTGTCTTTTTGGGTATGCCCACCGTGCCTCGGAGAGCACGTTAAGCTGTGGGCATTGGTATCATGATTTGTTAATACCTAATCGTTTACTTTTAATAGTTTATTTGGTCTAATCTAATGAGTTACTGGTAGAACTTCGTAATAGTGACTTATAAGCCACGAGCAGTGCGAGCGTGCATTAGCGTCGCATATCACTTTCCTCACCATTGCTGCTTAAGCTATTCAATATCCGGAACAGTATAAGCGCACATAGCAATGAAATGCGAAACTTACGATATCGTCGAGCTCTGCGTGTGTAGTGACAGTATGGGTAGAAGAAATCTAGCGGAAAGGCAAGATTTCTGTATAGAATTTTACTGAACAACAAATAAATCGGGATACAGAATACAAAATGTCTGCATTCAATACGAATCAGTATCTTGATCACGTTCCATATCACTCGACACTTGAATCAACAGCAGTTCGGAGGCACGTCAGTATCTATATTGTTATATCAGATGTTTACGAGTATCGCTATGGATGAGAACTATATCTGTAAAATTCATGACAAATGAAATGTAAACAAAAACTTTAGAGGTGTCAAGGGACACCCGGATGGAACGAAGTTCCTTTCGATTAATTAGTGAAGGAATAGTAGTAAAATTTTATTAATAAAATCAATTAAATTAATTAATTTCATTATTAAAAACTAATTATTTTTTTATTTTAATAATCGTCGCCACACCAAACTGTTCTATGCGAAATAGAAAGACAAAACGAAAATATCTTGACTTGCTTTCTGTGTGTGTGAGAGAGAGAGAGAAAGAGAGACACAAAGAAACATGCACACGCCGCACGGCTTACAACTATAGAAAAAAGTGTCGTTACAAATTTTGGTCTTAATTTTTTCCGTCTAGCTCCCTTTCGCAACGCGCGATGAGGAACTTCGTTCCAAAAAACTTTAGAGTAGACGACCGTTGTAGATAATTTGTATTGATCATATATTTTGGTCTGGGCGTTGTACTCGAAGATGCCCACACCATGCCTTGGAGAACAAGTTAAGCTGCCTGTCCTGGTTATTATCACATAACGTCTGCTAATTATCGTTAACTCTTAATAGGTAATTTGCTCTTATCCAATTAGATACGATTACGATCTTAGGGTTGCTGAGGTCGGATGGCAAACGCTCTGTATAAAAACGTACGAAGTGATTTACAAAAAGAGAAAAAACTGCCCCACAACAGCATTGCAACATTATATGTAGTAAGAGTATAACAAATTCTTTGATTACAGTGCACATGTTTGTTTAGTTCAAGTTTTATTTTTAATTTCATGACGGTGTGCAAAAAAGCATACGTCCGTCTGATGGTAAGCAGTAACCGCAACCTATAAGCCCTTGCGATACTTGAAGTATCACATGCGCGTTGACAACCCAAGTGACAGAAAGGAGGGTATGATAATGGGGGAAAATATGAAGGGAACAGAGAAGGTGGGATATTGGGCCTCCAGCGCTCTCACTCATCGCTTGAAACGCAACAGTACCTACTACAGCCGATTTTCTGTTAGAGGGTAGTACTGCCCCGGTCCAGCTGGTCCATTTGTGCTGGGAGGATCATTGCTTTGATACTACTACATTTTTCCAACTATGTAAAAGTCAGATTCGTCTTACTTAAGAACTTATACTTAGCGACTCTGTGTCATTCATAGCAAGATATTTAGCAAGAAAATTAAAACGAATGAGGTCAAAATATGGTGTGAAATTTATGAAGATTCATAATTTCAACAGAATTATAGTAAAGTAGAATTAGCATATATAAAAGGATTATCCCTTGAATTGCTAAAGTTACCGAGAAATTATTTATTTAGTTCAGAGTTTCAGAAATTTCGTTTAATACAAATAAATTGTAATCAAGTTCATAAGCAGACTTTATTATTTAACAAAAAATTATATGTTTTTATGTGACTAAGTTCGCAAACAAGCATACGACCCACTTGATAGTAAGTGGTTATGGTAGCCTATAACGCTAACGCTTGCAACACCATACATTTGTCATCTACAAATGTCAATCACGCGTTGCCAACCTTGGGCGGCTATAAAACTCTTTTACTAAGTAATTTCTACTGTACCGTAGTAGAAATTTCTATATATATAATAGTCTTTTAATGGAACTGCTTTGAAATAGAATATGTCAAACTGCGATGGTACGTACTTAGCCGGCCTCTTGCAATAAAAGGCCTCCACCAGTTACCACTACATTAGAGTAATTTCAAACTAGCGTTAAATTTAAAACATTATATGCTATGCGGTCGATTCGAAATTCGCAATTACACGCGCACTTTTTCGCGCTTCAAAAACCTTAGCTTCAAGAACCCGCGCAGAAGGGTCTATTTCATAATCTACGCTTGAACTTGTTGTGGCTAGTGTCCGTAGGACATTATTTAAAAATGATTACGGGCTTATACGAGGCTATAAGCACGTCAATGTTCATATGTGTGTGGTGTGCGTGTGGTAGAGGGGCGCCTATAGAGGGATCACTTACATAAGCTTCGAATGACAAACTTATACGTTGGTCTTTTACCACTCTTAGTCTTATTTCTCATTTATTATAGCGTAGGGACAGTGTACTTGTTTATTTTTCAAGGTAGATGCTGCTTAATTGCCTGTAATTGGCATGGCATGCACGTCGCTCAAATATCTCTTATTTTCGTAAAATGTCTACATTGTAATGGCAAATTTAATGTAAAATCATTGTTACATACTTGTAGATACCACTTAATTAGGAGGGTTGAATTTCGGTTACAAATCTTAATAAAGATTTCGGATTCCCTGGTTTCGTAAATACAATTCCTTTGTTAATATCGAATTGTTCTTGTGACAAGCTTTTCTCTACTCGCGTTGATTATATAAGTTCAACGAAAGGTGTGCCGTGCCTGGAGCAAATTTGAGTATTTCTAAAAAGCAGATGTCGCTATACGAGTGCTACTTAGAAAATGTACTTATATTTATAATGTTAAAGGAAAAGTGACTTTATTTATATAGTATATAGGTTTGATGTCGCTTACGTTACTAAATTTGGGGGGAAATTCAGAAGTAAAAGCCATTTTGTAGCGGCAAAATTTTGTGATGAATTTAGTTTGATGCCCAACTAGCTATTAAATTGTACTGGGTATCTTTTATGAAGTGTTATTTTGAAACACTCGTTTAAAATTGTGTGAAAATTATGGAGACGCATAAATAGAAGAATCCAGGACAATTTCCTGTTATACTTTGAAGGTTAGCATTCCTTGATAAGTAAATTGCTCTTATCCAATGAGTTACAGGTTCGACTTTAGGGTTGCTGAAGTCAGGTGGCAATCGCTCCGTGAAAAAACTAGTAATCTGTCAAATCTGGATAAGAGTAATAAGCAGACCCTGGGTACATAAAATACCGGGAATAATGCTAGGATGAAGAAGAAGATTTTGAAGATTAACATTCCATAATTCTGGAGTCCTTAATTGAATAACAAGTTAACAACAAGGCTCATTAAAATCGGTTCACAAACGGGTAGAGTATTGGAAAAATGGCATACACTTAAAGAATTAAGTTATTAAATTGATTGAAAATTTTAAGTAGTCCCCGACAAAAATATGTTATTCATCATTTTGTGGTGGCCGCCATCTTAGATTTTAAATTTACTATAGTGTATAGTATTCTACTTATCAAGCCCTTGCATTTGATATCTACATTGAGAGTTGTTAAAATATGTAATCCGCCATATTGTGGCTGTGGCCAAAACAACACAAAAAATATCGGACCATCCGTTAAGGAACACAAACACACACACACACACAGACACGTCAAACTTATAACACCCCGTTGTTTTTGCGTCGGGCTTAAAATTAATCAATAATAACAAGAATTACCGATACACATGCTTCGAATACATTTCAATGAAATCAACGATAAAATATATACGTAATGAATAAAAACGCAGATCAAAACTATTCATTAAAATAAAATAACAGTCTAGACTTTAAAATGCAGTAAATATTATGCAGGTACACGCTTTCGTTGATATCTCAAAAGAATTATAAATTTTTAAATTACAATAACTGCAGATAAAACCATATAAAACAGGAATACATTATGCATTTTTTTAACGAGTAACATAATCGTAACGAGTAAAAAGCAATATTTGTAAAAAATAATATATGAAATATTGAAATATGCATTATCATTTTCTTGCCGCTTTTTGAGAAAACATTTTGTAGCTTAGCAGTGATAAGTGCACAAAAAAACAGACAGACATATTGACAGACACATTTTAAATAAGTAAATTTCGTATAGATAGAGTCAATGGTCTCCGAGTAAAATGACTGTGACATACGGACGGACGGACGGACAGACGGACAGACGGACAGACGGACAGACGGACAGACGGACAGACGGACAGACGGACAGACGGACAGACGGACAGACGGACAGACGGACAGACGGACAGACGGACAGACGGACAGACGGACAGACGGACAGACGGACAGACGGACAGACGGACGGACAGACGGACAGACGGACAGACGGACAGACGGACAGACGGACAGACGGACAGACGGACAGACGGACGAACGGACGGACAGACGGACAGACGGACAGACGGACAGACGGACAGACGGACAGACGGACAGACGGACGAACGGACAGACGGACAGACGGACAGACGGACAGACGGACAGACGGACAGACGGACAGACGGACAGACGGACAGACGGACAGACGGACAGACGGACGAACGGACGAACGGACGGACAGACGGACAGACGGACAGACGGACAGACGGACAGACGGACAGACGGACAGACGGACAGACGGACAGACGGACAGACGGACAGACGGACAGACGGACAGACGGACAGACGGACAGACGGACAGACGGACAGACGGACAGACGGACAGACGGACAGACGGACAGACGGTCAGACGGACAGACGGACAGACGGACAGGCGGACGGACGGACAGACGGACATGACAAAACTATAAGGGTTCCGTTTTAGCCATGTGGCTACGGAACCCTAAAAATGATAAAATCAATTAATTAAAAGAACTAATTTTGGTTCTCTGCAATTTTGTTTTTCACTAAAGTCTGTAAATAATGAATTTCATAATTTCACTTCATTTATTATATTATGTAATATAGATACAGAAAAGATTTATCTTAACTGTAAATAGGTTGTATAGGTTGAAAAAAATATTTTTACTATTTTTTTGACATGTCAGTTGGCAAACAAGCGTTCGATAAGGTAACCATTCACCGCAACCTATGACCGCTTGCGATGATTAAAGTTTCAAATGTACGTTGCCAACCCAAAGCATAACGGGGAAGGAACTAGTAGGAAAAAAAGGAATGGAACAGGTGGCAGAGCGGGGCTGAGGTGCTCTCTTTCAACGCAACAGTACCCATACAGTTACTTAACGCCAATTTTCTGTGAGAGTGTTTTTTCTCCCCTGAATATACTATTAGACACCCGGCGTCCTGGGGAGGGACAACCGGGTTATGTGGGGTTCCATGACAAGGTGGAAACGTCATGGAGACCCACTAAAACCTCCTCGGTGGCCGACCTCAGCGTGTTTGTCATGTTAAGGGAACTCTCGCAGAACAAACGAAAGTGACCTGACAATCAGAGTGCTCCGATTGGTAGCGGAGCTCGGTCCCGTGGGGGCGAAAGAGGGTTGAAGCTGGTTTATGCTGATATGAAGAATGCTCTACTACCACTAAAACTTAAATAAAAAAAAAATTGATGTCCTTCTCAAGCTACCTAGTAAATAAATGAATAAACTTACCACAGATCTAACCAGCAGTTCAATTGTGAACCAAACGTTACAGATCAGTTCGATGTAGAAAAAGGCGACATGTGGCTGACCGTTGTCCTGCCACGGTCTCGATTCGATAATAGATGTTTTATTTTCCATATTATCTAAGTTGAGTTCATCGATCACTCGAAGATCTGGATGTGTCTTCAGACAGAAGCATAAGACAGATATGCAGATGAAGAACACCGATATAGCTGATATCACCTGGAAAAGAAATCATAATTTTAGTGAAATCTCTATAAATAAAATTTTAAAGTTCGTTTGTACAACATTGCAATACTCTTTTTTTTTATGTTAGAAGTTGGCAAACAAGCATACGGCCCACCTGATGGTAAGTGGCTGCCGCAGCCTATGAGCGCTTGCAGCACCATTAGTAGGTGCCACTCGCGCGTTGCCAACCTCGAGATATTAGTTCTTAAATCTCGTTCGCCCAGTAATTTCACTAGCGTACAATGCCCTTCAAACCGGAACACAGTAGTGCCTAAGCACTACTATTTGGCGGCAGAATATTGGACACTGCGGTGGTACCTACCTAGCCGGCCTCTTGCAACAAAAGACCTACCACCAGTGTGACTGATTGCACTGGTGGAATAATCTCTGTTGTGACAGAGGTTATCCCAACAGCGGGCGATGGGGTCGTCACATCCCGACGCCTTTACTTTTACTCAAAAAAGTGCTTCTAAATTGACTTGTAAAAGTGCTTATAGATACTTTTTTTCTGCCTTCTAAAGTTCGCGTTAAGTAGGGACTTAACGCGAACTTTTAGAATAAAAGAGGAAGAGGTAAGAGGAAAAAGTGCCAGATTCTCTCCCGTCAAGACGACACTAATTAACTCTACCTCCCGGTAACCTAGCAACCGTATGTTTATCCCTCGTGTGCTTTTTTTACCAGTTACTAAGAGTGAACTTTTCATCGCAATTTTTTATGGGAGCGGGAAATATTGATATCAAACGACGTTATGGCGCTGCGATAGCGTGCTGCTTTAAGCTCGGAAGAGATGTTGGTATTGACCATGCAGGCATATTTTCCGGTCTGGGTGAGTTTGTGCTTGTCCTTGTATATGTTTCCGGACCATACAGGATATAACCATCCTTATGGGGGTCGTTGAGTGTCTACCGTTTATTTATTATTATTTATTAAGACTAACAGCGAAGATATCCGGATTTAGCCAATATTATTAATTATTTTATTAATATAATATTATTTTGTTGACTATTTTTTTAGTGATCGTAAAACTATTTCATAATAATAATTAGTGATTACTATGAAATATAACGATTTATTTTGTCGAAACGATGTCTCGATGATTTATAATATTAATTCAAATAAGTCTTTATAATTTGTATCAATGAAGTAAATAGAACCATTCATTAATTGATGAAGTTCAAAATGATAAATCAAAATAATTGATAACAATTTAATTATAATTTGTGATGCATAAATTACGGAATTATCTGATTGATTGCGGGACTTCAATAATCTGTGACATGTAAATGAAAATGAAAGCCATGTATGTTAGTTTGTCTGAAATAATCTTTATAAAAGTTAACCTGATTTTAATGAAACGTTTTGTATTTAAATTCTAGTAAATTTGTTATCACAATAAAATGGTTACAGCTGGAAATATATTAATAAAACCACAAAAAATCATAAATTTTATCTGTTACTAGTTTTATGATGAACGATCGTATGCACAGAAAAAATATCTAAAAGCAATATGATCTCAATAACTCAAGTAATTCAAATGCTATTGAAGTTACACTTCTTTTGGCGCGTTAGGAAAAAATTATGAGAGTAAATTTTTGCGATGCGCGCGCACACCGTCACAAAAACCCGACACCTTGAAGTTAGCTATAGTGAACATTTTTTTTTGTGATATTTAAATAAACTTTATTTAACTAGATAATGCGTTATAATAAAACTTTCAATGTATTAAATACCTTTTTCTATTGTTAGTATAGTTTTTCTACAAACGTAGAATAAGGCGAGAGATAAAATTTTTGAAAATATTTTTATCTTGTTACGCCAAAGAAGTTTATATTCTAACGCGTGTACATAAGTACACACACACTTTTTCTATTCTTATTTAAGCCACAGGTTTGATTCCCATTCGGAGCAGATGTTTTGTTATAAATATTGTCTGTTTTGGTCCTGGCGTCGGTCCTCGTGGGTCTCCCCACCGTGCCTAGGAAAGCACGTTAAGCTTTAACTCTTGATACGTAATTTGCTCATATACCATGAGTTACTGGTTCGCTCTTTGACTTGAGGAGGTCAGATGGCAATCGCTTTGTGTAAGAACTACTAACCCATCAAATCAGGATAAGTCTATAAACAGACCCTGGGTAAATACCGGTAATAATGCTAGGTAGAAGAAGAGCTTAAAACTGATTATTTGTAAGAGCCATTTATGTTACAGTTGATATATTCAATTCCATAATCCTATCTTAAGAGACAGACGGAGTAAGACAGACCTGTGACATAATAACATTGAATTCAGCGTGAGGAAGATAGAAAATTCAATTTAAACATCTTGTACCAATAACGTTATGTCGCGTCAACGTCTATTCACATAAGATAATTACTATTTGAAATGGCTTTGTTTGTATGGAATCGTCTCCATGTTTGGAGCTGATGGAATAATTTAAAGGGCCGTAAAGTTTAAAGCGAAATGAACAAGAAATTTCGTTTTTTTTTTCTGTAATAAATTGTTCGGGCCTCTAGTAATAAATTGAAGCGCCTGGCAAAAGTATAGGAGCACGGCGTCCACAACCGTCGCTGCTTCATTATTACTAGAGGCCCGAACATAAATAAATAAACGCTACACACTCAACGGCCCCCATTAGGATCCAGTGTCAGGGGTCCGGAAACATACACTATGATAAAAATAAGGATACAAACAACTGCTATGAGCGTTAATCGAAACCACTGTGGCGTTTAAGGCAGACTCTGACGTGGTTTAAAGAATTATTATTTAGTTTATTTTACTACGCGAAACCCTTATTATTTTTCTTAAATAAAAGGAGCCTTAATTACTCCTTACATCATCAGCTATCTGCCATTAAAGTCGTTTCAAAATAGATCCAACCAACCTTTAGGAAAATTAGCCGAAGCAAACAGAAAGCAAAACAATTTTTTTTTGTTATGTACTGTTACGGAGAACCTTATCACCCAGGCATAAGGCTCAAAATCGCTCGCGACTCTCTCCGTCTATTTGGATCGTTAACCGTGAGTTCTAGAAAGATGTGTTCTCGAAAACTCGACGGAACTTTCTCGAACCCGTGTTCCTCACTATATAAGCGGTCTGGCGCGTCGACCATGTCATTTAGTTCTGAGCGACGAGCGAAGAAAGTACAAACGATACAAGTGATCAAGTGCGATAACTAGTGACCTCGGTTATTCTTCTGAACTACGATTGACCTGTGATTTGTGTCACACTGGTGGTAGGTCTTTTGTTACAAGAGGCCGGCTAGGTAGGTACCACCGCAGTGTCAAATATTCTGCCGCCAAATAGTAGTGCTTAGGCACTACTGTGTTCCAGTTTGAAGGGCACTGTACGCTAGTGAAATTACTGGGCGGACGAGATTTAAAAACTAATATCTCGGGGTTGGCAGCGCGTGAGTGGCACCTGCTAATGGTGCTTCAAGCGCTCATAGGCTGCGACAACCACTTACCATCAGGCCATATGCTTGTTTGCCAATTTCTAACATAAAAAAAAATTGTTCTGTGATCGAGAATATCTCATTAAAGTCTAATTTATAGCCATCAAGTGTTTATTCCAAATCCGTGAACCCTAACAATATAATATGGGCAATTAGTGAAAAGGTTTAGTTTTGAAAATATACACTCCAATTTTATTATTCGCAAAGATAATTAATCATTAGCCTGGCTTTCACTGGAATAATTTTCTTAACAAAATATTTGAACTTTTCTATTATCCTAACTTGAAATCTACCGATCCAATTACAACTGACCGGTTGAAGTGAGGTCTAAGACCGTAATTGAATAGTCTAATGTTTATATGTGTATGTATGTAAGTATTTGTTTACCACGATGATGAGAAACCATTTTGATAAGAAACCGTCACCGCAACCTATGAGCACTTGTGATACCAGAAGTATTACATGCGCGTTGCCAACACAAGGGATAGGAGGGAAAAATTACTTTATTACTTTACTCCGATTTTCAGTAAGAGAGTCCTTTCCCAGTCGAGCCTGCCCATTTATGCTGGAAGAAGCATGGCTCTACAACTACAGAAGCTATGTTGACCTAAGAAAAATTCTAATATTAAAATATCAGGTTTGATACCTATTATTATCTAATCCGAAAGGAAAATAATATTAAAGAATATAAAACTTTTTTCTATTGTTTAGAACCTAAGGTCTGTTATTATAAAAATCGTTTTTAACATCATCTTATTGTACCATGGTCAATAAAGTGTTTTACTTGTTGGAACAAAGTACGCGTCTAATGGTTGGTGCGAAATCGTCAAATAACGAAAGACCGTATGTTGTGTGTATGTGTGCCTGTGTGTATCGAGCCTACTATATGTAAATGAGCAAGTAAGTACGCAGTCAGATACGCAATACTCTCTCTCTCTATCCCTGTCTCTTTTTAATTTACATTACATTCGTTCTTGAAAAAAAACTTAAGGAACTTTGTTCCTGACGGGGGTCCCCGACCGCCCAATATTTGCAAAATTTGTTATTTTTTTTCTATAACAATTTATATCCTAAATATAAAAAAATGCGAAAAAAAACGTTTGTCTGCTAAACAAATTTCTGTTCAAAAAAATCAGCTTTGGCCGACAGGAAGCTACACCATCAATCATAGTTATTCTACCGCGGTCCATATTTCTCATCCGATGGTCTAAGTTATAAGCGAATCCCCAATACTAACAGAAATGGTCACACGTGATCACCTGAGTGGCAGGATTATTCAATTCAATTCTTGAATTCCTTCCAGTTATGCCATTTGAGCCAGATTAAAATCAACCAACAGTAGTGTCAAATATTCTGCCGCCAAATAGTTACTTGTGCTTGGGCACTAATGTGTTTTCGTTTGAAGGGTACTGTAGGCTAGTGAAATTACTGGTTGGAGGAGATTCAAGAACCAATATCTAGCAACGCGTCAGTGGCACCTACTAATGGTGCTGCAAGCGCTCATAGGATACGGCAAGCGGTTACCATCAGATGGGCTGGCTGCTTGCCAACTTGTAACATAAAAAAAAACAAAATGTAAAGCTAAGAGTGGATAACAAATTTTATATAGAAATCACTTACTATACGAACATGACCGCTACCTTCTTTATTTTAGACCACATACAATTATTACCAACACAATTTGTCAAATGATTGTCATGCGCAAATATACACTGAATACACAACAGTGGACGCAATGTTTGTTATTTTCTAATCAAAATAATTGCCTTCAAACTACATAAACTGTTATTTATTCATGTTGGGAGTTAGTTTATTGTCCACAATTTATTCCGCAATTATCAAATACAGTCATATCGTTTTGTATGTATGAAGCTTATAATAAAAATAAATAAACGCTACACACTCAACGTTCCCCATTAGGATAATTAAATCCTATGTCGGTCCGGAAACATACACAAAGACAAGGACAAACACACCCAGACTAGAAAACATGCCTGTATTCCACCAAATGTGAACCTATCAAGACTAAGGGATTATTATCACACGCTATGTGATAAAAATCGGGACTGACAACTTGACGTGCTCTCCGAGGCATGGTGAAGAGAACCGGAAGGACAAACTCCCAGTCCGAAACAGATGTTTGTAAGGTGAATACAAACTTCTCCGAGTCGAACCCACGAACCGTGGCGTTTAATGCAGGTGCGCTACCGCTGCGCCACAACATAAAAACTGTACGGTTATACGAAACCCTTTATGGGCGAGTCCGATGCGCACTTGTGTTGCATTTATGATGTAAGAAAATATTGAATATTAAGAAATCTACTTGAGTATACTTACAGGATGAGACTAGTGATCCATAAAAATATTGGTAATTGAATTACTATTCACTTCAAGATTCGAAACTCCTCTTTCAATTGAAACTAATTAAAAGGTATCCCAGGGTTTAGAAACTTTCTATTTTAAAATCACCAGATAGACAGTTCTTTTCCGGACTTAATTTGTAAGATTTAAAAGGACGATTTTATTAAAAGAACGATACGAGAATTGACGTACCTATTTATTATAGAAAAGAAATAGATGTTTCTTGAAATAACTCTTTTGATTCTACTTACGGTGGCAAAGGAAGTATTTTTATGAAAAGCAGATGAATAAAACCATTTGTTTACCAATAATACTAGAAGTTACCACGCGTTACAATGATAATATCTTAACGGCTTAACGGATTTAATTGAAATTTGGAACAGATATAGACTGTTATCTGGATTGAGACAAAGGATACTTTATATCCCGGAAAAATGTTAGGTTCCTGTGAGATTATAAAATATATACATGATGTATTCAATTGAAATTCGGTATGGACGTGTCTTATGGAACATTATTTACGTATAAATGACTAGCTTCTGCCAGTGGCTTTGCCCACGTAAAAAACGATTTTAATACCATCTTTAAAGGCGTCGGGATGTGACGACCCCATCGCCCGCTGTTGGGATAACCTCTGTCACAACAGAGATTATTCCACCAGTGCAATCAGTCACACGGGTGGTAGGTCTTTTGTTGCAAGAGGCCGGCTAGGTAGGTACCACCGCAGTGTCCAATATTCTGCCGCCAAATAGTAGTGCTTAGGCACTACTGTGTTCCGGTTTGAAGGGCATTGTACGCTAGTGAAATAACTGGGCGAACGAGATTTAAGAACTAATATCTCGAGGTTGGCAACGCGTGAGTGGCACCTACTAATGGTGCTGCAAGCGCTCATAGGCTACGGCAGCCACTTACCATCAGGTGGGCCGTATGCTTGTTTGCCAACTTCTAACATAAAAAAAAAAATAATCAGCAGTCTAAAATATAAGTTTCAAGCTTCTAACTCTAAAAATGACGAAACTTCCACAAAACTTTTCATCCCCCTTTCAATCCCTTACAACTCTTTTTTCTATGTCCTTTCTCAGGCTCGAGACTATCTGTGTATCAAATTTCATTGAAATCGTTTGTGTATTTTCGGTGTAAAAGCGCGACAGACAGAGAGAGTTACTTTCGCATTTATAATATTAGTATGGATAAGGATTTATTTCTTCCTGTACCTAATTAATGTAAATTTTATAAGAACTCCTTCACTGTCGGAGCGACGAAATTATGGAATAGTTTACCTCTCCATATTCGCCAAGCTAAATCTTTAGAAATTGTTAAAAAAGCGGTAAAGGATTATATATCGGAAGAAAATTAAGATGACGAATACATATAATTATATTTATTAGTTTATATGTTATATTTATTTTATATAATTATTTATGTATTGTGTTTATGTAGTAATGTGTACTTATTCGTATGTATATATTTTATATGTAGTTGCACCACCTACCCTATGAGTAGCATCTTTCCTAGCCCAAGGTTGTCTGGAAGAAATCGCTGATAAGCGATAAGACCGCCTGTTGTACATTTTTTTCTCTGTTATTGATAATTATTGTATTCTTTGTATCTTTTTGTGGTGTACAATAAATAATAAATAAATAAATCTGAGATAACCACGGACGAAGTCGCGGGCAGATGCTAGTACATATATAAACATCAAAATAGTACCAAACAAACTATAATTTCAAACTAAGCCATAACTCTGTACTGTTCGTTGTACGTCGTACATTTCAAACTGCAATTCCACTGCGGAAAAAATATCTACAATCTTCCTTTGCGACAAACAGACTACAGAATGATAGTTTTGAAATCCAAACGAAATGTTACTATAAACTTTTTTTTGAGTTTGATGAAAGCATGCAGTTGAATATGCTGTGCACTCTGTTTTTAACCAACATTAAAAAGAAGGAGGTTATCATGGTCATCATTTGTTATTCGGTTACTGGGAATAGGAGTGGAGGGGTGAGAAGGGAAAGAT
Source organism: Hestina assimilis (assembly GCA_023373885.1). Lineage (NCBI taxonomy): Eukaryota > Metazoa > Arthropoda > Insecta > Lepidoptera > Nymphalidae > Hestina > Hestina assimilis. The sequence continues at coordinate 14,536,632 of CM041754.1, read as the reverse complement.
GGAAGGGAACAAAGGGCATAAGAGATTGGGCCTCTAACGGCCTCACTCATCAAAAAAAAAAATTAAAAAAAAATCGTAACGCAGCATTACCTACTGATACTGATACTTACGCCGATTTTCTGTGAGAGGGTACTATTAGTAGTACTATCCCAGTCGAGCCAGCTTATTTGTGGCCGAGAGAAGCATAGCTCTACTACAGTGATAATATAGGCACAAAAATTGCGATTTGGGGATTTTGGCAATAATAAATAATAAATAAATAAACGCTACACACTCAATGGCCCCCATTAGGATAGTGATATCCTGTGTCCGGAGTCACACCCAGACCGGAAAATATGCTTGCATGGTCAATACAAACATACTATGCTCCGAGCGGGAATCGAACCCGCGACCTGTGGCGTTTAAGGCAGGTTCGCTACCGCTGCACCACAACGTCGTCAATGACCACAAATAGCCACCAGAACTACTCAAAACCAATAAATATTTCACGGGTTGCAATACAATTATCGGTAGTTTAATATGGTTAACGAACGAATTCCTAACTCAAAAGGTTAAAACTTTTGTTTACAAAAACCTTATGTTCTACTTAGTCAGCGTTAAGTAGAAAAAAGTAAAAGTCTTCTTCCCAGCGGTATACCTGGTGTTTTTATTTACTCAGGGTCTGCTTATAACTCTTATCCGGATTTTACAGTTTAGTAGTTTTTACACAGGGTGATTGCCCTCTGACCTCTGCAACCTTAAGGGCGAACCAGTAACTCATTAGATAATAGCAGATTACCTATCAAGAGTTAACGATTATTAAAAAAGTTAATAAAAGTAAAAAGGTTTAATTTTTGCTTTCATAGTTTTGAATTCGGTATTCTTTTATTCTTTTCAAGTTCCACATACAAATGAGGTCAACAATTTCTTTTATTTAATTTTTTTTAAATATAAATTAAAAAGATTTTCATGGTTCGCTTAACCGATTCTTCATGCCAATTAATCACTTCCAACTCGCTGACGGCGACAACAACTTGACACGACTTCAAAAATTCTTCAACTTCGAAAGGAAAATTATAATCGCGAAGGACGAGTCATTGAAAAACAATTAGTGACACTTTGTGAAACGGAAAGTTTTCAAACCGTTAAAAATAATTTTAAGACTTTTTAAAGGAAAAAGAAAGAGACTTGACACCGTTGTGGCGTTATTGGTAGAGAGATCTTACAAATATCTGTTTCGGTCTGGGCGTTTGTCCCCCCACCGTGACTCGGAGAGCACTTGAGGCTGTCGGTCCCCGTTGTTATCACATAACGACCGATAATAATTGTTAACTATGACTTAGTTACTTCTTCGCCCTTAGGGTTACGGAGGTCAGATGGTAATCGCAATGTGTAAAAACTAGTAACCTGTCAAATCCAGACAAGAGTAATAATCAGACCCTGGGTAAATACTCATAATACCGGGATAACCAAATTAATGAAAAATATAACTGATGATTTCACTTAAAGAAAAATCATTATCCCCTTAGGAAAAAATTACGAGCATAACACCATTTTCAGCATTTTCTTTTTAAAGTTGGTATTTATTACACATTTTTCCTTCCAATGAAGAAACGGATTTTCCAAATCGGTTCATAAATTACGGAGTTAAAATATTGGCCAATAAGATAGTTAACCACTTCATAAAGAATACTTTCTAAGAACGAGGGCTTAAACGATGATTTTCTTATATTTTCTTATATAGTGGTATTATAAAACCAGCTTGAATACTTGGAACACTTGGAGCAAAGAAACAATACAAGCCGAGAAAATTCGTTTTCTTTGTCTTTTTACAAAGCCTCGTTATACTATAAAGCGCGTTTTAGCGTTGATAACTGTTTTTAATTTCTGGTTTTCTTTTACCTGCAAACGCCAAGCTTTAATACCTTGACCTAGCAGATTTTTATAGCAAGACTAGCTTCTGCCAGCGGCATCACCCGCGTGAATAACGATTTTAATTACAACCTCCACTCACTTCAGGGGTAGAATTTCAGAAAATGTTAAAACACGTGTATCTATACCAATAATGAATTCAAAATTTTTTGAATAAAATCGGATTGAGTTTCCAAACATGTGTCAAAATAAAATGTAATTTTAATCAAAAGCACTAAGAAGTATTGATACCAACGTCGAAGCAAATCACCGTTTAAATAACTTTCTAATCCCATTAGGAGATGAATTTCAATAAAATATAAAATACGTCTTACATCAATTCTGTTAAAAATGGTTTATGGAAAATTGGAAGTAGATTGGACCAAAGAATCACTTTGCCCCATACAAACTTTGCCCTCCCTTTTCACCCCCTTGGGAGTAAAATTTTGGAAAATGGATTATCGGAGGCCTACGTCATACAAAAAACACACCTTACAAGGGTCAGGTTTTTTTTTCATTCCGAAAAAAAAAACAAGGGTCAGGTCATCTGTCAAGATCAAGTTTCAGATCAGCGGTTTATAGGCTGTGCGTTGATCCGTCAGTTCAGGAGACGCTCATAGCCGAGTGCACCCGCTGATCGGTAAACGATCGGTAGGTTAAGCAACTTTAAGCGCGGTCAGTCACTAGATGGGTGATCGCATAGTGGTATTTCTACCGAGCGTCTCCGTGCTTCGGAGGGCACGTAAAAGTCGGTCCCGGCTGTTGACAATTTGACAACAGTCGATAAGTCAAGTCAGAGGCCTACGGGCGACCTGAACAACTCTGACACTAGGTTGACCACTAACCAATCGATAAGAAGAAGATCCGTCAGTCATTAAGGACAAAGCATTTTATATGCATAGAAGAAGATAGACCATTATAAAAAGGTTACACTCAACGATTGTATTATTTATGAAATTTAAATATACAATAAATTTTGGAATATCCCTTAAAGTTAGTATAAGGTCTTATTTACGGGTCATGTAGTAGTAAGCAGTTTTCAAAAGATTGTCTCGTCTCATTACCTTCACAGATGATAGGAGGGTTGGTTTAATTTTCGGCCAAAGTGTTTCGGTTCAGCGCTGAACTACGGCCGGTTTAATGACTTGGAAATAAAGTTAGTATTTTGAATGATTATAAATACAAATGATATAAAATTCAAAGGCGTCGGGATGTGACGACCCCATCGCCCGCTGTTGGGATAACCTCTGTCACAACAGAGATTATTCCACCAGTGCAATCAGTCACACTGGTGGTAGGTCTTTTGTTGCAAGAGGCCGGCTAGGTAGGTACCACCACAGTGTCCAATATTCTGCCGCCAAATAGTAGTGTTAAGGCACTACTGTGTTCCGGTTTGAAGGGCATTGTACGCTAGTGAAATTACTGGGCGAACGAGATTTAAGAACTAATATCTCGAGGTTGGCAACGCGTGAGTGGCACTTACTAATGGTGCTGCAAGCGCTCATAGGCTGCGGCAGCCACTTACCATCAGGTGGGCCGTATGCTTGTTTGCCAACTTCTAACATAAAAAAAAAAATTAAAAAAAAATACCGTGTTGTGTTTTACTTCAATACGAGTTAATTTCGATTAAATTTGCAAAAAAATAAAAACATTTTTCTTGATATTTGCTGTCTTGATATGATAGAAAAGTTTGCATTAAAAGTTTCAGACTTATTAAGATCTTAGACCAGATTTAGAAGGTTTAACGACCAACAAATTTGATACTCGAAAATCGGGGTAGCAAGCATAATTGCATCAGAAATGTGTTAGTTTGAAATCAAATATCTGCTACATTCTGAACCGAAATTGCTCGGGAAATAGCGATATATAGCGAATATCATGCTGTAAATAACATGATTATTTCGATTTGACCAACCTTGACTGTAGGATTGATAATCGTACAGAACATATAATAACCTATGATCAATATTTTGTAAATTATTCAATTAAGATATATCACAGAAATGCTAAGCTAGATATGGGCAGGAGGTACTCTTCGCGGTTGTGCGGAAACATAATGCCATTTACCCAGTATAAAGTTTCAATAGCTGTATTCCGTTAACGAGGGAGTCACGGGTTCGATCCTGAACCCCTGGGGCTATTGTCTTACCCACTCTTAGTGCAAGCTTCGAGCATATTTAGAGGGGCAATATGAATATTACTAATGCCTTGAAAAATCATTGCTAATATTATTTTTTTCAATAAAAAAACTATGCTTATAGCTCGTTGGCGCAATCTTGCATTCTGCATATGAGGACATTGTAGTTCTTTCTACCGCTAAGGATTGAAGACTTCAGATGGATCTTACTTTTTTAAAGTATATTAGCAATGCTATATATATAATATATAATACATAATATATAACACACAATATATAATATATAACATAAAATGTATAATACATAATATATAAGAGTTTTGGGATTTGGAAGTTTAATTATTTTATTAATCTACCTTTTTATATAATTATTCCGTATTTTAGATTTATAGAAAATGCTTTAATTAATTATTTAAAAGAAATAAAAACATTTGGAGTAGAATTGGCGAACACTCACCAAAAAAATCTAACTTCAGTCAGCGATATCTCGAAAACTAAGCAACATATCGAAAAAAATTTTACATACTTTTCGTCTTATTTTATTGAGTTCTACGAGGAACCATCATAAGATCTTGGCTCTATACGAACATTGATATTCCGCTTTGAATATCTTTGCTTCTGCGGAACCCATATTAAAATAATGTACCCTATGTCACTCTCGCAAATGAGACGAATCTAATGATACCCCGTAAGTCGAAATCCGTCCAAGTCTTTAGTCGTAAGGCGTCACAAAGAAATAGACATACATACATACATACATACATACATACATACATACATACATACATACATACATACATACATACATACATACATACATACATACATACATACATACATACATACATACATACATACATACATACATACATACATACATACATACATACGCTCGAAAAACATTACCCTCCGGCAGTCGGGTAATAAGGTACCCTATGTCACTCTCACATTTGAGACGAATCTAATGTTACCCCATATGTTGTAATCCGTCCAAGGGTTTAGCCTGTAAAGCGTCACAAAGAAATAGACATACATACATACATAAATACACAATAATAACAAATTCAATACATAAATAAACATTACCCTCCGGCAGTCGGGTATATAACAATATACATTAGTCAGTAAGGAAAATATGTAAAAATATGTAAAATAACTTTTTAGTAGAATAAAGGCTTTATTTATTTCTTTATATGGTGAGTTATATATCCTATTCTATTCAAATTACTACAAGTGAAACTGTAAACCGGTAGCGTTGAGTCAGTTTGGTTTAACCAAAATTAAATTCCATTTGTAAGTGATATTAATTAGCTTGGATCAGTATCAACTAGAGTTAGAGCTTTAGACCTGGCTTCATGCTACCCGATATGAATATTGTACTATGAATATTGTATGTTAGGTTAAAGTCTTAAGTTAGGTTAAAGAATTTAACGGCATCGGGCCATCAATCACACTGGTGGTAGGTCTTTTGTTGCAAGAGGCCGGCTTGGTAGGTATCATCGCAGTGTCAAATATTCTACCACCAAATAGTAGTGCTTAGGCATTACTGTGTTCCGGTTTGAAGGGTATTAAGGGCAGGTAGGCTGAAATTACTGGGAAATGGAGATTGAAAAACTAATATCTCGAGGTTGGCAACGCGTGAGTAGCACCTACTAATAGTGTTGGGCGCGCTCATAGGATACGGCAACCGCTTACCATCAGGTAACATAAAAAAAAATCAATAAAATATTTATTCTATATGGAAACGACCGTTCATGAAATACAAATTCATTTTATTAGGTTCTCTGATATATTTGGTTATGAATTATTCATAAAGTCTATTGTTTTCATTATTGATTGACGCGACAATTTCGCTTTCGGTCATGCATATAAAAATGATTTTGTTTACTAGTTAAAAATGGTATTTTCTATGACATTTTTGGGTCGAAACAGTTTTTAATCTATCAGTTTTACAGGTAGTATGTATGAGTGTTCTGAGGAATTGTTTGGATTGATCCCGCCGGTAGAATTTCACCATCGGACATCGCGACAAAACTCTAAGTTCCATCCATACCACCTCGATGTCGGGAAATCCACAACAGCGCGATTTAGAAGGCATTTTCTTCCTCGCACAACCACTCTGTGGAATCAACTTCCGCCGGCGGTCTTTCCGAACCGATACGACTTGGGAACCTTCAAGAGTAGAGCGTATTCTTTCCTTAAAGGTCGGCAACGCGCCTGCATGCCTTCTGGTGTTGCAGATGTTCATGGGCGGTGGTGATCACTTTACATCAGGTGAGCCTCCTGCCCGTTTGCCCCCTCTTACATACATAAAAAAAAGTCTTCTTGCTAATAACAATATAATCATAATAAACGCTACACACTCAAGGATTGATATCCTGTGTCGGGGGTCCGGACGCTCTTAGTTGGGTGCGCTCACTGACAGGTAAGCGATCGGTAGGTTTACTTTCGGCGCGGTCAGTCACTAGATGGGTGATCGCATAGTGGTATTTCAACTCAGCATCTCCGCGCTTCGGAGGGAACAACAAACCCATACCGGAACACATGCCTGTATTGTCAATACCAACATCTGCTTCAAGCGGTAATCGAACCTGCGACCTGTGGCGTTTAAAAGTACCGCTGCGCCACAAGTGATTACCGCCGCCCATGAACATCTGCATCAGATGGAATTCAAGTGCTGTCTGACCTCGAAATGTGGCTGACGAGCCAATTCAGTCAGTTCAGTTTTACACCATAGTACGGTGCTACCGAGGCGGAAATTTAAGTCTTATCAGCAAGGGCCACGACCAGGATATGAGAATATAAATATATTAGAATTTTCTTTATACATATGTATCCTCGTGAAGTTTTTCTTCACCCTTCGGTTAAATTCTACGTTTTTTACCTACTGGACCATGCTTTCTAACATGAATACAAAATACAACATGTTCATCAAAGAAAGAGTAAACATCAATCGTATAGCCGACGTCTGACTAGATTTCGGCGAAAGTAGAATATCTTTACGCATAAATTTAATGCGCTTGTCTTGGCATGCTCATTTTGTTGGAATGCCTCATTTTTAAGGCGTCGGGATGTAACGATCCCATCGCCCACTGTTGGGATAACCTCTGTCACAACAGATATTATTCCACCAGTGCAATCAGTCACACTGGTGGTAGGTCTTTATTGCAAGAGGCCGGCTAGGTAGGTACCACCGCAGTGTCCAATATTCTGCCGCCAAATAGTAGTGCTTAGGCACTACTGTGTTCCGGTTTGAAGGGCATTGTACGCTAGTGAAATTACTGGGCGAACGAGATTTAAGAACTAATATCTCGAGGTTGGCAACGCGTGAGTGGCACCTACTAATGGTGCTGCAACCGCTCATAGGCTACGGCAACTACTTACCATCAGGTGGGCCGTATGCTTGTTTGCCAACTTCTAACATAAAAAAAAATGCCGAGCCAAATTTTGGCATTGTGCAGAACTGCGCCGCATCTACGTATCTGCGCGCAAAGTATTGTCAGTAGTGATTCTTATCAAATAATTTAAGAAATGAGAATAAGTGTGCATGTACCAGAACCTTTCTCTCGTGCCACTTTTGTAAATATCATGCGTTATTATTATTGCAAACATCTATAGATATTAGTCACTGTATGCATTTAATAAAAAACTAACACACGAAACTATTAGGACGTCAAAAGTATATATTTTAAAACAGTTAATATTTCCAGAGTATTTTTTTATCAGCTCTACGATTGAAACGTTATTTGTATTTTTTTTCTTGTGGTGTGGGATAATGTATAAATAAATACTAGAACACTTTATATAGTAATTAAAATCCTTTCGATGGTTTGATCGTGAGTGTCCCGTATTCTTTTTAATTTATAAAAGATTTCTTATGCGACCAGGTTGATAATCACCTGACGGTAATGTTGTAGTATTCACTAGTTACATGATTCTCCAATACGAAACACAGTTATGCAAAACACAGTATTGCTTTTTGGTAGAATATCTGACACTGCGGTGGTACCTACCTTGGCGATAAAGATCGGATACATCTCTATATATATATTGTGAGACACCGTTGTGGCGTTGTGGGTAGCGAGTCTGCCTTTAGTCTCGACGGTTGCGGGTTCGATTCCCGCTCGGGCATATGTTTGTTAAAATTTCTGTCTCGGTCTGGGCGTTTGTCCGTGTGGGTCTCCCCACCGTGCCTCGGAGAGCACGTTAAGCTGTTGGTCCCGGATATTATCAATAACATCTGATAATAATCGTTAACTCTTGATAAGTAAATTGCTCTTATCCAATGAGTTACTGGTTCTCCTTAGGGTTGCGGAGGTCAGATGGCAATCGTTCTGTGTAAAAAAACTAGTAACCTGCCAAATCCGGATAAGAATAATAAGCAGATCCTGGGTACATAAAAATACCGGGAATAATGCTAGGATGAAGAAGACATCTATATATATCTGTTGTAATGTTCATATTTAAATGAAAATCATAAGAGTCTACTTAAATATGTAACAAGAGTATGCACTTGAGGTAACATCACTCGATTCGCTCGTCAGATTGAATCCGAGACTAAGCCGCTTGATATATTCGACTGTTGTAGAAGTTTACTAAATCCAAAATAAATATTTAACGTGATCTAAATTTCTCACGGATTACTCGTGTTCGAATAATTTAATTTATGAGACATAGCTACTGTTGTTTCTGTAGAAAATACCATTTTGGTATATGATCACTTTCTAAAATATAAGAATAATACCTGCATAAGCTATTTTTTTTTAGGATAACTCATCATTATCAATATACATTAATATAATACTTACGACGACTAACTAGTGATTGCCATCTGACCTCTTTGGATAAGAGCAAATAACCTATCAAGAGTTAACGATTATTATCAGATATTATAATTCTCCTTATTCTTATCGAGTGGTTTTAGTGGCCAACCTAGTGTCAGAGTTGTTCGGGTCGCCCGTAGGCCTCTGACATGACTTATCGACTGTTGTCTAATTGTCAACAGCCGGGACCGACTTTTTACGTGCCCTCCGAAGCACGGAGACGCTCGGTTGAAATACCACTATGCGATCACCCATCTAGTGACTGACCGCGCCTAAAGTTGCTTAACCTACCGATCGTTTACCGATCAGCGGGTGCACTCGGCTATGAGCGTCTTATCAGATATTATGATAACAACCGGGAAAGTATAACGTGTCCTAGGCATAGTAGGAAGACCTGCAAGGACAAACACCCAGACTGAAACAGATACTTATATATACAAACATCTGCTGTGAGCGGTAATCAAACCGCGACCATCGAGGCTCAATTGTTAATTTCAGAAGCGTAGTTAAAAAGGCTATTATCAGACAATTTTTAGTATTGAATGTTATTATTATTTATTTTTATTATTTTTCTCAGATATTTTTGTATTACCATGTAATACGATTTGCTCTTTTACTTTTTCTTCATCCTAGTATTATTCCCGGTATTTTATGTACCCAGGGACTTCTTATTACTCTTATCCGGATTTGACAGGTTGCAGTTTTTACACGGAGCGATTGCTATCTGATAACCGCAACCCTAAGGGCAAACCGGTAACTCATTGGATAAGAGCAATTTACTTATCAAGAGCTAACGATTATTATCAGATGTTATGTGATAACAACCGAGACCGATATCTTAACGTGCTCTCCGAGGCACGATTGGGAGACCCACAGACAAACGGCCAGACCGAGACAGAAATTTAACAAACATCTGCCCGAGCGGGAATCGAACCCGCAACCGTCAAGAATAAAGGCAGCAGACCTACAACACCAAAACGGTTACACGACCTGCTTATTACTGTTATTATATTGTAACCCTTTGCATTTAGGCCCGAAACCGTAAAAGACAGAGAGACACACAGAATTACTATTTAATAATTATGTAAACCTTTCAGGCATGGAAAATATGAATGAAAGTAATCGCGAGAAAGCCAGCCTCACCGTAACGCCTAAGTTATTGAACAAATACGGATTTTAGGATGGGTATTTTTAACATCATCAAATACCCTATAATATAACCTATAAAATAAAGATAAGCAACTAATTTTGAAGAGGAAAATATATCTTACGCTTTTTTTCTGGAGTATTTTTCTACAATCTCAAATTTGGCTTGAAGCCCATAAGACCGGAGATTGGGGCGAATTTATTTTGCAAACTTTAAATCACTGCGACAAATTCAGCGCTTGCGAGAAATGCAATTAGATTTCCATGATCTTAAATGAAATCTCAGTTACAGCACAATGGTTCTGGATGTCAGATAATTTGAATTAAGTTATTTTTTAATAAAATAGTTTTCTATTTATATCTTCCAACTAGTGCACCTCTACAATACTTACTGAAATCTAAAGGTAAGGTGCTAGAAGTGGCTGATGGGTTATGACCATTTTTTTTTTTAAATCTTTATTTAATTAAGGGGTTTTTTCAGTACAGAAGATGTCACCCCTATTATTGTTTACAGAAAGAAAATAAGGTTATGACCATGTCGCCAATTGTGACTTATGAGCCACGAGATGTGCGAGCATGCAATAGTGTCGTTAATTTGCTTTGCTTACATTAGGTATGTAAGATAACCTAGCCAGTATGTTGCATTAAAAAGCCTACCACTATGTACAATCAAATAGAAAACATTTAACTAATTTAGGCTTAGTAAGGTAAATACTTGGCAAAGCGCTCTGAGATCAGATAAAAATAACTTTTATTATTTCACTAAACTATTGAAAAAAAATTAATAAATCTAAAGTAAGGCATACTATTTCTCACTAGACCCACAAATTTGAAACTATGCAAGAACTTGAGAACCATATAAGAATAAATAAATACAATAAAATTTCTCCAACTTACGAATTATTAAATACATAATTTCGTTTTAACTGTTTTATACAACTAGTTTTAAAAGTTTAAAAGTTTAAGTCTGTGTGAAAAACTATAAGAAATTGGCAGCATGCCGTACCATGTATTATAAATAAGTTGGCTTTGAATACAGGATTATTTTGGCAACTTAGCACACTATTTGCTTATTTCATCAAATATTCAATTCTTTTACATTTTCTTTTAGACTTAAAGGGTAAATGTAGGTACGTAAAAGAGTGATTTCTGGAAAAAGAAAATGCTTTAGGAGTCTTTGACTTCTAAGAGCGGTAGAAAAATACTTTTTAGTCTATAAATTTATTTTTATTTTAAAGTTTTGAGACTGCTGCTCTTAACTGTACTTTAGATACATCAACAATATTTTACTATTTAGATTCAAGAAATAAAAATCGAAGACTGCCCAAACACATTAAGTGCAATAATATTCCGCTAAGCAAATGGGTCCTCAATTTTATTGTCTCAAAATTGTTTTAACTTCAAGAACACTTCCGTTACTACACAGAAATATTTTGCAATAATATTGTGACATAAAGTTGTCTTGCGTTTTTATATCTGGCTGTCCTACTTAGGAGTTAGAGGATGAGGTCGTAATAGGTAATACTTGGTAGTGCTATCTAAGGCGTGGTACTTGAAAGGGCACTTTGAGTTGCACCGACGCGATCTACGGAGTTCTCGGAGCACCCAGACTTATGCCGAGGAAGACAACTGAGGGAGCTTTAGTGGGCATGATAGATATAAAGACTCTTAATCTGATAATTAATACTGAATTGAGGCTTACTTTAATTAAAACAGTTTGAGTTTAAAATTAATTGAATTGTCGCAGTTATTATTCCTATGATAAATAAACGCTACATACTCAACACACAGTAATAAAGACACAGTGATAAAGACAAACACACCTAGACCGGAAAACATGGCTATATGGTTAATACAAAGATCAGCTCAGAGCAGGTTCGCTACCGCTGCGTCACAACGTCGTCACTAAAATGAAATAAACTTCAGTAGTATAGAAATTAAAATATACCTTTGCAGCTGGTGAACTGGACGGCTCGTCAAATAGCGCCCAGACCTTGGGCTTGAGTCTCTGCCATGCACCCAATTCACCACTAATATATGCCTCTTCATAACCGAAGAGTCTAGCAATTTCTTCCTCCGAAGGCTTTTCACTGTCGATATCCAACTTATCCAGAATTGCCAGGGTATTCTGAGAAAAGAGAAATAAACGTTAAAATTTTACTCATAACTATTTTCCTTCCTAGCATTAATCCCGATTTGACCAGTTTTATTTATCCGGATTTGATAGGTTACTAGTTTTTACATAGAGCGATTACCATCTGATCTCCGTAACCTTAAAAGCGAAATAGTAACTCATTTGATAAGAGCAATAAATATATGAAGAGTTAACGATTATTATTATGAGATTCTATAATTATTATGATAACAACCGACAGTTTAATATGCTCTCTGAGACACGGTGAGGAGACCCACATAAGCCCAGATCGAAACAGATATTTTTCAGATCGAAAGAAATATCCACCTCGAGCGGGAATCAGCCCACGATCCCCGAGGGGAAAGGCAGTCTCACTACCATTACTCCACGACGATCGTCGGCTAAAATTATCTTCCTCATAAGTGTTAAGGCTTAATATGAAGATTTTACAGCGACAAAGAAAAAGGAACAATTTCCCTACACACAGATAGCTACAGGTGTAAGTTGACTTTATTTCGCTACACTACAAGAAGTTTAACTTGAGAGTCCAAGTCTTTGTATAACTCAAACTCATCAGCAATTTGCTGCCAGAAAAAGGAATGTACAAAATGTGCTGAAGCGACACCAAAGGCACAGTATATTTTTTTATTACGTCTAGTGAATTAAGACCAAGATTTCCTAATGAATAGAAATGAGAACTTCCAACAAAGGTTACTTTAAATTTGTATAAGGATTTGTAATAAATTTGAGTTATGGTACATTATGATAAAGGATTACAATAAAAAGAATCTTACAAATCTTTGGGGAATATATCCCATAAATAGGTCGTTGGAACTAAGTTCCTTAACGCGGCTTACGGGTAGTATGGAGCCTACTACAAAAGCAAACGAGCACATGAGCAAATGAGTTCACAGCCGGGTGAGCAATACTCTCTCTCTCCCCCTCTCTCTCCCTTTCTTTCTCTCTCTCTCTCCCTCTCTCTCTCTCTATCTCTCTCTCACTCTCCCTTTCTTTCTCTCTCTCTCTCTGTCCCTGTCTCTTATGATATAACCTATTGATATATACAGATTTCATTTCGAATTACATTCGGAGTAGCAGAAATAACGTAAGGAACTTCGTTTAAACTATTATTTTATGCACTATTTATACAATTTACTTTCACTTTGAATTCTAAAGTCGTAAAGTTGACTTACTTTATAAGGACAAACTGCGATTTTTTTTTACCCGACTGCGCGACGCAAAGGAGAATTATTTAAAGATTTGTTGACAGTGAAAATATATTTTTAGTTTTTCAGATTTATTCAATAAATAGGTCCTATATTCTTTTCCTTCATAATAATAAGCCAAAAGAATTCCCAGCAAAAATTTAAATTAATTGTACTAATTTGTGAAAATCCGTGTACCTACGCCATATTACTCATTAGGTCATCAGAACTTTCACGTTAGAATAAACCAAAAAAATAATTGTTTACTATAATTATACAATGTGAAATGTCTCCCAAAGAAATATTAAATTTTCTTAATTTTTAATAATTCACTTAGCATTTAAGCGCCAAAATATACATCTTCTTTAACGAGCATAGGAACTTTAAATCCTAACATATGTGTGTCATTTCTTGCTGAAACTCAAGCACGTTGTTACTGCCGAGCAGGACTGCCTGAGGTAAAATTTTAAATTCTGAAACAAATTTATATTGAAAAATATAAAATATTTTAACTGTCTACCCAATTTAGAAAAAAGTAGAAGGTCAAAAAATTTTTCAATAATTGAACCTGTTTAGCATTCCGTATTATATTCCGATCTACACAGGATGATTTCGATAAATTAAAATAACATTTTTACACTGATCACTGTACTAAAAATTATTAGTTCGTGTAACTTATAATTAATTTATAATTATTAATAACATGACAAAAGCGCTTGTTTTTGACCGAGTAACAATGTACAAAACCCTATTATAAATTCAACGATGAAATGTAAAATAGTTTATGAAAATTGAGCATTCTGAATATTGAAATGAATTTAGTTTAGGCGAGGTCACTTCTGGGCTTTTTAATATTCTGATATTAAATGGAAACCGGCCGGCTGTAGAAATACAAAATCGGCGTTTTGAAAATAAGTTGATGATAAATGGTTAGTGCCGCAATTTTCTTGAATTTACTTTAGTATGAAACCGATTTTTTTTTTTTATGTTACAAGTTGGCAAACAATCATACGGCCCACTTGATGGTAAGTGGTCGCCATATCCTATGAGCGCTTGCAGCACCATTAGTAGGCGCCACTCACGCGTTGCCAACCTCGAGATATTAGTTCTTAAATCTCCTCTGCCCAGTAATTTCACTAACCTACAGTGCCCTTCAAACCGGAACACAGTAATGCCTAAGCACTACTATTTGGCGGCAGAATATTGGACACTGCGGTGGTACCCACCTAGCCGGCCTCTTGCAACAAAAGACCTACCACCAGTGTGACTGTTTGCACTGGTGGAATAATCTCTGCTGTGACTGAGGTTATCCCAACAGCGGGCGATGGGGTCGTCACATCCCGACGCCGATAAATGCACTAGAAAACGTACACTTTAACCGAAGGTCACAGTTTCAAATCCGAGCAAGCACCTCTGAGTTTTCAAGTGCTTAGTTAGATTCGTATTTCGAATTCGTCACGTGCTTATCGGTGAAGGAAAACATCGTTAGGAAACCTACATGTTTTGGTAGACTCTAAGACACATCCGCCAATTCGCAGTGGAACAGCGTGGGGGATTAAGCTCTAAATCCCTCTCCTTAACAGGAGAGGAGACCTATGCCGAGAAGTGGGTCACTAAGAGGCTGTTACTTTACTTTTAAAGAGAAAGAAAAAATGTTTAGTATTTGTTTTTTAATGGAATAACTCTAGATAATTCTTATGCTCACTTGCAAAACGATCCTGATCCTTAATCCGTCTTTGGTTTTAGTAAACATAGTTAAGGTATCGTATGTTTTAAAAGCCAAAACTGTTCAGTAGAAAGATAATACACTCTGTACCTTATCTATAGGGCACTAAGACCAGTGTTAAATGGTTTAAGATAGAGCACGGTTGAACACTTGAAGTTTCCAATTGCTTAACTTGTGTTTCTAATTTGGCTCGTAGCTTACGGCAAAAGAAAACAACAGTAGGCATTCTTGAATTTCTTAGATATAAGTTGAAGAATTTGTCCTACTCATAAACAGGAGAATAAATTCTAAAAAGGACATTAAAATATTGTTTCTTATGTTTTACATTGAGGGATATATATTTACGGACTTTAAAAACGTAATACTAAGTCAAATTAGTATTAAATCATTTTTTAGTAAGGACTTCTCCAAAAGTCTTACTGTCATAGACCCGCTAGGCCATTTCAGACCAGCTACCCAGACGTATACGAGCACATATGTTTTGTATTTTGAAGCGCGTATAGACGCGTTTTTTGCGTACTCGTACGAGCGTTGACGCGCTTATAAGCTCGAATTATGCGTATATATATATAATACATGTCTAAAAGTCTGGGTAGCCGGTCTAAAACCACCTAACTGGTCTGTAACAGTAAGACTTTTGTAGAACTTCTTACTAAAAAAACGCTGGTTTGAAATATGGAACTGCCATCGACTCGAGCGTACACGCCAGAATATGCCCGTATACGCGCGTTTGATTTTTCAAAGTGCGCGTGTAAGGGCGTATGCTGAAACGATTGTGTACGCTTGAAAAAATCCTTGTTTGAAACCGCCCCTACAGTATCCTTCCGCTGCGATTTGTTTAAACAGTAAGAGGGCCAAAGCCTTAAGTCACCACATCCTATGTCCCGTGCTATATTCTTATCCTCATTTTCCCTTTCCATCATATCTTGTAATAGAGAAATATATAAAAGTTTTAACTATTTATTTCATAACTACGTATGTATGTATGTACCAGTTGCTTTATTAGATTTTACGACAAAAACAGGTTGAACCACTCGTAAAAAAGGCGTCACACTAAAATTTTTAAAAGAGATCGAGCCTTTACTGCATTTAATATTTCTTTGCGAACTATACATTTTATGTCCAATACGTGACGTAGGATTTATTATCCACAAACATATCATTAAAACCTTAACATTTAAAGAATAAAGGTCATATTGAAATAACACAGATCCGTTCTGCGAAATTTATTCGATAATATCCCGGGGAGAATAAAAGGGGTGCATTATGGACATTTCTGGTCTACATTGATGTGGGAAGTTGAATGAGTGGTCCGGGGAATAGAATAATAACCCCTGAAATGCTTTTCTCGTTAAGAATAACATTTCACTGGATTTGTATGCACTATAGTAATATTAGGTTCTCTATAGGTTGCTAAGATGTTTCAGTTAGAAGAAGTATGAAACTTAGAAGAAATAATATAAATAAATAAATAAACGTTGCACACTCAACGGCCCCCATTAGGATAGTAATATCCTGTGTCGGGGTCCGGAAACATTCACAATGACAAGGACAAATACACCCAGACCGGAAAATATGCTTGCATGGTCAATACAAACATATTATGCTCCGAGCGGGAATCGAACCCGCGACCTGTGGCGTTTAAGGCAGGTTCGCTACCGCTGCGCCACAACGTCGTCAAATAATTATATAATAATATTTTTTCAATTAAGGCAAACAAAATAACGGTTCACGTAATGCACCCATCACTAACTATAATCAATTGCCGCTTGCAATAACAATAAAGGTACACAGAGAGAACGAGAAAGAAGTGAAGATGGGATCTTGAGCTTCCAGTACGGAACAGATGTAAATGGTCACTTCACATCTATGAACGTCAATACTTCCCTGGTCAAGCTGGCTTATAATAATAAGAGGGCTCTATTACACACTAACACTTCTGGAAATAAATCATAATCAAAATTATTTTTATTCAAGTAGACTTTTAAAAAGCACTTTTGAATCGCCACGCTCTACCAGCGGTTCGGAAAGCTGTTTCTTTTTTAAAACGCTACACACTCAACTTACTCTTATCAAATATAAATTTGTTTACATTTGTACTATAAATATTACAAAATTTCAATCCTGATTGAGATCCAGCAATTTAAGACCCCCAAGCATTTTTTTTTATCGAATATTTTATGAAGAAATATTAAGGAAGTCCGGTATGACCTTGTTTCCACCTTTTTGGAGCAAGGACCGGCAAGATTTCCTATGAAAGTAAAAACAAACTTATTTGGTGGATAAACAAAAATATTGAAATTTATCAACATCAAATGGACGCAAATAAGCAATACCATGTCAACCCACACGAATGTCATTTCGAGAAAAACGCGTTTGTAAATTTTTAACAACTTGCTTTATATGAATTTTTTTATGTGTTGGTCAAGTTTTTGACAATTTCAAATTTATGTAAGTTATTTTACTTATTTTCACAATAAATAAATATACAAACTGCTTATTGCGTATATAATATAACCCAAAACTTTTAACATAATACATAAATTGCATGATAAAAAAATTGATTTTTTAGAAGTTTGAAGTTTTTGGCTTAAAATCCTACAAATATTAAAGAAAAATGTTCTTCAGCCATTTACCAACACTTCTGCATATATAACTCAGTTTTTAAAATTTTGTGGGTTGATATATTGCTTAGTTGCGTCCAAATATTTGATGTACTATGGTCTAATAATTAGGTGAGTAAACAGAAGTAGTACACTTGCACACAAATTTTGCGAAAAAATTGATATTGCTATTTTTGGTACAAATATATTTTCAAAAAATACTGATAAAGACATATTTTTTTCACGTCTTCAATGTACTGTTGACAAAATGTGATTAGCAAAAATTCGCTTGACGTAGAGACGTTATTATATTATACTTATTGCAAGGAAACCCACGTTCTTTTTTTGCCAAATTAATTTATATTGTTATGCTGATGTTACTTATAAAGAATAATAAAATATCAAAATCAAGAATGAGGTTTTAACTTCGGCTGTTTTTTGACGCATATTATTATTATATATTCATTTTACGGTTAATATTATTTTTATAGCAGCGTTTGGATAGGGTATGGGTACGGGTTATCCTAAATAAACTGTCATTATAATACCTGCGTCCGCGGCTCTGCTCGCAAAATAAAAGTTGCCTAAGCTACTCCTTATAATATCAGCTCTTGCCAATGAAAGTCTCATTAAAATCAGTCAAACAAACAGACAGAGACAAAAATTTTTAAAATTGCTTTTTTTATGAAAGCAGCGTATAAACTTTCATATGACACCGTTGTGGCGTTGCGGGTTCGATTCCCGCTCGGAGCAGATGTTTGTATTATTCGTACAGACATGTTTTCCGGTCTGGTTGTGTTTGTCCTTGTCATTGTGAATGTTTCCGTACCCCCGACACAGGATATAATTATCCTAATGGGGGCCGTTGAGTGTGTAGCGTTTATATGCATTTAGTGAAAATCTGTTAGTTTTGAATAACAAACAGACAGTCCCCATTTTATTTATTTGTATAAATACACATTTTATAACGTTACATTCACATTTAAATGTATTATTTTAATTCAAAAACTACCCAATAATATAAAATTGAGGTAGTTTTGATGTACTTACATAAAACATTTTTTCTGTCTAGGTAAAGTGGTTTCTTGACAAAGTGGTACCGTAACTCAATAAATAAAGCTTATCTGGATCAGACGTAATATTGTCAAAAGTTTTCAAGGAGAAATATAAGACATCCCCTTTATATGGTTACGTGAAGTAACTATAAATCATAATGGCGGACAGGGAAAGGCTTTTATTCAATTCAAGAATACTCGGACTTTTCTTTTCTATAAACTTTTATTAGTATAAAAAGTTATTTCACTCGAATGTACATTTTATATTCTTAAATCGATTATTTAATCCAATAATCTTACAAAATTAAATATAAATAAAAATTATAAGGCCTTATATGAGGGCCCCTTTAATTTTAAAAGTTAATTTGTTTTTATTTCTTTTATTCTTAAGACACCGTTGTGGCGTTGTGGGTAGCGAGTCTGCCTTAAGCCTCGACGGTTGCGGGTTCGATTCCGCTTGGAGCAGATGTTACAGGCATGTTTTCCGGTCTGGTTGTGTTTATCCTTGTCATTGTGTATGTTTCCGGACCCCCGACAAAGGATATAATTATCCTAATGGGGACCATTGAGTGTGTAGCGTTTATTTATTTATTTCTTGTTGTTATTATAGAGGCTATAGAAAATACAATCTATAAAAATTCCGATGTCTTGTCATCTATCTTCTTCTCTTATATAAATAAAATGTTCGTGTTACAATGTCAGTGACCATACTACTCCGAAACGGTTTGACCGATTTTGATGAAATTTTGTGTGCATTCCGGGTAGGTTTGAGGATCGATCAACCTCTATTTTTTATACCTCTAAGTGATAAGGATGGTCGACCACACATTTTTATTTTTATTTTTTATTTTTGGACATTTTTTTATGATGTTGCATAAAAATACATAAAACCCTAAACTGTCAGCCTTCTACCATCAGCCCCCATTTTTTAATAGCGATATTAGTAATTCAATAATTTTCACCAGTGTAACTTCTTTTCACAATTAGACTGAGCTAGGGGGAACTGCTATCGGGTCCCAGATTTTTTTTCGGGGCAGGGCAACGTCTGCCGGGCACTAAGAAAATACTTTTCGAAATTCAACCCTTATGGTTCTGAAGGAGAGATGAAAGTTGTATGATAAAATATAAATTGTATTTATGTAATTTTAACTATATTAGAAATGGATCCAGGGTCTTATTTATTAAAAAACTAAATGCTAGTATATAACTATAATAGCTCTTATATTTTGTTCACGAATAGTTCTATTTTACGTATGTATAGTAAAAGATATACTATTTCATAAATTTCATTTCCAATCTATATACTATACATTTTATGCAACAATTACCGTCCCCGTTACCGCCCCCGGGGAAAGAACCCTTTTCTAAAAAAGGATTCTTAAAAGATCTTTAAAGATCTAGGATTAGAACTTTGCGTCACTACATTCAATAAACAGTTCTTGTTCATTCCTCCTCTTAAATAAAGACTACTACAAGTTTTCATTTTATTATGATTACTAGTTATGGAAGATTTATTACAATTTGCATATTACATATGATTTATTTATGAGACGCTCATAGCCGAGTAAACGCACTGATCGGTAAACAATCGGTAGGTTAAGCAACTTTAGGCGCGATCAGTCACAAGATGGGTGATCGTATAGTGGTATTTCAACCGAGTGTCTCCGTGCTTCGGAGGGCACGTAAAAAGGCGATCTCCGCTGTTAACAATTTGACAACAATCGATAAGTCAAATCAGACCACGGGCGGCCTGAACAACTCTGACACTAGGTTGGCCACTAACCACGCGATAATAAAAAGATATAATTAATTATTACTTATAAAAAATTATCTATGACATAACAATATCTAATTAAATTGTGATGTCTCGTTGACACATCCTGTAAGGTATAAAATGGCTCGGAATCCTTTATCACATGCTTTTTTATGTGAGTACTAGTCACGTTTTTCTATCTCTCTTTCTCATATGAAACGGTAGGCAACAGCAACAACAAAAAACGGCTAAAATAGGACACGATTACTATATACTACAGTTATGGGGCAGCGGTAGCGAACCTACCTAAAGTGCAGTAACATATGCTCATACATACAGACATGTGTGCCGGTGTTCTTTTGCTTGTGTGTCTACGGACTATCCTAATAGGGCCCTTAAGTTTGAGCGCTTATACTATAGCCTGTATATACATTGATAAGATAAGAGATAGGAAAGAAATACGGTAAGAACAAAAAGAAAAGAGATAGACTTAGATTGAAACAGACTAAGTGAGAGAGATGTTGGGATAACCTCTGTCACAACAGAGATTATTCCACCAGTGCAAACAGTCACACTGGTGGTAGGTTTTTGTTGCAAGAGGCCGGCTAGGTAGGTACCACCGCAGTGTTCAATATTCTGCCGCCAAATAGTAGTGCTTAGGCACTACTGTGTTCCAGCTTGAAGGGCATTGTACGCTAGTGAAATTACTGGGCGAACGAGATTTAAGAACTAATATCTCGAGGTTGGCAACGCGTGAGTGGCACCTACTAATGGTGCTGCAAGCGCTCATAGGCTGCGGCAGCCACTTACCATCAGGTGGGCCGTATGCTTGTTTGCCAACTTCTAACATAAAAAAAAAAAAAGATGGAGACAAGAGAGACTAATCGACACAGATTTTCTAGACGTCGGGACGTGACGACCCCATCACCCGCTGTTGGTATAATCTGTCACAGAAAAGATTATTCCACCAGTGCAATCAGTCACACTGTCAATGGGTTTTTTGTTGCAAGAGGCCAGCTAGGTAGGTACCATCACAGTGTCAATTTTTCTATGCAAAGCAGTAGTGTTTTTGGCATTACTGTGTTCAGGTCTGAAGGTCACTGTAGGCTAGTGACATTACTGTGCAAAATCTTTAAGAACCAATATCTCGAGGCTGGCGCCGCGTGAGTGGTACCTACAAATGATGAGATTAATTGGACAGACCAATATTAATCTACACACAATTTAACACAACATGCTCTAACACGTTATCAATAGATTAGCCACGGAACCAGTTTATTCAGTTGTATTTAAACTGAAGGTCAACAATAGGGTCATCAACTCATTAATTTTAAAACTGAAGTTCCCTAATTCATCTAAGAGCGTCAACAAACTGAACCCTTTGATTGTTGACGCATAAAATGTGTTTATGGAGTCGTAAATTTCTCCTCTAGCTGGAATTAGTTTCACTGGCGTAGTGTAGACTTATGATGTAAGAGATAAGAAGCTAATTAATAGAGAAAAAAGGTGATTGAGTCTGACATAGGACAAACTTCATTGGAATCTGAAAGTTGCTTGAGTTCTCATATTTAATAGACAGAATTGTTGTTTGTTGTTGATTTTTAAATGAAATAAGAAGTCAATAAAACATAAAATTAACTCAATGGTAGAATGGCAATCTTACCCACTTCTAGCACACACTATACATAAAATTCCCCTTATTTAGGAATATTAGTAATCACTTAAAAAAAGGTTTGTTCTTTATACCAAAAATAATTTTAAGGTATGTTTGTTATTATAAGAATTTTTACTATACTTACTACCTTTAGCTTCTATTGTGTCAATATTTCTTAAGATCGAAATTGAATTTTCTATGCCGAAAGAAATGTGAAAATTCAAGGGAATAGACCGTTACATTAGAGTTTAGTGTAACCTCTATTAATAATAATATATCTCAAAAACATATTTATTTCACTCGACAAAAAATATCACGCAGGAAGTTTAGATTGGAATTAAATGAATGGATTTTTAAATTTAGCACACAGAGAGCTTTTGACCTGGAATGATAAATCCGGTATTTTATCCAAGAACTAATACTAAGGTTCTATATATACAGAAGAAGTCGCAGGTAGATGCTATGATTATACCTAAACACAATACATAAATCGCGTATAACTTGTACCACGAATAGAGCCTAATGCAACAGATGGTAGGACAAAATATGCTAATACTGCCATAGTTAGTTTTGTTTTGGGACAGGATTTATTACGTTGCTTACATTATTGTTATACGAATTCTCTAGAAGATTATATTTTTTAAAAGTAAGAATTTGGTAATTTTTTTTTTTTTTATGTTACAAGTTGGCAAACAAGCATACGACCCACCTGATGGTAAGTGGTTGCCGTAGCCTATGAGCGCTTGCAGCACCATTAGTAGGTGCCACTCACGCGTTGCCAACTTCAAGATATTGGTTCTTAAATCTCCTCTGCCCAGTAATTTCACTAGCGTACAATGCCTTTCAAACCGGAACACAGTAATGCTTAAGCACTACTATTTGGCGGCAGAATATTTGACACTGCGGTGGTACCTACCTAGCCGGCCTCTTGCAACAAAAGACCTACCACCAGTGTGACTGATTGCGCTGGTGGAATAATCTCTGCTGTGACAGAGGTTATCCCAACAGCGGGCGATGGGGTCGTCACATCCCGACGCCGGTAAATATTATAAACTAATCCCTAACAATTAAACTAATAATAAAACAGTAACTTATTAATGTCTGTTCACGGAAAGTATAAGAAAAAGCCTTTGTCCTTTCCCAACATCTAGTTTATCTCTGTACCCAAATTGCATCAAAATCGGTTTAGATGTTTAGGTGTGATTGCCTGATAGACAGACAGACCGAGTTATTTTCGCGTTTATAATATTAAGTATTGATACATCTATGAACACAATAAAACCCAAAAACCATATCAATATGTTTGTTTGTGCGCTATAATCTCAAAATGGCTTGACCAATTTTGACACAATCTGGCAGGCAATTATTACAAAATTTAATCGAATTATTAAAACTATCGTCAGACATAATTAACTTAATGTGAAATTTAAACGGCGGGCGGGGGATGCCCGCTAAGCCGATCCACTGGTGTCACCTCCGATGAGTCCCAAACTAGTCGTTACTTAAACCGATTGAACGTGAGTGCTAGCCGTTTAAATTTTACAAATTTAATCAAATGAATACACAAGATACACAGTTAAAATTGTATTTGTATTTTCTGCTTACTCGGCTATGATATATGAAGTAATTTATATAATATTTTCATAAAAGAACCTGCGATTTCTGATTTATAAATAACAATTTATGGCCATTAATAAGATTTAATGGCGAAGAGGCGTTGATGATAACAGAGTAATTAATAACAGGCTTTAATGGCTGTTATTTATTATTAGTACTTGGCTAGCTGTGTTAAATGGTTCGAAAATACATTTTGAGAAATGCTAGATAAAACATATCTTATTTTTAATCTATTTATATAATACTAACGGCCCGCTCCGGCTTCGCACGGGTATAAAAGATATAGCCTATGTCATTCACTGAAAAAATGATTAAAATCGATCCAGTAGTTTTTATTTATTCATTACTGCCCGTGGCCCACAAGCGTTAAATGTAATTATTTACGACATCACATTAGAAATCTCAAATATTTTTTTTCTCCACTATTTTTATACATATAATAAGCCTTCCTCTTCAATCATTCTATCTATTAAAAAATATCCGCATCAAAATCCGTTGCGTAGTTTTATAGATTTAAGCATACATAGGGACAGAGAAAGCGACTTTGTTTTATACTATGTAGTGATATCAAAAAAGGTTTTTATGTGCTTAGTTGGCAAGCGTACGGTCCACCTGATGGTAAGCGGTTGTCGTAGCCTATTAGCGGTTGCAACGTCATTCATTTGTAGGTGTCACTTACGTGTTGCCAACCTTGAGATATTGGTTCTTAAATCTCCTTTGCACAGTAATTTCTTTAGCTCAAATTTCCTTCAAACCGAAACACAGTAATGTAAGATACACTACTGCTTTGTAGTAGAATTTTTGACACTAAAGTTGTACTTAACTAGCCTTTTCATTGCAAAGGGCCGGCTAGGCTACATACATAAAACTTACACGAATTAATAACTCCTCTATTTTGAGGACGGTTAATAATTTTATCTCATATAGATTAATAAATAGTTTACATTATTATAAATCATCTTTTTCCTAGCATTATTCCCGGTATGCTTATACTCTTATCCTGATATGACAGGTTATTAGTTTTTACACACGATTGCCATCTGACCTCCGCAACCCAAAGGGCAAACTGGTAGCTCATGGGATAAGAGCAAATTACCTGTCTAGATTTAACGATGATTATCAGATGACCGATGAACAGGACCGACAGCTTAACGTGCTCTCCTAGAAACGGTAGGGTGACCCACAAATGCAAACGCCCAGACCAAAATAAAAGTTTTGTAAGATGAATACAAATATCCGCTCCGGTATCAAACCCTCGACCATCATGGCTCAAAGTAGGCTCCCTACCAACACGTCACAACGGTAACCTACACGTTAAGTAAATAAGGGTTGTTTACATTAATTTGAATACTTTTAAAGTTTCATCTTGAAGTAAGTGCCTTTTCACACGTGACGGATCCCGGGTATCCGGCCTCGACTGTCCGGTAACTCATTTCGCTTTCACACCAACCAATTTTGAATCGAGTAGCTCTGATGCCCATTCGTGAATTCGGCTTTCCCAGCAACCGCTTACCGAGAAAAATTACGCCGGTACGTGTGAAGGATGTCATACATACCCTTACACTTCGCTACCGGATAACCGGCGCCGGCTACCCGGCAGCCGGTTAGAGTGAAAAGGCTAACTTTTGATGAAATAATTAGTTTTTAATATTGCTTTGACCGAAATGACGAATCTCTAAAGTTTAATTTTTTGAAATGTATAATTAAATTTGTATCGAATTTGATATTAAAATTTGGCATTAATCAATTTTTTAATTATAAAATGGCGAATTTTTTTGGGATTTTTCAAAGAGTAAACGCCAATAAGTATTTTATTACATAACGGTTGGCAAGGACACATACGGTCCGCCTAATGGTAAGCAGTCTCCGCTACCTATGAACGCTTGCAATACTTGAAGTATTACCTATGTGCTACCAACCCAAAGGATGGTAGGGAAGGGTATGGGATATAAAAGGAATAAAAGAAAGGGCACAGAGAGGGTGGGAGATTGGGCATTGGGCCCTCTCACTCATCGCACGAAACGCAACAGTACCTACGGATACTTAACGCCGATTTTCTGTGAAAGGGTGGTACTTCCCTGGTAGAACCGGCCCATTGACCCATATCATGGCTCTACTACCTACTACAAATTTTGATCCTTTATTTTGGTCTTTGTCACTCCTTCTCTCTCTTCCAAGACCTTGAGTGAGCTGCACAAATATAACAAGATCTTTATGAATCGTAAGTCGGAACTTCCCGGTTTAATTGGTTGCCTAGCAACCATCGTTAATAACGAAAAGCATAATAAAAGCATGCACCATAAACAGCTAAACGGAACATTACTGCGCTTATGAGACTGTAAACTGTTTGATAGGTTTTAAACCGTGTTTATGGAGGGTACTGTTAAGTGACGTCACTTTAATTTTAATAACTTTCGAAAACAGTATAGACACGATAGACAGGTTTTTTTTGTAATTATTGATAATACATTTTTCAAAAATGTGTTGTTTTGTGTATGTGTGGCTAATTATTTATTTTAATAAACAAGAAATATTTTTATTTAACAATGAATATATATTAAATGTTTTACTATAATGAATTTTTGTTTTAAAAAAATAAAAATTTTAATTTCAGATAGTATTTAATTTAAAAAAACTTAAAGTCCAGCTTTTTCGGAGTAATTTGGTGACGTACACATATACAATACATATCTGAATACCTGTGAAAAGAATAAATACTCATAAACGCTACACACTCAACAGCCCAACAACTCAACATTAGAATAGTTATGTCCTGTGTCGAGAGTCCGGAAACATATAAACACAATGATAACTACAAACACACCCAGACTGGAGAACATGCCTGTATGGTCAGTACAAACATCTGCTCCGAGCGAGAATCGAACCCGCGAGCTGTGACGCTTAAGGCAGGTTCGCTACTACTGTGCCACAACCTACTCAATAGTCGTAGTATTCGAGTTACGATATCAATCCAGCAGTTCATGGGATAACTAATATAGAAACCTAAGTACGTGTTAGGCTGGCCTTAACAATGTTACCTGAAATCGAATCGAAATACAAAGTTTCATGAAGGGAGGGAGGGATCAGATTCTTCCCTAATTGACAATGAAGTTCACAAAAGTTACTAAGTCCGTTAATACGGTAAAGTATCCTTCTTTGTCTAGATAATTCGTATTGCCATATTAGTAAATTTAACCAAAAATATAAACTTTAGTTTAATCAAAGCTATATCTATTTTTCTTGACTGTTTCACGTGGAAAAAATGTAAAATATTTATTTGTTAATATAATTATTAAGTGTTTTGATTTGTAAATATTTGTTATATCCCTTTTTATATAAAGATTAGTAATATTAAAAAAAATCTAAATAATATTTTTGAATAACTGAAAAAATGCATATAGATCTTTGACAGCTACTAGAACATAGAGCGCTTTCAAACTAGCATTTCGTACAAGCTTTAAGCTCGTCTAAAACGCGTATAGGCGTGCTTTTCGCCACATGCGCAATTCGTACGAGAGTTGACGCGCTTATGAATACTAACGCGTATTAAGCTTAGAATCGTTTAAGCCCGTGGACGCGCAAGGCTTTTTGAAGCGTGAAATGCTGTAATATAGTCGTTTCACATTTGTATGACAAAATAAGCATTTGTAAACTCAGATGTACTAACTCAGAGTTTTATGACCACTAATTAAATACTTAATTATTTTAATAATTATAATTACGCTAAAAGTAAAGAAAATTTCAAAATAGAATATACATAAAAACGTTAATCAATTTATAATTTAAATTTGACGGCGTTGTGGCGCAGGGGTAGCAAACCTGCCTTAAGCGCCATATGTCACGCGTTCGATTATCGCTCAGAGGAGGTATTTGTTTTGACCATAGGCATGTGTTCCGATCTGTGTATGTTTGTCCTTGTCGATGTGTATGTTTCCGGACCCCCGACACAGGATATAACTAATGGGGGCCGTCGAGTGTGTAGCGTTTTTTTATTTAATACTAATTTTACAATGAATCTTTGAATGTTAATCAAATACGACGATCATTAAACAAGTACACATTTCTATATATTTAAAAAACTCTGAACTAAATTTTTCTAAAAACTCAATTTAAAAATGTCGTTCTGATTTTGTGTTTCCAATTTTGTTGCAGAATCACATTTATAACGAAGTCGTACTTTTGTAATTTAAAATTTAGATGAAGTTTCGGTATGAAGTTAATGAGAAACAAACATCTGTCTAATATTTAGCTATGGGCGGTGTAGGACTGCCTTATTTTTTGGGTGCATAATTCAGCCGATTCAGCATACGCGCTTAAACGCGTGGTACATTTCGCGCTTCAATAAACCTAACGCGCTTACCCGGGCTTATTTAGAGATGAGCGAGTGCCAGTAGCATATTATTCAAAAATTATAACGCACTTGTACGAGCTTTAAAAAACGAGCTTATAAATATGGCAAGACGAAAACTACGAACTTCAAAGCGACTCTCACAAATAATATCTGATAGTTCCTCAATAAAAATAAAATAAAATAAAAAACGCAAATGCCAATTCATAAAAACAAAATCATTATTTTTAGCGGCTCTAAAGATTCGCAATAAAAAAGAACTAAAAGACAAAGAAAATGCAATAATTATGGATAATGAACAGGCATACTTTTACATATATTTTGTATCCTTCAGATGGCTTTTTGTATTTCGAAATGGTATGTTCTTTTACGATTTGAAAGTGCACACTTCGCCATCTTATTACACAAATTGTTCCACACTTACCTTTGCATGATACTTTATGAGGCTTACCTTTCTTAGTCCTAAAATGACCATAATTTACTTCTTAGACCCTTTTTTCAAACCTCAAACCCAAGACCGAATATAATGGCACCTTAGCTCTTCGTTAAATTACCACAGCTCCGTAATCCATGCACGTATTGTATAATGACTCACGTTAGAATCTTTTGGGTCAAATATCCCCAATAATCTTGGTAAGCTTTTAATAATGCCAACCCAAAAAAACTAAGTAATTCCATCAGGAAATACCGACTTATAGTAGCAACATCCGATTTGACGACCGTTGTAGCGTGTTGGTAGTGTGCCCGCCTTTAACCTCAACAGTCACGGTTTCGATTTCCGCTCGGTCGTATTCGAATATTTGTATTGACCTTATAAATATCTGTCTCGGTCTGGGTGTTTGTCATTGTGGGTCTCCACCGCCATAAACTTTTGGTGTTTGCACTTATCCAATGAGTTACTTGTTCCACCTTAGGGTTACGGAGGTCAGATGGAAACCACTCTGTGTAACCTGTCAGATCCGGATAAGAGCAATAATCAGACAAAACAAAACACCGGGATTTATTCTAGCAAGAAGAATAGCAATATCCCACTTATGGCCGACTTATCCTCTCTGTACCCCTCTGTTCTGTGCTGTTCCAAAAAAATCGCTATTAAAACGCTTTACGATTTGGTGAAGATATCTAACATAAACGAATGCAAGAATTAGAAACTCTGCTTTTTGCAGTCGACTAATAAAAAATAAATAGTTATAAAAAATGATATTAAAGTAAGTAATACAAATAAATTTCACGATCTAGAAGTGAAGTTGAAAGCACGTCAAGAACTCGTATGAAATGAATACATTCGTTATGTAAATACGATGGGTGAAATGATGGATCAAAGGAATTTACTGTTTACATTCTGGCACTTCTGTATATTATACAAATAGCTCTTGAGAATCGTTTATATCAGTAGTGTAGATTTGGACACACAGAGTAGATAAAATAACAGAAGTACAATGATAATATATTAACAGTATTATTTTTGTAAACGATTGTGATAGATGAACTGTGGTGACAATTAGAGTTAGGACGTGAATTTAGACCTCAAATATCAGAATTTCTGCTTACAGTTTTCATGAAACGTACTCGCTTCGGCAGTATATATTGTTATGGGCTGGGGTTCGCGGCTTTGGAAAAAGCACCTGATGTCTCTAAATAAGACTTTATTCGCAATAAAGTCTTATTCTAGATCACACAACACAACTTCATAAATCATAGGTCCAAATCACAGGTCAATCTGTCACTTAGTCAAGTGACTAAGTAACAGATTGAGCGATACAAGTGTATCGCTTGTAGTTTCTTTGCTCATTGCTCAGAACTAAATGACTCAGTCGACGTCCCGGGCCGCTTATATAACGCGGAACACGGGCTTGAGAAACACATATTTCTAGAACCTTGACGACGGTCGAGGTAATAAACAGAAAGACTAGCAAGCGATTTTGACCTTATGCCTGGGTGATAAGGTTCTCCGTAACAATATACTAAAATTTGAACGTTAAGAGAAGATTAGCATAGACCCTACGCAAGAAATTCGGTCATAAAATATCGATGTGAACTATCCTGAAACTAATGTATCTGTGTGTGTGTGTGTGACTCATCCAAAATTCGGGACCACCGTTTTTTCCCACCCTCCTTTTTGTGTCCCTCATATAACGATACGTATATACGTATCATGCCATCGTTAGTACTCTGAGCGTGAGTTATTGCTTTGCATCAGACAGACTACCTAGCAAACAAGTTTTCTACCTCAGTGGTTTGAAAATAATATTCAACTCGTGGTGAGTTGAAATTTAAATCTCGTATAATATACATAAAATTTATTAGATACGCTGGGTAATTCAATTTACTGACTTAATATTACTGACTTCCGTCACACAATTTTTGTGTGAAAATAAATGAAAGACTGATAGAAGATAATGTATCCCTGATGACGTCTTTAGCCGTGATCTCTACTCGCCAGAGGCACCTTAAAGAGCCCTTAAGCGTCTATGAGAACTGTCCCTTTCCTGGCCGGGTCTTAGAACTTGCTCAGCCTCGCCACCTTAGTGGCGTTATCAAAGCAAATATGGCTAACAACATTCACATATATAAAACCAGAAGACGATACTACCAATGTTTAAAAATCTTAGTTTAGAGCATATCCGCAAGCATTCATGTTTGCATGTTTGATAATCAATCACACAAGATTTGGCTGAAATTGTAAACGCTATGCTATACTACATACACAACGGTTCCCATTAGAATAGTTATATCCTGTGTTGGGGGTCCGAAAACATACACAAAGAAAAGGACAAACTCACCCAGACCGGAAAACATGCCTGTATGGTCAATACAAACATCTGCTCCAAGCGATACAACATCTTCATTATAGTTTACAGATAGTTTATTACCTGGATTGACAAGTATGATACTGTTATCATAGAGCCAATTCTCAGATCATGGCGGACCATGTCACGGGTATAAGCTAGTATTGAATAACAGAAGTTGAATTTGAATACAAATCGTCAAATAACGATACGGTATAGACATGGTACAAACAAAATCTTCTTTTATCCAATATAAAACCCAAATCCGATACTAAAAAGGTTTTCAGCGTCTGGTCGAGAAAGTAATTTGGAGAATCTGCCAATCGATGTGTTTATGATTATATTTAAAGAAAACTGATTTTCTTAGTATATTTTCAAATCTTCATATATTAAAATGTCACAGAACTCCTTCTACTTTATAGGTTGGTTCTGAAAAAGCATGGCAATGATGTGATTACAAATTAGATTTTATATATAGAATTAGATTTTGTCGAATGAGAAAACAAATCCTAATAATATGAATGATTCTTGATTAGTGCCTCCATATTGATTTTGTGTAAGAGGATTTAAGGTAATTGAAGACCGTTTACTATTTAATACATGTATATTTTTTGGTTTTTTTTTTCGGAATGTGTATTGCTGTTGACCCTAGTGACTTTGACAGTGTCAGCGAGTGGGGCGAGTACTAAGAAAAGGGCCAGCCCTCACAGGGGCTGAAATATCATTCCGTCCTTAGGGTGCCTCCTGCGAAACCATACATAATCAATTAAATCCATTGCTCAAGCTCACTAGATGGTAGAATAACTGCAAATTAATTTTCATATTCTGTTTGATCCTACTTATATATTTGGCCAAACCAACAGAACAAACAAAGAGGCTCTATTCCTATTGCCCCCCAAGTAAGCTTGTAGCTGGCACTAGGTGTGGGTATCACAATAGCCAAAAGAACCTAAATCAGGGCCTGCAACTCTCACGTTAACGGAGGCCTTTCTACTGTTGAGATAATGAGACTTGAAATTCTTTAAAAAGCTACAAGACTTGTGAAATAAAATGGTTGACCGAAAAATTGAATTCTCGTATAACAAAAAATATCACTTAAAACTATTGTAACAAAAACATTAAAGCTATAATTTACAATTTCGATATAGAACCATAAAAAATAGCAAAAATGCGAGTAATAAAAGTCACATAATATTAAAGGAAGGGAAGTCCCATGGGACGATAAACGAATAAACCTCAACTTGGTTCCTTTTACCAACTCGAAACAAAATTATCAAAGGCGGTACGTATCCATAATATAATATAGTTTGCTTAGGGTTATTCCTATGGGCAGGGACAAATGCTCTCCCGATAGTAAACACTGCCTCTTCAATTGGATCAAAGAAAAGCATTACTAAATCGGTCTTGGACTTTTAAAATTAATAAAAAGAAAAAGTTTCCGGCGTCGGGATGTGACGACCCCATCGCCCGCTGTTGGAATAACCTCTGTCACAGCAGAGATTATTCCACCAGTGCAATCAGTCACACTGGTGGTACGTCTTTTCTTGCAAGAGGCCGGCTAGGTAGGTACCACCGCAGTGTCAAATATTCTGCCGCCAAATAGTAGTGCTTAGGCTAGGTAGTGCACTACTGTGTTCCGGTTTGAAGGGCACTGTACGCTAGTTAAATTACTGGGCAGAAGAGATTTAAGAACTAATATCTCGAGGTTGGCAACGCGTGTGTGGCACATACTAATGGTGCTGCGCGCGCTCATAGGCTACGGCAACCACTTACCATCAGGTGGGCCGTATGCTTGTTTGCCAACTTCTAACATAAAAAAAGAGATTTAGAGACAGAAAAGTATTTGACATCAAAAGTTTATTTTTAATTTATGTAATAAGAAAATTACTCGTGTATAAGAAGCTGCCTACTCCTATTTTACCCGTGGGAGGGGAATGATCTGCTTTTTCGTTAAGTTATAACTTCGTTATTGTTAGTTATGGTTCCCTCTTGAGTTGTTATTTTTGTACAAATTATGAATAATTATATTTCAAGTATAAAAATATATAATAAGCTTTATTTTATATTATTTTTTGTATATATAATTAAAAAAGAAATAAGTTTCCCAACGCAGTTCCTTTGCTGAAAAATTGTAAGATCTTGTGTAAAACCATGCCTGGAACTTTAACGACACTAAAGACCTTTAATCGGTAGAATATTATTATCTAATACCTTTAAGAAATTCTTATATATAATCTAAATCTCGGAAAAGACTAACGTTTTTTTTTTTATTTGGCATGCCCATACTAAATTTCGGGGGCGATAAATCGATCGATCTAGAAGATTAATTTTTATAAAATGTCGTTTGATCCGTATTTTAAAGCAATGAAAACATCGGTTAGAGTCCAGATATCTCCAGTAGAAAGAACTTGAACAATAAACGCGGGTTCGATTCCTGCTCGGAGCAGATGTTTGTATTGACTATACATGCATGTTTCCGGTCTGGGTGTCTATCCTAATAAGGCCCGATACAGGATATACCTGTCCCAATAAAATAAAGGCTCTTTTTTTGTGAAATTTAGTAGGCACAGAATTTCGGGAGCGATAAATCGATTTAGCTAGGATTCATTTTTATAAAATGTCATTTTATCCGTGTTTTCTAGATGTCTCCACTCCGATTTTTTTCCCTTTTTGTTCTAGTTATTTCTTTTGTGGCAAAAAAAAAATAATTTCCCAAAAATATACCGAGCTAAGCTCAGTGATCCCGGTGATATATTAATATAAATGAATCACATATTCTTAAGTAAAACAAAGAAACGTGTTTATCTATATAGGCCATATAGGCACTAAGTTTTCAATAATATAAACATACAACAAGGGTTGTGAACTTAAAGAAATCATTTGAAGCAATGCTCACAAAATATGCGGTCTCAGTCGTAACGGATGTCATATAAACTTTTTCACTGCTGATGAACGGACATCTTAAGAAGCCCTTTGACCTTCAAACATGTCTCCAAAATGGTATATAAGTTTACTTTCTTGAAGGTTTATTTGTTTTGTTACATGGTTTTAATAAGACTTTATAATATTAAGAAAATTAATAACATTATTATACATACACTAGTTTACCTTTTTAAAATTGTGGCACAGTTTTGTTTGAATATTTTGTTAGTTTCTAAAAAATCGTACATAAATCTTCTTTCTGCCCTGGGGCGGCTCGAATTGGCGTAAAGTAACAGTACTGTTGCGTTTCGTGCGATGAGTGAGAGCGCCGGAGGCCCTATCTCCCACCCTCTCTGTTCTCTTCCGTTTCCCCTTCATCCTAACCACCGATTCCTTTGGTTTTCAACGCGATTGTGAACATTGTTGTCAACCATCATGATATAAAAAAACTAAAATCAATCTAACGATATTGATCCTCAGAGAACCCTCAATAGCTTCACGGTAGAAGGGTCGACTCCACTCCGCTAACGCGAGAGCCCTCATTTGATCCTGACCCCCTTCGGCTATTGTCTTACCTACTCCTAGCGCAAGCTTCGAGGTTATTCGGCCTGAAAAAACATTGCTATTATTCTTTAAAAAAATATATATTATTCCAATTTATGGACATAATCGACTACGTCCCAAGTATAGGCAATCCATTTCCGAAATAAGCATCCTTGTCAACCACTCTACATCACTATACATAAAACATTAAATCTTTTAAATTATTCCCTGTAGATCCTTGAAATAGATTAACATACAATACCACTTAGATTCGAGATAGCATTTGTTTTACGTAATTGTTCAGGAAACCTTGATTATTCGTTTACTTTTTGTGGGTCTTTTGGTTTATCTATGGGTCTTGATGCTTGATAATAAAGGATAATATATTGTTACGGGCTGGGGTTCGTAGATTTGGAAACAAACACCTGATGGCTCTAAATAAGTATTTATTAAGATCTATATTACACAACGGAACTTCACAAATCAGAGGTCCAAAACACAGGTCAATCACAGTCCAAAGGAATAGCCGAGGTCACTAATTATCGCACTTGTTCACTGGTATCACTTGTAGTTTCTTCGCTCGTTGCCCAGAACTGAATGACTCAGTCGACACGCCGGGCCG
The DNA here is from genome assembly GCA_023373885.1 of Hestina assimilis. Taxonomy (NCBI): domain Eukaryota; kingdom Metazoa; phylum Arthropoda; class Insecta; order Lepidoptera; family Nymphalidae; genus Hestina; species Hestina assimilis. The sequence goes on along the minus strand of CM041754.1, from coordinate 14,501,665 downwards.
CTTATATAACGGGGAACACGGGAACGAGAAAGTTCCGTCCGCGAAACTACCACACGTTTCGAAAATACATCTTTCTAGAACCCACGCGACGGTCGAAGAAGTAAACAAAGAGAGTAGCAAGCGATTTTGAACCTTTTTCCCTTGTCATAAGGTTCTCCGTTACAATATAATAAAATAGTAATTACAAAAATCATAATTATACCTACGTATTATATATCCTTTGAAATAATCTCCACTAGTCCCTACTATAATTTATTAATTTTTAGACTAGACCTTGGAATAGGACATTTTATTGCGAAAAAGGGTTTGAAGATGTTGAAATATAAGAAGAAAGATTGCAAGAGGAACCAATTATTTCAAAATATTGCATTATATGTGAAGCTCACAGAAGCTAATAATAAATATATATAATAAATAAAACATGCAGTTTTATAGTAAACTAGCGGGCCTGGCAGACGTTGTTCTGTCCCAAAAAAATAATTTGGCACTCGAAAGTAGAGGCCCCTAACTGAGTCTAAATGTGAACAGAAGTGACACCGTTGAAAATTATTGAATTTCGAGGATAATGGTAGAATGATGAAAATTTAAGGTTGTATGTATTTTAATGCCACATCATAAAAAATAAAAAATAAAAATTTGTCCATAACATATTTTTTTGGGTGGAGCTCCCTTAACATTTAGGGGTATAAAAATAGATGTATAAAAATTAGTCAAGCCGTTTCAGAAGAGTTTAGTGACAAGCACCGCGACACGAGAATTTTATATTTTAGATAAACATCTGATTTCAAATATAGCACGATTCTTCGCAAAATAATATTAGTCAATTGTTAAATCATAATAGTAAAGAATTCAGTCTTTACTACGGAAGAATAGCCAAGCCATATTGAAACTATCAGTTATCACTGAAAACGGAGAAATAAAATATGAAATTCAATTCCAAGCGCTATTATTCTTATGAACGGCAATCGAATAAGCGTCGTAGAAACCGATCACACATAATACAAGGAAATAAAAGAAAATCCTTCTCGAACTTTCTTTACCACATCTCGTTTAAAAGTTTACGATCGCTCAAATTTTATTATTCCATCAGATTCAAATCAATCAAACGATTGTCTCGTACAAACAAAGCTATTGAAAATGGTTATTATCTTACGTGAATAGATCGCAACTTTAGAACGAAAACGACGTAACTCAAAAAGCATTATAAGTTTTGACACCTGCACAATCATTCGTATATTATATGGACGCAAATAAGCAATACCATGTCAACCCACACGAATGTCATTTCGAGAAAAACGGGTTTGAAAATTTTGAACAACTTGCTTTATATGATTTTTTTATGTATTGGTCAAGTTTTTGTCAATTTCAAGATGTATGTAAGTTATTTTACTTATTTTCACATAAATAAAATATAAGTATACAAACTACATATTTCGTATATAATATAACCCAAAACGTTTATATATAAACGTTATAACATAATACATAAATTGCATGATTAAAAAATGGCTTTTTTGGAAGTTTTAAAGCTTAAAACTACCAATATTAAAGAAAAATGTTCTTCAGCCATTTACCAACACTTCTGCATATATAACTCAGTTTTTTCAATATTGTGGGTTGACATGGTATTGATTATTTGCGTCCATTATATTCTCGGTTATTTACGTCAGTTATTTACGCTCGAATATGGCTATGTTTGTACTTTTGTTACATTGAGAATTTCGTTTTAAGTCATTTTACGCTGATAACTACATTTTCGTTTTCTGTCTATTGTGGCGTTTTCGTTCTAAAGATGCAACATATTCAAAGCAACTGAGAACATTTATTTTTTATGTTATTCTCTGTCTGTCTTTAGCCGCGAAGAGTTCGGGTTCGATTCCCGTTTTGGGCAGATGTTTGTATTGACTTTAAAAATATCTTTTTCGGTCTGGATAGTCTGGTTTGGTTCTTTTAAATAATACCATGCATTTTTGAAGAACATAGGTCTTAAATTTTAGAGATATATACGTTGTTCCAATAACTTTGTTTTTCATATTACTTTAAATAATTACTATGAAATTACCAACTTATTTTTGCGGTCGATTTTAATTCATTATTACATTTAAATGCTGTACATTGTCCACACTGATAGTTGTTTTTATTTAAAACAAAATTTAAATTCATTTGATACAGCTATTTGATAACGCTTTCCAAGAGGGTGGCTCATGCCATATTGCATTTCACCCTATAATATCGTTCCCGGGTTATGGTTACGAGATGATCCAAACGACGCAATAAGTCTAAGGATTCGTGTTAATTTAAATAAGTTATATTTTCTAACATAAAACCGCGAAGCAACGTTAAGCCTAAAATTATCGTTTTGAAATTACGGAACTGTTTCTCTTTGTTAGGAAAACGTTATTTAGAATATGCAATGAATCATTTTTAAGAATTTGTACATTTATTATTTTACTTTGATTATAATAAAACAGAGTATCGGTTAACGTAACGACCACTTTGAATATCAATTACTTTTCAGTGCCCCCTTTTTTTAACCACTTCTTAAATAGAACAATGCCATTCATTACTTTTATTAATTTAATTATAGTGTGATAATTCGTCTGGTCGTGCGTCTCATTAGTGAGAGCAATTAAACGGTAAAACGCAACTTTATAACACTAATTTCAAAAATTTTAATTTTAGTAGAGAGGGCTCTAAACTATTTCAACACTCCAATATTTCCATCGTCCCTTTGCCCCTTCTTGCGTTATCATCCGCTTTTAGATAGACTGATGCCGACGGCTATAACCAGGCGCTTACTATTCGGTACGCAATCAGTCGATCAGTGGGATTATACACGTCTTACAGATGAGTGATCACATAGTGGTTTATCAACCGAACTTGTCCGTGCTTCTGAGGGTACGTAAATAGTTGATTCTGATATCTTGATAAAAGTCAGTCAAGTCAGAGTACAACTGAAGATTGGCCACTAACCACATAATAAGAAGATTAATTAATATAAAAATAAATAAGTATTTAAATTACTATTACTTTATATGAAATCCATTTATTCAAAAGAAAAAGGATCCTTAATTATAGCGAACCGGTATAGTTGAACTGATTGACAGACTGTGTGCTTTTTTGAGGACAGCCCTTTGTGCAGGGGCTGTCTAAACGAGGAAGAGACGGTCAGCCATGTAATCCTGGACTGTGCAGGGGTGGCTGATCAACGGGCAAAAATCCTCAAGGATATGAGGTCGCTCTAAGAAGTCTGTGAATGTCCCAGGAAAGTTCTAAACTTCTGGAAGAAGCTGGGCTGGTTGGAATAGACTAGCCAATCGCACACACAAAAAGGACCAAATTACGAGTCTAATTGTGGAAAAGGGAGCCCCACTACTACTACTACTACTACAGACTGAGTGCTATTTTTTTAACTTTTAACCGTAAACTCACCCTAAAATTTTCCGTAACTTTTCTTTTATATATATTGGAGGGAAATTGGAGACTGCGAAGGCTTTGTGTCTACACTAAATTATGATAAAGAGACGTTCAGTTAAAAAAATCGCTGCTTAAAAACAATACTAAAACTTTCATGAAGTAATTTTGATATTTGATTTTCATCACTACATAGTATAAAACAAAGTCGCTTTCTCTGTCCCTATGTATGCTTAAATCTTTAAAGTGTGGAGAGTGGAGAAAAAAAATATATTTTTGAGGTTTCTAATGTGATGTCGTAAATAATTACATTTAACGCGTGCGGGCCACGGGCAGTAATGAATAAATCAAAACTACTGGATCGATTTTAATCATTTTTTCAGTGAATGACATAGGCTATATATTTTATACCCGTGCGATGCCGGAGCGGGCCTAGTTGATATATTAAGAAATATTTGTTATGTCTAGGATTTTGGTTTATTTTGTTATGATATTATTCAAAAAGTACTAAAAGGACACATGACAAAATTGATGCGATAGATATGCGAAATATTAAATTATTTGTTTGTTATTTTGTTCAAAGATAACAACAAAACCACTGTTTGTGGGTTATTTAAATATAAATTTTATGTTATAATGTTAACCTGAAAGTTAAAAGTACCTAAGGCTATGAAAGAAAATATTAAAAATGAAATTATTTATTAAAGCGATACGTCAGACCTCATTTTCAGAGCCAACTAGTTTTAATTGATTTCTCATTGTAATAAATCACTCTCGTTTAAATTAATCACAAGTCTATTACAATTTACATAAGACCCTGAGATTTTTAATCAAAATTGAGTAACTTTTCTAAACTTTCATTACAAAAACGTAAAAGAAATCTTTGTAATTATAATAATTACTAGCGGCGCGCTCTGACTTCGTCCTTTAAACAATAAAACTTTATTTCGTTAATCCTGTTCGTGGGGTCTCCTATAAATATATATAACACCCCTAAACTACCTACCTACATTAGGTAATAAAAGAAGTTACATATACATTTCCTGATCGCATTGGTCCCGTAAACACCTTGGCTATTGACCCCTAAAGAGGTTTGTATTAAATTTACAGTTAAGATTATAGAAAATATGAAGTATTTATACACCTGCTTTCTATTGAGGCTTCGATTTAGGTTTTATCCTTGTGATTTTTTATATGACTAAGTTGGCAAGCAAGCATACTTCTTCTTCTTCTTACTAGCATTATTCCCGGTAGTATCGACCTTATTACTCTTGTCCGGATACGACAGGTTACTAGTTTTTACACAGAGCGATTGTCATCCGACCTCCGCAACCCTAAGAGCGATCCAGTAACTTATTGGATAAGAGCAATTTACTTAAAAATGCTATGTGATAACAACCGGGACCGACAGCTTAACGTGCTCACTGAGGCATGGTGGGGGGACCTACCAAAGAAATCATATTTTATAAAATTGCAAGCGTTGTGTTACAATAGACTGGTCGAACGTATCACTTGTTCCATAATTATCATACTCAGTTTGTGGTCAAAACATTGCAATTTGGTGACATTCTGATAAGATATTTAATAACAATGATAATTTTTTATGTCAGAGGGCAAGAGGGCCACCTGATGCGATTACCGCTGCCCATGAACATCTGCAACACTAGAGGGCATGCAGGTGCGTTGCCGACCTTTTTAGGATACAACTGGTTATACGCTGGCTGACCTCGAAACGCGGCTGACGAGCATTCACTTCACGAGTGTTTCACCAACGTATGGTGGTAGCTAGCTAGTCGGACGTTTTTTTTAAAGCCCTACAATCAGCTTATAGATCGTCTTAGAATTTCTTCCACGACATGCAGGTTTTTTCACGATGTTTTTCTTCACCACTAAGTGCTAGATCAATTTGAAACACGAATTAAGCACTTGAAAACTCAGAGGTGCTTGCCCGGATTTGAACCCGCGACCTTCGGTTACAGTCTACACACAAAAGATTAACATGTTTTTTATAGATATCACTCTGTCTAGTTTTCTTCGGCAACAATTTCATTTAATATCCGTAAAACGTTCCAGAATTCGAAGTATCATCAAACAAGTCTCAAAGAACTTTAAGGCGTCGGGAGGTGACAACCCCATCGCCCGCTATTGGGATAACCTCTGTCACAACAGAGATTATTCCACCAGTGCAATCAGTCACACTGGTGGTAGGTCTTTTATTGCAAGACCGGCTAGGTAGGTACCACCGCAGTGTCCAATATTCTGCCGCCAAATAGTAGTGCTTAGGCACTACTGTGTTCCGGTTTGAAGGGCACTGTACGCTGTAGTGAAATTACTGGGCGAACGAGATTTAAGAACTAATATCTCGAGGTTGGCAGCGCGTGAGTGGCACCTACTAATGGTGCTGCAAGCGCTCATAGGCTGCGGCACCCACTTACCATCAGGTGGGCCGTATGCTTGTTTGCCAACTTCTAACATAAAAAAAAAAGAACTTGGTAACTCTATGTGTTAAAAAAGCTGAAGACGGCTGAGTTTTTTCTCACTTATCTATAGCCTTTATTAGCAAAGTTTCAAAGTTATATGTAGAATATGTTACTTTGTCGAAATTCGTGACGCGAATTCAAACAAAATTATGGACGAAATAAATTTTATAAATAAACGCTACACACTCAACGGCCCCCATTAAGATAATTATATCCTGTGTCGGGGGTTCGGAAACAATCACAATGACAAGGACAAACACAACCAGACCGGAAAACATGCCTGTACGATTAATACAAACATCTGCTCCGAGCGGGAATCGAACCCGCAACCGTCGAGGCTTAAGGCAGACTCTCTACCCACAACGCCACAACGGTGTCATTTATATTAATCTATTTTTATATGTCTAAGCTTGTTATGAATGTGTATGTATTTGTTTTAAATAAAGGTTGTGGCGCAGCGGTAAATAACGCCGTGTGCTTGTCCTTGTCCCTATGTATGTTTCGAGACCCCCGAGATAGGCTACTACACACTCAAAGGATCTTAGTGTCCTGTGTCAGGGTTCCGGAGTACTAGCAAACCGGGACCCGGACCGGAACACATGCCTGTCGGGTCAAATACGTTTGTATTTAAAATCTCAGCTCTGCTCTAGGGCAGATTCACTACCGCTCAACAACGTCATCGAGTTTTAGATTATTTTTTTAAACTATTAAATCCCAACTTTCACTAAACCAAATTTCATAAAAGCGGGGAAGTCTAAAAGTAAAACCCACAGTTTTTTTTTCATGACCGGTAAATAATTTTATTTTTTTTATGCTGTACAAGCGGCAAACATTCACTTCACTCATAAAGTTTTTTATATTATACTTATAATTTTTATTTTATTGGAATTGGATTTGAGAAAAGGTAAACCATTTTAACGCATGAACGTATGAATTCCGAAGCGAAAACATAATATCGTACGTGCATGGCTTATGAAATTCCGACAAAACGTTTTAACAAATTAACTTGTTGATAATATGACGTATCCTTTATTCGAAGTTTGGAGTAGGTTTGCTTGGTTTGGGAAATAATCATGATCTTTTATACTTATATTATAAAAAAAAAACTAATGATAGAAGGCAGGCTTTAGGCAACAGTTTTACAACATCCGTCTGACTACTTCAACAAGCTTTTTTAACTTCACTTGTAACTAAAAGTGTAATGGAAACTTGTAAGTCGATTTTAACTTATTTGAAAATAGTTTCACGTCTCAAACGGTTACGGTTGGCAAACAATGTTAAGGTTGGTGAGCAGTTGCCGTAGCTTATGAGCGCGCAACCTAGAATCTAGGTTCTTTCTAAATCTCCTTTGCCCAGTAATTTCACTAGCCTGCAGTGCCCTTCAAACTGAAACACAGTTATGTCGAAGACTACTACTGCTTGGCGTTAGAATATTTCACACTGCGGTTTTGCTTACTTAGCTGACCTCTTGCAAAAAAAGACCTAATAATTTAAAATAAATATGTATAATAAATGTAAGTTTTTGTATGTTCACTGAACAAGTCAATTTTGAACCGATTTTGATTTGAATATATATATATATATATATATATACTCTATACTTTTAAGTTGGTCCAATTGTACTTTGGTCTGGATCTCATGATGAGAAAAATCTTGAAAAAATCTAGGGAACTCTTAAAATATAGGCACATTTAGTCAATTTGCTCCGGAAAAGCACTATTTTGTTATGTGGAACATCCGATGACCACAGGCCCCCGAAACTACACAGTACTAATAAATTTACATATTCAACTTTTCCAAAAAAAAAAAGGACGATTCGAATTGAATTCAGTGCCTTATATACCCATATTTTACCTATCACCGACTTCTGAGAAAAGCTGGAGAAAATATTTATTTTGTATTTTTCATTTTTGAGTTTAACTAATTCTTTCAAAATGTCTTTCAAAGTAAAATTGAAAATTAAAGTTGTCTTTGTAAAATGTTGCTCAGACGTGCACAGAGATATCAATCAGTTAGTTACTCTGTCGTCACTTTCGTAACACTGAAGTTGATGTAGCAAAGTGAATTACAATTTCATAATATCACGAGAATGTTATGTTTATCAACTCTTCAGTATGCTTTTAAACTGTCAGATATGCATATGTGAAAAACAGTCCTTCATTTCCTTTGAAGTTGTTAGTTTTAAAACTTGCTTTACAGTTTGCTTATATTTTTTTATTTAAGTGATAAACCACTGGTGACATATATATTTTTTTATTTCATGACGATTGGCAAGCAAGCTTACGGTCCTAATGGTAAGCAGTCACCGGAATAGATATCTCTTGCTATACTTGAAGTATCATGTGAGTTGCCAACCCAAAGTACAGGATGGAAGGGATGAGAAGGGAAAAGGGAGGCAGCAGACGGGATGGGAGATCAGGCCTCCGGCGATCTCACTCCCAGCACTAAGTGCAACAGTAACTACGGATACTGTTACTTTACGCCGATTTTCTGTGAGAGGGTAGTACTTCCATGATCGAGTCCGCCTATTTGTACTGTCTGTATTATGTGTTACGATTCACTATTAATATTTGCAAATTAAAAAAAAAGAATATAAGTAATGCTTTTACAAGGCATTACTAATATTCCTATTGCTCTCCAAATAAGCAAGAAGCTTGCGCTAGGAGTGGGTACGACAATAGCCCAAGGGGGCCAGGATCGAACCCGCGTTAACAGAGGGAAGTCGGCCCTTTATTGTTGAGCTATTGAGGCTTAATTAAAATTGAAATAAATTTTTAAATTGAAATTTCATAATCCACAAAACACAAATTTCCAAGTACCATACGTTTTGTCAAACACTTTCAGCATAATGGATTGAGAACAAGAGAAATTCAATTCTAGACTACCTAGCGAGCCAAGTTTGTTATTTAGATCAGAGTTTTGGTGCCAAAACGGTATAATAGGAATTTTCTTTAAAACTTTGTGCTTAACGAAATAAGTTGATAAAAAATTCAAATGGCCTAAGTGATGTATATACCAATTTGAAGTTTTTTTAGGTTGCCCTTTCCTGTTTTTTTTCTTTAATAAGCGCCACACATTTAACTTCGCGCTCACACCGTCCGGTGAGTCTATCGTATAGAATGCGCTCGGAGCGCTGCCTCCATCTCCGATGACGTCCTTAGCCGTGGTTCGGCTTCGCAGGAGGCACCCTGAGGACGGAATCAAATTTGAGCCCCCGTGAGGGCTGCCCTTTATCACGGCTGAGTCTCTGTACTCGGCCCCCCCGCCCGGTGACGCTGTCAAGGCCAGTAGCCAACAGCAATAAACATTACGAAAAAAATAAATAATAATAACGCGGGGGACTTTAATTAGGATAGTTATATCATGTGTTGGGGTTCCGGAAACATTCACAAAGACAAGAACAAATACACCCAGACCACGTGATGTATGGTCCATACAAAGACCTGCTTCGAGCGGGAATTGAACCCGCGACCTGTGGCGCTTAAGGCAGGTTCACTAACGCTGCGCCACAACGTCGTCGTTCGAATTATTTGAATGATTCAATCAATACTCAAATTTCAATTTTATATTGTAAGACTAAATATAGTAATATTTAGTCTATAATATATAATAATAATATAAAATTGTAAGACTAAATATATTTTTCTATTCCATTTTAATTTTAGCAAATACAGTTCTGACCTAATTATTGTTATTAGGTTAGGATTATAATGTATGTAGTGAGTATAAGTGAGTTTGTCATGTCAATGACCCTTGGCGTTTGAGGCTTGCTATGCACTTGATTAATCCGACAATCCATGAACATAACAATACAAGCCTTTGTATTAAATACGGCACAGTACAAAGTGTGCCTCGGAGAGAACATTATGCTGTCTGTTCCTGTTGCTCATCATCATGTGAAAAGTTATTTAGTCCCTGGTACGAGAGACACAAGTGCCCGATACTCTCCCGGCGAGATGGCACTAAATAACTCACTTTACCTCCCGGTATCTTAGCAACCGTATGTTTATCTCTCGTATCAGTGAGTAAAAGCGAACGAAAGATAAGTAGGACATTACCACCCGCGATTGCCGCGATAATTCGCGGGTGGCAATGTCCCTAGGTGCGTAATGTACTATTATGCAATGAGTAACTAGTTCACCCTTAGAGTTGCGGAGCTCAAATGCTCTGTATAAACATTGGTAGCTTCCGAAATCCGGATAAGAGCAATAAGCAAACACTGGGAAAATGCTAGGAAGAAGTATAAATATTGTTGTTACGTTAACATTTTTTCCAGACTATGGAATACTCAAAATTTACGTAAAAGCCACAATTGGATGAACATGAATAAAACCAAGAGTTTCATCTTATATAAACCCAAATCCAAGACTAAAAGGGTTTTCAGCATCTGTTCAAAGTATTTCTGAGAGGTTGCCAAATGTCTTTACGGTTCATTCAGATAATCGATTTTGTTCAATTTAATTTCAATATCCGATAAAACATATTGCGCAAATTTAGTCATTTTAAGTATAGTTTACGTAAACTGCGCACAATTATGCTGTCAAGAACGGATTAAGAAATTGGTCGTTTTTATTTTTCTTTTACGCTTTTATGATTTGAGTTTTTTCTCTATCTATTCTTCTATCGAATCACAAATTGCAATAAGTATGACAGCCTTTTTTTTTTTTTTTTTTTTTTTATGTTAGATGTTGGCAAACAAGCATACGGCCCACCTGATGGTAAGTGGTTGCCGTAGCCTATGAGCGCTTGCAGCACCATTAGTAGGTGCCACTCACGCGTTGCCAACCTCGAGATATTAGTTCTTAAATCTCGTTCGCCCAGTAATTTCACTAGCGTACAATGCCCTTCAAACCGGAACACAGTAGTGCCTAAGCACTACTGTTTGGCGGCAGAATATTGGACACTGCGGTGGTACCTACCTAGCCGGCCTCTTGCAACAAAAGACCTACCACCAGTGTGACTGATTGCACTGGTGGAATAATCTCTGTTGTGACAGAGGTTATCCCAACAGCGGGCGATGGGGTCGTCACATCCCGACGCCTACAAAACGCCTACGCCTACGCCTGATAAGCAAGAACTGTAACTTCAAATTTATAGACCAATATTCAACTGAATGACAAAATCAGTCAGTCATATTGGTCTCCATAAGTCTATTTGCACACTGACAATATTTACTATAAAATTTCATGAATACCATTTCTACGATCGATACGATTCCTCAAGAAATGTACTGTCAAATACAAAAATAATTTTTCAAATCCGACCAGTGGTTGCAGAGATTAGCGCGTCCAACCAAACTAAGAAACAAACATTCTAATCTAACTAATATTATAAATGTGAAAGTTTGGATGGACGGATGTTTGTCAGTTACTCTTTTACGCAGAAATTACTAGATAGATTTAGATGAAATTTACACACATGGGTAATTTTTATTTCGGAAAAATTTTGGGTTCCCGTGGGATTATCGAAAAACTACCTAAAGCGATCGGAGCTGCGGGCACAGCTAGTATTGGTAGAGATAAGAAACGAAATCTTGGAGACGAAATCTAACATTATCGAAAAAGAAACTACAGTCTCGAAACCGAAGATTATCTTGCAGTAATAACTATAAATAAACTATATCATTATAATACAATATGGATCCTGGCGACCCTTGATATTGCGTTACATCATGTTTTAAGTGTCCCATCTAAAGATTTATTCGTATATCTTATATCCGTTTTCGTATTGCTAATATTTTTGCTATTATTTAGCTAATAGATTTGACGACGTTGCGGTGAAGTGGTAAAAAACCTGCCTTAATCGCCATAGATCGAGCAGATGTTTGTATTGACCATACAGGCATGTTTTCCGGTCTGGGTGTGTAAGTCCTTGTCCTTGTGTATGTTTCCGGACCCCCAACACAGGATAAAGCTATCCTAACGGTGGCTGTTGAGTGTGTAGCGGTTATTTATTATTATTATTATTTAATTTTCTTCTTTTATGCGACTAAGTTAGCCACGGCCCATGATGTTGTTTGCAAGCGGTTGTTTTTTTTATGTTAGAAGTTGGCAAGCAAGCATACGGCCCACCTGATGGTAAGTGGTTGCCGTAGCCTATGAGCGCTTGCAGCACCATTAGTAGGTGCCACTCACGCGTTGCCAACCTCGAGATATTAGTTCTTAAATCTCGTCCGCCCAGTAATTTCAGCCTAATAGTGTTTTAGCCTATGGGTGTTTATAACGCCATTCATTCCTAGGTATCTCACGCGTTGCCTACCTCAAGACATTGGTTCTTAAATCACCTTTACCCATATTATACAATGTAAATTATACAATGTAACATATTATACTATGTATGTATTTTTTTAGAAGTAGTACACTCCTGTTTTGCTTTGAATGACAAGTATTGCAGTAACATAATTTATATGTTGCATTTCGAAATAAAATATTACAGTTTATAGTTACTGAAACTTGTTTTTAATTGATTAATGTTTGTTTTTTTTTTAAGTATCTATTATTTATAACTTTCATATAATATCATATTTTAATGTAACTAATAACTAGTGACCGACCGAAATTTCGGTTTCGGTTTCGGTTTCGGCCAGTTTCGGCCAAAAACCTAGTTTCGGCTTTAGTTTCGGTTTCGGCCAAAATATAGCCGAAACTTTCGGCCCCGCCGAAACTAGATTATTCGTGAGTTTTCTTGCGTTGTTCGGTAAATATCGCAGCCAACTCGTGACCGCTTGCTGACGCGGCCAAAAAATCTCCAGAAATAAGTATTAGATTGATCTTAAAAATATTGTGAACACAACGTATTACTAGTTACTTATGTACCTAGTATATCTAACTACAAGTTGTTTCATTTTTTAAGTTTACTCCCAATAGTATGTCCTGTATGTTCACGACAATAATGGTTATGACTTTAATGAATTTTTAGTATTTATTTTATTTAACTCTATTTAAATGTCTATATTATATACAGTGGTGGTCAACTAATTAGGGACATTGGTATAATAAGAGTAACATTTATTTATATTTTCCGTAATTTCAGTTTACATTAAGTCTTCATTATGGTTTTTCAATGTTAATCTGATCTTGATCATTTAACCAATGTTTTCTTAATAGAATTATTAAATTTTGGAATGGAGTGTAATTAAAAATAACAACAATTAAAATTCAATTTTACTTCTCCTTCGTGCTAATATAACTCTGGACAAGTAATGAAGAGAATGTAATGGAAGAGAACATGATTGCCATTATTAGCTATAGCCATATCGACATCGGCGCGGCATCGACTCGATCAAAATAATGCCAAGTTTCGTTAGTGAAGTTCTTCCAGGCGTCTTTGAAACTGCTATAGAGTTGGTTTAAATTTCCAGTTTGTTGTACCACAAATATTCCAAAGAATTCACCTCTAGGCTATTGGCAGGCTAATCTAAAATTATAGCCTTTGTATTTCAGGTTTATTTTTTTAAAATCGAAAATAAAACACTAACTCTTGCTGTCCCTAATTAAATGGTCAGCCAGTAAATGAACTATTTCGATGCGAAAGATTTCTTTTTAAACCGCCATTAAGTATTCTTAGCTTCGAAAAAGTACACACCATTGAACAGTATACTTTATTCCAAACAGTATCTCATAAAATTAAACTTTTAAAATTTTTAACCAAATTATTTTCCGTTCTTAATTAGTTGACTACGAATGTATACATGCAAATAAATGTTAAAAAACTTAAAATTTAAATTTCAGTAAAAAAATCGTAATTTTAAATATTTTTTTAAAGTTTCGGTTTCGGTTTTGGTTTCGGCCGAAACTGAGAGGCAGGCCGAAAGTTCGGTTTCGGTTTCGGTTTCGGCTGAAAAACCAGTTTCGGTCGGACCCTACTAATAACACAGCCACGTCAGAAGTAATAATGAGGGTGTCATTGAAAATCAGTATTGGGTGAACTCGGGTCGCCCAATGTATGCTGAATGGCACACCTTTTTGGGACACAGCATTGTTTTTGGAAAAGACATCATAAATTTTATTTATTTATTTATTTACTTTTTTGTTTGGTTCTTTTTGCATAATTTTCTTTTTTATTTACTAAATTTTTTTATATAGTTATAATAGTTTTGTAAGTTATTGTTAAGTTAAAAACAATTATGTTTTTTAATTTTTAAATTCTTTCTTTCTTTCTTTCTTTCAGTAAACGTTTTCAAATATAAGAAACTAGTTTTTGGCAGTGTCCGCGTGAATAACGATTTTATTACAAACTCTGAACCACTCCCTGCCCTTTTACAAACTTTGAATGTCACATTTAATTATAACGCATCAACAGCCTACAAAATAAGTTTCAAACTTCTAGCTCTAAAAATGACGATACTTCCATACTACTTTTCATCCCCAATTTCAAAATTTTACAATCTTTTTCCAAATTAAAAAGTAGCCTATGTTCTTTCTCATGCTCTACACTGTCTGTGTACCAAATTTCACTTAAATCGGTTTAGTAGATTTAGCGTGAAAACGCAACAGACAGAGAGACGGAATTACTTTCGTATTTATAATATTTTTAAGGAATATACCACTCATACTCGGCTAAGCGTTGTCTCTGGGGCATTTCTCACAAGCATACTTAATCCAATTCTCTAATAATTGACATAGAAACGCCATCTAACATCAAAACACTCTGAGTTACTAATAAGATAATGTTATCTACTTTGGTCTGAGATTATGTATATCTTACCCTTGGGAAGAGAATGATCTTCAATCGCTTTCGTGGTAACTTGTAACTTTGTTGTTTGTTACGACTCCCTTTTGCGTTGTCTTTCTGTATTTCAATTGTTATACGTCTATGAATCAATTTGGCATTTTTAATTAATTAAATATAATAGATATGATATCTTGTAAAATTTTGCAAAAAAATAACTAAAATTTTTATCTGACCGATTTTAAAGGGACTTTAACTGGCAGATATCTAATATTACTCGGGCTTTTATTTTAGAAAAAATTGTGCACAACGCGAGTGGAGCCGCGTGGGCAGCTAGTATCTAAATATAAAAGGACTACCGTATTTTTCATAGAATAGTTAACAAAATTTACTATTATTTGAGTATAATATGACACCGTTGTGGCGTTGTGGGTAGCGAGTCTGCCTTTAGTCACCACGGTTGCGCGTTCGATTCTCGCTCGAGCATATGTTTCTTCAAATTTCGGTTTCGGTCTGGGCGTTTGTCCGCGTGTCTCCCCACCGTGCATCGGAGAGCACGTTAAGCTGTCGGTCCCGGTTGCTACCATATGACATCTGATAACAATCATTAACTCTTGATAAGTAAATTGCTCTTATCAAATGCGTTACTGGTTCGCCCTTAGGGTTGCGGAGGCCAGATGGCAATCGCTCCGTGTAAAAACTAGTAAATCAGGATAAGAGGAAATAGCACACCCTGGGTAAATAAAATACCGGGAATAATGATAGGACGTTAAAACTCATTGAAAAAAATTGAGCAACTTCTTGAGTATATCATCTGAAGCACTCCGCATTAAACCGTGCTCACTCACCTGCCGTATAGAATTTTTAATATTTCATTCAAAACATTATCTTCCCAAGTGTTCACTTAAAAATGCATAAATAATAAAGTAAAGCAACGTCTACATCTACATAAACTCACACAAACTAAAACACATTTACTTTACACGCACATAAATAAAAGTTAAAAGGGATAAGTACAAGTGCTTTAAAACTGCGGTACATTAAATACGGAAAGGCTTTGTGGGTAGCGTGTTCACACTTATTTCTACGTCAGCTGGTTGGTCAACATATACTTTACGTTATTTAATCCATCTTACTTTTTTAAGGCATTACTAATATTCCTATTGCCACTTCAAATAAGCTTGAAGCTTGCGCTAGGAGTTAGTACGACAATAGCCCAAGGAGGTCAGGATCGAAGCCTAACGTTAACGGAGCGAACTCGGCCTTTCTACCGTTGAGCTATTAAGACTTGATTGATGAAGTGACAGTACATTATGACTAAGTATCTGAGGGCACGGCAGTGCCCCCGCCAAGTCGAGCAAAAAGCGGCACGGCCGTACTATCCTTTTCTCGAAGGACTTCAGGCCATTTTCGACGCCCTATAACTTCGTCGTGGATTAAACTATAAGCCTGAATTTTCAGTACCCAAACAGGCATTGTATAGACACAGTATATTTCAAATTTCATTCAATTTGAACCAGTAGTTTAAGAATTATAACTAGTCAAATTTCTTAATTTTGTCACTTTGTAGTTTTACGACTCTAAAGCTTTTGTATGAGTAGAATAAGTTGCCGTACAACTGCCAAGTTTCAGGCGAAGTTATACATGAGATCTCACCACTTTTTATAGTAGAAGAACTCCCTTGCAATTTTTTTACATTTTATGTCTTTAATGGGATAACACTATATTCTGGCCAACGAGAACGTGCGTTACCTGTACTCAGTAATGATAGAATGATTACAATTTATAATAGTCAATTACGCACCTAGGGCAAATAGGTGGCAATATCCTACTTTTCGCTTATGGTGCGTATACGATTTTTTTTCCTACGATGAAAAGTTCGATACTAGTCCATAGTACTAGGGATATATTTAAACCCGAGACCTTCGGTAACAGTTTACGTTTTTCATCCATTGGACCATTGCATGGAGATTGTAAACCTTTTAAATGTTTCCCAAAGGACACATGTACGAGATTTCTCTACAAAAACGATTTACATTCTAGAAAACATTTGTTTTACGTAATTGCTCCCCAAACCTTGGCTTCCTGAACTTTTTGCTATTCAAAGTTTTTGGCTCTTTAAAAACGACGCTAAAATAGCTTTAATTCGTACATTACCTGCATTTAGCAGAACTTTATTACACTATTATTACCTTAGAGTTATATGTGACAAAAAAAATCTAAAATGCTCAACCGTATTAAAAATAAAAGTTCTTTTGAGTATTTGTCGGATCAAGCGAAACTTCTTAAATTCTTTAACTAATAGAATTATAGAATAGTAGTTTAACTATATTAGAGCCATGCTCTTCACAGCACGGAAGGGCCGGCTCCACCGGAGAAGTACTGCCATCCCACAGAAAATCGGCGTCAAGTAACAGTATCAGTAGGTACTGTTCCGTTTCGTGCGATGAGTGACAGCGTCGGAGGCCCATTCTCCCTCCCCCTCTGTTCCATTCCTTTGTCCCCTCCTAATCCCTTCCCTCTTGTTTCTTGGCTTGGCAACGAGCATGTGATACTTCAAGTATCGCAAGCGTTCATAGGTTGCGGTAACTGCATCAGGCAGACCGCATGTTTGTTTACATTATCATGAAATAAAAATTAATAATTAATTTAATACACATCACTAAAGGTTAAAGTAAATTTAACTATAGATTATTTTAGAAGTGTAACAGTTACCATATTCTCTTATCTTATTAAATAAACACATATTTACAATATAATATAATCAGAGCTAAACCAACTTCATTATCAAAGTTGAACATCGGAAACTAGTTAGAACTAAAAGGATCACGAAATTGAATCCTATGACCAATTCATTATGGTGAAGATCGAAAATCAAGGCTCTTTCTATGTTAATTCATGAGGTAATAGGATCAAGATGGTAGAACACTTTTACATTAAAAAACTGAACCCTATCATGATGCAGTAAGATCTATCTTCTATTGCAAGAAACAAGAACTAGAATTCTTTCTTCCAAGAGGACTAAAATACCAGAGCAGTTAATAGTATCTAGAGTATTGGAGCATCTGGCATCTAACGTATGAAACGTTAGTACCATATATGTTATGAGACAAAAAGAAAAAAAACCTTATTCATATATGAAATAAAAATGGGTACATCTGTTCAAACGCACTTTATAGGCTAACAAAAAAGGCTAACTTACGCGTGACTGCAAGTTCAGTAATACTATTTTATATATCTCACTTTTATATATTTATATAAATATATTTTATAGGCGTCGGGACGTGACGACCCCATCCCTGTTGGGATAATCTCAGTCACAGCAGAGATTATTCCACCAGTACAATCAGTTACACTGGTGGTAGGCTTTTTGTTGCAAGAGGCCGGCTAGATAGGTATCATCGCAGTGTCAAATATTCTACCGCAAAGTAGTAGTATCTTTGACATTACTATTTCGACTTGAAGGGCATTGTAGGCTAGTGAAATTACTTGGCAAAGGAGATTTAAGTACCAATATCTCGAGATTAGCAACTTGGAAACGCGTGAGTGGCACACATTAATGGTGATGCAAGCGCTCGTAGGCTACAGCAGCCGCTTACCATCAGGTAGGCCGTATGCTTGCTTGCCAACTTAGTAACAAAAAGAAACTAAATGTTCGAGAATGAAATAACTTAATATAGTTATTTTACATTATGTTACTATTTATATTAGCTTCCGATTTATCCTACGACTAACGCAGTAAGGCTCTGTACTCATTGATGGCATGGAGTGGTAGAGGATTTTTAAATGCCAAATTTAAGAACATGAAATATGCCTAAACATGATGACGTTTAATCAATCATCATCGTTGAAATTTCAATTTCTTAAATCAACAAGGAGACCAAAATTTAATCAAATTTCACAAATTGTATGACATTTTCTTGTCTAGGTTTATAATGAAAGAAAATTCAATGTTTACAGTACCTGCGTGTCCCTGTGTATGCTGTAAGTCGACCAACAGCAAGGCTCCACCTGGTTGGAGTCCAGCCCCCAGAACTCCAACTCTTCTTCGAAAAGTGGCCCGCAGACATTTGTAGGGTAATGGAGTTTTCCAGTTCTGAAACAACAATTAACATGAAATGAATGTGGATAAAACTACGGCTGCATTGCAAAAAGTAACGACTGTGAGGATCCTGAAGGCGTTCTACAAATCTTTGTGCAATGTGTCCGGAACGAATCATTTAGAATATCTAATTTTGGTCATAGAACAAAAACAAATTGGTGTTGTTAACAGTATTTTGGCATATCCGTCAACTCATCGTCATCTTTTAGTTAAGAAAATTTAAATTTTTATTTTGGCGACAAAGAGTAGACTCTAATGGTCTCCATGGTCCCTTCTATGTATATACCAAAATTAATCATAATCGGTTTAGCGGCTTAGATATGAAAGCGTCACAAACAAATAAAATCACTTTCGCATTTTATTAAGTAGGATTATAATAATTATAGTTAGTTAGCGATTGTATATAAAACCTATTTGCATTATGCCATTAGGATAGATTTTGATGTTATATAAAAATCTTTATCACATACTTTCTTTTAATTTTGTAATATTTTAAATATCGTTGTAGGCTTTTTCATATTTAAGAAAGTGGTTTAAAAAATAAAAACATTAACTTCTTTACTTATTATTGAATTGTGAATATGTTGGAATATTTTAATATTGAACCAAAATTAATGTCAACAGTATCAAAGTTTTTCACAAAATAAAACATGTCGATCAATGCTTTATGTATTGGAATAGAAATAACATTCCAAACTTCTTTGATTTCAGTTTATATTTAAAAAGTCAAATACACAATCTTATATGTTTATTCTTATTACAAATAGACTAAATACTACCAAGCCTTGAGCTATAAAAGATTTAGAACAGAAATTCCATTAGCATTCATTATGTCTAATTCAAAAATTTTATCCGGCGAAGGTTTGATTAATTAATCAATATAATTACTTCTTTACAAAAAAGCTTACAAATCATTAATTATAGCATTCTAAATTCATCTTTATAATTAATTTAATGAATAAGGGTGTAAATTGTACATTAACTCAAACGAAGTGGTAGAGACATTTTCTCTCAGCAATAATACGTTTGATCGGGTAAGTTTTATCCTGCCACAGAAAATCGGCGTAAAGTAACAGATTACTGTCGCGTTTCGTAAGATGAGTAAGAGTGCCGGAGGTCTAATCTGCCACTCCTTCTGTTCCTTTCCTTTTCTCCTTTCTCAACCCTTCCTTGCTATCCCGTGGGTTGGCAAGGCGCATGTGACACTTCAAGTATCTCGAGCGTTCTTAGGTCGCGATGACTGCTTACCATCAGGCGGATCATATGCTTATTTTATAACCGTCATAAAAAATAAAATGAATGTACCAATATTTATAATATTTAAACATACTAATTTGATCTTTAAAATATACTAATAAGAATCAAAATAGGTTGAGATTTCATAATATGTTATGTTAACGGCCTTTTCAGACAGGTGTAAATAATTTAGGCCTGCTTTATAATTATGTTGTATGTCCCAATTAACGATTGGCTTATTTTGTATTCTTAATAAGGATAATCCCTGAGGGTGTAAACAATTTAATGTATTTACAGGAAGATTATATTTCTTTTTTATGGTATTAAGTTGGCAAGGAAACATACGGTCCACCTGATGGTAAGCAGTTGTCGTAGCCTGTGAACGCTTGCATCATCATCCATCTTTAGGCCTCACTTACACGTTGCCAACAGGGAGAAATTGGTTCTCAAAACTCAGCTAATGAATTAACTGAACAAACGTTACCAGTTAATTCATTAGCTTCAGTGGCCTTAGCAAAGTATATAAATAAACGCTACGGACTCAATGGACCCCAGGATAGTTATATCGTCGGGAGTGCAGAGACACAAATAAACACAAGCACAAGTAGCCAGAATGGAACACATGCCAGTATGGTAAATACAATCATCGATCCTGAGCGGCAATCAATCAATGGTGTACATCTAGCAATGGTGGCAAGTTCGTCGCCGCCAAAACAGTCGTTAGCACAACATGTTTCAAAAAACATTTTGTAACACAAAATCTGACATCAAAAAATGACAGTGAAAAACAGAAATCTGGTTGATTTATTCAACTCAAAGCTGCCTAAAACGTTCGAGTGAAACGGACTGGATAATCGTTCATAAACCTCTTGACGTTGTTAACTTGACGTCACTGTCACATTATTTAAGTTTTCTCTTAAGTCTATACTAAGTTCAAACTGTAACATGTATAAATGTAAAATGTATAGCCTACCGGGAGCTAGTTATAATAATTATGTTATTTTCACGCCTTGATGAAAAGTTCGCTTTTGGTTCATGGTACGAGGCATAAAAGTGCCTGATTCTCTTCCGACAGGATAACGCTAATTAACTTTAACTCCCAGTAACCTAGCAATCCTATCCTATCCTAATGTTTATCCCTCGCACCACGAACTAAAAGCGAACTTTTCATCGTAGAAAAAAAAAATCACAATAACTCGCTGGTGAGGATTTTCTACTTTTCGTAGATGAGTAATGTGTTATGTAATAAAAATCATGATTTTAATTGCTATGAAATAGACAGGTAGGCTACCGACAAAAATATTTTTTTACTGCTTGCTTTTTTATTAAATTTAAGAAACAAACAGACATTACAAGACGCTAACCGAATCATGTTATTTTCTCTGTAGAAGCCCAAATGTATTTTCTTATTAGTTTTATTTCATTATAAATAATATTCTCATGTTTAATGTTTCACATCTGCTGGACGTTCCGTGATGGCCAACTTATTATTTTTCCTTGTTTTCTTCAGCTAATAAGCTAGGTACATTAACTGCCAACAGGCAACTTACCCTCAATGTGCGAAAACCACTAGGACTAAGCGCATTTTTCTTTTTAATACGGTCGCCATGTGAAAGATATTAAAACGCCGAATGAAAGTAATAAGAAATACCATCGTAATAAAATTATGTCGTAAAAAACCGCTGTTTCCGTTATCATCAAGATTTTATAGTTAGTAGTTTTTTTATATATTCCATAGGAATGGACTCAGTTTTAGATATTAATCTAAAGGGTTGCCTTCCTAATCACGATCCAAGCCTAGGGTTGACTTCACAAGAGCATGGTACTTGGAACGGATTCAACTTGAGGCCCACGTGGGCTGTCACCCTCTTACCGACCAAGTCTACTGACGCAACCGGTAGCTCTGTACAGGCTACTAGGGCCAACAGTAATTAACATTCAAAAAATCTAAAAGGTTTTTAATAAATTAAAATTAAGTAATTAATTCCATTACGTTTTGGATAAAAGTTATGAGAAAGTCCCTTTAAGGGAACATCACTGTATTTAAGATATTTAATAAAATTAACAAGATCAAAGTGGAATCTTTTCAATGATTCGAGTCTTCGAGGGTCCATTCAATATAAAATTTAATATAATTAGGTCATGCTTGCCTTTTTGATTAATTTACTACTGAATGTTGTTCTTCATCTTTAGGGACAAATTAATTGCTTTTAATTAATTACATTTTGCCACTGACTAAAAAATGTAAAACAAAAACAAGGAATCAGTACTCGTGCTTAGTTAGTTAGTATTTTAGATCAAAATTCAGTCGTTCTTCGTTCAGTAAGTTTTTATCATCGCACCCTTCGCCGCAGAGGTCTGTATCATCCAAACTATCTAGATCCTTGGTTTGCAGCAAACGTGAGTGCCTCGACATCGTTCCTCCCACGCTCGGGCAAACTATGGAATGATCTTCCTCCTGAGGTCTTCCCGGTGTCGTACAATTTAGGGGATTCAAGCATCCGGTGTTCAGATACCTTTTTCCTAAAAGCAACACGTCTGTGACCCCCTTGTGCTATAAACGTCCATGGGTGATAGTGGCCGCTTACCGTCAGGTGGAACTATCCGCTCGTTTCCTTCTTCACTACATAGTATAAAACAAAGTCGCTTTCTCTGTCCCTATGTATGCTTAAATCTTTAAAACTACGCAACGGATTTTGATGCAGTTTTTAAATAGATAGAGTGATTGAAGAGGAAGGTTTATGTGTATAATAACATCCATTAAATAGTGGAGAAAAAAAAACTTTTATTTTTGAGGTTTCTAATGTGATGTCGTAAATAATTACATTTAACGCGTGCGGGCCACAGGCAGTAATGTATAACAATGTGTAATAACTCACAACTACTGGATAGATTTTAATCATTTTTTCGGTGAATGATATGTCATTCACTAAAAAAATTATTAAAATATGAAAAAATTATACCCTATTGGCTATAGCCTACATATTTTATACCCGTGCGAAGCCGGAGCGGACCGCTAGTATTAATATAAAAAAGCTTACGAGATCGACAACTGATGCATATGAGAATGATAAGTCACTTAACGTAGTAAAGCATTGCTGCTTTCTTCATATTGTTACGGGCTGGGGTTTGGTGATTTGGAAACAAACACCTGATGGCTCTAAATAAGACTTTATTGAGGTTTAGATTACACACAGAACTTCACAAACAACAGGTCCAAGTCACAGGTCAATCACAATCCAAAAGATTAGCCGAGGTCACTAATTATCGCACTTGTTCACTGGTATCACTTGTAGTTTCTTCGCTTGTTGCTCAGAAGTGAATGAATCAGTCGACACGGCGGGCCGCTTATATACGCGGACACGGGTTCGAGAGAGCTCCGTCCGCGGAACGCATGTTTCGAGAATACATCTTTCTCGAACCCGCGCGGCGGTAGTAGAAATAAACAAAAGGAGGAGCAAGCGATTTTGAACCTTATGCCCCTGTGATAAGGTTCTCCGTAACAATATTATTGGACGTTATTTGTGAGTGATACAGACCATTATTCCTACCTTTCCACATTTTTCCTCAACATTCTCTCCATTCCCTTCTACCCCTAGATGGTAACGCAGTCATGACGCCTCTGCGGTGACTATAGGTTACCGTAACTCTTTTCCACCATGTAGATCACGACCTGTTAGTCAATCTTTAGTGAGCTATAAAAAATCAAGAATATCATCTAAATTACAAAAATATTGGATAAATGAGTTTGCCAAAAAGACTAATTGGGAACCTTGAAACAACAAAAGTCTTCCAACATTTATCTGATAACTCCTTAGAAATTGTAGGATAAGCCTAAAATGTAATCAAACATTGGGTCTAAGATAATAAATTAAACATTATGAACAGAAATTTAATTTGCATTTATCATCAAATTCGGAAATGTTATCCCCGTAAAGGATTCATTTACGTTTCGAATTAGTCTATTTCCTTCTTTATGTTATTTTATCTCGGAATATAATGATTAATAATTCAGATGACAAGTAATTTTCAAATAATTTTGGCTTGAATTACGTTAGACTTTTGCTTGGCAGGTGGAGGGCTTAGATTCCCCCCTTCTTTACTAACAGTAAAGCAATATTTATACTATAGTAGATATCATAGAGCGCGTTTTAAGCGTTTTAGTATTTTAATGGAGTTAGGCTTTTCTTTTTTTAAAATATTAATGCTACTGATTTTTTTTTACTTGTCACTTAACTGATTTGTAAATGTATTATTAATTATCTTTCAAACATTTTAATGATATTATATTTTAGTTTTTTTTTTTTGTGTTTTTGCTAGTTGTTACGACTAAGGAATTAAGGCATTCCTGGCAAATTTTATTCCCGTTTTCGTGATACAAGGTACAGTTTCTTCTGCTATGACAAAGAAGCGATAAGTTTTTCTATAAAGGCGGAAAACTACAGTCAAATTTGAGATCTTTTTATGTACCAAAATCAACTACTGTGGAGATTCAATGGTTCCTAAAAGGTTCTGAAAACGGAGTATCTTGTTTAGATCCTACTCTGAAAGTATTGCAATAGACAGCTATAGTATACAAACGGAACTGTTACGGGAGTCTCGGATTTAGACTTTTTAAAAAAGGATTCAGTGAATAAAACGCAGAGATTGAATATTGAAACGACCGTCGCTGGTGGATGATGGATGGAGACTGACTGAGTTGGATAGGCGACTGAGGCGTTAGGAGGAGGAAATGATGAGTAGGCGGTAAGGGAGAGGAGTCAGCAATAAGGGATACATGGGACGTTTGTAACAGAACGCAAAGTACAAAGCACACAGCACTGTTCCCGAGTAACATAAAAATAAATTTCAGGAGATCGTCCGGCATAAAACTTCAGACTACGAACATGAATGAATTACAATATGCCGGGAGTACTAAACAAATCATTTCTAAAGTCGACACAGACGAAGCCGAGGGCAGATGCTAGTAAACATAGTTATAAATTCAGGTCGATTCGTTTAACACAAACTTACCTCGGACGTAGAGTGCAACGAAGCGTGTAATCGTTCATAAACCACTGAGCTTGACGTTTTCGTGACGTTATTCTGATGTCACTATGACGTTGTTTAAGCGTATTTTTATATTATGACTAGACAAGCGATTATTTAAGAAAGCTAAAACAAATATTAAAAGGGTGCAAATCTAATTGAAATATTCAGATAAATAGAATCATTTATTAATGAATCCTGTATATATTTTAATAATAGAAAAGATAAAAAAATTAAGCCTGAAAATTTGTAAGGATGTAGACGTTTCGTTATGATGTACGTATCTAAAATGGCGCCAATTTGATCTATTGGGTTGCGAATATAAGCTATAACATCTTTTAAAAAAATCATATATTTTTCTCTATATTATAGTTATTGTAAATTCGGTTTTATATTATACTAACGGCCCGCTCTGGCATCGCACGGGCTTAAAATATATAGTCTATGTCATTCACTGAAAAAATGATTAAAATCGATCCAGTAGTTTTGATTTATTCATTACTGCCTGTGGCCCGCACGCGTTAAATGTAATTATTTACGACATCACATTAGAAACCTCAAAAATAACAGTTTTTTTCTCCACTATTTAATGGATGTTATTAGACATATAAACCTTCCTCTTCAATCACTCTATCTATTAAAAAAACCGCATCAAAATCCGTTGCGTAGTTTTAAAGATTTAAGCATACATAGAAAGAAAGAAAGAAAGAAAGAAAACTTTATTTTGGACACGCAAAAAAACAAAATAATAAAAATAAAAAACACCAACACTGTAACCAGATGGTTGTCATGTACCTGTGCCTTAGGCGATTTCAGTCAGTTGTGGTTATTTTAACTTATGAACAGGCCGATTTATTTAGTAGTACTAGAACCATACTTTTTCCAGCACAAATGAGCCACCTCGACCGGTTCTAGCCTCTCAGACCAAAATCGGCGTAAAGTAATCCCTTGGGTTGGCAATGCGTATGTGATAGTCCAAGTATCGCAAGCGTTCATAGTTTGTGTTGACTGCTTACCACCAGGCAGACCGTATGCTTGTTTGCCAACGCTCAAGAAATATAAAAATGCCAAATTAACGAATATTTTAATCAGTGCAGCTCGAAGAAAAAAAAATGTTTGTTTTCGAGTTAATACGTAAATATATTTTCTTCTAAAAGACCCACTTTCATTACAGCTCTACACACAGATTCATGTACGTTTAGAATACATTAGATTGAAATACGACTACGTAATACTACATCATGCGATGAGTTCTTCGTTCCAGAAATATCCTCAGACTCGCTTGTTTATTATTACATTGAAACGATATTACTCGCATTACTATTTATGAGACAATTTATTACCTAGTTCTTAGGAATGTTATCTAAATTTATCAATGTAACACCTACAGTTTGTGGAAGATTTCTTTCTGTTGAATAAGCCTGCTTTCAAGTTGATGACTGCCGTGACAAACTTTTACTTTTAACGGCGTCGGGACGTGACGACCGCATCGCCTGCTGTTAGGATAATCTCTGTCACAGTAGAGATTATTCCGCCAGTGCAATCAGTCACACTGGTGGTATGTCTTTTGTTGCAAGAGGCCGGCTAGGTAGGTAACACCGCAGTGTCAAATATTCTGCCGCCAAATAGTAGTGCCTAATACTGTGTTCCGGTTTGAAGGGCACTGTACGATAGTGAAATTATTGGGCAGAGGAGATTTAAGAACCAATATCTCGAGGTTGGCAACGCGTGAGTGGCACCTACTAATGGTGCTGTAAGCGCTCATAGGCTAGGGCAACCACTTACCATCAGGTGGGCCGTATGCTTGTTTGCCAACTTGTAACATAAAAAAACTGTTTCGTATATGTTGGCGCATGGCGGAATGTCGCGTGACAACAGCTATAGAACCTATTTAATAGGTTGGATTAGAACTTAGACTAGGAATCTTATGAACAGAGCGATACCCTGTTGCCGCTCTTGTAACCTTATTTTAAAGGATAATGCTATGTTAGTCTGTTGCTCGTAAATAAATAAATAAATAAATATCCGGTCAAGACTGTCTTGTAGAAGTTCATTAGTCAAATATCTAGGTTGAATACAATTTTTGAAAATGATAAAATGACACAGGCCTACAGTGATAAAGTGACATATCACGCACACATAAATAACGTAAAATATCACTACGCGTGTTTAGCAAATGTCACTTTCATCTTCTTTCTCTTTCTACGGATTAGAACGACAATAATTGACATGTAGGCGCACTACTACCAAAAAATATATATTTAGTTTATTATATTTATCTATTACATACAGCTGTCATTTTAACGAAGCGTCACATTGATGGTGTCGAGACGGTTACTTCAATATTCCTCATGCAGTAAACCATCGTCGTACCACATAAAAGACGAATCGTTATTAGTTACAGTGCTGTGCAATTTATTGTATTATCTAGTAAAATAATAAAATAAATAAAAAAGCGTTTTATTTCTTGCAATTTTTAGTTTTTACAGCAATATCTTATTTCTAATGAGTTGTAGATTATTTTGTAAGTTAACTTAGATTAATTGTCAGTGTTATCTAATTCTATCTTAAACATATATATCGTATATTATATCTAATTTATGCTATGTATTATGTATATTATATCTAATTTATGCAAGAACACCAGATTGGGTGAAGGCCTCCTCCAAAGATGCCCATTTGTCTAGTGTATTATCTAGTAGTGATTAAAATCGTTGTTGATTATAATAAGTTATTCATAAAGTTAACTAACAGAAATGATGGATGAAATTGATAAAGGCTATCCTGAGCCTTTATAAATAATCGGATAACACCTAAAGTTGCTTGACCGTTTATTAGTAAGTGCAACTGCCTATGTGTGCCACGTAATCACGACGTTGTGGCGCAGCGGTAGCGAACCTGCCTTAAGCTCCACAGGTTGCAGGTTCGATTCCCGCTTGAGAAGTTAAGATCAAGATGTTTGTATTAACCACACAGATATGTTTTCTTGTCAGAGTGTGTTTGGCCTTGTACTTTGTGTGTATGTTTCCGACACAGGATATAACTATCCTAATGAAGGCCGTTGAATGTGTTTTTTATTTATATTCATAATATTTTTATATCATAATATAATACTGGGTTTTTACATGTAACGTAAGACCCGTAAATTATGCTCAAACGGGCACGTGACAAAACAAGGGGTCCAGAACCCAGATTATACTAATTTAATATAATTAGGGGAAAGGAGCGTCTGCTCCTTTGTTGCCATACAAAATAGCTTATACGTATGAAAGGTTATATTTCCCAATTAAATATTACTATTCACACGTTTCTTTTTTTTAATCAAATAAAGAATATACTATAATCATTTTTTTATGTCATGACAGTTGGCAAACAAGCATACGGTCCGCCCGATGATAAGCAGTCAACGCAACCTATGAACGCGTGCGATACTTGAAGTATCACAAGCGCGTTTCCACCCCAAGGAACAGGTGGGGCGGGATAAGAAGGGACAAAAGGAAGGGAATACAGGCGGTGGGAGATTGGGCCTCCAGCGCTCTCAC
Organism: Hestina assimilis; assembly: GCA_023373885.1. Lineage (NCBI taxonomy): Eukaryota > Metazoa > Arthropoda > Insecta > Lepidoptera > Nymphalidae > Hestina > Hestina assimilis. The sequence goes on along the minus strand of CM041754.1, from coordinate 14,473,193 downwards.
TCATCGCACGAAACACAACAGTACCTAATACTGTTACTTGACGCCGACTTTCGGTGCGAGGGTAGTACTTCCCCAGTCGAGCCAGCTCTTTTGTGCTGAGAGAAGCATGCTTTGCCGTATCATTGTATCATGCAGGCTAGAAGAGCGTATTCTTTCCTTAAAGGTCGGCAACGCACCTGCATGCCTGCTGGTGTTGCAGATGTTCATGAGCGGCGGTGATCGCTTAACATCAGGTGAGCCTTCTGCCCGTTTGCCCCTCTCACATAAAAAAATTAAAAAATAAAAATAATAAGTTGCTCAATCTATAATACATAGTTATGATAACTATGTATTATAGATTGAGCAACTTCATCGGTATACCAAGGTTTGTTTACATTTTGTTTTTTTTTTTCGGAGTGCCTATTACTGTTGGCCCTAGTGGCCTTGGCAGCGTCACCGGTGGGGGTTTGTTTACAGTATTTTTATTTAGCAACAGATTATTTGATAGAAAATTTTTTTTCCAATAATTCCGTATGATTATTTTATACGTTGCTAAAAGTATATTTTCATTTTTTATGATGTAATATATACTTTAATTGACGTGATAGCAATCGTACTTCATGCTTAAGACATAATTTTTAATCATTGACACATTAAAACATCTATCATACGCTAGTGAAATTACTGGGCGAACGAGATTTGAGAACTAATATCACGAGGTTGGCAACGCGTGAGTGGCACCTACTGATGGTGCTGGAAGCGCTCATAGGCTGCGGCAGCCACTTACCATCAGGTGGGCCGTATGCTTGTTTGCCAACTTCTAACATTAAAAAAATCATCTAGTATAGCAAAATCACTTCCAATTTAGTCAGTAGAATTTCACAAAGGATGTCAAAGTACCCAAAGTTGGTCCAATATCTAACCATGTAATAGGAAGTCCTAATAGACGCGACGCTTGGAGAAATCGGATACAACAAACCGCAAAGCTCCTCAAGGATAACACAGGGTTTACTACAGGAAATTGGAAGGCAAAATGTTCCAAATATATTAAGGAGTTAGTATATTGTAATTATATCAATATTAACGCCGATTAACCAAATCTAATTAATAAGTAATCACTAATCATGTATAGGTAATAAGTCTTAGTAGAAGCGATGGTTGAAATAAACGGATATAAGAAACCACAAGGCTCCTTATGGATAACACATGGCTTAGAACACAAAATTGACAACCATTTTTACGTGCTGGTTCGATTCCCGA